>CM028330.1:37265274-38577774 GCA_016647705.1 Eucommia ulmoides
ATATCACGGTTACGAGTTTGGATTTCGGTTTTACCTTTGTTAGCAATGGGAACATCATCTCTCCTTTTCGGGGGTTCGATTTTGGACTTTGAAACAACCCTTTCGTCATTCCTCCCATTCGGCCTCCATGAATTAGAGGAGTTTGAATTTTGAAATCACCGAGTTCTTTTCCTTTTAAGCTGTCGTTCCACTTTTATGGCCATGTGAACCATGTCCTCCAACTCCACATAATGTTGCAACTTCACCACGTTGGCAATGTCTCGATTCAACCCACTCAAGAACCTTGCCATGGTAGCTTCTCTATCCTCCTCGACATTAGCCCGGATCATAGCGACCTCCATCTCCTTGTAGTAATCATCCACGCTCCGATAGCCTTGCGTAAGGCTTTGTAATTTCTGATACCAGTCCCTATAATAGTGATTAGGGACAAACCGCCTCCTCATGATGGCCTTCATTTCCGCCCACGTCACGATAGGCCTCTCATGGTTCTTTCTCCTATTTATCACAAGTTGATCCCACCATATTATAGCATAGTCAATAAACTCAATCACAGCGAGTTTTACCTTTTTCTCCTCGGAGTAGTTGTGGCACTCAAAGATCAACTCTACCTTCTTCTCCCACTCCAAGTATGCTTCAGGATCGTTTTTCCCTTGGAATGAGGGTATCTTCACATTGATACTTCCCAAGTTATTATCAATCCGCTCCCCATGTCTATCTCCTTTATTCCCATGACCACTCCCAAATCCGCCCAAGCTTGCATTAGAGGCCCGATCGTCTTCATCTAGGTCATCCCCATAATCATCTTCATACACGAACCGAGGCTGATTCCTCTCTCTTTGTTGCACATTAGGAGCTCTCGGTGGCTGCCCCTTTTGTGCACTAGACTCAACTTTGTCAAGCCGCTCATGCACTTCATCAAACCGCAAGTTCAATTGTTGAAACTTTTGCTCCAAGGCCTTGTAGAAAACTTTTGCGTCTATTATGTCCATCATTTCATGTGCTTCATCGGACGAGCCTTTGTTTGTTTCTCGAGACATGTTTAGTAACCTGCAAAACAAAGTTAGCAAACCTCACAAACACTCCCTCACGTGTTTGCACTCAAACTATGTCACTCCACTCGTGTATCACTCAAATTCGGCTTTTACCCTCTTATAAGCTCACACTCTTTTGCCTTTTTTCACTCTTTAGTTCACTCTTTTAGTTCTTTATTGAACTTAATCAATCTCAATCAGAAATTTTCTTGTAGCAATTCAAACTCAACAATTTGATTCACTAAGAATGAAATTTTAGGAACGAAACCAAGGGAACAAAAATAGCACAAAGAAAAGTTTATAGAGTAGAACAAGAAGAAATTATTCTCAATTTTTGTTGGGGGGGTTGCTGAATTTTCTCAAATTTTTTTTCTGTTTCCGCTTTTTTTTTTTGTTTCTGTTTTTTTTTTCTTTTCTGTTTTTTTTTTTTTTTAAAACCAGCAACTTTAAATTGAGATAGGAAGAAGCACAATATTTAAACGAAAAATATGATCAGAACAAAGATGCACCGCGTTTTTTTTTTTTTTTCAAGATTGGACCAGATTTGAATTAGAACGAAAAAAAAAAAACACAATAGATCTGATTGGTCAAGAAAAAAAATTTATGAAGAAATAGATATGAAAGAACGAAAAAGAAAAATGATAGATGAAACCTGATTTAGACCTTACTCTGATTACCAAATGATGCGAACCTTACCAAGGATTAGTGAGACCCGAAACCAACTTAGGGTTTCTTCGCGAAGATCGAAACTAAATCAGATTTTTGAACGAGCTAAAAATACAGAAATTGAAAGATAGATTACCTTGACCCAACGTTTATGAACGAAACGCGAACCAATGGTATAATGATCTTGACCCAATGATTATAATGAATCACGAATCAAAGATATAAGTTTGAACGCCACAAGAAACTCTTGATAAGTTCAAGAAACGTTCTCTGAAGAATTAAAGAGAAAACTCTCACAATTTTTATTAATCAAAGTAATGTAAAATTCGTAAGTCTACAAAGCCCCTTAAATAGGTGGCCAAGAGAATAAGAAAAGAAACCCTAATACACTTTGAAATTCGCGGGTCTACATGGAGGAAAAAGGAAACCCTAAAATCTAATTGCTAAATAAAGAATAAGGAAGCTTCCTAATTTACCTTACATTCCTAGTTGGAAAAAGAAATGATTTACTTGGCAATCAAGCTTACAAATCAGCCTAAAATAATTAAAAGACTTTAAAATAATAAAATAAATATGATAGGAATTTCGTGGTCCACAAGCCTTGGTCCATTTGAGTTCATGTTTAAACCCATTCACTTGCTTTGATGAGACGGATTAGGCCTTGATCGTCATTTGGGCCTAATTTGGGCTTTATTGTTTTCGATTCAGCCGAAAGCTCTTGAATTAGCCCATTAAGCGCTTCTTTGATCTTCTTAGATCTTGCCCTAGTAATGGGCCCAACTGGGACATGCAATGTGTCCTTTGATGTTGCTTGTTGGTTCTCATTATTACAATTTATTATTACATACATAAGACATAAATTGAGCAAATGGATGACCTAGACGATTATATCATGAGGAAGATGAATTGTGGTGATAAAGCATGTAGGCAAGGCGAAAAAAACTGGTAACTTGTAAAAATCAACCTTACATAGGGCTTGATAAAAGAAGAGAACCAATAGCAAAATCAAAGATATGGAAGTGATTAGCATTAAAAGCACAAAGAACATGGTTGTTAGTGCAAATTTGAGCAACAGAGAGTAAGTTCATATGCATGGAAGCAACAACATAGATATTATTAAAAAGAAAGAAAGATGAATCGAGTAGTAGTGTCATGATACCCATATAGGTAATTGGTAGTTGATCAACATTGCCAAGTTAAACTGAGTCAAGGCCATTGTAGGGTATTTGCTGCTTGAGAAGAGTCGAGTTGTCCGTCCTGTGGGTAGAAACACAAGTGTCATAATACAAGGTAGGTTTTTTATTTTTTTATTTTTTATAACTAATTGAAAGGTTTGGTGTTATTTTTATAACTTTTGAAAAGGTTTGAGGCTGATTCTATTACTTACAAGAAAGGTTGGAACTATTTTTGCAGGTTGTAGAAAGACCGGGGACAATTTCTGTAGATTCTAGAAATTTGTGTGGTTGTTTCTGCAGGTTCTAGAATGATGTAAACCTCTCTTCCAAAATGTTGTGGGACATTTTATTTTTTTTTTTTCAAAAAAGTTTAAAACTAATGAAAATGAGTAGAAATAGTACAGAGAAATGGTCTCGACTCCAACGATTTAGAAGAAACGGATTGATTCGTGAAAGAGAAGGGTTTCGTTGGTACATTAATGTCACGAAGAAGAAGAGAGGATAGCGGGGGGTAGCAACAGTGGCAAAAAAAAGTTGTTTAGATTGATATATTCTCCTCACAAAAAGATATTTATTTATACATTGTATAAATATTAAATCATGAAATTTAAATCTTAAATTATAATTTGAAATTGATTACATATTTATTTTCATTATTTGTAATTATAAAAGGGTTAAAATCACGTTGATTTAACAATTATGGCATTGGTTGGAAACGTTGAGACTTTCTACAACACCAACAATTAGACCTAAAATGGATAGATTTTTTGCAAAGTTTTAAAGAGTTTTTTTAGTTTATGGAAATTGTGCCTTTGTCATCATTATCTTCTTCATTGTTTGAGTTGTGCTTCTGTCTCTTGACATTGTCTTTTTTCTAATTTTTATTTGAGTTCCACTTTCCCATGGACTTTTGAGATTTAAAATTCATTTGTGATTGGAAAATTGCTCAATGGATTTAGATGAAATTTAGCTGCGATTTTAAGGATTTTTTTTTTTTTTTTGTACAAATAAGGGAAGAACACTAGAAAACTACGAGCATCTATCAAAGACGCTCACATCCATTTCGACCAGTACAATCTCTATCATATCGTCTAGCGGGGACTCCATAATCTTCAAATCTACTCCACCATTCAATCTTTTCTTCACGAGAAAATCAACACGTCTATTCTTTTCCCTAGGGACATACTGGAGGAAGTAATTGTTGTTGACTAAGAACTTTTTACAAATCTCAACCCAAGCTTTAAATCAATGAGTTTCTAAGCATTCCCGAAGGATTAGGGATACTGACACTTTAAAATGCGTTTCAATGATCAATTTTGGAAGATCTCTATCCGAGGTGATATGGATTCCCGTGTGCAAGCTCTGTTTCAAGTCCCATACATTCTGATTTTTTTTTGAAAGACCCAACGATCTAGACTCCCAACTTATCTTGGATCAAGCCTCCAAATTTTTCTTTGCCCAGGTTTCCTATAATACTCATGCTCATGTTGAATTTGTAGAAGCCTGCATTGGAAAATATTCAGAAAATTTCAACACAATTTTGTCATTTAGGCGATATCGATAGTAGAAAGCCTTAATTAGCTCCTTTTTGGAATGAGCTATTCGAGCAAGAATTATCAAGGTATCTATTTCAATACCCATAATAACTTCTTTATTTCTATCTTTGCAGTAAAAAGAAAAGATTTTGAAGGGTTAGAGGATCTCTCTTTTAAATTTTTCTTGATCCATTGATTGAGGTCAAGTCTCATCAACTGAGAGTCCCCAAATTGTTCTCGAAATCTTTCCCATATCCTACCTGCTTTATAATATTTTCTTAAATCATGGTCAATGGATTTAAGGAAAACTTGGCATCTTTGATAAATGCTGGAAGTGTTATTACTCTTTATAGATCTCAATAGGTTAGTAACCTGTTTGCCATGAATAACAAACCAAATAAATATATGAGTTTTTGGGGAAGTTTTAATGTCCAAATCCAGTCCATTTCTTATTATCTTGATTGATATTTGTACGAAGAGCGTTTTTTACATGCTCGCGTAGTGACTACTTGCAAGTGTACGAGGTGAAAGTTTTAGTATAGTGTGATCGTTAAGATCAAGTATCATATCCACAAGGATTGGTTGTCATTATTATCGAGTACCATAATTGTTATGACCTAATTTTATCTAGGCTATAAAAAATGTATTTTAATTAATTAATACTATACTAATATAACCTAATTTAATCTATACTAATTATACTAATACGAGATAGTTAGGGATGAATTATCTAGGGATTAACTTTATTTACTTAAACGCGTTAGATTTCATTTAGTTTACAATAATGGTGTTAAACCTATTTACCAATCTCAATTCGTAAACTCCCCCGCCACCTCTCTCGAGTGTAAGACGAGGGATATAACGCGACTTCGTGTCAACAAAGAAGTCCCCCTCAACGTCTTAATGACCCTAGGTCACGTGAGTCTCTCTTCAACGTCATTGATTGCACACAATCTAACTCTTGACCGGGTCATTGGATCATCACGTTATGTTTACCCTATCGACAATCTCAGTTCTAAAGCTCCACCACTACCTCTCCCCGAGTGTAAGACGGGGGATTACATGACTTTGAGTCAACGAAGAAGTTTTCCTCAACGTCTTAACAACCCTAGGTCACACGAGTCTTGTCCCAACGTCATCGATTGTACACAATCCAACTCCCTACTGGGTCATTGGATCGTGGCGTTCGTTTACCCTAGTCTGAATCCGAGGTTACCTCTTCCAAGTATCAAACCCCATATTCTCGATATTCAATCTAAGCATAATAAACAAACAATATGGCAAACACAATCAAAATAGCGAAAAACAATCCAAGAAACACAACTCAAACAGAACTATGTTTTTATAAATAATATTAATCCTATACATAGTCCATATTCAGCCTATGGACATAGCCGTTTATACAATTGAAACAAAGATAAACATGCTCAAACAAATATCAAAGTTAAGAAATAAAAGGAAAAATAGATGAACATAGCCGATATATGAAGATTAGCAGCTAAAACCGTCCACCGATTGATTCTCCTTCTCCACGTGGTAATCTTATTCTTCGGATTTGTTTAAGCACTCCCTATACTCTCTCTCTACTATATACTAAGCCCTAAGGGCTCTAATGGCCAGGGGGTAGCCAGAGGAGATGAGAAGATATTTATAAGAAAAATATCTAAACAAAATATCTAAACTGTGCAGAGGTCATCGTCGTGGCGGTGGACGTTCAGTAAGATAAGTCATTCTCTGCATTTTCACCACTGCGGCAGAGGTCTAGACACTGCAGCGGTGGGCTTCTTTTAGAATATTGTCGCCTTGCTCGTTTTTCCGCCATTCTTCAACCGTTCTTGGTTCGATCTTATCATTTACGCTCTAGTTTCTTATCTTTTCACCCCCACACACCTGATTTATACAAAAAGAATAAAAACTAATTAAAACGTAATAAAATAAACTATAAAAATTCTCTGAAACTAACAAAAACCGATTTGGAAATATGTAGGTAGATCACACCTATCAAATATCCCCAAATTTGGAATTTTGCTAGTCCTTGAGCAAAATACACACACGAAAATAAAAAACACAACGAAATTAAATAACAAACATCCTAAAAATAATCTAAACATAACGACATGCGAGTTTTAAATTCTTCTAACGGCCAAATCATTATTCTCTCAACAACCTCCAGTCATATCGAGTTCAGGCAGTAAAACACATCATGTGATGTTCTAGAATTTCGACATGCAATAATGGTGAACATTATTCTAGATCCTGTAAACATGTTTGTGCAAGACTCAATAATATAGCTATACAATGATCGGATTGGATTATCCACCAACGAAATTCATGACTTAGATTGTATAGAACTAGGATTACTATATGCCTGATTGGGGTCCACTCTCCACTAATGTAGGTTGAGTAGTTCATAAAGATTAGAAAGACTTGGTTTGGTTTTGGAATATTTGGCCAAGAGTAATTTGGAATAGAAACCGGGTTAACGTTGTTAACTTAACGTTACCCAAGACTCAATGCTTGGCACATTCACTCTCGTACCCCATAGATAAATTGGAAAATAATCCTAAACAAACATTTTAGACCCACGTACTCACTTGTCAAAAGAAATGTCATTTTTTTTATTTTTTATTTTTTACGAACCACACCTCCAAACTTATTTGATTAGTATGATTTCACGGGTATGGTTAAAACGAAAGAAAAACAACAGGTGAGTACTCGAATACTAAACCAATTCGAAGTTCACCCTAAACCTAATCGCTCACATCAATAAGCATTTGCAACTGCTAACTTGATTAACTCAAATGTGCCTTTAAATTCATCAATATAGGTTTGGAAAAAGATCAATTGGACAGGGTATTTGTTTATGTGTTCATAATTGAATTGGCATTTAGGCTTTGACGGGGTAACAAGGGAATAAACATATAACAGGGTAGGCTTAAAAAGGCTCAAGCAACAAAATGAATGCCAAAATCACGTCTCCTGAACTATCTCGCCTAGTATTTCGCCTCAAGATTCCCCTCAATCAGGTTCTAGAATCCTTAATGTCATGAATTTGGCTAATTGATAATCGTCCTCAAATAAATTGAATAGAAATACATGAGTCTATGTGCTCGTACAAATTAGGATCTACAATAATTTTCACCAAAATGCATTGTCAAGCACACAGAACACACATGCATGAGTATTACCCTTGACCTCGAAAATAACCAATGGTAATTTCATCATCGAGTAACGGCCCAGATGAACGCAAAACCCAACATGCACATAACAACACAAGAACATAAACACATTCTAACCTAAACACACATGCACACGGTAAAACAATAACACATTTAACAAACTATACTACACATCACTTCCGAACTTAAAACGGACAGTGTTCTCAGCGGCCCAATCATCCATCTCAACATATAGGAAATTAAAGCATGCTGACGAAGAGGGTTTAGAACACGTACCTGGGAGGCGAGAGACTCTCGCCTCTGAATAAATTCGGCTGTGACGGATTTAATTTATTTAACCTTGGGTTACCTCCCAAGAAGTGCATGGTTTAATGTCCTCGGCCCGACATTTTCAGAACGCCCTCAAGCTTGGCGAGATTTTGTTTTGTTCGGCTCGATCTTTCAACGACACGCCTCACTGGCTTATGTGCGTGGCCACACACAATAAAACGACTTGGAATCCTGTCAAAAGGAATACATTAATACCTGTTGATCTAACATCTCCAGGTACCCTACATAAGAAACAAAAATAAAACTACAAAACAAAAAATTATATACAAAAGAAATACCTAAAGTAAAATCAAATCATTTACTCACAATATCAATAATAACTCTAAAACACAATCCCTGGCAACGATGCCAAAAACTTGTTGACAATTGCCGAAAACTGCATATGACAAACAACCAATCTCCGACAATAGCGCCAAAAACTTGTACGGCGAACGTTTGTTACGCGCTCGCGTATTGACTACTCTCAAGTGTACGAGGTCAAAGTTTTAGTATAGTGTGATCGTTAAGATTGGGTATCGTATCCACAGGGATTGGTTGTCGTTATTATCGAGTACCGTAATTGTCATTACCTAATTTCATCTAGGCTATAAAAAATGTATTTTAATTAATTAATACTAATACTAATATAACCTATTTTAATCTATACTAATTATACTAATACGAGATAGTTAGGGGATGGATTATCTAGGGATTAACTTTATTTACTTAAACACATTTGATTTCGTTTAGTTTACAATAATGGTGTTCAACCTATTTAACAATCTCAGTTCATAAACTTCCCCGCCACCTCTCCCGAGTATAAGACGAGGGATATAACGCGATTTCGTGTAAATGAAAAAGTTTCCCTCAACGTCTTAACGACCTTAGGTCATGTGAGTCTCGCCCCAAAGTCATTGATTGCACACAATCCAACTCCCGACCGGGTCATTGGATCGTCGCGTTATGTTTACCCTATCGACAATCTCACTTCTAAAACTCCACCGCCACATCTCCCGAGTGTAAGACGGGGGAATACATGACTTCGAGTCAACGAAGAAGTCCCCCTCAACGTCTTAACGACCCTAGGTCACATGAGTCTTGCCCCAACATAATCAATTATACACAATCTACCTCCCGACCGGGTCATTGGATCGTGGCGTTCGTTTACCCTAGTCCGAATCCAGAGTTACCTCTTCCAAGTGTCAAACCCTGTATTATCGATATTCTATCTAAGCATGATAAGAAAACAATACGACAAACACAATTAAAATAGCGAAGAACAATCATTCAAGAAACACAACTCAAACAAAACTACGTTTTTATAAATAATATTAATCCCATACATAATCCACATTTAGCTTATGGCCATAGCTGTTTATACAATTGAAACAAAGCTAAACATGCTCAAACAAATATCAAAGTTAATAAATAAAAGGAAAAACAGATGAACTTAGCCAATATCCGAAGATTAGCCGCTAAAACCGTCCACCGATCGATTCTCTTTCTCCAAGTAGTAATCTTCTCCTTCGGATTTATTTGAGCACTCCCCATACTCTCTCTCTACTATATACTAAGCCCTAAGGGCTCTAATGGCCAGGGGGTACCCAGAGGAGATAAGAGAATATTTATTGGGAAAATATCTAAACTGTGTAAAGGTCACCGCCGCGGCGGTGAGTAGGTCGGTTAGTTGATCGCCTAGGCAGTGAAGACAGCGGTAGACTTGGTTGACATCCTGCATTTTCACCACCGCGACGGTGGGTTTCTTTCAAAATATTGCCGCCTTGCTCGTTTTTTTACTATTCTTGGTTCGATCTCATCGTTTACGCTCCAATGTCCTATCTTTTTGCCCCACACACTTGATTTATACAAAAAGAATAAAAACTAATTAAAACATAATAAAATAAACTATAAAAATACTCTAAAATTAGCAAAAACTAGTTTGGAAATATGCAGGTAGATCATACCTATCAATATTCTTAAGGCTGATGGCTTCATAAGCAAATTTAACAGAGAATTTACCATAGTTTTTTGTACGACCATGCAGGCTTATCTTCTTTACCTGGATTAGGAGGTTCACTTCCCACAATCCACTCTTTTTGTGTATTGTTAATGAGATGGAGGATTGGTAATAGGAACCAATCTCCATTCACATTTATGACATCTGAAACCTTGAGGTCAAAATCCTCTTACAACTCATTAGATCCAAGCGGTCCATGATTGCGCCACCAATCGTTCTATAGATTAATATTTGCGACATCCCCAACTTTCCATGTGATGCCATTTTTCATAATATCTATAGTATTAACTATTCATTTCCATATATAAGAATGCTTTTTAACTTTCGAACTATTAAGTCTTTTATTAATATTATACTTACTTTATAGAATTCTAGTCTAGAGGCTATTATCTCCATTAGCAATTTTCCAGGCAGCTTTAGACATGAAAGCTTTATTGCTTTTCCAAGTTTCTCTAATACTTAGACCCCATTCTTCTTTAGGTTTATAAATTTTCTTCCATTTCATAAGGTGGTATTTATTTTGCCCATTTTCTTCTCCCCACAAAAAATTCTTATTAATTTTGTCAATTTCATCACAAAATATTTTGGGGGAAAGGAGAGACTTGCATAGTATAGAAAGGTATAGTTGAAGTCAATGCCTTTTATAAGCACAGTTCTTTCAGTTATAGATAGCATGTTAGCTTTCCAATTACAAATACTTCTTTGAATTTTATCATGAATGTAATTATAGTGTTTCTTTGAATTTCTTCCATGAATTATAGGAAAACCAAGGTACACTTCAAGGTCCTCCGTCAATTTTATGCCCATCTTATTACTTATATCATTCGCCCGTTAGCTACTCATATTTGGGGACACAAACAACTTAGATTTTCTATAGTTTATCTTTTGACCAGAGGCCTTAGATAACTTATCTAGGACTTCAAACATAGCGTTAAGATTTTTATCATTAGTTTTCGAAAAAAGCAAAAAAATCATTTTCAAATAATAGATGTGTTAAGTAGGGGCTCTTTTTGACAATTTTAATACCTTTCTAATTCTCTCTTCTCTCTTCATCCTTAATCACAAGAAATAGTCTTTCCATACATAGCACAAAGACAGTGTTTCCATACATAGCACCAAGACTAAGGAGATAGAGGGTCCTTTTACCTTAACCCCTTAGTTGGTTGGAACTCCTCTGGGGCTATCCTATTCCACAAAATAGACAAATAATAGGATCTAACATAGCTCATGATCAATTTAACGATCATCCCTTCTACCTCACTTTTCTGCTTCCTAAGAGAATAAATTACTTCTTGAGTGATTATTATAATGTCTGAAGTCATCCCTACATAAATAAAGCTACTCTGGTTAGGACTAATATTTTATCAAGTAGAGGTCTTATCCTTACCTTTGCATATAGGTTTGTGAGTAGCAAACGACAAGCCAAAAACTCGACACACCATATGTCAATAAGGCAAAGGAAAGACGAAAGACTGTAAGCCTATATCAAGAGATTCCACCATGAATTCGACAAACTAGAAGTACTAAATGATGGAATGGTCGTCGCGGCTTTAATGGCCGGTGTGTGGAAGAGCCCATTCTTGCTAGAAATGGCTCGAGCGCCACTAAAGACTTTGGTCACTGCCTTCGCCATTTCCACTGAATTCATTGCAGCAAAAGACATGTAACGGACCTGAACCGAAGAAGAAGAATATTTCAAAAGGAAAAGGAAGACTGAGGAGCCAAACTACAGTAAACGCGGTCGAGACGACTCTCGGACAAAGAATATGAGGAATGAGGCAGAGTGAGGAGGAACAAACAAAAAACAAGGGAAGAATATATCTCTTCTATGCCTCACAAACTTCATACCCTTAACGCCCTGTTAGAAATTGTTTTGATGCAAATACAAGACAAAAAACTAGTCAAGTGGCCCTAACCGTTAAAGAATTGAGGGAAAGCACCAACTAGGAAAAATGGTGCAATTTCCATTGAGATCATGACAACACCTTAACAGTTGATACAATTTAAAAAATGAGATCAAGCAGTTGATTCGAAGATGCGACCTCAAAAGTTTCACAACTGAATAAGAGCAAAACACTTAACATCCTGATGAAAAGAGTGAAAGACCTGAAGTCTAAGGGTACATCTGCACATTCCATGGTGTATTTTCCTCGAGAGAACAAGACAAGTCTAAGATCTAAGTGCATGCGCGTAGAGGAAAATACAAGGCCGAGGACTACGTGTTCCTAGTGTCCAAGGTACCCTGTTATGGAATGCGAGGCCATCACTTTTATGGATAAGTACCTATGCAAGGTTCACAGACCGCACAATGATGCCTTAGTCTTTAACGTACAAATCACAAACTACAACATTGAACATTGTGGTCGAAAACGGCAACTTGGTAGAGATAATCTACTTGACTGCATTCAACAAAATGGGGATTGATCGTAACCAATTAAAGCCGATGATGACTCTCTTGGCCAATTTTAAGGGAGAACAATCAAGCCACTTGTTTGGATTACGTTCTATCTCACCGCGAGTATAGAGCTGAAGCACTCGATCACAACATCAAAAAAGTGCTTGCCCTTCTTTCAAACCCTATGGTGCAACAAGAGTGTTGACTTGACAAGCGAATGCGATGATGTTTTTCAGGAACTCAAGAAATATATCTCGGCACCACCAATACTCACTACCCTGAAACCCGAGAAAGAAATGATTGAATATTTGGTGGTAACATCTACGGTCGTAAGCTCGGTACTCGCGGTAGAAGAGCAAGTCGTTTGATGGCGTGTCTATTATGTCAGCTACACACTAAATGGTAGAGAATTACACTACCCCTCACTCGATCTGATAGCTTATACCTTGATAATATCAGCAAGGAAACTCTGGCATTACTTTCAGGCTCATCTTATGACGGTATTAACCAACCAGCTGTTAAGGGTCATACTGCACCAGCCAAAGACCTCTAGGCGACTACTCAAATAGTCCATCGAACTTAGGGAGTTCCATATTAAATATTGCCCGAAAATATCCATTAAAGGGAAAGCTCTAGCTGACTTTATCTTGAAATATACATTTTTTGATGAAATGGCCCCTAATGAGGCAGAAATGGACTCAAGGTCCCAACCAGCAGATGATTAATGCTTAGACCGCTTATCTTGGCAGATAGTTTGGGAGACGGGTTGGTAATCCCCATACCCTAGGGTGACATCTTGGAGTATGCCCTAAAATTGGGGGTCAAGGCTACAAACAATGAGGCTGAGTATGAAACATTTAATCTCTTATTTAAGGTTCCTGAACGAACTTGGAGCAATCGAGCCAAGTGAAATATTTAATTATATGGATCAAATTAATAGAGACATCAAAATACATGTACCATATCTTCAGTAGGTTCAAATCCCCCGAAATTCTCCCTTAGAATCATAAAAAAGGGCTAGTTTTTTGCCGAAATTCCAAATTCCTCAAAATCTGAATCGAAACAGTCGATTGACCGAACCCTGGTCTGTCTTTTGACCAATTAATTCAGCATACAAACTAGGAAAAACCTAACACCCCAGTTGGTTGACCGATCTCCTCTTGGTCGGTTAACCAATTGGTTTAGGGAGTTTTTCTTTCCAAATTCCATCACCGTCGGTTGACCGATTGAGTCCCAATCGGTTAACCGATTAGTTCAGAGACTTTCACTTTTTCACCCTTATGCTTATTGGTTGACCGATCTCCTTTCAGATCAATTGATTGATTGATGTTGTTTGGTCAATTTCTTCTCCAATTTCTACCCCATAATCTACTGTTTTCATTCAGTTAACTGATTACCTTTCTCGGTTGATTGATTTGACCCTAAATTTTAACTTTTTATACTTTAATCATGATTTTTAATTATTTCACATAAGGAGCATATAATTAATCAATAATTAGGATCGCAAACTCTATAATTTTAACACACAAAAACATAACTCATTTAATAGTGTTGTTTGTGATCCTAATTCGGGTTTCATTAAGGGTATAAGAGTATTGAGTTGTTTTCACCTAATTTTTTCAGGTTTTTAACACTCTTTATTTCTTTATTGTCCATCTTTGCGCCATTGAAATTTTCTTCATTACACAATCAATAAATGGAACTCTTTTTTTGAAACACTCAACAAATACATTAGTTCCACAAAAAATATAAATACTTAGTTGTCCATCAAAACCAAGGGATAGACAACCTTGAGTAAGGCTTTGTAATTTCTGATACAAGTCCCTACAGTAGTGACTAGGGACAAACCGCCTTCTCATGATGGCCTTTATTTTTGCCCACGTCTCAATAGGACTCTCATAGTTTCTCCTCATTTTTATCACAAGTTTGTCCCATCAAATAATAGCATAGTCAAGAAACTCAATTATAACGAGTTTTACCTTTTTGTCCTCGAAATAGTTGTGGTACTCAAAGATAAACTCCACATTCTTCTTCCATTCCAAGTATGCTTTCGGATCGTTTTTTCGTTGGACTGACGGTATCTTCATCTTGATGTTTCCTAGGTTTCTTTCAATCCCATATCGCCATCTCATACCTTTTCGAAAACCTCTACCCTGCCTTTCTCCCCTTGGTATAAACCTGCCCTTATTATTCAGTGAAGACTGTTCCTCTTTATTTTTGAACTCATCCTCGTGCTTGTCATTCGAACCTTCCACGTGTGCACTCCTTGGGGTTGCCGCTTATGTAAAGTGGCAATAGCAGCGTCTTTCCTATCCATCCGATCCCAAATCTCATTAAACACCATATTCATGCATTCAAATTGTGGTTGTATAGCTTGCAATACAAAGAACATCCCTCCCATCTCTTGTTGTTTCATGCGTTTCCCCTGGAAGATATATTTTGAAACTAAAGAAAAATATTATAGATAATTTCTCACATACTCCCTCACATGTTTGTCACTCACGCTTATGTATCACTCTTAAGTAGGTTTTTCTTTTCGATATTTGTCTCATACTCTCTTATCTTTCTTCATTCGTAGCTTTCTCTTTTAGTTCTTTATTGAACTTAACTAATCTTAATCGAAATTTCTTGCAACAATCTAAACTCAATGATTTACTTCACTAAGAATGAGATTATAGGTAAGAACAAACCAAACGAACAAGGAGAACAAAAGGGATAAGTTATGGAATAAAACAAGAAGAAAATAAATCTCAATTTTGGGTCATTGTTCTTTTCAATTTTTTCTTTTCTTTTCTTTTATTTCTGTTTTTTTCCCGATGATGATGATACAACAACTTTGAAATGAGATTTGACAAGAACAAAGATGCACCTCGTTTTTAATCAAGATCTGACCAGATTTGAATAGGCACAACACTTTAATTGAAATTCAACCAGATTTGGCAATACAAATCGGCCAATAAGAAATTAAATTTGAAAAGAATGAATAAAAATAGATATCGAACGATGAAAAATATGGATTGATCAAAATTTGTTTTAGAACCTGGCTTTGATTACCAAATGAAGAACATCTCTCCCCTCTAACCAAGAATTAGTGAGACTTGAAACTAATTTCGAGTTTCTTTGCTAGGATCAATCTAAACTCAAATTTATAAACGGAAAGGAATAACACATATGTTCAGAAATTTGGATAGATTACCTTGACCCAATCGTTTATGAATGATACACGAACCAAAGGTATAAAGTAACGAATCTTGGCCCAATAATTATCAGTGAATCATGAACCAAATGTATAAAATTTGAATGCCACAAGAAATTCTTGATAAGTTTAGAAAACGTTCTCTGAAGAACTTCAAAGAAAAAAAGCTCTCAAAATTATATTAATAAATGTAAAAGTCTTTTTCTCATGGGCACATGCTTTCCTAAATAGGTAGCCAAGAGAGTACAAGAAACCCTAGTTGTCTAGTGTAAAATTCGTGGCCAAGGTGCACAAGAAACCCTAACTGCCTTACACGCCCACTACAAGACAAAAACAAAAGAAAAGGAAAATCTCTATCTTGTGTTTCATTCCTAATCTAAAAAGGAAAAGACTAATCGGCATTCATGCCTTACAAATCCACAAATAAATGATCTAAATTACAATTAAAAGATTGTAAATAATAAAAATAAAGCCTGTAAATAATTAAATAAATAATTTGACATTTGCAGTCCACACGCCTAAGACCGTTAAAGTTCAAGCCTAAGCCCATTTGCATGCCTTGATGAGATGGACTAAGCCTTGGGCCTAATTTGGGTTTCACCATTTAAGACTCAGGCTAAATCTTTGGAATTAGCCAATTAAGTGCTTTTTTAATCTTCTTGGATCTTGCCCTAGTAAAAGGTCCAACTGAAACATGCAGTACATCATTTGATGATGTGTGTTGGTTCTTATAAAAAAATTAGAATAACCCCAAATTGATGCCTCATGTTTACAGACACATGCCTAAGATCTAATAATTTCTGACGCAGCAAATCATTAAATCTTAGTTGCTTCACAGATTAAAGGGATCAAACAATTACGGATTTGATATCTAAACTAGCAATAGATTGTAATGAATAATAAACTAGTAGGCCTCCTAGTGATTAGATGAAACAATCAAGAAAATACGTACAAAAGAACATTCAATACTCAAAATATAAATTGAACAATGAAAATAAATTTGATCTTACAATTTTATTGATTCTTAGGCTTCAGTTTCCTTCAACCAAGAGAAAATTTTTAGCCACACAAGGCCATGAAAGTTTTACAAAGATGAAAAAGAGAAAAGATTATAGGAGAGAATGACAGAGGTACTATTCGGGTTCCTACTACCTCTCCAAAGAAATGAATAATAGGCCTCCCCACTATTGGTGTACACAATATAAATCCATCTATTAATTGATTGAAATAATGGTTGTCTCCCATAATAATTTCGCTTTTCCTATTTTACACCTTTGACTTTTCCAAAAACAATTCTCCCAATATTATAATGCTTGAATCATTTCATCCATCTCACAGCCTTCTGTCTGAATACACACTCCAAAAAGGAAATAAATGATATGTTTGGATCCCCTTAAATGATATCATCAATCTTTACATCCACTTCCCCTTTTTTTACTCTTTTGACCCCTCCATTCTTGCATTGATAACGGATTGGTTCCATAGATTTCACTGGTCATTTAATGATTCTAGATTGATCAAAAAACCAAGTTAGTTCATGTGTTGGATTGGGTCACGGGTCGGGTTTTTGGTTATCTCCATTTTTCTTTAAAATTGGACCGCCGGTAGTGCAAATACAGCCACTTCAAGCTCCATTTCGACCATGATATAATCTGATTCTGGAGAAATACAAAACATGAAAGTTGTATATATGTTTCTTCTATTTTCATATCATCTTGAATTACCTCAATCAGAGTTCGGAGATGAAAGTTATGGCCTAATTACGAACATGTATCAAAACTTCCTAAAACGCGCGATTTATTCCGTTTTACTCCAAACGCCTTCATTTGTTTCCTAAATTAAAATATAAGTTTAGTGATTACAATTAGACACAAAACAAATATAAAATATTAAGTATAAAAGAATAAATATATGAACATTTTCGCACTTATCAAATTCCCCCACACTTAGCTTTTGCTCGTCCTCAGGCAAAACAACATAAAACTCAAAATAACTTTAAAATACCATTACAGTAGATAAGTATTCAATGAATTATCCATAATCAATCCCACATATTAGTATTAAATGTATAACAATGATAATAGAATTCAAGCTGAACTTGTTCAAATCCTTTCACTTCAATCCACAAGTACTCTTGATCAGTCAATAAAAACATTTCGCAACTAACATAGTCAGGTCATGCACAAATCACCCCCCAATTAATCCTTTTTACTACTACAAATCAGGTAGCAAACTAGGAAGTATTTCTTTCTCTTTGGTAGGTGCATTTTATGCTCCGTCCTACCTTTTTTTTTTTTTTTTTAAATTAATTAAACCTGAATTTAGGACTAGCTTAAAATGATTAGTTTAAGGATTTATTACACACTCCCCATTATGTTTCATCACCAAGCTCATACGACTTCACAAGAGTACTGCTTCAATCCATTACTAAGATTCGAGCACATTTACTCTCAAATTCTGAAGACATTGCAAACATGTAAATTAACATATGTGTTCATCAAAGAACACTAATTAAACACTCATGTACTATTCAAATGACCTTTTTTTTTTCAAAAAAAAAATTGAACACAACTTAAATCCCTTCCCTCACACTAAAATCTTACATTGTCCTTAATGTACGATTAAATGCAAAGAAAAGACAAAAGATAACCAAGATATAAATGTGAAAATAAGAAGAAGAAAAAAAACGAACTCCCCTTGGGTTGCCTCCCAAGAAGCACCTTCGTTTATTGTCGTTGGCTCGACTCAATGCTTATTTCTTTAATCATTATAAATCGGATCCTCAAGTTCCAATTCTGCCACATTCTCTTTTTGGAAACCTTCATAAAAAGGTTTCAGTCTATGTCCATTCACCATGAACACCTTGGAAGTTTCTAAACTTTGAATTTCAACTGCACCATGAGGAAAAATATTAGTAACAACAAATGGTCTAATCCAACGAGATTGCAACTTACCAGGCAACAAACGAAGTCGTGAATGGTAAAGAAGGACTTTTTGACCAACTTTGAACTCCTTTCTAGCAATCATCTTATCATGAAAAACTTTCGTCTTTTCCTTGTAAATCCTTGCATTCTCATAGGCATCATTTTGAATTTCCTCTAACTCTTGTAGTTGCAACTTCCTGTGTTCTCCACTTTTATGCATATTCATGTTGAAACTTTTAATAGTCCAATAAGCCTTATGCTCTAACTTGATAGAAATGTAGCATAGTTTTCCGAACACCAACCGATAAGGTGACATACCAATGGGCGTCTTGTATGTAGTCCTGTATGACCACAAGGCATCATCCAACCGCAAACTACAGTCCTTCCTATTTGGGTTAACTGTCTTTTCAATAATGAAATTAATCTCTCGATTTGACACTTCTGCTTGTCCATTGGTTTGCGGATGATAGGCAGTTGAAATCTTGTGGGTTACATGGTACTTTCTTAGTAAAGTTTCTACAGTCCGATTGCAAAAGTGAGTGCCTCGATCACTTATTAGAGCTCTGGGAATCCCAAACCTGAAGAATATGTTAGACTCGATAAAATCTGCAACCACTTTAGAGTCATTAGTCCTGGTGGCTTTAGCTTCCACCCATTTAGAGACATAATCAACAAGCAAAATATAGACATAACCGAAAGAAATAGGGAATTGTCCCATGAAATCGATGCCCCAAACATAAAAAAAATTCACAAAATAGTATAGGTGTTTGTGGCATCTCATTCCTTTGGGATATATTACCTGTCTTTTGACAATTCTCGCATGCCTTACAAAAAGAATATGAATCTCGAAATAAAGATAGCCAACAGAAACCACATTCTAGTACTTTCTCTTCATCCTTTTAGCTCCAAAGTGACCTCCACAAGTGTAAGAATGGCAAAAGGTGAGAATAGACATGATTTCATTATCAGGAACACACTTTCTTATCACTTGATCCGTACAATGCTTCCATAGGTATGGGTCATCCAATACATAATATTTGGTGTCATACTTGATCCTATCTCTTTGAGCCTTAGACAAACTAGGAGGCAACATATTAGTAACCAAATAATTTACAATATTCGCATACCAAGGTAAAGTCGCACTAGTGGAGAACAATTGCTCATCAGGGAACGTTTTTGTCCCTTTTTTGATCTACGACACAATTTTATGTCCCTCTTTTGTCTTTGATCTCTAAATGAAATTCACTCAAGAGAAGTATCGATCTTATTAATCTTGGTTTTGCCTCTTTCTTCGTTATCAAATGATGAAGAGCTGCATGATCAGAGTAAACAATGACTTTAGTACCAAGTAAATAAGATCTAAACTTTTCTAAAGCAAAAACAATAGCTAAGAGTTCTTTTTCGGTAGTGGAATAATTTCGTTGGGCATCATTCAAAGTCCTTGAAGCATGATAAATAGCATGAGATACTTTTCCCATTCTTTGACCCAATACAGTGCCTACTGCAAAATTACTTACATCACACATTATCTCGAAAGGAACATTCCAGTCAAGGGGTTGTATTACTAGGGCAGGAGATAGGCATTCCATTAGCTCATCAAATGCCTTTTTGCATGCCTCATCAAACTCAAAGGATGCATCCTTTGTAGCAACTTGCATAGGGGTAATGCTATTTTGGAAAAGTTCTTGATGAACCTTCGGTAAAAACCTATATGTCCAAGAAAAGAACGAACTTCCTGCACACTTGTGGGATAAGGTAAAGATTAAATAATATCAACTTTATCTTTATCTACCTCAATTCCCCTAGATGAAACAACATGACCCAAAACTATACCTTGTTCAACCATAAAATGACATTTTTCAGAATTTAACACAAAATTAGTTTCTATGCATCTTTGAAGAACAAGTGTAAGGTTACGCAAACAATTATCAAAGGAATCTCCATAAACTGTGAAATCATCCATAAAGACTTCTATAATATTCTCAATGTAATCAGAAAATATGCTCACTATACACCTTTGGAAAGTGCCCAGGGCATTGCAAAGACCAAAAGGCATATGACGATATGCAAATGTCCCGAAGGGGCATATAAAAGTTGTCTTTTCTTGATCCTCCGAAGCGATTGCAATCTGAAAATAACCTGAATAAACATCAAGAAAACAATAGTAAGAATGACCCGCTAATCTTTCAAGCATTTGATTAATAAAAGATAAAGGAAAATGGTCCTTGCGGGTTACAACATTTAATTTTCTATATTCTATACAAACACGCCACCCATTCTGAACGTGGCTGGGAACTAACTCTTCGTTTTGATTTTTTGCAATAGTTCTTCCAGTCTTTTTAGGAACCACTTGAACTGGGCTAACCCAATTGCTATCCGAAATAGGATAAATCACTTCAACTTCAAGAAGTTTGAGGATCTCCTTCTTCACTACATGTATCATGGGTGGGTTCAATCTTCTTTGTGGTTGACGAGAAGCCTTTGCTCCATATTCAAGCAAGATGTAATGCATGCATGTAGAAGGGATAATTCTTTTGATGTCTGTAATTGTCCAACCAATAGCTATCTTATGCTCCCTAAGAACCTGCACAAGCTTTCCTTTTTGCGGTGCACTTAATTTACTGGAGATAATATCTGGTAATTTTCTTCCATCTCTAAAGAACACGTACTTGAGGTGATTGGGGAGAGGCTTCAAATCCGGAATAGGGGCCTGTAAAATAGAAGGTAAAGGCCTTTCGTTAGAAATTGGTAACATAATATAAGGAATGTTACCTGACTGAGGTAACTTTGGGAAATCATTCAATGCTACAATAGTTTCCTGCAAATCAATACTTAAAGCCAACTCTTCATTCTCTTTCTTAAGATGCTTACTAATGGTAACTTGATAGGTGTAATAATTTTCCAAACTGAAATTGTTAGTTTTCGAGTACGTTTAGTACATTTTTATTGAGTTTTAATATGTTTTTATTCTTTTTATATTAAAACAGGTGTATGGGTGAAAAGGTATGAAATCGGAGTGCAAACGATCAATTCGGACCAAAAACGGTCGAAGAACGGTGGTAAAACAAGTAAGGAGACAAGATTCTGAAAACAGTAGCCCACCGCCTAGGCATCCAGACCACCACCTAGGTGGTGAAAATACAGAGTGCACCAATTCTTGCTGAACGTCCACCGCCGCGGCGGTGACAATGCAGGATGTCCCCAAGTCCACCGCCTAGGCGAACATTAAACCGACATACTCACCACTGCGATGGTGACCTCTACACAGTTTAGATATTTATTAGATATTTTGTTTCCTATTTAAACTCTTCCTCTCCCCTTCTCTTCTGGTGGAATCGCCCCCAACCCCTTAAGCTATATTTTAGGGTGAGTTTGAGAGATTTTTGAGGGAGAGCTCTCAACCCGAGGTAGAAGTGAAGGAGGAAGCGATCGATCAATGGTTTTAGCGCTAAATCTTCAGATATTGGCTAAGTCAATCGTTTCTTTTCTTTCTTTTATTTATTTTGGTAGTTGTTGAGCATGTTTACGCCATTTTACATTGTATACAAGGTTATGGCCATTGGCTAAACATAGGTTGTTTAGGGATTATTAATAAATTTATGAATACGTTGTTTAGTTGAGTTTATGTTTCGTTTGCGGATGTTCTTTGTTATTTTGATTGTGTATGCCGTATTGTTTGTTTATCATGCTTAGAATGATATTATAAGAATACGGGGTTTGACAAATCCCGAATTTGGACTAGAATAAACAAATGACAAGATCCAATAACCCGTAAGATAGTTGGATTGTAGACAATTGATGACGTTGGGGCAAGACTTATTTGACCTAGAGTCGTTAAGACGTTGAGGGGGACTTCGGCGTTGACACGAAGTCACATATTCCCCCGTCTTACACTTAGGAGAGGTGGCCAGGGAGTTTTAGAACCGAGATTATCGATAGGCTAAATACAATGCGACGATCCAATAACCCGAGAGAGAGTTGGAGAGTGGGCAATCAATGACGTTGGGGTGAGACTCACACGACCTAGGGTCGTTAAGACGTTGAGGGAACTTCTTCGTTGACACGAAGTTGCGTATTCTCACGTCTTACACTCAGGAGAGGTGGCGAGGGAGTTTTAGAACTGAGATTGTTGGATAAGTCAAACGTCGTTAACATAAACTAAAATAAGATTGAACACATATTCATAAACAAAACTAATACCAAGACAATCTATTCTCTCAAAACTATCTCAATATTTATATTAATATAATTAAATTAGTATTTTAGTATTAGTATTAAATTATATTCCATTTTTAGGGCCTAGATAAAGTTAGGTTATGACAATCGCGGTACTCGATAGTAATCTCAACCAATCCCTGTGGATACGATACCCAACCGAAAGGTCCATTATATTAAAACTTGATCCGTACACTTGCGGTGAAAGTGGCAATGCGTAAATCGCGGCCACCAAGTTTTTAGCGTCATTGCTGGGGATTAGTTTGTCGAATTCAGTCTTCGGCAATCACCACCAAATTTTTGGTAACGATTGTCGAGGATTGTCTTGTTGATTGTTATCAATATTGTGAGTAAATAACTTGATTTTAATTTAGGCATTTTTTAGTGTTTATAATTTTTCTTTGTAGTTTTGTTTTTATTTTCCTGCAGGGTGCTTGAAGATGTTATATCGACAGGTACTCTTGCGTTCTTTTCATTGCAACATCTTGCCAGTCTTGAGGGCATGTGTCGGGCCGAGGACATTAAACCACGCGCTTCTTGGGAGACAACCCAAGGTCACGAATAATTTAAATCCATCTCCGTCGACTTGAGTTCGAGGCGAGATTCTCTCGCCTCCCAGGTACGTGTTCTAACCCTCGTCTTCAATATCATGCTATATACTATCATTGAGATCACTGATGGGTCATTTTGGGCAATGCCTGTGTTAATTTGGTGGTGATGTGTAGTATGTTTTTAGTATGTGTTTATGTTATTAGTTAAGTTTTACTGTTTTTATCGTATGCATGCTTGTTTAGGATTAGTTTGTTTAGTTTAGTTGTTGTTTTGTGCTGAGTTTTGACGTCATCTAGGCCTTTACCCGATGATAAGTCTGTCCCCTAGTTGTTTTGAGGTCGAGCGTAAAGCTCATTCATGTGTGTTCTGTATGCTTAACGTATCATCTTAGGAAAAGTTATTGTAGATCCTAAATTCACGAGCATGTAAACTCAATATAACACTATCTAATTGATTTGAAACCGATTATCCTTTACTCAATTTCATAACAATAGGGATTCTAGAACTTGATTTGGGAGAAATTCGAGGCGAAATCCTAGGCGAGGTGGTTTAGGAGATATGATTTAGGCATTCATTTGATCGCTTGAGCCTTTTGAAGCCTACCATGCAATATCATTATCCCTTGTTACCTTGTCGAAGCCAAAATGCTAATTCAATTTCTGAACATTTATCAAATACCCTAACTGATTGAACTTTCTCCAAACCTTTATCGCTAAACCGAAGGCACGACGTGAGTGAATCAAGTTAGCATTTCTCTTTCTTAAGATGCTTACTGATGGTAACTTCCAATTCATCTTTTTCATCAAGTACAAAAATTTCCTGCGCTAGCGAATCAATCATATCAATAGAATAAACATGATTATCATCAAAAAGATATTTCATGGAATCATAAATATTGAACTTAACAATTTCACCATCAAATTCCATAGTAAGTGTGCCATTATGAACATCTATCATAATCTTGGATGTTTTTAAGAATGATCTTCCAAACAAAATAGGTGCAGTTTGATCATTATTCTCCATATCAAGCACATAGAAATCAGGAGGGAAAACCAAATTATTAACTTGCACAAGGACATCCTCAACTACACCCTTAGGATAGGTATTAGATCTATCAACTAATTGAATCACAACACCAGTTTTATTCAAAAGTCCAAGTTTTAAAGAAGCATATATAGAATATGGCATGACATTAATAGATGCTCCTAAATCTAGCATGGCCTGCTTAAATCTAGTGTGACCTATCGTACAAAGGATAGTAAACGTACCTGGATCTTTACACTTTGCAGGAAGTTTTCTTTGAATAACTGCAGAAATGTTCTCCCCAACTCTCTCCTTCTCACGTCCTGTAAGTTTCTATTTTCTCTTAATTGTACATAATTCTTTCAAAAATTAAGCATAACGAGGCACTTGTTTAATAGCATCCAAAAGTGGAATACTTACCTTGCATTTACGAAAAATCTCATATAAATCTCTATTTTGCTCATTTTTTCCAGATTTTGCTAAAGCTTGAGGAAAATGAGGTATTGGTTTATAGGCAAAAAGAGGTGGAAACTTACGCTTAGGTACATTGTCGTCATTGGGAATGTTTGTCTCATCATCGTTGGGGACGTTTTTGTCTTCAATGACGTTTTTCTCATTTTCTTACTTTGATGATGCAGGGACTATCTTAACAGGAATCTCAACCTCTTTACCACTCCTCAAAACGATTGCACTTGCATTTTCTCTTAGATTTACAATCGTTTGAGAGGGTAATTTTCCCGAACTTTGCACCTCTATTCGACTAATTGTGGTTTCCATCTGGCCCATTTGATTCTCCAGACTTTAAATACTAGCCCTCGTCTCTTGTTGAAATAGCAAAGTATTAGTGGCAAGAGATTTAACAATATCTTTTGAAGACATACCAGAATTAGAAGTTTGGCCCGATTGTTTTCTAGGGGGTTATGGCTAATTGTATTGTTGGAAAGTTGGACGGTTTTAAGTCGCCGACTGATTTACTTGTGGATTCCCATTACTAAAATTGGGGTGATCCCTCCATCCTGGGTTATACGTGTTCGAATAGGGATCATATTTCCTTCGTGGTAGTCCCGGAAATCCACTTGTTGTATTCACCTGCTCAATAGGCTCATCTTGAAGAGTTGGGCACATATTGGTTGGATGCATTAATACCGAACAAATCCCACAAGCCTTCATTGTATGTATGTTACCTGCAGTCATTTGACGAACAAAATAGGCTAAACTAGCAATTTGGTGTTCAAGGGAGGATACATTTACCTCATTGACATGTTTAGATGGTGGATCAAGCCTAGTGCCCAATTGTTGAGAGTTTGCCGCCATGTTCGCAATCAAGTTTCTAGTGGACTCGGGAGTCTTATCTACCAACGCTCATCCACCAGCAGCATCGATCATGCTCCTATCGGTGGCTAGAAGGCCTTCGTAGAAATATTGGATAAGTATTTGCTTGCTAATTTGATGATGGGCAGCTTGCACACAGCTTCTTGAAACGTTTCCAATACTCGTACAAGGATTCTCCATTATGCTGCCTTACACCACAAATCTTTTTCCGAATGTTAGCCACCCTTGAAGTTGGGAAATATTTCTCCAAAAACAACCTCTTCATCTCTTTCCATGCAGTAATATTTTTGGATCGTAGATTGTAGAGCCAATCATTTGCTGCATCCCCTAATGAAAACGGAAAGGCTCTCAACTTGATTTGCTCTTCCGTCACCCCCGTAGGTTTCATGCTCATGCACACCACATGAAACTCCTTTAGATGCTTATGAGGATCTTCACCTGCAAGACCATGGAAAGTGGGCAAGGGGTGTATTAGTCGATATTTTAATTCAAAAGTAGTAGAAGCATCTAAAATAGGGAATGTTATGCAAAGGGGTTGTTGGTTCAAGTGAGGGGTAGCAAGCTCTTTTAATGTTCGATTTTCAGCCATGACTTTGTCCTCTTTCGATTTCTATATAGCTTCTTTCCTTAACCTGTGCAAGGTTCTTTCTATATCTGGATTAAACTGCAAAACACCTTGATTAGAAGAACGAGTAGTGGACATACATGGTTAGGAAGACAAAGATAAATTACAATATATATATATATATATATATATATATATATATATATATATATATATATATATAAATCACAAAAGTCAAAACTAAAATCTACGCCAAAGAACGAAAAATCGCTTAAAAATCCTAGAAGATGTTGAAATTTTCCGAAAATTGAATTTATTTTATTTATTTATTTATTTTTATACTGTTTTGGGTAGATTTTTTTTTTTAGAATGGATTTTTTTTTTTCATTTTCGATGATTAGATCAACCAAGAATCACACATACATTTATATCGTATTACAGTTTACAAATTGTACACTCATAAAAGTCACTTCTCTGTTCACTTGGTCACAAGCTTGTTGAATATGCTATGCATCATTGCCTAATTAAAAAATAAATAAAAATTACACCCACAGCTTCAGCCCCAAAACTATACTGCTCTACCACGAGAAAACCAAATTACCTTCAAATTCCTAACCTCAAACTGTAATGATAATCAAATTGCAAACCTCATGCGTTTTCGTACCAAGCTTTGGGAAATCTAATTTTTTTTATACTGTTTCGGCTGAAAATTTTATTTGTTTTTTTGTTTTTGTTTTTTTAATATTCCCAAAACAAAATAAGAGAACACAAAAAGCACAAAAAAAAAAAAAAAAAAAAAAATTAACTAGAGGCACTCCCCGGCAACGGCTCCAAAATTTGGTGTGATGTCGTAGGAAACCAAAAATAAAATTCTAATCCTAAATATGAACTGTAGTAGTGTAAGTAGATATCATTTCCACAGAAAATGTCTAGCCTAAATTTGTGCTACGTGAACAAGGAGGGGGATTCATTATTGGATAGCCAAACTAATAAAATCAAAAAGAAAAAGAATTACAAACTTAATACTGAATTCAATCAGAAAATACACCTTGATCTAAGTCAACATCTAACATCGGAATTTCACAACTGTTTGTCGATGCAAGTATAAATCAATTCACACATTGAATATTCACTGTTGGAATTATTTTCCTATCTCTCCTTACTTGTAGATAATTAGAAAACAAGTGATCTAATTAACCCTAACTACTAAACAACCTCAGATAAGCGTTAAAGGTTTAATCTAGTAACAACATTAAGAATTAGAGAGATCGATAAAGCTAAACAACAAAAGCACAAGCGGTTATATTGAATTTAATTGAGTATTCTTCCAAAGATCTAATAATTTCTGACGCAGCAAATCATTAAATCTTAGTTGCTTCATAGATTAGAGGGATCAAACAATTACGGATTTGATATCTAAACCAGCAATAGATTATATGAATAATAAACTAGTAGGCCTCCTAGTGATTAGACAAAACAATCATGAAAATAGGTACATAAGAACATTCAATACTCAAAATATAAATTAAACAATGAAAATAAATTAGATCTCACAATTTTATTGATTCCGAGGATTCAGTTTCCCGCGACCAAGAGAAATTTTTTAGCCACACAAGGCCATGGAAGTTTTACAAAGATGAAAAAGAGAAAAGATTAGAAGAGAGAATGACAGAGGTATTGTTCGGCTTCCTATAGCCTCTCCAAAGAAATGAATAATAGGCCTCCCCACTGTTGGTGTACACAATATAAAGCCATCCATTAACGGCTTGAATCCCATTTTGAATGAAATAATGGTTGCCTACCATAATAACTTCCCTTTTTCCTATTTTACACCTTTGATTTTTCCAAAAACATTCTCCCAATATTATAGTGCTTGAAGCAATTCATCCATCTCATAGCCTTCTGTCTGAATACACACTCCAGAAAAGAAATAAATGATATGTTTGGATCCCCTTAAATGACATCATCAATCCTTGCATCCACTTCCCTTTTTTTTACTCTTTTGACCCCTCTATTCTTGCATTGATAACGGCTTGGTTCCATAGATTTCACTGGTCATTTAATGATTCTAGATTGATCAAAAAACTGGGTTAGTTTGCGGGTTGGATCGGGTCACGGGTCGGGTTTTTGGTTATCTCAATTTTTCGTTAAAATTGGACCGACGGCAGTGCAAGTACAGCCACGTAAAGCTCCATTTAGACCATGATATAATCTGATTCTAGAGAAATATAAAATATGAAAGTTGTAGATATTTTTCTTCTCTTTTCATATCATTTTGAATTACTTTAATCGGAATTCGGAGGTGAAAGTTATGGCCTGATTATGAACATGTATCAAAACTTCCTAAAACGCGCGATTTATTTTGTTTTACTCCAAATGCCTTCATTTGTTTCCTAAATTAAAATATAAGTTTAGTGATTACAATTAGACACAAAATAAGTATAAAAGAATAAATATATGAACATTTTTGCACTTATCACTTGGCACGAGAAATTGCAACGAGGTGTGAGTTGAGCAGTGTGCTTACGCCAGAACAAGTACCATCCCGAGTAATACTTCACCCCGAAACAATTGACTTTGACATTAGCCTAGCCAGGAGAGATCGGTCCCTAGGCCTCAACTGCCCACTCCGTCCAGGGTTACGACCCCAAGATGTGATGTTGGAGCTAAACCCACTTAGGAGCGGGTGTGACTACTCCGCCTGATAAGGAAAGATTCATTACGTCCCCTAAGTAACGGCTTGTCAACACTTAATCCATGATTGTTGCCATAATTGTGGTAGTACGCCGAGACTCGGAGAGTACTTAACAAACGAGACCTCCCACACACATAAATACTAGCATGCGGGGGTCTGTCCAACTTTTCGGAGAACTATTGACTCATTCTTACACCAGATGTGCAATACCATCAGACCTACCCGCACTGCGTTTTTTGTAGGAACCTGAGCTGTGAGAGTGATTTAAGGTAGGAGAGATTAAATACTCCATATTATAGAGTGACGTGTCTGGTGAACAGTTTTTTGGGTCACTAATATTATTTTTTAGTAAAAATAAAAAATAAAAATAGGGAGAGAATGAGATTAGTGAGAAAAATGTTTTTTTTTCTCTTTTATTACCTTTGAATATCAATTTTTCACTTAAAACATAAAGAAAAATTCATTCATTATTAAATGTGAATTTCTTCTCAGATCAAGAATAAAAGGGGATGATGTATAAGTTTTAAAAGTGGAGGGCTTAGAATAAAATAGGATTAAAGTGGAAGGGGATAAAAAGCAATTAACCCTAAGCTCTTAACTAATCCAATAAAGACATAAGAGCCTACAACCAAACACGTGTTTATTTTTCATTCCACCAGTTTCATTATTTCCACTAAAGTTAATAATAACTACACATCTAGTCACACATAACTACAAGCAGTTAATAATGTTGTTGTTATTATTATAAATGTAATAATGCAAAAATACTAACATTATTACTTGCAGTTAATAATGTTCTTGTTATTTATACAATAAACAAATGGAAAAGCGTTAGGGTGAAATTATTACTTTCGGTGTAGCACAATATTTACAAAACTATCATTAAATACTTTTTTTTTTCATTAAACGTCAATAATATAAAAGATTATATTTAAATAAATATTGACTACTTAAACACTAATTTTCATTATCTTTAAAAATTTAAACGTAAAAATTAAATTACGTCAAAAATGTTTTTTCCGGATGATCGGTTAAGCATTGTTGTTGAAGGCAAATTCTGGTTGGGATAGAGCTACGTCCACTACTTTTGTTTATCCCTCATAATACAACCTACAAAGTTTCTCAAGATTTGATTTACTAGTCTAGATCCCTATGCGCTTGAGGATAGCAAGTGGTGTTGTATATGAGGGATGTGTAAAGAAAATTATAACCAATCCAACCAATCACATAACTCTAATGGTTTTATCAATGATCATATGCGAACTAACATATATAATATATCACTAGTAAAAGACACAATAATCAGTTAATCCTATTACAAAATCAGATCGGATTGATAAATAATGTCGTTTTCTAATTCATTAGAAAATAATTCTTATTAAATAAGAATATTAATTCAAATTACATATATATATATATATATATATATATATATATATATGGGAGAAATTCTGGCCCACGATTAATAGAAACTTGAAAACTTTGATAGGTCGGGTCGGGTTAGAAATCCGACCCGCAAAAAGCAACTTGGTGGTCATTTTGGACTGAAGGCACCAACCCACCAGGAAAGAGGCCGACACATAATAAACGACCTGATACTTGAATAAGAGTAGGCCCTATAAAGAAGCCCAATCAATGGTAAATAAAACCCACAGTGGAAAGGTCAAGTAAAAGTAAGCCCAAAAGTTCCCACGGCCCCCACGTCATGAGGAGAACCGCAACAAACCAACTATTTGTGGGCGAAATCACTGTCAGATCCCATGTGATTAGGAGAGGATCGTGGAGAGGGCAACCTCACCAATATAACGACACAAATAGAGATGTCTATATAAAGGGAAGGTATCAACATATTATTTTATCAGTGAAGTATTTGGTCTCTCACCCAAAAAACAGACTAACTTATTTTTACGTCAGAGGTTCTTTGGCTGACACCACATCGGTGTCCCTTGGAGCTAATCAGTTTTGCTGGTTATAAAGAATGTTGTGAAGGTTTTTGGCACGTGTATAATCTTTTTCACGTGCTAGGGATTTTAGGCAACATAATTTAGCGCCATTTGTGGTAAACTCTAAACAAAAAGCTTATCGTCATAACAATGAGGCAGTTACGAGCAAGAGGAGCAGGTCCGAGCCAAAGCAGCGACGTTCCGCCACCAATCAATTCTGAAGTTCATTTAGAAGCGTCGAAAGAAGTTTATGCTGATCCTTCACCAGAGGTGCAAACCATTGATTCACAGATCGATGCTCTAACACGGAAGATATCACAAATATCGAACGTAATCATATGGAATAGATCGCCAACAACACACAACAACCTTCTCCTGTTAACAACGGTTTGGGAAAAGAAGCGGAATCCCCTGAATCTCTAGAACCACCGTCATAGGGAAAAAGCGTTGTCTAGGAAGATGCAAGCGACGAACCAGCAGAAAGAAAAATGCGTAGTCTTACCGAGACCGTTAATTCCCATTAGCAGCCCAGAAACATGGAGGAGAGAGATTTTCCCCTGGATGAATTGGAAACACTACTAAAAGAAACTAAGATGTCATTCACATCTGACATATTAGAGGTGCCACTCTTGGTTAAGTTCGACCCGACGAAGTTTGAAAAATACAATGAAAAGATAGACTCAGTTGACCATATTCACCAGTTTAGATATGTTATGGCTCTGTATGGAGTAGGCAACTCTACGCTATGCAGAGCTTTAGCTACTACTTTGAAAGGATCTGTTTTGGAATGGTTGGACAAGTTATCGCGTAATTCCATCTTATCATTCACGAACTTTGGAAAGTAATTTATCAGTCGTTTCATAACTTGCCAAAGGTTAATGAAGGGGGGCAATTACCTGCTAGCTCTACGATAGGAAAAAGTGGAGTTCTTGCACCAGTACATAAACTGCTTTAATGATGAGCGGACGTGTATTGAGGGTTGTGCCACGGCCGATTCCAAGACTTTCTTACCAATCACAATCCGAAGAGCATGACTGAATTGATGGAGAGAGCTAAACCCTATATGAAGTTAGAGGATGTCAGAGTCACGAGAGAGAAAAGGGTATCATCTAAAGATTACCAAACGAGAAAGACAATAGAAGAACCAAGGATAACAGCTCTGATAGGCAGAAAGATCGTCCAAGAAGCTCAAGATCGAGATTGGATGCACGTTAGGAACCAAACCTTTCAGGAATACGGATACCAATTTCTAGAATTCTGCATGAAATCCGTTCATCCAAGGTGGTTCAGTGGCCATCCAAGAACCATGCAAAGTCCAATAGGAAGAACAAGGTGAAGTATTGTGAATTCTACAAGGATCTCAAAAAGGAGATTAAACGACTAATTGACATGGGTCAATTACGTAGCTATTTATAGGAGTGAGAAAGAGACAGAAAGAGGTTTAGGAGTGAAAGCCAACACGAAAATCATGATAAAGACCGAAAAGATGATGGTCTCAACAACAATCGTGAAGTCATTTATATGATAAACATTGTTGGACTCGCTACTGGAGAAACCAACCGTGAACAGAAGAGGAAAATCCGAGAAATAGCATTAGAACGACGTTACGGAGAAGCAATGTCTATAAATATATGAAGCCAGGGCCGATCATCACTTTCACTAACAAAGATTGCAAGGGAATTGTGCATCCACATGAAGATACCCTAGTCATAACCTTTTGGATCTCCAGTTTCGAAGTAAGGAAAATCCTGATTGATGCAAGCAACTCTGCCAACATCATCTTCGTGAAGACACTGAAACAAATGAGGGTGCCCAGCTCAGATGTTGGCTCAACTCATACTGTTATGGTAGGATTAAACGGTGGCCTCAGTTCTCCCAATATGTAAGATCACCTTATTAGTCATGAAAAATAAAGAAGAGAATGGGTACACTAAGGCCACAGACTTTATGGTAATGGACTCTACATCCCTCTATAATGAGATATTGGAACACCATGGCTGCATACAATGAAAGCCGTGGCATCTATGTGCTATTAATGCATCAAGTACGCGAAAGATGGCATAGTAGCAGTTATATACGACGACTAGGTGGCATCTAGGCAATGCTTCACAATAGCTATGAAGGGGAAGAAGAAAACCCTAGAGCAATTAAAGCTGGAATAGGAAGAAGTTCCACTAAACAGCTCAGCTGAGGAGATAGACGAGTTCATAGAGCACCCCATTATTCTCCAACCTGCTAAGAAATTTCAGGGGATAACCTCAAGGAAAAAAATGAAGAAACTGATGATAAGTGCATCTTTAAGCCAGACTGAGGTAGAGAAAATTAAGAGGTTACTAGGAAAAGGCCTAGATATGTTTGTTTGGGGCTCCAAAAGATATGGAAGGGATCAGCACTGATGTGGTAGTCCACCGACTCGACATCTTCAGGTCATACCCATCGGTTAAGAAAAGAGAAAGACATGCAACCCAGAGAAGAAATAAGTGATCGAATCCAAGGTATAGAGATTGCTCAAAATAGGCCACATAAGGGAGATTATATACCCAAAATGGTTAGCCAAAACTGTGCTTGTCAAAAAGAAGAATGGAAAGTAGAGAATGTGCGTAGACTTCACTGACCTAAACCAAGCATGCCCAAAAGCCTGCTACCTGATACCAATGATAGATCAAACGGTAGATGTAGTAGCAGGGCACAAACTGTTGACCATGATGGATGCCTATTTAGGCTATAATTAAATCCAAATAGACAAGTAAGATAAAGAAGGCACGACGTTTATCTCTCCAAGTGGTACGTACTATTATAGAGTAATGCCCTTTGATTTGAGAAATACAGGGGCGACTTATCAGCGATTGGTAAACCAAATGTTCAAAGAGTAAATTGGAATGACCGTGGAGGTCTATATAGATGATAGATGGTCAAAATTTCCAAGAAGGAAGATCACCTAGGGTATTTGGAAGAAGCTTTTACAATACTACTAAAGTTCCATATTAAATTGAACCTAGAAAAATTCATTTTTGGTGTAACATCGACAACTTCTTGGGCTTCATAGTAAACCAATCAGGGATTATGGTGGACTCAAGACAGATAGAAGTTGTTCGAAACACGAAGTCCCCCAAAACCATAAGGGAAGTTCAAGTACTGATGGAAAGGTTGGCGGCTCTAAACAGATTCATCTCTAAATTCACTAATAGATGTGCTGCTCTCTTTAAGATCTTTAGAGGAAGTAAGAACTTTTAGTGGGACGAGGATAGAGAACGGGCTTTATAGTCCATAAAATATTACTTGGGCTCAATCGAAACACTTGCCATAGTAACCCCTGAAGATAAACTCTACTTATACATGGTGGTGACCACAATTACAGTAAGTGCTGCGATGGTAACCCAGGGGGAAAAAGATTATTTTTTTACATAAGTAAATCATTGGTTTCAACTGAGACTCTCTATACTGAACAGGAAAAGCCCACTCTAGCTTTGGTAACTTCAGCTCGGAAGTTGATACCATATGTTCAAGCACACGTTATCAATGTACTGATCTCGTACCCCCTTAGAGCAGTAATGCACAGACCAGTGGCCTCAGGATGTCTCATGAACTAGGCGGTGGAAGTTGGTGAGTTCTTCATCAAGTACATGCCCAGAACTACAATCAAAGGACAAGCTCTGGTAGACTTCATTGCTAAGCTAACTCATCCAAAAGAAGCAGTAATAGAAGATAGAGAATACTCAGATTATTCGATTGCTCCATGGAAGTTATGGGTCTACAAAACCTCGAATATGAAAGGGTGTGTTGTAGGTATAGTCATAGAAACACCCGAGGAAGATAAGCTCGAAAAAACTGTGCAATTTAGATTTCAAACTTCCAACAATGAGGCAGAATATGAAGCAATAATCATTGGGCTGACCTTCACTAAAAGATTAGGAGCTCAAAATCTGGAAGTAAGATCGGACTCAAAACTGGTAGTGAACCAGATAAATAGAGTATATTCGGTGAATAAAGAAATATTACGCCTTTATGTAGAAAAGGTAAAAGAGCTAACCACAACTCACCGAAATTGCAAATTTGAAACCATTCCAAGAGCTGAAAATAAGAAGGCCAATGCACTCTCCGTACTGGTATGGTCCAAAATGGTAAAGTTTCTTGAACAACCCTATATAGAAATAACAACTAACCTTTGCGCATGCATAGGCGAATTGGATTGGGAAGAAGACTGGAGAAATCCTTTAGTTCGATATCTAAAGGAAGGAACACTACCAGATGATAGGGAGTCAGCTCAAAAGATCTTGTACAAAGTGTCGAGGTACGTTGTGACCGACGACAAACTGTATAGGAGGTCCTTTACTCAACCTCTATTGTTCTGTTTAGGACTGAAAGAAACTACCTACGTCCTATAAGAGATCCATGATGGAGTTTGTGGAAATCATCAAGGAGAAAGAACCTTTGCACACAAGACACTCACAATTGGTTATTATTGGCCAACGATGTGCAGTGATACGCAAGAATACGTAAAAAAAAAATGATAAATACCAACGATTCTCAAACGACATCAAAGTTTCAGCTCAAGTGCAGACACCGATCCTCAGCCTATAGCCTTTTACTCAGAGGGGGGTGGACGTCCTAGGGCCATTCACCCCAACACCAGAGAAGAAGAAATACTTGCTGGTGGTAATTGATTACTTCACCAAGTGGGTAGAAACCGAAGGATTTATGACAATTGGTGAAAACGATGTAAAAACTTCCTTTAGAAAAATGTGATATGTCGTTTTGGCATTTTGATGATACAGATATCGAACAATAGAACCTCATTCACCAGTGGTAAAGTTGCTTGGATATACAATAAACTGAAGATTCAGCATTGAACATCAAGCCCAGCATACCCACAAGCCAATGGACAAGCTGAGATAACAAATCGTTCTATTAAGGAAGCACTTAAGAAATGACTAGATGGTGCTAAAGGCAAATGGGTAGAATAATTGCCAGGAATCTTGTGATCCTACTGAAAGATGCCAATAACCACAACAGAGGAAATGCCATACTCTATGACATATGGAACTGAATCCGTAATTCTGGTAGAGATTGGGTTACCTAGAAGACGCGATGGCACAGTTAATCTTATGGAAAATGAGGAAGCTATATGCCAAGATAGGACCAACTAGAGGAAAAACGGGATAAGACAACAATAAGAATGACGACTTATAAATCAAGAGTGGAAAAAATGTTCAACCATGCAGTACGTCCAAGACACTTTGCAATAGGGAAGCTTATACTCGGAAGAGCAATGTCACATCGCAGTCCCGTTTGGGAAAACTAGACCCAAACTAGAAGGGACTGATGGACACTAATTGAAGCGCTACCACTTTCACGCAAGCGTATGGATAAAGTTTTAGTATAATGAACTTTTCGGTCGGGTATTGTATCTACAAGGATTAGTTGAGATTACTATCGAGTACCACGATTGTCATAACCGAATTTTATCTAGGCGATAAAAATAGAATATAATTTATACTAATACTAAACTAAAATACTAATTAAATTAACTGTACTATAAATACTATATTGAGATTGTTTAGGGTAGTAGATTGCCTAAGAATTAACTTTATTTACTTAAATGCATTTGGTTTCGTTTTAGTTAACATTAAAGGCGTTCGGCATATCCGACAATCTCGGTTCGTAAACTCCCTCGCCACCTCTCCTGAGTGTAAGATGGGAGAATACGTGACTTTGTGTCAATGCTTTCTAATGCCCTCTCGGGTCGTTAGATTGTCATGTTGTGTTTACCCTGGTCCAAATCCGGGGTTACCTCTCCCGAGTGTCAAACATCGTATTTTCAATATATCTAAATCAGCATATAATCATAGAAACACAGCAACACAATCGAAATTATAAGGAACAACCATAAACGAAACACAAACTTCACCAAAACTACATTTTTATAAATAATACGTTAATCCCTATTACAATCCATGTTTAGTTCATGGACCTAACCGTTTATACAATATAAAACGAGCTAAACATGCTCAAACATGCATAAAAGTTGAGAAATAAAAGGAAAAATGAATGAACTTAGCCGATATCCGAGGATTAGCCGCCAAAATCGTTCACCGATAGATTCTCCTTCTCCGTGTGGTAATCTTCTCCTTCGGATTTGTTTGAGCACTCCCCATACTCTCTTTATATTTTATACTAAGCCTTAAGGGCTCTAATGGCCGGAGAGAGATCAAGGAAAAGGGAGGAGAGGGGTTTAAATAGGCAAAATATCTAAATGAATATCTTAAGACTGTGTAGAGGCCACCGCCGCAGCGGTGGAGTATGTCGGTTTAAGGTTTACCAAGGCGGTGGACTTGGTGACATCCTGTATTTTCACCGCCGCGGCCGTGGATCTCAATACCACGGCAGTGGACGTTCAGTAAGAAATCAACTCTCTGCATTTTCATTGCAGCGACGGTGGGCTTCTTTCACAATATTGCCTCCTTGCTCATTTTTCCACTGTTCTCTGACCGTTCTCGATACGATTTGATCGTTTATGCTCCAATTTCATACATTTTCACCCCACACACCTGTTTTAATACAAAAAGAATAAAAACATATTAAAACTTAACAAAAACGTATTAAATGTACTCGAAAACTAACAAATTCGGTTTGAAAATATATAGGTAATTTACACCTATCAAATACCCCCAAACTCGGAATTTTTCTAGTCCTCGAGCAAAACACCTACACAATACAAGAAAATATCAAAACTAATTACGAAATTGAAAACGAAAAACACTAAAAAACAAAAATGTGTAAGTTTTGATTATTATCTACTGGCCGAAAGATTTTTCCCTCATGGGTTCCCAATCCTATCAAGTTCAAGCATTAATCACACCATGTGGTGTTCTAGAATTTCAACTTTCAAAAATAGTAAGCGACATTCTAGATCTTATTTAAGTGTGTGTGTGATTAAACTCAAATATATAATTATCCATTAACTAGATAGGATTATCCCTCAATATACTTCATGACTAAAACCTTTAAGGTATAGGAAATCCATACGTCTGACCCGGGATCTATTCTTCACTAATGTAGGCTCGGAGGTTCAAGAAGATCAGTAGGGCTTGGTTCAGTTTGGGAATAATGGCCAAGGGTAAATTTGAATAGAAAATGGGTTAACATCGTTAACTTAACGTTACCCAAGGCACATCACTGGTATACTCACACTCGAACCCCCATAGATAATTTTGAAACAACCCTAAACAATACAATTAAGAACGTCGTACTCACTTGTCATGTTAAAAAGAAATGTAATTTTTTTTTTCCACATAACACACCCCCAAACTAGTTCAAATATTTAAATTTTAGGAGTGTGCAAAAAGAATTAAGTAACACACCCCCAAACTCATTCGAATATCTACAATTTTAGGAGTGTGCAAAAATATGAACGACATACGACAAGCGAGTACTCGAATACCGAACCAATTTAGAAGTTTGCCCTAAACCCAACTGCTCATATCAAGTAGCGAAATACTAACTTGATTCACTCACATGTGCCTTTAATTCGACAACATAGTTTGGACAAAACTCAACTAGCCGGGTTATTTGTTAAGTGTTCAGAATTGAAACGGTTTTTAGGCTTCGTCAGGGTAATGAAAGGTAATGATATATCATGGTAGGCTTAAAAAGGCTCAAGCGATCTAATGAATGCCTAAATCATATCTCCTAAACAACCTCGCCTACAATTTTGCCTCGAATTCCCCCCAAATCAAGTTCTAGAATCCCTATTGTCATGAAATTGAGTGAAGGATAATCAGTATCAAATAAATTAGATAGTGCTATATTGAGTTCACGTGCTCGTGCATTTAGGATCTACAATAAATTTTACTAAGACGATACGTTAAGCACACAGGACACACATGAATGAGCTTTAAGCTCGACCTCAAAACAACCAAGGGATAGACTCATCATCTGGTAAAGGCCCAGATGATGTCAAAACTTAACACAAAACAACAACTAAACTAAACAAACTAATCCTAAACAAGTATGCACACGATAGAAACAATAAAACTTAACTAAAAACATAAACACATACTAAACATACTAACACATCACCACGAACTTAACATAGGTGATGTCCAAAATGACTCGTCAGCGATCCCAATGAAAATATATAGCATGATATTAAAGACGGGGGGTTTAGAACACGTACCTGGGAGGCGAGAGAATCTCGCCTCTGACCTAAATTGACGGAGATGGAACTAACTTATTTTTTACCCTGGGTTGCCTCCCAAGAAGCGCTTGATTTAATGTCCTCGGCCAGACACATGCCCTCAAGACTGGCGAGATATTGCAATGAAAGAAACACAAGAGTACCTGTCGATCTAACATCTTCAAGCATCGTGTAGGAAAATAAAAACAAAACTATAAAGAAAAATTATATACAGTAAAAAATGCCTAAATTAAAATCAAGTTATTTACTTACAATATCAATAACAATCAACAAGACAATCCCTGGTAACAGTGCCAAAAACTTGGTGGATGTTGCTAGAAACTGAATCTGACAACAACCAATCCCCGGCAACAGTGCCAAAAACTTGGTGGACGTTAGTTGAAGTGCTTCCACTTTCACTGCAAGCGTACGAATCAAGTTTTAGTATAATGGACCTTTCGGTAGGGTATCGTATCCACAGGGATTGGTTGAGATTACTATCGAGTATCGCGATTGTCATAACCTAATTTTATCTAGGCGATAAAAATGGAATATAAATTATACTAATATTAAACTAAAATACTAATTAAGTTAACTATACTATAAATACTATATTGAGATTGTTTAGGGGAGTAGATTGCCTAAGGATTAACTTTATTTACTTAAATGCGTTTGGTTTTGTTTTAGTTAACATTAAAGGTGTTTCGCGTATCCGACAATATCGGTTCGTAAACTCTCTCGCCACCTCTCTCGAGTGTAAGATGGGAGAATACGTAACTTCGTTTCAATGCCAAAGTCCCCTTCAACATCTTAACGACTCTAGGTCACGTGAGTCTTGCCCTAACATCATCGATTGCACACTTTCTAACTACCTCCCGGGTCGTTAGATTGTCGTGTTGTGTTTACCCTAATTCGAATCCGAAGTTACCTCTCCCGAGTGTCAAACCCCGTATTCTCAATATATCTAAATTATCATATAATCATAAAAACACGACACCACAATCGAAATTATAAGGAACAACCATAAACGAAACACAAACTTCACCAAAACTACATTTTTATAAATAATATGTTAATCCCTATTAACATCCATGTTGAGCTTATGGAACTAACCATTTATACAATATAAAACAAGCTAAACATGCTCAAACATACATAGAAGTTAAGAAATAAAAGGGAAAACGGATGAACTTAGCCGAAATTCGAAGATTAGCCGCTAAGACCGTCCACCGATCGATTCTCCTTCTTCGTGTGGTAATCTTCTCCTTAAAATTTGTTTGAGAACTCCCCATGCTCTCTATATATTCTATACTAATCCTTAAGGGCTCTAATGGCCGGAGAGATATCAAGGAGAGGGGAGGAGAAGGGTTTAAATAGGAAAAATATCTAAATAAATATCTTAAGACTGTGCAAAGGCCACCCTGCGGCCGTGGGATTCACCGCTGTGGTGGTGGAGTATGTTGGTTTAAGGTTCGTCTAGGCGGTGGACTTGGTGACATTCTGCATTGTCACCGCTACAGCCGTCGATCTCAGCGCCGCGGCAGTGGACGTTTAGCAAGAAATCAACTCTCTGCATCTTCACCGCCACGGCGGTGGTATGGATATCGTGGCGGTGAGCTTCTTTCACAATATTGCCTCCTTGCTCATTTTTCCACCGTTCTCGATACGATTTGATCGTTTATGCTCTGATTTTATACATTTTCACCCCACACCTGTTTTAATACAAAAAAAAATAAAAACATATTAAAACTTAACAAAAACGTATTAAATGTACTCGAAAACTAACAAATTCAGTTTAGAATTATATAGGTAATTTACACCTATCAGGGACCCTACTGAGTGAGAAAGATAAATAGGCTAGGGACCTACTAGCTAGAATTTTTGGATGGCATAGCAGTCCCAAGACCATGGAACATCTCACACTTACAAAAGTATTTCGTTTAAAGTGTTTTGTCTTTTTGAATTTCATGTTCTTGTTGAAGCTTTTGAGTTTTCTTTAAGCACTCTATGTAAGTCGTTCATTGAATGAAGTATATTGATGAGTGATTTATTTACCAACAAATCAAGTACTTTAAGTTCAAATATTTGTGTGTTTTCAAGCATTTTTGTTAGTTTAATGTGTTTTTGTTGTGTTTTATATGATTACAAATAAATGGGAGAAGATGTGCAAAATGAGTACAAGTGCAGTAACGTCAAGATCGATTTTGGACACAATGCAATTTGATTTTGGTAAAACTCAAAACATGGAAGTTGTATATCTATATTGTATCTTTCAATAGCATTTTGAATAATCTCAATTAGAGTTTGAACGAAAATGATATGGCCAAAATACGAACCAGATGGAGGCACTATCCAATGCGCGATACAGCGTGCTTGGGTCAGTGTTTCTGGCCACAACGCGCATCTACAGTGCCAAGAGTCGGATCTAAAATGATTTAAAGGAATTTGTCGCTCATTTTGCATGGGAGGAGAGAAGAAATGAAAAGGAATAGAGAGATCTAAGAGAAATCGGAAAGGAATGCAAACAAGACAAAGAGAAGGTGCGAGATTGAAGATCTAGAGCAGAACTTCTCTACAAATCAAATTTGTTTTCTTCTCTTCCCCCTAATATTACATGAATTTTTTATTTGGGATATTGTATTCAACACATGTTTTCATCTATGAAATTCTTGATAATATTAGTCATAGATTCTTCTATGTTGAGCTAATATCTAGATATAGTGTTTAATGCAGTCTCGTTTGAACCGTATTAGATTATTTTGTTAATTGTTAGATTTAATTATATTTTATGCATCTCTTAGGCCTAATGTATTTTATTTATGTGACCAATGAATTAGACGATTTTAGGTTACAAATTTTGTACTCAGGAGAGGTTGAATTTATAACCGGAATTAGGAGTGCGTAACTTAGGTTGTTATGAGTCCAAGAGGAAATCGACACTTAAGTGTTCGAGTAGGTAATTTAGGATCTTGTGAAACTGGGAGGTAATCGAGTTCTAGATTTTTCAATTAGAATCACCATTCAATTGTGTTTATCTTTATAATACTTCCAATGTATTCTTTCACATGATATTTTGGTTGAATTGAGAATTTGAGATTTAACACTAGGGTGAGGTAATCCCAGGTTTGAACTTAGGTTAAACACAATGCAAGTTTTAATAGATAGGGAGATATTTAAAGTTTGCGTAATCTATAAGGTCAAGTATAACGAATGTTTTCACCTAAATACGGGATAAGGATATCGGTATTGAAATGATTACATATTCTCCCACTTGACGCTCGGGAGAGGTAGTGAGAGAGCAATAGCACGAGGACCTTGATTATTGAATGAACAGAATTAACTAATAATTACTTAATAGGATAACATGGGAATAACGAGATGAAATCAAGGCCCTAGAACCTTTGTGCATAGAAAATCCATACTTTATTTCATTTTTGTATTTTTATTTGTTTTTATTTTATTTTTATAAAAACCAAAAATTTGGACATCTAAATAAAGTTAGGTTACAACAATCATGGTACTTAACGATGATCTAAACCAATCCCTATGGATACGACAACCCTTACTCTTCCTATATTATTAAAACTTGACCCGTGCACATGCGGTATCGTAGCGACAAATAATTCGCTACCACGTTTTTGGCGTCGTTGCTGAGGATTAGCCTTTTAAGTTGTTGTTAATATTGTGAATAAGTAACTTGATTTTAATTTAGGCATTTTTTTTTTAATTTTTGTTTTTTGAGTTGTTTATTCTGCGAGATACTTAGAGATGGTTTATCAACATGTTCTCTTAAGATTTTCTCAACAAGATTCTGAGTCATTTTATTGTGCTTGGGAAAAATATAAGGAGTTGCTCATTCGGTTCCCTAATCATGGTTTTCTAAAGGAGTATCAACTACTGAACTTCCTCGACGGGTTACAAGCCGCAACAAGAACATAGGTGCAAGGAGAAAATAGTTCCACCTTTTTCTATGAACTAACCGCGAACGAAGCCTTTTGGTAGTTGGAAGACATGGCGGAGTTTGACTGTTAGAGTTGGATTTATTTAACAAGCTATCAAAGCTTGGGGGATAGTTCCAACATTTCGACGCCATGGGTTGACACCATAAACCAACTTGTAGAGTCTTTCCCCACCTTGGAAGAGATGTTTGATGTACGTATGGAGGAGACTAGGGTTTTCTGGAGGGAAACTCATAACTATCTTAATAAGCATGAGGACTGTCTTGATAAAATTGAGATGATTTGCGTTGATATCGACACGACCGCAAAGTTCCTCAAGACGCAAATTGGTTAATTTGCTAGCTTTATTGAGGTCGAGTCAAGAACGGTGGCACTAAGAGATAGAAAAGTCACATCCATATGTGAAAACCACCATAAGGAACTGAATACGAGTGGGAGGAACTTGGGTACGTTTAATGACGATGATTCAACTGAGAAGAAAACCCAAGAACTGATCAACGATGAAGAATCACAAGATGACAATTGTGAGTCTTAACCATTTGTGATCCAAATTGTGATGTCACCATTGATCGACAACGATTACATCTACGAAGACCCGATGTGATTCACTTGTTATCCTCTACTTCTAGAAACGATCATTCAGTCTCACCAAGCACAATTTTCATAGCCAAATCACGTTGAGAGTACGTGCTATACACTGCCATATCTCGCCAAGCTTGAGGGCGTTCTAAACTAAGGCCCATATGTTGTGTTATATAACACATATTATGGGCGGAAGCCGCTCTTTGACAAGCCCTTCTCTGCGTCAAGCCGAGGACGTTAAATCAAGTGCTTCTTGGGAGACAATCCAAGTTTTCAAATAACAGGGCCTAAGGATGCACGCTATGGGAGAAAGCCCTACACCAATCACCTTGCCTGGAGCATCACCGTCGACCATACTCGGAGGTGAGATTGTCTCACCTCCCCGGTATGTGTCTTACTCTCTTATGCCTAATTTGAATATATGTTTGACTTTGAGTTTAGGGATGAGACACATGTTGGCGTATGTGTGTTGGGTTAGAAAATGAATGTGTGTTTGATTTTTGTCCTATATCTTGTGTTCTTTTGGCTATGTTTTGAGTTTTTTCTTTTCTTTTTAGGTTTGTTTGAATAAATTGTGAGTTTTGTTGAGATTAAATGACTTAAAATTGATGACGAGTTTAGATACGTAATGTTCTCTTAAGTCTTTTTAAATGCATGTCATTGCAATGTCTGTGTGTTTGACCCGTATTAATTGAAATTCACTCTTGACTCGTTACACTTGAGCACCATGAATCACAATCACTTGGCCTTTTGGGTACTTGAAAAACATTTATATGTTGTAGGTAGGCTTTGACATCTAATGAACGCTAGAACCCATTTGAGTGAAACTTGTTAAGCCTCATTGCCTAATTCTTTCATTACCCACATTTGTGCATCCAACCCACTATATGTTTTTCTACTTCCTAAACCCGTCACTAATTAGCATGTTTGTATGGATCATTGAGCTTAAGGATTAGCACAGGCTACATTTGGAAAGTCATTTGTGGATTAGGTTGTATATTTCATTTTTTTTTATTTGGATTGTAAAAAAAATAAAAAATAAAAAAAAATCGTTGTAGTATAGTGGTGAGTATTACCTCCTTGCAACATTGAGGACAACGTTGATTTTGAGTTTTTTTTTTTTTTTTTTTTTTTTTGGGGGGGGGGGGGGTATAGTTCTCACCTATGTTGAAGAAAAAAAATAAAAAGAGAAAAAAAAAATGTGTGTGAGCTTTGGGCTTTTCTTTTCTTTTCTTTTCTTCTTTTTTTTTTTTTTTTTTTTTTTTTTTTTTTTGGCGAATAATGCTTTATGGGATCGATTGAAAGAATATAAGTGATGAAAAAGGGAGTCGGTGAAATTTTTTCTCGGAAATCTTGTAAGATCCATGAGTTGCAATACATGCTTAGGGTGATTTGAACCTAAAAATGATATTTTCTTCTACCTATTACCCTAGCCATACATTATAACCTGCAAAGTCCTTTTGATCTCCAATGACATATGTACCTACGCAACTAGTGGAGAGTGACACGAAAAGTAGGCTTATGGTTGTTTTTACATTCACTACTTAGAGATAGTTTAATGTCTCCTTAACACATAAATTTATTCAGGGTACATTTGGTCGGGTGAGACTAATTGTGCACGCAATTACATATCGAGAGTCTTGAGTGGGTTGATATTGATACTTAAAGTTGAAATTCTAGATAATCTCAATGTGTGCATTTCATTTGAGCTCAGAGCATCTTGTGGTTGTAGAGATTCTTGCACAGTAATTGATTCGAAACAAAACTCAAAATTTTTATCATTAACATTTTTAGTACTTGATTTGTTTTGTCTTTTATTTTCTTTTCGTTTGTTTGAGGACAAGCAAACATTTGAGTTTGGTGGTATTTGATGAGTGGTTTATTTACCAACAAATCAAGTACTTTTAAGTTCAAATATTTGTGTGTTTTCAAGTATTTATATTAGTTTAATGTGTTTTTATTGTGTTTTGTAGGATTACAAACAAATGGAAGAAAATGTGCAAAATGAGTACAGGTGTAGTAACTTCACGACCGATTTTGGCCTCGATTCAATCCAGTTTTGGAAAATCGTAAAAATTGTAAATTGTATATTTATGTCTTATATTTCCATAGAATGTTGAATTACCTCAATAGGAGTTTGGAATAGAAAGATATGACCAAAATACGAACCAGGTGTAGGCACTGTCCAACGCGCGCTGTAGTGCGCGTGTGTCAGTGTTTCTGGCCATAGCACGCTGCAGCGCCGACAGTCTGATCTAAAATGATTTAAGGGTTTTTTGGCTCATTTTGCATAGGAGGAGATAGAATGAATGAAGAGTAAGAAAAAGATCCGAGAGAAATTTGAGAGGAACGCGAACGAGACAAAAAGAAGGCGCGAGATTGAAGATCTAGAGCAAAACTTCTCTATAAATCAGATTCGTTTTCTTCTTTTCTTCCTAATATTACTCTAATTTTGTATTTGAGATATTGTATTAAACACATGTTTTCTTTTATGAAATTCTTGATAATATTAGTCATGGATTCTTCTATGTTGAGCTAGTATCTAGATCTATGACTTGATGTAATCTCGTTTGAAGCATGTTGAGTTATTTTGTTAATTGTTAGATTTAATTCCATTGTATGCATCTCCTAGGCCTGATGTTTTTGATTCATGTGGCCAATGAGTTAAACAATTTTAGGTTACTAATTTTATACTCGGGGGAGATTGAATTCGTAACCAGAATTAGGAGTGCATAACTTAGATTGTTGTGAGTCAGGGAGGAAATCGACACTTAAGTATTCAAGTCGGGAATTTAGGATCTTTTGAAACCGGGAGGTAATCGAGTTCTAGATCTATCAATTATAATCACCATTCAATTGTATTTATCTTTATAATGCTTCCAATGTATGCTTTCATGTGATATTTTTGTTGAATTGAGAACTTGGGATTTAACACTTAGGAGAGGTAATGTTGGATTCGGACTTAGGTTAAACACAACAAAAGTTTTAATAGATTGGGAGATATTTAAAACTTGCGTAATCTATAAGGTTGGGTATAACGAATGTTTTCACCTAAATATAGGATAGGGATATCAGTATTGAAGTGATTGTATATTCTCTCACTTGACGCTCGGGAGAAGTAGTGAGAGAGAAATAGCACGAGGACCTTAATTATTAAATGAACGTAATAAACTAATAATTACTTAATTAGATAACACGGGAATAACGAGATGAAATCAAGCCTCTAGAACCTTTGTGCATAGAAAATCCATATTTTATTTCATTTTTTCTATTTTTATTTGTTTTTATTTTATTTTTATAAAAACCCAAAATTTGGACATTTAAATAAAGTTAGGTTACGACAATCCCAGTACTTAACGACAATTTAAACCAATCCCTATGGATACGACGACCCTTACTCTTTCTATACTATTAAAATTTGACTCGTACACTTACGGTATCGTAGCGACAAATAATTCGCTATCATATATAAATAAAGCCTTCTTTTCAAAAGCCATTGGAAGTACTGTACACACTTATGTCGTCAAACTCTAATTAAAGCAGTTTCCAAAAACCAATTTATCAAATAAACACTTAAAAAATGAGTTGAACATATAAACTTAACAATGAAACACTTAGTACTAAAAACTAAACATAAAAGTGATAGGTGAGCTGATTAGATCAGCTCACCAACGAAACACTTAGTACTAGAAACTAAGTGTAAAAGTGATAAGTGAGTTGAATAGATCAGCTCACCAACAAAATATTTAGTATTAAAAACTAAACATAAAAATGGCAGAGGAGTTGAATAGATTAGCTCACAAAAAAACACTTAGTACTAAAAACTAAGTGTAAAAGTGATACGTGAGCTGAACAGATTAGCTCACCAACGGAACACTTAATACTAAAAACTAAGTGTAAAAGTGATAGGTGAGCTGAACTGATAAGCTCACCTAAGAAACACTTAGCCACGAAAATTAAGTGCAAAAACGATAGGTGAGCTTAGCAGATCAACTCACCACAAACATTTAGTGGAGAAAACTAAGTGTAAAATAAGCTGAGCAAACTAGCTCAACAACAAAACATTCATTAATTGAAACAAAATGTAAAATAAATAATAAGCTGAGCAAATCAACTCATCAAGAAACACTTCGTAATAAAAATTAGTGAAATAGTGCATTACAAACTGAGTTAATTAGTAAAAACACTTAAAGATAAAATCATCAAGTGTGGAGTTAAGAAAAGAATCTATTGATTAAGAGTAACCCTCTAAAACTCAAAAAATACTTCCAGAAGTACAATCCCTGAGTATTAAAGGCATTAGTTGGTTCAAATCTACTCGTTAAAAGAAATGCGTCAACCCTAAAAAGAAATTCATTCAAGATCTAGCTTACTGTGCATAAGGACCATATCAAAAAAAATTATTCATTCATGTCAAAATCCTATATTATTCACAACAAGCTTTATAAACTATCATGTTATAAATGATGGAAAGCAATGGAACAACAAACATATACACAACAACAATAAAAACACAAACATCATATTAAAATACCAGAAACAAAATACCAGAACCCATTTTTTGTATTAATAAAAAATGGGAGGATGTACATCATCTTAGAGGGGGGAAAAAAAGTGAACAAATGAACTATTTGCATTACAAAAAAAAATAAAAAAAAATAGAATACTATTAACATTACAAAAAAAAAAAATGAAAAACAAGTTAAAAACTCTAAAAACTTATTTTGCATTAACCGGGGCTGAGTTGGGTGGCATTAATCCGACCCAGGAGAAATGAGAGGACCAAACTCCTCTGAGTCCGAGTTGGAGTGGTAAAAGTTATGCTCCTGATACCGTTGATGGCACGAACCAGCTCCCGGATCTTTGCTTTCTTCTCTTCGTTCTTCTCTCAGAGCTTGTCCCTCATCTCCTTCATCCAATCAGCATATTGCTCATGCACATGCACGTGGCCCATAACCTCAGGATTCTCCGTATCCACCTACCTTAAGTGCTCGCTAAGCTCCTGGAGTTGAGAAACTACACGAAAATGTGCAACCTCCAGAGAGTAGAAGATGACGCAAGTATTTTCTAGGGCATGTAGGTAAGGGTGCTCCTCTGATGAAGTCTTCGCCATTATCATATACTCACGGAAGCATTGGCCCATTTTAATCTTCTTCTACCTTTTGTTTTGGATGGCTTCGAATGAGGAAGACAAAGAAGGCATCGATATAATTTTAGATTTGGGATAGGCAAAGGAAGAAAGAGGAAAAAGAAATTTCTTTGATGAAATCTCAAACAAACAAGTATTGGGTGTGCAAAACCTTAACACATGTTTTGGCTTTAAATAGCCAAACTAGCGAGAGAAAAATATAAATAAAGAGGAAACAAATTATCATATATGTGCATTTATGACAAATAAGTGATGTGAACTAATGAAAAATGTACAGTAGTTATGAAAGCGTATTTCCAATACTAATGGGAATGGCTACTGTTTAAACAGATCATAATTACAAAAGTATCATTATTACAAAAAATGCATGCATTAAAAACTGAAAAAACAATCATCAAATTAGGGCATCAAACTTTAGTCTGCGACGTCTGGTTGGCTAGCAATTTGAAGTCCAGCAAGAGCAGAGACAACATCATTGGGTAGAGCTTGAACTTGATCTACCACAAGCCTAGCTTAAGACTACAACACTAAAGATAGGGCTAGCACCTGATCTGTAGGAGAAAGAGATGGACCAATAATGCGCTGATCAGAAGGGTTTGGGACTAAGGTAGAAATAAGCACCTCAGCAACACATGTAGAGATCTCTAGAAGAAGGATAACTAGCTCAGCGAACGACAACCCGCCCTCAGTAGCAACACCATCCACCTCTTCTACTTCATCATCCAGCTCTCTCTCCAAAAATGAAAGGTCAAGCTCAGAATGCTCCCTCATTACCAAGCCTTGGAAATGTCAGTAGCCAACCAGCTGAATGTTCTCTCTCAGGTTGTCAAATTACTCCCAAAGCTTAGTAATTTTCTATTTGCTCTCTTTCACTCTCTCTTCCATTTCTGCAGTAAGCTTTTCCACCACCTTCGAAAGGTTGGTAGACGTCATCCCCAATCCAGCAATCCTGGGCGTTTCTTTGTTCCGCATAACAGAAACTTGGTTGCTCCTATTCTCCAAGTGCTAGAGGGCATCTTTCCTGGTTTGCAGGGCAGCGTTCTTGGTCTCGAGATCGGTCTTCAGTAAATTCACCTCTGACTATACTAAGCTAAGCACCTCTCTTAGTGCAGAGTTATCAGTAAGAAACCTATTGTCTTCCATAATTAACTGTTGGTTGCTTTTTTGCAAAACTTCACATTGAGCGTTGGCAACATGCAAATCAGCTTCACACTTTTCCTTGGATGACCTTACCACGACTAAGTCAGTCTCAAGAGAAACCTTCTACTCCTGAAGAACACGAAAGTCCTCCTATAAGGGGCTGGACTGTGTCAAGTGATGCATGAGCTGAGTATCCAACTCAGCCACATCATCAAAACTCCCTGCTAGCGTAGAGGAAAGATAGATGCTCTGTAAAACAGTACCAATTAATCAAAAACCTATAGACCATCTTCAAAAAGTCCAAACTTACTGAAAGAAAATAAAATTACCTGAAGAAGTACGCAAATGAGGGTAAAAAAAAAGCTATGTTCGGTTGCGATTCCTAATCTTGGCCCAACTCTTGTCCCGAGACTGCTCAAACAAAGTCCAGATAACATTGTCAAAGATCTCCTGGTAATTTGGGATCGAAGGGCCTATCTCCTTCAACAGATGACACATCTGCTCGCGAGATATGCCTCGTCTGCTCGGAGAAGCAAATGTGCCCTAGTTGGATGCAAAGAAAGAAGGAGGAGGTAGAGGAACACTAGCTATAGCAAGCTCTGAGGCGCAAATTATAGGGGTCCCAACTGCACAAATGACAAGCTACAACCCCAAATTTCAGTAGGAACTAGAATTTGAGTGTTGGGGACCGGTACAGAAACAACCCCGCGATGACACCTACTTAGCAGTTGAGTGTCTTCAAAGTCAGACGATGAGGGAAGAACGAGTCGAGCTGCCAGAGGTTGATAAGCTACTGTAGACTGAGCAGGAGGCCGAACGATAGGCTCAGTAGCTGGCTGAGGGGCTAGTTGCCTAGACGGCTGAAAAGGCTTATTGGCCACTCTTTTCCTCTTCTCCAAGGCTAAGTCATGTAAACGACTAATACCTAAAGCATCCATCTCCAGTAGAACAAATGGATTAGAGGTGAGGACTTTGCAAGACCTCTTCTCTAGGACTAGGAGCCTTTTTAATTCATCCTCGACCTTAGTATAAGGCGAAGACTTTTTCAGGCACCTTTGCCTGCACAAGATAGCCCAAGAAAATATAAGGACCACCAATGCAAAACTCATGAATTTGATTGCAAAAGATTGAAGGAAAAGAAAATTAGTTGGGAAGTTAAAGTGCTTGTCTACAATTGGAGGTTGCTCCATCTCATCATAAGAGAACTCTCAATTACCCTTGAAGAAGAGGTATCACTTCTGCCAACCTACTTTCACCGCAACAGGAAGGTTAATAAGGAAGGAGTACTTCTTGATGGCTGAGTAATAGAATCTCCAAGTATCGTGAAGAAATTTAAGGGAACAGACACTCCCAATCATATCTGTTGATCCTAAGATTTTGATGGATAATTAAATATTGATATTTTTTGTGGGACTAATGATTTATTCAAGTGTTTCAGTTTATTAGTTCCAGTGATGAAAATGCAATGACAAATTATGAATAGATGTTAAATGATGATGACAAAGATGATGAAGAATTAAGAGTTTGAAGAAATTAGGGAAAACAACTTAGGTGAAATTCAACTCTTAATATCCCAATTAGGAACACACACGGCACAAAAGTTTTTATTGTTTATGTGTGTTTTGATAAGATAAAATTATTTGCTCCTATGTGTATTTGAAAATAAATATTTATAATTGACTTAAATGGAATTTAAGAAGTTAGTGGAGCTTATTTAGAAAAGAAAATGGTTAAATGGGAGAAAAAGTAAATAAGAATGAGTTCAAAACGAGTTTAGAAAAGAGATCCAGCATGCATATGTCGACTAGTAGGTCGACCGAACAAAACAGGTGAAACTCTTTGTATCTCTAAGTCGACCGGTCAAGAGAAATGAAACTCTTTGTATCTTTAAATCGACAGGTAGGTCGACCGGTGAAAAGAAATGGAACTCTCTGAATCTCTAAGTCGACAGATAGGCCAACCGATAAACACAACAACTTTGGCTCGACTACATCCTGAATCGAGCGGTCGACTGGTCGGTCGATTGAGAGCGCAGTTTCAGGATATTGTGGATTCCGATTTCATATCTAAAAGTGGTCATTTTTGGTTGGGATTTGTGAGAGATTTTAGGGATTTTATGATATTTAAGATATGTTTCATTTATTATTTATCCTATTGATTTGATTCATTAAGTTTGAATGTTTCTTAATTTGGTGCTAAAAATTGTTTCTATTATATTTAATTGAGATTTAGAAGTATTTAGGGGACTTAATTGAGAGTTTTAAAAGCTGTAATTAAGTTAATTGAACCAAAAAAGAAGTCATAATGATATACGGGGTCTAAGAGAGCATTTAAGTGTCATGATACATGAGAACTAGCCGTTTTAGATCTGATTTATTTCCCATATATATAGACCTACGTTTTTCATATATCATTAACATAGATTAAGAGAGCTTAAAGAGTTGAGATCATATTGATACGTTATAAGAGATATCATTATGAGATTTTGTAAGAACTATTCTAAGAGACGCTCTTGAGAATCATTGGCTATTAATCTTTACTGCTACCGGATCTGAAGTAACATCGCTCTATTTATTTTTTCTGTGAATTTCGGGTGAGATCTTTCTAATTACTTTCTATTGTGTGTTGCTTGTTAAATTTTTAGAAATTGATCTTTAGAAATTGTTTCTGACTTTTATTGAAGAAAATATTTTATAAACAATTTCTTGAATCTGATTACGTGCTCAATTAATTGCTACCAATCTTTTGTTTAAAATCAGATTTTCAATCTCACACTAGTCTATCACTAGATTCTGGATATTAATCGAATTTTAATTTATCTAGGGTGGTAGAAGCTCTGAGTGAGATAATATGCTTATCAATTTGTATTGGTGAGTAGTGTGATGGATTAAATGCTGTTAGGGGTATTTAATCAAAGGGTAGTCGGTTTTCAGTCTCTTCTTATAAAGAGATTGAGGTAGTAATTCTTCCTAGATAGAATTGATATTGAGTGAATTTTGTAACGTTTCAATCCTTACCCGGTAAAAGGATATTTGAAGTGTTGATGAGGTTTTGATTCTTGAGCCTGTAAAAAGTAAAGGTTATTCCTAAGCCTTTGAAAAAGAATTTGTAAAGCTTGATTCTGAACATGCGAAAAAAAAATCATTATGAGGGTTTGGTTCCTACTTGTAAAGGAATCTTAAGTTTAGCAGGTGCAAATTTTCGTGGGGCTCAGAGGACTGAATTAGCCAAGAGTAGCTTAGTGAACCGGGATATATCGGTGTGTACTGCATTACTTATTTCCTTGATTTTATCTTGTGTTGTTTGGGTGTGCACCTAGAGCTTATTACACTTATCCGTTGTTATAAAGATAATAATTAATTTTAGGATAAAATTAATTGTTTGATTTTTGAAGTGTTATTATTTCTCTGATAATTTTTTAATTACCCAATTTACCCCCCTCTTGGGTATTCCACTGGTCCAACAATATCTATAGTGAGGGGAGTATTGTTCCCCCCAGAAAGGGCTAAAGGCCCTATAATCTGAACTAATTGGACTATGGTAATCTTTAATTGATGACGAAATAGGTTGCGAAGGCAAGGAGTAAGAAGAAGTCTAAGGCCATATTTAAACATCCACACAAAAAGACAAATCTTATCATCTTTAGCGCTATGTTCTTCCTCGGATGGAACTCTAATAGAATCGTTAGAGGGATACTGTATTTTTCTCAAAATGGCTCAATCCATTCCTCCATAAAAGAACTAGCACCATGATCTCCCTAGTTAATTGGGGAATTGATGGACAGATGGGCTTTGGCAGACATCGCATACTCCGCAAGAGTAGTCGACGACGAACTGGCCTCCGCTAGACTATTTGATGAACTCAACAACATCTTAGATAGAATAACAAAAATACAAAATCGAGTGTAAACAACTACACAATCAGGAGATTGAATGAAGACAAAAACTTACGCGACTAGAGAGATGATATTTTGTCTCTCTTCTCTGAATCGTCACGAAAGTCAGGAGAGCAAATGATACGGGAGAAATTTATGCCCACGATTAATAGAAGTTTGAAAGCTTTGATGGGTCGGGTCGGGTTAGTAATCTGACCCTCAAAAAGCAAACCGGTGGTCATTCTGGGCTAAACGCACCAGCCCACCAGGAAAGAGGCCGGCACATAATAAACGGCCCGATAGTTGAATAAGAGAAGGCCCTATAAATAGGCCCAATCAAGGATAAATAAAAACCACAGTAGAAAGGTCAAGTAGAAGTAAACCCAAGAGCTCCCACGACCCCCACATCATGAGAAGAACCTTAACAAACCAACTGTTTGTGGGCAAAACCACCATCAGATCACATGTGATTAGGAGAGGATCATGGAGAGGGCGACCTCACAAACATAATGGCACAAATAGAGAAGTCTACAAAAAGAGAAGGTATCAACATATTATTTTATCAGTCAAGTACTTGATCTCTCACCCAAAAAGCAAACTAACTTATTCTCACGCCGAAGGTTGTTTGGCCGAAACCACACCGGTGTCCCTTGAAGTTAATCAGTTTTGCAGATTATAGAAGCATGTTGTGAAGGTTTTTCGCACGTGTTTAATCCTTTGCATGTGCTATGTATTTTTGCAACATCAACATATATATATATATATCGGTTAATAATAAAAATAGAATTCAATTTAAATATTCAGTTACCCAGATTCTACGTCTATTAAAATTACCTCATAATTTTAAAATAAAATTATTCGACAAACGTGTAATTTTTTAAAATTATCCCATTTAAAATTTTGAAAATATTTTTTTATGAAATGAAATTTTGAAAAAGTTAATTTTAAATTTTAAAATTACATTCAGATAATTATGAAAATTAAATAACTAATAGTAATCACTATCTATAAATTATTATCTAATTATAATTTAAAATGACTAATAAAATATTTTGTTTAAAAAGTTTTAAAACTTAAATTTCAAATAATATGCCAAATTTAATTTGATATATTTTCTAAAATAATTTTTAAAATATATAAAATTTGATGCAGGTAACATTTAAAATTCAAATTAAAATGCTAAGTCAACATTTAACTTTTTTTTCTAAATATTGGAAGGACAGAATCTCACAAACTTTGCAAAATTGCAGGCAATTTTAAATTATGCCTGTTGATCCTGGGATTTTAATTGACAATTAAGTGTTGATGTTTTTGGTGGAACTAATGCTTTTGTTGAGTGTTTCAGTTTAAAGAGTTCTAATCAAGATAACATCATGAAATAGTTATGAAGGATGTAGAGACAGACATTAAGAGAGTAAAGATTCTAAAGAATCTAAGTAAAAACAACTTAAATCTTTTTTACTCTTCATGTATCCCGATTAGGATCACACACAACACAAGTTAAATGATTTATATTTATATGTGTTCGAATTAAGGTCCTAAGTAAGTTCAATTATTTTCTCCAATGTGAAATTGAAAAAGAAAAATTGAACTAAGAAAGATTAGTATTTAAAATTGATTAATAGTGTCAATTTAGTTAACCGAGAAAAGAAATCAGTTAAAGGGTTGAAAACGTCAAAGTTTTGGAGTTGAAATAATTTGAGAAACATTTGTTCCAGTAGTGATCGGTCAACCGACCATAACGGATTGGTCAACCGATGGGCATAGGCTAGAAAAATGTGAAGTCTCTGAATCGATCGATCAAACGATCAAGGGAGATCAGTCAATCGAAGGCCGATAGCTGAACTCTTTACATCGTGCGGTCAACTGACCAGGGCCAAAAATTGGCCTAGAGAAGCATCCTGAATCGATTGGTCAACCAACCGTCATTTGAGAATGGCTTGGCTAGCATCCTACATTCATCGATCGACCGATGAACAGAGGTCAGTCACCCAACTGAACTGTTTCAGATTTCGAGGATTTTCAGGATTTTATCAAAACTAGCCGTTATTTGCTTACCTAATTGAGATATGTTAGGGATTTGGATATATTGAATATATGTTACTCTTATTTGGATATCCCTATAGATATGGTACATTAAATTAAAGTGTTTCTCAATTTAGTTCATTTAATACTTCCTATCATTTCAATTTGAGAATGAGAAATAATTTGGGGACTAAATTGAATGATTTAAAAGCCATATTTAAGTGAAATTGACCCGGATTAAATTGTATTGATATATGGGGTCTATAACTGCATTTAATTATTATAACATGTGGAAACTAGCCGTTATAGGGCCTATTTCAAATCAGCTTAAATATACATGCGTTTCTCACATATCAAAATATCATATGTATTAAGAACTTTCAGTTCGTGAGCTTTTTAAGAGTAATTATTTTGAGATTATGTCAAGTGATTATTGTCATATCATTTTGTGAGAAATTTTTTTGAGTCAAAGCGCTAAGTGATTTGGCGTCACCGATCTAAGCTATCTTGCAATTCGTTTTCAATCTTTCGGTGTTTTCCTGGTGAGATCATTCCAAACTTTTGTTCTTTATTGTGATTATATATTAGGGAAAATTATATTTTAAACCCTCTAGGCATTGACACTTTTCTAAACGGTCCCTCTCCATTTGAGCATTTTATTTTAAACCCTATACATATAAGAACGTTTTTAATTAGTCCTTCCGTCAGAAATTTTATCCAAACTAACAAGATTTTGAGGGCAAAATCGTCATTTTTTTTTTTTTCATTTTTTTAGTCATTTTTTATCTTTTTTTTTTTTTTTTTTTTTTATCTTTTTTCTTTTTTCACTTTCTTTTTCTTTTTTCATTTTCATTTTCTTTTATTATTTGACCCCCCTCTCTCTTCCTCCTTTCCCCCATCTATCTCTATTCCTCCCTCTCTCCCTCCCTCTCCCTGCCAGCTGGAACCACCCCCTGTTACAGGGGAGAAACTACCCCCGAAACAGGGGGGAACAGGGGGTGCCACCCCCTGTTTTGGGGGTATTTTTACCCCCTTCAACAGGTGGTGAAAACACCTCCTATTGAAGGGGTGTTACTACCCACTATTCAGGCTGGTGAGGAGAGGGAGAGAGGAGGTAAGGAGGAATAAGGAGAGATAATAAGCGAGAGAGAGAAAGAGGAAAAATGGAAGAGTGAGAGAGAGAGAAATGTAGGGAAAAAAAGAAAAAAAAAAGAAAGAAAAAAATCATTAAAAAATAGAAAAATATGTAAAATGACAGTTTTGCCCCTCTATTTTTTTAGTTTTAACAGAATTCTGACAGAAGGACCAATTAAAAACGTGCTTATACTTAGAGGGTTTAAAATGAAATGCTTAAACGGAGAGGGACCGTTTAGAAAAGTGTCAATACTTAGAGGGTTTAAAATATAATTTTCCCTATATATTATTACTGCTTGCTTGGATATAAGATCTTGTGAAATCATTTTTGAACTTTAAAAGTATAAAAATTATTTTAAAATAATTTGTGTGATAAAGGTAGATCACTGAGCCAACAATGTCAAAACGAAAAAAATGAAACATATCGCCCAGGGACCACTACGCCCACGCGTGGCAGCAGTGGCGTGCTCCCTTTGCTGCTGGTAGCATCCTACAATAGGGTGCCACCTCGAATGGCGACATGGCACGGTTGTGCCGTGGCCGTTATCGTCTAGTGCCCTAGGCTCTCACTAGCATCATGGTTTCTATCGTCACACTGTTTTCTCGAATTACCTGATTTCTAATTTTTTTAAATATTAAAAAAAATTTAAAAATTCACAAAAATATAACCAAATATTATTTTAAGTTAATTAATTAATAGGCATTGATACCACTTGAAGGGTATCGGATATTAAAACTATCAGATATACGCAGCGGAATATAGAAAAATTAAAATCTAAACATATTTTCTAATTCCCTTAGACGAATCTAATCGTATTAACATTGTAATATTAAAGCTCCTTTTAATATATACCTCTTCTGGTGCTTCAGCTTCAAATTCTTTTCTTGAGGCGTGATTTGTATAGGTTCTTCCCGAAGTTGTAAGATCATAAATGTGAATGAAAAGCAATCTTCGAATACCGACACACTTATCCCGCCTCTATAGTATGTACACAGAGAATCTCTATAAAGAAGAGTGCTCTTGAGATTTCTAAGATCTAATCTAATCTAAATAATCTAAGACAACTCAAATTTTGAATGTACAAGATATTTGGATTCAAAATTAGTAGTGCAAATCTGGAACATATCTCACAGACATACAAACTGAGAGAAACAGGGAGGAGAGGGAGGTCACAATGCCTTGGCTGAATCCTTGCATAGTTGGTGACTATGTGGCCTTCTTTTCCTTATAAATACTACCCAAGGTTTATAACCCTAGCCCCTATCTTTCCCAATTTGCACTTTGTCCTCTAAACTTCTTAAGCTTAGTATTACTACCTATTTCTTTTCCAAGTACTCTTCTAAGCTCAATTACATATTTTTATGTGACATATTAGGTTCATAAAAATAGTTGGATGATAAAATTAATTAATTAATAATATTACTATTCAATTAAAATTGGAACAATGCTAATATTTCCCTTCTAAAAAAACTATTTTCCCTATAAGGCTTTTCTCAGATTGTGGTTGTACGACGTCTCCTATGCCGCAAACATATCCAGTTGGTAGGCATTTATCCAAGAAACACCCCCCCCCAAGTTGGATATGTGTATTCCACGATCTCTCTATCTTTACACCCAGAAAGACTAACAAGATATGTTTAAGTATAAAATCCATAGTCCAATCATATGTATTTGATTGTTAATATAATTCATTGTGATACCTTATTAGAATCTCATCCCAATCATCACACTACTTTTCCTAAAGGCTTGGGTGAATTATATTAAATTGAACCGTATAGGCCATGTCTCTTTTTGTTAAGAGTGATAAATTCGTTCTTGCACACTCCTACGTTACCATGCATGTCCTCCTATACCTAATGAATACCTTTGATGTTCCATGGTCAGAGAAAAACACTTAGTATTATCAAAGTATAGAAATGCATACATGTAACACAGTACCTCAAATATAACGTTCACAAAATATATCAGACCTTAGATATCTTATTTTGATAGGAGCAAAACTACCATGTAGGATATCATGGATGTCACGTGCAGTCTCTTTCTCCTACTTAGTAAGTCCCATTTCTCATGTTCTGGTATCTCATACTAATGGATTAAGACTCACCATTATCAAATAAAACGCATCAGAAAAAACTAGCCTAGATTGTCACGTACCCTTTTCAACAATCCAATACGTATTAGGAATATTTAGAATATCAAGATACTAAATGTCTTTTCTCTCCTCCTATTTAATCACATTAAATAGTTAGACATTCTACTCAACATTTAAGGTCTACAGAGATAAAGATATAATTGTAAGAACAATATCAATAGGCATATTTTATTAATACTTAAGATTAAAATGTTTTACAAACATAAGTCTTAAATGTAAGATTACAAGATTGACTATGGGGTTTACATCCAACAGTTTTCTAGGATATGGCATTGAATGTAAAAGGTGTTGGCCCAGTGAGCCACCCAAGAGGGGGGAGTGAATTGGGTAGCGATAAAATGTAATCCAAATAATAATAATTCAAAAATTCAAATAATTAATTTAATCTTAAATTAATTATTATATCTTTGTAGCAGCGGAAATATATTATTAACTAGATGCACACCAAACAATAATATATAAGTAAAGTAAATAAAGCAGCACACCACGATATATCTTGGTTCACCAAGCTACTCTTGGCTAATCCAGTCCTCCGAGCCCCACGGAGATTTGCACTCAATAAACTCAAGATTCCTTTAACAGGTAGGAAGCAAACCTTTACACAATAATTCTTTTTGCAGGCTCAGAAACAACTTTTACAAATTTCTTTTTCACAAGTTCAGAAATAACCTTATCTTTTTCACAAGCTAAAGATTAACCTTTTCTTTTTTCCAGGCTCAAGAATAACCTTATCTTTTTCCTAGGATCAAGACTTACCTAATCTTTTCACAGGCTAAGAATCAAACGTAATTCTTTTATACCTTAGGCTAAGAATCAAACCACACAATCAATCTAAGTATTATTTTCCCAGGTAAGGATGGAATATTTACAATTCACTCACAATTCTAATTCTAGTCAGGAAGAATTACCCCTTAATATTTTTGTACTCTAGGCAAATATCAAAACCTCAATCTCTTTACTGGAAAAGATTGAAACTAGCTACCCCTGATTAGACACTCCCAATAGTATCTAATCAGCACACAACTCACCAATTACAAAAATTGATAAGTTTTCACACTCGGAGCTTCTACCACCTCATATTAATTAATACTCAATTAATGTCCCGATACTAGTGACAGAAATAAAGTCAGGAAAAAAAATATGATTATAATAAAAAAAATAAAAAAATGCAAGTAGCACAATTAAGCACGTAATCAGATTAACACACAAATCATTTTTAAAAGATTTTTATGCTTCTAAAGTTCAAAAATGATTTCTCAAAAAAATCAATTCATCAAGCAAATAATAATAATAAAATACTCAATTAAAGTATAAGTTTGGAACGATCTCACCAGGAAAACACCGAATAGATTGCATGTAGTATCGTAAGACAACTTAGATTGGTGACGCTAACTTAAATAGCGCTTTAACTCAAGAACTTCTCAATAATCGATCTCACAATTGATCTCTCAAAATAATATCAGAATGATGACTCTTAGAAAATCTTAGAAACTGAATAGTTCTTGATATTTTGTGTATTGTGCACTTGTTTTGTGAAATCCGCAGGTCTATATATAAGGAATTAGAACAATTCTTCCAACTGTTAGTTTTCAAATAATAAGTATCTAAAAAACACTTATAGACCACATATATAATTATGACTTAATCCTAGTATAATTCACTCAATAATATCTTTTAGAATATTCAATTAAGTCCCTCAAACATTTTCTCAAACTCAATTAGATAAGATAAAAAGAATTATATATACCAAATTGAGAGATATCAAAAATATATGAATCATATCTATAGGGATATTTAAATATTAATTAAATTGCTCAAAATATATCAGATCCCTAAGATATCTCGCATATTTTAACTATAAACGACTAGTAACAGCTACTGTTTAATCAGAATCCTCGAAATCCTCTAAACCTGAAACAAACCATCAGTCAACTGCCCAATTCAGGACATCGCCCAACCCAAAAATCCTTCGCCCATCAGTCGACCGCCCATATTTTATCTATCGACCGGACGATTCAGAAAGTTACACAAGTCGACTTACTTGTCGACCGGAAGATTCAGAGACATCGTCCTTTGGCCATAAGTCGACTTACCTGTCGACTGAACAATCCAACAACTTCTCCTTTTAAGCATCTGTCGACTGACCAGTCGACTGCTCAAGCTCGAACATCTCTCCTTAATCCAATTTTAATTCATTTTCTTCGACGTTTTCACCCCTTTAACCGATTTTTTTTCTCAGTTAGCTCCACTAAAATCTTAAATTCAATTTTAATCAATTATTTTTATTTCTTTTACAATTACACATAGGTGCAAATAATTTAATTAAGTAGGATCCTATAAAAATACACATAATTTTAAAAAATATTTTGTATCTTGTGTGATCCTAACCGAGATACATTAAGAGTTAAAATTTAACCTGAGTTGTTTTCCCTAGGTTCTTCAATTTCTTCAAACTCTTGGTATCCGTCATCTTTGTCAATCACTTTAGTATTTAGCATCAATTTCAACTTCTTCACGATAATATCTTTATTGGAACTTATAAACTAAAACACTCAATAAAATCATTAGTTCCACCAAAAATATCAACATTTAATTGTCCATCAAAATCTTAGGATCAACAATCTCCCCCTTTTTTTATGATGACAATTAACTTTGATATTTTCTTCAAAACAAAAAATGTAACCACACTCCCCCTAAATCCAAGGACGGATTCTTTAACTCGTTAAAGCAAAGTAATAAAGATAATCATAACATTTTCAACAAAGAACAAATTTCAATATTTAATAAACTCCCCCTTAAGATATTCAACAAGATAATTCAAGTTCCCCCTTAAGATATTCATTAAAACATCAACTTATTTCCCCCCTTTGTCATCTAAAAAAAAAAATAGGGAAGGGGAACTAAAAACATCATTACTCTAGGCAAATGTCATGAAGTTTAATTTTTCCACTAGAGATTTAGTGAATATATCAACAAGCTAATCGAAACTATCAAAATCTTCAATATCATCTTTTTCAATTTAAGTATAACATAATATTGCCCCTCTTATGAACATTTATCCCCATATATAATTTTAAACAATCAAATTCATGCTTAAGAGAATAAACTTGAGGTAATCAAAAAATTTAAAAATATAGCATGTAATTATATAGTTTCAGTTATGTCAACATGCCTTACTCATGATATCAAAAAACATCTTCCTTATATATAGAATCTAGAAACATGTAATCGTTAATGAACTATGACAGGAAGCATATCTCAAGAATAATGATATTGTCTCATATCATTCTATATCTCTTCATAATCATAATCATTTAAAAGTCAATAGATATGAGACATATGAGAAGAACATATTGTCATCCATATAGCAAGATACTTAATATCCATAAATATATTCATGTGCACAAAGTATCAACTTAAAACATTAAGTACAGGTTGATGTGCTATGAATATTCAAATGATCTCATATATATAGTATCAAAAATAAACTTAATACAATATGCATCAACCAAATCATTCTTTATTTTTTAAATCACCTCAATATAAAATATCATATATTTTAATAAGTCAAGATGCATAAAAATATCAGCTTAATTCAACTCATTTGTATAAAAGTAAATAGCATGAATGACAACACATTATACAAATAATCTTACTAAAATACATGTGCAACAAATAATTAGCACTATTTAGTGAGATCACAAACACTCGATTAATCTTCTAAATCACATAACATGCTTTAAAATAAACATATGATCACTACTTAATTAAATGTGATTCTTAGAATCACCATGCAATGTTTCTAAGACAACAAGTGAACGCATCATTTAAAATAAGTCTTAGAAACCATTACCAACTTACCTATTTGGCAAGCCGAGAATCTCCCTATTTAACAAATTTAATAAATTTAAACCGCAAGGGATTAGGAGTACCCTTTATATCTTTCAGGACGACTTTACTATTTTCCTCATTTGTACTCATGATTAATTTGGGTGCATTATCCTTCTTGACTTGTCCGTAACCTCTCAGCCTTTGATTATTGCTATTTGATTTATTAATGATTCCCTTTACACGTATCGTTTGTGGCTTCCTGGTGATATTACATCTTATATTTTGTATAATTTTTCTCTTTGTACATTTCTCTTGTGGCTTCTTTGTAATTTCACATTCTGTCTTTGGTGCATCTTTTCGCTTTGCACGCGTCGCTTGTGGATCTTTGGTGACTTCTTGTTTTAACTTTGTTCTAACTTCTTTGTTTTCTTCTTAAGGTCCACTTCAGACGTTATGTAATTCTGTACAAGACATTTCAATAGTTCTCTTCGATATCCATTTCATTTTGGATCCGTCTTTGTTAGACATAAACTTAGGGTTCCAAAATAGATATGATACTTTAAAATGCCTAACCCTATTACAATAATAACATCTCAAATCCAATTTATCATAGAAAGCACGAGATATAAAATAAGAATCATTTCTAACAATACCAACAAAACTATCACTGGCTTGTAATGAAAGATGAGACGATGAAGTATATCCACTTTGCTTCGAAAAGTCATTCTCAGAATCTCTTAAAACAATCTTAAGGTCGGATTTTGATTTTTCAAAATTTTTCTTAAGTAAATCGATTTTAGAAACAAGATCTGACCTTAACCTGGAAATCATGTAAAAATTATTTTTTAAAACTCTATTTTCCTTTTCAAGAGGATCCACTTTAGAGAGAAAATTATTAATTTCAAAAACAACGTCCAAAATTTCTTTTGTACCATAATAATCATCCAAATGCACTTTAGATTTTTGGACACTTTTTCCACCATTTTCAAAAGAATCGATTTTTCTTTTTAAACTCAAGCTCTCTTTAGCAAAAAGTAGTGTAAAAGAAAGTAATTTTTTCATAACAAAATGGACATTTTCATTATCATCATCTCTATCACTACCACTAAAATCACAGGAATCATACATCACATTGTCATATAAGAATCTATCACCATTAAGAGGGGATACACAAAACACATCATCCATGGTATGTGCACGTGACCGATTTAGCTAGGATGTTAAGCCTAATCGAGCTAAAATTAACTCTGATACCAATTGTTGGCCCAGTGAGCTACCCAAGAGGGGGGTTAATTGGGTAGTGAAAAAATTTAATCCAAATAATAATACTTCAAAAATTCAAATAATTAATTTAATCCTAAATTAATTATTATCTCTTTATAGCAGGGGAAATATATTATCAACTAAATGCACACCAAACAACAATATATAAGTAAAGTAAATAAAGTATCACACCACGATATATCTTTATTCACCAAGCTACTCTTGGCTAATTCAATCCTCCGAGCCCCACGGAGATTCGCACCCACTAAACTCAAGATTCCTTTAATAGATAGGAAACAAACATTTACACAATGATTCTTTTTGCAGGATTAGAATCAACCTGTACAAAAAAAAATTCACATGCTCAGAAATAACCTTATCTTTTTCAAAGGCTAAAGATTAACCTATTCTTTTTCCCAAGCTCAAGAATAACCTTATCTTTTTCCCAAGCTCAAGACTAACCTAATCCTTTCACAGGCTAAGGATCAAACTTAATTCTTTTATGCCTTAGGCTAAAAATCAAACCTCACAATCACTCCAAGTATCATTTTCCCAGGTAAGGATGAAATCTTTACAACTCACTCACAATTCTAATTCTAGTCAGGAAGAATTATCCCTTAATCTTTTTGTACTCTAGGCAGAGATCAAAACCTCAATCTCTTTATCGGAAGAGATTGAAACTAGTTACCCCTGATTAGACACTCTCAAAGTATCTAATCCGCACATAACTCACCAATTACAAAAATTGATAAGTTCTTCCCACTCGGAGCTTCTACCACCTCAGATTAATTAATACTCAATTAATATCCCTATACTAGTAATAGAAATAAAGTGAGGAAACAAAATCTAATTATAATAAAAAATACGGGTAGCACAATTAAGCACGTAATCAGATTAACACACAAATCGTTTTTAAAAGATTTTTATGCTTCTAAAGTTCAAAAACGATTTTTCAAAAAGATCAATTCACCAAGAAAATAATAATAATAAAATACTCAATTAAAGAATAAGCTTGGAACGATCTCACCAGGAAAACACCAAATAGATTGCATGTAGTATCTCAAGACAACTTAGATCGGTGGCATTAACTCAAATAGCGCTTTAACTCAAGAACTTCTCAATAATCGATCTCACAATTGATCTCTCAAAATAATATGAGAAAGATGACTCTTAGAAAAAGCTTAGGAACTAAATAGTTCTTCATATTTTGGGTATTGCCCACTTGTTATGTGAAATCCGCAGGTCTATATATAAAGAATTAGAATAAGCCTTCCAACTGTTAGTTTTCAAATAATAAGTATCTAAAAAACATTTATGGACCCCATCTATCATTATGACTTAATCCTGGTATAATTCACTCAATAAAATCTTTTAGAATATTCAATTAAGTCCCTCAAACATTTTCTCAAACTTAATTAGATAAGATAAAAAGAATTACATGTACCAAATTGAGAAATATCAAAAATATATGAATCATATCTATAGGGATATTTAAACATTAATTAAATAGCTCCAAATATATCATATCCCTAAGATATCTCGCATATCTTAACCATAAACTGCTAGTAACGGTTAATGTTTGATCAGAATCATGGAAATCCTCTAAACCTGAAACAGACTATCAATCGACCGCCCAATTCAGGACGTAGCCCAAGCCAAAAATACTTCACCCATCGGCCATAGGTCGACTTACCCATCCTGTCAATCGGAATATTCAGAGACTTTCTCCTTTGGCCATAGGTCGACTTACCTGTCGACCGAACGATCCAACAACTTCTCCTTTTAAAGCATCTATCGACCGACCAGTCGATTGCTCAAGCTAGAGCATCTCTCCTTAATCCGATTTTAATTCATTTTCTTCAACGTTTTTACCCCTTTAACCGATTTATTTTCTCGGTTAGCTCCCCTAAAATATTAAATTCAATTTTAATCAATTATCTTTATTTCTTTTACAATTACACATAGGAGAAAATAATTTAACTAATTAGGATCCTATAAAAACACACATAATTTTAAAAAATATTTTGTGTTGTGTGTGATACTAACCGGAATACATTAAGAGTTAAAATTTAACCTTAGTTGTTTTTCCTAGGTTCTTCAATTTCTTCAAACTCTTAGTATCCATCATCTTTTTCAGTCTCTTTAGTATTTAGCATCCATTTCATATTTTTCATGATAATATCTTCATTGGAACTTATAAACTGAAACACTCAATAAAATCGTTAGTTCCATAAAAAACATCAACATTTAATTTTCCATCAAAATCTTAGGATCAACAAAAGGTATCGGTGTTAGTATCCCATCTATAAAACTCTTTGTATCTCTCATCATGTCGTCTTTTGGGAACATAAATTTTTTTTCTTCCATGCTCTCATTTGATACATCATTTAGTACAAACTCTAGATTCTTTATTAATCAATCTCTTGATTTGTTCCCTGAGAATGCTTTATAAGTACCTTTGAGCCGACTCCAGAACTACCACCCAATCTAGCCTCTCCGGCTCTACCAATTGTCCATGAATCTTTCTCTATGTTTGATGATCTTACCCTGGTTCTTTTCGAGACTCAACCTTTCACCGCATCAGATCACTCTGTCTCTATAGTAGAGTAACATATCCTACCTCTTATTTCACTTACTATGATTTATTTTCTACCATACTTAATCTACACGAGCCTTAAACTTAAAAGAGGACTAATACTAACTCTCTATGGCAAAAATTGGATTAGGGACTTCATGTACTAGTCAAAACTCACACATGTGATTTCGTTGACTTCCCTCCTAAGAAAACTCCTATTAGATGCGAATGATTACAAAATAAAAACATTTTTTGATGGTTCTGGTGAACGCTATAAAGCTCACCTTGATTCTAAAGGATTCACTTAGGAATTTGGCATTAGCTAGGAGGAGGCATTTTCCTAGTGACTAGACTCGCATTTGTTCGCATTATCCTTGTTGTTACAACCATTCATAAATATACCCATTTTCAGATGGATGTCAAGAATGTCTTCCTTAAAGCGGACCTCTTTAAGGAAGTTTACATGAATACTCCTCCTGGCCCTGTTGATTCTCAACACAAAGTCTATCGTGATTAGTTTGCAAAATTTAGCACCACGATCCACCATTTGGGTTTAAATCTACCGCTCATGATTTTCCTTATTTTTTTAAAAAAGAAAAGAAAAGAAAAATATAATAAATAGGGGATTGAAAACGACACGAGATATAGAAAATGAAATAATTCTTCTAACAAGATGAGGATAAATAGAAAAATAAGCAGACCAAATACATTGTCTACACAACAATAGTAAACCAATCCTAGCCTCAAACAACAACAGCACATAAACTGCCAGCACTAGCAAAATACACTACTTGTACTAACAGAAAAATTAGTATACCAATAGCTAGATGGATAACACTGGCTGCATAGGAGTAACACTATTTGCATAGAATACAACAGCCAAAACAACCCAAAAACTAGATAATCAAACCCCAAGAACCTAAAAAGAAGAACAAAGCAAAGAAGAAAAAGCCAACACAAACCAATCCTCAAATAAATGACACTGCCTGCACCATAAGGAGACCAAAATATACTGAATTTGAAGATCCAAACCCTCAACAGAAAGCCATCTCAATAACAAAAGCATTTGATCACAAGGTTAAGGGATGATGATTTCTCATTGATCTGGTGATCACGTTGGACCTTCTGGTTTGGTGCCTTTTTTAGGGAGAAGATCCATTATATTTCTTCAGAGTCTAGGGGAATTGAGTCATCAGGAACACAAATTCGTCTAGAAGAGAGAGCGAAATTGTGGATTACATTTTGATCATCATAAGTGTCGAATTCAGGAGAGGAATGGTGGGAGTCAAGGTATGGCATTCTAGTTAGATGGAATAGTTGAGCTGAAAGATAAGCAACTAGAAATGGGCCAGGTTCAGTGGGAAATGAGTTGTTTAAGGTTGAGGGAAATGGACCTATGGGAGAAATTATAACCTCTGTAGAGTAGGCCGGAGAGGTATCTTATGATAAAGGTAGTTGTACAGTTTGCTCTAAAAATATAAGAGCAGCAGGCTGCACAAAGAGAGATTGGGCGCTAAGCTATTAGACAAAGGATTGGTGAAAATGGAGAAAATCAGGATTATGGACATTTGGAGTAGTTTGAGGGGAAGGATTATTTGGAACAAAGTTGTTAGAAGCCTTGGTGCCATTCTTTTTGGAAAAGAGAGAGGACTTTAAAGGTTAGTTAGGGTCTTCTACATCAAAGTCCTTTGCATAATATGCAAGAAACCATTTGGGGAAATGTTGGGGAGCCTCTGTGATGGGAATGGATGGGGTATTTTGACCGAAGTGGTGATTAGACCTTGGTTAGGAAGAATTACAGTAGCCCTGCTTTGGTTTCTGGTAACATGGGCTTCATTCATGACAGGAACAGTGGGGTGTTTGATTTTATAGTGGGATTCTAGATGCCTGTGTTTCAAGCAATGGTTGCAGTAGGTTGAATTAAGCTCATAAGAAATTGATTGCCAAAACCCATTTGAGTTGCAACTAATCCAAATCTGATTGAGAAGGGAACGTCGTGAATCGACTTCCACACAAACTCTCACGATTTTAGGTTTTGACAAATTAAACGTGGCTGAATCAATTTTAAAGGGTGTTCCAATGTCAGAGGCCAGTGAAATCAACGCTTCCATATTGTGGAAATGGATTAGCAAAAAATTGAAGTTCACCCATATAGGCATCATTAGAGATTCAACATTAGATCGAAAATCCGACGACCATTTGAACATATGAAGGGGGTATTAATGTACATACCGTTGATCTTTAATCCAAATCTTTTGGAATTCTTCCTTTGATTTAAGTTGTATGAGAAAACACTTTTGGTCAAGAAATTCAATTTCGAAGCCGCAGGTAAGATTCAGTGCGAAGAACATCTTCTTGATGGTTGTGAATGAGGGACAACCATGATCGAATTTACCCACTAGAGTGAATTGAAATGAGGTTGAGAGTTTGGCCACTTCTTCTTCCAAAAAGTAAATTATCGATTTACCATGGTAGGTTTGCACCTACTTCTTGGGAACGATTGGGTCTTTCTTTTGAAGGATGGTTGTGAATGATTTTTGGGTGATGGATATATGCAAAGATATTTGCTGATGAAAATTGGGGGGGAACAAAGGTTGGAATCCGAGAAGTGATAGAAGACAGGGATGGTGGCTAAGGATTGCTGGAGCTTTCAGCAGTCATGCCCTAATTTTTGGATGATTGTGCAAAGACCTTACATGTTTTTCCTTGTTTTTTGCCATACTAACAATGACATTATCCTTCTTTTAATGTAGTGGATGATCATAATCATTATGGAGGATGATATGTGCAGTATCTCTAAACTCAAAACTTTTCTCACTGATTCAAGATGGAAGATCTTGGTGTACTCATTTATTTTCTTGACTTCGATGTTTTATCTAGTTCAGATGGATACTTTATTTCTCAGGCCAAATATGTCTCCGATCTCATTTACAACGTTGAAATCACCGATTTCACCACTAACAATACTCCTCTAGATCTGAATATCAGATTTGTTCTACTAGATGACTCACCTCTCTCAGATGCCACTCTCTATCGCTAATTAGTTAGACGTTTATCACCGTTACTTGCCCATAAATTGCCTATATTATCCATCAAGTCAGTCGATTCTTGTTTATTTCTCGAACCACTCACTACTCTGTTGTTCTTCGTATTCGTTGGTATGTAAAAGGAAACTTGTTTTACATATTCCATTTCTTATCCCAGACCACTCCTACCTTAAAAGGATTATTCTGGCGCTAACTAGGTCAAGGATACCACCAACAGACACTCTACTAGTGGTTACTGTTTTTCCTTGTGCGACTCACTGATTTCCTAGCATAGTAAGAAAAAATCATGGTTGTCTTATTCAGTATTGAAGTTGAGTATTGTGCCATTGCTAACGTAACACAAGAATTACTTTGGCTTTATTAGATCCTTTCTATATGGGAGTCTCCTCCTCTATAGCTATTGTTCTAAAGTTTTTACAATCAAAGTGCTATTCAGATCATCTACAATAACGTTTTCCACGAGCGTACCAAACACATTGTGACTGATTGTCACTTTATCCGTCACCACATTCTCCAAAATACTATTTGTCTCCAGATTGCGTGAACTTACCATGCGTCCCTGCTGACGTATTTTAGGGAGAACGTTTCAAAAGATAATTTTGACATTTTTGGGAACAACTATCATTGAGGAAAAACCTAGAATGATATCTTATTGTTCCTCTTATTTCTTAACACCGAAAGCCATTCATAAAACAAAATCTCAAGTATTGGTCAAAAAAGGAGTTAAAATAGTCTTTGTCACTAGCCTCAGTTTGGTTAAGGTAGTTGATACCATTTTAAGGATTCAATCTTGTATGTTCAACAATTTATAGTCCGCTCGTAAATATTATCAGATTCTAATTTCAAACTCAGTAAATCAAGGTAGAATTGGTTTCTCTATTGAGGGCTTGGTACAATAACGATTATCCTTTTAAAATTCTAGTTTTAACCTTCCATGGTCTATTTATGTGAAATTGGAGGACTTTAGCCGTTCGGAGTGTTATCCTGTCGAAAAACCTTGTCGTGAGAGACCGGATGAAATAAGGTTTCTACACCCAGGTTAAAAATAAAAATGGTCATTGTCATTCATTGACCTAAACATAGGGGTTGTTACTGACATCATTATTTGTAAAAGTCATTACTGAACTAGTTAACCAATCTACTTCCCTATCAAAATTCAGATTATTGTAAGGATCATTTGAATTGTATTCCAAATCTATATTAAATTATTTCATTATCTCTTTCAAGTTTATGTAACCAAGTAAATGCACCTTCTTTGATCTTGTAGGCCAAGAGTTGGACTTTCTTGTGTTTGGTGATTGCAAAGTACTCTAAAGAACTTTTCCACCTCTTAAAACCAATCTATAAATCATTTTATATGATGTTGGACATTAAAAGATTAAAGGCCAACATTCTTGTGATTATCCACGTCGAACATCCGCAACCAATGTAAAAATCCTCTCCCTCGCTATAGTTCTCCACATAATCATAACGCCTATATAGGAGTTGTGTAGGGATGTTTTCAATGAGAGGTTGGAGATGAGCCACCTCGTTGAGACGAACTCTGTCATGATTACACCCTCATTTTATATAGTAGAAGAATCATAACACATGTAAGACCAGAAAATACATCATAGTTATACTTAAAAATAATAAAATTAGGCTCCAAGTCATTTTCTTAAAGAGAATAAAAAATTAGTTTCAAGGAATTTCCACAAAGAGAATAAAGTAACCTAGAAGCTTAATTAAACATTTTCGACGTCGAAAAAGTTCTAAGCAAAAATTTATTAGTTATATAATAGATTTTCATATTAGCATACCATGGCTATAATTTAGGTATACGCATGGATTTATGTATCAGCCGTTACGCTACATGCAAAGATTTAAGTATTGGCCATTACATAATGTAACATTCGATACATAATGGGGATTCAAGCCACTGTTACTGTTACGGTTTCCACACTCTCCCCTCCTCTTTGTTGAAGTCCCCATGAACCTTTATGGCGTTTGCTTTCTTTTTGCCTTTATTTCTACATGGAATGAAGGATCATGGGGTTCCCTCCATCCAAGAAAGCAACATAAGGTTGTGTGGTAGTAACTAGCGTAAGACGCGAAAAACCCAATGGCATTAGCTAAGCCATTTTCTTGTTGCCCAGTCAATACCTAGCTCTGGTTTTGTAGACTCTGGAACTAAAGCTGCAATAGTGCAACATATTGTTATGTGCCAAACATATTGTGGAACTATTCCAAGTATTTCTTATAGAAGAATGAGTGGAATATCTAAACATAGAAGTAGCAGTTAAAGTTGCCTAAACAAACTCGTGCTCTAAGCCTTGTGGGAGAAGGGTCAAATATTTCTTGAACGAAGTGCATAAGATCAATTGTAAAATAATAAAAATAACGTGTTCCGAATCGAAATTGTCCATTTGATTTGGGAAAAATAGAGTGTGAAGGAAAAGGAAATTTTTTCATTTTGTTTGAGTTGGGTTAGAGTGAGGAGCTTGGAGCGACGACTCTTTCTAACCCAACCCTACCTACCCTACGTGAGGGGTATGCTGGAACCAAAAAAGACTTGGTTTCACACATATGATATGGACAGAAAGTGGAGATGACTAGTTCACAATGGAAATATAATTTTATCCTATAGTCATACATCTTAGTTTTCTTCGTTTTAGAAATGTGATTACCTATGCATGATTTGAGGATTTGCCAAATAAATCAGTTGCAAACCAATTCACACCCATAACTGCCCGTAACGGTACCATAATAGGACTAATGGCCGCTAAACATTAGTGTAACAATTGTTACAGGAGATTCCGCATATTTGTGTCTAAACAACTTTTTTTGCTCATCTTTCTCTTCACATACAATACTTCCCCATCCTTCCTCCAACCCAGCATGCCAAGTTTCGGTCCGATCCAGACTATCTAGCCGTCATCCACTCCATTTTTAGCCAGATCCAAGCCATTCACTCCATTTTGTGCTAGATTTTTACCAGAATTTCTTCATCATATAATATGATCTCTCTATTTTTGGGCAAATCTATAAGTTATATATATTTTAAATTTCTACCCACATTTGGTTTAATTTCAGCTCTACAAACAATGTATACACATGTTTGGTTTAATCTTTTATGATTTTAGTATGTTTGTGCAAATTTTTCATTAAATGTTGTGAATTTTCTTATTCTTTAAGATTGATCAGTACGATAATTCCTAATTTCTATGTTTTGTAACTTTTATATTTTAATTTGTTGTATATATAGTTAAAGATTATAATATCTATTAAAATAATGACTAGAAAAAATATAATTATTGAGCTTTTGAAAAATTTCTAGTAATTTTAAAAAATTCACGACCGTTACAGTCGATTCCTGTTATAGATAGGTTGTTACTCCCAATACTGTTATATCGCGATCGTTTTCGTTATGTAACTCAATATCGTGATTTAAGACCTTGGGTATGTTATCAAGTTTTATATACCTAATAATCATACTTATGGTTGGAGATGCTCCAGCTAAACCATAAAACATTTTCTTCTTGATTCGATCTTAATTAATGTGAGTCCTAAAGTAATATTTTTTATTTTCAGATTTTTTTTTTTTTACTTGAAACAATAGAATACTAAACATCAATGTTTCAGCCCATCAACCAATAATGAATTTACATCAAGTAGAATAACACATTGGCGAACAAACTTACATGAAAATAAGAGAAGCCACACAAGAAAGGAGAACAGTAAATGAATATTCACAATTTGAAACCTTACTTGTACTTGTAAAGTCATTTTGTGATCTAATATTCCATATTTATGCTTTTCATTTCTTTTAAATTTAAATATAACACTTAGTAATTCACACCAACGTAAGACTAACAAACAAGAACAACTCAAAATCAATCCAAGTGATAAACAATAAAACTTTTTATGTTTTACGGTAAAATGTGTTAAGGTCAGCTTACACACATATCAACTAATCACGTTACTGAATTACATAAAATAAAACAAAACATATCAGTTTAGCGAAGATATACGAAGTGAACACACTATCCAGTGGTGCACTTAACAAGTTGGAGTCGAAGTTGAAATAAAACTAGACTACATACTAGCTAGTCTTTGGTAATACCTTTTGTTTTGAATTTACTTTCCAGAAACTAAGAACACAAATAAAAATATCTGGGAGAAAATATAAAACAAAATATATTTAGATTTTGATCCTTAAAAATTCGAACAAATACTTGGAAACCGAAAAAAAGACACTAAGGCCCTGTTTGGTTACTGTTTCCATTCCCTGATTTTTGTTCCCGCTTTCAAAAATTTTGGATTAATGTACAAAAATTTGTTTGACAAACACATTTTTGTTTCTAAAATTTTGGAAGTAATTTGGGAGCAATTCCAAAATTCCTTAAGAATCCAAGAAACAAAAAAATGTTGATTTCTATTTAACTCCCACAAAACTATTCCCACTACCACCCGCTGGCCACCACTATTCCCCAACCACCACCACCACCACACCATCCATTATACATTTAAATTAAAAAAAGAACAAATCTTACAACCAAACTTGTTTCTTGTTTCCACTCTCATAAATATATAGAAACAATTTCTAGACATTGATGGTTACCAAACATGTTTCTATTCCCAGAATAATCCAAAATGGAAACAAAGTTCTCATTCTAATTTATTGGACTTAGAAACAGAAAGCAGAAACACTTACCAAATGCCCCCTAAACTACCACCATAGTGTTAAAATAAATATATCGAATATGTTGTAATATTTAATATTTCCATCAATGCATTATTTATTATTCAGAATTTTCTTTTTAGGTAAGTTAACTAATTTGATAACTTCTTTTATTCCATTAACTAGATTGTTAATCAGGGCAATATTCTCCTAATTTAGCCTATAGTTATGTCTATGTAATAAGGAGTGTATAAACTTATTTTAAATAAATATTATATAATAATAAAATTAGTTTCTTCGTTTTTCAAAATCGTTTTGAGTACAAATTCTAAATTGAGAGTCTGATTTAATAAATTAAAACTATTAAAGAACAATGTAAATTAATGGTAAAATTATAAAGGTATTCATATAACTATATTTGTCTTTTGTTTTTTAAACTTCTTGTTGGAAAAATGAACTTGATTTAATATTGGAGTTAGTTTATTTTTATTAATGGATTAATAGGTTCTAAATCAAATAGATCGTGATGATGATAAGTTTTTTATTAATGAATTAATAGGTCCAAAATCAAGTAGATCGTGATGATGATAAGTTAAGAGAGTTTTTGAGTTAGTGATAATAGTGGTTAGTAAATATAATACAATAGCAAGATCTTGATGCGTTTAGAGTTACTTATAGCTATATCATGCAATGTCAAAAGTAAAAAGTAAGTGAAGTTAAGTTGAGTTTGATAGTGTATATTGTTTGAAATGTCATCGTCTTTTTGTGTACATATTTCCACATAAATGCGGTATCAAATTGAATCTATGATATATCCCAGTCAACAAAAGATGGTGCAATTTTATTGTAATTCGATAATGTCTAATTCTTTAGTAATATTTGTATTATCTATTCTAAGACAGCAATCCAACATAAAAAAAAACGTGAGTTTATCAATGGGATTACTTGTGTGATTTGATTAATTTTCACTTTATATTGCATTGATCTTGATAGTAATGGGAGATATGAATTGCAAGACATGAAAGTGGTTTCGACTCGAATGGAGGATCACTTTTCAAGTTAACAAGACATATAATATTATTATGATTTCATGTGTTATTTTAAACAGTTAGTTAATTATCATTTTATACAATTAAAATATTTAAGGTATAGTATTGCGTTATTTTGGTTTACAGTTAAATAATGTATAAATGTTTGATTTCTATAATTTTTAATATTTTTTACTGAGATGTAGATGCCGTTAAATTATGTTAGCTCACCATAGGCTAACTATTTATCCAAATTCAATTATATATATATATATTGTTCAATACTACAATATTTATATCAAACAAGAAATAATTAAAATTGAGACAGTGAACTTGAAATGGAATCCTAAAATGATCATTTATAAGGTTGCATGTGAGTAAGTAAGGTAGTTGTAGAAAGAATTTGATTTTAAAGAAGAATTTTTCAAATCAATCTTCAAAAAAATTCCAATCCCTCTTCAAAATCAAATATATTTTTCAACTACCTCACCCTAATGTATCCTAACAATTCCATTGGTTAGAGGGAACGGGATTGAAGTAGAATGAAAAGAGAGAAATAATAGAATAGGTGAAAGAATGGAATTGATTTACTAATATAATAAGTATTCAATTCCCTTGTTTGGTGATGAGGGATTTTCCTTACCAGCTCCAAAAATTGTCACGTGTAAAGATAAAGTCACGTCCAAGCATATGATCTCAAAACTACTATTGGTAACTGAGGATGCTTCTTAGTACTTGAGGGGACTGTAAAGGACATGAAAGGACCAAGCAAAGTGATCCTTGAACGAGGCTATAAGCCTCGGTTACACCATGAACTCATCCTCAGGATTACTAAGGAAGATTTTGTGTTATGCCTTGCTTGGTGTGCCTCGTGCTCTGGACCCGTTACAATTACCTACTATTTATGAGATAGATAATTATTAGCTGAATATAATGGTCCATTGCTTCTATATCCCATTAAATCTAGATCATTAATAGAGATTGATCAAGATTTATGGAAAACTTGATAAACAAATCTTTCATCTCCTATAAAGACTAGAAGATGGAGGCCTAGTCAGGTAGTTTACTATTTTCCTAAGCTATTACTCTACCAAAATACTCTTACAAACTCAACTGATTTTACACCCAAGGTGCAATGCCGGCAGGTTGACCCATGTTGTATTGTTTTGCAAGAACTCAATCTTAAGAAAGATCTCATTTTGTGGGTTGTTTACGTATCTCAAATAGTTGAGAATCAGGTCAACACATAGTTTCTACTGGTGATAATTGAATTTTTTTTTTTTTTTGTCAAAGCGTTGTTGTTGGCCTAGTGGAATACCCAAGAGAAGGGGTGAATTGGGTAATTAAAAAATTTATCAGAATAATACTTCAATAAATCAAATAATTAATTTTAACCCTAAATTAATTACTATCATTATATCACAATGGAATTAAATAATCAACTAGGTTCACACCAAACAACAAAAATAAACAAATTAAATATTGCAGCACACCAAGATATATCCTGGTTCACCAACCTACTCTTGGCTAATCCAGTCCTCCGAGCCCTACGGAAATTTGCACCCACTAATACTCAAGATTCCTTTAAAGGTAGAAACCAAACTCACACAACGATTCTTTTACACACTCAAAATCAACATTTACAAAATCATTTTCTCAAACTAAGAAAGAACATCTACTTTTTACAAGCTAAAAAATAACCTAATTCTTTTTAACACTAACGCCAAAGAATTAAAACCTCACCAATCACTCCAAATATCATTTTATCTGGTAAGGATTGAACCGTTATAAAATTCACTCAAAACAAAATTCTATCTAGGAAGAATCACTATCTCAATCTCTTTATAGGAAGAGACTGAAACCCGGCTAGCCTTTGATTAAATACCCCCAACAGTATTTAATCCGTCACTAATACGAACCTCACCAAAGGATTAGTGAGGCCCAAAACCAACTTAGGGTTTCTTCGCGAAGATCGAAACTAAATCAGATTTTTGAACGAGCTAAAAATACAGAAATTGAAAGATAGATTACCTTGATCCAACGTTTATGAACGAAACGTGAACCAATGGTATAATGACCATGACCTAATAATTATAATGAATCACGAATCAAAGATATAAGTTTAAACGCCACAAGAAACTCTTGATAAGTTCAGAAAAAGTTCTCTGAAGAACTAAAGAGAAAACTCTCACAATTTTTATTAATCAAAGTAATGTGAAATTCGTAGGTCTACAAAGCCCCTTAAATACGTGGCCAAGAGAATAAGAAAAGAAACCCTAATACACTTTGAAATTCGTGGGTCTACATGGAGGAAAAAGGAAACCCTAAAATCTAATTGCTAAATAAAGAATAAGGAAGCTTTCTAATTTGCCTTACATTCCTAATTGGAAAAGGAAATGATTTACTTGGCAATCAAGCTTACAAATCAGCCTAAAATAATTAAAAGACTTAAAATAATAAAATAAATATGATAAGAATTTCGTGGTCCACAAGCCTTGGTCCATTTGAGTTCATGTCTAAACCTATTCACTTGCTTTGATGAGATGGATTAGGCCTTGATCGTCATTTGGGCCTAATTTGGGCTTTATTGTTTTTGATTCAGCCGAAAACTCTTGAATTAGCCCATTAAGCGCTTCTTTGATCTTCTTGGATCTTGCCCTAGTAATAGGCCCAACCGGGACATGCAATGTGTCCTTTGATGTTGCTTGTTGGTTCTCATCATCCCCCCTCTCTTCAAAAGGATTCGACCTCGAATCTTCACTTACATCAAACGGAGAAAGATCATAGACATTAAATGTAGCACTAACGTTATACTCACCTGGAAGATCCAACTTGTACGCATTATCATTGATCCTCTGAAGGACTTGAAATGGACCATCCCCTCTAGGATGTAGCTTGGTCCGCCTATGGGCTGGAAATCTTTCTTTTCTCATATTCACCCAAACCCAATCACCAGGTTCAAAGATGACTCGTCTATGGCCCTTATTTGCTTTCTTTGCATATTGCTCATTTTTCTTCTCTATGTGTTGTCGTACACTTTCATGGAGTTTTTTCACCAACTCAGCTTTCTTTTGTCCATCCAAACTAGCCCTCTCATTGACTGGCAAAGGCAACAAATCCAAAGGAGTTAGTGGATTAAAACCATAAACAATCTCAAATGGTGAAAAATCAGTAGTAGAATAAACACTCCGATTATAAGCAAATTCAATGAATGGCAAACAATCCTCCTAATTTTTCAAGTTCTTTTGAATTATAGTACGTAACAAAGTAGATAAAGTTCGATTTACTACCTCGGTTTGTCCACCCGTTTGGGGGTGACAAGTAGTTGAGAACAACAATTTAGTTCCCATCTTTCCCCACAAGACTTTCCAAAAATAGCTTAGGAACTTAACATCACGATCAGATACAATACTCATAGGAACACCATGGAGACGTACTATCTCTCTAAAGAACAAATCAGCGACATGGGTCGCATCATCAGTTTTATTGCAAGATATGAAATGTGCCATTTTAGAGAACCTATCAACAACCAGAAAAATCGAATCCCTACATTTCCTTGACCTAGGCAAGCCTAAAACAAAGTCCATGGAAATATCCATCCAAGGCGCACTAGGTACAGGCAAGGGAGTGTATAATCCATGTGGTAAGACTCTAGATTTGGCTTGCCTACATGTAACATACCTAGCACAAACTCTCTCCACATCACATTTCATCTTTGGCCAAAAGAAGTGTTCATGTAACACGTCTAAAGTCTTTCTCACACCAAAATGACCCATCAAACCACCCCCATGTGCTTCACACACGAGTAACTCACGCATAGAACTATTAGGCACGCAAAGTCTATTTTCTCTAAACAAGTACCCATCTAGTCTATAGAACTTACCAAACGCTGTCTTCTCACATGCACCAAACGCACTAGCAAAATCATCATCATTAGCATACAATTCTTTAACATATTCAAACCCCAGTAGCTTTGCATTTAATGTAGAGACAAGGGCGTACCTTCTGGAGAGTGCATCAGCCACAATATTTTCCTTACCTTGTTTGTATTTGATTACATAAGGGAAGGTTTCAATGAATTCCATCCACTTGGCATGCCTTCTATTTAACTTACTTTGTCCCTTCAAGTGCTTAAGGACTCATGATCGGTATGTATAACAAACTCTCTCGGCCACAGGTAATGTTGCCAAGTCTCCAATGCTCTCACCAACGCAAAAAGCTCCTTATCATATGTTGGGTAATTCAATGCTACCCTATTTAGCTTTTCACTAAAGTATGCTATTGGCCGATTTTCCTGCATCAAAACAGCACCAATGCCTATTCCTGAAGCATCACAGTCAATCTCAAAAGTTTTAGAAAAATTAGGTAATGCTAATAAAGAAGCACCACATAACCGTTCTTTAATCTCATTAAATGCACGCTCTTGCTCCATACCCCATTTAAAACCCACGTATTTTTTGACAATTTCAGTGAGTGGTGCGGCTAGTGTACTAAACTTCTTTAACAAATCGACGATAAAAACTAGCCATTCTTTGATAGCCTTCACATTTTCCTCATCCACTGCAATCCCTTCCGAACTAACAACATAGCCAAGAAACACAACTTTGTCCAAGCAAAATGAACATTTCTTTAAATTTGCATATAATTTTTCTTTTCTCAAAACATCAAGCACACAATGCAAATGATCAATATGCTCATCTAAGCTCTTACTATACACCAAAATATCATCAAAATAGACCACAACAAACTTGCCTATAAACGCACGCAATGCATGATTCATTAACCTCATGAATGTACTTGGTGCATTAGTTAGCCCAAAAGGCATTACCAACCACTCATACAATCCATATTTAGTTTTAAAGGCAGTTTTCCATTCATCACCTTCTTTCATCCGAATTTGGTGATACCCACTTTTCAAATCAATTTTAGTGAAAATACATGACCCATGCAACTTAACTAACATGTCATCTAGCCTAGGAATGGGATGTCGATACTTTACCGTAATGTTGTTAATAGCTCGGCAATCAACACACATACGCCAAGTTCCATCCTTCTTAGGCACAAGTAGTACCGGTACTGCGCACGGACTCATGCTCTCTCTTACGTGTCCCTTAGCTAACAACTCCTCCACTTGCCTTTGAAGTTCCTTCGTCTCCTCTGGATTACTCCTATAGGCTGGTCGGTTAGGAATTGTTGCACCCAGCACAAAGTCAATTTGATGCTCAGTGCCTCGAATAGGTGGCAATCCACTAGGCACATCGTTAGGGAACACGTCCTCAAATTCCTGCAACAAAGAAACAACAACACTAGGTAAAGATTGGTCAAATTCATTAGCACAAAAACATGCCTCTTTGTACAATAGTACACATATAGGCCGGTTTGCATACAAAGCACCCTTGATATCACTCGCCTTAGCATAAAAGCTCACTTGTTTCTCTGTTTTTCTCTCATTTTTTTCACTTCTTTTTTGCTTTTCACTCTCTTTTATGTTTCCACTCTCTTTTTTCTCATCTTTTTTTGAACTCTCGGTCTCACAAGTTTTTTTCAACTCATTCTCTCTTTTCAATTTCATTTGATCCTCATACACTTGTTTTGGAGTCAACGGCACAAGAGTAATGGTTTTATTGTCTTTGATGAATGAGTGGCTATTCTTGAACCCGTCATGAATAACCTTCCTATCAAATTGCCATGGCCTGCCCAACAATATGTGACCCACATACATTGGAACAACATCACAAAGTACTTCATTCTTGTACTTCCCAATCGAAAAGGAAACTAACACTTGTTTATTTACCCAAACCTCCCCACAATCATTCAACCACTGCAATTTATAAGGTCTAGGGTGTTTCAAGGTATGTAAATTCAGTTTCTCTACTAAAGTAGTGCTAGCCACATTAGTGCAACTTCCACCATCAATGATCATACTACATACCTTGTTGTTGACGTGGCATCTAGTATGAAATATATTCTCCCTTTGTTGTTCCATGTCATCCTCCGCAACTTGGGCACTTAGAGCACGCCTTGCCACAAGTGACTCTTCCTCCACCGGGTACTCCACATCATCATCACAAGCATCTTCAAGTTGTGGCATCTGGTCATCATTACTCTCACTTTCGGTTTCCACCTCTCCATCAATACGTGCAATCATGGTCCTCTTATTTGGGCATTGTGAGGCTAAGTGACCTACTCCCAAACAACGAAAACATTTAATATCACGGTTACGACTTTGGGTTTCGGTTTTACCTTTGTTGGCAATGGGAACATCATCTCTCCTTTTTGGGGGTCCGATTTTGGATTTTCAAACAGCCCATCGTCCTTCCTCCCATTCGGCCTCCATGAATTAAAGGAGCTTGAATTTTGAAATGACCGAGTTCCTTTCCTTTTAAGCTGTCGTTCTACTTTTATGGCCATGTGAACCATGTCCTCCAACTCCACGTAATGTTGCAACTCCACCACGTTGGCAATGTCCCGATTCAACCCATTCAAGAACCTTGCCATGGTAGCTTCTCTATCCTCCTCGACATTAGCCCGGATCATAGCGACCTCCATCTCCTTATAGTAATCATCCACGCTCCGATAGCCTTGTGTAAGGATTTGTAATTTCTGATACAAATCCCTATAGTAGTGACTAGGGACAAACCACCTCCTCATGATGGCCTTCATTTCCGCCCACGTCACGATAGGCCTCTCATGGTTCTTTCTCCTGTTTATCAAAAGTTGATCCCACCATATTATAGCATAGTCAATAAACTCAATCACAGCAAGTTTTACCTTTTTCTCCTCGGAGTAGTTGTGCCACTCAAAGATCAACTCCACCTTCTTCTCCCACTCCAAGTATGCTTCAGGATCGTTTTTCCCTTGGAATGAGGGTATTTTCACCTTGATACTTCCCAAGTTATTATCAATCCGCTCCCCATGTCTATCTCCTCTATTCCCATGTCCACTCCCAAATCTGCCCAAGCTAGCATTAGAGATGCGATCATCTTCATCTAGGTCATCCCCATCATAATCTACATATTCATACCGAGGCAGATTCCTCTCTCGTCGTTGTACATTAGGAGCTTTAGGTGGTTTCCATGAACTAGAATCAGCTTTGTCTAGTCGTTCATGCACTTCATCAAACCGCAAGTTCAACTGTTGAAACTTTTGCTCCAAGGCCTTGTAGAAAACTTTTGCGTCCATTATGTCCATCATTTCATGTGCTTCATCAGACGAGCCTTTGTTTGTTTCTCGAGACATGTTTAGTAACCTGCAAAACAAAGTTAGCAAACCTCACAAACACTCCCTCACGTGTTTGCACTCAAACTATGTCACTCCACTCGTGTATCACTCAAATTCGACTTTTACCCTCTTATAAGCTCACACTCTCTTACCTTTTTCCACTCTTTAGTTCCCTCTTTTAGTTCTTTATTGAACTTAACCAATCTCAATCAAAAATTTCCTTGTAACAATCCAAACTCAACAATTTGATTCACTAAGAATGAGATTTTAGGAACGAAACAAAAGGAACAAAAAAGCACAAAAAAAAGTTTATAGAGTAGAATAAGAAGAAATTATTCTCAATTTTTGTTAGGGGGGACTGCTGAATTTTCACAATTTTTTTTTTTTTTTTCTTTCTGTTTCTGTTTTTTTTTTCTTTGCTGTTTTTTTTTTTTTTTTTTTTGAAAACCAGCAACTTTAAATTGAGATTTGAAGAAGCACAATATTTAAACGAAAAATATAATCAGAACAAAGATGCACCGGATTTTTTTTTTCAAGATTGGACCAGATTTGAATTAGAACGAAAAGAAAAAAAAACGTAATAGATCTGATGATATAATTTGGTCAAGAAAAAAAAATTATGAAGGAATAGATATGAAAGAACGAAAAAGACAAAGGATAGATGAAACCTGATTTAGACCTTGCTCTGATTACCAAATGATACGAACCTCACCAAAGGATTAGTGAGACCCGAAACCAACTTAGGGTTTCTTCGCGAAGATCGAAACTAAATCAGATTTTTGAACGAGCTAAAAATACAGAAATTAAAAGATAGATTACCTTGACCCAACGTTTATGAACGAAACGTGAACCAATGGTATAATGACCTTGACCCAATGATTATAATGAATCACGAATCAAAGATATAAGTTTGAACGCCACAAGAAACTCTTGATAAGTTCAGAAAAAGTTCTCTGAAGAACTCAAGAGAAAACTCTCACAATTTTTATTAATCAAAGTAATGTGAAATTCGTAGGTCTACAAAGCCCCTTAAATAGGTGGCCAAGAGAATAAGAAAAGAAACCCTAATATACTTTGAAATTCGTGGGTCTACATGGAGGAAAAAGAAAACCCTAAAATCTAATTGCTAAATAAAGAATAAGGAAGCTTCCTAATTTGCCTTACATTCCTAATTGGAAAAGGAAATGATTTACTTGGTAATCAAGCTTACAAATCAGCCTAAAATAATTAAAAGACTTAAAATAATAAAATAAATATGATAAGAATTTCGTGGTCCACAAGCCTTGGTCCATTTGAGTTCATGTCTAAACCCATTCACTTGCTTTGATGAGATGGATTAGGCCTTGATCGTCATTTGGGCCTAATTTGGGCTTTATTGTTTTCGATTCAGCCGAAAGCTCTTGAATTAGCCCATTAAGCGCTTCTTTGATCTTCTTGGATCTTGCCCTAGTAATAGGCCCAACCGGGACATGCAATGTGTCCTTTGATGTTTCTTGTTGGTTCTCATCAGTCACACTACTCACCAATACAAATTGATAAGCAGAAAATCTCACTCGGAGCTTCTACCACCCTAAATAAATTAAAACTCGATTAATATTCCAAATCTAGCGATAAAAAAATGTGAGATTAAAAATCTGATTTTTAACAAAATATGGATAGCAAATAATTGAGCACGTAATCAGATTCAAGAAATTGTTTATAAAATATTTTTTTCAATAAAAATCAGAAACAATTTCTAAAGATCAATTTCCAAAATTAAACAAGTAATGCACAATATATATAGTAGTTGGAAAGATCTCACCTGGAATCTACAGAATAAATAAATAGAGCGATGTTATTTCAGATCTGGTAGCAGCAAAAAATAGCAATGAATAATTCTCAAGATCGCCTATTAGAATAGCTCACACAATATCTTAGAATGATTACTCTTAGAACAGCTCACAAATGATCTTAACTCTTTTAGTTCTCTTGATATTCATTGATGATTTCTCTTTATATATGAAAAACGCAGGTCTTTATATAGGATAATGAAATCAGCCTTCTAACGGCTAATTCTCACTTATCATGACATTTAAATGCTCTCTTAAACCCCTTATATCATTATAACTTCATTTTGGTTCAATTCACTTAATAATAGCTTTTAAATATTTCAATTAAGTCCCCCAAATATTTCTCAATCTCAATTAATTATAATAGAATCAATTTTATGTACCAAATTGAGAAACATTAAAAATTAATGAACCAAATCAATAGGATTTAAATAATAGATAAAGCATATCTTAAATATAATAATATCCCTGAAATCTCTCTCAAATCCCAACCAAAAACGGCTACTTTGAGATATAATTTCGGAATCAACAGTATCATGAAATCGCACCCCCAATCGACCGGTCAGTCGACTACCCAATTCAGGATGTGGCCAAGCCAACGCTGTTGCGTTCATCGATCGACCTATCTGTCGACTTGAAGATTCAGAGAGTTTGATTTACCTTCACCGATCGACCTACCTGTCGACTTAGAGATACAAAGAGTTTAACTTCTCTTCACCGATCGACCTACCTATCGACTTAGAGATATAGAGAGTTTATGCTGCTTTATCCGGTCAACTTACCAGTCGACTTATGGCTACTGGATCTCTTTTCTGAACTCATTTTCAACTTCTTCTTTTTTACATTTTTGCCCCTTTAACCATTTTCTTTTCTAAATAAGCTCCATAAATTTCTTAAATTCTATTTTAGTCAATTATAAATATTTCTTTTCAAATACACATTAGGAGCAAATAATTTCATCTTATCAAAACACACATAAATAATAAAAACTTTTTGTGCCGTGTGTGTGTGTTCCTAATTGGGATATTAAGAGTTGAAATTCACCTAAATTATTTTTCCTAATTTTTTCAAACTCTTAATTCTTCATCATCTTTAACATCATCATTTAGCATCCATTTATAATTTGTCATTGTATCTTCATCACTAGAACTTTAATTAACTGAAACACTTAACAAACGATTAGTTCCATCAAAATATCAACACTTAATTGTTCATCAAAATTTTAGGATCAACAGTTTCATTTTACATCTCAGGACGGAATCAATGTTGTTTCCATAGGAAAATCCCGAATAGGGTGAAATATGCCCCCAGCCTCTAACTAGGGCAGTAATTAGATGAGTTACATGGGGAATCTAACCCGATACTTCTTATTGTGTGATTATGATCATTATTAGTGTAAAATATGCCCCAGCCTGTGGGCTGAAGAGGAGACTGATTAGATACTGGATGAAAAGCTAAGTCGGTTCGTCTCGCTATTTGTCGGGGTGATAAAAAAATAATTCAAGATCATTGATGTGAATCCCTAAAAACGCTTGATGACATGTTTATTGATGTTGAAGGAAAAATATTTTCAAAATGGGAAGTTGATTCCTAAGATTCACCAGATGGTGTAACACCCGGGTTATTTAATTTATGATTTAGTCTAGACAAAATTAGTAAAATGATTTTACCTGTTGTGTCAAGGCTTATAGATCAATTGTTGGAATTGGGATGGTGAGCCTCCTCATTTCCATCTGGTCATTTGTTTCAAGTATTTTTCTTTGAATGTCACTATATAGACAACCTATGTTTATTTCCTATATTTGAGAGCCAAATTACTGTTGAAGAAAATAAACCCACCATCTCTGTTCCTTGGTCTTGTCACTTGAATGGTATATGCTGGCTTCTTTCCTTAGAAGTTGGTAAATCTTCATTTATCGATGGTCATCTTCTTTTGTCAAAATATCCATCTTGGAGGTAACTCTTTGGTATGCCAAACTTATCTTGAAGTCGACTCTTTGAATAGAAATCCAAGTCTTCTAGGGTGCACGATGGTTCTCAAGTATATGGATTTTTAGTGAAGTCTGGTTGCAGGATATTTAATTATTATTTTTGTTTTTTGGATTTTTATGTGTTGTTGGTTTAATGGTGGTATCATGGGGTTTTGATGTTTCGTGTATTTTTGGTTTGGTGACAACTGCAAGCGTACCAAACTTGTTTCAAAATCGACTATTGTTTATCGAAATCATAAGTTACCACAAAGGTATGATAGTATGGTAGAATCTACATCCACTTAAGGTGGTATGGTATTTCTCTTGCCTTTGCCCTTTTCTTATGTCATTTGTCCTTTCGACTATCTGCCCTGAGATGTTAGTCATTATAGAAAAATAGAACGTAGACAATCGGAAGTCATAGTTTACTATGCATGTTCGCTAGATTTCTTGAAATATTCAACCTTCTTTCTAAACCTGAAGCATTCTGACTTACTAGTTGAAATTTAGATTTCTCAACCCAATTTCAGAATTGTTGTCTTTAGATGAACCTAAGAATTTCCTTAGGTGACGACAAAGCAAATGAAATTAAATGTCTCTCTCTTTTTTCTTTTCTTTATTTTATTTTTTTCATTTATTTGTCATTTTTACCCTTAGCATCTTTTAATAGAGAGTGAAGCTGTGAATTTAGGCCCTCACCGCTTAGTGGAGAGCATATAATGGATTTTATCAGTTCAAATCCATGTACGATGATGGAAACTGAGAGAACGCACTCCAACCCATGGATCGGGTTTCTACAATTGGATGGCTGAACCTCAATAGGTTTTGTACGTACCTTGGTAGGTTAGCAAAGAACATGTAAAGCGTAGTTCTTGCTCAAGCATCCCCTATTGTTTGAATAGCAAAGAAAGGGAAAATAATTTCCTTAGGAATGTCAAGAGACTATTCCAAAGATGTGCTTTAGTGGTGTAGGGCTAAGAGAGTGTCGTGAAGGCGGTACCTCCTTTTTTTTTTCATTTCAAACCGACCCACTTGGGTTTCCTACATACCTTGGCGAATTACCAAGGATCAGGTCATAACGTAGTTCTGAACAATGAGATGATTTTAGTAATCATACATGTTGCAAGTATAGATAGCTACGCTTATTGGTAACAATCTGTTCTAGTTAATATCGACTAGGTCCAGACTATTGGTCTATTGAAGCCTTTAAATGACATTGTTTTGAAGCTTTACTATTAGAAAATTGGTGCTTAGAGCACTTGAATAATGCTAGGACTTACAAAAATCTAGGAAGATTATGTTAGATCATGGCAAGGTCAATTTTCATATGACATTCTACTACACCCCAATACTTCATAAGAATGGGTAAGGTCTATTGTCAAGACGCTATTTATGCGTTGTCAACTTATTGTCTAACTTCTGAGTTGGTTCAAGCCACTATTAAAGACGGACAATAGTACGGTGATTGGTGTGGTAACTTGATCAGATTACAAGTCCTAGGATTACCTACTAGCCTACTAGAGCTTCTAAATAAGGTGTATTGGTGCAAGTATTATCCTGATGATGACCTATGGACCCAAAATTATATACAAGATGCCACAAGTTCTTGTGAAGTATGATGTTTAATTTTCCTCATGTGTATGAATGTTATGCATGCCTAAGGGAAATGCAATGCATAGTGCTTGCATAGTATTTTGATACTAGCATATGTATACTGAATGATTTCTATGAACTGTAGATTCTATACGATGACATTGCATGATGACACTTGTGTGAATGCATTTTGTTTTTCATTTTTAGTTGTATGAGCCTAAGCATAATGATGTATGATTTCTACCTAGAATATTTTCCTAGGCAATGCATCGTCCATCTAGAGATGCCAGTCTTTTTTTTTAATGATTCTACATTTTTTCCTTTGCCTAGGTACCTTTTTCTATTAGCCATCTCCCCTAGTTATTTTCATATTGTCTCTAATACTGAAGGTTGACCGATGCTTTTAAGAGGCTTTCGGCTCCTTTGCTCCTGCTTGCGTTGTAACTAAAATTCTTATTAGGATTTCACTTCAAACATTTTATGGGTTTCGATTATAGGATGGAAAGGTTTGGAGTGTAATTATGGAAGGTTATTATATGTTGATTGGTTGAGCTCAAGATATCCCAGAATGGGAACATTTGGCTCGGAATAGAGATCATTGTTAATTTGGCTTGGGCTTACTTAATAAAGCATCTTCTCTTCTATTTCTCTATTTCTAATGTTTCAGGTATTATACCTATTCGTGCCATGTATATTTTCTTTTTCACTTTTATGCAGGATTTTTTGGCTAAAGTATACTCAGGTAATCATATTTAAACATTCCATCTTCTCAGTGATTGTCGTGATTTTTCCATCAAATTAATCTAGATTTTGATAGATACGATTTCAATTGTAATTTAGACCAAATATCCATAGTTATTAGTTTAAAGAGATTGGTAGTTCAATTCCATTAAGTTCTGATAATTGATATTTTCTGAGATTGTTATCAAGATTACCTAGGCCCTATATGTTACTCGAGGTTTTTTCAACGGCTCCAATTCATTTCTTCTGTCTTGGACTGAAGGCACCTGGAATGGGCCTTCTCAAGATGACTCAAAAGAAGGATAAAAAATGTGATATGGAAACAAGTGTTAGTTAATTACGACTAATAAATGTTGGTTTATCCTGGTAATGTTGAGAGAATTATTTTTTTATTATTATTTATTATTTTTTCTTCACTCTAGCAACTAGGGACTCATACTTTCTATAATTACCCTGTAGCGAGCTTTAGGTAGCGATCCCAGTCCAGTTAGCCCAAGTTACTAGATATTGAGACACCCCTAGGACTTAATACTCAAATTACATAGATAGCGGGATTCACCTAATTGTCTTTGTGTGACTACATAGTGTTTAAAAACTTTCTGAGACCAGTCTTTATTTTATCTTTTTTTTTCTTAACACGTACTTTATGGATTTTGTATTTTGGATAATCTAAGATAGTTTGAGTCAGTTTTAAGTACTTTGTTGATTTCTCCCCTATACTGGATACTTCTTATTTATCAGCTTTTATCTAGTAGAGTCTCCTTGTCTTCTTCCAACTTGATCTTTTTCTTATTTGGATAAAAGATTCTTCTAATTACCTGCCTTACTCCTTTCGGAAACTTTGGGTAAGGCTAAGTCTTGCAAATTTCAAAGGATTTCTTTGATCAAATCTTCCAATATTTTGGGGAACACGACCTTGGCTACTTGATTTGCCCTTGAGAAGAGTTTATGGTTACCTGCCCCCCTCTTAAGAATTTTCTTAGGGCGAGTCTAGGTTCTGAGGTTACTCTCTTCTTCTTAGGGTTCCTTGAGAACGATATCAGCCCAAGGTCTCTCTTCCAACATTCTAAAGATAGGTATGTTGGCTACATTTCTCCTTGGTTTCTTTACAACTCTAGGGTTGGAACATATTCAACGATTCCACATCAAAGCTCTTAGGTTTTCCTTCTAACTTCCTCAGATTGTTTTTCAATATCTCACTATCGTATGATCGAAACAAGACATTTCTTTTAATATTTTTCTTTGGATAATGGTCTAATTTAGTATTGAAATCATATTATCATAACTTCAATTGTTTGAGGTGTCGGAATTACTACAAGCAAATTAATTTATGAAGGTTGGAGTATAAAGACCTAAGTAGACCTTATATAAAATAAGCATGCATTTAGTGATATATGGATCTAGTACATAGGCGTACAAGACAATATCCTAATTTATTAGAAAGTTCTTAGGAAACTAAAGGAAAAAAATAGATATAGATATCGCCTCCTTAAAGTTTTTGGTCTTTTGAGAAACTTATGACCCCCCGTTGGATGAGATCCTCAATACGGTTCTTGAAATCGTGGCACTGGTTTGTGCAATGGCCAGTCCCTCTAGAGTGGTATCAACAGGAAGTGTGAGGGTTAAACCTCATATCTTGAGGGATTCCCTGTTGAGGGGAAATTGGTTCTAATAGCTTATTTTTTAAGAAGTATTGGTATATTTGAGAGAGTGAAACAGAGAGTGGGGTAAACCATCTCTTTTTTTTTTAGGTGTTTAGGTAGGCTTAAAGTTTTGATAAGGCAATTGAATCAGAGTCTGTAATTGGCTGCGAGTTTGCGGATAGCTGCTTGGATCAAGAGAAGAGATGCAAGGTTGGTGCTCTGGGTGGATAGGGGTCCCGATAACCTATTTAATCGTTTTAATAGATTCGTCCATGTAGTCCATCTGTTTCCATATTTTGGAAATTTCTCCTTGGATTGAGTTTTCCTTAAGTTCTAGGTTTTTCTCCCAACTAGGCAGTTCTTGGCTTGTAACAATGGCAAAAATGTCATTGTCTTGTTTAGCAAAGCTACTGTAAATTTTCATGGCAATCCATTTCCCATGATGGAGATTCTTGATTCATAATTCGTTCCAATCGTTTATCATGTTAAGGGTATCTCCAAATGACAATAATTGGTTTTCCTTTCTCTTTTCTTGGAATAGCGAAGTTGGGTTCATCCGGCTCAATGCTTGTTTCAGAGAGATTACACTTCCATGCATCGATAAAATCTTGGATTTGTTTTGAGTATTATCGGTAGAGAGAGATTGGGTCCATTTACGATCTTGCGAATGAATTTTTGATGGCTTTTAGCAAACGTTACCTAAAGCATATTTTCTAGGATTATTAAGTGATTAAAACCCTAGACCTTGAGTAATGAACTATAAGGAATGCAAATTATCCTATCCTTATGCATGGTTACATTCTTGATTATGTATAAATTTGTCTACATAAATGGATTATTATGTTCGTGCTATATGTGCGCAATCCAAGGGAGAGATAGCTCTAGTAGAAAACTTTGAGGCATATTCTAGACAGATCTCAACTTGGACTTGGTTTCGTAGGACTAGAGTAACTTGAAATTTTTGGTTTATCCTCAAATTTAGAAGCTATAGTCATCTTAGGATTATGGAACGATTAACCTATTATCCTCAAGATATGGATCATTTCTCTTAGGACTTAAGAATAGTATTTTAATCTTCAAAAATAGATCATTGCGCCTAGGACTAAATGATATACTTGTTCTTTTCTTTCTCAGAAATGGATCACTATTTATAAGATCATTTCTCCAAGGACTTAAATGACATAATTATCTCTTTTTTTTCCTCAAAACATGGATAACTACTCCTAGGACTCAATATATGGATCATTGCTCCTAGGACTCAATGAAGGGTCTAAAATACCTTTGAATTCACAATGTCTCTCTAAGGGTGAATCTATTTTAACAGTCTAACTGGTGAACCATAGATGGTTTCTTTACAAAATAGGTTTTTGATTTGCTTAAGGAGTTTTCACCCTAAACCTTTTAAAACAAAATATCTTCTTTATGGTGAATGATTCCTATCATATAGACTTATGAGAAAGGACACTACACTTAGGATGTGACATGTAAATCCTAGGGGAATGTGACCTAAGGTATGTTTATTATTGGATCACATAGTCTTGATTTGACTGGGTGATTAAATTTTCTTTTGGCATCTTAGCATGGTATCGTAGTGTTGATCTCATCTTAGCATACGGAACTTTAGATGGCAAGTCAGCAAGGCTGTTTCTAGACATCTGTTGCTGCAAGATTTTATGTACTTTATTTAAAGGCGAATGTATTTATGAGTTTATTAAAACAAGTTTTATGTGCATTATCACTAATGAAAGAGGCATTAAGGATTTAATGTTTGTAAGATCTTCTCATATCAAGTAAAATAAGGATTATTATTTTTTGTTTAAAAATGGCCCAAGTTTTTACTCGAAATATAGTTGGTCTTTACCAAATATTTCTTTAAAGTTCGAGGGTCGATTATGCTCGTGAAATGTGTTAGGCACCCTAAGACATTTGTTCGAAGACAATACCTAAGTCTAAATAGATTTTCACGTTTAAACAAGACCAAGTAACTTCCTTTGGTTGTGTTTAACACAATAAATCTCATTTTTTATGTTCGTCTTTTTATGCATTTTTTGTGTAAGGAAATAAGAACACTTTATTATCTAACAATAGCAATAGATAAAGAAGATTAAATGAAATATATATATATATATATTAATGTTGAATGAACTTGTAAAGGTTGTCTACGTATCTCGGTTTTCACGGGGAATCCAGTCGAAACATAGTTCGCCTTTTCAAGATGATTTTTGTTTAAACAAGTGACCGAACCCGTGTGTGGATTGCCTACATATCTCAAATAGTTGAGAATTAGGTCAAAAAGTAGTTCATCTTGAGATGACTTTGTTTTGATTTTATTTATTATTATTATTTTGTTTTGTTTATTCCAGGAAAGAACATAAATAACACCAATGGTAAGTGGATATACATGTTTGATTTTGTCTAGAACACTCCAACCGAACTTACTTTCTTAGGCAAGTTTTAGTGTTTAGGTTTAGGTTATTAGTTCAAAAAGAAAAGAAAATATATCATATATGTGTCAGTCCTACTCGTAACCAAGAAAACGGAAATGTTTCTGAAGAAGGTGCACACTTATCCCTAAATGAATAGAGGTCCTCCCTTTATTCTAAATTTTAGCCACAAAGGTCTCGACAGAGTAGTATATATTTATATATATATATATATATATAAGGTGTTAGTTCACAAGCTGTAATCTAGACTTAGTGAGACTGTGATCTAGAGTATTGCAGTAAAGTAAATGTCAGTTGTTAGTAGTTAGTAGTCTTTTGTTGAAAGTTTGTTTTGAGTTCATTGGATTTCGGTTTCATGTATTCTTTAGAGAATCAAATCCACAATGCACAACTCAAGGTGTGCTTGATGTTCTTGATAGTTCTTGATGTTCTTGATATGAACTTGATGTTTTTGACATTTTATTGATGTTCTTGACATATTTTTTTATATCTACACTACGCACATGATCTATGCATCTAAGAACTAACCAAACACTCTATGTACAAGCAATATGGTGATATTTAGACAAAATCAAAGAGCGATTTAAGAGGACTTACCTAACTTAGGGGATTGGTCTTTTCTTAAGTGTTTTGCTTCTTCTCCTTCTTTAATCTTCTTGGTTGTTCTTGATCGTTCCTCGATAACTTCTTGATATCTTGTTCTAAGAATCTCAAGAACACATTTTAGAAGCCTTTTTGACAAGATTTAAGAGTGTTTTTTAAGTATAAAGGTTGAGAATTCCCTATACCAGAGAGAGATTTTCGAGACTAGAGAGAGGTTTGATCAAGCCTCTTTCAAATGAAAACAGGTTGCCTATTTATATGCTCGAGGAGCCTGCGCATTGGATAATGTGCAAGCCTACCCAGCCTATTTCTTAGGGTGTGTTTTATCTAGGTATGACCCTTTGTTGTCTCATACTTTCATGGTTACAGCCAAATCTTGAAAATTTACCAAGATTCTCTATGTAATCATTAAATTTTGTAATGACTACACAATCTTCAAAATATCTTAGCAATGATTGTTCATCATTTCTCATCATTGGGATTCATAAATGTTTGATGTCATGTTATCTGGTTCGATTTGCTTGCTAAGTACTAGTTACTCAAAGTAATCTAGTTACTTTTCTTGAATTTCTAAATGCATTTAATGCTCTTAAGGAAATTAATGAATGTAGTATCTACATATCATTTCATGCATTTAGTACTAGATTTGATGTTGATTTAATGGGCATTTAATTCCTTGATGGCATGAGAATTTATCCGGTTAGTTTTGTAACCGTTTAGTTACTTTTGAAGTAACTAAGTTTCCTTAAGATATTTTGATGAAAATATCTTCATCCTGTGAATATAGTCTCTGAAGGTTGATTCAAGCAATAAATTCTTTATGTGGCCTTGACTTGATGGATCATTTAATGCATGATGTGATGAGAAACTAATTCGGTTAGTTTTGTAACCGTTAGTTACTTTTCAAGTAATTAGGTTTCCATCCTAGATATTTTGCTAGAAATATCTTAAAAACATATTCTCATTAAATTCTCATTAATAAGGCATTTAATGCTTGATTAGGCCTTGACGTGATGGGCCTTAAACGTTTGTCATGATGATATTTTGTTTGATTGATTTTAAACCGTGTCTTTAGCTTTAGTTACTTTGGGTCACTAGATTGGTTATGGTAGCTTCTTTGACTTGATCAAGGATTTTGGATTTATTTCTTAAGGATTAGTAATAACAAAAAATTAGAGAATTATTTTTTGTGTCAAAAAGACAAAACTAGTGATAGTAAAAGTTTCAGGGGTTAAAACGGGAAACAAGATAATTGGTGAAATTTCCTTCAGTTAAAGGATAGTAACTAACTTTTTATTCATATTAAAAGTAGATTTCATAACAATCAACCTTTAATAATGTCATTTTAGTGCCCCTTAATTCTAGGAATTTCGAGATTGTCAAATTGACCATTTTATGCTTTCTTGAATTTTTTTTGTCATTTTTTGTAGTTTCCAATGTAATCTAAGATAGAAAATCATTCCCTCTAAATCTCAGTTTAAAATTTATTCGAACTTGTACTTTAGATCTGATACTAAATAGGCAGGATAAAAAGCGGTGTCTATACCGAACCTGTAAAGGTTGCCTATGTATCCAAATTTTCTAGGTTAGGAATTAGGTCAAAATGTTATTCATGGTTGTTTCATGGTGACTCTAATTATCAACACCCAAGCTATTTAATTTATCGCTAAACAAAAAATAGAATTGGTGGAATGATTTACTTGTAGTGCCAAGGATCGTAGATCAATGGTTGCTATTGGATGGTGAACCTCCTCCTTCACATTTCATCATTACTTCAAGTACTTTGAGATTTTCATGCAGACATTTAAACATCATGTTTATATTTTTGTTGTATTTTCTATGTACTTGGAATATAAGTCTAAGAACTATATAAACATGCTATCTACAATGCTTTGGAGGTTCAATGTATGTAGTCTCCATGTGTCAATTGGCATTTAATGCTTGGTAATGACACTTGATTTGATGGGCATTAAATTCTCTCTAATATAATTGAATTCGTTCGGTTTGCTTGTAATTGTTTTGTCACATCTCAAGCAATTAGGTTTTTACTAAGATATTTTGCTCAAAATATCTAGATGCCTTGAATGTGGTGTCCTTAGGTCATCCCAAGCATTAAATTCTTGATGGGATGCTTGATTTGATGGCTCATTAATGCCTTGTCATGATGGCAAACCAGATTGGTTAGATTTATAACTGATAGTTACTTTTCAAATAACTTGCTTTCCTTCCTAGATATTTTGGTAGAAATATCTTGGAAATATCTTGGCATTAAATTCTCATTTAATGAGTCATTAAAGTCTTGATGGATCCCTTTATGTGATGGGCTTTGAATGCTAGTCATGATGACTTCGATTTGGTTGGTTTTAAATCGAGTCTTAAACTTTAGTTACTTTGGGTAACTTAGACTTGTCATGGAAATTATTTGGTTTTATTAATGTATTTGTCTTGTTTTAATGGAGTATTAATGTTTTAAACAAAAATTTAAAGAAGCATTTTTTGTGTCAAAAATATGATTCTTGTGATAGTAAATGTTTTAGGGGTCAAAACAGGTAACAAGGGTAATTGGTGAAATTTCCTTAAATTAAAGGGTATAATTAATTTTTATTCATATTAAATATGATTTCATGAAAATAAACCTATAATAATGTCATCTTAGTCCCCCCTTAATTTTTGGAATTTAGAGGTTGACCCGAAATTTTTACTTAACCAAATTTAGTCAAATTGACAGTTTTGTGTTTTCTTGTGTCTTCTTGTTGTTTTTTGTAGTATCCAATGTAATCTAAGGTAGAAATTCATTCCCTTTAAACCTTAATTTAAAGTTTATCGGAATTTTTACTTTCGATTCAATACTAACTAGGCGAGACAAAATGCGGTGTCTATAGCTGCCTCCTCTTTGTCATGCGAGTTTACTCATAATGACAAAGAAAGAGACATAAATTTTGATCTACAAGTCATGAAAATTAAAGACAGGAATTTATATTGACTAAGCAAGGTCAGGTACGTTCCTGAATATTGTTGTATCTACCCTATGAAAGCGATAATGAATTTACTAAAAGATGGCGATATACCGATCCTACCACTCTACCTTTCCTAAAGGATGACGAACGATTAATCCTAAAGGATTACTACTAGGGAGGATGGCGGTACACCGATCCTACCAATCTATCTTCCTAAAGGATGGTGACATACCTGATCCTAAAGGATTAGTAAGGATAACGATCGATCAATCCTACCATTCTACACTTCTAAAGGATGATGAATGATCAATCCGAGAGCACTACTACTACTGGGGAGGATGGTGACATACCAATCCTATCGATCTATCTTATTGAAAGACAGTAACATACCTGATCCTAGAGGATTGGTAAGGATGACGATCGATCAATTCTACCATTCTTTATTCCTAAAGGATAATGAACGATCAATCCAAGAGGATTAACTGTTGAGGTGAGGATGGTGATAAACCGATCTGATCGATCCATATTCCTAAAGGACGGCGACATACCTGATCCAAGAGGATTGGTAAGGATAACGAAGATTGATCAATCCTACTATGTTGGATTCCTAAATGCTGATGACATACCTGATCCTAGAGGATTATGTCGTAGCGTATGGAGAATGACGACTCATTAACATCTCCGTAGTTTCCTAGGTAGGCGGGGATATGCAACCTACAGTATCGCCCATAGGATTGACTACATTCCTTCTAATACAAATAAGGAATCTTCTCATAGGAGGGCTAAATGACTAGTCCTAAAGGGTTACGCTAAGTAAGGATGGATACATACTAATCCTACCGTGTTTGGCTCCTAAAGGACGATGACATATCGATCCTAGAGGATTGGTAGATGATGAACGATCAATCCTACCATGCTAGATTCCAAAAGGACGGAAACATACCTGATTCTAGAGGATTGGTTAAGATGGCAACATACAGATCCTACCATACAATATTCCTGAAGGATAATGATAACTCAATCTTAGAGGATTAGTTACGATGGAGACATACCAATCCTACCATACTATATTCCTAAAGGACGGTGACATACTTGATCCTAAAAGATTTGGTAAAGATGACAACCGATCAATCCTACCATAATATATTTTTAAAGGATGGTGACATACCTGATCCTAAAGGATTTAGTAAGGATGGTAATATATCGATCCTACCATACTATATTCCTAAAGGACGACGATATACCTGATCCTAGAGAATTTGGTAAGGATGGAGATGAACCAATCCTACCATACTATTATCCTAAAGAACAGCGATATACCTGATCCTAGAGGATTTGGTGAGGATGGAGACATACGTGATCCTAGAAGATTTGGTAAGGATGGAAACATACCGATCCTATAATACTATATTCCTAAATGATGACTGCAGAATCCAAGGTTTTAACGAACAATTAAGTATTGATGTTTTTTATGGAACTAATAATTTTATCAAGTGGTTTAGATTTATAATTTTCAAGCATGTGATTAAGATGAAGACCTCATAAAGAAAGCATAAAGGGTGCAAGATGGGCGCAATGAAGATATGAAGAGTTTTAAAGACCTTGAAGAAAAATAGATGAAAACAGCTCTCTACTTATATACTCTTAATGCAACCTGGATTTGGATCATGATAGGTGTAATTTATCTATTTATTCCCAAGCCAGTTTTGGTAGTTTTCGAGTATTTTTATAGATTTTTAATATGTTTTAATACGTTTTTATTTATTTTGTTATAAACTAGGTATTTGAGGTGAAAATGGACTAAAACGGTCCATAAACGAGCAAGTCGATGGAAGAACGGTGGAGAAAAAAAGTAAAAAGGCTAAATTCAGAACCTGCATCCACCGCTGCATCGATGAAAATACAGAGAGTTGTTGAAAGCTCCACCGCTCCAGCGTTGAAACCACTGCTACAGTAACCAAAATACAGAGTGCTCCACCGCTGCAACGGTTATACACTAGAAACCTAACGACCTCTCCACCGTTGCAGTGGTCAGCGCCAAATCTTTTAAGATATTTTAGGATATTTTATGATATTTTGGATCCTACAAATATCATTCCTCTTCTCCCCAAACAAGAAGAGACGTTTTCAGAAGTCTTGATAGCTCCAAGACCATTCAACCATAAGAAGATCATCAAGGCCAAAAGGAGGAAGCATTCTCGGAGTGGTTTTAGCAGCTGATCTTCGGATAACGGCTAGTCTTCTTGTTTCTCTTTTTCTCTCTTAGTTTGGTTGCATGTTTGAATATGTTTAGCTTATTTCTAGTTGTATATAGGGATACGGCCATGTGTAGCTAAACATATATTATCTAGGGTTTGATGTACTTCACGAAAACGTTGTTTTATATAAAATCAATGTTTTGTTAATGGTTGTTCTTCGCTATTCGATTTTGTTTACCGTTTTTTCTCATTTATATGTTTGTTTAGATATATTGAGAATACAGGATTTGACACTCGGGAGAGGTAACCCCGGATTCAGACTAGGGTTTAAATACACCGTGATGATCTAATAACCCGGGAGGGAGTTAGAAAGTGTACAATCCGTGACGTTAGGGCGAGACTCATGTGACCAAGTGTCGTATAGACGCTCGAGGGGGACTTCATCGTTAACGCAAAGTCACATATTCATTCACTCTACACTCAAGAGAGGTAGTAAATGAGCTTTCGATACCAAGATTGTTGGATAGGATGAACGTTGTTAATGTAAACTAGATTGAAACGAACACGTTTAAGTGAACGAAGTTAATCCCTAGGCAATAATTACCCATAAACATCATACCACTATATTAGTATATTATATTAATTAGTTTAATTAGTTAATTAGATTAGTATAGTATTTATTAACAAAAATATAAATTTAAGTCGCCTAGATAAAATTAGGTTATGACAATCACAGTACTTAACGACAATTCTAATCTAATCCCTGTGGATACAACAACCCTTACTCTTCCCAATATATACTAAAACTTGACTCATACACTTGCGGTGAAAGTATCGACGTACGCGCTACCAAGTTTTTGGTGTCGTTGCCCTGGATTAGTTTTTAGATTGTTGTTGATATTGTGAGTAAATGGCTTGATTTTAATTTAGACATTTTTTTGTATATAATTTTTTGTTTGTAGTTTTGTTTTTATTTTTACTGCAGGGTACTTGACGATGTTAGATCAACAGGTACTTTTGCATTTCTTTCAATGAGATTCTGAGCCATTTGATTATGCTTACGATCGTTACAAGGAGTTGCTAATCTGGTTCCCAAACTATCGTTTCCCGAGGGAATGTCAACTACTGAACTTCCTCGATGGGTCACTAGCCGCAACAAGAAATTAGGTTGAATAAGGAAATGGAACCACCTCATTCGACCAATTAACCACGGACGAAGCCTATTAGTTGTTGGAAGACATGGCCGGTTATTATTATCACTGTTAGAATTATTCAAAAAGCTACCAAAGCTTGGGGGTGATTCCACCATTCCGACGCCATGGATTAACACTCCGGACCAACAGGAAGAGTCTTCTCCTACCATAGAAAAGCTATTTACTGTAGTTATGGGGGAGACTCAGATTGTTTGGAGGGAAACGAATGACCAGCTAAATGAAAACCTGGACCGTCTTGACTAGGGATGGTCGTGGGCCGGATCGGGTTCGGGTCGGGCTTAGACTAGTGTATTAAAAAAAATGTTGGGCCCTAGCTCGGTCCGGCCCAGTGATCGGGCCTTAATTCTATGCCCAAGCCCGGCCCTATAAGAAAAATCTAAGCCCAAAACCCGACCCACGGGCCCCCGGCCCTATTTTTTTTTTTTAAAATTTAAAAAATAAATACAAAAAATTCCACACTAAACCAATAAGAAATATTAAAATTATAATTTCTAAAGATAAACCAATATTCCAAACAAATCAAACTAAGAAGAAATATTAAAATTACAATTTCTAAAGGAAACCAATATTCCAAATATTAGGGTTGTATTGTAATGTATGTGTGTGTGTGTATATATATATATATATATTTATTTTATTTTTTAAATATCCTTTGGGCTGGGCCAGGCCGGGCCTAAAATTTTTGGGTCTTGCCTAAGCCCAGCCCTATTTTTGATCGGGCCCTAATACCTAGGCCCAGGCCCGGCCCATGGGCTCAAACCCTAAGCTAAAGCCCTAAAAAAAAGGGTCGAGCCGTTCGGGCTGGGCGAGCCCCTAAGCCCATGACCATCCCTAATCTTGACAATATTGACACAGTCTGCGTCGAAATCGATGCCACCATATCGTCTCTTCAGGTGCAAATCGGTCAGATAATCTGCTTTATTGAGGCCGAGTAAGAAGTGATAGCATTGAGAGACACACAAGCCACATTCATCGAAAGCCACCATGAGGAATCAGAAACAAGTGGGAGCAACTTGGATCAGTTCGAAGACAATGCAAAATCACAAGATAACACTTGTGATTATCCACCATTTGAGATCCACCAAGTGTTGCCATCATCGATCGAAGACGATCACATCTACGAGGATCTGATGTGGCTCACTTGTCCTTCACCGCCAAAAGCAATCCTCTTTCATACCCACCAAATACATGATCTAGTGAAGAGTCTTGTTGAAAACTCGAGCCTTACAATACTAAATCTCACCAATCTTGAGGGCATTCTGAACCAAGACCCATACGTAGTGTTGTATGACACTTACTATAGGCGGAAGCCGCTCTTTGACGAGCCCTTCTCTATATCAGGCTGAAGATGTTAAACCAAACGCTTCTTGGGAGGTAACCCAGGTACGTGTTCTAAACTCCCTTCATCGGCATACTTAATTTCAAATGTTGAGATCGATGATTGGGTCGTTGTGGACACTACCCATTTTAAGTTTGGGGGTGATGTTTAGTATGTTTAATTTTTGTTAGTTGTGTAGTTTTAGTTAAACTGTATGCATGTTTGTTTAGTGTAGAATATGTTTGTGTTTGTAGTTGTAGTTGTTGTGTGCTGAGTTTTGCGTTCATCTGGGTCATTACCCAATGATGATATTATCCCCTGGTTGTTTGTCGAGGTTAAGGGTAATGCCCATTCATATGTGTTCTGTGTACTTAACAATGCGTTTGGTAAAAGTTATCGTGGATCCTAATTGGCACGAACATGTAAACTCAATGTATAGCTATTCAATTGATTTGAGGTCGATTATCCATTAGCCAAGTTTATGACAATGGGGATTCTATAACCTGATTTGGGGGAAATTCGAGGCAAAATCCTAGACGAATAGTTCAGGAGATATGATTTAGGCATTCATTTTGATCGCTTGAGCCTTTGAAGCTTACCTTGTAATATGTTTATCCCTCGTTACCTTGTTGAAACCTCTAATGTCGTTTCAATTCTGAATACATAACAAATACCATGGCCAATTGAATTCTTTCCCAACCTATATCGTTGAACCGAAGGCACAATTTGAGTGAATCAAGTTAGCATTCGTGTATGCTACTTGAAGTGAGTGGTTGGGTTAGGGCGAACTTTTGATTGGTTCGGTATTCAAGTACTCATTTGTCATTTTTGTTTCATTTTAACCACACCCTTGAAAATGAAATAATCGAATAAGTTTGGGGGTGTGGTACGTTACAAAAGAAAAACATATGTAAATATAGTTTAATTTTCATTTCTTTTTATAAGTGAGTACGTCGGTCTTAAATTATTGTTTAGGATTGTTTTGAATTTACTATGGGGGTTCGAGAGTGTTTTTGTGCCAAGCATTGTGCCTTGGGTGTCGTTGAGTTAACAACGTTAACTAATTTTATATTCCCAATATACCTTTAGCCATGTTCCAAACCAAACCAAGTCCTATTGATCTTTTTGAACTTCCAAGCCTACATTAGTGGAGAGTGGAACCCAGTCAAGCATATGGATATCCAAATCCTTCACGGTTTTAAATCGTGAGCTTCGTTGGTAGATAATCTAATCCCGTCGTTGTATAGTTATATTATTGAGTTTCGCACATACACTTGAACAGGATCTAGAATGGCGTTTACCATTATTGAATGTTGAAATTCTAGAACATCACGTTGTGCGTTTCACCCCTGAACTCGATATGATTGGGGGTTTTTTAGGGAAAAATGTTTTGGTCGATAGCTGAATTCAAAACTCGCATATCGTTATGTTTAGGTTTTTTGTGTTAGTTATTTTATTGTGTCTTATTTTTAGTGTGAGTATTTTGCTCGAGAACTAGCAAAATTCTAAGTTTGGGGGTATTTGATAGGTGTAATTTATATATTTATTCTCAAGCCAATTTTGGTAGTTTTCGAGTATTTTTATAGTGTTTTAATATGTTTTAATTTGTTTTTATTTATTATGTCATAAACTAGGTATTTGACGTGAAAAATGACTAAAACAGTCCATAAACGAGCAAGTTGGTGGAAGAACGGTGGAGAAAAAAAGCAAAAAAGCCTAATTCAGAACCTGCATCCACTGCTACAGCGGTAAAAATACAAAGGGTAGCTAAAAGATCCACTGCTGCAGCAGTTAAAATGCAAAGAGCTCCACCTCTGCAGCGGTCAAAACACCGCCGCAGCGGTCACCCGCCAAAAGTCTACCGACCTCTCCACCGCTGCAGCAGTGATCCCACTGCTGCAGTGGTCAACGCCAGAGTTTTTAAGATATTTTAGGATATTTTGTGATATTTTGGATCCTATAAATATCATCCCTCTTTTCCTCAAACAAGAGGAGACATTTTCGGGAGTCTTGAGAGCTCCAAAGCCATTCAACCAAGAGAAGATCATCAAGGCCAAAAGGAGGAAGCGTTCTCAGAGCAGTTTTAGTGGAGGATCTTTGGATAATGGTTATTCTCCTCGTTTCTCTCTTTCTCTCTTAGTTTGGTTGAATGTTTGAATATGTTTAGTTTGTTTCTAGTTCTATATAGGGCTACGGCCATGTGTAGCTAAACATATATTGTTTAGAGTTTGATGTACTTCACGAAAACGTTATTTATATAAAATCGATGTTTTGTTAACGGTTGTTCTTCACTATTCGATTGTGTTTACCATTTTTCTTCATTTATATGTTTGTTTAGATATATTGAGAATACGGGGTTTAACACTTGGGAGAGGTAATCCTGGATTCGGACTAGAGTTTAAACACAACGCGACGATCTAATAACCCGAGAGGGAGTTAAAAAGTGTGCAATCCGTGACGTTGGGGCGAGACTCATGTGACCAAGTATCGTATAGATGCTCGAGGGGGATTTAGGCGTTAACGCAAAATCACATATTTATTCACTTTACACTTGGGAAAGGTAGTAAATAAGATTTCGATACCGAGATTGTCGAATAGGATGAACACCATTAATGTAAACTAAATTGAAACGAACACGTTTAAGTGAACGAAGTTAATCTCTAAGAAATAATTTCTCATGAACGTCATACCACTATATTAGTATATTAGATTAATTAATATAATTAGTTAATTAGATTAGTATAGTATTTATTAACAAAAATATAAATTTAAGTCGCCAAGATAAAATTAGGTTATGACAATCGCGGTACTTAACAACAAATCTAAGTCAATCCATGTGAATACGACAACCCTTACTCTTCCTAATGTATACTGAAACTTTACCCGTACACTTGCGGTGAAAGTAATGACATATTTACGTGCTACCAGATCACACACGGCACTTTAAATGAGTTAATTATATGTGTGTCATGATAAGAAATAATAAGTTCAAGATCCTAAAATGAAATATTGTATGTGCTCCTTATGTGAAATAAAATTAATAATTGACCTAATTGGAAAACGTGTTTTAACGTATAAAAAGTTGTATTTTCAGGTCAAATCGATTAACCGAGAAAAGTACTCGGTTAATCAAATTAAACAATGAGTTTTAAAGCTGAAATAAGGTGCTACTGATCCAATCGGTCAACCAAATTAAAGAGGTCGGTCAACCGTTTGACACAGTGGCTAAATTGGTGAAGGAAGTGAGCACACTGATCCAATCAGTCAACCGAATGAAATGGGTCAGTCAACTGTTTGACTCAGTAGGTAAATTAAAGAGAAATTAGATCAATCTGAACCAATCAGTCAACTCATTAGAAGCATTCGATCAACCGACTGGCCTGAAGGTAACGATTGTATTTCAGTTCTAGATAGGTCGGTCAACCGACTGAGGCAATTGGGAAATCGAGAGATTTGGTCTCTTAGTCGAAATCTATCCATTTTTTAGGATTCCAAGGGAGAGATTTAGGAGATTTGAACCAAATTGAGATATTATCTACCTATTCTATTATCCCTATTGATTTGGTCCATATACTTTGAGATTCTCCTAATTTAAATGCATTAATACTTCCTATCTCTATGGTTTTAAATTGAGAATAGTTTTGAGGACTTATTTGAGAGAATCGAAAATTATTTAGTGAAATACTCTTGAATTGAAAGGTTATCATATATGGGGTCTAAGAGTATCTTTTAGAGGCATGTCTTTGAGAAACTAGCAGTTAGAGGGCTTAATATTTGTCTATTAATATAGATCTGTGGGAATTAAGATCAATACATCAAGAATAATTAATTCAAGCTTTTCTAAGAGTTATATTTACACTGAGATTTCTGTGAGAAATTTATTCTACATTCTTGATATAAAGTGCTTGTGGTTTGGTGTCACCGACTTGTGTTCTATTGTGATACTATCATTATCTTCGATATTTTCTGGTGAAACATTTCCAAGCATTGTTATTTTCTTTGAAGGTTAAATTATTATTTCTTGTTTTGTATAAGATTGTTCGGAAAATAATTTTAAACTTAAAAGCCTGAAAATCTATTTTAAACGATTTTATTTGATTATCTGATTACGTGCTTAAATTTTGCTACCCGCTTTATTAATTAATCATATTTTATTTACCTCACATTGTATCTATCATGTAGTAATTATTCAGGACATTAATCGAGTATATTTGTATTGAAGTGGTAAAAGCTCCTTGTGGGAAGAAACTTTGTCACAACCCATCCCGATATCACAATATTCGTGGGCCAGTGTGACAACAAGACTACTTTTCCAGCAATGACTAACTCGAATTAAAATACCTTACACAAAAAGAGAATATTAATTACTATAGTCAACAAAATACACATATCCCCTACTCTTGAGACTCTCTTGCTCTTACAACAACAGAGCTAGTTCATTCTTTTACAAATCAACATTTACAACCAAAAACAAAAAGAATCACTATTTAGATACTCCCCGCTATGGCCCTCCAGAAATCGACCTACTGCCAGTAGGGGACAAACGTTTCTCTACAGCACCTGCGAGTGTACTGCCTTCTTAGTAAAAACCATTTTTAACATAGCAACAATACATTTTATAAAATTCAACATTTAAAATGGATCAAGCGTGAATAAATATAAACATCTCACAGATTTAGTAAAATCTCTAGTATCAAATAAGAAATGGAAATAAAGCAGTATAATTCAGTTTCCAAACACCCAATCAATAATAAGTCACCCAGTATTTATAAAACACCACAATTTAAACACACATCTCAATCCCACACCCACCGACTAAGCCATAGTGATCGTTTTAACCTCACGATCAGGAGTTGCAACGGTACCGTAACCATCCGTAGGATATGCCTTCCTAGCGGACCTAACTGCGCAGATCACCGCCAACCGGACGTCTCCGGAGGCCAATAATATAAATCACCACATGACGTCAATCACCTTATAGTAACTATCCATCTACCAGACCACCCTCCGGACAGATCATAATACAAACTATGGTATTAGTCAATTCAATAATATTATCACCAAATCTCAAATAAATTTCCCTCTGCCGGACCACCTTTCGGACAGACCATAATAATAATCACCATTTTTAATTAAAACACCAAATCTTTCAATGGAGAACCATTTAATCCAACTCACCCACAACATGGCTTGATCCATATAATTTATAAAATTCATACAGTTAAATAAACACATATCTCATCATATTTATATGGAAAATATTTTGGCAAGAAGGGCAGTACACTCACCTGAAAATTTGTACTCGCAAGCCCTCCTAGAATAAGCTTCTGCTCCCCACCGCCTAAGCGGAAATACACCGCCTAGGCGAACAGGCGATTCTTGCTCTCTGTTGTTTTACCGCCTGAGCAATCTTCCACCGCCTAAGCGATCACGCAATTTCCAGCTCTCTGTTGTTTTACCGCCTAAGCGATCACGCGATTTCCAGCTCTCTGTTGTTTTACCACCTAAGTGATCCTGGCTTCATCCCTGACAGAATAGAACAGAACAGACCAATCTTCTTCCTCCTTCTCGTCACCAACTCCGGCCCTTAAATCCTTCACTCTACTTTCACAATCAACCGTCCCAAGTTTACGCTGATAAAACTAACCTCATTTCCTTCACTCTAGCTAAAACACCCACTAAAATAATACCCCAAACCATTGGTTATAGCTCTAAACAGCAAAAACAGGGCACTATCCTTCACCCACACATACCTGCTTCCATATAACCCCAGAACATGTCACCCTTGCACACCCCTACAACCCAAACGACTCTTAGCCTTGGGAAAATACCCTGAACCTACACCAGTGATTCCGGAAACCCTTCCGATGACTTCTTCTTCCTCTTCACTTTTTTTTCTCTCTCTCTCTCTCTCATTTTCTTGTTTCTTCCTGAATGATCGTTGCCCTTTCCAACCTCAAATATATATATATATATATATATATATATATATATATATATATATATATATATATATATATATATAATTGTATGTTTAAAATATCTAAAAAAAATACTCTTTCTCCCCCCCTCCAAATTTCTCATTTTTCTCATTTCATCCCCCCCTCCCTTTTTTTTTTAACTGGGTCTTACAAACTTATATTTTTTTTTATTTTTTTTTTGTATTTATGAGTTTGAGCGGATTAGACACGTTTAGGATGGTGTCTTATCAAGGTAGTTAGGTTTCAATCTTTTTCCTGTGAAAAATATTAAGGTTTAATCTTTATCCTACAAAAATGTTAGATTATTCTTTTTCCTTGAAAAGAATTAGGTCATGATTCTTCCTGTAATTAAATTGTTATTTTTAGTGAATTGTAAAGGTTCATCATTCCCTGTGAAAATGATGAGTAGGAGAGTATTGGATTAATCTTTGGCCTGGTAAAAAAATAGGGTTCATTCTTGCCCTGGGAAAAGGGTAATTTGTAAAGGTTGATTATGTGCCTGTAAAATAATCATTGTAGGGGTTTGATTCCTACCTGGTAAAGGGATCAAAGGGGTTTAGTGGATTATGAATCTCCGTGGAGCTCAGAGGACTGGACGTAAGCAATACTAACTTGACCAAATCAGGATATATCGTTGTGTGCTGCATTATTTATTATTGTGTTTAGGTGTACACTTAGTATTAAACACATATCCATTATGTGACTAAGATAATAATTAATTTAGGAAAATTGATTATTTGATATTAAGTGTTTAAAGGAATTAATTATTTAAATTTTGTAACTATCTAGTTCACCCCCCTCTTGGGTAGCTCGTTGAGCCAACAACAATAACCTACCTGATCCTAGAGGATTTGGTAAGGATGGAGACATACCGATCCTACCATACTATATTCCTAAAGGGCAACAACATACCTAATCCTTAAGGATTTGATAAGGATGGCAACGTACTGATCCTACCATACTATATTCCTAAAGGAAGGTGACGGCGACATACCGATCCTACCATACTATATTGCTAAAGGAAGGAGACATACCTAATCCTAGAGGATTTTGTAAGTATGGAGACATACCGATCCTACCATATTTGGAGACTGACAACTCATTTGTCAACTCCTAATTATGGCTATACCCAAAGGGATTTTCTACTTATCTCATATTAATGAGAATCAAGCCAAATATAGTTCTAACATGAAAAGTAAATTGTTTTTTGGTGGAAAAGGGTTCTTGGTTAAAGAAACCATTCTTGGGTCGTTATATCAATACATAATTGAAAATAACAGAGAAAATTCTCACCAGATAAAACCCTCGGGAAACTCAACACTTAGTAGAGTTTCATGGTCACATCCCACCTGCGACTGCCGACGAGGACTATAAAACTTCCCATGAGAAATTTACCTCAGATAAAATGTGCCCCAATCTTAGACTGGGGCTTGATGATGCTTGTTTCTTTTCAGGGATTATGAATTTCAATTTTTAAATTTTAATAGAAAAACTGAATATAATGTGCCCTAACTCTAGCTAGAGCAGAGGATTATGTCCTGAGCGTTCGGGGGAATATGACAAAACCCACATCGGTTGTCCATGTATCCCAAACCGAGTGTATTAACTTTTAATGTTCGATCAAGTCTGGGAACCTCGTTGGGTTGTTTATGTATTTTGATATCACTATTTTGGATAATGATTGCCAAATGACTGAAACCCACCTGGGTTATCTATATATCCTATTTTCCTTGGCTAGGAATCCAGTTGAAATGTAGTTCGGTGAAATGTAGTTCGGCCCTCGCTATGCTGATTTTCATATTGTTGGTCACACCCACAAGGGCTTCCTAGTACCTTGGTGATCTACCAAGAATCAGGTCGAGATGTAGTTCCTAACATAGGTATCCTTTGTTGTTTACTTAACAAAAAGATTGAAATCGGCTTCCTAGGGAAGTAAGGAACTTTTCCAAAGATACACCATGATATGAGGCTGGAAGAATAGCATGAAGTCAATATCTCTTTGAATCACTGGACCTACTTGGGTTTCCTACGTACCTTGATGGTCTACCAAGGATCAAGTTCGAAACGTAGTTCCAAACTTTTGATGAATGATTTGAGCTTTCATTTTACGTCAAGTGATGAAAATAAACATTGGTTCTATCAAAAAATCCATAATAGGATTAAATGTGCCCCATGCTTTGATTGGTGCAGTAATTGGATAAGGTCTGTTAGGGAATCTAATCTGATACTTCCTATTATGTGATTTGTGATCATTGATAATGTAAAATATACCCCAACCTGCAAGTTGGGGAGGAGACTGAATAGCTACTGGATTGAAAAGCTAAATCAGTTCATCTCGCTATTTGTCAAAGGTAATGAAAAGTGAATTCGGGATTATCAATGTGAATCCTTGAATACACTTGCCGACGTATTTGATGTTCAATAGAAAATGATTTTTTTGTAAATGTGAATTTAATTCTTAGGATTTTGCCCATTGGTGTAACACCAGGGCCATGCAATTTTTCATTTAGCCTAGATAGAATTGATAGAATGGATTATCCGTAGTGCCACGGCTTGTAGATTATTTGTTGGAATTGGGATGGTGAACCTTCTCATTTCCATCTGGTTATTTTGCTTTGAATGTCATCATATAGGCAGCCTGTGTTATTTTTTGTACTTTTTGACAGCCAAATTATTGTCAGAAGAAAAAGAAACCCCCATCTTCGTTTCTTGGTCTTGTCTCCTGAACAGTGTATGCTGGTTTCTCTCTCTTTAGGAGTTGGAAAATCATTATCCATAGATGGTCTTCTTTGTTTGTCAAAAAGATTCATCCTAGAGGTAAATCTGTGGTGTACCAAACTTGTCTCGAAATTTATTCTTTGTATCGAAAATCAAGTCTTCTATGGTGCATGATGATTTTCTCTGGGTTTATGGCCTCTTGATGAAGTTTTGGTTGCAGGATAGGATTTAATAAGGCTTTTGTGCATTTATGTATTGTTGATTAAATGGTGGTATCATGGAATTTGATGTTTTGCGTATTGTTGGTTTGGTGAGTTACGATGAAGGTATAACGGTATGGTAGAACCTTTGACCACTTTAAGGTAGGATGGTATGGTAGAATCTCTGACCGCTTTAGGTGAGATGGTATGGAAGAATCGCCGACCACTTAGGTAGGATGATATGGTAGAATCTCCGACCGCTTAAGGTAGGATGGTATTTCTCTTGCTTCTGCCCTTTGCTTTTATGTTGTTCATTCTTTCGACTATCTTCCTAAGATGTTAGTCACTTAAGAAAAATAACATGTAGACAATTAGAAGTCATAGTTTGATATGCAAGTTTCCTAGATTTATAGTTTGTTGTCTTTTAGATGAACCTAAGAACTTCCTTAGGTGACGACAAACCAACTGAAATTGAATGCCTCTCTTTTCCTTTTTATTTTTTATTTTGATCTCCATTTTTTGTTATTTTTACCCCTACTATCCTTTAATAGAGAGTGAAGCTATGAAGTTAGATCCTTACCATTTGGTGGAAAGTGTACAATGGATTTTATCAGTTCGAATCCATGTATGATGATAGAAACTGTGAGAACATACTCTAGCCCATGGCTGATGGTTTCTATAGTATGATGACCAAACCTTAATAGGTTTCCTACATACTTTGGCAGGTTGCCGAGGATCAAGTCAAACGTAGTTCTTGAACTGGTATCCTCTATTGTTTGAATAACAATGAGGGTGAAGATGGCGTCCTTAGGAGAGTTAAAGGTTTATTCCCGAGATGCACCCCAGTATAGGGCTGAGAGAGTGTCGTAAAGTCAATACATCTCTTTCTTTTCATTTTAACTGGACCCGCTTAGGTTTCCTATGTACCTTGGCGAGTAACCAAGGATCAAGTCATAACATAGTTCCAAGTAACGGGATGATTTTAAGAATTATACTTGTCGTAGGTAAAGATAGTTGGGTTTATTGGCAGTAATCTTGCTCTAGTCTGATGGATAAAGTCTCTCGTCTAAGCATTAGCTAAGTAAGATCGATCAGTGTCCTGATTGGCAGTTTTTTTAAGTCCTTGAATGACGTTGTTCTGTTTTGGGATATTAGAGGCTTGGTACTTAGAGTACTCGAACGGTGCTAGAAATTACTCGATTCTAATGTTTTAGGTATTAACCTATACGCGCCATGTATATTTCCATTTTTTCATTTGTGCAAGATTATTTTGACTAGAGTATACTCAAAACATTCAATCATCTTAGTGAATGTCGCAATTTTTGCATCGAATTAATCTAAATTATGCTAAAGATAAGTTCAATAGTAATTTAGACCAAATATCCATAGTTATTAGTTTGAAGAGTTTGTCTAGTTCAATTACATCAAGTTCTAATATTGATCTTTTCTAAGATTGTTAGCAAGATTACCTAGGCCATGTATGTTACCCGAGGTTTCTTCGAAAGATACTTCTCTATTCTTATCTCGTAAAGTCTCATTATCTTTATCCAACTTAATCTTTCTCTTCTTTGGAGTTTGGACGAAAGATTCCTCTAGTTACTTGCCTTTTTTTTAGAACTTTGGGTAAGGCTAGATCTTGTAGGTTTCTAAGGACTTCTTTGATCGAATTTCCCATTTTTTTCCCGAAACTCGACCTTGGCTCCTTTGAGAAGAATTTATGGTTTCCTATTCTCCTCCTAAGAATTTTCTTAGGGTGAGGTTAGGCTCTAAGGTTACTTTTCTTTTCTCAGGGTTCCTTAAGAATGATATCAATCATAGTATTCTTGATAGGTATGTTGACTACAGTTCTTCTTGGTTTTCTTCACGACTCCTATGTTGGAACATATTAATGATTCCACATTAGGGTTCTCAACTTTCTTTCTAACTTTCTCAAATTTTTTGTCAATATCTCACTATCATTTGGTTGAAACAAGACATTTCTTTTAACATTTTTATTGGATGATGGTCTAATTTAATATTGAAATTATATTTTCATAAATTTTGATTATTCGCGGTGTGTAAATTATGACAAGCAAATTAATTTATGAAAGTTGTAGTATAAAGACTTGAGTCAACCTTAGGTAAAATAAGCATGCATTTAGTGATATATAGATTTAATACATAGGCGTACAAGATAATAACACCTTATTTGTTAGAAAGTTATTAAGAAACTAAAGGAAAAATCAGAGATAGATATCACCTTTTTACAGTTCTTAGTCTTTTGAGAAATTTATGACCGGGTTGGATGAGATTCTTGATACGGTTCTTGAGGGCGGGGCACTGGTTAGTGTGATGACCAACCTCTCCAAAGTGGTATTGACAGAAAATGCAAGGGTTAAACCTCGGATTCTGAAGGTTTCCATGGTTAGAGGGAATAGGTGCTAACAGCTTATTTTTTTAAGTAGTCGTGGTAGATTTGAGATAGTGGAGCAGTGAGTGGGGTGAACCATCTATTCTTTTTAGGTGATTGGGTAGGCTTGAAGATTTGATGTGGAAATTGAATTGGAACCAGTAATTGGTTGTTGGTTTGAGTAGAGCTACTTAGATTTGGAGAAGAAATGAAAGGTTGGTGTTCTGGGTGGATAAGGATCCACCAATTACCTGTTTGATCTCTTTAATATATTAGTACATGTAGTCCACTTGTTTTCATATTTTGAAAATCTCCTTGGAATGTGTTTTCTTTAGATTCAAGGTTTTTCTCCCAACTAGGCAGTTATTGGCTTGTGACGGTGGCGGAAATATCATCCTCCTATCTAACAAGGCTACTGTAATTTTCTGTGACAATCCATTTTCTATGAGGGAGCTTCTCGATTTTTATTTTGTCCCAATACTTTATCATGCTAAAGGTATTTGCAGGTGACAGTAATTGGTCCTTTTTTCTCTCTTCTTGAAATAGCGAAGTTGGGTTCATCTGGCCCAACATTTGTTTTAGGGAGGCAATGTTTTCTTGCATCATTGAAATCTTGGAGTCATTCTGAGTACTTCCAACAGAGGGAGGGATGGGGTCCATTTTATGATCTTACTAGCGGATCTCAGATGACTTTTAGCAAAAGTCACCGAAAACAAATTTTCTAGATTTATTATGTGATTTAAAACCTAGACCTTGACTATTTAAGGATGTGAATTTTTCTATCTTTGTGTATGGTTATATTCTTTACTGTGTATGAATATGTTTATATGAATGGATAATTATGTTCGTGCTGTATGTATGCAATCCTAGGAAGAGATAGCTCTAGTAGGAAACTTTGAGGCGTGTTCCGGACAGACCTCGGATTGGACTTGGTTTCATAGGACCAAGGGTGGCTCAAAATTATTGGTTTTACCTAAACTTTAAAAGCTATAGTCCTCTAGGCTTATGATATAATTGACCATTTATCCTCAAAATATTGATATTTTGCTCTTAGAACTTCATCACAGAATTTTATTCCTCAAAATAGATCATTGCTCCTAGAACTAATTGACAGGCATGTATTTTCTTTAGAACCAAATGATAGAATTATCCTATATTTTTTCCTCAAAACATAAATCATCTCTTCTAGGACTTAAATGACAAAATTGTCTTCTTCTTTTTTTCAAAGTATGGATCGCTGCTCCTAGGACTCAATGACAAAATGATTTTTTCTCTTCAAAAGATAGATCATTGCTCCTAGGAATTAATGACAAATTTATTCTCTATCTCTCTTCAAAAGATGGATCGTTACTCCTAAGACTTGATGAAGGGTCTAAAGTACCTTTGAATTCATAATGTATGTCTGAGAGTGAATTTATTTTGACAGTCTAACTATGAACCTTAGTTGGTTTCTTTGCAGAATAGGTTTTGATTTGTTGGCCAAGAACGATTAAACGTAGAAACAAATACAAATAGATATCGAACAATGAAAAAAGATGGATAGATCAAATCTAATTTTAGAACCTTGTTCTAATACCAAATGATGCAAACCTCACCAAGAATTAGTGAGACCGGAAACTAATATAGGGTTTCTTCATTAGGATCGATCTAAATTAAAATTTATAAACGAAAAAGAAATAACACAAAAATACAAAATTTGGATAGATTTCTTTGACCCAAAGTTTATGAATGAAATGCGAACCAAACGTATGAAGAGAACAAACCTCGACCCTATGATTATAAGTAAATCACGAACCGAAGATATAAAGTTTGAACTCCACAAGAAATTCTTAATAAGTTCAAGAAAAATTCGTTGGAGAACTTAATAGAAAACTCTCATAATTGTATTAATCAAAAGTAATGTGTTTTTTTTTTTTTTCCTCATGGACACACCTTAATGTGTTTTTTTTTTCCTCATGGACACACCTTCTTTAAATAGGCAACCAAGAGAGTACAAGAAAACATAATCTAGTAAGGAAAAGGAAAACTAGTCTAACAAGAAAAAGACTCCTAGTTTAAAAAGGAAAAGTCTAATAAGCAATCATGTCTTACAAATCATCAACTAAAAGACTTAAATTAAAATTAAAGACTATTAATAAAATAAGTAGGCTGAGAATTCGTGGGTCTCATGCCTAGGCCCATTCAGGATCATGCCTAAGCTCATTCGTTTGCCTTGATAAGATGAATTATCCCTTGAACGTCATTTGGACTTAATTTGGGCTTTATCATTTTAAACACAACTCAAATCTCTTGAATTAGCGAATTGAATGTTTCTTTGATTTTCTTGGATCTTGCCCTAGTAGTTGACCCAACTGGAACATGCAGCAGATTATTTGATAGTGTTTGTTGGTTCTCATTATTAACTATATTTTGTAGGACTATTGAAAAACCTGACCGTCTCAATTTACCTGATTATCACTGAATCAGACATTATCGTTGTTGTCGTCGTTGTTGTTGCAAAATGTTTTAAAACTCCTGAACGGGTTTTAAACTTTTGAGGAGGCGTTTGGTACATAGGATTCAAAATGAGATTGGAACGGATATGGGAATGACCATTCCATTAAAATGTTTGATACACGGAATTAAATCTCATTCTCATTAATAAGAATTCTCTAATCTCACAAAACATTAGATTTACTAATACCAATTAATCTCAATAACATAGGATTAAGTTTTAATCATTCATCGATAAAAAAAATAGACAAAATAATAACAAAATATTTGAATTAAAATAAAATTTAATTAAATTAATTATTATACCGGTTGAAAATTTAATTTAAATTATTATTTTATCTTTTAAGATTACATGTAATTCCTTTTATCACTAATAGTAATAATAGTAATAATCATTTTATTCTATCATCATTCTAATTTTAATTTTATCATCATTTCATTATATTGAGCAGCGTACTAATTACCAGAGGCAGCAGCGTGAGAGTTTTGGACGGTTGGATAGTTAGCCCATTCTACGTGACCTGTTGTGTAAATAGCCCAAAAAAAGTGAAGCGGCGCCCTTCTCTTCTGCATATATTAGACGGTCGATCAATTTCTTCAGCAAATTCATCTCAGTCGTAGTTTTATCCCCCTTTTTCAGCAAACTAGGGTTCCGATCAGTCGCCAACCATGGCTCGAAACGAAGAGAAAGCTCAGTCAATGCTTAATCGATTCATTACAATGAAGGAAGAAGAGAAGAAAAAGCCGAAAGAACGCAGACCATATTTAGCGTCGGAGTGCCGTGACCTCGCCGAGGCAGACAAGTGGCGCCAGCAGATCATGCGCGAGATTGGCCGGAAAGTCGCTGAAATTCAAAATGAAGGCCTTGGAGAACACCGTCTCCGAGACCTCAACGACGAGATCAACAAGCTCATGCGCGAAAAAGTCCACTGGGAACGCAGAATTATCGAGCTCGGAGGTCCCAATTATATCAGAACTACAGCTAAGATGACTGATTTGGAGGGTAACATTGTTGATGTGCCCAACCCTAGTGGCCGTGGCCCAGGGTATCGGTATTTTGGGGCGGCTAAGAAATTGCCTGGTGTGAGGGAATTGTTCGAGAAGCCACCGGAGTTGAGGAAGAGGAGGATGAGGTACGACATATATAAGAGGATTGATGCGAGTTATTATGGATATAGGGATGACGAGGATGGGGTTTTGGAGAGGTTGGAGGGGCCTGCCGAGGAGAAGATGAGGGCAGCAGCAGTGGCGGAGTGGAAAGAGATGGAGGAGATAAAGAGAGAGGCTAGGAGAGCAGTGAAGAGTGGAGAGGTGGCAGTGGCAGGGGCAGGGATAGATGCAAAGAAGATATTATTTGAAGAGGAGGAGGATGTGGTGGAGGAGGAGAGGAAGACGGAGAAGGAAGAGAAGGAGATGGAGATGGAGTTTGTGGTCCACGTGCCATTGCCAGATGAGAAGGAGATTGAGAGGATGGTGGTGGAGAAGAGAAAGATGGAGCTATTGAGGAAATATGCGAGTGAGAACTTGTTGGAAGAGCAGAGTGAAGCAAAATCGATGCTTAATATTCAGCATTAGACCGCAAGCTCGTCATGTTATTGTTAGTTTTATGGTTGTCTTGTCTAATATGAAAGACAATTTTAACAAGAAATTTGGACCTTCTTCATCAGAAATGCAGGCAAAGAAAGGGAAAAAATAAAAAGGTAAAAGCAAATTCCCTTGTAATACCTGAGCATGATATCTTTGGTGCCAACGTAGTTCTATTTAGTATGACTATTCCATGTGTTTAGTATACTGTTATAATGATAATGGCTTTCTTACTGCTGTTTTGATCCTAATTTTGATTCTTAGATAGTAATTGAAATTTACAATCGATGAATGATTTTCCTTATTATTTATAAAGCTTCAAATAATTGGTTGCTACCCATGTTGTGATAGCCTTCATGTAAACTAGAACTTCATCGTGTCATATTGTAATACAGATGGATATATTCAGTTCTCACTTTTTCGTGTCATATAGATGCTAGGAAGCATTGACACTCCGCCAGGTGCCAAGTGTCGGTGTGCAACACACTTCAGACACCAACAAGCCCCCAACACACCTCAGACACGTGTCGGTGCGTGTCCAATTTTTTTTACCTTTTATTTTAGATTTCAACACGGCGCCGACACGCACGATGAATGTGTCGGGCAGTTCATGAGCCCGTGTCATTAGTTTTTTTTTTTTGGAGGGTCAATTTTGTAAATTTTTTTATTAACTTACTACAACAACAACAACTAAGCCTTTGTCCCACTTATATAGGATCGGTTACATAAATCCATTTACGCAATAGAGAACGATCAATGGTCATCCCTTCCGTCAAGTTTAATGTTGTTAAATCATTTCTAATAGTCTCGTCCAACATCTTCTTAGGTCTACCTTTCCCTCTAGTAGTCTCTTGAACTTTAACTAAATTATATTTTCTCACTGGTGCTTCTACGGGTGTTTTATGCACATGCCTAAATCATCATAAACGATTTTCTCTAATTTTCTCTTTGATAAGTGTTATTCCTAAAAATTTTCTAATAGTTTCATTCTTAATTTTATTCATTCTCGTCTACCCACTCATCCACTGCAACATTCTCATTTCTGTCACCAAAATTTTCTGGATATGATTCTTTTTTACCACCCAACATTCTGAACCATAAAGAAGCACTGGTCTTATAACAGTTTTGTAGAATTTTCCTTCAAGTTTCAATAGAATCTTATGATCACAAACCACCCCAACTGCATTTATCCACCGACATGCATTGATTCTATGCATAATATTCTCCTCGATTTCGCCATTACTCTGAATCATTGAATCTAAATATCTAAAACGATCAATCTTCGGCACTTCCTCGTCTTCAATTTTGACCGTACCACCATCTCTCCGGGCATTACTAAAATTGCAATGCTTGTATTCCGTCTTACATCTGTTAACCTTCAAACCTTTAGACTCTAACGCTTCTCTCCATCTTTCTAATTTAGTATTAAGACCTATTCTATTTTCGTCCAATGATATAATGTCATCCGCAAATAACATACTCCAATGTACTCTATCTTGAATATGTTTTGTGAGCTCATCCATTACTAAAACAAAGAGGTAAAGACTTAAAGATGATCATTCATGTAAACCTATATTAATAGGAAATGCACAAGTATCGTCTCCTCCTGTTCGAACACTAGTGACTATACCTTGATACATATCCTTAATTATCTCGATGTACACATTGGATACCTGTTTCTTTTCTAACACCCACCACAAAACTTCTCTGGGTATCCTATCATTAGCCTTTTCTAGGTCCACAAATACCATATGTAAAACTCTCTTCTTTTCTTTATATTTTTCCATTAATCTCCTGAGTAAATAGATAGTTTTAGTGGTTGATCGGCTGGGCATAAATCCAAATTGGTCATCTTCTATGCTCGTTTCATGTCTTATTCTATATTATATTACTCTCTCCCAAAGTTTTATAGTATGATTCATAAGTTTTATACTCTGATTGTTCGTGCAATTTTGAATATCCCCTTTATTTTTATAGATGGCACTAAGATACTCCTCCTCCAATCGTCAGGCATTCTCTTAGTCCTCAAAATGTCATTGAAAAGTCTAGTCAACCACTCTATCCCAATATCTCCCAAACTTTTCCACAACTCTATAGGGACTTCATCCGGTCTTACTACTTTTCCAATTCTCATCTTCCTTAGTGCTATTACAACTTCCGAAGCTCTAATTGTTTTATGAAACCTATAAATCTTATCTGAATATAAACTAGGCAACTCTAGTCTAAATTCTCCGACATCATTCTTATTAAATAAATTATAAAAATAACTTCTCCATCGTTCCGTAATCTCATCTTTCACCATTTACTTTTCATCAATGTATTTGATGCATCTAACACTTCCAATATCTCTAGTCTTTCGTTCACGTCACCTACCAAGTTTAAATATATCTCTCTCTCCCTCTTTTGTATCTAACTTTTGATATAAATTATCATACGCCCCTAAATTTTGATTCCTTAATTACTTTTCTCGCCTCCGTTTTTGCATGTTTATACTTCTCCAAACTCTCACAACATCGATATTTTTGTCATTCTTTATAAGCTATTTTCTTGACCCGAACGGCTTTTTGGATCTCCTCATTCCACCACCAACTTTCTTTATATTGTGGTCATCATCCTCTAAAAACTCCTAAAACTTCTTTTCCTATCTCTCTAATACGACACGCCAATTCAATCTACATTTTGTTCACATGCTCTTGTCTCTTCCATAACTCATCATTGTTAATTTTATACTTAAACAACTCTATCTTTTCACCTCTTCGATCTCTCCAACGTATCCTTGCATACCTACTTATCTTAGACTCTCGTTTCCACCCCTGAAACTTGAGATTAGTTACCATTAGTCTATATTGGGTAGCAATACTCTTTCTGGGTATGACTTTACAGTCCTTACATATTAAACGATCACTCGCCCTAATAAGAACAAAATCTATCTGGCTATTCCTTTTACCACTCTTAAATGTGATATGGTGTTAATCTCTTTTCCTGAAGCATGTATTTAGAATAACTAAATCATACGTCATAGCAAAATCTAAAATTATCTCACCCATTGCATTCCTCTCCCTAAATCCATGACTACCATGTACTTTCTCGAAAGGCCCCCTTTCCTTTCCGACATGTCCATTCAAGTCTCCCCCAATAAATATTTTTTCTTAGTTAGATATACTTTAAACGACTTCGTCTATCTTCTCCCAAAATTCTCATCTAACATTTTCTAGCAATTCAACTTGGGGAGCGTACACACTAATAAAGTTAATCACCTCCCCTCCAATCACCAGTTTCATAACCAATAACCATCATCTTTTCGCTAATTCTCCTATTTTCAACAATGCTATTCTTTAAAGGGACGCTTACCAGATGGTCCTCAAAGGAGAAGAAAACTACAGTATAAACCTTTTCCAAAAACATATTACCAAATATTCATTTTCGTTTTTTGGACAATTTTACCCCTGCGTTACTGTTCATCCGAGATCCATTACGAAAAAACTCATCATCGCAATTCCAAATCCATCTTTTAATCAACAAGAAATAGAGAGATTCATTGCATAAATATGTGCAGAAACTTCATCAAACACTTCGATTTGAAAAAATCCGAACATATGATGAAAGACGGTATTTTCATACTGGCAGATCTGTGTTGAATATAACATCATGTTATATTCAACATGATATCATCCTGTTTTAAATCATGATAATTCTTAAAAAATACAAAAAATATTTTGAAAATAAATAAATAATGTTTGTAAATAAAACATTGTTGAATATAACACGATCGTGTTATATTTCGACATGGTATCATGTTGTATTCAAATGAAAAAATGATTATAACAAATCAATATCATGTTGAAAATAACATGATGTTATATTCAATATCACATATTATCACAAAAACACAAAACAATTACAGCAAAACTCTTTCCAAAAATTAATTCATCACATTAAGAAAATAACATTATGTTATATTCAACATCACATTGTTGCATAATCAATTCAAAAATCTTGATCCACGCAATTAGAATCTAGAAAACTCCACAAGTATTCGGATCAGTGTAACGTTGAATATAACATCATGTTATATTCAATATCACACTGTTGTACAATCTATTCAAAAAGCTTGATCAACGCAATTAAAACCTTAACAATTCAACCATCCAAATTTCCTCTTGCAAACTCACCCAGCAACGATCTTTTAACAAAAAACAATCACAAACAACAATTCTAACCTCAAATCCTCACTATATGCTGACAAACTCATAAGTACACGATTTTAGCTCTGTCAATATTTGTTAGGTAGAGTGGGCAATGATAAAGTGACAGCCGAACAGATCCGTATTCCCGGTTTCTCCAAAGCCATTGATATCAACTAGCAACGAAAAGAAAAATGAAAGCGAACGCACAAAGCAACTGTGCCTTTGATATGGAGGAAGCCATGGGAAGAAACTCTAAGGTTCGTAAATCTCAAGAATTAAACAAAACTTACCGGTGAAGGCGAATTCGAGAAGGTAAATAACTGATGGATTATACAGCGAATTTCAAAGCCGATCAGAGTGGTATCAAGACACCATTGATCGCTTCCGATTTCATCTCCTCTCTCTCTCTCTCTCTCTCTCTCACCAGAAGCCTTTGTCGCATGATCGAAGGAGACGAGAAGGAAGAACTTTGGCCTCCTGTGTTAGTCTCAGATTCATAAGGGAAAGAAGAAGAAATGAGGAAGGGTAAAATTGTCATTTAACCAAAAAAAAAAGGACTATCTTGTGCACACCTACACTTTTTAAAGGACCATCTTGTGCAAAAAAAAAAAAAATAGTGGACTATTTTGTAGATTTAGCCTTTTAAAGAGACTATTTGGTATTTTTCCCTTCTTTAAATGCCTATCTACCATAATACCCACCTCATTCATATGTTTGTCCTTCGTGTTATACCATAATTTATACCCCGTACTCTCAATTTTTCTAGATTTCTCTCCAATCCACTTAGTTTCCTATAAGTATAGAATATTAATCATCCTCTTACACATCACATCCACCAATTCTCGAGTCTTACTCGTCAGCGTTCCTACATTACACGTTGCCAACCTAAGCCTATTCTCATGGTCAAGCTTCTTTATCCGCACCCATTTACCATAATACAGCAACCCTCATTCATTTGATACCGTATCTGGGCAAAAACACGGTGTGCCGCTTCCAGGCGACGCCCTAACCCACCCTAACCCATTATTCACTACATCCGGGCGGTGGAAATGTAGCGCGTCGCTAGTAGGGAACGCCCCAACGTTTAATATCTTTGGATTCATGTCATAAAAGTTCTGACAAAATTTTCCGCTGTCTGTCAACTACCTAACGCAACTCTCCTCTTTTACCCGGGCTTGGGACCACCTGTGTGTAAGGAATAAAGTATCGAACTCCACAAACGGAGTTTATTAACTTACTATAATTACATTATTATGTAAGGGGTGTATCTTATAATTTGATATTAAAAGGATGCACTACCCCAGTATTTGTTTCGTAAATTAGAGGCATGCGGTATGGAACAACTCTTGTTGCATAATTGCTACTTTAGCTTTTGTTTGTAAAAAGACATGCTTTCATGTGTTGCGTCCCTCCATGCTTGGGTAACATTGGATTTTTGTGCGATTAATGTATAACAATCATATGACTTGGGGTAGCAAGAGTCTTGCCACTGCTTGCCATATATTCCATGGCTTTATCCTCTTATTCTACTAGTGTAGTTGAATCATTATCGGTGCTTTGTTGATAATCCATTACAATTGGGGCTTGGTGTAAATTTTAGTAACGATCTACTGATGATTCTGTCAATTTTTTTGTACCCCCATTTACCTTTTTATTCTCTTCCCTACAATGATCATCCATCATTAACCATCGTTCTCTGCCTCCACCCTACTTCAACCCCTTCCCATTAGAAACAGAACACAACAAACCTTCACTTCCACCATCATCCATGTTGTCCCCATCCTTGCCACACGCTTTCAACGAAGGTTATTTGTACTGCTAAACGTTTTCGTGAGAATGTAATCTTTCTGCCATTTTCCAATAACTGTAGTTTGTGACAAACCATCATAACCACTAGAAGAAGAACTCGACAGTCAAAATACCCATACTTCTATAGATAGAGAAGCACAGGGCTTGTGGTTCTCACACCAAATTTCATAATTTTTTTATTCTTTAAAAAAACAAAACCGGCATCATAAATCAAATCAAAAATAGAAAAACTAAATAAAATTTACTGAATAAAATCAAAATGAATAAGCAATCAAACTAGAAACCATTACCCAAATCAAATACAAAATCGAAGAAGAAATTACAATTGCAAAAACAAAAATAGAAAAGGTATAAAAATGTTGGATGGGATTTGTAAGAAAAAAAGGCTGAAAGAACTGACACAGATACACTCGATGGAATGCACAAGAAAATTGCTGAAATCCCAACTAGGAATCGACTTTCCTTTCAAGCAAACACATAAGAGATCGGAGTCCTCGGTAATGAGATTGTAACTTGTAAGTGATGTTGGACACTTATCCGCAAGTATCTCCATTAATTTGGACGTCTTTGGCTAGATACTAGATTTATTTCTTCAAAATCTTTCAGCTAGGTCAATTTATTCAAAACCTTTGCCCATCCTCTTCTTTTCTCTCTTGTGGTTGGGATTTTTTTTCCCCGTTTTGTTTTTAACTTTTTCATGTTCTTTCTAATTAAAAAAAATAATAATTTAAAACAAAACAAAGTGTTATTTTATTTTTAATGAAACAAAAGCATAAATATGTAGTTTCATATTTTCCTGTGAAAAGAACGTGTACAGTTAAACAGAAGTACGAAGGGTTAAGAGTGTTTATTTTGTAAGGACGAAGAAAAATCTCTCCCGCACCAAATACAAGGGACAAAATGCAATTTTCCCTAAATATGTTGTTGAAACTACTGCATAAAAACAAGAATTTTGAATAATAGAGGTAACGGGTTTCTGGCGGAGGGATTGTAGTGCTGTTTTGTGTGAAAGGTTGCTGAAGAAGATGAGGATGGGAGAAAAAGAAAATTCCCCCAAAACAGTGGGTTTAAGTTTTTCATTATCATTTGTTTTTAGGAAAAATTAGAGAGAATCTCACTTTTACCATTAAAATTAAAATGGGTCACTATTTGCAAGCCCATATTGAGAAAACACCACCTATATATTTATTATTTAAGCTAAACTCAAATACATATTCTCTTACTACATCAATTGCAATTAATAAATAGGGGATGTAAATGTTATTGTCTAACAATAATGTTAATAGCAACACAATAAATGGAGGGATGTAAATGTTATTGTCTGGCAACAATGGTAATAACAGCATAATAAATGGGGGGATGCAAATGTTGCTATACAGTAATAATATATACAGTAACATAATAAATGTGGGATATAAATGTTACTGTACAGCAAATAATTATCATATGCAAATTGGATTTTTCTCTAAACTTAAATAGTTACACGGGTATAAGAATGAATTAGTAGTAGGTCTTGGGGCCCATGATAAAATACCCTTGTTTTTAATGATGTTATACTAATGGTAAAATTGTCATTGTATTAGAATTGTTTTCTTTTTCATTTTTAATTTTTATTCCAAACAAAAACCCTAAAATATTAGAAAGTACCAAATTAAAAAATCTACATCCTTGAACCCCGCCACCCCATCTATACCGTGCTTCATAGGAAACACAATACCACACACCATCTCTTCCTCCATCTTTTTTTTTCTTAATCACGGCCACAGTGCCACACACTCTTCCAGGCTTCCATATTCTGCTAAATGTTTTGTTGGGAATAAATTTGTTTTTGTTTTCTTGTTACCTCGAGTTTGAATTTTGAACTCAGCACATGCTATGAAACATGGACACGGGCACGGACACCATACATTTCAATTTATATAATAATGGTAAGAAATAAGAAAATGCTTCTTTTTGTAATATCAAGTAAGATATATCCTTTGGTTTAATATTTTCCCATCCCCTTGATAAGGGAGAAAATTTTACAAAAAAGGCAAGGGATCCACTATTTGTACAAGCAATGCATTTTTATAATTTTGGTATGAATATTTGTTATGTCCCGCCGTGTCCCATACTGTGTCCTAGACGTGTCAAATTGAAGAAAAAATAAATAAATAATTTGACACGCCACTTGGCATGTCAGGTACATGTCGGAGGTGTGTCCGGCAATGTCCTTGTGTCCTTCACATGTCTACATGAACACGGCACCCCAAGTGGTGTGTCCGTGCTTCCTTAACCAAAAATCATCATAGCCACTGCAAACAGAACTCGAAAATCATATACATATCAAAGTTGTTCAAATTGGGATCCTAGAATTGATTGTTTTTGGGCCATTCAGAATTGGATCATAGAATGCATCGCCGATTGTAGGATTCTTCCACATAATGTTTTTTTGATTAACAGATATGCCTAAGCAAGAAATGTGGTTGACAAAGAGTAACACATACTATTTTAGTTTACCGGGTTTGTACACACCCTATCAATTTTACTAAAACTATGGAGACCCCCTTGTACTTTTCCAATACCACATGAGATGCTCATGTTGTGCAGTTGAATTATATATCTATTTTTATTGTTTGATACAGCAGTACAGCTTATATGGACCAGTCTTTGTTTTATGTTGTTCATGGATGTTGATGTTGCTGCAGAGTGTGTGTAGAAGCGTAGACGTTTCGCTTTAAAATGATCACTCACCGTCGTTTAGGGTTTTCCAAGAATTTGTGGAGTCTCTTGCTGTTTCTGCCTTTAATTATGCAGAGAATTTGTTTGTTACTTTGAAGGAGGAGTTTTTGCTTTTGGTGGCTGATTCATTGGTTTTTCCTTAGTGAGATGTGCTTTCTCAAAATAGTCCTGGCTGATGAGCTGTTGTCCCATGAGTAACTAAATTGGGCTGGGCTTGTCTTGCTCCTTTTCTCTATAGTTGTTGCTCCCCATAGTTTCTTGGATGTTCAAATTTTCTTTAGTTGTTTTTCTTGGAGATCTTCAGTTGGTTGGCCATAGACTCTGGAAGTTGTCGCTGGTTTCAGTGCTGCTAGTTGATGCTATTGCAAATGCGTGTAAGGTTGCCTTTCGGGGTTTTGGTCAATGCTTGTTGACCTGCTGGTTCTTGTGGCTTATGGTTTGATTGAGATATCTAAGGAGTGGCTGCTTGGTTCTATAAAGACAAAAGATATATGAACGGCATTCATTGATGCCTACAGATTTTGCTGGTGTTGTGCTGATGCTTGGTGGTGTTGTAGGTTAATTAATGTATTCCTCAGTTTTCTTATGTTTTGCTTGTTTTGTTTGCTCAGGCACTTGAGTCAATGGAATTTTCTATAAGAAAAACAGAACAGTAATGAAATGAACGGAGGGCACAAGATTGAAATATGTCAATGCTCAAAAATTGTTGTGAGTAAGATTATTGAGTCTTGGATGATAAAGTGATTGAAAGTTCAGTATAGTGTTGCTGGACCAAACCCATGACATACAAAGCATAAGATGTGGTGCCATGATGCTAGTACTAAAGAGTGGCCTTGCAACATACTTTCCATGCATTTCAACATGCTTTTGAAACCTGATGATTCTTGTTTGTATTACATTACTCTGCTTTCTTAGTAGTATGCAACAGCATATCTATCTTCTATGTTAGTGCACTGAATTAAATATCAATTGTTTGCTTTATTGGTCAATTTTGAAGTGCACTCTTTCGGAAAAGTCGAACAATATATGTTCTTGTATGGATACATTGTTGGTTGTTACAGGTTGATTTGTTTAAAATCAATATAAACATCTTTTGGTCATTTAGAGTAAGAATTTTATACAAAAGATCGGTTGTTGTATGTCAACATATTTGTAAAAGTAAATACTTTACCAGTTGTTGTATGTCAACATGTTTGTAAAATTAACACATTACCAAATTTTGGTATTATATCGTTAAATACTTTATGGTAATTGATCGGGTCTTTTAGTAAAACATTACCAACAGTATTATGGTATCAATGCGGGGTGCAGGGCAGAGCATTTTAACTTGTATGGGGCGTGGGCCCCATGAAATATGGATTTTAATATTTTAAAAATGTATAATTATTAAAAAAAAAATAAAAAATGCCTATAAATAATAATAAAAATGAATATTAGGAAAATAATATAGGATGGGACAAAAAACAATGGACGATATGAGTAAAAAAGATTATACGAGTTAGCAGTAAAAGAACTGAAATTGCTATATGATATGGAATGTAAGTGAAAATACGAGTTTAATTCTCACTAGAGATATCCATTTAATCACTCAATGAGAAGCTCAAGATGTTTAATCATATTTAGAGTTACTTTTCAATAACTACTTGAGTTATTTTAAATGCTAATTTTAATTAAAATTTTAAAATAATTTAAGTTTAATTATCAATTACAAACCCATTCAACTCATCCAATGCCATGGACCTCATCCAATCATTACGTCCAGGGCTCCGTCCAGAAACTTAAGGCGAAAGCACACTGAGTATTACTACCCTACACATAATCTAAGAGTATTTTTATTATGCCCAGCCTCTGAGCCTGCTGAAAAAATGCCTTTTACAACATTGATATGAATAATTTCATTTGTTAAGTTTTACTAAATCAAAAGCTCTTAATAGAGTTCTAAGCTAAATCAATCTAAATTGAAAATTACATTTTTATGTTATTTTTGCGTATAGATAATTGTTTTTATTTTTTTTATATGTTTTTTAGCGGAAAAAATTACACTTTACTCCATGTACTTTAAGAAAGTAACATTTTATTTTTATAGACACGAGACATCTATGTGATTCGATTACGTGTGTAAACATTATGATTTCCATTTAATTTTACGACGTTGGGGTTGGACGAGCCATTTGCTTGAAATGGCTTCGGTTGAGCTATGGAATGTTTTCTAAATGAACGGAAATGCCCTTAATTTTAACTTTAAGATTGAAAGCATATAACAACCAAATTTAAGGGGGGGTAAATGCAATTTTTTTTTATTCTCTCACTTTTGTGTCTTTTTTCTTCAGCTCACCTCCCCCACCAGTGCCACAAACCCAAGCCAGAAAATCAGAGCAGAAGCAAGAGAGTAAAAAAAAAAAAATCTAATTCAATAAGAGGATTACCGAGGCTTCTCCCAATTTTAATCATGGATTTAGGTTGATTAAGGGTGACCCACCCCAGATTTTGGAAGGAAAAAAAAAAAAAGCTAGGAAGAAAACACGATATGATTTCCTTCCCTCTCAAAATCCGTTCGTTTTAGAAAACACAGTTTTAGGAGGTTTTTTAGATGTCATTTTCGAAAACATTCTTTGGGCCGAGATTTGTTTAAAAAATGGAGTTGTCACCTAACATTGAGTTAAATGGTGAGTTAGGTCACCAAAATGTGTTTTTTTTAAAAAAAAAAAAATCATTTTTAAAAAATAGCCCAAGTTTTTACTCGAAAACAGGTAGTCTTAACCAGAGATTTCTTTAAAGTTCGGGGTCGGTTATGTTCAAAGAAAGTGTTAGGCATCCCAAGACACCCGTCCGAAGATGAAACCTAAATTTAAATAAATTTTTAAATTCAAACTAGTCCAAGTAATTTTATTCGATTTTGGTTAACACACTAATTCTCATTTTTAATATTTTTGTTATTTTTTGAATCTTGTTTAGGTTTTATTTGTTGGATTAGGATTGAACAAAAACAAGTTTGGATTTGTCTTCTAGTTAATGTTCTTTTTTGTTTATGGTTGAACCAAAACAAGTTTGTTAGTAACTTTTTGAATATTAGATATTATTATATTGATGAATTTATCTTATTAATTATTTCTTAACTTTTGTATTTTACGTAATTTAAGTTATTTATGCACTTTTTATTGTGATGGATTTGTAGTGTTTATTGCTTGAATTTAGAGTATTTTTATTTTAATAAAAATAATAATAATTTGGATGGTTTTTGAGACTATCAAAATTGTCTCATAAACTAAATAAAATATTTATTGAGACATTAAAAAGTGTCCTATGAGTAAGTTATTAGAGCATGAAAAATGTAAAATAATATACTGTCAATTTATAATGCCTCAAAAAGTTAGTTTATATGACACCTATTTTTTCCTTCACAAGTTTAAATTAAAAAGACACTTTTGGTATCCTAATAACCTATTGGCCGGCTATTAATAGGGCACAAGTACGAGATGTTGCAAAAGCTCAAGTGTCACAATAAAGTTTCTATTGCGACACTTTATTCTTTCGCAAAAAATCAATTCTACTATAGTGGATGTTTCAATTGTTTGTAAGGTTACTTATAAACATTGATACTTTTCACATGGTCATTAGATATTGCATTTTTTAGTTAGATATTGTGACTAGTACATAGAATGATATTGTTATAATTTCTTCTTTCTACAAAACATCAATTACAATGACATATGATTTTTGTTACAATTTAAAATTACGAGTATAAAAAATAGGTACTTACCAAGCAATCTCGAAAAGGTATCAAAACTACCAGTTAAACCCACAACTTTTTTTTATGAACTGAGCAGTTCTCATGGTATTTTCGTGATTAAAATGTCCATATTTAATGCACCACTTCATAACATTATGTAATCAACTTCCCCTAATGCGGAACTAATTTAGGTAACATGCGATCATATAAGGTTGAATAAAAATTCTTATTTTAATCTCAATCCGAACATGAAATAACAAAATTTTTACGCATCAATTATGTGCGAATAATTCTCTTTAAAATGAAATATCAATCATATTTTTAGAGTTGTTTATTGTAATGAGTATGAATGTAACATGTAACATTTATTATTTAGACCATGTTACATGTAACATGTACTCACGATCGTCTCTCTTTAAAATATTAGTGCGTTGAATCATATTTTATGTAAATGTTACAAGTAATATTTTATAATTCGTTTAGCACCAATATTCAATATAACATTTGGTATTTTATATCAATTGTTTTTTGGAGTTCTAAATTGGAATACATATGAATGTTATATATATCTTTAACTGTGATGTTATTCTATGTCCCCTGTAATTGTTAAATGTAATATCCAATGTAATAGAAAGTTAAAAAATATGCAAATACCATGTTGAATGTAATATGAATATAAAAACTGAAAGTAATGAAAAAATAGTAAATTTGATATCGTTTTGATGATTTTATTTAGAAGAATCTAAATGTCTAATTAGACTGTGAAAAAAATATGTACAATAATAGTTATTTTGATTTTAATAAAATAATTTTGTTAAATATAGAAACTCTTAATTGCCCCTATTATCTTGCAAAGAAATCAAATAACATTATTTTGTTGAATATAAAAAACTCTCAATCCCCATAGATCAAATAAGGGCAAATTTGTCAATGGAAAATATGTGAATCTGAATTTGGTGACCGCACCATGCATGTAAAATGTGTTCTAGGAATTTTTGGTTTATTATCAAATTAGTGAAATTAGCCAGTAATTTGGTATTTAATTTGGGTCTTCCAGGTAATTTTTCCTTAAAAAAAATTAGTTTAAAATATATAAAAATTTAATTTATTTTTTATATTCAAATTTATTTTTTATTTTTTTTAAGATGTGATCAAGTAGATTTTTTTTATGGAAGAGATTGAACTCTAGACCTTCCACAAAAGAAGTTAAATACATATATATTAGATTATAAGTCTTTGGACAAGTATATTCGAAAAATATTAAATTTATATAGAATATATTAAATTTATTTTTATTTAATTTTGTAGATTACTACTGTAGCGTCGGCGACATGTACCGTAGAAAAATACATCTTTGAATGAGGAGTTCAAGATTGACAGCGGGTCCAATGTTGACTTTGAAAGTCCTTGGGGTTGGGAGGCGTGGAATCACACATTTTATACCACTGAACTCTTAATTTTGCATGATTTGCTCTCCATCGAGTGCAGATACACTTCTCGCAATGCTTCTTTTCCTGATTTCGCGTCCGTTTTTATTGGGTGCCTTGTGCATCTCTCTCTCACTTATCTTCATCTTAAGTAAGAACAAGAAATCAAATCTCCAAAATCTTCCTCCAGGAAATAAAGGATGGCCAATAATTGGCGAAACACTAGATTTTGTCTCCTCGGGCCGAAAGGGCAATCCCGAGAAGTTCATAGACGAAAGGAAGAAGAAATACTCGAGTGAAGCCTTCAGGACGTCCTTGGCCGGTGAGAACATGGTTGTGATGTGTGGCCCTTCCGGGAACAAGCTTCTGTTCTCCAACGAAAACAAGCTGGTGGTCTCCTGGTGGCCGCCCACCAACGAGAAAATCCTCATCTCAGGAGAGGCTACTTCAATTGGAGAAACGAAGAAGATGCGTGGCTATCTTCCCGAATTCCTCAAACCTGAAGCTCTGCAGAGGTACGTACAGGTCATGGATCGAATGGCAAAGGAACACTTTGAGAAAGAATGGAAACCAAATACTCAGGTGACGGCCTTCCCCCTGTCAAAAAAATATACATTTGCTTTGGCTTGTCGGCTGTTTATGAGCGTGGAAGAGCCCGGGCAAGTGGGCAGATTAGCTGAACACTATACTCGGGTGATGGCTGGCCTCATGTCCGTGCCGATTAACTTTCCGGGCACGTCTTTCCACCGAGGAATCAGAGCAGCCAAACGGATCAGAGAGGAATTGCTTCCGGTGATCAGGAAGAGGAGAGATGAGCTGTTGTCCTCGGAGAAGAAACATGGGGCAAATCGAGACTTGTTGTCTCACATGCTTCTCGCTACCGATGAAGATGGTAAGTTCATGACAGAGATGGAGATTATTGACAAGATATTGGGTTTACTTCTTGCGAGCCATGACACAACCAGTACTGTCATCACCTTCACCGTATTTTATCTCGCGGATCATCCTCATGTCTATGATCAAGTCCTCAAAGGTATTTCTTTCTTTCTACCTCGATTCATTAAAGGAATTTTTTATACCATAAATCCACATATAAATCCTCAGACTTTAATTAAGATATACCCCATAAATTTCAGTCAATTAATTTTTAATTTTTAATTTTATTATTATTATTATTATTTTATTTTTTTTATTTATTTTTATTTTTATGTTAGATTCTTATCTCATATCGCTTATTTGAGAGTTCTCAAACCACTATATAAATAAAAAGAGTTATTCCAATTAGAACCATATAGTATTAAGTTGAAATCTCCCAACATGGTATCAGAGTTAAGGTTATGGGTCTCTCATTCCCTCGTAGTCAAATCATCCGTGCAAGCCGAGGGTTGCACATTTCTCATTATTCCCTCGTAATCAAATCATTCGTGCAAACTGAGGGTTGCACTTAAAGGCAGGTGTTAGATTCTTATCTCACATCGCTTATTTGAGAGTTCTCAAACCACTGTATAAATCAAAGGAGTTACTCCTCTAATAAGCGATGTGGGATAAGAATCTAACACCCGCCCTTAAGTGCAACCACTACTATAGTTCACACGTCTTATTCGTGAGTGTGTATATCTATTTGTTGAAGTAGTGAATAGTTGAGTTTTTAGTATTTTCATTGATTAATTACCAATATAATATATATAGTGGGACCTTAATTGATTAATTAATTGTAGTGGGTTGAAACTTCAGTATTTATAGGCTTTTGGGGCCCGAAATAAACTACCCTTCATTAAATTCCTAGCAAGCTACGTTTATATTTTTCTAGTTATTACTTCCTGGCGGGAAACAATTGATTCAAGTCAACATATTACGAGTTTATACACACATACACACAAGTTTAGATACGCACATTACGCGGACTTAAAAAAAAGTTATAATAAATTTTTAATATTGAAACATGAAATACATGGGTATTGTTTAGTTACTTTTGTGGCAATATCCGGAAGAGAATGCATAAATTTTATTGAATAATGGCATTTTATAAATACCGAAAATAAGCATACTATTAAAAATTACATAAATAATCATAAATTATCTTTTACTAATATTAATTTTATCAATTTTTGCAAGTCTAATAAATTCTTATTTAATTCATTTATATCGTATCTAATTTATTTTTGGTTGAAAATATTTGAAATAATTTAAAATGTGCACAAAGAAAATTAATCATGTTTTTCTGCATTAATTAGAAAAAAATATAAATGTAACTAAAAAAAAAAATTAAGTAGGGAATTCATTATTTGATATATAAAATAAAAAAATAAATATAACAACTTACTATAATGTTTCAAAGAGTCATTCTCCAACAGTCCAACCTCATTAAAACATTCTTTTTTACTTCCACTTTTAAGTCTTAGTATTAGAGTGTGTGTGTATTTTAGAGCACAATATTTTCTACACTAACACAAACCCTTCAGTTTCATGTCTCCTCCCCTACCATACAATGATTCGTCCTAACGCACACAGTTAAGCGCAAAACGTCTTTGTCCGTCTAGTAGTAGGAAGCTAAACCGGCCAAATCTGAACAAGTAAATAGCGACACCTTAACTAATACAAGTTACCGCAGGATATGCATCAATGCATAACTCCAGAAAAGTGATAGCCAGGAAAGTATAAGAAGTGAACTCCCTTACTATTCCATTATTTTTAAATGATTTATTAAGGAAAATAAGAAAGCAACTCGACGGAGGAAGGAAGAGAAAAACTTGTGATTTATGTGGAGGGAAGATCAGTTTATGATATAGTTTAAGAAAGAGTCGACATATTTCTTTACTTCTTCTTTCTTTCTAATTCGTTCACTTCAAGGCTGGTTCTGAACGCTGCGAAACATCATCTTCAACCAACCTCCTCCTCCGTACTCCCCTTTCAGAGTGATCGCTAAAGAATTGTGTACCAATCCATAATGATTCAAAGTCGAATCGAGAGCCGGTTTGAAGCAAATTAGTGAAGCAACAATTGGTACCAGATAGCATATACAAGCTAACGGATAATGGATACGAAGTATTAGTAGTTTTTCTTCTTTCATTTCTACCTATAGTAACTTTTTGAAGCCTCTACACCCTATGCTTCTATCTTTATCTCTATCTCTCCCTATATATGTATGTCAATATATGTATGTAAGCCTTGACCCACTAGGTTAAACCCTAATCCCACGAGAAAAATTAAACCCTAATCTCGTAGAAAAATTCTAGTCACTATCTATATATAGAATCTTTGTATATCTCTTTAATATACTATCTTTTCACATATATTAATACATATGTCTCATATTCTGTCTCTCAATTCTTTCAACATTGGCGCGCCCCGTTTTTCCAAAAAGAATATTAAATAATAATTAAGCTTAGGGAAAGAGGGGTTTTTTAAGCGTCGGTTTTCTCAAAAAATACTTAGACCGTTTTAAGAATAAGGAGTCCCCACCTAGCATTGGGTTTAAATGGTATGCTAGGTCGCCGAATTTTTAGAAAATAATTTAAAAGGCCTAAGTAAAAATTGACTCCAAAAACACAATCAAACCAGATATTCATTTAAAGGCTCGGAGGTCGGTTACGCTCAGAGAAAGTATTAGGCACCCCAAGACGCTCGTCCAAAACGGTACCTTACGTCCAATTAAGTCCAATTAGTTTAGTCCGAATGTTTTATTTTATTTTGAAATTATTTCCTTCTTATAAAATCTTTTTGGTATTTTCACAAATAAGGTGGGACAAGTTTTTGTATTTTTGAGGAATATTCCCCCAGTATAACCTCTTATCGAATATTAAGGATTAATAAAGATGGTCCCTGAGGGGTTTTATGTATGTTTTCGAGAGATTTTTTTTTTTTAATTTAAGTAGGCAAACTAAAATAGGTGAAGAGGAGTAAAAATATGAATGCAAAACTAACATTTATATAAATTTTATTTTTATGCGAAAGCGAACTAAAAAAAATAAAGAGTTTGATTTAAATATGTCAATACAAACTTGATATGAATATGTGAATTGAATAGAGAATACTATGTGAATCAACATGATTAAAAAATATAAGTGGTGCACGTGTCGTGACTAGATGTGAAAAGATAGCATGGATTCGTAAAAATAATAATAATAATAATTAAAAAAAAAACTATATGTATAAAAAGTGTAAGTGGTGAAAGTATCATAAACATGTTGTCTAAGAGTTAGGAGAAATAAATATACTAGATGGATGAAAAAATGTCTATTTTAAGTTTGCTCAATTAATTTAAAGGAATTACGATTTGAAATTCCCTCAAATTCTATAGATATGAGAATCGAGGCAGGTTTGCGGAAACAATTTTGTTGAAATTAATCATCCCGAAACTTAAGTGGAATCCTACAAAAAATTTACCGAGAGAATAGATTTCCTAAAATCAATCGTTTCTAAATTCCACTCGAGTTGGGAAATGGAAGAAGCCACGGAAAACTCTCTCATGATTTATCAAATTGTCGGATTTACCTTAAGGTGCGTAAGGATTAATTCCTACAAATTAATATTTTATTATTTTATTATTTTTTTTATTTTTTATTTTTTTAGGATTTTGATAACAAGAATAAAATAAAATAAAGAAAAAAATACTGAAAAATAAATAATGAAAACATCATTCACCTAACATTCGGGGGTTAAGTTTAAACACGAGAAACTCATCCCGGCGTTTTCATCGGATCATCGGACGACTTATTATTATTATTATTTTTATGAATTACAAACAAAATAAAAAAAATACAGAAATAAAATAAATAAAAAACAGCGAGTGTCCTCGTCTAAACGCTCAAAGGTTCAGATTGAGAATGAGGATCCTCATCCCGGCGTTTTTCATCGAGTCATCAGACAATTAAAAGAAATAAAACTTGCAGGAATTTAAATTGCAAAGAGAATAAAATAAACTGAAAAAAGAATTAAAAAATAGAAAACATACCTGTTGTAGGCCTAAAATCTCGATTCTCAAATTTTTTCTATCTCGCAGACAACTTCCCGAAAGGGTTCACGATGAGAATCACTCTCTAAAGATTTTTTCTTTCAATTTCTGAATGAATAAATTAGGAAAAAAATGATCAATCTTGAATTTCACTCTCTTTCTTAGGTGAGTTGTGAGGATGTCAATTTCAATGAAGATGAGTTTCATGTGGTTTCATATAAAAAAGGGAGAAGCAAAAAAAAAAAGTTATAATTTCCAATCAAAAGAGGTACAACAAAATCAAAGGAAAGAAATTATCAATTTGGTTACATGATTTTTTGTACTGGAATGAGTGATTTTGATTTCATTTTTTTTTTTTTTTTATTTTCTCTTTCTTCCTATCAATTTTGGCCTAGCTCCTTGATAGATTTGTTTGTTTTTTCTTTCCTAATAATAAATTTTTAGGGAAAATTAGTGAAAAGTCTCTTTTTTTTAAGTCTAATTGGTGAAAAGTCCTTTTGTGTTATTAGATTTTGATTTAATCCTTTAAGTTAGATTTCACTTGTATTTTAATCCCGCATTGCAGGAATTGTAGGAATATTGCAGGGATTGTAGGGAATCTTTTAGTGAGTATATTCAATTTTTATAGTAAATTCTATTACATGTAACTAATGTTAGTTATAATTTCATAATTGTTACTTTTCACACATATTTGAGTATTTTTAGTTACATGTGTTTATATAATATTAGTTACATATTACAATATATATATATATATATATATATATATATATATATATATAATATTTTGTGGCGTTACTGAAAAAATATCAAATTTTTTAGTTACATATCAGAGACATGTAACTAAAAAGTTACATATTATTAAAACATGTAACTGAAAAATATTAAATTTTTTAGTTACATATCAGAGACATGTAACTAAAAAATTACATATTATTGAAATATGTAACTGAAAAAAAAAATTAAAAAATAAAATAAAAAATAAAAAATTAGTTACCTGTAACTAATACAGTGATATTACACAGAAAATAGTTACATGTAACTAATGTGTGATCATGTAAGGCTTCTGCGTTTTTAAAAGAGATGGGACTAAATCAATTTTTTTTACCACATGTAGGATTTTTGACCAATTAGAGCTTAAATATACGACCTCATATCCATTGTCTCAAATTTTTAATTAAAAAAATAGGACAAAAACACAAGATAAAATATATTGGAGTGGAGACTGTTGATCAATTGTCCCTAATAATATATTGTAGTGGAGTGAGAATGCCTCCTCTATGGAGATTACCTTTCGTGCCTTATATAGGTGAGATTTACTAGGGGAATATTATCGAGTTGACATGGGTCCAACCGCCTTTTGCCACCTGGAGGCCGCTAAACGACAATAATAACAAGATTCCTTCGCGGGTGCCACATGGTGCGGACGAGCTTGAGATCCAACCTCAACGACCCGGCCGCCTTCATGGACTGGGAAGGCATTATTTGCATTGCACGTGACCATCAATTATTGGACATTTCAATTTTGTTTCTGTTCAAAAAATTTCATTATACATGTGGATTAACATTACAGAACACATGGCTATCGAGAAAGGGCCAGAAGAAGTGTTAAACTGGGAGGACATGCAAAAGATGAAGTATAGCAGGAACGTTATAAACGAAGCAATGAGGTTGGCGCCACCTTCCCAAGGAGCTTTCAAAGACGCTATAAGCGATATTGCTTACGCTGGTTTTTCCATTCCTAAGGGATGGAAGGTATGTCGTATATTCCTTTCACCACTTTTCAGCTGGCATTTATGCTTAACTTCATTGTTTTGTCTTTTGAAACTATTTAGACATAAAATAAATAGTAATAGACAAGTGCTAACATTACTCATAAAGCATGAGATACCAGGTCAATGTTTTTATCAATCATATCTAATTTTAAACACAGCAAATTGCATCGTTACCTATCAATTATATATTTATTTACCACTTAATTTAACTATTTGACTAATTTTTAAACAGAGCAAATTAATCTTTCGCCTGATTTGCAGGTACATTGGAGTGTATATTCTACACACAAGGACCCACAATACTTTCCAAGTCCAAACACTTTCGACCCGTCGAGGTTTGAAGGAAGTGGGCCCCAGCCATTCACATTCGTTCCATTTGGAGGAGGCCCTCGAATGTGCCCTGGCAGCGAGTTTGCCCGTCTCGAAATACTAGTCTTTATACACAATTTAGTGAAAAGATACAAGTGGAAAAAGGTAATTCCAGATGAAAAGGTCATATTTGATCCGACGCCAATTCCTGTAAATGGTCTTCCAATACAGCTTTTGCCTTGTCAGCCACAATTGCATCTTCATTAATAACAGCCTTGTCTGCTCAATTTCGTCTTTGACGCCATCTGCTTCTAGTATGTAAGCATGCATAAATTACATGGACATTGGCCAGCGGAACTAGTGAAGATGTTAATTATTTATCCCCTGCTTAGACAAAAGGTTTTTCAAATTCTTATGACAATTGGATGAATTTCCGACCATTTACATCTTATTGGGAAAAGCGTAATAGTATAGGTAAAAACGGGTTGGTTGCGAACAGATATGCACATGCAATGATTGGTATTAATCCGATTATTTATTAATCTAATAAAATGAATATGGGCAAATTTGAAGTATGTGATCTAATTTTTAAATTGTTAATTTTTTATTAAAAAAAAATAGAAAGTCAAATTCAATGATGTACGTATCTTGATTAATTATAAAAATTTGAAACTTCAACTTGATATCAAGGATTTCTTTTTTGGTTTGCAAAACAATTTTTTTTTTCGTTCACAATTTTTTGTTCCGTTTTCTGCTAAAATTATTTATGTTCCCAGAATAGAATCAATTTTTGGGAACAAATAAAATTTATTTCTGCTCTGGGAACAAAAATATTTTTGTTTCACACATCTGTATTTTGGGTCTCAGAATAAAAACATAAATATGGGGGAAATAAATCAATTTTGTTCCAAGAATAAAAAATCTATTTTTGTTCCGAAAACAATTTTCTTTTTCTCGCATTTTACAAGTTCCTAGAACAAAATCAGAAATATGAGAACAAAAAAAAATATTCAAGGAACAAAAACAACTTGTTGGAACAAAAAATATGTTTATGTTTCGAGTAAATTTTTTTTTTTTTTTTTTGGTTTTACAACATTATTTTTGTTTTCAAAATGGTGTACTTTGGTATTCTTAAATTTTTTGGTCTTTTTATTTCAATTTTTTTGCTTATTATTTAGATTTCTCAACTATAATACTCTTACTTGGAAATGCAATACTGATGTAACACTATGCAAAAGTAGAGTGTCAAACAATATGGATCAATTTGTAATTGTTATTTTCTGATTATTTTTCTTTCTAATGTAAAATCCATTTGGGTTTGGTGTTCAAAGATCTAAATGTAAGAAATTAAAAATACTAAATAATTGGTGATAATGGAACCAGGTTGGAAATTAAGGATCATGTATTTCGAAAATGACACTGTTTTTTTACTTCATTTGAATCCAAATCTATGCGAAACGAACATTCTCGACCACAAGATGGAATTGCTCAAAAAATTAGATTGATTATTTAATCGATATGATTCGTTTCTCCAAAATATGGTAAATTAAATTTGAGGCAAAAATCATCCAATTAAATAATTAATCAACAAGAACATTATTGTACCATTGTTAAATATTGATCACAAGAATTAGATCTAAATTTTTAGAAGCAATCAAATTGTAACCCAAACTTTCTACAAGATTTTTTTGGAATAAAACTTAATCACATTAAAAACAAATTCAAGAAAAAAAAATAATTAATGTTATATAATGTTCTCACGTATCTAGCATTGAAGCCAAAATAGAAAACCACGTAAATCTTACGTACACTATTGTAGACATCCATTTTATCCTGCTCAAATGCAAGATATAAAAAACCAGAAAATCAAGAAAAATAATCAAAAACATATTAATAAAAATATGATATTTTAACATCAAAGGTCAGGATAGGGATTCAAAGGCTCGATTACGTCAAAAAGGTTTTCAATCAAAAATTTGGAGTCACAAATTGGAACTAATAACAATTTTAGGGTCCAAATTGAAATTTCAAGCAACTTTAAATCAACATTTAAAGGGTCAAATTTTTATTCCAAAATTTCTATTAAACTTTTGCTAATATTTTTTATTAAATCAAAGCTCCAATTGGGTTCCGAGAGTTTAAAAAAAAAAAAAAAAAAAAAACTTTCGGGTCAAAAATAAAAGTTCAAAAAGTTGTTTTTGGATTAAATTGGTCAAATTGAAAGTGGTTCTCAAGCATTTATCACTTCTTGATCGATCAATTTTTGTCTCAAGGTGACAATTTTAAGAAATCATGTATTTTACACAAGCTTTCATTTTGACCCCCAAAAAACTTTATTATTTCTCAAAATTCATCAAATTAACGAACAAGTTCACTTATTTTTTACAAATCGGGCATTCAAGTGAAATATTGGACATTTTAATTTCATGTTTTCAAATCAACTTGAGAAAAATAACAAAAAATTTATTTTAATTAAGGAAAAGTGTCCTTAGGACCTAAATTACTTCTTCCCCGCACTCTTGGAATATGAAAAGGCATTGGATCCCCCTTCGGAGTGGAAAAGGAGGTTTTGGGATGATCCTTGGCCATTTTCACATTTGGGTATTGCTTGTTAGAGTGAAAAACCATGTCATTTCACGAAATACCAAATATAGGGGCTAAAACGTAACACAATGGGGGAAAATCAGTCACTAGGTTGGCTGACAGTCCCGAAGCCCTACCTGCACATCCAGGGATGTATGCGCATCCCTCGATGTGAAAATCAGGGGTTGTCTATACAAGGCAACCACATCCTCCCATTTTACGCACACACCTTACATACTTGATCCTCTTTTGTACAATACTTATCTCTTACCCCCTTACCCCCCATTTTCTCCAACTAAAAATTCTCAAAACTAAAAAAGATATATATATATATATATATATATATAAAAAAGAAGAAGAAGAAAGAGAAGAAATAAAATAAGAAAAGAGAAAAGAAGAAACATCCAAGCTCAGGTAAGTTTCCCTAACCTCCCTTAGCTACACTTTTAATTTCCGCTCAAACCGCTTGAAATAGAGAACTGAAAATCAGAAAAAACTAAGAGGTCGTTCCAAGGAACACCTGAAAAATAAAAGTCATTTTCCTTTTCCACCCTTTTACTTTTCAGTACTTTACTTTTCTGCATTTACTTTCCCATTCTGTGTCTTTCTAGGCGTTTACTTTCTTCCATACCGTGGTTTACGTTTTACATCTAGTGTGAAACTTCAAATGATGGGTTTAGGAAGGCGCTTTCCCAAATCAATTTTTTTTTAGCTTGCATTGGCAAGAAGAAACAAATTCTACCAACTTTGCAATACATCTTCATGTTCTCTAAAAACATTTCTTTCAAAAAGAAATTTCATGCAAGTAATTTTTTTATTTTTTATTTTTTTACAATTCTATCTTATTTAATATGTTTTTCTTAAAAATGGTTCATTTTCCTTGTTTTCAAAGTTTCATTTATCTTTCCAAATCAAAATTCAAATATCAAAATAAAGCTTTCTTTCAAAAAAGAAATTTCATTTAGGTTGCGTCTGGGTAAGGAATTTGATAAATTCAAGAGATTTGTGAAATGAAGGGATTTCAAAATCCTGGATTTTGAAATCCTTTCATTTAAAAAATTCCTTATTTGGATAATTGTTTGAACTGAAATATTTGGATAATTTATTTTTGTATTCTATTTTTTAAAATTTAACCTCTGAAGAAAAAACAAAACAAAAAAACAGATCCAACAACCATGGACATGAACCAAGAACAACATTCGAACCAAGAACCATGAACACTAATTCGAAATTGAACCAAGAACCAACAAATAAGAGGTGAAATCCAACAACAAAATCCATGAACCCTAATTCGAAACTAAACCAAGAACAAAATCGATTTCGAAATCGAAATCGAAATCGATTTCGTTTTTTAAATCCAACCCTATTTCGGCGAACCTGTGGCGACAGACGACAAAGAAGAGGCGACAAAGACAACGAACGAGGCGAGGAAGGGGGTTTCGGCTTCATCGCAAGAAGAAGAAGAAGAAGAAGAAGAAGAAGAAGAAGAAGATGAACCCTAGATGAACGAAATCGATGAACAACGAACGAACCCTAGACGAAAAACGACAACTGACGAACCCTAGATGACGGCGAGGCAGCTTCTGAACGAAGAAGAAACGACGACAACGACGACCGTGGCTTCGTGCGAAGAGCGAAGGGAAGAAGAATGGATTTCACAAATTCAATCTCTCCCAAAATCATTTCCAAATCCTTCCATTCACTCTCTAAGGGATTTGACAAATCCTTCTTTTCTAAATTCCAAACACACCCAAATAAGGAATTGATTAAAAAGGGATTTGAAATCCCTTAACTAAATGAAATCCCTCAATAAATCCCTTACCCAAACACAACCTTAAGTCCTTTATTTGTTTTGTACAATTCTATCCTTATTTAACATGTTTTCTTAAAAATTGTTTTTTCTAAGGCTTTCAATAAAAAAAAAAAAAAAAAAAAATCTTGTTTTCAAGGTTTCTTTTATCTTTCCAAATCAAAATTCAAATATCAAAATAAAATTTTCTTTCGAAAAAGAAATTTCGTTTAAGTCATTTTTTTTTTTTATAATTCTATCTTTATTTAACATGTCGTCTCAAACATTGATTTTTCTAAGGGTTTCAAAAAATACTTTTTCTTGTTTTCAAGGTTTCTTCAATCTTTCCAAATAAAAATTCAAATATCAAAATAAAGTTTTCATTCAAAAAATAAATTTCATTTAAGTCGTTCTTTTTTACAATTCTATCTTTATTTGACATGTTGTCTCACAAATTAATTTTTGGAAGGGTTACAAAAAATATTTTTTCTTTTTTTCAAGGTTTCTTATATGTTTCCAAATCAAAACACAAATATCAAAATAAAGTTTTCATTCAAAAAAAAAACCATTTAAGTCATTCTTTTTTTACAATTCTATCTTTATTAAACATGTTGTCTCAAAAATTAATTTTTCTATGGGTTTCAAAAAATATTCTTTCTTATTTTCAAAGTTTCCTTTATCTTCCCAATTAAAAACTCAAATATCATAACAAAGTTTTCTTTCAAAAAGAAATTTCATTTAAGTCATTTATTTTTTTACAATTCTATCTTTATTAACATGTTGTCCCAAAGATTATTTTTTCTAAGGGTTTCAAAAAATCCCTTTCCTTGTTCTTAAAGTTTCCTCTTCGTATGTTTTTCCAAATCAAAGTTCAAATATCAAAACAAAGTTTTCTTTCGAAAAAATGAATTTCATTCAAGTCATTTACTTTTTCAACTCCATCTTTATTTAACAAGTTTTCTAAAATGTTGCTTTTAGTAAAGATTTCAAAAATCATTTTCCTTGCTTCTCAAAATTTCCTTTTCACATGTCTTTCCATATCTAAATTAAAACTCAAATATCAAAATCAAAGCTTTCTTTCAAAAAGAATATTTCATTTTAGTATCTCCTATTTCTTCTTCAAAAAAAATCTTCATCTACCTTCTTCAAATCAAAATAATAAAGTTTCTTTCAAAAAAAGGAATTCTTGCATGCATTAAAAGTATTTTATTTTTCCAAATTAACCTAAACTTCAAAAAATAATTTTCCAAATTAACCTAAACTTCAAAAAATAACAATTGGAAAGAGAAACTCTCCTGAGGCTAAACTTGTAGATTCAAAATGCAATCAATAGGTGGTCTAAAAGGAGGACATTTTACCTCTTTTTTGTTTTCAAAATTTTCAAAAAAAACATCAAATCAATTAAAGGGAACATATTTTATTTTTCAAGAACCAAATTCAAAAATTTATTAGACTTATTTAATTCAAGATTGTTTAGACAAAAGTACCTTTTTGTACTAGTGTCTGGGGTGCCTAGCAACTTCCCCGAGCATAACCGACCCCCGAACTTTTGATTTCTCTTGTTAGACCATATTTTTTTTTATTCAAATTTAGGTCACTTCAAAATTAAACATTTCTAAAAATTTCGGTGACAAAATTTAAATCCAATGTAGGTGGCAACTTATTTTCTTTCAATGTTCTTTAAGCCCAGATAATCTGCATTAACATAAAACAAAACAAATACATATAAAGAATAAATCGAGGTAAAATTATTTATACCACCCCCATGTGCCTTAGCCTCTTAGTCGGTTAATCTCGGGGCATGATTTGAGAAGGCTCTTCCAATCGTGATAAAAAACAGAGCTTGAACTTCTCAGAAGCAACGCAAATATTTTTTCTATAACAGTATCCACATAAGATACTACATAAGGATAGTGTATGTGGAATATCTAGGAATCCTATTCCAATTTCGAATATGTATAGTATATGTTTTTTTATCCTAGGTGGTAGTAAGAATCAAAGTAGTAGAACAATGATGGAAATAGGGGGATGCCGAAATTTATCTCCAGGTAAAGGCCACATAGTGGTCTTCCCCTTAGAAATAGTGTCCAGGATTAAAACCTTGGAGGGTTGATACGAACCTTACCAAGAATTAGTAAGACCGAAAACCAATTTAGGGTTTATTCGCTAGGATCGATCTAAATTCAGATTTATAAACAAAAAGAAAGAATACGAAATTCAGGAAAGTTTGATATATTACATTGACCCAATGTTTATGAATAAAATGCGAACCAAAGGTATAAGTAATAATTCTTGACCCAATCATTATATGAGAATCATGAACCAAAGAAATTGAATTTGAACGTCACAAGAAATCTTTATAAGTTCGAAAACATTCTATGAATAACTTAAGAGAAAACCCTCTCAAATAATATTAATCAATATAATATGTTGTGTTTTTTCTCATGGGCACACTCTTTCTTAAATAGGTGGCCAAGAGAGTACAAGAGAACCTAGTCTAACCAGGAAAGGAAACCTAGTCTAACAAGAAAAGAAAATAAAAGGAAAGAAAACTCTTTATCTTGCCTTTCACTTCTGGTCTAACAAGGAGAGGAAACAAAAAAAAAAGAGGAAACTCTCAATCTTGTCTTTCACTCCTATCTAATAAGGAAAAAACTCTTAGTCTAAAAAGGAAAAGTCTAGTTGGCAATCATGCCTTACAAATCATCAACTAAAAGACCTAAATTAAAATTAAAAGATTAATTAATAAACTAAATAAGTTGAAAACTCGTGGGTATCATGCCTAGGTTTACTCAAATTCAGACCTAAGCCCATTTGCTTACCTTAATGGAGATGGATGAAGCATTGATCGTCAATTGGACCTAATTTGAGCTTCCCTATTTTAGACTCAACTCAAATCTTTTGAATTAGCCAATTAAGTGTTTCTTTAATCTTCTTGGATTTTGCCTTAGTAATAGGTCCAACTAGAACATATAGCGAATCCTTTGATGGTGCTCGTTGATCTCATCATCCCCCATTTCTTCAAAAGGAATCAACCTCAAATCTTTACCATAATGTTGTTAATAGCCCGATCATCAACACACATAAACCAAGTTCCATTCTTCATAGGCACAAGTAGCATAGGTACCACACACGGACTCATATTCTTTCTTACGTGTCCTTTGGCCAGTAACTCCTCAACTTGCCTTTGAAGTTCCTTTGTCTCCTCTAGGTTACTCCTATAGGCTGGTCAGTTAGGAATTGTCGTACCCGGCACAAAATCGATTTGATTATCTGTTCCTCGAGTATGTGGCAATCCACTAGGCACCTCATCAGGAAACACATCCCCATATTCCTACAACAAATAAACAACAACACTGGGCAAAGATTCATCAATTTTAGTAATGTCCAAAATAATGATGGTACGGTCAAAATTGGAGAAAATGAGGTTCCAAAGTTTGATCATTTTAAATATTTAGGTTCAATGATTTAGAGCAATGGAAAAATTGAGGAGGGTAATATTCATAGAGTTAAGGCATGATGGTTGAAGTGCAGAAATACAGTTGGGGTAACATGCGATCGAAGGATACCGCTGAAACTCAAAGAAAAATTCTACAAAACTGCAATAAGACTAGCACTTTTGTATGGTTTAGAATATTGGGTAGTAAAAACAAAGTATGTCCAGAAAATTGGTGTGACAAAAATTAGGATGCTAAGGTGGCTGAGTAGAAAGACGAGAATGGATAAAATTAAGAATAAAACTATTAGAGAGAATTTAGGAATAGCACCCGTCAAATAGAAAATGAGATAAAATCATTTACAGTGGTTCGGTCATGTGCATAGAAGACCCATAGAAGCACCAGTGAGAAAATGCGATTTAGTGCAAGTGCAGAGGGCTACAAGAGGGAGAGGTAGGCCTAAGAAAACTTAGGACGAAACTATTAGAACTGACTTGATGGCACTGAACCTGACTGAGAATATGGTCATTGATAATTCATTATGGCATAAACGGATTCATGTAGTTGACCCTACTTAAGTGGGATAAAGGCTTAGTTGTTGTTATTGTTTATTAAAACATGCCCCTTTGTACAAGAGTACAAATATAGGCTAGTTTGTATAAAAGGCGCTCTTGACTTCATTCGCCTTAGCCTAACAACTTACCTGTTTTTTTGTCTTTCTCTCGTTTTCTTCAATCTCTCTATTTCTTTCACTCTCTGTTCTTCTTTTCACTCTCTTTTTTCCTTTCACTTTTCCTTTTCATCATCTTTTTTGGAACTCTCGGCCTCACAATTTTTTTTCAGCTCATCATCTCTTTTCAATTTATTTTGATCCTCACAATTTCATTTGACACTTGTCTTGGAGTCAACAGTACAAAAGTAAGGTTTTATTGTCTTTGACAAAGAAATGCCTATTCTTAAACCCGTCATGAGTGACCTTCCTGATAAATTTTCATGGTCTTCCCAAAAGAATATGCCTTGCATGCATTGGCACCACATCACACAAGATCTCGTCTTTGTATCTTCCAATCGAGAATAATACAAGCACCTACTTATTCACTTTAATTTCTCTAAAATCATCCAAACATTGTAACTTATATGGACTATGGTGTTTTAAAGTTGGCAAATTCAACTTCTCCACCAAACTAGTGCTATCCACATTAGTACAACTTTACCCATCAATAGTCATGTACACACCATATCATTGATATGGCTTCTAGTATGAAAGATGTTCTATCGTTGTATTGTCTCATCTTCTTTGACTTGTGCACTAAGAGCTCTTTGGTAGCGAATTATTTCGTCGTTACATAACCGCAAGTGTACGGGTCAAGTTTTAATAATATAGGAAAAGAGGAGTTGTCGTATCCACAGGGATTGGCTTAAATTGTCGTTAAGTACCGCAATTGTCGTAACCTAACTTTATTTAGGCGATCCAATTTTAGGTTTTTGTTATAGAAATATAACACTAAACTAAACTAATTAAACTAAAATACTAAGAATAACGTCTATGGGAATAAATTATCTAGGGATTAATTTCGTTCACTTAAACATGTTTGATTTAGTCTAGTTTACATTAATGAACATTAATTTATCCGATACTCTAGGTGTCTGAAACTCACTCACTGCCTCTCCCGAGTGTAAAGTAAATGAATATGCAATTCGTGTCGACACCGATATCCCTATCTAGCGTCTAAATGATTACATGAGTCTCACCCCAAGCTCATGGATTGCACACGTTCTAATAATCTCCCAAAACATTAGAACGTCGCAATGTGTGTAAACCCTAGTCCGAATCCAGGATTACCTCTCCCGAGTGTCAAACCTCGTATTCTCAAATCAACCACAATATCATAACAAACATAATATGGAAGTAAAACAACGGTAAACACAATTGAATAGAAATGAACAACTGATAATGAAACAATGATTTACTCATACATGTATATTAGTGAACTACATCAATCCCTAGACCATAAACGTTTAGCTCATGGCCATAACCAAATATTCAACTAAAAACGATATATACATGATCAAACAACAACAAGAGTTTAGAAATAAAGAGAGAAACAAGGGAGAATACCCGATATCTGAAGAATGGATGGTTCTACGTCCGTAAAATTCGCTCCGATCTTGTTTCCTCTTCTCCAATTAATGAACTCTCTTGCTTGGTATGATCTTGAGCTTTCAAAAAACTCCCAAAAATGTTCTAGGTCTAACTAGGAATGAGTGGGAATCAATAGAAATACAAAATATCTCAAAAATATCTGAAAATATCATTACCAGCTAGTGCCTAATCACTACAGTGATCAGGGGTCAGAAACACACTGACGGACCATCGCTACAGCGACCTCTTTCACCGTAGCAATATATAGTCAGTGTCTAGTGCCAAATTTGTATTTTTTATGTAACTTTGTCATCCGAACTCTGATTGAGGTGATTTAAAAATCTATGGAAAGCTAAGATATGGATCTACAACTTTAATGTTTTGATATTGTTTAAAATAAGATTGTATTATTGTCAAAAATGACCTTGAATTTACTGCACCTGAACCAATTTTGCATTTTATCTCCCATTTATTTATAAACCTACAAAATAATATAAAAACATATTAAATTAACAAAAATGCTTGAAAACACACAAATATTTGAACCTAAAAGTACTTGATTTGTTGGTAAATAAATAACTCATCAAATACCCCCAAACTCAAACGTTTGCTTGTCCTCAAGCAAAAACACCCACACAAGAAAGTAAACTACTACAACAAAATAACGAACACAACTTGCTAAAAACGAAAGACACTAACGAACTAAAAACAACGACGTGTGAGTTTTGAATTTCAACTAATCGACCAAAAAGTTTTTCCTCAACAGCCCCCAATCATATTGAATTAAGAATAAAACCGCACCATGTGGTGTTCTAGAATTTCAACATTCAATAATGGTAAACGTCATTCTAGATTCTTTCCAAGTGTGTGTGCGAAAACTCTCATTACACAACCATCCAAAGACCAGATTGGATTATCCACCAACAAAGTTCATGACTTAAACCAAAGAGCTATAGGATTTCTATAAGCCAGATTGGGTTCCACTCTCCACTAATGTAGGTTAAGCAATTCTAAAGATCAAAAGGACCTAGTTCAGTTTTTATCATTGGCAAAGGGTATATCAGGAATATAAAACAAGTAAACATCATTAACTCAACGATACCCAAGGCACAACGCTTGGCACTATATCACACTCGTACCCATAAAAATCAATTTTGAAATAATCTTGAACTTATATTTTAAAACGTAGTACTTACTTGTCTAAACAAACAAAAATAAAACCATATTTACACTCTCTTTTTTTCGACCACACCCCCAAACTTATTTGATTTGTACAATTTCACAGGTGTGAAAATATGATAGAAAAATAACAAGCGAGTACTCGAATACCGAACAAATCAAAAGTTCGCCCAAAACCCAACCGCTCACTTCAAGTAACATAAACAAATGCTAACTTGATTTCAACTCAAATCGTGACTTAGGTTTAGTTACAGTGGCTTGGAAAAAAATTAATTAGTCAGAGTATTTGTTACGTGTTCAAAATTGAAACGGCTAACAAGCTTTGACAAGGTAACGAGGGGTAAAACATATTACATCGAAGGCTTCAACGGCTCAAGCAATCAAAATGAATGCCTAAATCATATCTCCTAAACTGACTCGCCTAGGATTTCACCTCAAGTTTCCTCTAATCAAGTTCTAGAATCCCCTAAATTATCATGAACTTGGCTACTGGATAATTGCCATCAAATCAATTGGATAGCTAATACATTGAGTCTACGTGCTCGTGCAAATTAGGATCTATAATGACTTTTACCAAAACGAGGTGTCAAGCACACAGAACACACTTGAATGGGCATTACGCTTGATTTCAATAAATAACAAAGGGATAATATTATCATCGAGTAATGGTCCAGAAGAACTACAAAACTCAATACACAATAATAATAGCTACAAACACACTTATACTAAACAAACACGCATGAAATTAACTAAACAAAAATTAAACTTAACATAACACAACAAAAAGACATCAAACTATAAAGTATACAAAACATAAACATCCCCCCCCCCCCCCCTCTAAACTCAGAATGGGCAGTGTCCATAGTGACCCAACATCAAACTCAACAATTGACATATAGCATAGTGACAAAAGAGTTTTTGAACACGTACCTGGGAGGCAAGACAATCTTGCCTCCAAGTATAGTCGACGATGATGGCTTAATTTATTTGAAAACTTGAGTTACCTCTCAAGAAGCGTTTGGTTTAATATCCTCAGCTTGACACAGAGAAGGGCTCGTCAAAGAGCAGCTTCCGCCCATAGTATGTGTCATATAACATAACATATGGGTCTTAATTCTCAATGCCCTCAAGCTTAGCGAAATATGGCATTAATTGGCACGTGCTCTCAACTTGATTCTTCTCGGGCTCATGTGCTTAGGAAGCTTGAATGAACGAAGTTAAAGGTGGTAAAGGACAAGTGAGCCACATCAAATCCTCATAGTTATGACCGTCTTGGATCGGTGATGGCAACACCAATTGGATTTCAAGATATGGGGACTCAAAATCATCTTCTGATTTGTCATCAACAAACAATTCTTGAGCCTCGTCTTCTTTCAAATCATCTTCATAATGCACCTCCAAAGTCCTCCCACTTGCATTTGACTCCTCATAGTGGCTTTCACGGATAGATGTGGCATGTGCGTCTCTCAGTGTAAGACCCTGGCTTTTATTAAAGTCGTATTTTATAATATTTAGAAAAAAAAATGGGGTGAAGGGCATTAATTATTGGAATTAAAATTTTAAGGGGTTAATTGGTAATGTTCAAACTAGTAATATTAGGAATTTGGGCTTAATTAATGACTTAACAAAAATTGAGGGGGGGACTTAGGTAATTTAAATAAAACAATTAAAAAAAAAATAAAGATGACATCATCTCAATCAGGACCCATGTTCAGCGACTGACGGTGGCGCGATTCTCATACCGACGGCGACGTGTAATCAAATGGAGAGATGGAGAGACACGCGGCTGATCGTTCCTGCATATATATATATATACTCATGCACACACACGGAGAGGAAAGGTGGAGCAAAAATCAGAAAAATAAAAAAAAAAAAAAAAAAAATGAGAAGAACAGCAAACCGTAGAGAGAGAGAGATCGCCGGTGGGTGTTCTTCCGGTTCGTCAATCGATCGTATTCGGTGCATGTAAACTCTGTGTGTGTGTGTTCTTTAGTGTCTTCGGTGTGTGGGTGCGCGCGCAGACGGCGAGGATGATCGGCGACCGTCACGGTGTCGTCGCCGGTAAGTGGGAGTGGGAGTTCCGGTTGGGTAGGTAGGTGTTCAATTCTGGGTACATGATTAGGGATGTGTATGTGTGTTTTCTGTGTGTATGTAGGCAGTATTGGTGGTCATCTCCGGAGTGGAGAATAGAGAGAGAGAGATGGGGTGCCGTCGGTTTCGGCGGCGTGAGTTTGGCCAACGGTGGTGGCGGTGATCGGGAGTTTGTGTGTGTGTGTTATTTTTGGAGGTCCGGGGGTGTGAGCTTGTGGGGGGTCCGGTGGTCGGAGCAATGTTCGGCGGTCGATCCCCAACGCCGGACGCAGGCGCAGACAAGGAAGAAGAAGCGTGGGAAGAAGAAAGAACAGGAAAAAAAAAAAGAAAAAAAAAAGGGAAATTACAAAAACCACCCCAATAAAATTTAAAAATTCATCCCAGGGCCCGTGAACATTTCAGAACAGGTAACATTTTTATTGGACACTGTTATCGATTACATTAAATTGTTGGGCATTAAGAATTATCACATTCGTAATAAAAATTGTCGTGATCGCGATAACATTTTTATAATCGCAAATTTTAATAAATTGGTACAGTAAACTTAACATAATGAAATTAAACGAATAACAATTTTTGTAATGACATGTGGGGAATTATGGAAAATCAGGACCTGCATTCATCTAATTAGGTTATTTTAAATACGATATTAATTTAGGCCCTATTACTATTAGGTTCGCAGGCACCGGAGTTTCGGTAGAGAGCAGTCAGTAAAAGCTTTTGGGAACGGATCATGAGGTGAGTGTACTGTCTTCTTGTCAAATTATTTTCATGCAAAATGGTCGTACTGAGACTAAATGATTTTATAAGACGATATGGATCAAGCAGGTTTTAGGATGAATGAGTAAAAAATGGATTTTCGTGATATTACAATAGTTTTCGAAATAAAGTTAAGAATGATTTTCATTGAATTCAGAAGTTTAAAAAGAAAGTGGAAAAAAAATGGTTTTGATAAAAATCAGACGTTTTTAAAGTAAAAGAAATATATGATTTTGGGATTTAAAAATCAGTTTTGGAAATAGAGAGTGAGGGTTGAGATTTGCCCGTATTGATTAGACGATAATATTGGTTTGTGAATTGATGATGACGTTTTTAATTTGACAATGCTATAGTATTTATCTGCTTTCGGCAGAGTGATGTGATCCGCTTCGGCGGAGTGATGTTTATCTGCTTTGGCAGAGTGATGTTAGACATTTATACTGCGCAGTGATTATCCGCTTCGGCGGAGTGATGGGTGTTCGTAGGAAGGCATATCCTACGGATGGTACAGTACCGTTGCAAACTCCCGATCGTGAGGTTAAAACGATCATTAGGGCTGGCCAGTGTGTGTGTGTGTGTTTGAGAAGATGTTTTGAGATGTGGTATTTTGCTTATATTGGGTGATTTATTATGGTGATTGACATGATGCGTATGCTAAACGATTTTGCATGGAACTTATATATAGTGCTTTATTCTCACTGCTAATATTATGAAAACTTTTGTGAGCTACATAATATTTACATATCTGAGCCTGATCCATTTTAGATGTTGCAAAATAAACTATTATTACTATAAAAATATTTTACTAAGAAGGCAGTACACTCGCAGGTACAACGGCTAGGAGTTGGTCCCCTACTGGCACTAGGTAGAGCTACGTGATGGAGTCAAATAAGCGATTGAAAAACGCGGTCAAGGGCGAACCTATAAAATGGTTCATGGATAAATACTTTAAATTAGTAAAATTTTGGGACGGGTGTGTCCCCCATAATAGATATTTGTATTATACAGTGGGTGTATATTGTCTTTCATTTGGTTATTAGGGTATTGGTGATGTCATGTTGTAGTCACGTCAGCCTCGAGATGACGGGTGTCCGGGACGGGTTGTGACACTCAGTGCCACCACTTCTAACTCGGCCTCAATAAAGCAAATAAGCTGACCGATTTGCGTCTCAAGAGACGTTACGATCGTATCAATTTCAATGCAGGTCATCTCAATATTGTCAAGACGATCCTCATGCTCATTGAGACGGTTAAGAGTTCCCCTCTAGAAAGCATGAGTCTCCCCCATGAATGCATCAAACATTTCTTTCAGGGTGGGAGAAGACTCCACATTTTAGTCAGGGGTGTTAATCCATGGCGCCGAAATGTTGGAACTATCCCCCAAGTTTTTGTGACTTGTTGAATATTTTCAACTCTGAAAGTCAAACTCCGCCATGTCTTCTAATGACCAATAGGCTTCATCCGCGGTTAGTTGGTCGAATAAGATGGTATCATTTTCTCCTTCCACCCAAGTTCTTGTTGCGACTTATAACCCATCGAGGAAGTTCAGTAGTTGACACTCCCTCGAGAAACTATGCTTGGAGAACCAAAATAGCAACTCAATGTATCATTCCCAAGCATAATAGAATGGCTTGGAATCCTGTTGAGAAAAACTCTAAAGGACGTGTTGATGAGACATTTTCAAGTACCTCACAAGACAAACAAAACTAAAAATAAAAATTTTAAAATAAAATAAATGCCTTACTTTTTCACAATATCAACAACAATCTAAAAATCAATCTCTAGCAACGGCGCCAAAAATTTGGCAGCGAATTATTTCATCACTATGTTACCGCAAGTGTACGAGTCAAATTTTAATAGTATAGGAAGAGTAGGGTCGTCGTATCCACAGGGATTGGTTTAAATCGTAGTTAAGTACCACAATTGTCGTAACCTAACTTTATCTAGGCGATCCAATTTTAGATTTTTGTTATAAAAATATGAAACTAAACTAAATTAATTAAACTAAAATACTAAGAATAACGTCTATAGGAATAAATTATCTAGGGATTAACTTCATTCACTTAAACGTGTTTGATTTAGTCTAGTTTACATTAACGGTCATTAATCTATCTAACAATATAGGTGTCTAAAACTCACTCACTACCTCTCCTGAGTATAAAGTGAATGAATATGCAATTCGTGTCAATATTGATATCCTTATCTAGCGTCTAAATGATTACATGAGTCTCGCCCCAACCTCACGGATTGCACATGTTCTAATAATCTCCCAAAATATTAGAACGTCGCAATGTGTTTAAACCTAGTCCGAATCCAGGGTTACCTCTCTCGAATGTCAAACCTCGTATTATCAAATCAATCACAATATCATAACACACATAATATGGAAGTAAAAGAACGGTAAACACAATCGAATAGGGATGAACAACCGATAACGAAACAACGATTTATTAAAACATGTATATTAGTGAACTACATCTACCCTAGACAATAAACGTTTAACTCATGGCCATAACCAAATATTTAACTAAAAAAGATATATACATGATCAAACAACCAACAAGAGTTTAGAAATAAAGAGAGAAACAAGGAAGAATAGCCGATATCTGAAGAATAGATAGTTCCAAGTCCGTAAAATCCGTTTCAATCTTGTTTCCTCTTCCCCAATTGATGAACTCTCTTGCTTGGTATGATCTTAAACTCTCAAAAACTCCCAAAAACATTCTAGGTCTGAGTGGGAATCAATAGAAATTCAAAATATCTAAAAATATCATTGTCAGCTAGTGCCTGGTCGCTACACCGAGCAGAATATCATTGCAGCGATCAAGGGGTCAGAAACACACTGACGAACCATTGCTGCAGTGACCAAATCATTGTTGCAGCGATATATAGTCAGTGTCTGGCATCTGATTTGTATTTTCACCATAACTTTCTCGTCCGAACTCTGATTGAGGTGATTCAAAAATATATGAAAATTTAAGACATAGATCTACAACTTCCATGTATTGTTATTTTCCAAAATCGGATTACATCAATGTTAAAAATGGCCTTAAAGTTACTACACCTGAACCAATTTTGCATCTTGTCTCCCATTTATTTATAAACCTACACAACAATACAAAAACATATTAAACTAACAAAAATGCTTGAAAAAATACAAATATTTGAACCTAAAAATACTTGATTTGTTAGTAAATAAACCACTCTTCACTCTTGCAACCAGAAGCTCTCTATTAACCTAGTATTCAGCATCACGTCCATCCTCCAAATGTGGCATCAAATCATCAGTCATCTTATCTTTAGTCTCAATACCTCCATCATCCTTCATAATCATCACTCTCTTGTTTAGACATTGAGATGAAATATGGCCTATTCCCAAACACTTAAAACATTTAATTTCTCTATTTCTAGAAGGCTGGAAATCGGTCTTACCTTGGTTTGGTGTACCTCCAGCTTTATGAATTTTGGGAGGTTCAGCCTTGGGCTGAAAATTAGGTTTCGCATCCCTCTTACTCTAATTCAATTTCCAAGAAGAAGAAGAACTCGATTGTTTCCCAGCTTATGTAGACTCCTTACATTTCAATTGTTGCTCCACTTTAATAGCAATGCGCACCATGTCATTCAACTCAACATAATACTGCAACTCCACCACATTTGCGTTGTCATGATTTAACTCGATTAGAAACCTAGCTATAGTAGCTTCTCGCTCCTCTTCCACGTTGGCTTGAATCATGGCTATTCATATTTCTTTGTAATAGTCTTCCACATTTTTAGACCCTTGTATAAGACTTTAAAACTTTTGGAACAAGTCTCTATAATAGTGACTTGAAATAAATCACCTTCTCATAGTAGATTTCATCTCCTCCCATGTTACGATAGCTCTTTCACCATTCCTCCTCCTACTCAAAGTAAGTTGATCCCACCATACAATAGAATAATCGATGAATTCTATGGTATCCCACTTCACCTTCTTTAACTCAGAGTAGTTGTGACAATAGAATACCAATTGCATTCCTTTCTCCTACTCCAAATAAGCTTCAGGGTCGTTTTTGCCTTGGAAAGATGGAATGTTCACCTTGATACTTTCCAAGTTATTATAAATTTTCTCCCCATATCTATCTCCTCTGTTCCCATATCCAAGCCCAAAGCTTCCCAATCTCACATTAGAGATGCGATCCTCTTCATCTAGGTCATCTGCATAATCATCTTTATAGTTAAACTTAAGCGAATTCCTCTCTCTTCAATGTACATTAGGAGCTCTAGGTGTCTGCCCCCTTTGTAAACTAGACTCAATTTTGTCTAGTAGCTCATGCACTTTATCAAACTGTGAGTTCAACTTTTCAAACTTTTGTCCCAAGGATTTGAAGAAAAGTTTGAAATCTACCATTTTCAGTGCTTCATTGGATGAGTCTTTGTTTGTTTCTTGAAACATGTTTAATAACTTACAAAACAAAATTAGTAAACCTAAAAAATACTCCCTCATGTGTTTCCCTCAAGATTGATGGCACTCACACTCATGTTTCACTCAAATTCAGCTTTTACCCTCTTATGAGTTCACACTATCTTGCATTTTTCCGCTCTTTTAGTTTATTCTTTTAGTTCTTTATTGAACTTAACCAAACCTGATCAAAAATTTCCTGGGACCAATCCAAACCCAACAAATCGATTCATCGAGAATGAAATTTAGGAAAAGAAAAATAAAGCGAATCAAGGAGAACACAACGATTAATCTTATGGAATAAAACAAGAAAAAGTTAAACCTCAATATGGGTTGTTGGATTTTTTTTTTCTTTTTTTATTCTATTTTTTTATACATAATTTCACTATTGTTTTTATTTTTGTTTCTATTTTTTTTAAATGATGAAATTCAGCAACCTTTTAAACGCGATTTGACCAACGAAGATGCACTGCTTTTTTTATCAAGATCTAACCAGATTTGGTTATGCTTTAATCAAAATCCCACCAGATTTGGTCGTATGATTTGGCTAAAAAAATAATAAAATTAAAGTAAGGATGAATAGATATCAATGAACGAAAAAGAAAATGATAGATGAAACCTTGCTTTGATTACTAAATGACGTGAACCTCACCAAGAATCACTGAGACCCAAAACTAATTTAGGATTTTTTTTCGCTAGGATCGATTTAAATTCAGATTTATAAATGAAAAGAAGAACACAAAAAATCAGAAAAGTTGGATAGATTAACTTGGCCCAACATTTATGAATGAAACGTAAACCAATGATTATAAGAGAATCATGAACCAAAAAAATCGAGCTTGAATGCCATAAGAAATCTTAATAAGTTCAGAAAAGTTCTCTAAAGAACTTAAAGAGAAAACCCTCTCAAATAATATTAATCAATGTAATATGTTATGTTTTTTCTCATGAGCACTTTCTTTCTTAAATAGACAGCCAAGAGAGTACTAGAAAATCTAGTCTAACAAGGAAATGAAACCTAGTCTAACAAGGAAAGGAAATAAAATAAAAAGAAACTTCTTTGAATGCCTTCCACTCCTAGTCTAACAAGGAGAGAAAACAAAAGAGAAGGAAACTCTCAATCCTGTTTTTTACTCCTAGTCTAACAAGGAAAAGACTCTTAGTTTTAAAAAAAAAAAGTCTAATTGGGAATCATGCCTTACAAATCATCAATTACGAGACCTAAATTAAAATTAAAAGACTAATTAATAAAATGAATAAGCTAAAAATTCATGGGTTTTATACCTAGGTCCATTCAAGTTTACGCATAAGCCCATTCGTTTACCTTGATGAGATAGATTAAGCCTTGATCGTCAATTGGGCCTAATTTGGGCTTCCCCATTTTATACTCAGCACAAATCTCTTGAATTAACCCATTGAGTGTTTCTTTAATTATCTTAGTTCTTGCCCTAGTAATAGGCATAACTGGAACATGTAGTGGATTCTTTGATGGTGCTCGTTGATTCTCATTAAGTGCCTTTTTTCCCAAATTCCACTTTGTCTCCTGAACTTCAAAACAATTTAGCATTCCTACCCATTCTTTTTATAGGAATATCCAAACTTCCATTCTTTTTTTTGTGACCCATTATGTTTATATCAAAAGTTGGATTGTAGAAATAGTCAATTAATTAAAATTTGAATAATTCCAATTTTTTCCCTATGAAGAAACAATTCTTCATGTCATTTTCTCCGTCTATAAGTCACATCTACCCATATATCACAGCTATATCCAGTTGATAGGAATTTCATTAAAAGAATGCTCTTTGTTATAATTTTCATCCTATACAATCTTTCTATCTCGTTTTTCCCAAAGAACCATGGGGTATGGATAGAGTCAAAAACTCTTAATCCAAAATCACATGTATATCGATTGATTATATATAATTTCCTATGACACCAATCGGAATCTCATACCAATTGTCACATTGTCCTAGATAGATTCTATATCGAATTATATTAAATCTAATCACATAAGACATGCATTTCTTTACTGATAGTGATAGATCGTGTCTTGTATACTTGGATAGTTGCACATATGATTCAAATACCCAATTAATACATTTCCATATTCATGGTTCGAAGACAATACTCAATATTATAAAAATATAAATACGTATACATGTAATACTTAGTACCTATAGTTTGAAGAGCACAAATGTTATAATAACTCTTACATCCCATTTTTACATTAAGCAAAGCTATCATATGGGATATCTCAGATAATCACGTCCAAGGTCGTTATTACTCTAGTAAGTCCCCTTTTGGTTGTTCTAGCATCTCACACTAGTGGTTGAGACTCTCTATTCTCAAAAGATAAAATACCCCAAAAGTTAGTCTAGATTGGTAAGGACATGTTTTAACAATGCAATACCTGCTGGGAACACTTAGGATACAAATTATCAAAACGTCAATGATCTCATTGTAATACCTTGAAAATTTATATTTTTGAAAATATTATTTTATATAAGTTAAATACTTTTAGGATTGTTTTTCAAATTTATGATATAAATAATATTTGATAATATTTGGGGTTAAATGTTAATTTTAATTTGACTTTTAAAAGTTTTGGGACTATTGTACTATTTAAAATATAACTTTAAGAGTTTTGAGATATAATTAATATTTTTTTATTTCAAGAAGAATAATTAGTATAAATAAATAAATTTAAAAAACAAATTAAATTACATGGATCAAATCGTTGCCTTCCTAAGGAAGGCAACGAATTTGAACCAAGTATTTGTATGTATTTGTGTGTCAATTGACACGTGGCTGAATATTAAAAAAAAAATCAAGTTAATGAGACGGTTGCCTAGATCAACATATATATATATATATTATACTACCAAATAGATAGATGATATATAATTATACGTATATTGGTGTATATGTTAAAAATAATAATAAAGATTGATCAATATAGTAGCGATTTCAATTCGGATTTCGGTTTCGGATTTCAGGTAGAATTTCTAACTCTTCTAATATATGTATTTAATCTCTCTTTGTATTGTATGGTTTATGCTATTACTATTATAATTATTGTTTTTCTTTAAATATTTATGAGTACGTATTATGCGAAAATTATGTGAGATACACATTTATCTGTTTATTTGGGGTTTGACTGGATACACGTATTAGAGGGGTTGAAATTCTACTAAACCCTAACTCACAACCCCACAGTTTTGATTGCAAAGTCGGTGAGAATAAAACTGCGTCAAGAATTTTATTTGAATTTCTATTTCATCTGTAATAATTGTAGTTATTATTTACTGTTGTAAAATATACTTGATAAATCGATAATTATAAATAAATTTAAATTTTATATAAATTATTTTTGTATTATTTTTACTTATATATACACGTGAGCTTATATACACAAAAATTGGATTTGGATTTGTATTATTTTTAGTTATATATATACGTGAGCTTATATATACAAAATTAGATTTGGAATTAGAACATGGAATTGGATTTGAAGTGCAACCATATTACTTAAAAAACAAAACGAATTTAGTTATATGCTCAAAATTTAAGAACGGATTTATAACTAATAATAATATTAGATTTATGAATAATTGAATATAATTATAGTCGTCGCATTGTAAAATTTCTCGAATTTTTATAAAATGAAATATTGGCTATTCAGTTTTAGTTGCAAATTCTTCAAGCAGAAAAATTGCGTGGCGGGCCTAGAAAATCGGGTCGTTACAAAGCGGTATCAAAGAGGGTTTGCAACTACCCTAGGCTTGGATTATAGTACCCATTACTCATAATAAGTGAAGTAATACTTAAAAATAATAATAATTTTCGTATAACTCATTAATTCGAAATATATATATATATTGATGTGAAAAATGGTATAAACAATTAGCTAGGGCGAATAAAACCCAACAACTTGCGAAGATCTAGAGAGTGAAACAGGGTTTAGAAGAAATGGATGGCTTGAAATTCGGATACACATTTGATGGGAATTAGAAGCCAACTTAACGCCAAACTAAAAACTTAAAAGAGAGAGTGATAATGACATTATCAGCCCTTAAATTTTTGGAATAATGTAAAATTGATCCTTGAAGTTATAAATTTTTCATTTGAATCCTTAATACTTTGGAAATGATGTCGAATCTATTATTTGTTTCGATAAATGGTTAATATTAACACATGTTCACATATGCATGTTTATCTATCTCGGAAAAGATAACACTCAGACCATATAAATATAAGTGTTCTGCTCGTATGTTAAATTGACTAGATTGGACCATATACATGTGTAAATTTTCCAATTAGTTTACATGGTATAAATGCATGAATGAGGAAAAGGAAAAGTGTATCAGGAAAAAATATTGGGCTTATAGGAGCATCACAAAGTGGACACGAGAAATGGATACAAATTCGTATATTTTTTTTATTGAGTTATATATATATATATATATATATATATATATATATATATATATATATATATATATATATATATATTACAACATATTTACATTTTCAGACATTTTGAGCCGTCGGATCGAATATCGTACGGTTAAGATTAGATCTGGAGACATTTTAAACCCTTAGATTGAATATCTAACGGTCGAAATTGAATGATACAAGAGACATTTTTGGCCATCAGATCAGATTAAATCATGAGCTGAGATTTTTTGATCATTTTTTACTGTGGAATCGTTTCGATCCAACGGTTGTGATTGAATATTTTTTTTAAAATCTCTCAAGTCACAACACTCTATATAGTTTCCCTATCTACAAATAAACCCCCAAATCTCTCACAATCCTGCCATAATCGCGACCGCCTTATTTGCTCTCTCAATCTTATTGCCATCTCCATTCTCAAAATTTAACTCCAGTTTTCCTCTTTAGATCTATTCCTAATCGATCACCATTCTATCGCAAATCGTCATTGTTGCTCTGGCCATCTCTATTGCCATTGACAAATCCTCCACGACCAGTCGTCACCTCGCCCCCTCCATCGCATCCGCTACTGCCGTCGTCGTCATCATCGTCTCGATCAATCGCTGCCTTAGGGTACATTTTTACCTCCGATTTTTCTCAGATTCAGATCAAGAATTTACCTCCGATTTTCTTCTTTCAGATCCGTTGAATTGTTCGAGAGTATTCGTGGTAGAGGAATCGCCTCCATCGCCATGTCTTCTCGCTCAAGCTCCAGTGCAACGTCAATCTCGATCTATGGATGCCCCCCATTCTACATGCTTCTCTCAATCGATGTCTGACTTTCGAGATTGGGTTTTGTTCTGGATTTTCCCATTCTCTCTCTCTCTTGCAATATCACTCTCGAGTTCGATCTGTCACGCCACCGTGACTCTGTCGCCCACCCAACCCTTGGTAAGTCTTCTCTCCCTCACTCGGGTTCTATCTCAACTTTGTCACTCACCACACACCAATATAACTTCGAACAAATTTGTGTTTAATTTAACTAGATGTAACTCAAATTTTGCTAGATCTGAATTCGACCTAACCAGGCCCATTTCCATTTTTCTATGTGTTTTAATGTTCTTTTTGTTTCTATAAGCAGTTGAATTATTTGAAAATTTTGCTCCCATAATTTTCAAATAATTTCTGGAAACAACTGATTTATTCCTGCATTTCTATTTCTACAGCGAGAATGCAGGGAAATCTACCATACCAAAAGAATGCGTAGGTGAGCCCCTTTTCCCCCAAATCTGTAACTTTCAACTTTAGCCAAGTATCATTTTTGGGTTTTCTGAAAGAGCTTTCGAGTTACTAATTTTTGTACTGAATCAACAGTTTTGTAATTAAATAATGTATTTCGCATCAAGTTCAGTTGCAGAGTTACTAATTTTAAATCGAAATTTTTGTAATTGAATAGGGTATTTTGCGTCAAGTTCAACTTCAACGCAAGTTATGTTATATTCAGGAGTGACTATACTAATCTCAGACTTCAGAAATTCAAAGCATTAGAGTAAATGGGAGTTGTACGATTCTCATCTATCTCTGCTTATATTTCTTTTACTTTTTCAAGTTGAAATATTTTTAAGACTTTCGAATAAGATTTGTCCTTTTAGCCGCATAATGTACTATTATTCATTAGTTATACGTACCAATAGAAAAAAAAAATTATATAATCCTTAGAGTGATACACTTACATGTCAACTAGATAATGTTGATATCAACTGTCCCTTAAAGTTTTTTTTTTTGGTTAGTTCTTGAGTATTTGTTGAATGTGGACTGTGGAGTAATCTCCCTCCCAATTTATCTGATCTGTATTTGATTTATAGGTTTCAATTTATTGTTGTTGCTTTTTCTAATCTGAAATCGAACTCGAAAATGTTGTTCGGTAATTACACTGTTGGTGATGATTGATTGTCTTTGAGTTTCCCAGATCTTGCTCGGCTAGATTGTTACCCAAATTTCGCTTGGGTAGTTGGCTTGAGATTTAAAAAAGGTCAATATCACAAGATGATCTAATTTTGGTTTTGTACTTGCTACTTTGCTACGTGTTTTCATATAATCAATTTTATTGCTTTAATGTTACATTGCAGTTGAAGAAGGAATTAAACTAAAACAAGATACTCAAACACCTTGAAAATAAGTTTTGCTGCAACGGTCACTAGCAGGTGAGCATCTGAATTTAAAATTAGATTCGTTTGGGCACCATTTTTTTTGTTTTTTTAATTTTTTTAGAGCAAAAACTTAAAAAAGGCAGTAGCTTTTTAATTTGTTAATTAAATTTATATTTTGTTTGGATTTGTAGTTAATTAAATAAAAGTGAAGCTGAATTAGGGTTAATATGATATTTATGACCCCAATTTGAAGGTTTGAATTAGAGTACTAATTGCTTGAATAGAAAATTCTAAATTTGTTCATTCTTTTCAAATTGTTACTTCCAATTTTGTCTGCAAATTAATGATCGGAATCTAAATTTCAAACAAGCAAAAGTATATTGTTATCCACTATTTATATATCCGCTTCATCAGGTTAGTGTGTGTAGTTTTTCTTTTTAATGTTCATATTTTACAATTGTTGAAGGATTAAATATGATGCAAGTGTAGATACTTCAGTTTAAGTTTTTTCATTTTTTAATTTTAACTCTTTGAAGTCATGTTCATCTGTTCACCTAAATGGCGCTTTTTAATATGCTTATGTAAACTCCAAACAGATTAACCCTAAAAGATTCAATCCGACGGCAGCAGACCATGGTGAAACGTGGTTCTTCCGGAGACGAACCGCACCGAACAAGTATGTAACCTAATTCTCGATTTTTGTCGTGATGGAGAGATTTTTTTTTTCATTATCCTCAAATTTAGATATGTTTAATTGGTTTTTTCTCTAATTACTAAGTTTAAAAAGGTTTGCAATTGCAATGATTGTTTAAGATATACACGCAAGGGTTCCAAGAAAAATGTAAATAATATTTTCTTTTGTGTTATGAAATAAAATAAGGTGAATTTTTTTGACAATATTTTTTGTTGTGAAATAAAATAAGGTAAATTTGTTCCAGAGCTTAGCTTCAATAAGAGCCACCTTTAATTCTCAGTGCAATATTTACTCAAAAGTGCAGTGGTTCTGTACTTTTTATTCAGGTATATTTCACTTCCATTTGTAGGCAATTTATCTTCGGATTTTTTTATTCCTTTTTTAATGTCTATAAGGGTTCTTTCATGTTTTTGGATTATTTTGAAATATTTTTTCATTTATTGTAAAAAAACAGAACTGGTATATTTTCCTTTGGTTTGATCCTGAATATTTTGTTTACTCCAATTTTTGCACAATAATTAAATTTCCTTTGGTAAGTCTGAACAAGACAGTAGATTTCAGTGACTTGAAATATGTTTCGTATGCGCATTAGATTTTCATGATATCAACTCTTTGATGTTTCAGTTTGGAGCTATATTGTTTGGTATATCTAGGCTATGCTTCTCTCTCTAAATCTCTGATCTTTCTTCAAGTTATGACACCGAAGGCTATTGTTGAGACAGTTCGGTTTGATTTTGACGATGATCTTTTTGTTTTTGAGCATCCATCGTTGTGTTCTTTCCAGTAAGCTTACTGTTTACGAAATACACCCATTGGATTAAACAAATCGAACTCCGCAGTGGTTAATTTATTTTTTTTCTCTCTCTAGAATTAGGACTCTTTATGTTATTTTTGTTGAATCTCGATTGCGGTGATTCATTTAGATCTTCAATGTCATCCGATATAAGTTAAATCCCAGAATTGTTAGTCTCAAGATCTATTAACGTCATTGTGTGAAATTTTTGAATTCAAACAAATATACGTTGTGATTCTTGACGTTTATGGATGAATTATTGGAGACTGTGGCCTGTCAGGATGTTTTTGTTGTCGGATTCGTTGATTATTTCTGCTGCTAAGTTATTGGAAATCATCGATTTTGGTGTTATTGGGTTTAGGGTTTTAAAGTTGTTTGAGCGAGGAGGATAGGGATCGATCTTTTGCCTCTTCCAACAGTGGGATCGCCAATAAAACTGTGGGTAGGGTTATGACGGAAGCAGGCGGGAAGAGGTTCTTATAGAGGAAGTTAGATCAGTGGGGGACTAGGCGATTATTGGAAAATTAGGGGGTTATTTTTTGGTTCAGACTTGATTGTCTTAGTTGTTGTTGGTGGTAGAAATTTTCATGGAGAAAGGGGAGGAAATGGGTAGTCTGTTTCACCAAGCACTTCGAAGCATGTGTTTCAACACTCCATGGAAGTATGTAGTCTTTTGGAAACTCAAATATCGTGCTAGGATGTAAGCTTTTTATATGTTGCTCCTCCTTTTTTCAATCTTTGCATTTCTCTTTGTTGTTCTTCTACTTTTCTTTGATGTTCCTTTGCTTTTATATTATTAGTTTATTGGTTTGTTTGTTGAGAATTGAAGCGTCAGAATTGAAATTGGAAATAAACGCATGTGAAAATCTAAAAATTTACATGCGTTCATTTTGAATTCCAATTCCAAGTCTTGAATTCCATGCTAACAAACGGTACTTTAACGTCTTATTTTCCAATGAAAACATTGTAAGTAAAATATCTCATTTTCCTTTAACATTTGTATCAATGAAATTGAATCAAACCAGTAAATAAGAAAGTAATTTTCATTTTAGTTGTATTTTTTTTTAAACTTTCATTTTAGTTAGTCCTCTAAAAATGGAGTTCGTCTTTATTTTTATTCACATTTTCTTTCTATTGTTTCTTTGCGATATGGATTACCAACAAAACTATTGTCATTGAATGTCGAAAGTTGTTGCACAAAAGGGAGCATGCTATTAAATTCCACCTTAATTATGGAAAGGTTATTGATTTGTGTGATTTCCAAAGGTTTCCGAAACATGGTAGACCTATTGTTGGTTTTGGGGTTTTAGTTTGGAACCGTTAATTTGATCTACGATAAGTTTCAATAGAAGCAGAAGTCCACTTAGAGAGGAGGTTCCTTAGTAGGGGACGGATATAAGTTGGTAAGTTTTGGGCCCTGTCTGTATAGCGTTTTCTTTTTTTCTTTATTATTTTTTAAATTCTATTCTTTTGTTTCTTTTTGAAATCCAAGATCCATTGAATTCCCTTCTGACGCCATAACTCTTAACATGTATAGATTGTATAGCAATGTCTAGAATCTTAGACCTTTTGATGATATTCTTAATTGGACATTTTAACTGGTTCATTGTTTAAAATGTGTGCATTGGTTTAAAAACTATTCATCGCTATTTTTTTTTTAATTCTATTTTTTGGGTTGTTTGTATTATCTGAAATTTAACTTCTTTTATTTATGTTGATTATTTCTTTTAATTTCTTGCAAGGGGGGGCAAAGTTTGAGTAATAATTTATCTAATTATATGCTAAATGAACTTGACTTGGGACAAGTATTGTATTATGTTATAAAACTCTTTGTCTATTGCACTTGCTCCAGTTTTGAAATTAAACAGCTTTGAGATGAAGGAGTGGTTGAATGTTTTGTATATATTTTCTTTTTCTGTTTCTAATATCCGTTTTAGATTTTTGTTGTCTTCTTAATTCCTGATTTTGTTTCTGTATGTAGTTTTTAATTTATGTGGCTATGTTTAATATATGTTTATCTTTTAGATGTAAGATTATATACAATCCAAACAAAAGCTAAACAATAAAAGTGGATCAACAACTGAAGAAAACCCAAGATCGGGACATACTTTCGTCAATTGCACTTTTTCTTCTTCTCTCATTTTTCTCACTGTTTTGGCACTTTCTAAGCTCTCAAAACATTCAGAAATAGATGGTGTATATGCTGGAGATTAAGTGCTTGAGCTTAGGGACTAAAGCCTCTTATGTAGCCAAACTCCCATCAAAACTTATGGCTCTTCCGTTACCATTTCTTGAGTAAATCAATGAATAACGGTTGAAATATTTTCCAAACTTAATGGAATTCAATGATCGACATTTAAGTTTACCGTTTAAGAAAATGGATCATTTACATTAGAATGACTTTTCAATTTTTAATTTATATTTATACTTCTATTTGTGAGAACATTTATTCTTTTCAAAATTCCAAATTTTATATCAAATTACATATTTTCATTTTGATTCTTGGGATTCAAGCGATCTTCGTTTGTTTTGGTCGTTATGTTTTTAATTTTGCATTGTTGATGTTGTAGATGACGAAGAAGGTTAAGGAGGAACCTGTCTTTGATCATTAACGATTATTGTCGACGTTGCAGATGATGAATAACTTCATATTGTAGATTATGGTATAATTGTTCATTAGAAAATAATTGTTTACCATATGATTGTGTTAGCTATTGTTGTGTCTGGTTGTTAATGTTGTGTTATAAAATAGGTGGCGTTAAAAAATAGGAATTAGAGAATTTGGAATGTTATATAAATAGAAGTGTTTATGTCCAATTATTGGTTTTGCTAATTTGAAAATAGTTTTTGAATGTTAGTGTGTTGTATCAACAATGGGAATTATGTCAAAATACTTTAAATTTTTTACTGGTTATGTTTGTTTATGTAGTGTTCATTATAAAAATAGAAGTTAATAATTTGAAAATGTTATAAACATAAATGGGCTTATATCGATTTTTTTTAGGGTTAATTACACTTTATCCCCCTGTGGTTTGATCAATTTGTACTTACCCCCCCTATGGTAAGATTTTCAAACCACTTACCCCCCTGATGTAGGGGGGTAAGTGTACCAAATATTTGACCACAAGGGGTAAGTGGCGATTTTCAAACCATAAGGGGGTAAATGCAAATTGGCCAAATCACAGGGGGATATAGTGTAATTAACCTTTTTTTTTTTTGCTAAATTATGATACTTTTTATAATAAAAAAAATTAAAAAATTAAAACCCGTGCCTTTAGGCACGGGTAATACCCTAGTGTATATATATATATATTTGAATTTGTTACCAAAAAAAGAGCGCATTAATTAGGTTTTATGATCTAGAAAAGGTTGGTATATTAGAAATTATGAGAATTTATAATGGAAGATGGGTAGATAAAGAACATTTTTAGAGTTATCTATTGAGAGATGAAAAGGCTGGAAAACATGGAAGAAAACAAAAACACAAACTTTGGCGTTTGATGTGTATACTGTATGCACTTTGAACAAACTGTGTACCCTTTTAAATGTTCTCCAAAGTAAAAGCATTTCTTTGTGGTAGTATGAACTTTTTTTTGGAAGCAATTGAATAGCAATCTCTATCTTGATATATTTGCTGCTTATTTTTATTTTTCTTTGGTGTTGTTTATATTTCTGGAATTGGACACTTGAAATTAGAATGTGAAATTGATCACAAATTAAGTTCGAATATTAAAAAAAAAAAACAATAGTAAATTAAGTAAGACTTGGTGAGTGTCGTGTTAGTCGTGGACCATAGGGTTATTGGTTTAAAAATGTTTTACTGTTTTTTATATAAATCGTTAAATTATATTTTCATATTAAATTGGAAAAAAAAATATTGATGAAAATGAACAGTTTTATGTTGTTAAATGATTCAAGTAAAATTTTAAAAGTGAAAATTTTATTTTTATTATCCTGCTATGTCATAATTGTCTCGTCAGGAGAGCATGTCCTTCGAGATATTGTTGGTCCTTACAAGAGGACATGTCCTATAGGACGTTGTGTTGTGACCTGACAGGAGGATAAGTCCTGCAGGTAATTGAATATGTTGTTGAGACCTGACAAGAGGGTAAGTCTTGCAGGTGGCTGATATATATTGTTGTTGTTGCTGTTGACGATGATGGTTATCATCATGATATGGTGGTTTATACTACGTGTTGGCTCCTACCATTGAAGATATTACATGGCCCTGACAGTGATTGTAAGCCTAGATTGCACAGATGGATAGGTTACGGTATCCTTATAACTCCCGATCGTGAGGAAAACGATCTTATGGCTAGTCAGGAAGTATGATATTTTATTATATACAAGTGAGTTGACCAATTAATTTAAATTCAAATGTTCTATTTTGATGATATTTTGTTGAGATTTTGATATTGTCAAGTAAAGGACTATATTTTGTTGAAAAATAGAATTTGATAAAAATATTTGGTTCATAAATTGTTTTTGTATTATAAAAACTGTACACCGATAAAATATTTCGATAATATTGGTCTCCTACTAGAGATAGGTAGAATCAGAGTGTAGGATAATTGTTGAAATTTTCTTGAAAAACTTTATATAGACATTATTGCTAATAACGCAGCGGAGCATGGTGGTGACTTTTGGTTATTATTGTTTAACCAAGAGTAACTAACATAACCGTGCGGTGTAATTCTAAATTATTATTATTTTGAACAAAATTTCGAGGACGAAATTTATTTAAGGGGGATAGATCGTAATACACCGAAAATTTAAATTTTTGAAAATATTATTTTTTATAAATTTAATATTTTTTGGATTGTTTTACAAATTTATTGTATAAATATATTTGATAATTTTTTTGGTTAAATGTTAATTTTAATTTTCCTTTTAAAAGTTTTGGGACTATTGTGTTATTTAAAATATAATTTTAAGAGTTTTGGAATATAATTAATATTTTTTTATTTCAAAAGGGATAATTAATATAAATAAATAAATTTTAAAAAAAAATTACATGGATCAAATCGTTGCCTTCCTAAGGAAGGCAACGAATTCAAACCAAGTATTTATATGTATTTGTGTGTCAATTGACACATGGCTCAATATTAAAAAAGAAATATAAAATAAAATAAAATCAAGTTAATGAGGCGGTTGCCTGGATCAACATACATATATATATATATATATGTATATATATATATATGTATATATATATATATATGTATATATATATATATGTATATATATATGTATATATATATGTATATATATATATATATATATATGTATATATATATATATATATATATGTATATATATATATATATATATATGTATGTATGTATGTATGTATATTATCAAATAGATAGATGATATATAATTATTTGCATATTAGAGTATATGTTAAAAAAAAAAATAATAAAGATCGATCAATATAGTAGCGATTTCGGTTCGGATTTCGGCTGTCGATTTCAGGTAGAATTTTTAACTCTTTTAATATATGCATTTAATCTCTCCTTGTATTGTGTGGTTTATACTATTACTATTATAATTATTGTTTTTTCTAAAATGTTTATGAGTACGTATTCTGTGAAAATTATGTTTGATATACGTTTATGTGTTTATTTGGGATTTGATTGGATACACGTATTAGAAAGATTAAAATTCTATTGAGCCCTGACTCACAACCCCACAATTTTGATTGTAGGGTCGGTGAAAATGAAATTGCGTCAGGAATTTTATTTGAATTTCTATTTCATCTGTAATAATTATATTTATTATTTACTGTTGTAAAATCAACTCAATAAATCGGTAGTTATAATTGTCGCTGTAGTTGTAAAAAATTTCCAGATTTTTATGCGCTAAAATATTGATCATTCGATTTTAGTATTAATTCTCCAAGAGGAAAAACTGCGTGACGGCCTTAGGAAACCAAGTTGTTACACTCATGCTTTTAATCACCACTAAAGACTAAGAGATATCATGGATACTACAACAATATGATATAATTATAGAATGATATCAAAAACACCTTTTGATTGGCCAAAGATCTACCCAAGAGGAAAGTGAATTGGGTAGTTAAAAATTTAAACAAATAAATAATCAAATCATTTCACTTTTTAGAACCGATTGTTATCTTCATATTTAGCGAAAACGTATTTAACACAACCAAACAAAGAGAGAAATTGACACAAAGATATATACAGGTTCGCCAAGCAACTTTTGCCTAAAACCTTTCCCTTGAGCTCCCGCAGGGAATTTGAAATCTACTAATCTCAATCCCTTTTTCAAGTAGGAACCAAACATTTACAACAATATTTTTCACAGGAACAAGATTAACTTAATTATTTTTCCAGACTCAGAATCAAACCTATCGTGTTCCAAGGCTAAAGATTAAGCCTATCTTTTTCCCAAGCTAAATATTAGCCTTATCTTTTTCCCAAGCACATGATTAACCCTATCTTTTCCCTGATTAGGCAAGGTACCTTTACGCCTAATCCACTCTCACATAAACCAAGTACATTTAGGTTTAAACTACAACTCACAAATCAAAAAATAATACAATTTCTTCCCACAGGAACTTCTACCACCTCAATTCAAAATTAAGCTCAATTAGTGTCCCGATAGGTTAGTGAAAGAAATGTATGAAATACTAAATCTTATTTACAGCAATTAAAGCACAAATATTTTAACAATCAGACTTTCAGACAAAAATCTTTTTAAAATATTTTTAATGTATTTACAATAAAAATGATTTTCAATCACAAAAATAACAAGCTCAAATACTCAAGATATATATGATTCAACTATAGCACAATCAATTTGATCAAGCAAAATTAACTAGAGAAATCTCATCTGGATTTTATTGAAAAGATGTATAGAATAGTAATATAGATTCAACCTGACATTTTCGCAAAGATAGCATTTTGAACGATCAAAAATTTCTTCAAAAATTTCTCTAAAAAACATTTAAGGAACATATTCACTATCTCTTTTAAAAAATCTGATTTGAAATATATTGTTGATGATTTTAAAGATGACATTCGCAAGTCTATATATAGGCATTTTAAACAATACATATAACAGCTATATTTTGAAAGATATGCCCAAAAATAACATATATAGACCCCATATATCAAATGGATTGAAATCAACTTTATTTGAAAAAGAATAAAACTTTTAAAACACTCAATTTAGTTCCAAAAATATTTTGATTTAAAATCTCAAATGATAGAAAGAAATTTATTTGGTATAAATCACAAAATCAAGAATACATTGATCAAATCAAAAAGATCTTCAAAATATATGATATATCTTAGAAATATGGTCAAAATCCATTTAAAGAATATTTTCTAACATTCAAATGATTGAAAATGGGTGGAAGATCTTTGAAATTCGTTCTGTTCAAAGCTAAAAAAATACCAAATCGATCGAAGGGCGCATTATGCGGTACATCGGATAGCCCTCAACGTCTTGAATTCTAGTAGTTGTACACAAGTAGGTCGACCGTTTTAGGATCTAAATCATCCGTTCAACCTACCAATCGACTGAATGGCCTAAAATGCCCAAAAAAAAAAAAAACACCATCCTTACTGTTTTCTTGGGCGGTCAATCGTTCAGGCCAAAAATACACTTTCTCTTATTTTTAAAACATTTTCTTGATCAAAGACTTAGGAAACTCATTTCTTCTCTTAAATTTATCACTTCTAACCACTTCAAAAACATTTCATGTTAATTTCAAGTATCGTGGATGATCCTAATCAGGGTTTATTAAGAGTTTAAGAAACATTGAGTTGTTTACCTAATAATAGTAAAAATTTCTTATTGCTCAAAAAAATATTCAATATCTTCATCGCAACCATCTTTATATTTATCATTCCTCTTTATAAAATTTTCTCATCAAAGCACTGTAACTAAAATCTGAAATATTCGATAAACACATTAGTTCATCAAAACATAAATGTTAATTGGTTCATCAAATATCTAGGATCAACAATCTCCTCATTTTTTATGACAACAATTAACCTTAATGTTGTCTAAAAAATATATATATAACCACACTCCCCTTGAATATGATGACGGATTTTGCCTAATAAAAAACCATAGTCAGAAAACTTTTTTAAGATTGTGCAATGAGTTTTAAGAACTTTTCAAGATAAAATAAATAAATTAATTAATTAACTCCCCCTTTGTCATCTCAAGCATAAAAATATAAATGAGCATAAAAACGTCATTTTCTCTCCCCCTTTATCATCTCAAAAAGTGGAGACGGTGTATCAAAAACTCATTTAATCTAAGCAAATGTCATTGTGCCTACCCATTCCCCAAATGCCGAATAATTTTTTTTTAAAATTTGTTTTGCCAGGAGTTTTGTAAAAATCTTAAAATATTTCTCTTTTATCAAATCTTGGGATTAAAACTTCCTTTGAAAAACATAACAGTAATGATAATGATTTAAACCATATAAAATTTTTATTTTGTAAGAAGGCCTATATTTAGAACAAATATACCTAATTTTAAATTTTAGGTAAGTTTAAATAAAAAAATTGAAGTTAATCACACAAACAATCAAGACAATTATATTGAACAAGAGATATTCAACAAATTTTATATAGATCACTTTGAAAGATATTAATGAGATTAAAATTAACTAGATTCAAAATTAGCCAACTAAAAGATAATATCCATTATAATCACCCAATACCTAATTACTATTACAGTCCAATTTGTTCGAGACTTTTCCTTAAATATTACAAACCGTGGAATGTCCCAAATGACAAATGTATTTTGGATAGTTCATCACAGTAATATCGAGTAAAGCAACACTACATTATTTTCCATATGTTCTCAACCAAACATATCATTTTTCCAGGACGTTCAACCTCAACCAACTCTATCTATCAGCTGTAAGATTCAAGTCTTTCCATGAGCACATTTATTATTTTAATTGTTGACTATTGTTCTCCAAGTTCCTGTGTACTTTTTACCCTATTTAAACTTTTATATTGATTGTAAGTTCTCCTAAAGTAAGTTAATATTAATAAACATTATAGTTGTTCACATCCAATATTAACATCTTCATTTTCGTATGAAAAAAAAAAAATAATGAGATAAATAAAACTATAAATTACCATGTTACGAATTCCCCGAGCCGTGATGACAGCTTCTCGTTCCAAATCGGGATGGTGATTGAACCTCCAAACAATTTAATCAGTCAACATTTTTTTCTCCTTCAGGTAAACATCCCAAAACACGAAACAACTAAATGTGGCGTTTGGTTTTTGTGGAATTGGAATTCAAAATAAACCCATGGAAAAACTCGAAATTTTATTTGCTTTCATTTCAAATTCCAATGCCATGCCTTTCAATTTTTGTGCTATCAAACGCCACCTTTAGACATGAGCAGTTTCACTTCCACATTAGCTAGAACACGAGGGAAAAAAATCTCATTTGACTGAATCTAAGGCCAAATTAACGAATATATACTTGGGGGAAAAATGTAGATCATTCCGATTTGGGGCACAAACGAAATAGCTGGTGTTGACCCAAAAAAATCATTATTTTCTCAGACATGCCTGAGTAGAACAATACAAACGTTAATCTCATATTCTATGATTCTGATGAATCCGAGCCGTTATGCCAGTGCCGATGCCCATGATGGTGTTTTCTTCTATGTTTCCCACCAGTGCCTGAAGCAGTAGATTGAGTTGGATAAGAACGCGTCCCTTCACTTCTACTTTTATGATACCTACCGTATTCCATATCATCTGAAGAACTTGATTTAGAAAGGTTTGGCCTCTTTCTCTCTTTGTGATTCTTCTTCTTCTTTGACCTTCTCCGCCCATCATCATCTTCAGATGACCTCCCCCCATCACGGTCTTTTAGTTCAGTCGTACTACGTACTTCGTGCCGTCTGTGGTCACGCTTTCTCAAAGAGGACTTCTTTTTAGGCTTGCTTGATATGTAGCTCAGTACCTCGGGGATATTCTCACCACCAAGGAATCCTACAGACAGAATGTTCAACAAAGTACATTTTAATAAAAGATGAATCCCTAAATTTGAGAGAGATCTTTACCTCCATATTCGTCGAATATGTCCTCAGCCACTATTTGTTGGTTTGGATCATCTGGTCTGAAGCCACCGCGAGGAGGACTCATTCCGGGCTTTTGCTTCAGCTCCCACTTCAAAGGCTGCGAGAAGAAATATCAGAATTGTTATCCGCAGCCTGCAAAGTACACCTTCTACATCAAACAACATAAGAATGTTCAGTGATAATCAACAGAATCAAAGAGAGAATGAGTGGTCTTGAAGATGGCACAACCCCCATCACAGTTATATCTCCTCAATGTTGCAGTATTTGTTATATTGTTTTAACGGGTTTATGCCACTCACCTTCCCTCTCCTGTCATTATATATATAAATATCACAGACCTCCCTTGCCAGAAGTTTTCACGGTTAAAAATCTTTAATCCAAAATTTAAAAGACTTAAAACTAATAAAAATAAATAAAGCAGATAAGGTAGATTACCATTTTATCCTATCCACGTTCACTTTTTTTTCATTTTATTTTTCCTGATTTCCTTAACTCACTTTCATTTTTTTTCGTTTACCATTTTTTTATTCTTCTCTAGACCTCCCCATCCCTACAGCCACTTCGCCATCACCATCAAGTATCAACTCCTTCACAGCACCAACATCACATCACCTCTTTCACCTAAACTCCAATCCAGCTTAAGCTATAACCAGCACCTTGCAAACCCCCCTAAACTAAACACAATTAGATTAAAAATCATAAAAATCAAAATCAAAACCATAGAAACAAAAAACAAACAAATTGAACAAAAATCTCACATGCCCATCTCAAAAATCTTACCATCTTTAAAATCTAAAAAATCACTAAAAAATCTCACAGAAATCAGCTCGCAGCCATGGTCAGCGGGACCGCTTTAGGCAGAGCATTGTAGTATAAGCCACCGAGAAGAGGTCCATGGTCGGGGCTGGAAGGGGTGCTACATAAGCCAAGAAAGAGCTATCAATGTCGTCGGATAACATGGTGGATTTGTGTGATATTGCGCTGCTCTGTTAGAGAGAAATATACATACACGAGGCTATGTTTCTAATTTGATTTGTGTGATGATTTTTTTACTAAACTAATTTTTTACTTATTTTCTGTTGAATTCGGGTACTGTAATTGATGGTGGTAGGTGTTGGAGTCATGACAGTAAGGTTAAGGGGAGTAGCAGTGACTTTAGGGGCCATAGGGCTTAAGGGGACATTGGAAGAAGACAGGAGCAAGAGATCAAAAGAGAGAGAAAAAGAAAAATAAGGAAAATAACATACCAAAACACAAAAATGGGCGATTAGGTAATTTTAATGTTTAATTGCGAGGATAAATTTATCTACGAAAAAAAGTACTTATCAACTTAAAGACAGGATTGACAGTAAAAAAAACGATGCCAACAACTTTAGAGACAAAGGGATAGTAAGTGGTCTTTGACCAAATATGAAAAGCGGTTGACTGGTATTCTAGAAATGATAGGGAGTCCCGTGGTTGGTTATAAACTATGGGAGATAATTGGTATATACCCTTGGTTTAATTGGTATCCGGAACCAGTATTGTTGTCTAATATGGTTCATCTATACTTCTCTAATTATGACTAGGGGTAATGTTCTAGTAACACTTTTAATTAGTCTTCTTGTTAGATTAGGACCATTGATTTTTATTTTTATTTTTGATAGCGAAAATCTCTTTAAGGAAGTTTTTACGCATTCAGATCCTAGTGTTAGAGGTTATTTCTTATCATTTTCTTATATTTAGGGTTTCCATATTTTTTCCCTATTTCATTATGAATAAAGGGAAACGCAAACATAGTAGTCAAGACGTCTCATTATGTCGCCCATGTTCTAGGTAACATAGTAGTCAAGACGTCTCATTCTTTCACTCAAGTTCTGGGTACAAATGGGGAATTACTTCCATAGTTCTGACATGGTTGCTTTCTTTCTTTTTTTTCTTTTTTTCTTTTCTGTTCTTCCCTCTCAATTTTTCACTCGTCCAAGAAAAAAAGGGAAAAAGAAAAAACAAATGCAACTCACAACCAGAAACCCCTAGCAGCTTCACTCATGATCAAAAGCCCACCATCCCTGCTGCCCGCTGATGCTCCTTGGCCCTGCTTCAACCAGCATCAACCACCACGCTCCTAGAGGATGGACAACCTCAACACTAACACTAGCTAATACGTGAACCAACATCTTCCTAGGTTACCAATTTAAGAGAATAAAAGAAATTTCATACTGTATTATGCATAGTGTGGAAAATGTGCGAGACACCATTTTTAGAGAATCCAATAAATACGTGACTATCAATATTTTTTCTAGGTAAATGTGTTTTATTTTACACACGCAACTCACACCTCCTGTGTAGAATTTGGTATGACAACTACTTGGGCTATCCAGAGAACCTCGTACTTATCGATTAATATCAATCCTTTCACTAACTTTATTTTTCTCAACTACCGGAATTTGTTCTTGTTTTGGTAGGTGCATAACTATTTACCTCACAAGACTCTGACTGCGCCATGATAGCTGTCAAAGGGTCATCTCTTTTCAATCGACTTTCTTCATTAGGCATTATCGCATCCTTCAGTGGACACTCACGATCGCCACTTTGATGGCCATAGTTCCCACATCGTAGACATTTTACATTGCGTATTTCAATTCCAAATGGTTTCACCCTTGCAGGAGCCCCCGTCTCAAGCCTGTAAAACAACAACACTATTTAAGATGTTTGGGTACGCCAGAATATAAACACTAAATATAAGCACATGAACCACAAATATAGCAGCTGATGTACACAGGCTACTCTTAACAAAAGAATCAAATGAACAACAACCCAAACGCCAAAACCTTTATCCCAACTACTCAAGTAACCACACGAATATGCTTTTTGACATTTGGCTCTATCAAGAGAAAGAACCTCCAAAATTACAAGTTGCTATATCTTCTTTCATGCAGGATGGAAATGATTATTTTGGTCCACAAATATTCAAATACTTTGCAATCTTTTAGTTATTTGTATTAGACTAAATTGTCATTCTAAATTTGTAGTTGACAAGGATTTTTAAATATTATACTAGTTGAAGCTTTGTAGGCATGCTCGTCCTTGCGAATCTCGACAAGGTGAAGCACCCTTTTATTCTTCCACCTCTTAAATTCCCTTTTTCTTTTACCCATACTGATTTGTGCTAGGAAGATCCATCTTGCCAAATTTGGCATTGGAATCCAAGCTTGATCCATCATCTGCCTCTTTTCTTCGTAATTATTTCAGTCGGCAGCATTCTGTTGGCATCAAAATATCTTCTACCTCCACCGTCCATTGTGTTTATTCCCTCGGTCAGTAACCAGCCATAATAGCTGTTGTACCCTCCACAACAGTGTTTCTGCTTGCAACATCAGGAAACATAGAAGACTTCTTCAGCCATTGTGTTCTTCAGAGGTGGTTGTTCAAGAAGCTTCTAATGTTTCTTCACTTAGACCCAATTGACCGAACCCCAGTTCTTTCATAACGCAACCTAGAAAGACACCCTATGCTCCAATAAACATAAAAGAAGGTTCCAATCTAGCAAACCAAGCTTTTCCACAGAGTTAGCAAAATTCACAGAAAAAAACTAGCGCTCAGCAAATGAATTGGTATGATTTTTCCAAAACATAGTACACTATCATTCCGTAATGCTAAATTTTACAATCCGAAAAATCTAACTTCGATACTTCAAATTTAAAAGTCCTACTGGTAAAAGACAAGTTAGTGTCTTACAATTATGCTTTTTAGTTTTCACCCATATTATTTTCAAACAAGAAGATTTACATGTCTTAGAAGTTTATTCAATATATCTCCATCTATCAGATACATCAGTGTTGTAAAAGGCGGGGGCACGAGACATGAATATTTAATATTTAAAAAATATTATATATAATTAGAAATGATATATTATAGATAATATTATAATTATTACTTATTAAGTTAAATAAAAAAAAGAAAATTAGAGTAACCTTACCATTCTAGCTCTCCCTGACTTATAATATTATATTAAGATAAAATATTAAAAAACTAAGGGGTCAAATGTATAATTTAATTAATTATTAAACATAGATCTAGACCTAGGATGTCAAAGAGTACGCAGCTCCTACTTGAGAATTGGGATGCTACTTGGGAATTGGGATGTCAAAGAGTACGCAGCTCTAGCTTCTACCACTCTACGACGACAATCAGAGGAGCTACCACCAGCGTATGCAGCTCTAGCCTCTACCGCTCTACGACGACGATCGGAGGAGCTACCACCGGCAACCTCGGCCAGCATCGTCAACTTCTCTGCCCTATGATTTCCTTCTCCTACTCTCAATTTTCTTCTTTTTTCTTTGCAAAACCCTAGGCGTACACCCTGAGCATTGCTGGGCGAGGCTGAGCGACACCCACCAGGTTTTGCGCCCCAGGGGCAATTTCCTTACGCCCCACCCCCAATGCCTTTTACAACACTGTTGATACATATAGAATTTTACCCCTAGCATTCACATGTTAGGCTACAATGAACCCACTCCAGTACCCGTTCCACGTACCATAACATTCCGCATTCTAGGTAAATTTGACGATGCATCCATACTATCTGTAGATACAGATAACATTGAGCCAGCATAAGTTTTTTCCAACTGGAGGAGAATGACACAGGATACAAATGATTACTTTAGGTTCAAGAATATTAAAATATTTTGCAATCTTTATTTGATTTTACAAGATTAGATTTTGAATTTAGATTTGTAGATTAGGATTTAATTATGTTATCCCATTATTTTTTTAGTAGAACCACCATGAAGTCGAGGAAAATTTATTGATCACCAAAAAAGAAGTAAAAAAAATTGAGGGGACATAGAGCCTTACCTCTAAAATTAAAGAAATAGAAAATTCTTCCTTGAACATTAATGAATAAAGAATCACTAATCTCTATTATAGCCAATGCAAACAAAACCCCACTTGAGAATGGCTTTAAGCCTTTTGGGATGAAGTCTCCTATGAGTTTCAGTCTTGTCGCCAATGTTACATCCTTAGTTAGTCAATGAATCAGCTGCAGTTTTGCTCTCCCTATATGTCTACTGAAAAGACAATTGTGGTTGGTTAGTCATACTTGGGGAAACCTTTGCCTTCCAAGGGTGTTTGGACCCTTGAGAATAAATTTCCAAACAACATGAGAGTCCATTTGAACTTGAATACAATGACATCCCCTTTGAATAGACCAATACATACCCATTTCAACTGCCTGAAACTCAGCTGTAAAAGCAACACCCATTCCCACTCGGTGAGGGTATGGGAGGGGATAGATTGGAAACAGTCCAAACCTTTGCATTGCACAAAGTGACTGCTCTCAAGGTTCGAACCCACAAGCTAAGGTTAATGGGCTGAACACCTTACCACTAGACCAGTGCCTAAAACTAACAATTAGACAAATCCAAAAGAAGCAGCATAGCAAAGAAGTGACAATAGTTATCTCCAACAATCCCACCTGCATCAGACATTCCAGGATCCTCTGGAGGATCCATCAGTATTAAGCAAGCACAACATGATCTGGAGGACTAGGGGGATTAGGCTTGGTTTTTTGCACAAAGAGCTCATCCCACCAACCATTCATCACACACATAGAACACTCAGATCTGTAATCCAAAATCAGATGCATAGGAAAATTTGTCTCGAATGTGACTGTATCAGCAGAGGCAAAAGAACATTATCAAAACAAAGGCACAACGATCCTTCCATATATTCCAGTAAATCCAGATAGGCAGAAAATAGCAAAGCTGCTTCATATACAAAGCAGAGGGAGTGAAAATTCCACGAAGAGATCAATTTGTGCATAATAGAGATGTTATAAATGATAATACCCAACATGTCCTGAAAATACCTCCACACCTTGTTAGCAATTTCCCCAATGACAAAACTATGGTCAGTAGTTTCATTGTAACAACAGAGATGCCAAGATGCCAATATTTTTATCAATGGGTAGGCAGTTTTAATGCAATTTCCACAAGAAAATAGGTAAATTTCTATAAACATTTTTATGCCAGAATTTTGAAACATACCATTCTGATCCTTCTGATTTCAGATAATAAGCAGATTTCACAAAAGAACAACTAATCTATCCCTTGCTTTGGAAGCCCATTACAACTGAGAAGTTTAACAACAAAATCTCTGGGCAAAATAGAGTTGAGAAGATCAGTGTCCCAATCTCCATCAATCTAAGCCTCTGTCCTTAATGAACACGGTAAATTTTACAGGAACATTAAGAATTAAACCCTAGGGGATATCAATAAGCCATGGCTCCCAAGCAATGGATATATCATCAGAGCCAAATCAGTCAAGTAAAATTTTGCTCCACAATATCTTTGACCCCAACCATATTCTTCAACGTTATAGATTGCATAAGGGTAGCAACCAAATCACTTAAGGATTGATTTTTCATATATTTAGCCTTCATAAATTGGGACCATAAAGACTTCTCAGTTCAAAGGCTTCACTACATCAAGAATATTTCTGATCCCCAAGCTCTCTCTTGCTCTGGAAAGCGAATGTACAGCTAAGCCTTCCAATGCATTTTCTTTTTTTATCTCAGAACTTCCCCAAAAGAAGTATACAAAGATCTTTTCAAACTCACTAAGCACAGTTTTAGGAGGATTACTTAAGGATTGCATATTCTTCAACGTTATAGATTGCATAAGGGTAGCAACCAAATCACTTAAGGATTGATTTTTCATATATTTAGCCTTCATAAATTGGGACCATAAAGACTTCTCAGTTCAAAGGCTTCACTACATCAAGAATATTTCTGATCCCCAAGCTCTCTCTTGCTCTGGAAAGCGAATGTACAGCTAAGCCTTCCAATGCATTTTCTTTTTTTATCTCAGAACTTCCCCAAAAGAAGTCTACAAAGATCTTTTCAAACTCACTAAGCTCAGTTTTAGGAGGATTAAGAGCTGTAAGAATATGAAGAGGGATGATCTAAAGCACATGCTTTATGTGAACAGGCTTACCCCAGAAGAAAGCCATGTGTACACCCAACCATTCAATTTATTCATAATTTTCGGCAGCATATTAGAAAAATGAGAGATCCGCTTCCTAGCAGCAAAAAGAAGATATCCAAGATACACAATAGGCCAACATGCTTGAATCCAGTAGCTGCAGCAATGATATTAATTTTGCTGGACTCATTTTCATAAAAGTAAGGAAAGAGCTTTTTGCTTTGTTAATGAACTGACCATACACTCTTTCATACTTATGAAGAAAATCCCTAATTAACCTCAGGCACTGTTTCCTCCCACTAACAAACAGTACAACATCATTTCAGAATGATCAGATGGATGAGCCAGGCCAATTAGGATGATCAGCAACTAACCTTTTAAGCCCTTTTGAAGGCTCAAGGTGCATTAGGGCGACAAGATCTTCTTCGAGCATAAGTGCAAGGCGCAAGATGAGGGACTAAAATTATTGAATTAAGGCACATATGAGTACAATTAATTTGGTGAAATTTTTTAAGGTTACAAACAAAATATATTTGAATGAGATTTTTAATGCTACACATGGGTTATTTTTATTTGTTAAAACTTAGACCACAATACAGTTTCAATTAATAAATCAAATAATTAAACAGACTGAACATATTACACAAAAAGAAAATAAGTAATCAAAAAATGGATACCTATGCAATGCAATTGAGTATCCATATAGTTACAAAAAAATTATATTATCAATTAAAATATAACTTAAATTACCATTCATTGTACTAGTGAGCATTATTTGTATAAGAGAAATGAAAATAATATACTCTAGTGTATGACAAGCATAAAAAATATCATAAATTCATAAACGATTAAATGTTTTTACCATAATCTACATATAGTATTAACTAGGCCACCTTGCATGAGTCTTCAGACTTGAATCAAACCAGCAAGGCAAGAGCCTTAATGAAATAGCATAAGCTTGCACTAGACAAGGAACCACAATTGGGACTTGATGAGCCTCGGACCAGGCACGCCTTTTATAACAATCGCTTCAGCAGCTAAAATGAAGAGAGGAGGAGATAGGGGATCTCTCTATCTAAGACTGTCGAAGACTTGAACTATGGAAGAACCCTTGGAGGCTGACCCACCAATTAAAACTGAGAATTTAGCAGAAGTGACACCTCCAAATCATGCCAATAAAATGCTCAGAGAAGTCCATTTTCCTTCACACCTTCATAAGGATCATCCAGTTAACTCTTCATAGGCTTCAGCGACGCCAAGTTTGATCATGAAATTGTCCCCACTCCGCAACCCCCACCCCCACTCCCCCCAATTAGCATGATTAACTCTACCAATCATTTCTTGGGATAACAAATATTGTCATGAATCACCCTACCTTATTGGCCGTTACGTAACGGGTGGGCTCTCCAATACAGTTACATGCCATTATAGCAGTCTGCTTCAAATTCACATGCTTGGCAGACCGTAACGGGCAAAATGATTGTTAAATTAACAGTATCAACCGTTACATACTGAATATCAGCCATTGCGGACATTTTTCACCAAAAACGCAACATCCTTGGTCTTTTACCCTCTCTGAGCCTCTATGCTGACTTAGTTATTTTTCCTCTTTGTAAAACCACCCTCAGAACCTTTCAATTTAGTCCACCTATAAATTTTTAAAATACCTAATGTACTCAAATTTTTCATTCAACTAAATTATAAAAGTACCGCGAGTAACACTTCACAAATAGAGTGGAACCTTAGTCGATTCAATGAAAATAAACTATAATCTATTTACATAACTTTGAATGATATTGTTAGTATTCAGTAGACTTTTGATGTGGACAATATACGATTTTTTTCCTTTCTATTTGATATATATATATATAAAGAGAGAGAGAGGACTTAGAGAAGACTTTAATATGTTAGGAGTAGAACCCAATAGTAATTAACACTAAATTCATATCTATTTGGCATATGAAATTTTGATGTTTGAATTATTTTAATTATGAACAGTTTTTCGATAAACTCCGCCCACCTGTGGGGTTCGATGTTTTATTCTTTACACACAGCCGGTCCCAAGCACGGGTAAAGGAGGAGAGTTCCGTCAAGTAGCTGATAGCCAGTGTAAAACTTTGTTAGAACTTTTATGACATGAATCCGAAATAATAAGTGGGACAAAGACTTAGTTGTTGTTGTTGTGTTGTATGAACAATTTTTCAATAAATAAAAATATTGATAAAAGTATATGTGGTTTTCGCTTTTCGAAATAATATACTAAATTATTATGCCAACACATAATTTTACCTTTGAGTAGTAAGTGTATTACTGAAAAATTAAAAATATGCAACTTAGTTTTTTGAACTTATCAAACTACTTAATCAGATACTGTGCTTAAAATTCAATATCGACGTTTAATTCAAGGAATCATCACTTTCGCATTTAAAATTTAGCATTCAGTTTTCAACTCCTAACTTTAAGTTATATCAAACAAGTCGACCTTTCTTATCAGTAGCCCTGGTCTCCACACTTTTCAATCTCCTACGCTTATAGCGAGGAAGAATTCCATAATCTATCATTCAAATCCATCCCTGCCATCCTCAAGCACATATCATCACCTTAATATTCCCTAATACCAAATCAGAGACCTTTCTCGGTTAGTGTGCTTTCTGGTGAAAAAAATAATATCATATTGGAAAAGGAAATCCTCTCCAGATATCCATACGCTTACCTCCCTGATCAGGTCCATCCTAAGGCTCCAAAATGTTCATCTTCCCTTTTTTCAAGTATCAGATCTCAAAGCTAAATAAGAAAGCAGACAAGTTGTTCCTTCCCAGATGGAGGCCACTGTCCCCTCCCACCAGTATCTCACTCAACTTGAATATTTCATTCACTCCCCTTTTTCAGAATTTTCGAGCGCAACACATCCAACAATCGGGAAAAACAGCAAAAAGGGCAATTGTATGCACTTTTTGATAAGTATATCAGCAGACAATCAAGGGACCCTTGACAAAAAAAAAAAAAATCAAGGGGCCGACTCCCATGTAAAAAACTAAATAGGAAGAGAAGCTCCTCCAAGAAAACAGTAAAAGTCAACCAATCAGATAGCTAAATACATCACAATAAAAAAAGAAACATGAATTTAAAAGCACCTTAAATCTCTTAAAAGGAAAATTTGTAAAAAAAAAAAAACATATATATATAAATTAAACTCCTTCCAATTAGTTCAGGAATTGTTGCCCAAACCTCACGCAAAGAATTTCTAGGTAACTCTATATAAGAGTCTGACACACATCACTACACATTTGTCTCTGAAAAAATTGGCTCCAACAGGTCAGAAGAAACAGAGCAAAAGAAAGAATAAATATGGACTCCTCTTCCTGCAAGTACATCAAACATCACTTAGAAAGTTGGACCAATTTTCTTATATCATCAATATTAAGAACACCCCCAATAAACCAAGTATGGAAAGTTACCTTAAAGGGGACTTTTGGCTTCCAAACAACCTTCAAAAAAAACATGCAAGCTTACCCTGAAGGTCAACAACTCTATCTTATTTGATACCATCTTCCTTCTGAATTTATATTATCTGGTTTTGAAGAAGCTCTAACAATGACACTGCGTCAGGAAATTCCTAATTATATAAAACCTCCAAAAAGCCACATGAAAAGTTTTCTCATTCCCTTGCCTTATCCAGCGATCCCTAAACACATCGTCTTTGGAACAAGCCAGCTGGAGAACTGTTGGAACTCTAAGTCATAAGATGGCCTTCGTCACACCACCAATATTTCCAGAAACTCACCCTACTACTTCCCCTAACACGAATTGAATGCTATTTTAAACACACTTGACTATCCTACATGGGGCTCTCATACAACATAGTAACCACAAAAAAAGTTAACAACTAGCCCAAACTTTGGTCGCACCACTCTTCTCCATAAAGCCCTTTCTGTCCCTGCAAACTTACACATCCAGTGCCCCAAAAAGCTTCATTAGACAACTTCCTGATTCCTCAAACCCAAACCCCTACAGTATTGCCTGAGACATTATCAAGTCTAACCCAGTGTATCTTCTAACAAAGATTTAGTCGAGGAGCTGTTACCTTTTTTCCATTTCCAGGATTTAAAAGACCACATCAGGAAAGCAGAAGGGTCGAGCAATACAAAAAGAAAAAGGAGAGAGAAGAATGAACCTAAAGGAAAAGGAAAAGAAAAAGAACGAGAAACAATCAAATGTATAGAAGCATACTGCACCACTCATACAGATACTAACAAGTGCCACTAAGTCTATTACACTAAACGTGAGGGCTAACGTGTGAACAACCTTAATTTCATAACTCTAGTTTGAACTCTACACCTCTTAAACCCAATCCAATTTACATGATTAAGCACCAAAGAAGACATGTCCACACGAGTAACCGCATTTATAGTCCAATAAAAAACTACCAAGAGATAGCATAAACACTAAACCAAATGCCAGAATTACTAATCTATTATTACATAACAAGATGCAAATTTAACTTCAAGGGATGAGCTCCACACGGACCTATTTTTAAACTGCACACCGTGGAATTCAATTTCTCTTCAAATTCTTCTTACACAGGACTATATGGATTGCATTACACAGAAAAGAGAGATTTGGTAGAATCAGTGGGTCCACAATACAGGTGATAAGGTTGATAGTCATAAGGACTCATAAGATTCCTGAGCGACATTGTTATTTGCTCATATGTGTGGTATAGCGGGAAGAAAGAGCCACTTATGTCTATAGTCCCTTGGGCTGGATGGCATTGAGTAGTTTTTGCCCATTGGATGGTGTAGGGCGCTTAAAGAGAGGAAATTTTAGTTTTTCACACCAATGGTCAAATATCAAGGATGAAATATCTAAGATCGAACATGCAAATTCTACCATATTTTCTCAGCATAAGAAGTTTGGAACGGTCAGCACAATGAATTCTTTTATCACGTCCATATATCATAAAGTACATACCGTTTTACAATTTCAATGTATTACTTGCCCAACTTACTCTTTATTTCTTCAAAAAAAAATCCACATAACACTATCAATATTCATTAGTGATATGGATCTCAATAAATATCCAAGCGCATCATAAAGACTTACCTAGGAGCATTTTTAAGGACTTCAAATTGTTCTTCCGTGGGTAAAGTGCGACCAAAAACATCCTTTGGTCTTGGTTTCTTTTTCTCTTCATCAAAACAATCTTTACCGGGCAGAGGTTCAGCTGTCCTACAAGAAAAATCTTGTAGTTTTAGAATCCTCTTCGAGATAATGTCACAAGACCAAAGCAAATGACACAAAATTAGACATAAGAGTAGCACTACAGAATTCAATGACAAGTGTACACACATGGAAGCTGAGACTCCGTGTGACGGTGGATCCAGGGATGTATTATTCTCCTCCTGGTTTTTCTGTTCATCAGCAATTTCTGCAGCTTTGGCGCTTTCTGGATTATAACCAGGTGGCCGAACATACATAAAGCTAACAGCTTTCATCATCTCCATCTGCACATAAAGTCCCCTATCAATAGGTGAAATAAGAACTCCCAAGTCCTTACACATAAAATCTAGCTGCACAATTAACAGAGAGAAAACAGCTTCTAGACATACAAATCATCTTTTTTTATATATCTCATAGTGAGAAATAGTTTGATTTAACCATCAAACCACAAAGACAGACATGTTAATTGTGTAATACATTCATCATGTTTGTAGAATCTATGTTTAATTGAATCAGGAAAAATCCATGTGCGTCTAAACAAGCTGCATGAGTGCTTGTACTTGGTACCTTCTCTTTCTCTTTCTTTGAGACCACAGCAGTCTGCCGGAAAAATTCTTGTTCTTGGGCATACTGAAAAAAGCACATGGCAGTATAATTAGGTGAATGAGTTGAACAGGCATTAAAAAGAATGCAAGAAACCATCATACAAATATAAATTTATAATATGCCGAGGCTTGGAGAGTGGAGTGCCCCAACTACAAGTGGAACACAAAAACGTGTGTCAAGCAAAGTTGGTACTATTAGATGTAGGCCCTATGGTAAATCTTGTATTGATACATTCAGTGGCAAAATCTATAAAACATTTCAATCTCAAGTATTAATAAAAGGGATTTTGATATTATTCTTTATTTTAACAAAGAACTGTAGACCTTGAATATTAAATTGAAATGTCTTAACTTTTTTAATTTGATTGAAATGGGAGACCAAAAACATTTGGTAACTTGTTTTCAAAATGTTCCTAGTCAGTATTGGATTATTGAAACTGGTCTTCAACAATCTAGGCTAACTTATTGCGGTGTTTTTCTCTTATGTGATGAGTCTCAAACCATTAATCTGAGATACTAGAAACAACCACAAGGGGACTTACTAATGTAGCAAGGGACCAAACGTGATCAGCTTGATAACCTACATGGTAGCTTTGTTCATATCAAAATAGAATGTCTGAAATATGATTGAATTTGTTATACTTTGATAATACTAAATGTTTGTATTCTAACAACGAAATTTCAAAAATTTCATTGGGTATAATGAGACATACATGTAAATAAACGAGCATGCAAGATAAGATCTATCACTCTCAGCAAAGAGAAATGTGTCTTATGTGATTCGATTTAATATAATTCTCTCAAACCTTTGGTCAGAGCAATGTGACGATTGGAATGAGATTTCGATTGGTGTTACAATGAATTATATCATCAATCAATCTACATATGATTGCACTAGGGGTGTTTGACTTTATACATATCAGGGTGGTCCTTTCGGGAATATAAGATAGAAAGATCATCTAATGCAGAAATCAAACCTGATGAGGTTCTCTTAGTAAAATTCTTATCCACTGGACAAGGTTGTGATAAGTGGGTAGACATGACTCACCATCGGAAGAGATACCTTGGGGAAAGTGTTTCTCTTGGAAGGGCAAAATTGAAATTGTTTCTCTCTTGGTGAAATTCCTATCAACTGGACAAGTGCCAAGGTTGTGATAAATAGGTAGACATAACTCACAGTCGGAGGAGAAGCCTCGAGAAAAGTGTTTCTACAAGAAGGATTGGAATTGTTCCAAATTTTATTAGTTAATTAATTAATTAATTCCACCATCTAACTTTTAGTATGAACCTAATTGTCAATCACAATAGAAAATAGAAGTTGGGACTTTTGAAAGTTTAGGAACCTAATTGTCAAACACAATAGAAAATAGAAGTTGGGACTTTTGAAAGTTTAGGAACCAAAGTGCAAATAAGGGGAAGAAAAAAAAAAGGGTTCGGGGTTTTGAACCCTGGACAGTACCTATATAAGGGGAAGGCCATAATGGCCACCCCGATGTGAAATTTTGGCCAACCTCTATTTGTTGGCTAGCTTCTCTTCTTGCCCACCTTGCTCTATTGATTTGATTTTTATCTATCACTAGGGTCAAATCAAAGCAACCTTAGGATCCTTGGATTAGAATCTAATTCTTACATATCTCGAGAACACCATCTCTGCTGAGTTTTCTGTGTAAATACTATTAGAGGCAAGACACTTGTGTTGCTTCTAGAAGAACTTTTTATCTGTTGTCGGAACCTGATCAGATCTAGTTGCTCTTGGAAGAGCATTCTCAAATCACGTCTCGAAGAATTACACGGCTTTGAGGTTGAAGCACCGGAAGAGGTGATCGCCTAAAGTAGATTTAATTTTTACTGTTTTATTTGTTTTAAGTTGATACGGATAGATCTAACTTAAGGGACATGATATTGAATGTGATTTTAATTTTTTTATATTCCGCTGTGTAAATCTTGTTATTCTAAGTCATACATGAGGCATCCGGGTCCGATACACACAGGAGATTCTAAGGGTTAATAAATTGGTTTGGAGAAGGCATATGTCAGGCACAATGCACTTGGTGCTTCATGCATTCTCTAACTAGAAAAGGCCTGCAGAGTAATTGAAGAACAAAGTCTCACAGAAAGGACGGCAAGGTCGTATACGCATTAAAAGAATAGTCACTCACATAATGACATGTAGAGGGACGACGTTAGCCATAACCCCGACCACTGCCTATAGAAGTCCCCAAAGAGAACCGGAACGTTACACAATCTCATGCCACTTTCATACAAAACTTCATATATTCACTCTAAACTGACTTGGGAGTCGAATGTCTTTTTTCAGGTTTACTCCCAAACTGATCCCGATCATATCAACCTGAAAAATAAGAAAGCAAACCCTAGGCACGTGGGGTTCAGACACGGGGATTATATTGTCCTTATCTTTGTAGTTTTACGCTAACAAATAATACAAATTAGCTACGTTTTGAATTATCTACATTTGGTAGACATTTTAATAGTATTGATTGTTTAGAGAGAAAAACAAGGCCAAGAACAAAAGTGAAGATTTGGATAACGGAATTTGCGCCACCTGATAGGTGTAAATTACCCCTATATTTCCAAATCGAATTTATTAGTTTTCGAATACGTTTATAGTTATTTTTATATGTTTTAATATGTTTTTATTCTTTTTGTATTAAAACAGGTGCGTGGGGTGAAAAGGTATGAAATCGGAGCGTAAACGATCAATTCGTATCGAGAACGGTCGGAGAACGGAGGAAAAATGAGCAAGACGGCAAGATTTTGCGTCCAGACCATCGCCTAGGCGGTGAAGATGCTGAGAAAAGAACAAAGGCCACTGACGGACCATCGCCTAGGCAGAGAAATCCTTCGCCTAGATAGAAATCCAGCAGAGAATTTGACAGATGGCTACTGACAGCCCTCCGTCTAGGCGAAAATTCCACCGCCTAGGCAAAAATCCAGCAGAATGTGTTCCTCGTCCACCGCTGACTCCACCGCCTAGGTGAAACCCTTAACCGACATACCTCTGCCTAGGCGGAAATTCCACCGCCTAAGCAGACGCCTCTATCCAGAATAGATATTTTTTGAAATATTTTTTGGCATATTTAAAACCTTCTCTCCTCCTCTCTTCCGATCTCTGCTGCCCCTAAAGCCTTAGGCCATATTTTAGGGTTAGGTTTAGAGATTTTTGAGGGAGAGCTCCCAACCCGAGGTGGAGGATGAAGAGGGAAGCGATCGTTCAACGGTTCTGGCGCCAATTCTTCGAATATAGGCTAAGTCGCTCGTTTCTTCTCTTTGTTTTCTTCATTTTGGTAGTTGTTGAGCGTGTTTACGCTATTTTACATTGTATACGTGGTTATGACCATTAGCTAAACATAGGTTGTATAGGAATTATTAATATAATTTATGAAAACGTTGTTTAGTTGAATTTGTGTTTTGTTTGCGATTGTTCTTCATTATGTTGATTGTGTGTGCTGTATTGTTTGTTTATTATGCTTAGATTTACATATCAAGAATACGAGGTTTGACAAATCCCGGATTCGGACTAGAATAAACGAACGCCACAATTCAATAACCCGGGAGGGAGTTAGATTGTGGGCAATCAATGACGTTGGGACAAGACTCACGTAACCTAATGTCATTAAGACGTTGAAGGGGACTTTGGCATTGACGCGAAGTCACGTATTCCCTCGTCTTACACTTGGAAAAGGTGACGGAGGAGTTTTAGAACTGAGATTATCGATAGGGTAAACACAACGCAACGATCCAATAACCCGGGAGGGAATTGGATTGTATGCAATCGATGACGTTGGGGCGAGACTCAAGCGGCCTAGGGTCGTTAAGACATTGGGGGGGATTTCTTCGTTGACACGAAATCGTGTATTCCCCCGTCTTACACTCGGGAGAAGTGGCGGAAGAGTTTACGAACTGAGATTGTCATATAAGTCGAACGCCGTTAACATAAACTAAAACGAGACTGAACACGTATTCGTAAACAAAACTAATCCCTAGACAACCTATTCTCTCAAAACTATCCCATATTAATATTAGTATTAGTATAGATTAAATTAGGCTATATTAGTATTAGTACTAATAAATTAAATTCCATTTTTAGCGCCTAGATAAAATTAGGTAATGACAATCGCGATACTCAATAGTATTCTTAACCAATCTCTGTGGATACGATACCCGACCGAAAGGTCCACTATACTAAAACTTGATCCGTACGCTTGCGGTGAAAGTGGCAGCGCATTATTTAGCGGCCACCAAGTTTTTGGCGCCGTTGCCGAGGATTGTCTTGTTGATTGTTATCGATATTGTGAGTAAATAACTTAATTTTAATTTAGGCATTTTTTTATATAATTTTCGTTTGTAATTTTGTTTTTATTTTTCTACAGGATACTTGAAGATGTTAGATCGACAGGTACTCTTGTGTTCCTTCCATTGCAAAATCTCGCCAGTCTTGAGGGCATGTGTCGAGCCGAGAACATTAAACCAAACGCTTCTTGGGAGGCAACCTAAGGTCACAAATAAATTAGATACATCTCCGTCGATTTAAGTCGAAGGCGAGATCCTCTCGCCTCCCAGTTATGTGTTCTAAACCTCCGTCTTCAATATCATGCTATATACTATTATTGGGATCGCTGACGGCTAGTTTTGGACATCACCTGTGTTGAGTTTGTGGTGATGTGTAGTATGTTGTAGTATGTGTTTATGTTTTTAGTTAAATTTTACTATTTTTATCATTTGCATGCTTGTTTAGGATTAGATTGTTTAGTTTAGTTGTTGTTTTGTGCTACATTTTGACGTCATCTGGGCTTTTACCCGATGATGACTCTGTCCCCTGATTGTTTTGAGGTCGAGCGTAATGCTCATTCATGTGTGTTCTGTGTGCTTAACGTATTATCTTAGTAAACGTTATTGTAAATCCTAAATGCACGAGCACGTAAACTCAATATAGCACTATCTCTTTGATTTAAAACCGATTATCTGTCAATCAATTTCATAACAATAGGGATTCTAGAACTTAATTTGGGGGAAATTCGAGGCGAAATCCTAAGCGAGGTTGTTTAGGAGATATGATTTAGGCAGTCATTTGATCGCTTGAGCCTTTTTGAAGCCTACCATGATTTATCATTATCCCTCGTTACCCTGTCGAAACCTAAAAGCCGTTTCAATTCTGAACACTTAACTAATACCATAACCGATTCAACTTCTTTCCAAACTTATATCGCTGAACCGAAGGCACAAATTTGAGAGAATCAAGTTAGCAGTTGCAAATACTACTTGAAGTGAGCGATTAGGTTTAGGGCGAACTTTATATTGGTTCGGTATTCGAGTACTCACTTGTAGTTTTTGTTCGTTTTTCACACACCCCTTAAATATTACAAATCAAATGAGTTTGGGGGTATGTTTTGTAGTTGAAAAAAAAAATCAAAGTGTACATATGGTTTTTATTTTTTTGTTTCTTTTTGACAAGTGAGTATGTCGGTCTTAAACGTATGTTCAGGGTTGTTTCAATTTATCTATGGAGTTTCGAGTGTGACAGTGTCAAGCGATGTGCCTCAGGTAACGTTAAGTTAACGACGTTAACCCGTTTCCCAATTCCAAAGTACCTAAGGCCATTATTCCAAAACCGAAACCAAGCCCTACTAATCTTCATAAACCTCCAAGCCTACATTAGTGGAGAATAGAACCTGGGTCGGGCGTATGCATTCCCTATACCTTAAAAGTTTTAGTCATGATTTTTATTTAGGGATAATCTCATCTAATCAATGGATAGTAGTATATTTGAGTTTAATCACACACACTTAAACAGGATCTAGAATGCCGCTTACTATTTTTGAACGTTGAAATTCTAGAACATCACATAGTGTGATTTATGCTTGAACTTGATAGGATTGGGGGCCGATGAGGGAAAAATCTTTCGGTCGGTAGATGATAATCAAAACTTACACATTTTTGTTTTTAGTGTTTTTAGTTTTTAATTTCGTAATTAATTTTTATATTTTTTTATATTGTGTGGGTGTTTTGTTTGAGGACTAGCAAAATTCTGAGTTTGGGGATATTTGATAGGTATAAATTACCCCTATATTTTCAAACCGAATTTGTTAGTTTTCGAATACGTTTATAGTCATTTTTATATGTTTTAATATGTTTTTATTCTTTTTGTATTAAAACAGGTGCGTGGGGTGAAAAGGTATGAAATCGGAGCGTAAACAATCAATTCGTATCGAGAACGGTAGGAAAACGGTAAAAAAATGAACAAGACGGCAAGATTTTGCAATCAGACCCACCGCCTAGGCGTTCAGACCACCGCCTAGGCAGTGAAGATGCTGAGAAAAGAACAAAGGCCACTGACGGACCACCGCCTAGGAGGAGAAATCCTTCGCCTAGGCGGAAATCTAGAAAAGAGTTTGACAGATGGCTACTGACAGCCCTCCGCCTAGGCGGAAATCTAGCAAAATGTGTTCCTCGTCCACCGCTGACTCCACTGCCTAGGCGAAACCCTTAACCGACATACCTCCGCCTATGCGGACGCCTCTGCGCAGAATAGATATTTTTTTAGATATTTTTTGGCCTATTTAAACCCTTCTCTCCTCCTCTCTTCCGATCTTTTCAACCCCTAAGGCCTTAGGCCATATTTTAGGAGTAGGATTAGGGATTTTTTAGGGAGAGCTCTCAACCCGAGATAGAGGATGAAGAGGGAAGCGATCGTTCGACGGTTCTAGCGGCTATTCTTTGGATATAGGCTAAGTCACTCGTTTCTTCTCTTTGTTTTCTTCATTTTGGTAGTTGTTGAGCATGTTTAGCTCGTTTTACATTGTATAAACGGTTAGGACCATGAGTTAAACATGGATTGTAATAGGGATTAACATATCATTTATGAAAATGTAGTTTTGGTTGAATTTGTGTTTCGTTTATGGTTGTTCCTTATAATTTCGATTGTGTTGCCGTGTTTTCTATGATTATATGTTAGTTTAGATATATTGAGAATACAGGGTTTGACACTCGGGAGAGGTAACCCCGGATTCGGACTAGGGTTAACACAACACGACAATCTAACGACCCGGGAAGGCATTAGAAAATGTGTAATCGATGACGTTAGGGCGAGACTCACGTGACCTAGAGTCGTTAAGACGTTGAGGGGGATTTCGGCGTTGACACGAAGTCACGTATTCCCCCTTCTTACACTCGGAAGAGGTGGCGAGGGAGTTTACGAACCGAGATTGTCGGATACGCCGAACGCCGTTAATGTTAACCAAAACGAAATCAAACGCATTTAAGTAAATAAGGTCAATCCCTAAGCAATCTACTCCCCTAAACAATCTCAAATTAGTATTTATAGTATAGTTAATTTAATTAGTATTTTAGTTTAATATTAGTATTAAATTAAATTCCATTTTTAGCACCTAGATAAAATTAGGTTATGACAATCGCGATACTCGATAGTAATCTCAACCAATCCCTGTGGATACAATACCCGACCGAAAGATCCACTATACTAAAACTTGATCCGTACGCTTGCGGTAAAAGTGGCAGCGCATTATTTGCGGCCACTACCACCCAAGAACCCCTCCAAAAGTTTATTGTCCCAAAAGTTGAAATCCCTCTCCATCATAGGGACCCCCCCCCCCCCCCAAAGAAAAAGGAAAAACCCCCACCTTTTTGGGTATTTGTGAGACCTATCAACTATCAACAAAAGCTCCCCCTCCTCTTTTTCTTTGTTTTCTATGAGACGTTTCCACACCAAACAAACGGCAAAAGGTTCCTCTCTATCCCCCTCCACATATCCCTTGTGCGCTCCTTCGATAGATGACCCATATCGCATCTGACCAATCCAAGTTGTCACAAGGTTACTTTAGAGCCGGAAATTTCTGCACTTGTGATGGCCTGATTGTCCACCAATCAGCCAGTCGCACATACAGTTCCGAGAGACCAACACGGCCTATGAAGACCAACGCACGCACTCACACCAGAAAATAGTATAAAACGCACCACATGTACAACCAAAACAAATTTTGCTTGTATTACTCATGGAAAACAAGGAAAATACACAATTCTGATCAAGGTTGCAAGAACAATACACTCGCTCTCTGTATTATGCCAATTGCTAAAGAAATAGGCCAGAAACTGTTGGACAGGTGTGTGGGTTTGGGCATGAGCGCAGGGCAATTATTATGCCAAATTCGTGGTCAGAATCAGTATCTACTACCACATGTCAGGCACATGTTCTAGCTTAACCTTCACTAAGCCAATTTTCGTGCATATTCACTAATCAACAGCAACAAACAAGGCCCCGTTTGGTAACCATTTCCATTCCAGAAATCCCCATTCCATTCCCAGATTTTTGGGAATTCTGTTTAGGAATAGTGTTTGGTAATTTTTGTTTCCGTTTCCATTTCATTCCCATTTAAGAATTGTGCCCACTTTTTTCTTAAGAAATGAGAAACAAAAAAAAGTTGTTTCTCATTATTCCCATTCCATTCCCAAAACACATGATCACTATTCACCTACCGGCCGACCACCGTCCGCCGCCACTGACCACCGGCCGGCCGGCCGGAAATTTTCCGGCCACTTCCGGTCGTCGCCGGCGCCACCGCCGTCCGCCTTCTCCGACGCCGAAGCACCGCGGTCGCCGGCGACGGAGCCACTGCCGTCAGGCCAAAACAAGAAAAAAAAAAAAAAAAAAAGATTTTAGGATAAAATCGTTACCAAACACAATTCCCTTCCCAAAAAAAAAAAAAAAATTATCGTTACCAAACGCGATTCTACTCCCAAAAAGAAAACAAAATTTTCATCCCATCCCATCCCATTCCCTTCCCATCCCACTGCTGGAATGGAAACAGAAACGGTTACCAAACGCCACCCAACTGTCTAGCTAACTCTGCCCATCTCGTTGTATCTTTGCTGTGTCGCTGAGTCTCAACAACTCGCCATGTCATAAGCATGTCTCTAACCAGAATTCACCATTGCCCCAACGGGCTGCCGCGCCACCTACATGACTTTGATCAGAACATGGTGTTGCGCCCACATTCCACCCATCTTGATTTGATTCAGTGCCCCTGAAACACAATTCTAGCATCACGCCTAAGATTGCTTTGCACTAACTGCCGACGTTGCCAATGTCCCCCAGCATTGACCAACGACGCCCCATTTTGCCAGCATTGCTGAGCACCTTGTTACAACGTTGCCCAATAGGCACCAGCATTACCCAACAATGCCATATTTTGGCGACGCGTGCCTACACATGTTGATGTATGTTGGCTTGATTCTGTACCGAGGTCTTGCTCTCTATCATGCCATGTCCATGGCACCGATTCTAGCATCCCGCCTAGGATCACCTTAAACTTTAGCTTAAGCAACACCCAATGCTCGCCAGCGTATTCCCAAGACGCCCTTGATCACCGACGCATCGTACCTTAGTTTTTGCCTCAAACCGATATTCTTGGGCAAGCCTTACCCTAAGCTTCCTATCGTGTGTCATGCCTTACACCATACCTTGGCGTGCCAACGCCTCTTAACATGCCTAGGTACCTTGTCACACAGAGGGTCTAGAGTTGGAGGGAGGGGTAATCCCCCTTATAATACTTATGTGAAAAACTCAAGTGGCATCAGTAGACATTAGAATGTCTAAGGAGCCATAATGGAATCAACAGTAGGCCCCAACCACGGCTGACTCTTTTGGCTTAGTCGAATGCCCACGTTTATGCCAAGATACCCCAACTTCGCACCATCACACCGACGTTTTACTAACAACATTTCTCCTTATCCAACTTTGGTCAAACTCCATGTCTTTTTTGTGTCGATGCCTTCTTAGGGTTCCGCATGCACCACATCTGTTAAAAACGCACTAAGTCCTTTGCTAGCACCATTAGAGCTAACACTAGTTATGCCACCCCCACCACCCAAAACGAAACAACCACCGGGAACTAAACCACCAACAACCTCCTCCATCCTCCAACACCACCACAACTAGTCCTCCCCTTATTCCCTCCCTAACTCTTGTTCTCTCTAATTTAGGGAGAAGTTTATGCAAATATTTGCAATAATTTTTATTTAATTATTTGAAATTTGGTTAATGTTTTCTTTTTTTGTTTCTCCTATTGAAGCTTTGTTCATAATACTCTAAAACAAAATTTGTTTATATGAAATTAGGGTTAATTAGGGTAAGTGATCTGAAATTTGGGCTACTTATTATGTAACACTAGGATTAGAACATGCCAATATACCATCAGAAACCTCCAGTACCAACACCACTTTTAAACCTGGGAAAAAAACAATTTTTTGGGTTCTATTTTTTTTTGGTACAAGGAGAAGAATTGGGTGCTTTAGTTGGCGTCTACTGATCATAGTTGTCAAAGGCTCAAGGCACACCAACTTGCCAAGTTCTCTTGAGCCTAAGCGCAAGGAGGAAGATAAGGCGTGTGTGTGACTAAAGTTGGACGCACATCGTACAGAACATGTAAACTAGATGGTTTGTTATTATTTATAGCAATAAAAATGTATAAGTATTCTCAACTTAATTATAGATTGTAAATCACTATAATACATTGTTGTAAAGAGACATATAAGAGCATCTCCAACCATACTCTAATTTTAATATAAAATGGCAAGAAAGTTATTTTATAGGGCACAATTCGAAATAGACTCCAATCATGCTCTTTATTTAAAAAAGAAATTATTTTTAGACTATCACATTGTAATATCTAATAAATAATGTTAAATCATGTGAGACTTTTGTAACTGAAAGGGGAAGTTTCATTATTTTGTAATTCAAAGGTGTATGAGGAAATGTTTTACAACAACAGCAAAGTCTTTGTCCCACCTAAGTATAACTTTATTTTTGGTAACTTGGTATGAATATGATTTAGGTATGCTCCAACAAACCCACCTTATCACAATAAACGGTATAACAAAGGCAAATGAAAATTCGGTGAACAATTTCATGCACGTGCAACTTTCGTGTGCCTTATGCCAAGGCCCTCGCCTTGTTGAATGCATGCGCCTGACTGAAGTAGGGCGCACATAATATAAAACAAGTAAATATATATTTTAATATCCATTTAATAGCATAAAGATGTCATTATACTTACTTTAATTATATAAAATTCATTATAATGATATATTCAATTAAGTATCTAGTGAAGCACATAAAAAAGGTATCATTTATTATAAATAAAAATGTTATTATACTTAAATAATGTTGAATCTCACATCATCTTTGTGGGACTTCTCAAATTAGTCTATTGAAAGGAGTTACTACACCTATACCAATATGGTTTCGAGTTGGAACCTCCTAACATAGTATTAGAGTTAAGGTTCTAGGAAGTCTCTTATTTCTTTCCCTCGTGGTTAAATCTTTCATGTAAGCTTCTTTCCCTCATGGTTAAATCTTTCATGTAAGCATGGGGCGCAAATTATTCTCGTTTTGGCCTCCTAGTTCGATTTTCGTGCAAAGCAGGGGGTGCACTTAAGGGCAGATGTTAGACTCATGGCCCACATCGATTATTTGAAACGCAAATCATTCGAGCAATGCTACTGCATCTCGAAACATCCATGTTTCTTTGTCAATTCTTTGGAACTCTAGTTCCTCGCCCTCAATTGAGAAACACTCTTAGAAACACAAATAGCGTTTCACTCTTTTTTGTAAGGCAAACGAGCTACTCCACTTAGTACCATATGATTTTAGGTTCGAACCTCCCAACATGGTATTAGAGCTGGATTTAGGAAATCTCGTTTGTTTCTCACCGAGTCATTTGGATTCTCTCTTCGATCTTCTGATGTCTATTAATATATTTTCTGATGCTTGTTAATCCCACTACGAGCAAGTCGGGCTCGTACATGACTGTTATAGAATCCCACAATGGCGTCGTGAGGCTTTGAAATCTCCTAATATATAACATTGTTTATTATAATATATTCAATTATATATCTAGCGACCCACAAAAAAAAAAACAGTCGAGCAACTTCAGATATTGCAATTGTTCAATCTCTTCAATGATCAAAAAGTCCAAGAGACTAAAGCAATCCAAAGATTTCAAAAGACATTTTTAAGCGCCAAAAATGAAATCAAAGAGATGATATTCTATATAACCATGTTAATATGCTAGATTAGACCTTTATAATTAAAAGTGTTGCTTCAATCTTTTGTATTGCATGAGAACTTAGGACCTTATTTTGATTAACTTGGTATGTGGTAGGCATAATCCAAGATTCCAACACACTCACTCTATTGTGGAATACTTACGAGCCAACTTAAGAAATGATGTGACACGTGTAAATGTAACTATATTGAACAATTTCAATTATGCACGACTTTCTAGAGCCTTGTGCCTTCGGCCTAGGCTCCCAAAGAGGTGCCTTGTTTAATGCACCTTGCATGAGGCCAACGAGGCTCTAGAGGCGTGCCTTTGTGCGCCTGGAGACTAGGCACATGCCTAAATGTACTTTTGGTGGCTATGGTTGAATATGCTTTGCATAAGGCTAGGAGAGGCGCAAGAAGTGTAATTGAAGCCTAGGCCCGCCTTCAAAAACTATCCTATTGAAGTACAACTTTTTAATAGTTGGAATGCATTAAGCGTAGCAGGTTGGATATTCAATTAAAGAGATTAAATTGGACCTTCCTTCGCAATTGCATGAATTTTGAATCGGTTGCTTTAGTTTTCTTAAAGAATCCAATTATATTTCTTAAAACTTTATGGTCGCATTTATCTTTTTACTTTTGGAATCATCAAATCGCACTTTGAGTAGTTGTTTTTGTTGAACGAATGGGTGTGTTTTGGTTTGATCAATGTGAATCCCACCCTACCCCAAAGTAGCTTGGTGTTGTTGCATTGAAATATGTTACTTTTGTTTGGGGTTAATATGTTCTTCGTTTACTTTGTGAGCTTTGATTAGAGATCTTTACGAGGTTTTGTTTGACAAGTTAGAACCAGCAATTTTACAACTAAAAGTTTGATTAGAGTAGGATGCTTCTTTCTATGTTTAAAAAAATGCCCCTTATTGGTGTTTCTGCTATTGTTTAGTAGAGAAGCGAACATTTGAACTGACATCGACTTAAATTAGATCTTGGCAAGATCTCTTATTCTATTTGTGTCTCATGCAGTATAAAGACCCTTCTATAAGTTGCAGTTTGACTTCAAAATTTAGTATGTTTCTGTTTTATGTGATTTAAAACAGACTTGTGAAGGGGTATTAATGTCATCTTTGTATTAATTAGGGTTTCTGCACTGATTAGACTTTCTATACTAATTTTATTATAAATAAAGGGAGAGACTGACATACTAGTTAAGTTTTCTTTTTTTTTTTGTATTTTCTTCTTACTTTATCATAATAATATCAAACGCAGGCTATGTGACACTAATCCCATAGTTATGTTCAACCATTATTTTATCTTATTTTCTCTTCTTTCACCTTCTGTAAGAAAAGAAAAAAAAAGGATTAGATCAGTTCACCAAGACCTTCACTACCGCTGCCGCAGGCCACAAACCCTAGTAGCCGCCTACCAAAAACTCAGAAAAGGCAAAAAAATGTCTCTCGTTTAGAGCTCTACACTTGTTCTTGTTTGCTTGTTTATTTCTCTCATCCATTTTTTCTTATATAGTTAGTTGTCGTATTGGCGAGCATTAATGTTGACGGTTTCACCGCACTGTTAACGACCCGCAAGTTTAAATGGGACCAACTACTTAAATTGGTCCAAAGCTGTGAAAATAGTCCTCTTACTAGACAATGGAAACACCGTCATCTCACTAAATCAGCCCCGGCACAAGATGATAAAGTATGAGGAGTGGATTCGAGCTAATGCGCAAGTTGTATCGATATTGTGGAATTCGATGGAGTCTCAAGTTACTGATATGTGTATTCATTTAGATACGTGTCAAGCAATATGGGAATATCTTCGTGTGTTGTATTCCAAAAATCTTACCCGAATGTATGATTTATCAGTCAAGTACTTCTAACTTCAGCAAGCCAGGCAATCTGTTGCCACGTTCAACCAACTTCATGAGGAGTTAAATAGTGTTCTACCAATGCCTATCGATATGAAAGAAATGCACAAGCAACGTGAAGAAATGGTCGTCATGAAATTCTTCGCCAGATTACGACCAGAATTTTAGTCAATCCGATCTCAAATCCTTGCCAGTACTTCTTTTCCCTCTGTTACTAAAACATATTCACTAGTGTTTCTAACTCCAGTTAGTCTGCAGCTTTTGAGCATTCGGACTTTGTCACACAGATCCCTACACAGGATCGTGGTGACCAACATAGTGATGGTCGTTCCTCTCATGGTGGCCGTGGTGGTGGCCCACAGGGTGGGCGTAATGGTCGTGGTTGTGGCCCACATCGTCATTACTCCTTTTTCTGGCAATGAGAACCATACCAGAAAAAACCTGCTGGGACTTAGTTGGCATCCACCCAAATTCGTCAACGCAATGACATTAGATCATTACCACGGGGTGGGCGCAGTGTTTAGTTGGCATCCACCCAAATTCGTCAACACAATGACATCTGATCCAAATGATCCTACTCTAATTCCAGAGTCTCAGTCAGCCAAGAACATCTCTAATGAAGATATGCCCAATTCCTTCAATGTAAGGCATCCCAGCAGGCATCTCTTCCCATTGATTCTTTAGCTCAACGAGGTATTTCTACCACTTGTCTTTCGATCCGCCCTTCCCCTCCCACACCATGAGTTATATATTATGTTCCACTAACCAAATGTTATGTGTCTCTTCTCTATTTACACATATTCAGTCGTCTCCTTCGTTGTCCCCTGTTTGATAATGGTTCTATCGTCCCTATCACTGGCATCGACACTATGGAACCCTCACCCTCCTTCTCTGTACCCTCTGTCTTATATATTCCTTCGTTTACTTTTAATTTGATGTCAGTAAGTTTACTAAATGATACAGCAGTAGCCCAATACTTTGCTCCCATAGCAGCCCAATACTTTGATCCCAAAGAGCCTATTATTTTGTTTCCTAAGAGTCCAATAATCTATCCATTATCCAAGCCCAATAAATTGATGTCATTGCTTACATCAGTAAGTTAGGTAAGTTGGGTTTTAGAAGTAGGTAAGGTCATTTAATTTAAGTGGTGAGTCTAAGTACTTTTGCTTGTTTATTGTATGGTGTATATCATTTTGGGAATGCTATAAATACCCCATTTGTAAGATGAGAAGGATCGATCGACACTCTTAGTTTTCTCGTTTATATTTTTCTTTGAGAACTTGTTCATTTCTCTTCTCATTGTCAAAACGCAAGTTAGAGGGAAATCTAACAAGCCGCTGCATCAACTGGTTATCAAAGCTTTCCTCTGAATCAAGCGGAGCTTTCCTAGTTACCATCACCCTTCAAACCTCCAAGGTAATCCCGAATCACTCCATCTCCCATCACCACTTTTATTTCCATTCCCATACACCATTTCTATTCTCAAAAAACAAAAAATGCTTCAAGTACTTAATTTCCTACATATTCACCATCCCTATCACCCAATCCAATACCACTCAATATATCCATATACCACCTCACCACCATTATATTGTCCTAATCCATATACCAACACCATATCGTCCTTCTAAACATATTACCCACCAATTCCATTCCCAAACCACCGTCTTCAAAGCGAAGAAAAAAAAAATGACAGACGGAGAATATAGCCAGCAAAATCCGGGGTTTGCAACACAAGAATCAGTGGATGCACTTAGTGGTAGATTGCAGAATTTGGAAGCAATGATTACCCAAATCCTAGGTAGATGGAACAATAACACCCGATAGCAAGAACATAACGAAGCTCATCAAAATTTCAGACTAAACAATGAAGATTCCAGCAAAGATGATGAACAACCAATTCCACCAGGAAACAACCAAAGACCTCGACAAAATGACTATCGAATGAAGATTGAGATTCCACAATTTGATGGTTTGTTCGTGATCGAAGATTTTCTCAATTGGCTAGTTGAAGTGGAGAAGTTCTTTGGCTATTGGGAAACCGAAGAACACGTGAAGGTCAAGTTGGTAGCCTATCAACTTAAAGGAGGTGCACTAGCGTGGTGGGATCAATTACAGGCCACACGTATCCGACAAGGAAATAACAAAGTTCAAACTTGGAGGCCCATGAAGCAGTTGATGAAAGAGCACTTTCTACCGCCGGATTATGAATAGACGCTTTTTAGCCGCTATCAACATTGTTGCCAAGCATACCGAACAGTAACTGAGTATGTTACCGAGTTCCACAAACTTGTTGCTCGTGTAGACATACGGGAATCAGAAAGCCAGAAGATCTCAAGGTTCATCAATGGACTTTGTGACAACATTCAAGACGAAGTATTCAAGCAATCCTATAGTACTTTGTCTAGTGTCATTCAACTTGCCTTGAAGATAAAGGCTCAACTCAAAAAAAGGGGAAACCACGATTCAATGTCATCTTCGGTGCCACCACCAAGATCAGACTTGGGCAAAGGAAAAGCCATGGCAAAACCACTTTACGAGAAACCTAGGCCCAACTCGTCACAAAGTCAACCTGTTGTACGACCGCAAAGAGAACCGGCCAACAAGCCCAATTCCAACAACCCTTACGTGGTTCCCAGAGAAAACAAACGTTAACGTTGCGGACAAGCAGGTCACTACTCCAATCAATGTTGTCAAAGAAAGCCGGCCAATTTGACCACCCATGATGATGACGTTGAAGGAGAAGAAGTTTACCCGATGATGAGCACGAGAAGAAAAACGAACCAGAAGAGCTTGTCTATGAAGATGAAGGTACATCCTTAGTGATAAGGCATCTAATGTATACCCCGAAGAAGGAAGAAGATATCCAACGACACAACATCTTCCAAACCAAGTGCATGGTTAGCCAACGTGTATGCGATCTCATCATTGACAGTGGCAGTAGCGAAAAATATCGTGTCCAAAACCATGGTGAACAAATTACAACAATCAACTCAACCACATCCATCTCAGTATCGTATTGGGTGGATAAAAGACGTTGGCGAAACAGGGTGACAGAGCAATGTCTCATTCCTTTCTCCATCAGCAAGTACAAGGATGAGGTATTATGCGATTTTGCGGATATAGACGCTTGTCACATGTTACTTGGACGACTGTGGCAATTCGATTTGAATACAACACACGATGGCAGAAATAATACTTACACATTCTACAAAGACAACGTAAAGATTATTCTTGCCCCAATGAAGCAACCAAACAGTCCAAAATGCTTGAAGGCCAAAACTGATCTCCTTTTGGTGCCGAAAGGAAACTTCAGTCTCGCAAAATGTGTCGGATATAGTTTAGCCCCGACAAGCAAAATTCAGCGATGTTGTTCCCGATGAACTACCAGCTGGACTTCCGCCATTGAGAGATATTCAACATCATATTGATCTTGTCCTAAGAGCAAGCTTACCAAATTTACCACACTACCACAAGAGTCCCAAATAATATAATATTCTGCAAGGCCAAGTCGAAGATCTCCTTAAAAAAGGCATGGTTCGAGAAAGCATGAGCCTTGTAGCTGTATCGGCACTGCTAACACCAAAAAAAGATGGAAGCTGGAGGATGTGTGTTGATAGTCGCGCCATCAACAAGATTTCGATACGATATCGGTTTCCTATTCGGAGATTGGAAGATATGCTTGATAGATTGGGGGGATCAAAAGTATTTTCCAAGATTGATCTGCGAAGCGGATACCATCATATTCGTATTCGTCCAGGTGATGAATGGAAGACGGCATTCAAAATCATGAAGCTGTACGAGTGGCTAGTTATGCCATTTAGTCTGTCTAATGCTCCAAGTACTTTCATGAGGCTAATGAATCAGGTATTCCAACCTTTCATCGAAAAGTTTGCCATTGTTTACTTTGATGATATCCTGGTCTATAGCCCAAACGAGGAGGAACACCTGCAATATTTAGAAAAAGTCTTTGCAGCATTACAGGAGAATAAGTCATATGCCAACCTGAAGAAATGCAGCTTTGCGACAGACAACCTAATTTTCTTGAGCTTTGTTGTTAGTTCAAATGGAATCAAGGTTGATCAAGAGAAGGTGAAAGCTATTCGGGAGTGGCCTACACCAAAGACAATTATAGAAGTCCAAAGTTTTCACGGCCTAGCAACATTCTATAGGTGTTTCGTGAAAAACTTTAGCACTATCGCCCCGCCCTTGACAAATTGTTTGAAACAAAAACTACTTGTTTAGACGGAAAAGGCGAAACAAAGCTTTGCAGTTTCGAAGGAGAAGCTGATGAGTGCATCGGTCCTTGTACTCCCAAACTTCGACAAGATTTTTGAAGTTGATTGTGATGCTTTGGGAGTAGGAATTAGAGCAGTTTTGTCTCGAGAGATGAAACCAATAGCTTTCTTCAGTGAGAAACTCAACGAAGCACGACAAAAATGGTCAACATATGAGCAAGAATTGTATGCGGTTGTTCGCACATTGCAATATTGGGAGTCATACCTAGTACAGAATGAGTTCATCCTCAACACCGATCATCAGGCTCTCAAGTATCTCAACAATTGTTCCAAGGCCAATCGGATGCATGCTCGATGGATTGCCTACATCCAGAAATTTACTTTCTCCCTCAAACACAAGTCGGGCCAATTGAACAAAGTTGTTGATGCATTGAGTCGACGAGTTATGTTATTAACTGTTGTTCGAAGTGAAATAATTGGTTTCAATTATTTGAAGGACTTATATGCAGATGATGAAGATTTCAAGAAAGAATGGCAGGATTGTACTAACGGAGTTGCAGACAAACATCAAATACATGATGGTTTTCTATTCTTTGAAAATCGTTTATGTATTCCCCGGGAATCCCTTAGAGACCACATCATTCAAGAGTTGCATGCTAGAGGATTAGGAGGACATATGGGATGAGACAAAACCATTTCGTTAGTGGAAGCTCGATACTTTTGGCCACATCTCAAACGTGACGTTGAGAAGTTTGTCAAACGTTGTTATACCTGCCAGACTGCGAAAGGACAAGCCCAAAATACCGGATTGTACATGTCGCTTCCTATTCCTGATGCTCCATGGGAAGATTTGTCTATGGATTTCATTTTGGGACTACCGCGCAGAGAGGTTCGGATTCTATCTTTGTTGTGGTAGATCATTTTTCTAAACTAGCTCATTTTATACCTTGCAAGAAGACTTTAGATGCTACTCATATTGCACTATTATTCTTTAGAGAGATTGTGCGTCTACATGGTTTACCAAAAACCATAGTCTCTGATTGCGATCGAAAGTTCCTCAGTCATTTTTGCCGAACTTTATGGAAGAGACTTGACGTCTTTGCAGTATTGTAGCACATGTCATCCGCAAACAAATGGTCAAACCGAGGTCACCAATCAAACACTAGGAAATATCCTACGATGTTTGATTAAAGAAAATCTGAGGCAATGGGATAATGTTTTACCACAGGCTGAGTTCGTTTACAACAATGTGCCAAATCGTTCTAGTGCTAAATCTCCTTTTCAGGTTGTCTACATTCACCGTCCATTGCATACTCTAGACCTGGTTCCTTTACCAAAGCTTCCAAATATGAACATCATTGCTGGCTTTGATCGACAAAGTAGCCAACATCCACGGGGAAGTCAAGAAAAAGCTGGAAAATTCTGCTGCAAAGTACAAGGCTAACGCTGACAAACACAGATAATACAAGACATTTGCTGAAGGGGATCTTGTGATGGTTCATTTGCATAAAGAACGACTTCCAGATGGGGAGTACAATAACCTTAAGCAAAAGAAGGTTGGACCCTTCTGAATCCTTCAAAAGATCAATGATAATGCCTATATCGTTGATCTACCAGGAAGTTATGCCATTTCTAAAACTTTCAATGTTCAAGACCTGTACAAGTACCATGGTCCGAAACCAATACCTTGACCAACTCGAGGTCGAGTTGTTTTCAAGAGGGGGAGAACTGATGCAGCAGCAGTCCAATACTTTACCCCCAAAGAGCCCAATATTTTGCTTCCTAAGAGTCCAATAATCTATCCATTATCCAAGCCCAATAAATTGATGTCATTACTTACATCATTAAGTTAGACAAGTTGGGTATTGGGAGTAGGTAAGGTCATTTAATTTAAGTAGTAAGTTAGGTAAGTGGGGTTTTAAAAGTAGGCAAGATCATTTAATTTAAGTAGTAGGTCTAAGTACTTTTACTTGTTTATTGTGTGGTAGAGATGTTATAAATACTCCATTTGTAAGGTGAGAAGGATCAATTAACACTCTTAGTTTTCTTATTTATATTTCTCTTTGAGAACTTGTTCATTTCTCTTCTCATTGTGAGAATGTAAGTTATAGCAAAATGTAGCAAGCCATTGCGTCACTAAACATCTTAATTGCTCTATTTCATTTTTTCATGATTATATCATTCTCCAGGATTTGAGAACACTGAAGACAATTAGCACTGGGCATGAAGGAAATGGCCTTTACTACTTTTATAATCACTACGAGAGTCTTGCTATCCCACCTAATGTCTGTCTTGTTCTTGCATGGGCCCACCAGATTCATCGTCAATTAGGTCATCCCTGTCTTTCCAACCTCAAGTTACTTGATCCTGTTTTACGTCATTTGTCTACCTTATACTGCAAGTCTTATCAATTGGGAAATCAATATCATAGTTCATTTGCTTCCCAAACTCATGTTCGAGCATCGACTCCTTTTAGTTTAGTTCATTTAGATGTTTGAGGTCCTCCGGGTTTGTTGCTCAAGGGGAGTCCAGTTTGGTATGTTGCTTGAAGAAATCCGTTTATGACCTCAAGCATGGTTTGGGAGATTTAATAAAATGGTCACTGAATTTGGTCTTCAGCGTTGTGGAGTTGATCATTCCGTGTTCTACAGGCACAGTACAATCACGAAGATATTATTAATCGTGTCTGTGGATAACATTGTAATTACCAGGAATGGCCACTGTGGAATTCAAAAAATCAAAAAGTTTTTGCATAGTAAGTTTCAACCAAATATTTGGGTCAGTTGAAGTATTTCTTAGATATTGAAGTTGCTCGATCGAGTCAAAGCATTTATCTACATTAGAGGAAATATGTCCTTAATTTGTTAAGCGAAACAAGAATGATAGAAGTTAAACCGATTGACTCACTTATGGATCCAAACAACAAACTATTGTCAGACCAAGGTGCACTACTAACAAATTCAGCGCAATACAGACAGTTCATTAGCAAGTTGAAATACCTCAAGGTTACTAGACCAGAGATCTCCTCTACTGTAAGTGTCATCAGTCCGTTTTTTTATTGTCCCATGACTTGTCACTGGGATGCAATAATTCATATTCTCTGATATCCAAAAGGACCTCTTGATTGTGGTTTGTTATATCAGAACTTTAGCCAAACTCAAATAAAGGGCTATACAGATGCAAACCGGGCTGGAACACCCTCGGATAAGAAGTCTACTACAGGGTATAATGTATTTGTTAGAGATAACCCGTCTCTTAGAAGAGTAAAAAGTAGACAGTAGTGACTCTGTCAAGTGCAGAATCAGAATAAGGGCAATGACCCATACAACATGTGAGTTAACTTGGTTGAAACATTTGTTAAAAGAACGTAGATTTAAACATTCTTCACCGATGAACCTTGTATGTGATAATCAAGCAACACTTCACATTGCACCCAATCCAGTCTTCCATAAGAGAATGAAACACATTGAAATCGATTGTCATTTCATATGGGAACAACTATTGCAAAAGTTGTTTGAGACTAAACATGTAAATTCATTCGATCAATTAGTTGATGTATGTACTAAACCATTAGGAACCTCAAAGATAAAGTACATATATGATAAGTTCGGAGCATACAATATATATGTTCCAGCTTGATCAGGAGTGTTAAGGGGTATTTATGTCATCTTTGTACTAATTAGGGTTTCCGTATGGATTTATTATGTACTAATTCTATTATAAATAAAGGGAGAGTCTGACACATTAGTTAAGTCTTCTCATTCTTTTCGCACTCTCTTCTTACTTTATCAGACCTATTGTAATATCGTGTTATGGTCTTTTTCCCGTTCTCCTTTTTCTTATTCAATTTTAGTGTAATACTAGGATCAGGTTTCTAGATAGGTAATGATGGCTATCCTATTTTTAATGGATTGACCAATGTTATGTAAACTTTAATCTTCTTTTCTTCTTATTTTCTTGAGGCTGAGATTATTCTTCTTCGTGCTTCGTTATTCAATCTTTGTTGTTCAAATTTTTTGGGTCTACATAATTATTAATCATGCATGTTACATCTTTGTTGTTATCCAGCAAACATTCACTTAAAATGCATGAAGTATTTTATGATTGATTTTATGACATCTATATTGCTCAATTTATCTCTAATGAGACTTCTTTTTTTCTAAAATTTGTAGCCTTGCTGTGGTTTCATCATGAGGTATTATTGGTTAAAAACAAATTCAGACAAGAGAAAAAGCAAAGTCAAATATCAATCAACTTCAAGCGAATGCTTGTTAAAAAAAATGAAAAACAGAAACCCCCGAATGGTAGGAAATTAATGAACCAAAAGAGAGGAACAGAAAAAAAAATCGGCTAAAAGAATCAAAAGTTGGGTGAAAACAAAATCAAATTAAAGAAAAAAGGAGGACCTCGCGGGAGATTTCTTCGGCGCGACGCTCTCTCTGGGCATGGGTTTGTTCAGCGATCCACTTGCGGCGCTGGTTGGGATAAGAGAGAGGGTGCCATGGCTTCTGATTGAGAAAATTGTGGGACCATGCGGTGCCCGCTTTGGACTTGTAATCGACCTCTCCAGATGAGCCTTTGTCTGAAAATCTCTTGCTCAGCCTTAATCCTTCCCCTCCCTCGTCGACCATTTTGATGAGTTCTCTACCTAAGAGCAAGGTTTGTCATGTTACGGCGAACTTCAAGTTACTTTAGCACATTCCATCTGCTGCCCTCAACTTCCATTTTAGCAATACGGACCCTGGCGATTTAACGGACCCTTTTTGCCTGAGGTGCATTTTATTTGGGTAATTCCATAGGCAAAATAACACGTTGCACCCCTGAAGTTTAAGTGTATTCTCAATGTGTTCTCTCATGTTTTAATTTTCTCAATGTATTCCTTGAAGTTTGAAATTTCTCTCATTAGTCAAATCAACATAGTTCGGTCATTCCAGAAAGCATCTCATGCATCACTCATGCTTTTTTCCTAAATTTTTCTTCAATTATGATATACGTGTTGTTACTCTAATAATTAAGATGGTCGAACCTTATCAATTGGGTTAATTAAAAAAATTAGATAATACATTAAAAGAATTCAAATATCATGGGATAACTTGAGATTTTACTTAAACATCATACGAACTACAATTTAACCAATTCTATATGTACCATTCCTTCTGCTAAATGTATAAAATTTCTAACTATACACTCTTTTGGAAAAATAATTATGACGTGATATTACATGTACTCTCTTGTATTTCAAGGGTTTGAAATTCAACCCGAACTGATGGTTAACCAAACGAAATTGAATCAAACGGTTCAATTTTGAAACCGATTAAATGTTTTGGTTACTATTTTGCTTTTGAAATTGAAAACCGAAGCGGTTTTATAGTAATCGTGAAACCAAACCGCGTAATCAATATTTTAGATATATTTTTATTATATATATATATATATATATATATATATATATATATATATATATATATATATATATTACTTTCACTCTTTTATTTATTTAAAGTTTAACCCCAAGGATTTTCATCATTTATGTATTATATTTTAATTGTAGTTGGAACGTTTATTATAACAATTAATAGTTTCGTGGTTCGATTTTTATTTGAAATTTATGTTTTATATTGTAATTATATTTTTGTTTATATTTAAAAAAATAACAGTTCGTGGTGTCGCGGTTTTGATTTTAGTTTTGGTTTTTTAAAATGTTAGAATAACTAAGGGGGCAGAATGTTGAGAGAATATGAGAAACTTATATTGATTTATAAGAAAGATACAATTAGAGAGATATATAGGGTGTCTACATATAGGAGATGATTAGGATAACCATGATAGGGTTAGGGTTTGGTTTTCCTAGTGAGACTATGGTTTAAAATAAGGGGCCAAAGCCCACATACATATACTAATATCCTCCCTCAAACTCGAGACAATAAATAAGATGTGGACTTGAGTTTCGAACCCAAAGTGTGAAAGCGTCAACGTGGATGAGCCTTTGTGAAAATATCTATTGTCTGATCGGTTGAATTGACGGATTGAAAGCGAACAGTATTCGGGAGAATGTCGTAATGAATGAAGTAACAATTATTCTCGAAGTGTTTTATACGCTCGTGGAAAACATCATTATGTGTGATCTGAATAACACTTATATAGTTACAATGTAGAATAGTTGCAGTGGGAGAGGAGACTCTCATGTGAGTGAGGAGCCAGCAAAGTCAAAGTAGTTATTGTGTTGTATCAGCGATGGCATGGTGTCACACCCCACCCCAGGCCCCGTGCCCAAGGCTAGGTGTGGCCTCAACTTGATATTTCTCAACCATAACAGATATACACTAACTATTAATTGATATAGATTTTTAAAAAATTAAAATATTTTACTAACTCAAAATTCAAGGATTTTACATAACCAACTATTTCGTAACCACACTACAAAAAGTCCAAACAATTCATTTCCAACAGTTGTCCTGACAACCTCAAAAGCCACAACACTCACTGACTCTACTTAACTCTAGTAGTCGAACCGTCTCTAATTGGAGTACTCGAGACAAAATATTTTATCGGTGTACTGTCTTCATAATGTAAAAACAATTTATAAATCAAGTATATTTATCAAACATCATTTTTCAAAATATAAATATAACCGCACACTTGAGTAATATAAAGCTTCCACATATATCATTAGAATAGAATAACTAAATTTGAATCAACTGGTCAACTTTCTTTGATATATAATAAAATACCACACATATACTTGCCTACTAGTCATAAAATTGTTTACATCACGATCGAGAGTTATGATGGTATCGTAACATGTACAACCACGCAATCTAAGGTCTCCAGTATTAGGGTCATTTAATATATCTAATGGTAGAAGTCAACCCATGACATAAAGCATCATATCATAATGATAATTATCATCATCAACAACAATATATATATATCAACCACCTGCAGGACTTGCCCTTTGTCAGGTCACAACACAACGTCCTACAGAACATGTCCTCTTGTTAAGACCAACATCCTGCAGAACATGTCTTCATGTTGGGACCATACTATGCCCCGTACTATGGAGTAATATAATAATAAAAATCATTTTCCACATTTAACATTCTACTTTATTCATCTAATGTTATAAAACTGTCTATTTTAATAAATCTTTTATTTCCCACAATTTAGTACAAAAATATAATTTGAAAATCTACATAGAAGACAATACACTCATCTCGATATTTGTACTATTATTACACTACCACCGTAATACTAACGTAGTCGGCATCACCTGTGAACCTAACAACGATAGTGCCTAAACTAAGAATTTATCTAAATAAATTTAATATGCAATGCGTGAAAATGCATGATACTAAAATGAAATTTTTTCCATTCCCAAATTTCCATGATTGTATAAAATTTATTAATTAAATGTTCTATTTTCTCAACCTAATATTAATTTTATAGCTAACATATAATTTAATTACAGAAAAAAATATTAACTGATTATTAACAATATTATTAGGTAATCAAATATTAAAAATATCATTATAATAAAGGTACTCGGCGTGAGAGAGACGAGAAAGCTAGAGAAAGAGTATGTAAAGAGAAAGAAAAAAAATGGGAGGATATATAAAGAGAGAGAGAGAGAGAAAAAGAGCGAGAGGAGTTCGTTCTTGTTTAATAATTTTCTTTTTCAATAAATGTACACGTGTGTTGTGTATATAGACACAACACACAATTGCAATGTCTTTTTTTACAAGAAGACAACAAAACCTTATATATATATATTAACCATTTATACCAATTACCCTCTAAAATAAAGAAAGTATTAATTATATCTTAAAATTCTTAAAATTATATTTTAAATAACAAAATAGTCCCCAATTTTTTTAAAGTCAATTTAAAATTAATATATTAATCCCCAAAGTTTTCTAAAACCAAATTTTTAAATACCAAAGTTAACCTAAAAAAATTTTAAAATAAAATTTAAATGACATAATCGACCCTATCATTTTCTAGATATTCTAAAATACAATTAAAAATATGCACATACAAAAGTTAGGTCTTACAATCCTTCACCTAAAAGAATTTTCGTCCTAAAATTTAGTTATGTTAAACAAATAAATGCGGATATATACTAGTCATCTCTTATTCTCTTTCTCAATCTGCCTCTTCCACTAAGTGACTGCGCCATAACACCTTCACCAACATGATTGTTTTTGCTTGCAATACTTGATTTTTACGATTTAAAATTTGTACTGACTCCTCAACGTATGACATGTCTTCCTTCAATTTAATTGGCTGAGAAGTCAACACATACAAGTCTGGCACATATTTCCTGAGTATCGAAATGTGAAAAATATCGTGCAATCTAGACAACTCTAGCGATAGGAGTAGTCAATAGGCCACTGTATCGACTCTTTCTAGAATCTCTTACGACTTGATATACCTCGGACTTAGTTTTTCCTTCTTCCCAAATCTCATGATGCCTTTCTACGAAGATATACGTAAAATTATGTAATCACCTAGTTCAAACTCCAACTGATGTTTACATTTGTCAGCATAGCTCTTTTGTCAACTTTGGACAATCTTTAATCTTTCGTGAATCACTTTCACTTTTTCCTTTGTCATCTGAGCTATGTCAGGCATCAATAGTTTTTGTTCTCCAACTTCAGTCCAACAGACTGAAGTTCTACATCTTTTACCATACAACACTTCATATGGTGTCATTTCAATTCTTGAATGATAGTCATTGTTATAGGCAAACTCCATCAAGGTCAAATGATTATCCCAACTACCAAGAAATTCTAGAACGTAACCCCTCAACATATCCTCTAAGGTCTGAATTATGCGCTCAGATTGGACGTCACTCTAAGGATGAATAGTTGTATTGAATTTTAATTTGATACCTAGAGTAGCCTGAAGACTAGGCCAAAATTTCAATGTAAATCACGGATCTCTATCCGACACTATAGAAACCGGCGCACTATACAATCTAACAATCTCATTAATATACAATTTTGCATACTTGTCCATGGAGTACATAGTTTTTACAGTCAGAAAATGAGCAGATTTTGTGAGTCTATCAACAATCATCCAAATGAAATTATGTCCTTTTTGAGTACGGGGCAATCTCGAAACAAAATCTATCTTGATATGTTCCCATTTCCATTCTGAGATAGACAAAGGCTGCATTAATCCTCCTAAACATTGGTACTCAATCTTAACTTACTGACAAATAAGACACTAGCAGCAAATTTTGTAATTTCTCTTTTCATTCCATTCCATTAATAATGTTCTCGCAAATCTTGATACATTTTGGTGTTCCCTGGATGCATTGCATAGGTTGAATTGTGCGCTTATTCCAAGATATCTTTTTTCAAATCAGCGTTATTAGGCACACACAATCTATTCGCAAATATTAAGGCTTCATCATTATATCTAACAAGATATTCAGTTCTTTGCCCATTCTTCACTTCATCCATGATCTTTTCCAATTGGGCATCTGACTTCTGTACTTCTATAATACCATTAATTAATGGTGGTCTCAAAGTTAAAGTCACAAGCAACGATATAGTCTGACCCACTGCTAACTGGACTCACAGGGATCTCAATTCAGTATATAGGTTAGTATCAACAACTCGAAGGTGCACAACCAAACCTGTCGATTTTCGACTTAATGTATCTGCTACAGTATTAGCCTTTCTAGGATGATAATTATCATAATCCTTGATAAATTCCATCCAACGCCTATGTCTCATATTTAATTCTTTCTGAGTAAACAATTATTTTAAACTCTAGTGATCAATATATATCTCGCAAGTCTCGCTATAAAGATAATGTCTCCTGAGTTTCAAGGCAAACACTTGTCGCCAACTCCAAATCATGTGTCTTTAATTGTTGAGACACGTAAGCAATCACATGGCCATGTTGCAACAATACATAACCTAGGTCTTGGTGTGAAGTGTCACTGTATATCAAAAAGTCACCACCGTCTGTTAAAAGACAATATATTAGCGTTGATATCAGTCTATTCTTTAACTCTTGGAAAATCTGTTCACATTTGTCATCCACTCAAATTTAGCTTCCTTGAGGGTCAAACGGGTCAACGGGGCAGCTATAATAGAAAATCCATATACAAACCAACGATAATAACCCACCAATCCTAGGAAACTTCAAACTTCTGTTACACTTTTGGCCTTTTTCAATAAACAATGACTTCGATTTTCTTTGAGTTGACTTGTATACTATCACTTGAGATAACATGCCCAAAAAATACAATTATATCCAGCCAAAACTCACACTTACTGTACTTTGCATATAATTGCTTCTCTCTCAAAATCTACAGCACAATTTTGAGATGTTCTTCTTCTTTTTTGGAGTAAATTAGTATATTTCCTCAATGAATGCAATGATAAACTAATATAAATAATGCTGGAAGATCTGATTCATTAGATCCATAAATGCAGCAGGGGTATTCGTCAACCCAAATAAAATAACTAAAAATTCATATTGTTCATACCTCGTACGAAACACCGTCTTAGACACATCACTATCTCTGAACTTCAACTAGTGAAATCCTAATCAAAGATCTATTTTTGAAAATATCCTGACCTTTTGTAACTGATCGAATAAATCATCAATTCTAGGCAACGAATATTTGTTTCGAACCGTCACCTTGTTCAGTTATCGGTAATCAATGTGCATCATCAGAGTGCCATATTTTTTCCTTACAAATAGTACCAGAGCTCCCCACGGTGAAACACTTGGTCTGATAAACCCATGGTCTAACAGATCTTGCAATTGTATTTTTAATTTTTTTCGCTCGGTAGATGCCAAGCAATAGGGTGGAATTGATATAAGAGACGTACCCGAAAGTAATTCGATAGTGAATTTAATTTTCCTATCACTAGCAACCCTGGTAATTCTTCTGGAAATACATCAGGATAATCCCCGACCACTGGGATATCTACCAATTGTATCTCATTCTGGCTGGTGTCAAGCATATATGCTAGATATCCTTGACATCACTTCTTTAATAATTTTCTGGCCTCTAGGATTGAAATCAAACTGACAGGGGTAATAATTATATCCCCTAAAAGCCCAAACTTTGACTCACCAAGGACTCGAAAAGTAACCTCCTTTTTAAAACAATCGACTGGGGCATGATAGGCAGATAGCAAATCCATACCCAATATCACATCAAAATCATGTATATTAAGGGGTAATAGATCTACTGCTAATTTTTTATCACCAATGCAAAGTAGACTATTTTTGTGCACACTATCTATCAATACTGACTCACCTACAGGGGTCGAAATAATAATATTTGGCAGAGGAGTAGAGAATCTTTCTACATGCATCATGAAGGTCATGGAAACAAATGAATAAATGGAATCTAGATCAATAAGTGCACGTGCATCTCTATCACATAACGACATAATAACAGTAACAATATCTGAGGTAACCTGAGTGTCCTGTTGGGTAGTAGAAAATACATGCCGCAAAGTTGGAGGTCAACCAGTAGATCTTCTACCTCGCCCCTGAACACCACTGAGGCCAACACTACCCACACTACTCATAGAAGATGTAGGTGTAACAGCAGGTTTCAGACAATACGGTGATGTGTGACTCAGCTCGTGAAAATGAAAATATATTGTGCCCATCATGGGATATTCTCTAGCGAAGTGATCTAGAAATCCACATTGATAGCACACGACTGTCTCAGCTCGGCTAGACATTTCACCCCTACCTTTCCCTTGCTAACCTGCACTTTATCCAGGTATATTATGTTGTTTCCTTGAATATGATTGTCGTTGGCCTAGTGTACACACCCCATTTTTGCTCGCCTATTTAAGTTCATAAAAGTATAAAGTATAAAGCGCAAATTCGGATAAACTTTAAACTGATGTTTAAAGGGAACAAATTTCTGCCTTAGATTACATTGAATACCACAAAACCCCAAAAAAAAAACGCAAAAAAAATATAAAATTCTCAATTTGACTGAATTCGGTATAAGTAAAAGTTTTGGGTCAACCTCGAAAGTTCTTAAAGTTAAAGAAGGGCTAAAATGACATTATTAAAGGTTGATTTTTCATGAAATCATTTTTTATATGAATGAAATTAATTACTACACTTGAGTTTAAGGAAATTTAGTCAATTACCTTTGTTACCCATTTTGACCCCTGAAATTATTACTACCACCAGTTTTATCTTCTTGACACCAAAAGTACTTCTGTAATTTTTCATTTAAGGTATGAGATATTAAAAAAAAATTAAGCCAAAATCCTTGATCTGACCATGGAAATATCGTGGCAAATCCTAAATTACCAAAGTGATTAAGGATTTGGGCTTGGTTTGAAATTGAACAAACCAAAGTTGTCTTGACAAACCATCAAGGCCCATTGACTTAAGGGCCCAACCCAAGTAAATAAATCACCAAAATGAGCATTGAAAGACCAAAAGAAACTTCCAAGAAGTTGCCTCCAAAATATCTAAGCAAGGAACCAAGTCACTTAGAAAGTGACTAACCGTTATCGAAACCAAACCAATCAAGTTCGCCACCTAGTCAAGGCATTTAATGGTCATTAAATGCCCATCCCATCAAGCATTAAATACTTGGGATGAAATTTCAGGACTAAGTTCAAGGCATATAGATATTTTGAGTAAAATATCTCAAAGTAACTAAAATCTTGAAATGTAACTACCGGTTACAAGGTAAACCAAACCAATTAAATCCAAATCTAACCGAATCTATTCTCTCCAAATCATGACTCACCATATGGAATTAAATACAAAGTGACACATCAAGACTGCATAAATTGCACCTTGGAAGCATTAATGGCAACCAAATTGAAATAGTGAAACTAACCGTTACTTAGCCCCTAAACCTAACTGGAAGTGTCATATCAAGCCATTAATGCACCCATGTTCAAGTAATATAATTGGAGGAGAGGTAATGATTGTCAATCATTACCAAATCTTTGAATATATTTCTTTCCATCTTAAATTCGTTCAACACAAAATAAGATCAAATGAATAGATTAATTCCCTTAGGCCAAACACTGCCTAAGGAACCCCCTGGGATTGCCTGCGCATTGATGGATGCGCAGGCATCCCGGGCATATAAATATGGGGCCTATTTTTATTTGGAAAGGGTCTTGGATCTACACCTTCTCTCTCTAGGTTCGAATACCACTCTCGGATCTCTAGGATTTCCAAGCTTTCCCTTCAATAAACACCTCAAAATTCAACTGAAATGCTATCCCAAGGGAGTTCTTAAGGATCTTGGAGGAAGATCTCAAGAGGTTGACAGTGATCGATCGAGTTCAAGCCAAGAAGATTAAAGAAGGATATGAAGATATATTGTTTAGGGAAAGATCACTCCCCTAAACTAGGTATGTGTCTTGAATATCTTTGAACTTGTCTTAAATTTCATATATCTTGCTTATACATATCATAATCATGTAGGGTCTATGCTTTAATTTTATGTGTATAACATACAAACCATAATCCACCAAATAACACTTAATTTTTGTTATAATCATCAAACCATGTCTAAATTATACAAAATCATATCAAGAACATGTGAGGACCCAAATCATCTGAGAACATGTTAAGAACATGTGAGGATCCAAACTAAACACCTATCACACCATGAGTTATGCATAGTCTCTACGATTCTCTCAAGAACACTTCAACCCGACTCTTTACTAACTGTTAATACTAATTATATACTATTAATAAATGGATTTATTTTTTTGCTAAACATCATGATCACAGCCTGGCCTATGTCTCAAGCTTGTGGACTAGCACATTTAACTGTATACAACTACTAATAACCATATTTACTTTCTGCTAAACAAGATCACAGTCTGGCTCATGTCTCAGGCTTGTGGACTGACACCTTTAACTGTATATAACTACTAATAACTAAATTTATATTCTGAAAATGTCAAGATCATAGTTAGGTTGGCTTGCGGACTGACACACACACACACACACATATATATATATATATATATATACACACACACACACACACACACACACACGCACTACAATGAAAGACTCTTGTGGCTAAGAACTTAGAATAGAGGGAGGGCCTCTATTTCTTCGGGGATATGTGTGATTCTTCTTCAGAAATCTTCCCATTTTCCTTAGTTATGAGTAAAACTGACATAAATATATGCTATTTCTTTTTATTTTTTTAACTAACACTTCACACACTAACACTAACTAACCAAAACAAAAGAGTTTGATTACGGTGTTCTTTACAAAATCAAAGAGGCTACATACATATCATGTTGTGATTCATGTTTCGTTAAGCAACTAAAATCAACATAACCATTTAGTTTTAACTTAAATGAACGAACTACGTGATGACCTAATTCTCATTAATCTGAGATACGTAGGTGATCCACGTGCGGATTCGGTTGCATATCCAAACAACTTAATCTTAGTTTGCATTTCATTTAGTATAGCTTGCATATTTATATTCATGTCTTTTATAAACTGCTATTGGGTTGTTGCTGCCTAGAATATTGTCATATAGCATAGTATTTACTGCTTTCCTTACATAAAAACACAAAAAAATATTTTCATTTCTAGTTGTAGTTTCATAATAGATAACATTTACTGTTTATATAATGTCAAAATACATAAAAAAGATAAAAACTTCAAAAAAAAAAAAAAAAAGGGAATTATTTTGTTAAAGCATATAAAAAAAAACTTCTTGGATTTTGTTTAACAGTGAATATTTATTTACATTGAGGTACCATCTTCGGACGGGTATCTTGGGGTGCCTAACACCTTCTCCGATCATAACCGACCTCCGAACTTTAAAGAGATCTTTGGTAAAAAACCAAATATTTTGCGAGTCAAACCTTGGGCCATCTTCAAAGTAAAAGTGAATTTCTAAAAATCTTGGTGACCTAGCACATCATTTAACCCCATGCTAAGCGGCGACTCCATTATTCATATAAATCCTGACCTAGGGAATGTTTTCAAAATCGGCGCCTAGAAAACCCCCTGAAAAACATGTTTTCTAAAATGAAGAGATTTTTGAGGATTTCGAGAGGGATGAATGAAATTTTGGTTTTCTTTTCTTCCCAATCTCTATTTTCTCCTACTTTCGAGGGAAATCCGAGGTGCGTCGCTGGGCTCCTAGTAGACTGGTTGACTATCGGAGCGCGAGAAAATTGAGTTCGAGGGCCAGATCCTCGAGATGTGCCACCTAGGTATCTGTTAGACGACTCAAATTTACTTTTCTTATACTTTTCACGATTCCCGACAGCTTCCCGCATATCTTTCTCTATTAATTTTACTGCATTTACGAGTTCGAAGTAGCTTTTGATCTGCTGGCCTATCAATCTTGAACGTGTTTGTAACTCTTTTCCTTTTTGGAATCTTTGACATCTCACCTCCTCAAATTTTACCAAGTTTGGGGTAAATTGAGACAAAGTGTTGAATTCAATTTCACACTGCAGAACAAACATTTTCCCCTGTCTTAGTAGTATGAATTCTTCTTCCATCTCGAAATGGTAGGATTCGAGAAAATATTTTTCATTAAATATTGCCATAAACTGATCCCAAGTAATCTCATGGTCTGGAACTAAAATTAATTGCTTCATGTTCGCCTACTAATGTTCAGTTTATCCCTTTAGTTGGAAGGTTGCAAGAAGAACTAGATTGTCATCAGTGATGCCCAATGCCTAGAATGTGTGCCCTATGCTCCTCAACCAATTCTTAGCATTAGTAGGACCCGCAGTTCCCTTGAATCAACCAAATCTTTTTCAGTTACGCAACAACCTGTAACATTCACTCGACAGCGTTTAATCTTTCCTACACCCTACCCCTTTTTCTTCGTGATCTAGAATTCTCACTAGTTTCATTTCCACGTTTCATATTCAAGATCTAATGAAATTTAATAAATAAAAATGCCAATAATGCAACAAACAATTTATAATGCAAAAGTACTACTTTAAAATCATGTAAAAATAACTATCACTCATGTTGTATATCAATTGAATGACACACTTACATTCAACTACTGACAAGACAACCTAACAAGTCTTTAAAACATATAACCTATGTGTTGTGATACTAAAAATTGTTACACCCCACCCCGAGCCCCATGCCTGAATTTAGGTGTGGCCTCAACTTGATATTTCTCAACCAATAACAAATATACATAAACTGTCAATTGATATAGATTTTTAAAAATAAAAAATTTACCAACTCAAAATTCAAGGATTTTACATAACCAACTATTCTTTAACAACACTACAAAAGTCCAAACCACTCGTTTCTAACAGCTGTCCTGACAGCCTCAAAAGCCACTACACCTGCTAACTCTACCTAATGTCGGTGGTGGACCCATCTCTAATTGGACTACATGAGACAAAATATTTTATTGGTGTATTGTCTTCATAATATAAAAAATTTATGGATCAAGTATATTTATCAAGCACCACTTTTTAAAATATAAATATAACCATACACTTGAGTAATATCAAGTTTCCACATATATCATCAGAATAAAACAATTAAATTTGAATCAACTGATCAACTTTCTTTGATATATAATAAAATACCACACACATACTTCTCTACTTGTCATAGGATCGTTTACTTCATGATTGGGAGTTATGCCGAAATAGTAACCTATACAAATGCATAATCTAAGGTTGTTAGTGTTAAGATCATTCAATATCTCCAATGATAGGAGCCAACACGTGGTATAAACTACCATGTTGTAATGATAATCATCATCAACAACAACAAAAATCAACCACCTGTAGGATTTACCCTCTTAATAAGTCACAACACAACGTCCTACAGGACATGTCCTTCTGTTAGGACCAACAACATCCCGCAGGATATGTCATCTTGTCGGGACCATACTATGACACAATAGTATAATAATAAAATTCATTTTCCATATATAACATTTTACTTGATCCATCTAACGTTATAAAACTGTCCATTTTAATAAAAAAATTCTTTTCCACAATTTAGTACGAAAATATAATTTAAAAGTTTACATAAAATATAGTACATTCATCTTGATATTTGTACTGCTATTATACTACCATCGAAATGCTGACATAGTCAGCGTCGCCTGTGAACCTAACAATGACAGGTTCTAAACTAAGAATTTATCGAAATTTATCGAAATGTATCTGATATACAATGCAATACATAACACTAAAATGAAAATTTTCCATTCCTAATTTTCCTAATTACATAAAATTTATTAAAATTAAAAGTTCTATTTTCTCAACCCAATATTAATTTTATAGATTTAATATTGCAGTTCCATTTATAAAATTTATTAATTAATAATTTAATTACAAAGAAAAACATTAACTATCTATTAACAATATTACTAAACAATTATATATATATATATATATATATATATATATATATATATATATATATATATATATACTTTCTATACAAATATATAATACACATATATGTGTTTAATTAAACAAACAACAAATGAAAAAAAAAAAGAAGTAATAAAAGGCCTCACCGTGAGAGAGATGAGAGAACTAGAGAGAGAGTGTGTGTAAAGAGTGAGAGGAGTTCATGTTTGTTTAATAATCTTTTTTTTCCTTTGTTTTTTTTAATAAATGTATACGTGTGTTGTGTATATATACACAACACACAATTATATTGTCTTATTTTAAAAGAAGACAACACAACCATATATATATATATATATATATATATATATATTAACTATTTACACCAACTACCCTATAAAATAAAGAAAGTATTAATTATATCTCAAAATTCTTAAAAGGACAAATTACAAATTTGGTTCTCATATTTGCACGTGTTTTTTTATTTGGCCCTCCAATTTATTTATTTTATCAAAGTGGTTCTCATATTTGCATACAATTTTTTATGTGGCCCTTCTGTAAAAATTAAGGGTTAACTTTGATAGTCAAACATAAAAAGTCAACGTAAATCAGTTAATTGGTGTTAAATGACATTTATACCCTTAAAGATTGTAATAGGATTTATTTTAACACTATTATAAAACTTAAAAGTTTAATAGTGTAGTTGTTTTGTGTGTTTTTGATTATTTTTTTCATCGAACACTCTATTCGTCTTCCCACCCCCAAACTAAACGCCTCCAACAATAGATTTCTCCAGCAAAATCTCTCTCTCTCTATTTCCTTCTCTCTCTGACATATATATGTGTGTGTGTGTGTGTGTAAGAAATAAGAAAACTTAAACCTAGGACGCCACCATATTGCATAGTGCACACACCGTGTTGTAGCTCAGCAACCTTCGCTTCTTATGCTCTGACCATCTTAGTGCACACGTTGTCGTCGGACCTTTTTCCATCACCATTACCTATTGATTAAACCATCGGTGACCCCAAATTGCAGTTCTACACTCGTCAGCCTAGATTTAGACCAAATTTATTGACTGCACCTTAGTGGATTGTCGTTGTTTCTTGCCGGACCTCTGATCTACAAAATGAAAGTGGTATATATTTACTGCAAACCCTAAAACTTTTGGGGGCCTAATAGGGTTTTCCAAATGGAATTAGAAATATTGGATGCCAGAATTATGACGGGATTTATTCAGGAACCAGGAGTAATCGTCGAAAAACACAAAAGCACGGCGTTAATGAAAGAATTTGGGACCAAATTTCAGTATGTAGGGCTCAGAGATAGTAACACTGACCCCAAATTCATGTCTATATACATGATTTGATCTCATAACCATCACTCCCTCATTCAATGCTTGTTTTTCCCTCCAAAATCATGTATATTTGTTGATTTCCCCCAAAAATCACGTGTTCTTCTCTTGAAGCAAGAAAGGGGTGGGTGTGGATAAGAGAAAAATAAAAAAAATAAAAAAGTGAAATTACATTTTTACCCTTAAAATATAGCATGTGTAAGTTACATTCAAAATTCCGTTAAAGTTAACCCCTATTTTTTACAGAAGGGCCATATAAATTTTTTTGAGCAAATACGATGACCACTTTGACAAAAAAAATTAAATTGGAGGGTCAAATAGAAAAATGCGTGCAAATACAAGGACCAAATTTATTATTTTCCCTTCTTAAAATTATATTTTAAATAACACAATAGTCCCAAAAAAAATTTGAAAGTCAATTTAAAATTAATACCTTAACCCCCTATGTTTTTAAAACAAACTTTTTAAATATCAAAGTACCCCCTAAAAACAATTTAAAATAAAATTTAAATGACACAATAGACCTTCTTATTTTCTTGATCAACTTGCTGACTTGATCAATGGCATAGGCAATGTCCAGGTGAGTAACTGTAAAATATACCAAACTTCCAACTAGTTGGCAATAGAGATTGATGTCTGGGAGAAGAGAGTCATATAGTGGAGTAAGTTTGATATTCGGCTTTAAAAGAGTCTTGGCAGTGGTGGAGTCAGTAATGCCTGCTTTAGAAAGAAAATCATATGCATATTTGTCCTAAGAGAAAAAGTATCCATCTGAACCAGTTGAAACTTCGAGACTAAGAAAATAAGTAAGCAAGGCAAGGTATTTTATCTCGAATTGTCTATTGAGAAAATTTTTGAGGTTAGAGATTCCGCATACATCATCTTTGTTAACCCACAGATCTACCTAAGAGCGAAGTGAATGGATAGTTATAAATGTTGAATCCAAGATTTTGATGAATAATTAAGTAATGATATTTTTGGTGGAACTAATGATTTTATTGAGTGTTTCAGATTTATAATTCCATGCATGTGATTAAGAAGAAAACCTCATGAAGAAAATATAAAGGGTGCAAGATAGACGTAATGAAGATGTGAAAAGTTTTGAAGACCTTGATAAAAAATAAGTAAAAACAACTCTCTACTTATATACTCTTAATGTAATCCGAATAATGATCACACACGACACTTAAAATGAGTTAATTAAGAAGTGATAAATTTAAGATCTTAAAATGAAATATTGCAGTGCTCCGTATGTGAAACGAATTTGATAATTGATCTAATTGGAAAATATGTTTTAAAGTATAAAAATTTGAATTTTTGGGTTAATAAGGTCAACTGATAAAAACAATCGGTCAACCAAATCAAACATTGAGTTTTGGAGTTAAAATGAGGTGCTACTGATTTAGTCGGTCAACCAAATGAAATTGATCGGTCAACCATTTAAAATAGTAGCCGAATTAGTAAAAGAAGTGAGCAAACTAATCTAATCAATTAACCGAATGAAAAGGGTCGGTCAACCATTTGAGTTAGTAGGTGAATTAAAGGAAAAATTGATCACTTTGATCCAATCGGTCAATCGATTGAAAGTGATCAGTCAACCGACTGGCCTTTAGCCAACAGTTGAATCTGGAGCTGAACAGGTCGGTCAACCAACCTGTGGGACTCGATCAACCAACTAAGTCAGTTGAGATTTCGGGAGAATTAGTATCTTGGTAAAAAACTATATGTTTTTTATGATTCCAAGAGAGGGATTTGAACCTAATTGAGATATTATCAACCTATTATGTTATCCCTATTGATTTGGTCCATATATTTTGAGATTTTTCTAATTTAAATGGTTTAATACTTCCTATTTTTATGATTTTAAATTGAGGATAGTTTTATGGAGTTATATGAGAGAATTGAAAGTTATTGTTAAGTAAAATACACTTGAAATGAAAGGTTATCATATATGAGGTCTAAGAGTGTTATTAAGTGACATATCTTTGTGAAATTAGCTGTTAGAGGGCTTGATATTTGTCTATTAATATAGACCTGCGGAAATTGAGTTGAGTACATCAAGAACAATTAGTTTGAGTTATTCTAATAGTGATATTTACGCTGAGATTTTTGCGAGAGATTTATTCTAAGTTCTTGATCTAAAGCACTTGTGGTTTGGCGTCACTGACTTGAGTTCTATTGCTATTCTGTCATTATCTTCGGTGTTAGCCGGTGAGATCTATCCAAACTTTATTATTTACTTTGAAGTTATATTTTTTTTGATTGCTTGGTATGAGATTGATTATAAAATCGTTTTAAACTTATAAGCCTAAAAATCTTTTTTTAAACGATTTTTGATTGATTATCTGATTACATGCTTAAATTGTGCTACCCACTTTATTAATTAATCATATTTTATTTGCCTCACATTGTATCTATCATATAGTAATTATTTGGGTCATTAATTAAGTATATTCGTATTGAGGTGTTAGAAGCTACTTGTGTGAAGAAACTTGTTTTTTTTTGAATTTGTGAGTTTGAGTGGATTAAACACGTTTAGGATGGTATCTAGTCAGGGTAGCTATTTATGGTTTGATCTTTGTCCTGGGTAAAAAAGTTAGGTTATTCTTTTCTCTTGAAAATAAATAGGTTTTGATTCTTTTTATAATTAAATTATTTTTGAGTGGTTTGTAAAGGTTCATCATTCCCTATGAAAATGATAAGTAAGCGAAACTTATGTTTATCTTTAGTTTGGTAAAAAAATAGGGTTCACCAGTGGCTTGAGAAAAGGGTAATTTGTACATGTTAATTTTGTGCCTATAACAGAATCGTTAAAAGGGTTTGGTTCCTACCTGAAAAAAGGATCAAAGGGTTTAGTGGATTGCAAATCTTTGTGGAGCTCGGGGACTGGACGTAGAGAAGACTAACTTAGCCGAACCAAGATAAATTCTTGTATGTTGCATTAAATTATTTTATATCTTGTGTTTGGGAGTGCACTTAGTATTAAACACATATCTGTTGCATATAAAGAAAATAATTTATTTAGGAAAATAAATTATTTGTGTTTAAAGAAATTAATTGTTTAAATTTGGTAACTACCCAATTCACCGCCCTCTTGGGTAGCTCTTTGGTCCAACAATAAAAATTTAAATAATTAAATTAGTAAACAAACAATCACCAAATTTCCCTATCCAATTTTATTGTAAGTTATAGAGGAGACGTGTTTATCTAAATGCACAACCAAACTGATAGGGATAAAGAAATTGAACACCCAGATTTATCCTAGTTCGGCAAGCTACTATTGTTTACGTCCAATCCCCTAAGCTCCTACAGTGATTTCGTAATCCACTAACCCTGATTCCTTTTTCAGGTAGGAACCAAAGCCTTACAAACCTTTTCATAGGATAAGGACTAATGTGATTCTTTTCCCAGACTTAGAACTAAACCTTTACAAATTCCCTTTTATCATGCTTAGGAAAAACCTAATTCTTTTGCAGGCTAAGAATCAAACTTATCTATCTTTTTATCAGGCTAAAAACTAACCTAATTCTATTATAGGCATAATCAAATCTAATTCTTTTACAGGCTAAGAATTGAAACTAAACCCTGATTAGACACTGTCCCAATGTGTCTAATTCTCTCGCACTCACAAATACAAACAATCAAGTTTCTTCCTACATGAGCTTCTACTACCACAATACAGTATATGCTCGATTAATGTCTAGATAAACTATATGATAGAACTATGTGCAAATATAAATATGATTTTACTCGATTATAGCACAAAGATAAAAATAAATCAAATTTTACAAACAAAGATCGTTTTACAAACTTTTCAGGATATTCTAAATAGAAAATAAATTTCAGACAAAAATGCTACAAGCTTAATTAAAGAATATAACTCAATTAAAGCACATTTAATTTTGAGCAAGTAAATAAGAACAATCTCACCGGGATTTCTTTTAGAAGATTACACAAAAGACTCAAACTCGGTACAATAAGAACACCGTTTTCTTCAAAGCAAAACTTTTTCTCTCAAATATATTCTTAGCAAAATAATACTCTCTTTATGAATATGGCTGATTTAAACTCTTGATCTTGATTTTTGTTATGTTAAAAACGCTGGTCTATATTTACAGATTTGAGACTATGCCTATAACGACTATTTTTCAAAACCTAAGACCATTAATATCCCATATAGACCCGATATAAAGTACTCTTTCAAATCTAATATAATTGACTAAAAAATATTCCTTGAAAAACTCAATTTAGTCCCCAAAACATCTTTGATTCAAACCCTTAATTATAAAAAAGTACTTTTACTTGTTAAACTCATAAAATCAGTTAATATAAGAACTAATTAATAGGATCTTCAAAATAGATAATAGATATATGAAATATACTTAAATCTCCTTAAAATTAGATTTTATAACGTTCAAAATCATAGGATTTGGGTTGAATATCTAAAAAACGAATCAGTCCAATATGCTAAATTATGTCCCCTCGGTCGACTAGCTACCCAATCAGTCAACCAGCTACCTTGCAACAATTTATTTTTCAACTATTGGCACTCTAGTCTGCCAACCGCTCAGCTGACCTGCCATCTTGGCGGTCGACCATTCAAGCCAGAAACACAAGTAATCACCTATTGATCCCTCCAGTTGACTGACCTTTTCCGTCAATTAACCGTCTAAACCAAAATCTCTCCATTTAATTTACTACTTTTGGCTTAATTAAAATTTTGAGAAACTTTAAATCGACATTCAAAGGGGCCAATATCGATTCCAATTTCTCAATCAAAATTTCAAATTTTATTTTTGGACTAAATTGATCAAATTGGAGGAAATTGTCAAGAGTATATCATGTTTTAATAAATCAATTTTATTTTCCAAAGGTCAATTTTGAAGAAATCAAGTGAAATCGAAGAGTTTGGAAAAATTCTATTTTGACTAGGTATTGTAAAAAATTCATCAAATTGGCGAGCTAGCTCGTATCTTTTTCAAAACTTGGGGAATCCAATCAAATCTTAGATGTTTTAATTTCATGCATTTCATTTCAATTTAATAAAAAAATCATTTAATTAAGAAAAAAGTGCCCTTTAGGTTTGAATTTATTTCCTCCACTCCTAATTTGAAAGATGACTAGCATTGGATTGTTTGTTGGGAATGGAAGGTGGTGTTTGGGAGTGTTTTTAGGTATTTCCAAATTTGGAATTAATTTAATGGAGTGGATTTTGGAAGTAATTCATGAAATACCCAAAATAGGTGGCCAAAACGTGTGAAAAAAAAAAAAATAAGGGGCTTTCAGTAGCTAGGGTTGTTGACAAGCCCCCATTAGCAGTCTGTGCATCCATGGATGCGCAACCAAGGGAAGCATTCCTATAAAAGAAAGCCTCACCTTCCCCTAAATGAGAGAACTTTCAGCCCCCTCTAAGCTTGTAATTCTGCCCAAACACTCCCCAAATCCTTCATTTTGCTCACTTAAAATCCCCCCCCCCCCCCCCCCCAAAAAAAAAAAAAAGAAAGTAAAATTAAAAGAAAAAAAGGAGAGTAAAAAAATGAAGAATAAGAAAGAAAAGAAGAAGAAAAATGAGGGAAAACAAATCATCTCCAAGCCAAGGTAACTCTTTCTTACCCCCCCCCCCCCCAGTACACATTTATTTCCTTCTTAAACCGCGTGAAACAAAGGATATAAAACCAGAAAAACTATGAGGATGTTCCAAGGAACACTTAACAAATGAGTGTCATTTTACGTTCTTAGTTTTTTGGGTCTTTTCACGGTTTTATTTTCTCGCATTTTGTATTTACGCATTTTGTGCCTTTTCACGTTTTATTTTTCTGCACTTTATATTTACACATACTACGCCTTTCAGCGCTTGGGCTTCTCGCATTTTGCTTTTACACACTCTATGCCTCTCCGTACTTTACTTTATCTTACTTTTCATTTTTAACCTTCCCTAGGGATCGTCCTTGTTAGAACATCAACATTTGATAAGAGATAATACCAGAGAATATTTCAAAAATACCCAAAAATTGTATCACTTTATTTCAAAATCACCAAAAATATTTTTTAGGAAACGATTTCAAAATCAAATCGGACTTAAATTTTACTTGGACTTAATTGGATAAAATATTGTCTTCAGACGGACATCTTGTAAGGCATAACACCTTTCTCGAGCGTAATCGACCCCCCGAACCTTTTGAATCTTTGTTTAAATAGTGCTTTTGGAGTCAAAATATTTTTAATCATTTTTTTTATTTTTCTAAATTTTTTTTGACCTATCATACCATTTAAACTAATGCTAGGTTGCAACTCATTTTCCTAAAAATTAGCTTAACTTCTTTTGTGAGAAAACCAACACCTTTAAAAAACCCTTATCTTTACTATTTTTCCAAAAAAAACTATTTTTCCTTAAAAATTATCTTTCTTAAAAGTCCAAGGTGCGTCACTCCGGAAGAACTTAAGCTCCCCGATCATACTCATTTAAAATCCATCTTGCTTAATAATGGCAAACCTTGGACAAATATCTTTGCTAGTAGCATCGAATATAAATTCATCCACATAAATTTGAACAAGTATATTGAATATAGTTTTCTTCAAAATATTGTAATGTCACTCATCTCACGTTTAAAATTATTTTCAATGAGAAGCCTGCCAAGTCTTTCATACTAAGATCTAGGAGCATATAAGACAATACAACGTTTTTGTAAATTTAAAAACATGATCAGGAAGTTATTCATTTTCAAAACTATGGGGTTGTTCAACGTATACATATTCTGGAACAAAACAATTGACAAAACTGTTGGTCTAAGTATTTACCCAAAAGGGAGGTAAATTGGGTATTACAAATAACTGTGTCGATTTTACTCTCTTTTAATTTTGTTTTTTAAGTTACACGTGTCAAATATACAATAACATGTAAGTATTAAACATGTATAGTAGAAGATAAAAAAAAAAAAAAAAGCAAAGTAGAACACACAAGAGAAATAGATGAAGACAATGTGAACACGACAATTTATTGTAGGTCAATAAGGACCCTCCTTACCTACGTCTCCTCCTCCGAGCTCCTTGAGGGATTTTCAATTCACTATATTCAGATTTTCTTCCCTGGTGAAGAAAAATTGTTACATTCTCACAAGATAGGTTCGTTTATATCTTGCTACAATTTCCACTAGACAAGTTTGTTTATGCCTAACTATAATCTCGCAAAAGGCAAGCTATATTTATGACTTGCTACGCTCTCACCGTATTAATTTTATCTTTTGTTAGTTTTATGAGTCTGACCCTAGCTTCTATCAATCACCTACAATTAAATACACCCTATATTGACTTTTCTAGGTGCTTCTAAAAGTGTATACAAATGATATGCCAAGTAATGGAACACATGTAAATAATCACGAATGAGAGTAATATATTAGATGAAGGTCATCCAATACAAAAGAAACAATTAATTCAATTTACGCGCAAGTGTAATAGGGATTTTTTTTCTTCAATTTAAACTAAGACAATTTTCAAGATAGTAATATTCTCTTAGAAAGTTCAGTGAAATTGTCCAATTAGCTTACCTCTTATGGGATTGGTAAGTAGGGGATTTAAAATCTTGATGAGTTAATTAATCTCACTGCCGATGCAAGTTCTTCTTGTATCCAATTTGTGATGTAACAGAAAAAACTTTTCAATAACTCTTAGAAAGTTATAGGTTTCTTAAAAACGATGGATTTCATCTCTAAGTAATTTATCTCTTGTAAATCAATTCATTTATCATGATTTCAGGATATATAATCTAGAGTAGAGATATGACGATTAAAGCAAATCTAAATATATGCGAATAATTTACAGAAGAGAAAATAATCACAAATAATATATAATTGAGCTTAGAACGAACTCATCAACGTAGATGTATTGGAATATAAGTAAGCCTTTGCTTATTCCTCCATGAATTCACCAATTGAAATGCAAAAGTCTCTTAGAATAACACAATATGGTGATTCTCTCAAATTCTTACTCTTTATGGTAATGTAGTGTTATATTAACATTATTTCACTCAATAAGGATCTAATAATGGTATACACACAATAATAAGACTTTAATAATGTACGATGTGTGATGGGTTTGAGAATTGTTTGGATTATTTACTTGTGTTTCTTGTCTAGAATAGAGGTGTTCAAGACACCCTTATATAAGTCTCAAATATAAGCAATTTGGAATTAATCCATTGTGGTTTAATGATATGAACGTTATGAATAATTTAATATGATAATATCTTACTCTTACAGCGTTCCAATTCTTCATAATTTTAGCAATTTACCATTGAGAGACAAGTAGAAAGGAAAAAACTACATTTTAGGGCTAAAAATGAAAAGTTTATATTCAATTTTTTTTCCATTAATTTTGTCCCTTAATTCAAAATAATTGATTCAATTTAAAGATAAAATATTTATTTCAAGTTTTAAAGTCATTTTAGCCAATATGGTGTTCAATTCAAGCTCACATTTGTGTTTTTGTTTAGTGTATCGAAACAATCCTGACAGTAACTAATGTTCATGGTTGGTTGTTTTGGACAACCTACTGGTGTAATCGATCGATTGACTATGAGGTCAGTGGACCGGTTGTTCAAAACTCATTTAGTTTAAAACCTACTGCCATAATCGATTGACCGGTATTCATATCGGTCGACTAATTTAGGATGGTTCTTATTCTTTAAGGCTACTGGACAAATCAGTTGACTGATTCTGGGTATCAATCGATTAGTTAAGGATGGGTTCTATTTCTTCAAGGCTACCGAGTAGATAGGTTGACCATTTCCTGGTATCGATCGACCGATTTCTGCAATATTTCAATTTTTAGCCGATTTTTCAACTATTTCCAATTTGATTTGATTTTCAATTTCCTAAACTTAGTTTTACACATATATAAGCAATCAAACACATATTTATCACAACAACCATATGCCACGTAAAATAAATTGTGAGTTGTGTTTGTCCTAGTAGAGTTAATGTGTATAGAAGAGTATGGAAAGAGTTACTTTATCTTCCTATATACAACATGTTTGTTTTAAGCCCTCCCAAGCCTATTGAATCTTCAACTTGTTTTGTATCTTTAATCTTGTTCGTTGGATCTTTAGTGTCTTCAATCTTTTCAATCATGTAAGTTTTGACCATTTCTTCTTCATTCTTTGACTTATCATTCTTCGTTCTTTGATCGATCATCTTAATCGTTCATCATTCTCTGTGGTGTCTCCAATTTAACATTTCATGTTCTAACACACTTAACAATCACGTTAAATACAAAATTACAAATATCTTGTTATCATCAAAATCCGATCTCATAGATTCACATCCTTGGGGTCAGCAAAAAGAACTTTTCACATATACTTAAAACAATTTGAAATTATGTGCACATGAAAATGCTAACAACATACGAATAGCCTTTAATCAAGACACGGGTGCATATGTTTCCTCATAATCTATCCCTTTCTATTGGTTATACTTTTGGACTACCAATCTAGCCTTATTAGGAATTACAATGCAGATTCTTCCATCTTATTTCTATATATTCATTTTGTACCTATAACGAAATGATCATTTGGACTAGAAACTATGGGTCATACTTTGTTTCTCTTGAACTGATTCAACTCCTCTTGTATAGCTAGAATCAAAGATTCATCGTTTACAATTTCCTTTAAATTCTAAGGTTTGATTTGATAAAAAAATGAAAGATTATCAATATTTTGTAATGAGGAACAAGTACTTATGCGTAGTTGCATATCGTCTATTATCAACTCCAAAGGGCACCCGATTACCATTTTCAAGGCTTTGGGCATATTTGTATTTTGCTCCAATGGATGTACCTCAAGAGAATCTCTATTTTCGTAATCCTTTTCAACACTTTATTTTGATGGTAAATCATTAAAACTTGTTTCATCTTCATCCAAAAAAATTCCGTATATACAAGGATTAGTTTCCTCAAATATAATATGCATGTATTCCTCAAGTTATAGAGTTATTTCGGTATAAACTCTATATGCTTTCCTATTGGATGAATAGCCAATGAGCATTCCCTCATTAGATTTGATATCAAATTTTCGTAGGTTATCCTTATAATTAAGAATAGAGGGCTTAGATCCAAATACCATGAAATAGGAAATAGTATGGGGTTTTCCATTCCATGGAATCGTATTTGAACCACAACAAATGGAAACTCTATTAAGAATATAACATGCAATACTGATGGCCTCGACCCAAAAGTATTTAGGTAATGAATTCTCATATAACATGGTCATGGCCATCACTTACAAAGACCTATTTTTATGCACATCAATCACATTTTATTGCGGATTCCTATTTGCAGAAAAGTTGTGACTATAACCGCTTTTATCATAAAAATTGTTGAACCTCACTATTTTTTAACTCTCCACCTATATCACTCTAAATATTAATGATATTGAGCTCCATATCATTTTGAACACGATCACAAAGTTTAATTAATGCACATGCATCATCACTTTTCTTTGATAGAAATAAACCCACATAAATCTAGAAAAAATCATCAACAAGAACAAATGCATAATGCTTTTCACCCAAACTAGCAACTGGGTTAGGTGCAAACAAAATTTAGATTCACCAATTCTAAGGGCCTATATGTCTATGTATCCAATTTTTGTGTGAAAAACGATTTAACCTTTTTTTCTAATTGGCATTTATCATATAGTTTATCTTTAATAAATTTTAAGGCAAAATACCTTTAAAACTCTCTAACTATTGTCACGTTTCTATGTAATTCTCTTAAATTTATTCGTTTTAGTTTAAACCCTCTAAGTATGAAAGTGGCTTTAAAATGTCCTTTTGTTAAATTTTTCATCCAAACTAACAGAAATGTCATTTTTTAGGGGTATAACGATTTTTTACTATTTTTTATTTTTCTTCTTTTTCTTTATTTTCCTTTTCTTTTTTTCCTTTTTTTTTTTTCTTTTCCTTTTTTTACTGACCTTCATTTTTCACCGAACACCCCTTTCTCTCTCTCTCTCTCTCCCCGCCAGACACAGAGGTTGCGGACACCCTTTGTTTTAAATAGAGGGTTCACTCTTTGCGGCACCCTTTGTGTCTGGAAGAGAGAGAGAGAGAAATGGAGGGGGAAGGGAGGTATTCGGAGAATGAAGTCCCAAAAAAAAAAAAAAAAAAAAAAGGAAAAAAGAAGAAGAAGAAAAATAAAATAAAAAAATAGTAAAAAAATCATTATACCCCTTAAAAATGACATTTCTGTTAGTTTGAAAGGAAAATCTAATAGAAAGACCATTTAAAATCACCTTCATACTTAGATGGTTTAAACTAGAACGAATAAATTTAAGAGAACTACATTGAAACGTATCAATAGTTAGAGGGTTTAAAATGTATTTTTCTCTAAATTTTATGCAACAAACTGGATTATTCTTATAAAGGTTTGCAAGTAAATACATGATAACGTGTCTTAAGAGCCTACGCCATAACAAAATATTTTTAGATAGTGCACTAAGACATGTTACAATTTTTATATGCAATGTTATCAAAGCAACATATGTACACATTTTGAAATATGAATGTAACAAATAGCACTTTATGATCAATAACATAATCTACTATGCATCAATTATCGTTGAAGGTAACTTTGTAATCTTTATCACATAGTTGACTAATACTTAGAAAATTTTGTTTAAAACCTTCAACTAACAATACATATTCAATAATAGTAGAGGGATTACAAATGGTACCTATATTGATGATTTGTTTTCTTTTGCATTATCTTCACATGTCACATGATCTTCGGTTTTAGGTGTTAAAAGACAAAAAAAATATTTTGTCCTCCATCATGTGTCACGAGCACCACTATCTAGGAACCATTTTTTTTGCTAATATATCCCTCATGATTAATCTTCAAGGAACATCTCCAATGATTTCAAAGTCATGCCCATTCTAATTGGGTTAAGTATTAACATGCGAGGAAAAGGTCCTTTCGGTACCCATACCTATTTTACTTGACCGTTCATTTTAAAGCATGAATTTATGGTATGACCTATATTATTGCAATCAACATATTTTTCCATTTTATTAGTTTCAAGGAAACAGTTAAAACCATTTTAGTTTTGAAAACTTTTTGTAACAAAATCTAGCCCCAGTTGAGAATGCCTCTTTGACTTCCCAACATAAGTTTAGATTATCCTCTCCTTTCGTAAACTTACAAATGACTGAGTTCAAATATTGATCTTAAGATTTAACTCTTTGTTTTTATTTTCAAAATCATTTTGCTCAACTATGCATTTTTTTTTAATTTTGAGACAGATATTTTAATCCTTAGTTAACTCAACTAGTGTTTCTAAGGAAGAAACCTTTTTCTTAAGAGCACCAATTCTGGAGCTTGGGTTTTTAAATTCATTTAAAAATTCTTCATATGCATCATAATCTCCTCATAATCAGTATAAATGGAAATAGAACATTCTAAATTTTCACGTCTCTCGTCATGTTTTTCTATCAAGGCAAGAAAGTTGGATTCCTCCTCGCTGCTTGAGTTCTTGGATTCGAAATAATCCCAAGTGGGCATGTGGAGGTGGACTGAACTCAAAGTTCACTTGGGACTTAAGAGAAAAATAAAAGCCCAAAATGGGCTTAATTAAATAAAAGAAACACAAAGCCCATTAGGTTTTATCTACCAAAAATATACGTTAGTAGTGAATTAAGAAACAAGGCAGCAGCTCCTTTGGACATTGATTCACAGATTACACTTACACAACAGTACGGTGTACAAAGAAGGAAGAGGAAACAGAGAGTGCACGTTTCGGCTTAACTATCGAATGGCAATTCGAATTTCGATTGTGCTGAAAATTTAGGGGTTTGTTTAGTATCAAGTACTTCATTTTCATTGATCTTAATCTTTAGTAACCCTTTTCTAATTGGTGATCGATATTACTTTCTAAACTTGTATTTATCGTTTCTTGTTATACCTACCATTTTCACAGATGTTTACGTGGTGATCCAAGAGTTTTTCTCTCTAATGTGTAAATGATTATAATCTTATTATTTTTGTGATAATGGAAGTTGATATTGTACTTCAGTCTCGTGGTTTGTTTCCCGGCTTGGAGTTTTCCACGCAAAAATCGTGTCTCCTACTTTATTTATTACTTGATTTATCTCTATTAATATTTGTGGGTATTTGAAATTAGCAATCACATTTTAATCACATAAAGAGAAAAAATAAAATCTAATTAATTGGTGATTTTCTCAACATTATGTAATTCCAAAACAATTATTAATCAAGATAATCACAACGTAAACAAACTTACATTTATATCAAATTCCAATTTTTGAATTTTTTGGTAAACAAGATAATAAAATACAAAGCTCAATAGAAATTTGGAATGAATTCAATAAGTTTATTGTGACAATGGATTCAGCATGATTAAGACCAAATGTAGATCTCGGCCCCAAGGATGAAAATCGCAGAGAAAAAAAGGATAAATGGGTAGGGTTGAAACTCTTCGATCTTCTCTCAAGTATATGCAGTTTTTTATATGATTCTCAAGTATATTTTCACCAATACAAACTAGCAAGATTGTGGTAATTTTCCTTAGAACTTCCATTTTAAAATCGTTCAAGGGAGGTTGGTTCAAAGAGTTGTACTTCATCAGCCCAAAATTATGGTTTTTTATTTAATCTCAATTTCAGATGCAATAGAATATTTTTGCGTTAAATTTAGACCCAATCCACATATTTTTTACAACTAAAATGAGAATTGTCATAGCTAATCAAGGTGGCTGAATAATCTCCAATACTAATGAAAGAATTAAGGAGGCTTCAAAAAGGAAAGAATAAATTGCATAATCAACCCAAAAGATTAATTTTTTAATTCATAATGGTGTGCAAATTTGGTGTAATTAAATTTACTTTAAGGTTGAAAGTAATTTGGAATGATTTGTAATAAAAAATAGACTGAAATTTGAATTTGAAAATTGTATTTGCAGACAGTTTTGTGTAGTTTAGTTGATTGGTTCCTTAGATCGGTTGATCAAACGTCATATACTTTTAAATTATTGAGTTTCAGGTTCATTCAATTAACTAGATCAAGACTTCGATTAACCGATAGTGGGAACATGCAAATGGGTGAGCCAATTGAACTGTTCGATTAACTAGATACAGGGAATCGATTAATCAATTACATGTGAGAAGAAATATTAGACCTCATGGTCTAATCAATTGATCAGTTTTAGTAGAAACTTCTCAGTAGGAGACAATAGACTGTTTGGTCGACTAGATGGAGGGGTAAATTGACTAATTACATTTGAGAACAAATATTACACTTCATGGTATGATTTGTTGACTCTTCTGTGTACCACTTAATATCAACAAGTATTTTTAGTCTGATTAACAATATTTTTACCACAATTTTTAAACCAAGCTTCTTAAGATGTTTAATCGACTCTAAAACATTCTAGGAATGTTTAACATATAAATCAATTAAAGTACAAGCATTTGTTCTTAATTGAGATAATACATATATGGAGAGTAAAGTGTTGTTGTGTCGTTTTTACCTGTTAAATAAGAAGTCTTGTTTTTTTAATTTCTCTTACATGTTCAACCTTGATCTTGATTTATTGATACATATCAAATGATTGTGTTATCATCAAAATCATTAAATATGTTTTAAACCATTGGGGCTACTAGTTGTTTGAATAGGTGCGAACCAAAACCCCAATGTTGATCCCTAGGTTCTGATGGACAATTAAGTGTTGATATTTTTTGTAGAACTAATGTGTTTGTTGAGTATTTCGGGAAAAAAATTTCATATTGTTGGAGACATCATAAAGAAAATGTTATGGGTGCAAAGATGAATGCAATAAAGAAATAAAGAGTGTTGAAGACTTTAAAGAAATTAGTTGAAAATAACTCAATACTCTTATACTCCTAATACAACCCGAATTAAGATCACACACGACACTATTAAACGAGTTATCTTATGTGTGTTGATATGATAGAATTTAGGATTCTAATTAAGAATTTAATATGTGCTCCTTATATGAAATTGAAAATAAAAATTGATCTAATTGAAAATAAGGATTAAAGTATAACGAATTGAAGTTTAGGGTCAATTCTGTTAATCGAGAAAAATAATCTGTTAGCTGAATTAAACAGTAAGTTTTGGTACAGAATTGGTAGAGGAAAGAACTACCTCGCATCAATTGATCAACTGATAAAAAAAATCGGTCAAGCATTTGAATCTATGAAGTTTTCAGAGCAAAATGTGTAGACCCTGCATCGATCGGTCAACCGAACCAAGAAAATCGGTCAATCGATTGGATCATAAGTTTTGGTAGGGGGAGTCTCTACAACAATTGGTCAACTGATTGGGATGCAATCGGTCAACTGAATGAGTTGAAGGTTTGGCAGAGAAATTCTTTGCATTAGTTGGTCTACCGACTAGAGGGGAATCGGTCAACCGACTTGCATTTTGGTTTGGCCTGGTTTTAATGCTGTATTAATCGGTCAACCAATTTTTAGGGATTGGTCAACTGACTTTTTCAATTCAGATTTCGAGGAACTTGGTCTTTCGGTAAAAAACTAACAGTTTTTTATGATTGCAAGGGAGAAATTCGAGGGATTTCATCTTATTCAAGATATAATGCTTATATTTATATATCTTTTTAATTTGGTCCACATAATTTAAGATTATCTCAATTTAAATAGTTAAATACTTTCTATATTTATGATTGTTAATTGAGAAATATTTTATGAACTTATTTGAGAGTTTTAAAAGATATTTTTAAATGAATTACATCATAATTGAATGATTATGGTATATAGGGTCTAAGAGTGCCTTTTAGAGACATATATTTTGAAAAGTAGCTGTTGGAGGGCTTGTTATCAGTCTATATATATAGATATGCGAGATTGAGATAAAAAATATCAAGAATATCGGTTCCTATACTTTTTTAAGAGTTATTATTCTGCTGAGATTTTCAAGAGAGATTTTGTGCTAAGTTCTCGATCTAAAGCGCTGATTGATTTAACGTCACCGACTTGTGTTATATTGCGATTCTGTTTCCAATCTTCGGTGTTTTCTCGATGAGATTTTTCCAGGTTATTGTTCTTATTTTTATTTTATATTATTACTACTTGTTTGGATTTAAGATCATTAGAAAATTGTTTTCAAACTTAAGAGCCTAAAAATCTTTTTAAAACGATTTTGTGTGTTTATGTCATTACGTGCTTTAATTTGTGCTATCCACATTATTTATTAATCAGATATTAATTTACCTCATATTGTTGTATCTATCACGTTGTAAATTTTGGGACATTAATTGATTATATCTATATTGAGGTGGTAGATGCTCCTTGTGGGAAGAAACTCATATTTTTATGTATTTGTGAGTTTGAGCGGATTAAATATGGTTGGGCTGGTGTCTAGTTTGAATAACTAGGTTTTGATCATTTTCCTGTGAAAAAATTGGGGTTTCATCTTTGTCCTTAATAAGTTAGGTTATTCTTTTCCTTTGAAAATAATTAGGTTTTGATTCTCCTTGCAATTGAATTAATTTTGAGTAAATTGTAAAAGTTCAATCATTACCTGTGAAAATGATACTTAAGAGTGTGATAAAGTTTTGATTCTTCATGTAATGGAATTAAGTTAATCTTTAACATGATAAAAAGATAAAGTTTTTTCTAAGTCTGAGAATTTTTTTTTTGTAAAGGTTGATTCTCCACCTAGAAAAATAATCGTTGTAAGGGTTTGGTTCCTACCATTAAAGAAATTAGGGGTTTAGAGGTTGAAAATCTCCGTGGATCTCTGGGGATTGGATTACGCAAGGCTAGCTTCCTAAATTATGATATATCATCGTGTGTTGCATTCTTTATTTTCCTTATATTATGTTTGGGTGTGCACTTAGAATTAAACATTTATCTGCTACATAACGAAGATAATAATTGATTTAGAAAAAAATGATTATTTGATATTTAAGTGTTAAAGATTTATTTGTTTAAATTTTTTACAACTACCCAATTCACCCCCCTCTTGGGTAGCTCATTCATTCCTATGGAGAATGGAGTAACTAAGAAAAAAGAGTAACTAACCACTTCTGATAAACATAAACTTTCTATTAATTATCAAGCTATTAATATTTTGTTTTGTTCCTTAGATGCTAACAAATATACTAAGGTTTCAAGTTGTGGATCGGCTAAAGAAATGTGGGTTAAGTTACAAATCACCCACGATGGAACAAAGCAGGTAAAACAGTCCAAGATCAATGCCTTAGTTCATCAATTCGAACTATTTAGAATGAGTGAAGCAACATCTATTTAAGAGATGTACACAAGATTCAACATTATTCACAACAGCCTTAGTCAACTCTAAAAGCCCTATACTATGGAGGATAAAGTGTGAAAGATTATGAAATCATTGACTAAAGTCTGGGAGCCGAAAGTAACTTTAATAGAGGAAGCTAAAGATCTTACAGTCTATGCTATTGATGAGCTCATCGGCAACCAAATGACACACGAGACAACTATACGAGGATATGAGGACGAAACGAGAAATATCAAAAAGAAGTCCAAGCATTGAAAGTTCAGAAAAATAAGGAAGAAGATGACATGGATGATATTAGACTTGACAGCGAGTAAGAAAATGATGTGGCACTTCTCATAGAGAATTTTAGAAAATTGACTCGATGAACATTCTGGGGAAAGAAAATTTTCACCATGAGCAATGGGGAATGCTTCAGCTGTCACAAGACTTGACACTTCCAATTCGAATATACCGAGCCAAAGAAAGAGAAATAAAATAAGAGAAGGGAGAAGAAAAAGGTAAAAAAAAGTAAGAAGAAATCGATGAAAGCCACGTGGGATGACTTTCAGTCAAGTAGCTTAGAAAAATTGGGCAGTGAAAGTTCATCCATGTTTGCTTTGATGGCCATTGGAGATGAGGTACCAATATGTTCTAATTCTTGTCCTTTAGATTTTGATAATTCATTTGATGTTTATCAAGAACAAATATATGATTATAAAAACCAGTGTTCTTAAATTAATGCCCTACAAAGTACAACTAACACACTTTATAAGCAAGTGTTGAAATTTGAATCTAAAAATATTGAATTGAAATCCAAGATGTTGGATTTACATTCGATAGTTCTCAAATTCACAGGAGGTGAGAATAATCTAAAAATGCTTTTGGGTAGTTCACAAGGTATCTTTGATAAAATTAATATAGGGTTTCAGAAAAATCTTAAACAAAAGAGATTTCATAAATTCTTTTATGAAATTAGGGATCTTGTTAGATATTTTAAATGTAATGTTGTGGGGGCATACTATTAGTAAATATTTTTCAAAATTATCTAAATGCAGAAAAGTTTGGGTTCCTGAAAGAACTAAAATTATTCCGACTAACAAGATCGGACCCACGTAGATTGGGTACCACTTAGGAACTTGTATGACGAGCGTTTGTTACATGCTCGCGTATTGATTACTCGCAAGTGTACGAGATCAAAGTTTTAATATGATGGATCTTTTAAGATCGGGTATCGTATCTACATGAATTGATTGTCATTATTATCGAGTACTGCGATTGTCGTGACCTAACTTTATCTAGGCTAAAAAGAATGTATAAAATTTATATTAAACTAAACTAATTAACTAAATTATCTATATTAATATAATGAGATGTTTTAGGGGAAAGAATTGTTTAGGGATTAACTTGGTTTACAAATACGTGTTCGATCTCGTTTGACTTACGTTTACGATGTTCAACTTATTTGACAATCTCAGTTCGAAAACTCCCCCGCCACCTCTCTCGAGCGTAAGACGGGAGAATACACGATTTCGTGTCAACGAAGAAGTCCCTCTCAATGTCTTAACGACCCTAGGTCACGTGAGTCTCGCCCCAACGTCATTGATTGCATACAATCCAACTCATTCACAGGTTATTGGATCATCGTGTTGTGTTTACCCTATCGACAATCTCAGTTCGTAAACTCATCCGCCACCTCTCCCAAGTGTAAGACAGGGGAATACATGACTTCGTGTCAACAAAAAAGTCCCCTTCAATGTCTTAACGACCTTAGGTCACGTGAGTCTTGCCCCAACGTCATTGATTGCCTACAATCCAACTCTCTCCCAGGTTATTGGATTGTCGCATTGTTTACCCTAGTCCAAATATGGGGTTACCTCTTCCGAGTGTCAAACTCCGTATTCTCGATATATCGATCTAAGTATAATAAACATACAATACGGTAAACACAATCAAAATAGCGAAGAACAATAATTAAAGAAACATAACTCAAACCAATAACATTTTCATAAATAATATTAATCCCATAAATAATCCTAGTTTAACTCGTGGTCATAACCGTTTATACAATTAAAATCAAGCTAAACATGCTCAAACAAATATAGAAGTTAAGAAATAAAAGAAAAAACGGATGAACTTAGCCGATATCCGAAGATTAGCTGCTAAAATCGTCCACCGATCGCTTCTCCTTCTCCACGTGGTAATCTTCTCCTTTAAATTTTTTGGGCACTCCCCATACTCTCTCTATATTCTATATTAAGCCCTAAGGGCTCTAATAGTCGGAGAGAGAAAGAAGAAAGGAAATGAGAGGGGTTTAAATAGGTAAAATATCTCAAAAAATATCTAATCTGGTGCAGAGGTCACTACCTAGGCGGTAGGATTCACCGCCTAGGCGGTGGATATGTCGGTTCATTGATCGCCACAGTGGTAAAGACAACGATGGATTTGGTGACCATCCTGCAGTTTCACCGCCTATGCGGTGAGCTTCTAGCAGATTTAGGCCCACTCTGCATTTTCACCGCCTAGGTGGTGGTCTGAACGCTTAGGTGATGGGCTGCTATTTTGATTATTGTCTCCGTACTTGTTTTTCCACCGTTTTTTCGACCGTTTTTGGTTTGATTTGATCATTTACGCTCCAGTTTCATACATTTTCACCCATACACCTGATTTATACAAAAACAAATAAAAAACTAATTAAAATATAATAAAAATGCTATAAAAAATACTCTAAAACTAACAAAATCGATTTGGAAATATATAGGTAGATCACACCTATCAGAACTATTTGAGGTGCACCTTGCAGGTTATTCTGAAAGCATTAGTAGGCAAGGAAAAATGATTCCTGGATAGTGGTTGTTCTCAGTACGTGATGGGAGATAAATCTAAATTTACGTCTTTGACACCTAAAGACAGAGGTTATGTGACGTTTAGAGACAACGCAAAGGGTAAAATTTTTTGTATAGGTAATATCAGTAATGGGTCTACAACTATTAAAGATATTCTTCTCGTAGATGTTCTTAAACATAACCTGTTTAGTATCAGTCAATTATGTGATAAAGGTTATAATATTGTTTTTGATCATGATAGATGCGTAATTAAGAATAGTCATGATAGTAGCATATGACTTGTTACATCACAATTTGAGAATATTTCTACTTGTTCATTTAAGGATTTATCTTCTCAAAATTTATCATGCTTAAATGCACTATCTGAGAATAGTAGGTTATGGCATAGACGACTTGGGTATGCTAATATGTGATTACTATCTAATTTATCTAAGAAAAATCTTGTACATGGTTTTCCTGCATTGAAATATGTGAAAGATAAAGTATGTGATGCATGTCAATTAGGCAAGCAGTCTAGATAATCATTTAAGAAGAAATTGCACACATCCACGTCTAGATGTCTTGAAATGTTGCATCTTGATTTATTTGGTCTGAATGTCATTACTAACTTAGGAGGTAAATTTTATGCATTCGTAATTGTGGATGATTATTCTAGATATACATGGGTGTTCTTCCTTGCTAAAAATAGTGAAGTTGTTTCTATTTTTTCTAAGTTCTATAAACGTGTTCAAAATGAGAAACAATGTAGCATTATTAATATCCGTAGCGATAGAGGCAAAGAGTTAAAAAATAATAAGGTAATTAATTATTGCGATGAGAACGGCTATGCTCACAACTTTTCTGCATTGAGATCACCAAAACAAAATAGTGTTGTGGAGAGAAAAATAGGACGCTTTAGAAAATAGCCAGAACGATGCTAAATGAAAATCGTCTACCCAAATATTTCTGAGCTGAAGTAGTAAGCATGGCTTGCCATGCGGTAAACATGGTATCTATTCGAAGATATTTTAATAAAGCCCCTCATTACATTTGGAATGGTAAGACTCCAAATATATCCTATTTTAATGTTATTGGTTGCAAATGTTTTATCTTGAATGATAAGGATAATTGGGAAAATTTGATGCTAAATCTGATTATGAATTTTTTCTTAGGTATTCTACTAACAGTAAAACTTATAGAGTTTATAATAAACGTACGTTAGTAGTAGAAGAATTTATGCATGCCGTATTTGAGAAATCTGATCCATTTGTGTCAAGAAAGGTTTTGGAGGATGATGATGCAAGTATACAAAATAACCAAAACCAAGGTGGTGTTACAACAAATGAGGAACTAAAAGGAGATGAGAGATTTTACCACGAGCTATAAAGACAATACGGGGACACTCAATCAAAGAGATTATTGGTAATTTTGAAAGAGGTGTAAGTACACATTCCTCCCTTAGAGATATAATAAATCTTGCTTTCCTTTCTCAGATTGAGCCTAAGAATGTGAATGAGGCATCAAGTGATGAATCTTAGATCTCCACGATACAAGAAGAATTAGTTCAATTTGAACGTAATAAACTGTGGTCTCTAATTCCTAAACCGGATTTTCATCTTATAATTGGTACTAAAAGTGTTTTTTGTAATAAAAAATGATTAAACTGATATGATAATTAGAAATAAAGTAAGATTAGTAGCACATGGCTATAATCAAGAAGAGAGAATTGATTATGATGAGACTTATGCACCTGTGGTTAAATTAGAAGTTATTAGAATGTTACTCGTCTTTGCATGTTCACGAAATTTTAAATTATATCAAATAGATGTAAATAGTGCATTTTTAATGGTTTTCTAACATAAGAAGTTTGTGTCGAACAACCACGGGGATTTGAGAGTAATAAACTTTCCGATCATGTGTTAAACTTTGAAAGGCTTTGTATGGGCTCAAACGAGCTCCAAAAGCTTGGTATGAGAAACTTAGCCGATATTTGATCGAAAATAGTTTTTGGTGGGATCTTAGTGATATAACATTATTTATCTAGCAAAATGATACTGACATCCTATTAGTACAAATTTATGTTGATGATATTATTTTCAGTTCTACTAATGAGGATTTTTGTCAAGAGTTTGCTAAGATAATGCAGGTTGAATTTGAGATGAGTATGATAGGGGAGTTAATCTTCTTTCTTTGATTGCAAATCAAACAAATTGAAGAAATGATTTTTTATTAATCAAGTCTAATATACTAAAGAGTTGTTGAAAAAGTATGGTTTGGATGGCGCTAAAGAGTATAAAACTCCCATAACAACAACTACAAAAATAGACAAAGACGATACGGGTAAAAACATAAATGAGAAAACGTATCAAGATATAATTGGTAGCTTGTTGTATCTTACTTCTACTAGACCTGATATAATATTTAGTGTTTGCTTTTGTGTTAGATTTCAATCTTGTCCTAAAGAATCACATTTAACTGTGGTTAAGCGGATCTTTCGGTATTTGAAATGGACAAGCGACCTAGGATTATGGTATCTTAGGGGAAGTGACTTCAATTAAACTAGTTACTCCGATGCTGATTTTGTCGGATGTAAAGTTGAGCGTAAAAGTATAAGTGGGTTATGTTACTTTTTAAGACAAGCCTTAGTTTCTTGGTCTAGAAAGAAACATAACTCAATTTTCTTATCCACTACTGAGGCTAAGTATATGGAAGTTAGTAATTGTTGCTCTCAAATTCTATATATTAAGTAACAATTAAATGATTTTGGAATATGTATGGAGGAAATCCTATTTATTGTGATAATAAAAGTGTTATATGCTTAAGTAAGAATCCGACACAACACTCACGAACTAAGCACATAGAGATTAGATATCATTTTATTCGTGATCATATTCAGAAAATAGATGTTACTATTGAGTATATTGATACCTTCGATTAGTTTGTCGATATCTTTACCAAACTTCTAGCGGAAAATCAATTTATGAAAATTATTCGAGATTTAAGAATTTGTTCGCCTAAGCATTGTACTGATTAAAGAAAAATCTAAGTTGAATAGGTTATATTGAGCTTTGTTGAATATCATTATCATTATATTGATTTTTGGACTTATATTGAATCCAATGAACTGTTTAAATTTGTCTTCATGATTATGCTTAAATGAGTTAAATACCCATCCTCGAGTCGGTGATCTTCGGCTTCAATTTAGATGGTAAGGACACACCAACACCTTATTAAACTATTACACAAATGGAAAAAAAAACTTACTGAGTTATTGAACTATGCCTACACAAAAAACTAGAAACCTAATGAAAGAAACTAGTCAATGTGAACACAACAAAATTTACTAATTTACTAATTTTCTTTTCACAATTAATTTCCTAGGTTTGAATCAATCTATGATAATATGAAACACTAAAATGATTAATCTAGTTACATATATTAATTACCTCTTGAAGCATGTACCAATATTAGTTGGTTGGTTGTAGGTGTTACATCATCTTATCCTTCACAAATTCTATAGGCAAAATTCCTAAAATAGTATAGATCTTCGAATAGCAACACAAGTTTCTCGCCTCTATGGATATACACACAAAGAAATTCATTTAAACAATATCTAATTATCATCTAAGAATCTAATTGAAACTTAGTAGAACTAGGGTAGGCTCGGTTATGATTGTTTGTGGTAGAAAAAATCAAACCGAAAGAGTAAATAGAAACATGAAGTGGCAGCTGAAAATCAACCCTTGTGCTAGCCTTGAGTATCCACAATGTTGTGGCCTCTTTTATAGATTATCTAGGGTTAAAAACCTAGACTCTTTTTTTTTCTTCTATATTATACTCTAACCCCCAAACTTCTAAATTGTCAGCATTACTATTTATTCCTTTTAAAATGATTGATCAAACTTCCATTCTCCATTTTTGTGTGACATATTAGGTTCATATCAAAAGATGGAGAGTAGAGATAACTAATTAATTAATTGAAATTAGAATAATTCTAAATTTTCCCTTGATAATAAACCAATCCTTGATAAATTTCATTTTGATACCGATTTGAATCTAATTCCAATCATCAGATTTCTTTGGCTAAAAATTTTAAGTAAATCATATATAATCGCATAGGACAATTCCTTTTTTGCTCTAGGGCGATATACACTTTATTGCATACTTAAATAATCACATGTATGTTTTTCTATACCCAATGAATATATTTGAAGTTTAACAACTAGGAGAGAACACTTAGTGTTATCAAAGTATAAGAGCGGATAAATTTGACAAACAATACCTCGAGTAAAAAGATGGCTTGCGCCTTTACAACTCGAATATTCTACTTTGACTTCAAGAAAGATTACCAACATAAAATATCAAGTATTGTCTCATTTAGAATCTTGCTACTCCTTAACAATGCCCCCTGTAGTTTGTAGTTGATCCAATATCTCATACTAGTGGTTTCAAGAATCACCGTTATCAATAGAGAAAACACCTCACAAGCTAATCTATCTAGATTATTAAGTACCAATTAATAATCCTTCAATTAGAAATATCTAAGATATGAGTTACCAAATTTCTTTGATCTCAGTACTTTTAATCTTCCATTAACAACTATGACATTTCATTTAATTATTTATTGAATCTTAACAACTATATAACACATACGTGGTGATATGTAGAATACCAGATTAACAAGTGAAACACCAAATTTTACATTATTCATTATTTTTTACTTGAGGTTGTTTCTTGAAATAAACCCAACTATGATTGTCTATAGGGATTATCCCTAACACCTAACAATATCCACATTGGGGAATTTGGTAAAAAAACACATATGTACAAGTAGTTTGATCTTTGAATATTAGGTTAAGATAATGTGATGACGATAACATATTGGATTTAATATTGACACAAATTATATATATACATGTTACTAGGATCATCAATGTTAATGATTTCATGTGTGGGATATAAAGTATGTGATTATATATGTCTCGGTGAATGTTCGGTGTATGAATTATAATTATATGCTTAAATGATTATATTTTTTTTTATGAACTAACCCTAACCAAACTCTTGAGTGATCTATTGCATACCTAGGAAACACCATAATAAGCAATGAAAAGCTAAAGACGGATGGTTGCACTTTAAGAGAACTCTCACACGAAGTGACGAAGTTGAACACTGATGGTTGCATTATAGGTAATATCAATATTCTCACAAATTCTATTGTACATGATTGCTCTAGGATCACACAAACACATTATACATTCATCACTTGATCATATTATATTTGTTTTAGAGTCATAAACTTCATGTGGAAATTTTGATTTAAGAGTCTAGGCCAAAATGTGTTGAAATAAGACTAGCAAAACCGTATATAAATCTGTTCTTATGAAATTCAATCAACCAAACTCTGAAATCAGTAAACCAATCTCTCTATTAATCTAATATAAATCAAATGTCTTTGAGGAACTAGTCGATCGATCACTATATTTAATCAAGTGAATTATGTACAAAGTGTGAAATTAGTTCTCGTATATAATCGGTCAACTGATGTTAGGATGTAGTCAAATGAATGGACCAAAAGCTCAATAATTTAGAATTATATAAACTTTGGTTAGCCAATCTCAAGAACTGGTGAGATTGTTCCAAATCTATTTTCAAATTCAAATTGTTCCAAATCCTTTATAACGTAAACTTAAATATAATCGCATGTACTTGGATCAATATTTATGAATTAAAGATTAAACGTTGGGGGTTAATTGGGCAATCTACTCTTTCCTTTTTATATCCACCTTAATTATAATAAATCTTAAGGATTGGTCTCCAACCTTGATTAGCTCTAGTTGATCTCATTTTGGTTGTCAGATCACGTGGTTAGGGTTTTGATTTAAGTCTAACAAACATTCAATTCCCTTTAGAATTTCAAATCAAATAAAAAATCTCATTTTTAGGTTAATTAAGTGCAACAACCCTTTCACACCTATCCTTCATATAATAGTTTTCCCGGTAAATCTCATAAAATCTGATAATATATGGAATAAATTATAAGATCTGCAAAACATAAGGTATATCCATGAAAATCAGTCAAAACCCCATTAAATAAGATTTTCTAACGTTCAAAACCATAAGATTAAGGTAGAAGATCCCGAAAAACGTTATGGTCAAAGTTTCAAATTTTACTACATTGGTTGAGTAACTCTTCTATCGATCGACTAGTTGTACCTTCAACGACTCATTTTCTAGTGATTGACAACCGGTTGGTCAACAAGCGGTTGATTGTTTTAAGCTCAGAATCGATTGTTCAATCCTTTGGTTGACCAATCAGCCTAAAACAGAAAAACACAAATCCTAAATCTTCCGGATGACCATTCTCTCTTGTGGCCGACCGTTCAGGTTGAAATTTCACATTTTCTAATTTTTCAAAACATTTCTTGATCGAATTTTTAGAAAAAAATATTTTGACACTTAAATTTATCACTTCTAACCATATTTCAAATAATTCAAATTAATTATAAGTGTCGTGCGTGATCTTAACCGAGTTGCATTAAGAGTATAAAAAGAGTTGAGGTATTTTTATCTAGAATACAAAAAGTCTTCTTTACTCAAAACAAATCTTCAATGACTTCATTGCAACTGTCTCGATCTTTAAAAAAAAATATCATCTTGAAAATTATTCTTTTGTTATTTGCTCGATCAGAACTCAAATCTAAAATTACTAAATAAAAATATAATTCCGTAAATATCAGCGTTAATTTGTCTATCAAAACATCTAGGGTTAATATATACCGTTTTTAGACGAGTTTATTAGGATGCTTAACATTTTGGCTGATCATAACTAGCCCTCAAACTTAAATTGAATCTTTGATTGGATTTCAATTTAGGATCAAATTTTACTCGGGTCTTTTGAATTTGTTTACTTTTTGCTTCAAAGTAATTTGTTCCTTTTGACATTCCTTAAAAAAAAAAAAAAAAACCTTAGTTTCGAATTTGACCAATTAGATATTTGATAATTCTTGTGACAATTAAAAGAAGGCAAAAAATGATCTTGAAATTGATCCATAAGCAAAATATTTGGGAGGCAGATTTATTCTTTATGATAAATCTTGTAAAGTGTTGGTATAAGATTAAGGCTTAGTTTGACCCTCTTATGGCTTTTCAAAAGGAGTTGTTAAAAAGGGACTGTCGAGAAGGATTAGTAAGCTATTTGGTAAATTTGTCAAAAAATAGTTGTTAAAAAGGAGAAACATGTAATGAGCGTTTGGTAAACATTTATGTAAAGCATAAAAAAAGACTATTAAATTACTAAAATAGACATGTTATATTTATTATTTATTCCTAATATTAAGTAATTATAAAAAAATAAGATAAGAGAAATCTTTGGTCGTAGAAACCTACGATTAATGTAAAAATTTACAATTGAAAATATTTTATATGTTAGAAATAATTTTTTTAAATATTATAAAAAAATAAGTACATTACATGTTTCAAATAAAAAATATAATATTATTAAATATAATTTCATAATATGAAAATAAATACAAAGGTAATCTTGTTATACAAGATTTCATTAATTAAAAAAATTCAATTTGCCTTTTAAAAACACAATTTTCCTGACTTTTAAAAGCAATAACAAAAAGAAAAGAAAAGCCCATCTATGACTTTTCTAAAAAGGTTGATTACCAAACACACTTGTGTCAACTTACCATTTTCAAAAGGAGAAACACCCCCCCCCCAGAAAAGGGTGGCCAAACTAAGCCTAAAATATCTAGTAGTGTCTTAACTCTTATTGTGAATAGACTTCTACTATTATCACTTTTATTGCAAAATTAGGAAGTCATTGTTATGAGTGTTTTTATATTAATCGTTTAGCATTGGAAAAACTTTTTATAATAAGGTTTTCAATTTATAAAATTGATAATCATTATATACGAGTTTCAAAATATTGATACTATGAGATCTCGTATCAAAAGTGTTAGAAAAGATTGTCCGATATATAAATTACCATGTGAGATACTATTATTACCTTTGCTTAAGTATTTTGGACCACGTGGACTCACTCCAAAAGGTACTGGGATTGTGGGTTGTATAAGACATTACAAAATGGTATTAAAGCCAACCTTAGTTTGGAAATGGTACCGTGGTGGTTTTGATAGAGGAATAGAGTCTTCACAAAGGAGTATGGGTCTGGGGTAGGTATAATGTGTCCGTTTATGGGTTGCTCTATGTCCGCTTATAGGCTGCAATCTACACCACCAACCAAGGGGATGAATTAGGCCAATACGACAAGGACGTCATATCTTTGAGTAGGCGATATTGTGAGATCCCACATTGAAAGTATTATAAAAGATTGTCTGATATATATATATATATATACACACACTAGGGCATAACCCGTGCCTTCAGCGAAAAAAAAATTGAACTTAAAATAAACCAATATAAGCTCATCTATTTATACAACATTCTACACATGTTTTATTAAAAATCAACAATAATAAACATTTAAATATCACTATCTAATAACCTAGATATTTGTCTATTAAAATAATACCACAATTTGTAATTTTTTATCTCTTACTTTAATTTTTTTTTTATTTAAAATTAATTAAATTACCCTATTAATATATACTCCAAGTACTTTGGAAATGAAATTGCAAACCAAACAACCCTTAGGACTAATATCATGTTGAGTTTAAAAAATTATACAAAGAAAAAACACTTTCTACTTTTGATGTTCACATTTTTAATAGATGATCAACTTGATTTTGTAGCATTTTGAAAATTCTCAAATTATCCGTCTCTCAAACAGATTATAGTTTCTGAAGTGACACACACCACGTTTTGATCCAAAATCGAACAACGAACCAGATGGATCTTTATTCGAACTCATCCCACTTCCAATTTCAGTCATATTCTGCATAGATGAACCTCCAAGATTCAAATTTTTAGTATTACTATCAATGTTAACATTACTGTTAACATTTGATGCACTTATATATCATTCATATTACTTAGTTTGGACAATGAATCAGCCATGCTCCATATCGAATAAACACTTCTAGTTTGGGCAATGAATCAACCATGCTCCCTATCGAATAAGCATCATTAAAAAATTAAAAATATTGACATAATTTACTTTGTTTATACGACACACTCCAATATTTGAAAGTTATCCAAATATTGAAGACGATCAATAATTAATGTAAAAAAAAAATTTGGACATAACTCCCTTTATTTATATGACATTCGAAATTATCAACTCCAGTTTTATAACACAACACTGACAAACAAACAATATCAATCAAGTGCGAAAACAACGAACACAATCATATCATACAACAATAAGACCATAATCTATAATATGAAATTTAACAATACGACGAATAATAACTATGTATATACATTATAAATTTAGTAATATAAGTCCACCATCCAGGACACTGGAGCCCACCACCCAGGGCTACTGGAACTTACCTTAATTATACTGTGTCAAGCCATAGATTTCTCCATTTGTCTTCAATATTTGAAGTGACACATATTTATATATCGTCTAGTGAAAATCAAACATAATAATTATCAACTGGACAAATAAATTATAATCATATTTAAGACAAACAAATAAATAAGTCAACTCATGGTTAGGAAAAATTACCTTAAACATGGACTCTCAAACCAAAAATTAAAGACGACATTAGTGCATACTAAACAATTGGAATTTACACTAAATATTATAAATATAACTCCACTTTTAATAATCTTGTAAAAAAATTATCACTGCGTAGAAAGAAAAAAAATGACAAATAATTAGATTTCATTTAAATGATAAGTAAAAAAATGATAATATTTCTAAAAACACAGGAAGCAAGCAAGAAGCAACTGTTCAACAGGTACCAGAACAAAAACTAAAAAAAATATGTTATGAAAAATTTGGATATAATCCCCTTTATTTATGGTACATTCCAAATTTTAAACACATTAACAAACATGGTCAATGACAATGAAACACGACAATAACTAACACAATCATATCATAAATAATAATCATTTTCTTGACTATGCAAGTTACAATCGAGAAAACCTATATACTATTGCAATATATTATATATATGTGGCTATTACATACCCATTAATAGGGTACTACTGGTCAGTTTATAAGTTTTTTTGGTATTTCTACGTGACATTCTGAACATTCTATAAATATGTTTACCTTGGGATGCTAATAGTTTCCTTGAGTGCTAATCTCCAAGTGGCTACAATATTGTCATCGGCAATGTACACTATACTGAGTTTTTTCTCAGGCTTCCACATGTCAAGATCAATAAACTTTTCATCTGGTCTTCAAATAATAATATTTGCTATCGATCATAACAAACAAAAACAGGTGAAAAAAATAGATAAATACAATCTGACTTGATTTTTATAACCATATGAAAAAAAATCATGAAGTGGTGAATTCGGTGGTATTAGATATACCCTACATCATGGTCCATATATGGCTTGCTGTCTTCACAGTATGAAGACTTGGATCCAAAAATATTGATATTTGGAGAGTCCAAATCAGCCAATTCATTCCTAAGACCATACTTTGGCTTCCGACATTACCATACTTTCCAAATTGTTTTTGCCTCTCTTTTTGCGTATTTTATGGGAAAACCATAGATTTTCTTCAAATATTTTTAAAATATTTGAAGTGATAAACATATGTATCTCAGCCAATGAAAAAGAAACACAATAATTATCAACTGGACGAACAAATAAATTAGTATAATATTGAAGACAAATAAATAAAAAAATAAATCCACGATTAAGGACTACTGGAAATTACCTTAAACATACTTTTAAACCATAAATTCTGTTACTCAAAATTTGAAATGATTGAAGTGACACATGTACATATCTCGACAAATAAGAAATACAAATAAATAAGAGACTAAATTAATAATATAATGACAACAATAAGTTGAATTAAATTAAACAATAAAAATAACGCAATTACCTCATGATGGTACCCCAACTATTTAGAGTAATCTAATTTACCATATTTAAGCAATCATAGAATTCAATCTAATACTATAAAAATCAAATAAAATATGAAAAAAATTGTTAATGTTAATTGGACCTCAAAAGTGAAATAAATTATCCATTATTTGAAGGTATTATTTTATCTTTAATGAGAGTATAGTTGTGTGCGAAAAGTAATATGTTTCGTTAAATTTTCAACACAACATTTTTAGGTGGTAAAAACTAAATCATAAGTTTACTATAAGAAATGATTACAAAATTTTGATATTTGTAATGAAATTGATTGATAAATCACATATTTTCATTGAACTACTTTAAAATTGTGATAATATATGTGATATTACTATTTTAACCAAAAATTTGAAAGAGTTACATATTTAGCTATAATTTGTCTCATTTATTGACCGAAATTGTTAATGCAAATCAAATAGGAAAAATTCCCCTTCAAATATCAAAAGGAGCATTAAATTTCACATTCGAGTTAATAGGTAAGGAAATCACTGTTAACATCAAGTAAATGTGATTGGAAACAAAAGAAAGAGCGTGCATTATCATTTTACATGTTATTAAAATCAGATATAACTTGAACAAACTGAAATTGAAACCAAATGGAAAGGTAATCATGTAGAAGACGTACCAATTGCATGAACATAAATCAGTGAATACCAAAATCAATTAAAAAATTAAATTAGAAAAATTGCAAAAAATTCTCATTCAATAGTTAATGCAACTCAAATAGGGAAAATTTCTTCTTTTTGTTTTTTGGTCACTATTTAGTTATAACTAAATAGTGGTAGAATACTATTATAAAAGAAATTTTCATTTAATTTTAAAATCCAAATAATTGCTCACATATCTACCGAAAGGGTTGTTAAATATCAAAGTAACTATTATTTTAAATAACTTTTGCATTAGTAAGCCAATACTAACAACATTGAATAAAATTCCATATAATAAATAGCAAAGTTATCACAATTTAACTATAATAACACAATCAAGCACCAATATAAAATACAGTTTAAAATCTGCACAAAGAAAAAAGATTATAATTTGTAATTTCTCTACTCTTTATGAAATAAACTCAACCATTTGAAACAATACAAAATTACTTTTACAAAATAAATTTTATTTATTCAACATTACCTAGGATTTTACTTACTTTTTGAAATTAAGACAACCAATTCCAAAAATAATAAATGATTGTTTTGAAATCTACCTTAAAACTGTAAGGACGAATTACAAAATTTAAAGAGAATTTGATATAATCAACTTTGTTTATCAAATGGAAACAACAATAACAAACATGACAAATAACCAATAAAGTAATGCTTGTAATAATATTCCTTTAAGTAAAGAAGTGATGTTCAAAATTAAAAAAAGAAAAAAAAAAAAAAAAGGTAATTGGCACATTGAAGCATGAAAACAACAATAACAGACGTAACAAATAACCAACGTAATGTTTGTAATAATATTTCATTAACCAAAGAATTGATGTTTGAAAAAAGGAAAACAAAATTAGTTGAAGTTACCTGAATTGAAGTTCAGGAACTTACCTGAATTGTTCTGAGTACAACTAATTTCTTAATAGTTTGGCATGAAAGTATCGTGGCTACCTAAATAACAAAATAATAACAAATTATTACATCTATCTATAATCCACCATTTCTAAAAAACTTCGATAATAATTTTAAAAAACATCAATTTCAATTTTATAGAAGCACTTAACTATAAATTCTCTCTATCACATTTTGGAATGTTTGGAGAGAGATGCGAATGTAGTTTGGCCAATTAGGACCCACCACAATAATCTACAATTTACCAATATACAAATTAGTTAAAAAAAAAATCAAGGCAATAAATTAAATTATTTTAGTTTGAAACAATAAATATAATTGAATACCTCTTGTTTAAATCCCCATTTTAATAAATTCCTCTAATTTACTCGTCCAAGCTCTCGAGCCATTTCCTCCCAATCCTGTAAAATCAAATTCGAATTATTGTTTTGCTCATTTAAACAAAAATTAATATAATTGTATGCTTAATTGTGGTACCTTTTTTTTTAAAGACAAACTATAACAGAACTTCAGGATATACAATATTCGTAGTTGATAAAGATCCCTGATCAGGAAGTAGGATACTTAATCGATCGAAAGATGTACATCTTGATAAAACAACATAAAGTTGGCCATGACTGAAAACCGGTGTGGTCAAGTCGACTCCGACAAATTTGACTGACTGTCCTTGGGATTTATTTATCGTCATGGCATACGCCGGCGAACTGGAAATTGACGTCTTGTCATTTGAAATGGAAATTCAGTACTTGACGGTGTTAATGAAATTCTGAGAATGAATGTCATATTTCCAGCTTTTTTACTAGTTAAAATTCGAGCCTCTATTACACGCGAGGCACATCTTACAACCATCATTCTTGTGCCATTACAAAGTCCTTCATTTGGTGTGATATTTCGCAGCAACATAATTGGAGAACCTACTTTCAGATCTAACTTGAACGGGGGCAACCCAGGAGGGTCTAATGAATTCAAATATTCATTAGGATACCGATTTGTAATTTGAGGATTAGATCCATCAACTTCAGACATTTTATCCGCAGGCAAATACGTAATTGTATCTCCAGGAAATCTGTCTAATGCAGTTGAATTTACAATACTCACATCATTGTTTCGCGCAAAAAGAATTGTACGTTCTGTTAGAAACGTAGGAGTAACAATACCCGGTGTATTAAGATCTGGATAAACAGTTGATATTAATTCATCCATATTACAGCAATTTTGTATGGTTGATGGCAATTGTATGGTTTCTTGTGGATTGTTTCCAATCTAAAATATTAAAACAATAACGCCCAATTTAGTTACTATCTATAAGTAAATATGTATTCACAAAAATAATATTTAAAATTTACCTGTAGCAGAAATTCTGAAAACTCAGTATTTCTATTATTTGTGCTGCTTAAGCGCATGTTTAATTCCAAAGTCAAGACATTAACATCTTTCCAAAGGTTAGAACGTCTCAATGTCACAGCAACAATTTGTTGGCGGACTCCTTTGGGTATAACAGGAAAGATTTGCCTGAAATATCCATCAAGAACTACGGTTATACCCCCAAATGGTTTTTTGTTATCGCGAATATCTTGCAACGTGCGATTGACAGCATCAACGCAGTACCTATGTTGCATAGGAACTTCATCCCAAATGATAAGTTTGGTTTCCCTGAACAATTCAGAATACAACGATTGTTTACTAAATCCACACACTGAATTATCAAGGATATCCAACGGAATATGGAATGTAGAATGTGTTGTTCGACCTCCTTCTAACAATAGCGATGCTATACCAGACGATGCGACTACAACAACAATATGACCAAGACTACGCCATTTTGTTGCAACTGTATTATAGAGAAATGTTTTTCCAGTACCCGCACCACCATTAAGGAAGAACATAGTTCCTCGATTAGCAAATACAGAGGAAGTTATAGCTTCATAAAAAACTCGTTGTTCAACATTAAGGCGTTCAATGTTGGTGTCAACATTCAATTGTTGCGCATTATGTTGTAATTGTCTGTGTTCCAATATTAGCCTATTTCCAGCATCCATATTCCAATTTTCTACCGGTAGTGGCATTGATGAAAAATCGATTAAACTTTTGCCTGATTCTTGCAGTAGCTGATTCAAAAGATATAAACCATAATCTTTAATTTGCTCTTCAGTTGGATCAGAAATTGCAAATGATGTGCGAAGTTTATGTGGAATATTGTCACAAATATACATTGAAAATCGATCCCATAATTCATGTGGATTTACCGGAGAACACTGAGTAAGAAGTACACAAAATAATCTCCTTAACTGATGACCAGTTCTTATTATGGACACTTCTTGAAGACATTGTATCCATTCACTATCATCTTCTAAAAGTTTCACCCGAATTAGGAGGTACAAAGTACATTATACCAATAGCAAATCCCCTCTGTCTTGATTTCCTTACTTTTTCATTTTTATTCCAAACAAAGTGTTGGGAAAACTCCTGATAAGTATACGCACGCGCATCTTCGTGTGCTGCACAATAGGCAAAATAACCTGTTAGAGTTGATACTTGTAATTGAGCCCTAGAAACAATAGCTTCCATAGTTTCATTAGGATTGAAAAAAACGTGATGCATTCCAGGCAGATGGAGTTCCAATCGAACAACAATTGGAATCTCTTCATGTAAAGAGAAACTAAAAAATCGCCAAGCCGCTTCTGATGGTCCAATGTATCTTGCATCAAGATATTGTTTGATTTCATCTATTTCTCCCAAAGTCAATGTACCTCGATCGCCACCTTTGTAGATATACTTGTGAATATATTTCACGCATCTAATTCCCTCGCAAACCTCAACATTAATATGACAATCAAATATTTTTGAAAGGTATGGATTGTAAGGAACAACATCCCTATTATCAACTTCTTGTCTCCTAACAGTATAAACTTTACCATCATTACGACGACGGTAAATTGGATAACCATCTTGATCCATGGTTGTTTTATTTGCCCAAACCAGTGGATACTTTTTTGTGCATCTATCATTTTCCATGCAAGGAGCTTGTGGATTTCAAGCACCGCATGGCCCATGCACCATACATTTCTTGACAGTTTCAAAAAGTTCTGGTTCTTCTTCTGAGTTAGGAAATTCTGCACAAACTATTCGATCTACTTGAGTACACGTTCGAATTTTGTGTGGGCCATCAAGAAAAATAAACAAGTGCATATGTGGAAGACCTATTTTTTGGTATTCAATTGTGAAAACATGGGCAACCTTTTTCCCGAAAACTTGAGTGTTTTCAACCTCTTTCATTAAAGCAATCCTCTTTTGTTGAAAAACACGGGCAATCAAATCTAGGCGGTCATTTGGCATTTGATGCGGTAATAAGGTTGAAGTTACTTCATTCCAATCAGGATTTGTAGTCATAGTTAGAAAAACGTCCGGATGATGGTTGTGTCGCGTTATAACCATTGAATCTTGAAATATTTCAAACGTATGCCTTGGACCACCAATAAATGAAGATGGCAAAACTATTCGCTTACCTATTTGATCAGGTCTCAACCCATCAAATGGTAAATCGGTAAGATTTTGATATAGTTCACCACGTAGATTTGATTGATTAAGTCGAAAGTAATTCAACCGATTTTGCTCTGTTGCAGCCCAAGCATCTACCAAAAATTCTTGGAATAACTTTCCATCCCTTAGAATCGTTGAATACTCGGTTGGTCTTTCAAATAATCGATAACTATAAAATTGCATCTGAGTTAATCGATCATCTGTATGTTGTTCATTTAACGCATCCCACTGTCTAAATCCGGGTTCCCATCTAAGCTCGCCAAAAGGAAACAACAAAACATAATGCAACAGTAAATAAGCCGGATGACATTCATTAATTCGCATTAATTCATTACCGCCCCTTAAATGTAGAACAATATCTCTCATATCACAAAACTGAGTTCTATCTCCCGGTAATATTACAGCTATCTCATCTGTTGCAGGCAAATTATACCGTCGACGATCTATAGATGCATTGTACTGGAGAATAGCAGGCAAAGTTTGCATATTCAAATCCATCTGATTTAGAATTGCGTGAGCCTGACGAAACTTATCCGTGAAGGCATTGTGTTGCAACAAACTATCTTGAATAATTTGCAAAACATCATTTCTCAAATGAGGATTTCTTCGACATCTAACTCTATGAGCATATGCAAGATCATAAATATACAATTGAGAGTAAATTGGATTTTGTCCATGTTCAGGAATCAATGATCCTATTTGATGGCGCAATTCACCATGTATACTAAATGATGTTGGACCTCTTCCGCTAAATACCCTTTGATCTAATTTAGCACTGAGACTTGTAAAAGTATTTGTTGCGTTGTACTCTCGAATGTAACGACGAAATGATTTTGACTTAGCATCTCCAACGTCAAATAACGCTTTATTGTGTGGATGTGGTATTGTTAGCAAAGGTAATTTAACTTTACCTTGTAAACAACATGTTCCAAATAAAGGACGCGTTGTGGTTGATTTTGACAATCTTTCATCCATCCAATGCAAAGTTGAACAGTAAGTACAAACAACATCCATTTGGCCGAGACTATGACGATTAGAAATTATACCATTCAAAGAATTGATTGGTAAATTTTCTAAGTCATCATTGTTTTGACTTACATCAAGATATTCATCCGCAGACGTTGGCCTGCATCAAAGAAAAATTAGATTAATTTATTTGATCATAACAACCTAAATGATTAAGGGATATTTTTTTTACCATATACGTTCAAATAAAATTGGTGGTTCAACTTCCACTCTGGATTCTTCATAGAGATTGCGAGTAGAATTTAAGTTTGATTCAGCATAGAAAGCTTTATCAATATTTCGTGGACCCTCTATAGCCAGAATAGTTTGATTGTTAACGACCTCTACAACCGCGGGTGCTAATGGATTTACAGTCATAGATGGACCATTAGCAAGACACGTGATCTGACGATTTGATCTCTCACGTTCTCTTCTTGCTTGTTGTGCAATAGCAACTTTTGATATCTTCTATACGTAATTGTAATACAATTATCAATTAAACTAAAATAACTGTAACAAACTATAGTTAGAGATTAGTGATTGTTTTTAGTAGTTACACATTTTCTTTTTGAAATTTAAGTAATGTTTTGATTAATTTTCTTAAAACACAATGATAAAATCACACATGTTCATCTTGCACTATAGATTCTTCATCAATATTGGCCTTAGAAGGTAAATTTATATCAGCAGCACCTTTTATTTCGGTATCCACCATTGGTGTAATAATTTGATTCTGGAAGACGTCGACAACCATGGGTGCTTGTGGATTTGCATTCATAGATGGACCATTTGCAGGACACATCGTCCGACGATTTAATCTCTCACGTTCCTTTCTCGCTCGTTGTGCAATAGTAGCTCTTGATATGTTCTATATGTAATTGTCATATAATTATATTGAAATAAAACAACTATAGGAAACGATAGTTAAAGAGTAGTGAATGTTTTAGTAGTGTAACAAAAATTCTTTTTGGAATTGAAGTGATTTATTGATTCATTTTCTTGGAAACACAATGAATGAGAAAAGTACACCTAATCATCTTGCACAATAGATTCTTCATCGATAGCACCTCTTGTTTCATTATCCACCATTGGTGTAGTAATTTGATTCTGGAAGACGTCGACAACCATGGGTGCTTGTGGATTTGCAGTCATACAAGGACCATTTGCAGGACACATCGTCTGACGATTTAATCTCTCACGTTCCTTTCTCGCTCGTTGTGCATTAGTAGCTCTTGATATGTTCTATATGTAATTGTCATACAATTATCAATTGAAATAAAATAACTATAGAAAACGATAGTTAAAGAGTAGTGTAACAAAAATTCTTTTTGGAATTAAATTGATTTATTGATCCATTTTCTTGGAAACACAATGAATGAGAAAAGCACACCCGTTTATCTTGCACAATAGATTCTTCATCAATAGCACCTCTTGTTTCAGCATCCACCATTGGTGTAGTAGTTTGATTTTGAAAGACGTCCTGGTTTATTGGTGCTTGTGGATTTGCAGTCATAGATGGACCATTTGTAGGACACGTCATTCGACGATTTAATCTCTCACGTTCCCTTCTCGCTCGTTGTGCAATAGCAGCTTTTGATATGTTCTATATATAATTGTAATACAATTATCAATTGAACTTAAATAAATGTAAAACACTATAGTTAGAGATAAGTGATATTTTTCAGTAGTTTAACACATTTGTTTTTGGAATTTAAGTGATTTATTGATTCATTTTCTTGGAAACACCATGAGAAAAACACACATGTTCATCTTGCACTATAGATTCTTTATGAACAACACCTCTCATTTCAGTATCTACCACTGGTATAGTAGTTTGATTTTGAAAAGCACCTTGGACCATGGGTACTTATGGATTTGCAGTCATATTTGGATCAATTGCAGGACACGTCATCTGAAGATTTAATCTCTCACGTTCCCTTCTTACTCGTTGTGCAATAGCAACTTTTGATATCTTCAATATATAATTGTAATACAATTATTGATTGAACTAAAATAACTATAGGAAACTATAGTTAAATATTAGTGATTGTTTTTAGTAGTTTAACACAATTTTTTTTTGGAATTTAAGCGATTTATTGATTCATTTTATTCGAAACACAGAGAGAAAAACATACTTGTTCATCTTGCACTACAGATTCTTCATGAATAGCACCTCTCGTTTCAGAATCCACCATTAATGTAGTAGTTTGATTCTGGAAGATGTCCACAACCATGGGTGCTTGTGGATTTGCAATCATAGATGATTGACCAATTGCAGGACACATCGTTAGACGATTTAATTTCTCACGTACCCTTCTAGCTCGTTGTGCAATAGTAGCTTTTGATATGTTCTATATATAATCGTAACACAATTATCAAACTCAAATAACTATAACAAACTATAGTTAGAGATTAGTGACTGTTTGTAGTATTTTAACACATTTTATTTTGGGAATTTAAGTGATGATTTGATTCATTTTCTTGATGGAGATAGTGATGGCGACGAAGGATCGCGAACAATGATCAACACACGTAGATCAACGGATCTAAGATTAGAAATCAAGATCGATCGTAAACTGGATATGGATCTGGATCTGAGATCAATATCAAAGGTACCAGATCGAGGCAACAATCGATCGATCATAAAACGGCTTCGAGTTGTACGCACAATGATTATGGTGCGTAGGTAGATAGATATGTGGGATTCGGAGAGATTTGAAAAAAATTGGCCACGATTGTTAGGGATATAGAATGAGATAGGAACGAAAAGTGTAATTTTTCTATCAAGATTCACTGTATGTAATTAATTATGAAATCCCTTCATTTAATTAGGATTAAAAAAAAGTTTTTTTTTTTTTTTTTTTTTTTTTTTTCAGTATAGTTTAAGTATTTATCTATTTAGAAAACAGATAAAAAAAAAATTGCAAAAATTATATAATTACATAACCAGTGTGTATGGAAATAAAATTAACCATTTCAATAATAAAAAAACAATCAATCATCTATCTAACATAATTACGAAATAATACTATTACCATTCATAAAGAAAGTTTAGTAAATAAAGCATTCAAATGTTTATCCTTAAAATAATGAAATGCATAATCACAAGTAGTTAAAAGAAGTTCTAAAGCAATCAAAATGTATAACTTGTTAAAGTGGTAAAACTACATTCCCAACTTATATCACACAAATTTGAAGGGCAAATGCCCTTGTAACACCTTCTACTTTATCTTAATATCAACTAACCACATCTCCTAGAATTCACGTGCTTAACAACTCATTCAATTTTAGAAAATTGATAGAAAAGATGTTATGTTAAGTTTGCGCTTAAACATATGCATTTATCACCTTGGGTGTAAAATGTATGTTTTAAAATTAGATTGGGATTAAGTAATAGTAAGGTAAAAGTGAGCGGGGGTCAAGATTCTCTATATATAATTAATTATGAATAATTTTTTTGTACTAATAATCAACTTAATAAAATTATTATCTTATTAAAATTAATTTTAATTAGGATTAAATATGAGAAATTATTTTTTAGTGTAATTCAAGTCTTTTGTTGTAGATAATAAATAAAAAAAATTATAACGTATAATAATGACATAAACATGGTGTGTGGAAATAGAATGAACCATGTTCAAACATTAAAAAATAATCAATCATCTATCTAATAAAATTACGAAATAATACTATGACCATTCATAAAGAAATTTTAATAAATAACGCATACATACCACATTAGAAGGGACATTCTCTTTTCCCTTTCCTTTTCCTTTGTAGTTTGTTTCATTATAAGAATGAAATACATAACCACAAATAGTTAAAAGAAGATTCAAACCAATCAAAATTTATAATCTATTAAAGAAGTAGAACTACATTATCAACTTATATCACGCAAATTTCAAGTAAAATTCCTTTAAACCCTTCTGCTTTATCTTAATATGAACTAACCACATTCCCTAGATTTCACATGCTTAACAACTCATTCAATTTTATAAAATTGAAAAAGGTGATGTTATATTGAGCTTAAACTGAAACATATAAATTTCTCACCTCAATATGAGGGTGTGAAATTAGATTGGGGTTAAGTGATAGTGAGGTAAAAGTAATAGGGGTTATAGGTGATTTGCCCAAAATAAAATAAGAATGAATTATGAATAATTTTTTTTGTACCAATAATCAACTTTATAAAATTAGGATTTTATTAAAATTAATTTTAATTAGGATTAAATATGAGATTTTTTTTTGTTGTAGATAACGGATAAAATAATTGCAAAGTATAATAATGAGATAAACATGGTGTGTGGAAATAGAATGAATCATGTTCGATCATTAAAAAATAGTCAATTGTCTATTTAATAAAATTATAAAATAATACTATGACCATTCATAAATAAATTTTAATAAATAACGCATACATACCACATTAGAATGGACATTCTCTTTTCCATTTCCTTTTCCTTTGTAGTTTGCTTCTTTATTTTGCATGGCCAAATGTTTATCCTTATAAGAATGAAATGCATTACCACAAACAGTTAAAAGAAGATCCAAGCCAATCAAAATTTATAACCTATTAAAGAAGTAGAACTACATTACCAACTTATATCACACAACTTATAGTCAACACTTCTACTTTATCTTAATATGAACTAACCACATGCTTAACAACTCATTCAATTTTATAAAATTGAAAAAGAAGATGTTATGTTGAGCTTGCACTTAAAACATATTAAAATTAGATTGGGGTTAGGTGGTAGTAAGGTAATAGTAATAGGGCTTAAAGGGGATTTGCCCAAAATCAAATAAGAATGAACAATCATTAATGGTACAAATATACCACATCAATAGAGAGATTTGAAATAATAATAAAAAAAATTACTCAACAAAATTATAGCATCTTTACTCTTGAAATACACATTGCGTTGTATTCTTGTTCGGTGTGAACTTCAACCTGGACATTTCTTTGTTGAAGAAATTCAACCTGTCAAAATTTATGTATATAAATATAAAATAAAAAATTAAATGGTTAAATGGAGTATTTTCAATAAAGAATGATTTGATCAAACCGTTTCATTCAATTTAGTAGTTTCCTGCATGAAAATACAAAAATGATTATCAAGATTCATTGTTAAAGAAAAAATTAAAAACTTGAGATATAATAAAATTTATATTTCCGTAAAGAGTTATTTTATCCATTGGCAGTAGTTAATAACCTGCAAAAATAAAACCAAAATAATAATATTTGATCAAATTAGTGAATAAAGATTTGCGTTATTTACAAAAAACAAAACTGATGCAGACTTAAATGGCAGTATGACAGAAACAAAAATTGGACCTATACTTCGTGCGTGAGTAAGTTATGCAAAAACAGATCATTATCAAACATGTCCCCTCTTGTGCTCAAATTGCTGACATTTTTACTAAGGCATTAGGTATCTCTCGTTTTCTTCTTCTTCGTGAAAAACTTAGTTACAAAGAATCCCAATCTAAGTTTGAGGGGCAATTTTAGAGAATATTAGTTGTTATAGTCTGTTAGAGTTGCTTGTTATATTCTGTTAGAGCTGTTAGGAAAGTTTGTTAGTTCAGCTCTCATTCCTCTTGTATATATACTGTAAAGATTGGTGTAATTAATCATCCAATAATAGAAGAATGCAGATATCAAAAGTAATATTGGTTCAAGGTCTACTCTCACTTTCGTGATCTCATTCTTCAACACATCAAACTGAATTACTCGATACTTCTTCTTTTCTCGCTCTCTATATTTGCTAATTTTCAGTCCATAATCCCTATTTTTCATATTAAAGCGATTTATGTGGTGTGATACGATGCAGGTATTGGAGCTTGGATGCAGAAACTTGCAATTGTGTGAAGAATTGTATAAAGACGGGATTGCAGTGGAGAAGATGCAGAAGCAGCTGCAATCCAATGGATATAAAGGTTTGTTGTTTTTGCCTATAATTTTATGTTGTATTTATGACTATATGCATGATGAATGATGGATTAAGCAATACCTTATTCATACAGTTTGTTGATTCAGCTCTAAGGTAGTATTTGATAGTGTTCTTTATTGAAGCCTTTGGTGTTGAAATGAACACATTTCTCAATTCTTACCTTGGTTCAGTTCGAATTCTGATTTTAAGTCCCCAAATTTTCACAACGTGTACCGCGTAGTTATGGTTCTATATGGTATGTATTGCATGTTGATGATATTGTGGGCATATCTAATGATGATGAAGAAGAAGGATGAGCTATAGAATAATAGAAAAATGCAGATATCAGCTCCAACAGTTATAGATATTTCTCATACGATATTCGAATGTAGATATCAAAATTAAATAGTACTTCTGTCGGACTCGAGCATCAATGGAAAATAAGACTTCATCAAAGAAAACTATTACGTTTCATTACAGTATAACAATTTGAAGTCATAAAAGAAACTGCAAAAATTGTAAGAAAAAACATGAAATAAATGAAGAAAAATAATAATAATAATAACTTTCTTACTACAGTATCTAATACATGACATTTAGGCAATTGAAAGACAATTAATCTGTTGCATTCTGGAATCCATCAGTATTAATGTAAAATGCAAAACAGTATTAATGTAAAATGCATAATTGTTTATTGAATCAAGGCCGATAATCTGACTTCACAATAGAAATTGAATTGTAATTGTGCAAGTGAGTGATAGATAAGGAAAACAGGGGTACTCGGTACTCACAGGTGGGCAACGACGTTGGAAGCCCTAATTGAAAAAGGGCAAACGACAAATTGAAGAACCTGAAATTCGTAAGAAATTTCTGGAGAACAAATGCGAGGAGAAAGAAAACAAAAAGAAATTGAGAACGACCACAAATCAGTGAGGTCCAATGAAATGGCAGCAGGATCTGAGCAAAATAAAATATGTCTTTGCGTAAAGAAAAAGAATCAAAAGGAAATTGAAGTCAATACAGTAATTACCAATGATAAAACGACGGTTTCATCATTTCATAATCACCGATGGCGATTGAATCTCTGATGGCGATGGAACGGGATGGCGAATTGAGAAAATCTGGATCGATTCCTCTGCCACGAAATGAAAGAAGAAAATCGGAGGTCAATCTTGATTCTGGATCTGAGATGAATCGGAGAAAATTGGAGGATATTGGAGAAAATACTACCTGAAGACAGCGTTTGTTCTAGGAGACGATGAAGGCGACGAAAATTGCAGATGCGATGGAGATGTCGAGGCAACGACGACGGCGACGGCAGTAGCGGATGCGCTGGAGATGAAATGAAAGAAGAAAATTGTAGGTCAATTCTTGATTACAGATCTGAGATGAATCGGAGAAAATCAGAGAAAATCGTACCTGAAGGCAACGTTCGTTCGAGGAGACGATGACAGTGACGGAGGCGACGGAGATGGCGAGACGACGACGGCGATGGCAGTAGCGGATGAGCTGGAGTTGGCGAGAGCGACGGTGACGATGGATTGGGGATGATCTGAAGAGGAAATGTGGAGCTCAAGCTTTGGGAATGGAGATGGCTATAAAAGATTGAGAGAGCATATTAGGCGGTGGCGATTATAGTGGGATTGTGAGAGATTTGGGGGTTTATTTGTTAATAGAGAAACTATAGTGTTGTGACTCATAGAGATTTTAAAAAAAATAATCAACCAAAACCGTTGGATCGAAACAATCCCACGGTAAAAAATGATCAAAAAATCTCAACCCTTGATCTAATCTGATCGGATGGCAAAAAATGTCTACTAGTATCATTTAATTTTGTTCATTGGATATCGATCCAAGGACCTAAAATGTCTCAAAATATAATCTCAGCCGTCAAATATTCGATCCGACGGCTCAAAATGTCTCAAAATGTAAATATGTCCTGATTTATATATATATATATATATAAAGTACCATGTGGGCTACTACTAGTATCTTGGTTTAAGCATTTTGAACCACATGAACTCAGTTCAAAAGGTACTGAGCTAGTTGGCTGCATAGAGGCATTATAAATGGTATCGAGTTAACCTTTATTCGAAAATGGTACCATGGTCGTATTGATAGAAGAGGAGAGGCTCAGAGATGGGTGAAGGCTCTGGGTATGTAACTTGTGTTCGCGTATGGATTGTTCTGTTTCCGCTTATGGGCTGTTACGTACACCACCAAATTAAGGGACGAACTGGCCAACACACGAGGACGCCGTGTCTTTGTTCTAGGATTTTTCTTATTTAATAGGTCATTTGTGGCATGCGAGAAGGACTCGTGCTGCTACAACAGGATTTGAAAAGGGAATTAATCGTGATTATGTAAACCTCTTTCCTTTTTAGCAAAAAAAAAAAAAACAACAATAACAAAACAAGTTGTTCTCAATCCCTCGCTATTTTTTTTTTCTCTCTCTCAATCCTCGATCTGTGCTTCGTCGCACAGATCCGGAGTCGATTTGTGTGCCAGAGCATAAATTTAACCTAGCTGCGAATGTGGGTTTAAGATATGCATGGACTTTTACTACGACTGTGTCGAAAAATGAAGTTAGGTGCTGCTATAGATACAACGAGTAAAACTAAAGAAGTATTTTTTTCACTTGTGTAGTTGCTTAAGGCTCTGAACTACGATTCTGATCATGCCCGATTGCTGTTCGAGATGAAAGGAACTTATGGGTTTGGGATAGCCCTGTGGCCAAGACTTGGATATGAATTCGGTGGTGTAAAAAATGACAAGTCGAAAAACCTGTCGGAGTTCAACGGGAGAAGAAACAAACCTTTACTAGAAAGGTCGGGATTTCGGTGGCGATTATCAGTCCATAGAGGTAAAAGCTTCGAACAGAACTCCATAATCTACATCGAAGCACATATCCGAGGGGGAGGAGAGAGAGAAAAAAAAAAAAAAGAACCGATGAGATGAAGGTCGTGGCGGTGGGTGAGATGAGGGTAGGGGTTAATGTAATTTGTTAAAAAAATTAAGAGCAAACAATATTTTTTTAAAAGTTGGGATATTAGTGAAATTTTGATTGATATTAGTGAAATTTTGATTGATTAATGTAACAAAAAAAAAACAAAGGAGGCAAATATCTTATTTGTATGACTACAAGTAGAAGCCTATCCATTATAATGAACTACATGCAAGTATTTGCAATCTCTCCTGTCCTATTCTCCCATTCATATGAAGAGTCATGATTAATTCATAGCATTCCTCCTGACTCACATTAAAATAGATAATTAATGTTGTAATTATATTTCACATTAATTCAAAGCTTCCAAGCATATTAAAATATAAGAGATAATGTATTGATTATATTTCTTATATTATTTCTTAAAATATCTCTCATTTGATGGCTCCATCATCCACTCTCTCATTTCTCTTTAATGTGTGTAGAAAAAGTATTTTAATGGGCTGTCCTTTTGAAGAATGACTATTACTTGATTCTTGCAAATTTTTAAGGCCATAAGATAGACTTTGTTTGAAAAAATCAAGATGATGATCGTCAACAAAAGGCTTATTATTAAACTCACATTAAATCTTACTTATGTAAGAAGATCAAGAGCTTGGAGATTCATTTCATGGGCCTTGAAATTGCTGAGAAAAAAGATCGATCAATATTTGAAATATTAATGGTGACTAATATCTGACTGAAGAACCCTAAATTGCAAAAATTTGGTAATAATCTCTGTCCTCGGTTTAACTTCATTGGTTCATCTTCTGGCATTTTTATTTTAGTTGGGTTAATTGTGAAATTTTCAAGATTTTTTAACATTCAAAACCCTAAACCCTGAAACCATTACCAACATTTGCAAATATGAATAGTTCATAAACGAAAATCATATCAAGCATAAAGTTCACTAAAATGAATTCCCGAAGATGAACAGACGAAAAGATTATCTATTAAAAACCAAAAAACACTAACGAAATAAAGAATAATATCTATGCATAATTCCAAATTAGTAATGAATCAAAGACCTAAAAAAAAAGATATCAAATAAGATTAAACTAGAGAATTCAAAATTATGAACACAAATCTCTTTTATCATATTGGAGCAAAAAAAAATAAAAAAAAATAAAACAACATCAATCTGGGAAATAATCAGATGAAAAAAGAGAAAAAAATAAAAAAATAAAATAAAAACAAAATTAAAAAGAAGAAATAACCTAATAAGTAATATCTAAAATAGATTAAAAAATAAAAAAATATATCCCGCGTTGCGCGGGTCAAAATTAGTATAATTTTAAGATAAAGATTTAAAGAATGAAGATGGAGGCTGTTAACGTGGTTATATCATCTCACTGAGCGCCTCATCTCGTATCCATCCCATTTTAACTGTCAGTACTGTACACAATCCTCCTTCCCCCCGCCCCCCCCCCAAAAACCCAATAAACCTAGGTTTGATTTCGAATTCCCTTGTTGTCTTCCGCTGAAGCGCGCGATCACGCACATACTTCGTGTCTTTGTGCGTGTGTTTGAGAGAGATGTTTCTAGAAGTCATTGAGCCGAACACGTGCATTCGCGGTTGTTGCCGCAGCGAAACGATCCCTCTTCATCTTCCTTCTGCTTTGTACTCTCTCTCCACCGTAATTGCCCGAGGTTTGTACAATGAGATTTATACACACACATTATGAGTTTTTTGCATATATATAGAAGAAAATCGTTATCGAAAATATAAAGAGCGGCGAATTACTCTTCATTTTCACCGTGATTAATTTTTCTATCGATTGCTCTGTGTTTGGTAACAGGGTCAGAGAGTGTCGTCTACGAAGCAGTCCTGGATGGACGTAAAGTGGCTGCGAAGAAACCGATTCTGTCTACCTCCGAAGACATCGACAAATTCCACAAAGAATTGCAATTACTATGGTTCTCTCTTTCTCTCTCTGTGTGTGTACGTTCAATTTGCTTCCACATGGTTTAATAATGGTAATAGTCGATATTTTTCTTTTGAAGCAAGTTGGATCATCCTAGTGTCTGTAAGCTAGTGGCGGCACATGCAAGGCCACCAAATTACATGTTCTTCTTTGAATTCCACGAGTCTGGAAGTCTGGCTGAGAAACTGCATTTCCAAGGATGGAGTCCCAACATCGATCAAGTCCTTATGATCACACTTGAGATTGGTATGATATAAGTAATTGTAGGTTTGGTTTAATTTTTTTTTTTTTTTTTTTGTAGTGTTTGAGGGCATGGAACTGGAATTAGAAAAGAACTCATGTAAAATTCAAAAAATTTGAATCAGTTTATTTTGAATTTTATTTCCTTGGATTCAATTTCATGCTATGGAACGCTACCTAAGTGTCTTTGTTCATCAATTTGCATTTTACTAGTACTTGGGATATAATATTGCAGTGCATCATTGTAATGTAATGATAATGTACTCGTTTAATTTATTTTCCCTTTTTTAATTTTGTATGGGGCAGTTTATTAAAAGATATTTATGGGTTCCTACTATTCTTATTGATTTACTCCAATTATCACTATCTGTTTCAACTTAAAATTTAGAAAAGGAAGGGAAAGTGGATTTCTGTTCCAATAAAGGACAGTGTAATGGTTTCATGGTCACTCTCTGTAACTAGCTAGATGTAACTATGACGAAATTTTGTCTTGGATTAGCGTGTCTTTTTGACTGTGTGGTTAATTCTATCTTTCTTTTCTTAAGTCACCATATATTTGACTTCTTACCCATCTCAATCCTCTTTATGGTAAAGATACTATTACTATGGAGAAGAACCCAAACAAAATAAACTATAATCATTTAGGAAGAAACTTTATAAGAGTGATTTCCAACTGATTTTTTTTTTTTTTTTTTTTTAACAGATGTTCAAGTTCCTTTTTCTTTTTCATAATAATCCCTTTTCCTTTCTGACCTGATAGTTGGAGAAAAGTAACATTGGATGGTCTTTTTGTTCTGAAAATAGTATGTGATTTTTTTACAAAAAGACATGAAAAGCTTCGGTTAGTTTACAATAATGACTTTTCACTTAAAACAATTTCATTGGCATCTGGAAATTCTTTCCTGATTTGTTCACCTCTAAAATGTTTGAGATCTACTCAGTGAAATTGCTGTTACTATTAAGGCGCTAGCTTTTGGAATCACTGTTCCCCCAGTTGATTAAATCTAATAATTAGAACATTTCTTGGAAGCCTCTCCAGTTAGCACGCTGAGTTTGAAATCATTTTATGCTCTAAAGATGACTGCCCAGTTCTTGGAAGTATTGTTTTTCTTTTCTTTTTGCATTTTTGTTCTATTGTTTATTAAAGTTGTGAATCTTTTGTCATATGCAATTCACAATGGCTGTGATTTCTCTTTACAGCAAAAGCCCTGCAATATCTACATAACCTTGGGATTCTACACAGGGATGTGAAACCTGCAAATATTCTTGTAATGTCTTCATTCATTTCTATATTCTTCAGTAGTCATTTTCATAGAATATATGTTGCTGAAAGTCCTCTGCAGCAGGTGCGGAGCTTAGCTTTCTGAACGGACTATATGTTCTCCCAACTTAACTGGAGCTTCATATTTGTGTGTAGGGTGTGATTTTGTAAGAGGAAATTGTGAAAAGGGAACTTGAGAAGCAAGGCTTCTTATAACCTCAGCCTAGTAATAAGAAAATATATTTTGAAGACATAATGACGTCACATTGACATAAGTTCTTGGTCTCATTATTGACTTAATGTTGAAGACTCTTTGAGATAACAAAATGCTCGGTCTCAAGAATTTATATAACTTGATTTTATAGAATGGTGTTCTAATCGATCCATAGCTTCTTGTTGGTTTTCATTGCTCTTTTTGGTAACTGCTGTTTATTTTTGAATTTTTCCTGATCCCACTTTTGTTGTGATGTCAATAACAGTTTTATAATCATAACTGTTAAATGTACTGTTGAGGGAGGGAGGTTGGGAGGGAGTAGCTTCATTCAATGTCCCATAGATGATAGAACTTTCTCCAATTTCTATTTGCTAATATACTGTTGGGATCATTATGTCCAAGAAAAAGTGGGGAGGTAGCATAAGCTTATCCCATGGGTATCAAGGTTACGTTGACGTTGCATATTTAACAATGTGCATCATTTTGATGCAGGTTGACAAAAATCTGCATGCTCATCTGGGTGACTTCGGTTTGGCAGAATATAAAGGAGTTCTTAAACAACTTTCCGGTGAAAATTGGAGATCATATGGCAAACCAACAGGTGGTTTTCACAAGAAGAATCTGGTTGGCACACTCATTTACATGGCACCTGAGATACTGAAGAAGGAGATTCATACTGAAAAATCGGATGTCTATAGTTTTGGAATCACAATCAAGTAAGTTTGGGATAGTTCTTTCTGTCATTGACTTAAGGGAATATTTGAAATATTAGTATTTGTAATTTCGTTTGATTCAACTTTACGACATCTGGGAGGATTGTGTGGATTGCCCCTTGTCATTGGGAAAATTATTTTAATGGCAAATGCCCACTTGATTACTGAATATTACTGGTAATTAGTTTAGCCTGCATCACGGTTTCATGGTGTGTTGTATTTTTAATTGCACGAACAAACAAATACACACACACACACACTCTTTCAAAACCCTAATAGCAGGACTTATCCTCTGCATCTGCATTGTATCGAAGTATTTTTTTTCCTCGTGCAGAACACTATTTTGAGAAATATCAACCTCCTAGGTGTTCGACTCTTCTTACCTGAAAATGGAGCTGGTCCATGTGATGCTACTTAGGCCATGTTTGTTAACCATTCCCATTCTAAAAAATCTCATCCCATTCCCATATTTTTGGGATTTTTGTTTGGGCATAGCGTTTGGTAAAATTGTTTCCTTTCCCATTCCCATTCCCATCTCAAAACTAAGAATCATTCCTATTTTTTCTTAAGAAGTGAGAAACAATTTTTTTTTGTTTCTTATAATTCCCATCCCATTCCCAAACCAAAAAAGGACAAGGCCGGCATTAAGAAAATTATTAATGAGGTATGGCTTTTAATTCTTGTTAGCCTATTTATTTATTTTATTCATTTTTCTTCTTCTTCTTCATCAGTTCATCGTTGTTCTTTGCGTGGTTCGTCGTCGTCCTCCTTCGCCCTTTGGTCTGGTTCGTCGTCGTCCTCCTCCTTCTGGTCGTCGTCATTGCCAGAGAAGATCGTCGCTGTCGTCAGGTCTGGTATGTCGTCCTTCTCCCCCTCCTTCGCCATCGCCATAGAAGATCGTCGCCATCGCCAGAGAAGATCGTCGTCGTCGTCTGGTTCGTCGTCCTCTTTCTCGTCATCGATTTCGCATTAGGGTTCGATTTCGTCATTTTGGTTTCGAATTAGGGTTCGATTTCGTCATTTTGGTTTCGAATTAGGGTTCGCTTTTGAATTAGGGTTTGATTTTGGGTTCATTTTCTTGATAATTTCTTCGAATTGGTTTAGGGTATGTTCTTCGTTCTTGATTTTGGGTTCAATTTCTTGATGATTTCTTGATTTAGGTTTAGGGTATGTTCTTTGTTCTTGATTTTGGGTTCGATTTTTTGGATGATTTCTTGATTGTGGTTTAGGGTTCGATTGCTTGATAATTTCTTCATGATTTTTTGATTATGGTTGTTAAAGATAAAAATGAATGAGAAGGCTTAACGATTGTGTTAGCCTTTCTGTTCTATTTATAATAGCAATTAGGAAACCATATAGCAAACCCTAAACTGTACAGGAAACCCTAAGTTATACAGAAAAAACATAAATACCCTTTAACACTCTCCCCTCAAGCTGGAGCATATATATTGTATGCTCTTAACTTGTTATAAATGTACTTTATCCTTGAACTCCCCAATGGTTTAGTAAATATATCAACTAACTGATGAATTGAATTTACATGTTTAGTCTCAATTTGCTTCTGTAACAATTTTTCTCGAATAAAGTGACAGTCGACTTTAATGTGTTTTGTTCTCTCATGGAAGACTGAGTTGGATGCAATGTGAAGTGCTGTTTGATTATTACATATCAGGTCCATTGGTGAAAAGCGTTTAAACCCAAGTTCTTCAAATAAATGTTTCAACCAAGTTAACTCACAAGTGGTATGGGTCATTGCCCTATATTCTGATTCTGCACTTGATCGCGCCACCACTGTCTGCTTTTTACTCTTCCAAGAGACAAGGTTACCACCAACAAACCCACAATACCCAGTAGTAGACTTCCTATCCAAGGGTGATCCAACTTCGTTCTGCATTTGTGTAGCCATTTGAGTATGACCAAAATTTTGATATAGCAAACCGCAACCAGGAGCACTTTTCAGATATCGGAGAATACAGATCACTGCATCCCAATGACAAGTCATTGGACGATCCAAGAACTGACTTATAACACTAACAACAAAGGAGATATCTGGCTTGGTAACTGTCAGGTAGTTCAACTTCCCAACTAACCGTTTATATTGCGCTGAATTTGTCAGTGGTACACCCTGATTTGGCAACAATTTGGTGTTTGGATCTATAGGTGAGTCAATTGGTTTAGCTCCTAACATTCTTGTTTCGCTCAATATGTCAAGGACATATTTTCTCTGAGACAGGTAAATGCCTTGACTTGATCGAGCAACTTCAATCCCCAAGAAATACTTTAGGTGACCCAAATCTTTGGTTTGAAATTTACTATGCAAAAACCTTTTGAGTTCTTGAATACCATCGTGGTCATCCCCGATAATCACGATGTCATCCACATACACAATCAATAATATTCTCCTGACTTTACTATACCGATAGAAGACAGAATGATCGACTCCGCAACGCCGAAGATCAAATTCAGTAACCACTTCACTAAATCTTCTAAATCATGCTCTAGGAGACTGCTTTAGGCCATAAACAGATTTTTTTCAAGCAAAATACCAAATCATACTCCCCCTGAGCAGCAAACCTAGGAGGTTGCTCAAAATATACCTCCTCAGTCAGATCACCATTTAAGAAAGCATTCTTGATATCGAGCTGACGTAATGGTCAACGAAAGGTGGCAGTTGGAGAGATGAACAAGTAAACAGAAGCAAGCTTGGCAACGGGAGAAAATGTCTCATAGTAATCAAGACCGTATACCTGAGTATAGCCTTTAACAACTAAGCGATCCTTAAGTCGATCAACGGTGCCGTCCGGAAGAACTTTGACAGTGTGCACCCATTTACATCTAACTATTGTTTGTCAGGCAGAAGCGAGACGAGATCCCAAGTGCCATTCTGACGTAAGGCAAGCATTTATTCTTCCATTGCTGTTGCCCAACCAAGGTGAGTGAGGGCCTCTAAAACAGACTTAGGAATATAAACAGAGGACAAAGAAACAACAAAATAGGAGTATGAAGGAGATACGTGGGCATATGAGGCAAAGTTAGAAATAGGATAGTTCGTACAAGTGCGCTTACCCTTTCGGATGGCGATGGGCATATCTAGGTCAGACATGGATGGGTCAGTTGGAGAAGAATTTGAGGACATAGTCGATGGGCGCGACAGTGGAGACGACATTCTGGTGACGAGAGTAAACTTGCGAAGGAGCTGAAGAACGATTAGGCGGGATAGGATCTGGAGTAGAGGAAGATAGTGTATGGTCTGATACACTTGGCAAAGGGAGTGTAACATCCAGATCATCCCGAGAGGATGGGGCAGAAAAAAGTAAGGGGTAGACTCAAAGAATGTAACATCTGTACACACAAATGAGCAACGTAATAATAGACTATAACAACGATAACCCTTTTGTGTGCGAGAATAAACGAGGAAAATACATTTTAAAGCATGAGGATCTAACTTGTCCCTGTTGAGAGTCAATTGATGAACGAAACAAACACACCCAAATATTCGAGGAGGTAAACTAAACAAGGGCGAGCGAGGGAAAAGAATGGAATGGGGAACTTTGCTGTGTAGGGTAACGGACGACATCCTGTTGATTAAGAAGCAAACTGTAGGAATTGCATCACCCCAAAAGTGTTTGGGAACGTTTATCTCAAAGAGAAGAGTACGAGCCACTTCTAAGAGATGTCGATTTTTATGCTCAACAACTCTATTTTGTTGCGGTGTGTGAGAATAAGAAGACTGATGCAAGATACCAGAGTGTGACATAAATGAAGTAAATGGATGAAAAAAGTATTCTCGAGTATTATCACTTCGAAGAATACGCGCCGGTACATTAAATTGAGTTTTAATTTTAGCACAAAACGCACGAAAAATAGAAAACAATTTTGAACGATCTTTAATTAAATAAAACCAAGTAACTTTGGAAAAATCATCCACAAATGTGACAAAATAATGAAAACCTAATGTAGAAATAACACGAGAAAGACCGCAAACATCTGAATGAACTAAACTAAAAAGACTCGATGCTTGAACATGAGTTGGGGAAACAAATGAAATACGATGATGCTTACCCAATTGACAAGACTCACACTCTAACGAAAACAAATGACTTAACTTAGGAAAGTAACTTGAAGTTGCCAATGCAGGGATGACTGAGGCGACAATGGCTCTGGTGAGCTGATGCAACAGCAGGGCAGACAGTAGGTGGGATAACAAGACTTTCGTCATGATCATCAAAGTAATAAATGCCATTTTCCTCATGCCCTGTGCCAATCGTCTTCCGCGTCCTCAAATCCTGGAGAATAACACAAATCAGGAAAAAATAATATAGAACAATTGAGATGTTTAGTGAGCTTACTGACTGACATCAAATTAAAAGAAAACGAGAGAATATACTAGACAGAGGATAGAGATAAAGAGGGTGAGGGTTTCACTGTGCCAATGCCACGGATAAGGACAGTGGAACCATCAGCAACTGTAACAGGAGACAATGAAGAAGATGACTGAATATGTGTAAATAGGGAAGAGGTACCGGACATGTGATCAGTGGCAGCAAAATCTATAACCCAGGGTGTGGGAGGGGAAGGGCGAATTGAAAGACAAGCAGTAAAAGTATCTCGTTGAGCTAAAAAAGCAATGGGAAGAGATGCCTGTTGGGATGTCTTATACTGAAGGAATTGAGCGTATTCCTTATCAGAGATGTCCTTGGCTGCCTGAGATTCTGCAATAGTAGAATTATTTGGATCAAATGTCACTGCATTAGCGAATTTGGGTGGACGACCAACTAAATCCCAACATGTTTCTCTAGTGTGATTCTCCTTTCAACAAAAAGAGCACTGACGATGTGAGCTACGACCACGGCCACTACATCTACCCTGAGGGCCGCCACCACGAGAGGAACCACCACGACCACCACTGGATTGATCACCGCGATCTCGTGTAGGAAGCTGAGTAACAAACGCCGAATGCTCAAATGGTGCAGACGAACTCGAGCCAGAAACATTATCCTTAGTAGTGCTACGAGAGACTTAAGAATAAGTTTCACTGATAGTGGGAAGAGTAGCATTGGAAAGGATCTGAGATCAGACCGATTCAAATTCTGGGCGTAATTCAGCTAAGAATTTTATGACAACCATCTGTTCATGTTGTTTTTGCATTTCTTTCAGATTGATAGTCATCGGTGGAACAATATTTAACTCCTCATAAAGACTATTGAATGTGGCAAAATAATCTGTAATGAATTGCGTGCCTTACTGAAGTTGGAAGTACTTGACCGATAAATCATACATCCTGGTAAGATTACTAGAATATAACATACAGAGATATTCCCATATCGCTTTACATGTATCTAGATGAGTACAGAGATCCTCAACTTGAGGTTCCATTAAATTCCACAACGACGCTACAATCTGTGCATCAGCTTGAATCCATTCATCATACTTCTTATCATCTTCTGCCAGGCAGATTCCGTGAGATGACGGTGTTTCCCTTGTCCGGTAAGGGCTATTTTCACAGCCTTAGACCAATGTAAATAATTGGTCCCGTTTAACTTGTGGGTTGTTAATGGTTGGGGTGTAGCTATCAACATTAGTCCGCCAATACAACAACCAAACAATCAACTTGACAAGGGAAACAAACCAACAGTAGTATAACACAAACAAGTGCTGAGCTTAAATCGTTATAAGCAGCTCAACCATAAACTTACTAACGTCTGCCCAAAGGAGCACCGTCGGTTCTGGACAGAGGCAACAATGGTTAGATAAATCTAAGGTTTTGAAACCCTAGCAATTGTTTCGATATAAAGGCAGCAGCGACAAAGCTTGGAATCGCACATATGGCAACAAACTTCGAATTGGTGGCAAATCGAAGTTGTGAAGTGAGATGAAGCACTGGTTGACGGCGGCGACGAGTGCTGATGTGGTCGGGAGAACACCAGCGAAGGTGGATTTGGCCTGAACAGTAGCGATTAGGGTTGAATAACAATGGCAAAGGTTGCCGATTGGTCCGATTAGTGATGGTGAAGGTCGATTAACGATGGCGAGAGTCGGATTGGGCCGGCGAAGGTCGGATCTGAGTGGTAGGTGTGGCGGTGACGAGTTAGGGTTTTAGCGGCGGCGGTGGGAATATTAGGGTTGGAGCAGGGGTTGTAAACAATTTCTTTTCCTTATTTTTTTTTAGTGGAGGGAAGAGAGGAAAAAAAATAGTGATGGATGAACAAGACTACGGGATTAGTGTCCCATAACCTGCTCTTGATACCATGTTAAAGAGAAAAATGAATGAGAAGACTTAACGATTATGCTAGCCTCTCTGTTCTATTTATAATAGCAATTAGGAAACCATACAACAAACCCTAAACCGTACAGGAAACCTTAAGTTATACAGAAAAGACATAAATGCCTTTTAACAGTGGTTTAGGGTTCGTTCTTGATTTTTAGGATAATATTGTTACCAAGCACGATTCTGTTTCCAGAACAAAAAAAAAATGTATCGTTACCAAACGTGATTCTGCTCCAAAGAAGGAAACAAAATTCTCATCCCATTCCCATCCCACTGCATGGGATGGGCACGAAACGGGCCCTTACTTTCTACATTGATTATGCTTTGAAATAAAATAGTGCAATGATGAGAGTCAATTTAAATTTATGTGTTCAACACAATCATCTGTTGGGAAAAAAATTATTGGGCACTGATTGAAAACACTGGAAATTGTTGTTTGGTTATGTTGCCTTCTACTTATTAAAAGAACACAAGAAAAGAAAGAAAGAAGAAACTCATCTATGATTATTCATTGGTTATCGTCTTTGTTAGATTCTGTTGTGATATTGGTGTATGTTAAACTGCTTCTCAACTCCCATGATGCAATACATTTGTTTACCTCGCCATTTAATAGTTAAAATATTTCTGGTATGAGATGAATTAGTTGACCAGCCATGCATATATGTTAGGAGGTATAAGAGAACATTGTGGGCATTGCCATGCATATTTATGCTTGGTGGAATTATCAGTAGCATAATTTCAGTCAATGGTCCTGAAATTGGGATTGTAGAAGTACTATAATTTCAACGTATTTTCACTTGAAACTTGAAAGTGGTGATCCTTTTATATTTTTTTCCTACCTTTTCCCCTCAAGTTGAATTTAAGATTTGATCTTAATGCCTTGCAGTGAAATTCTTACTGGCGTTGTCCCCTATACTGATCTTCGTGCAGAGGCAAAGGTTAGACTTTCTTCAGTTGGACCCGCTATTTATTTGCAGCTGGACAGTAATTAAAGGGGCTCTTGGCCCCCACTACCAAATTGCAATAGGAGGAGAATGAACCTGTTTACTTTTTTGGCTTGAGGTGGAGTCCCGTGGACTATATTGTCCCTTTTTTTTTCACCTGGATTTACAAAATCCCCCTATTGTTTGATCCATGGGAAATGTAATTCACTCCTGAAAAATAGGATCTACCACAACTGTTACTCAAAATGGTTGGTGATGGGATCGACTAAGGCCACCGCTTTGAACTTATGTACGGCGGGGGTGGAAAAATATTAATGTCTCTTTTTTCGTAGTATTTAACTATAGCTGATAAAGTAGCCGTTATTCCTATTTTGTCAAGTAGCAGTTAAAGTAACGGTTATAACGTATTTTGTCAAGTAGCCGTTATTCCTATTTTATCAAGTAACCGTTATTGTTTGTTATTGTAAGCCTATATAACGAGGCTTTATTGTAATAGAAAGACACTTTTGATTAATTAATTATTGAATTATTTGGCAAGGTTCTCCTTTTTAATTATTAGTTTTTTTTTTCAATAGGCCTCCTCCATCAGTTGGTCACCATTTATGGGGGCTATTCCCATCAAGAAAATACCATATTTTATAATTATCTGAAATAGTAAATTAGGTTTGAAAATCATATCCGGATGCATCGTTGTTTTGAAAAATTGTTTGCTTTTTTGTTTTTTGTCAAATTCATTGCATTCTGTTATTGACAGAGGAGAGAAGGAAAAGGAATCCAGGTTACATAAATGTGTTTGCATTTATTGAGTGGTTTTGCCCTTTGCATACCTTAAGTGTGTTAATTTGTCTAGTTGCAGAACTTAACTATGTGTAATGGAGTTAGATATTGTAAATATATATGTAGAATGTAACATTCCATATCGACCATTGCTTAGTTACATTTCACATGTATATATTTGTGATGTGGTCCATCTCCAGTTATTTACAATCAATGGGTGAGCATGTTATTGTCTTCTTGGGGAACGGCTATGCGACGAGATAGTGGAATAATGGCTAAATGCATGCGTCAATCTGCTAGAAATATGAGTTAGTTGCATCCCTTGAGTTAGTTACATTCCTCAATATTAACTGGTGGTATTCCTACAGATTGCAGTTTGAGGAGGGAAAATTGAGATATGACACAAACCTAATTTAAAGGATAGACCTGCAACACAAAAAAGCTTCAGAGAATCTACACAGATTGAACCACAAAGCGATGGGCATATGTTTTTGAAAAAAATGAGCTCTTGTTTAAGAAGGAAAACACAACATTTGGATTTATGTCATAAGAGTTGTGAAATTGAAATGGCGCCTGTAATTGGTAACTTCCAGAAATAAATGACAATGGAAATCAGCATTTAATGTCTGAGAATTTGTTTAAGATCTTTCCATATTAATGTGATGGTGTGATATAATTTAACAAAAGGGTATGGATGAAAAAATGAGAGGCTGGAATTTGGGTAGGACTTTTAATAATGATTTGTTTAGAAAAAGGTTTAAATCAATTTTTACTTAATGAATGGAATAAAAAGTGGATGTATGTGTTACAATGGGATATGTTAGCAATTTTCCCTTAATTCAATGATGGGTTTTCAAAGTTGGAAGTAGGTACCGCCTTATATATGGAAATTACCATGGGTATCTTCATCATTCTAAATCTGCGATGCTGAAAAATTCTGATGTCTGCATTAGATTGCTAACTTACTCTAGGCTTTTAGGACGAAATCCTAATGGAACCACTTGCCCCTCTAGTGGATTCCAGAAAGACCTAGTTGTCCTTTTTTTTTTTTTGTCCCCCTTTTTTTTTTTTCCTCTCCCTTGTTTTTTCTCTCTCTTCTCCTTTTTTCTTCTCTTTCTTGTTCTCTCTCTCTCTCTCTCTCTCTCTCTCTCTCTCTTTTGTCTCTCCTGTTATTTCTTCTTCTTAGTATACACATGTGAATAGTATCAAATATTTTCTTTAATATTTTCAGTGTCGTATCCAAGATAAGGATTTGTTCACCATGATAAGGATTTCAGTTCCAACATAAGACTTGGTATGCCAGTATCTAACATTTCATTTTAGAAACCCTATAAATAGAGTCACGACCATCATATTCAATTGAGTTTGTCAATACAAAGAATATATTTTCTCATGTGGATGTGCTTTATGCCCGAAGTGCCTAAATTCGTGTCTTCTTCATTTTTATATTTCTTGCTTTTATAAACTTCTACACGGTATTAGATTCAGATCAAATTGTGCCAATATCTAACATTAGATTTTAGAAACTCATATAAGGAGTGACGACGATTATATTCAATTGAGTTGGACAATACAAAGAATATATTTTCTCATGTGGATGTAGTACTTTATGCCCGGAGAGCATAAATTCGTGTCTCCTCCAACTTTATGTTCCTTGCTTGTATAAAATTCTATATGGTATCAGAGTTAGATCAAATTGTGTTTTGATTTTTCTTTGAGTTCATTCGTTGTCATTTAATGAAATTATATTCGTACAAAATTGCTCACCATGCATTGTCTGTTGTCTTTTTTTTTTTTTTTTTTATGATGATCTACCTCATGTTTTGTGTTATAATGCCCTTTCACACTTTATAAGGTTAATTGTACTCCGTCCCGTCGTACTTAGGCCCATCTTCACTTTATCTCCTGTAGTTTGGAAATAAGCTCTTTGGATTTTGGACTGAAGTGCAAAGTTAATTTTTATCATTAAATCTAACAAAGTCGATGAAAAGACTCAATGCCTTTGAATGCCAAAAATATCCTAATTTTGGTACACAAAGTTACTACTCAAACAAACTCTGATTTGAATGATCTACCATGCATAGATTTGTCTTGGAGAGTACTAAAACTGACAATAAAGAATTTCAGAGAAACATTAAGTCTTCATCTTTTCTTATTTCGGTTTCTTTTCTGGGGGACAGGGGGACTGTGGAGTAGTTCCAAACTGCCTTCTTCATATTTTCTTGTTTCACTTGAAATATTCTCTTATATCCTGCTACCTACGTTGGTTAAAAATTTGTCAACATCTGCTTGGTTTTTTGCATATTTCAATTAGATGCCACGGCACATGTTCAATTTTTTTTTCTTTGTTATGCTAGATGTGAGACTTTTTCAAGATTTTATATTTACGTAAAAACTTGAGAAGGAATCTCAAGGATTGACGTTTCTGGCTTCACTTTGGACATTCTTCAACTCTTGCTTCCTTATATCACTAAGCTACTCTGAATTGTTTGACATACTTCTTGGTAAGTTATGGTGGCTAGTTGGTTTTTGCAGGCTCACACTGTGCTGGAAATGAACTACACAGAACAGCAACTTACATCGGCTGTGGTATCTCAAGGATTGCGGCCAAGTCTTGCTGGTCCTGAGTTGGTTGTGCCCCGTGCGCTGTTGGATTTGATACAAACATGCTGGGATACAAATCCTGGAAATAGGCCTTCTTTTGATGATATAGTTGCAGAGCTTGATTCCACCGTGGTACATAGAAAGAAAATAAATCAAGAGTTAGTCTGCCCTGAACTTTCTCTGTCACCTGATGATAAGAATACCGCAACTTTTCAAACTTATCAAGAGCGTATTAACTGGTTTACTCAGGGAGAGAGCTTCTCTCAGAAAGCTTCTGTTGGTCCTAATTCTGGTCTAGGGATCTGGATTGACTCATCAAATGATCCTTTGGAGTACTGGCCAGTTCTGTCTTGGGGTTCATTCTCTACCTGTGGGAGGAGGGAAACTATGGAGGATACACATTTTCTATTGCCCCATCTGTTCAATGAAAAGGACATCCATGTCTTTGGTGTCTTTGATGGTCATCGAGGTGCGCAATAACAAAATCTATTCTGAATCCTACTTGTGCATCTGGTATCATCTCAAAAGAATGAATATTTTATTGTATTGAATATGAGGCCTTTTTGTGCCTATATATACAAGATAATCCTAGCTAATTACAAGGAGATAATTGAGAGATTAAATAAATAAGGAAACTAACTCCTAGAAAATGGAAAACAAACTTATTTAGTGGGATTCGACCTTTTACTCTAATTCCCATTATTTAAGCATTTCTATTATAAAATATTAAATGTGTATTACTTTATTTTCCAACACTCCCCCTCAAGCTGATGAATATACATCTTTCATTCCCAACTTGCATATAAGTCGTTGGAATGCTTCATTGTTTAGTCCTTTTGTAAGTACATCAGCAAGTTGATTGTTTGTTGGGATGTATGGTGTGCAGATTAATCCGTTGTCCAACTTTTCTTTTATGAAATGTCTATCTACCTCAATATGCTTTGTCCGGTTGTGCTGAATGGGATTATGAGCAATGTTGATGGCCGACTTGTTGTCACAGAATAGCCTTATAGGTCTATCCCACTTAATCTTTAAGTCTTCCAAAATTATTTTGAGCCAAAGTAATTCACAAACTCCTGGCGCCATCGCCCTAAACTCTGCTTCAGCACTTGATCTTGCCACTACATTTTGCTTCTTACTCCTGCATGTTACAAGGTTGCCTTCTAAGAAAGTGCAATAGCCTGTCGTGGACCTCCTATCAACTGGTGAACCTGCATAGTCAGCATCTGTATACGCTTTAAGGACTAATCCCGTGTTTCTTCTAAATAGAATCCCTTGTCCTGGATTAGCCTTTAGGTAATGTAGTATGTGGTGGGCAACTTGTAGATGAACTTTTCTCGGGCTGTGCGTAAATTGACTGACAACACTTATGGCATACGCAATGTCTGGCCGTGTGTGGGCAAGGTATATGAGCTTCCCAACCAGTCTTTGGTACCTCTCCTTGTCCACGGCTAGATCATCTTTTGCTCCTCCAAGTCTATGATTTTGTTCAATCGGTGTGGAAATTGGTTTACATGCCGACTTTCCTGTTTCCTTAAGGAGATCAATCACATATTTCTGTTGTGAGATAAAGATTCCCTCTCTAGAATGAGCTACTTCGATTCCTAGAAATTATTTCAACCTCCCAAGTTCTTTTTTCTCAAATTCACTGGCAAGACATCTTCGTAGTGCTTCCTTCTCCTTCTCATCGTTTCCTGTGACTATAATATCATCGACGTACACTAAGAGGGCCATTACTCCCCCTGTATCTGAGTGTTTTATGAAGAGTGTATGATCTTCCTAACTTTGCTTGTAACCATTGGCTAGCATGACTTTGGTGAATCTTCCGAACCAAGCTCGTGGAGATTGTTTTAGGCCATAGAGCGCCTTCCTTAGCTTGCAAACTTTGTTGCCTCTCAGTTGTTGCTGATATCCTGGAGGAATGTCCATGTATATCTCCTCTTCTAATTCGCCGTGAAGAAATGCATTTTTTACATCAAATTGCTCCAAATACCAATTGAAATTAGTAGCCAGTGACAACAAAACTCTCACTGTGTTCATCTTAGCTACTGGTGCAAATGTCTCTTGATAGTCCACACCATAGGTCTGCGTGTATCCTTTCGCCACGAGTTTGGCTTTGTATCTTTCAAGAGAGACATCTGAATTGTATTTTACGGTAAACACCCACTTGCAGCCCACAACCTTCTTTCCAGGAGGTAAGTCAGCTATTTCCCACGTTCGGTTCTTCTCTTGTGCCTGCATTTCTTCACACATGACATTTCTCCAATTCTCATTAGATAATGCCTCAGATAAAGTATCAGGAATATGAATAGAGTTTAGTTTGACCGGAAAAGTCCTATATGAGGGTGAGAATTTCTCAAAAGAGACAAATTTTGCCAAAGGGTACAATGGGTGTTTTGTGCATTCTCTTATGCCTTTCCTAATAGCAATTGGGAGGTCATGATCTGGTGTTAATTGAGATTGGTCAGGTATTGTATTTACCTCATTCATAGGATTAGGAGTTGAAGCTAGGACTTGCATGGGATTAGGATCCGAGTCTCTTTTCCTTGAATAAACCTGCACAAATCGCATAGAGTCATGACGTTCATTATGCTCTGTCATGGGTCTAGTGTGGATGGGTGTGGGTGTTGATACCGGTTGGAATGGTTCGACCGATACAGGTAGGTAAGATGGAACAGGTTCAACTGGGATTAGATCAGATGAGGCTAATCCGGTGGACACAACTGATTCACGAGTAGGTAAATCATGCAGAAACAGATCTCTATCCTTATCTTCACTAAATGAAGTCTCTCCCTGAAGATAAGGTTGGTTAAAGTATGGTTTTGTTTCCTCAAAAGTGACATCTATGGAGACAAAATTTATGTGTGGGTGGATGGTAACATTTGTATCCTTTCTGGGTGGACGAATAACCAACAAACACACACTTAAGAGCCCGTGGATCTAATTTTCCTTTGTGTCGACTATGAACATGGACAAAGACAATGCAGCCGAAGATTCTTGGAGTGAGGTTATTTGTTGTACGAAGGTCACGATAGAATTGGGACATTGTTTCCATTGGTGATTTATACCCCAGAACCTGAGAAGGTAGACGGTTAATCATATAAGCAGCTGTGAGTATGGCTTCCCCCAAATAGTGTTTTGGAACATTATGGCGAAAGAGAGGCTCGGGTTGTGGCTAGCAAGTGATCATTTTTTCTCTCTGCCACTCCGTTTTGTTGTGGAGGATCAACGCAAGAGGATTCATGGATGATTCCTTCCTTTTGAAAATATGGGGATAAAATTTGATTAAAATAATCCCTTGCATTGTCTGACCAGAATCTTTTAATTTTTACCCCAAATTGGTTTTGAATTATGTTGTGGAAGTTTGGGAGTACACTGCTTACATCTGATTTATGTTTAAGGAGAACGATCCAAGAAACTCTAGTACAATCGTCAATGCAAGAGATAAACCAACGAGAATGAGACACATTTCGAATCGTAGAGGGTCCTCCTATATCACTGTGAATCAAATAAAACGGAACTGGTCTTTTATTATTGCTGATTGGAAAAGGGACACGTTTGTGCTTCGCAAACTCACATACATCACAATGAAATCTTTCAGCACCTAGACCTCTAAACAAATTAGGAAACATGGTTTTCAAGATTCCAAAGGATGGGTTCCCTAGTCTAAAATGGTGGAGCCAAATGGTGTCTTTATTGGATGATGATAGGAATGATAGAGATAAATTATTTCTGACCATATGTGACTTGCTTGGTTCGTCAAGATGGTAGAGTCCGTTTCTCTCCTTAGCAAGCCCAATCTTCTTCTCCGAAACCTGGTCCTGAAAAACACATTGAGAAGGATTAAATAGTACATTACAATTCATATCATGTGCGAGCTTTTGAATGGATATTAAGTTGGTGGACAACTTTGGGACATGAAGAACATTTTTCAAAGCAAGAGAAGAACTAACGTGAATATCTCCTTGACCAGCTACGGTAGTTAAAGAACCATCAACAACTGATATTTTTCGATTGCTAGGACATGGAGAATAGGTGCTAAAGTTTAGTGAAGAATGAGTCATATGGTCTGTGGCTCCTAAGTCAATTATCCATAAATTCCTGATAGTTTCATCTGAGACATTTAGTCCTTGAGAAAATGAAGACTTACCTGAGAATGCAAGAGAGCACGAACCACTTGGTTTTTCCAGTGATCCTAGAAATCCCCTTAGCTTCTCTACTTCCTCAATATTAAGCATTCCCTTGTCTGAACCTGGTTGATTAATGGTGAAAAATGACTGGTTCTGCAGGTGTCCCAAATTCCGTTGCTGTCCTCCTTGGTTTCCCCACTCCTTGCTTGGTGGTTTTCCATTCAGTTTGTGGCACCTCTCTCTGGTGTGTCTTGGTTTCTTGCATTAAGTGCATCAGAGAGTATCTCGGCTGTCTGGGTTCGAGGATTGAGATAGATCTGCCTTTCCATTTGTCTTCACGTCTGTTTTTGTTGCCATAGCAGAACCTTTAGGAGCTTGGGGTTCGAGCATCACTCCTCTTCGACTCTCCTATGCTCGAATCAGAGAGATAGCTTCGTTCAGGGAGGGTATCTCTTCTCTGCCGAGTATCTGCACCCTTACTTGATCAAGGTCAGCATTAAGTCCTCCTAAAAAGTCATAAACTCGATCTTTTTCGATGAAATTTTTCAAGATTGCTGCATCTTTTGGACATTTGGTCTCGAAACAGCGATAATGGTCCAGCTCTTGCCACAAATACTTAAGCGCATTTGCATACTCAGTGACAGTGTTGCTGTCTTGTTTCATTTCAGCAGTCTTGACTTTGATCTCGTACATCTGAGCCGCATCGCGAGCTTTTGAATACGTCTGTTGAACAGTATCCCAAATTTCCTTCGCTGTGGATAGGAACATGTAGGTGTCGCTGATTTCTGGAGTCATGGAACTCCATAACCAAGACATAATTATTGAATTTGCTTCATCCCATGCTGCAAATTTGGGATCTCCCTCCTTCGGTCCTTTGCCCAAATTATTTTTCCCTTGCCCTTCAAATACGTGTGGATAAATTGGGACCATTTCAGATAATTCCTCCCATCCAGCCTGTACATGGCTTGAACATTCTGCAGATCACCTAAAGTCGGGTGATTGAGAACTTCGGTGGACTGGGTGGTGTTTTCGGTGGACAAGGTGATGTTTTCAGCCATGGTGGTTATCAATCTGGCCACAAAATTGGATTTGGGCTTTGCATGCTGAAGGTGGCGGCGATGGGTAGGGTTTTACGATCGGACGACAGCGGCGACAGGTAAGAGGTTTTGGATCTAGTCGACGAGGGGTTTTTGAGTTGCAATCTGGTTCGATTTCACGATCTCGAAGTCGCGATCTGGTTCGCGAGGGTTTTTCTAGTCGCATGGATCTGGTTCGATTTCACCATCTCGAAGTCGCAATTTGGTTCGTGAGAGTTTTTCGAGTCGCATGGGATTTGGACGAGCACGTCGCCTGAGATATGGAAGGGACGATCGGTGAAAAAGGTTAGCTATGAGGGCTGAAAGGTATGGTCGGCTATGAAGGCTGAAAGGTATGGTCAGCTATGAAGGCCAAACGATTTATGCTTTAAAAAAAAACCTAAAGCTCTAATGCCATCTCAAAAGAATGAATATTTTATTGTATTGAATATGAGGCCTTTTTGTGCCTGTATATACAAGATAATCCTAGCTAATTACAAGGAGATAATTGAGAGATTAAATAAATAAGGAAACTAACTCCTAGAAAATGGAAAACAAACTTATTTAGTGGGATTCTACCTTTTACTCTAATTCCCACCATTTAAGCATTCCTGTTATAAAATATTACATGTGTTTTAATTTATTTTCCTACATATCATACTGAGGGGAAGAGTGGGCTTTGATAACCACAGGTGCTCTCTTTAGTTGGAAGGGTCGAAACTGATTGGGAATTGATCTGGCTCGTCATATTTGTTTGGTTAAAGATTCGGTGAAAGAAAGGCAAAGAGGTTGCGCTTTGGGGGGGGGGGGGGGGGGGGGTCGCATGCATAAATTCACCAATATATCCTGCACGTCCCCCCCCCCCTCTTTACTGTTACGAAGTTAAGGAGGAACAATAATCCTCTTGGAGCTCTAATTTAGCGACAGGGTTATGGCTATCCCTTTGTCTCGTTGATCCCATTCAATTTTCTTTCGTTACAAACCATGGGAACTTTATCTATCCATTATCATTTTCCTGCCGATCCTTTTTTCTGCCATTTCCTTTTTCCACATGGGCCGCTTACGTCAGTGAGGAACTGATTTCATGTGCAAAACTTGCGTGATCAATTCTTTGAACAATTTGTTTCACAATGCAGTGAAGTTATTTCTCATGATAAAAGTGCCATTTGTCGCAATGGAGTTACATGAAAATCTATATCCATAGATTTTAGTAGTGTCTTCTAAAAGCTTTCCAATTATTGATTAATCATTATCCGGAAAGACTGATTTCAAATTGGATGATTTGAATTGGTGCTTGCCTTCCCAGTTTGAGATTGTTCCAGTCTAATTATGTTTTTTAAATTTTGTTTTCATAAACAATGTCTTTTCTTCTTGGTTACTGCAAGAATTTTGGGAAAATCTTACTAACAATACTTATTTCTATGGAGAACCATCAAGGAATCCATAGATGAACCACATGCATAAAATGTTCGAGCTCTGAAAGGGCGATTAAAGTAATGTCTTGGTAATGGAAAGACAAACCTACATGATACTGCAAAGAACTACTTTTCTTCTCTTTTTCCATCACAGTAACATATCAGAATTATTCAGTTGTTGTAAAAGCCATTTTTCCTTGATGTTTTCTCCGGCCATGCTTAGGTAGTGCAGTATTACTTGAGTTTCATAATAATTTCTATACATATCACTGGTGCACATGTAGGGGCTGCAGCTGCAGAATTCTCAGCTAGCGCTCTACCGGGATTTTTACAATCTCTTGGTTTGGGGAGCAGGTTTTTCCATTCTTTCTCTTCCTGTAAAATTTTCCAAACGACTACATTCACACCCCCAAACACAGATGTAGGTATATGGAAACAAATGAAGATACTTACAATATTTTATGACTATGTAGTCCTTCCGATGCACTTGTTGCAGCTTTTATTAAGACGGACATTGCATTTAGGACTGAACTCGATTCTTATCGAGAATCTAAGGGTAATAAACAGAAAGACTGGCACCCTGGTTGTACTGCAGTGGTTGCACTCATAGTTAGAAACAAGCTTTTTGTTGCTAATGCTGGCGATTGCCGGACAATATTGTGTCGAGCTGGGCGGCCTCATGCTCTAAGTAAGGTGAGACGGGGTTTCTTTTACCAGTTAGCTGTTTATTTATATCTCTTCTTTGATTTGTAGTTGCATTCATTCTTCTCCTAGTGATTGGCTTTGATCTGTTAGGATCATGTTGCAAGTTGTCTGGAGGAGAGAGAGCGGGTCATCAGTGCAGGCGAACATGTCAAATGGCTGGTTGATACATGGAGAATTGGTGGTGCGGCTCTCCAGGTTTGATTTTCTTCTTCAGTTTTCAACAATCTTATTTTATGTTGTATTATAAATGTGAGATATTATGTAGCATGGTTTTTGTAAACTCACAAACTAAAGGTAGTCGTGGTCTCAAAACTCTGTGCCTTTTCTTTTTCTTTCGGTTTACGCGATCCTTTTTTTTTTTTGATTTAGATGTATACTTTCTTCCCTTAAAATGCTATGACTCTGCAAATTTTAGGTGAAATTGTCAGATGTTGCCTGGAATTCCAGTTGGTGAAGAGACAGGGCTACCTTGGAGGCAATAGCTATATTAAACATTTGAACGTTTCAGTTCTGAGAATTGAACTCAAATACCTGATTCTATCAAAATTGTGCTAGTCAGTAGAGTAGCCATATTATCAATTGATTCACCAATTTTCAAACTAAGGAATTGTTAATCCTTATGTGATGTTGATACTTGGTAAATAACGAAAGCGTAAAGTCATAAAACAATAACACAGAAAAGTGAGGCCCGAAAACTCAAGGGATTGAACACATGGAGTTTAAGGTGAAAACTGAATAGTGAAAAACCAAGTCGCTATTTTTGGCACAGTACATAATCCACTCTCGTCTGAAGAATTTAGTGCAAACATAACGATATGGAGTACTTTACGTCCATCCGACTGCTCACCTTCAAAGCAAAATCGCACTTGACCAAAAACTTCCTTTGATCTCTACATCAGTGGCTCTGGACTGCGTACAACCTGTCTTCAATTCTTTCAGTTTTGGTTGAACAACGAACTCCACATGTTTGATCTCCATGAACCATGGCTCTGAGCAATGCTTGACCAAAGATGGAGTGATAAATATATGTACAATGGTGCTCTCAATTAGATGAGACATGTGTATGAATATCAAAATGATCTAGAAAGGATTTATGTTTTGACCAATGAATTGGCTGTAATAGCTTTTATATGCTCAGATCTCCTCCAAAATAGATATAGAGGCCTTGTTAAAAGTTTAAAAATGCGAAATCCAATATGGAAAGGAATCGACCTGGTTTGGAAAGTAATTGTCAAATCTCTGTTGAGTTTTAGCTGCAGCTTTTGTTGTGACTGGATGCCCTCACACCATACAAATGTCCTGTACGGTTGGTGTATGGACGTTTTGGTTGGACTGTCCTGACGCTCTACTCTATGGATTATGGTCCAGGGAGCAGCACATCTGGACAAACAACTGAACATGCGTCTGGATGCGGAATCTGGTTCGACTCATTTCTCTTGCAATTGAGATATAACCATTTTAACCTGCCATGCAACTTACGAAGGTCATGCTAGTATGCCATGCAATGATGTATGCATTACTTACCAATCGGGCATTATTCGAAGTGACAATGTGATCTTCAGGCGAATGTCTCTTTTGGCTAATAAAAGCAAATGTCTCTTTTGGCTAATATAACTTTGAATTGCCGAAAGGATTCTCAACAATCTATGTCTCCTTATTCTATAATGCATGGATTTCACCGAAGTCGTCCAATCACAAGTTTGGACTCTACAATCTCTTGTTTGGCAATCAATGGTATACTACAAAGTACAAGTAAATCTGTTCTAATTTTTAACCTAAAAAATACATGATGGTAAAAGTTGGATGACCATCTTTCTAGAAGTATCTTGAATGTTAGAACATGAAAACAAGTCATTTTTCATGAAACACTTGGAGCAAACAAGAGAAAACTATGATAGTATCAATAAGCGTAGTACACGATTTATAATGTAAAGCAAGATCTGAATAATAACTTCGTGGCTCAGGTTTAAATAATTTAGGCATTCATGACTAAGATGCAAGACATGCTCAACTATCATATCACAATAGTGTTACAGACTCTCCCGATTTGTTAACCTCACCAATTTTCTGTTCCAGTTACAATGTTAAGATGCAAGAGATTCTTAATCAATATATCTTAATCACTATATTTGGTTTTGCCTCTCTGGTGGGCAACTTAGTCAGTGTTTTGCTTCACCGAATTAGAAAACAGAAACTGCTTTCACAAGAACCTAAGATTTCCATTTTCTTCTATTTCTCTTATTCCATATCAAGTAAAAGGTCAGATGAGGGTTGTTGGAATCTAGATGGTTTTGCAGTAATAACCATCTATAAATTCTGTAGTATATTCCTCTTTCTTTCTTTTTGGGGTGTGGTGGGGGTGGGGTGGGGTGGGGTGTGTGGTATGGGGGATCATGCCATTGGGATGTGTCGGTGGCAGGCATGTAACAACTAATGTGGTATTGGGGGCAGATTGTTGAATGGGATGACTGGTTTAGGGTTTTTCTTCTTTATTATTTTGACATCGTCAAATAGACATAAAAAATTATGTTCAGGGATTTTGTTTTTGTTACCATGTTTAAATAGTCAAATGAAATCAAGACAAGTAAATAGCTTAATCACTAGGATTAGCTTCTTCGTCTCTGTATAAAGAATGAGACGACTAACCTTAGCAGTTAGTCTCTCCATCTATTTATAATAAAATATGGGCATACATGAAAGTCCTAATACAAAGATAAAGACAAGTACCCTCTAACACCCTCGTCAAGTTGGGGGCATATATATTGTATACTCCCAACTTGTTACACATGTATTTTATTATTATCTGAGAACCTCCAAGCGGTTTAACATATAAATTTGTTAACTAATCAAGAGAGTTAACATGCCGACCCTATCAACATTCGTGTATCCCTCTGCATTAGCGTGTCCATGATTCTTATATAACAAACTACATCTCGGTGCACCTTTTAGATATCAAAAATATGGACGATATCTTCCCAATGACTAGTTCTTGGATGATTAAAAAACAGAACTGAATTATTTGATTGTTCTGCCTATAATTTGGTATTTGAATCCATTGGTAGGTCTATTGGTTTGGGCCCTAGCATCCCTGTTACAAGTCAAGGACATATTTCCTCTAATAAAGGTAAATACCATGACTTGATCAAGCAACTTCAATACCCAAGAGATATTTCAATTGACCCATGTCTTTGGTCTGAAATTTACTATGCAAAAACTGTTTGAGTGCTTCAATAGCGTTGTGGTCATCTCTATTAATTGCAATGTTATCAATGTACACAATCAATAATATTCTCTCTGCTATGTTTGTAGAACACCGAATGATCGACTCTACATCGTTGAAGACCGAACTCAATGACCGCATTACTAATTATCCCAAATAATGATCGAGGAGACTATTTGAGACCATTAATCGATTTTTTCAATCGACGTACCAATATTGACTCCCTCCTGAGCAACAAACCTTGAAGGTTGCTCCATATAAATAGTACACCTCTTCAAGTTGATTGCCGTTTGAGAATGCATTCTTGATGTTTAATTGATGTAACAACTAACGTTAGGTGGTTGCAAGAAAGATTAATAGGCGAACATATGCATTAATAGGCGAACAGATGCAAGTTTGGCAAAAGGAGAAAAAGTCTTTGAGTAATCAATGCCATATACTTGAATGTAACCTATGGCAACTCAGCATGCCTTGAGTAGATCAACAGTACTATCCGGATGAACTTTAACCGTATACACTCACAATCAAAAACTGTCTTGCAAGGTGGGAGAGAGACGAGACCCAAAGTAACATTGGTGTACGACAAACATTTCTTATCCTATTGCGGTATTCCAACCAGGTTGAGTGAGTGCCTCTGATCGGAGGTAAAAAAAGCAACAAAAACAGAATAGGAAGGGGAAAGATGTGCATATCAAACAAAATTAGACACAGGATGTTCAGTACATGAATATTGCTTACCCTTCCTAACAGTAATGAATAGGTCCAAATCATATGGTGGTTGGATATGTGAAGAAGAATATAGGAACATTGGGACAATAGGTGCATCGACGAAAGTCAAGGGCGCAGATGAGACTTAGACGACAGGAATAAAAACCTGCAACGGAGGACAAGAGGATGGGGGGGGGAGGGGACTGGTTTTGTAGGGGATGTTATGGACTTGGGGTAGGTAATCTAGGCAAAGGAAGTGTCACATAAAGGTCGACATGAGTGTGGGGCTCAGAAAAGTAAGCAGTGGATTCATAAAAGGTAACATACACACAAAAGAACAACACAAAGAGGGACTATAACAACATGCCTCCTTTGACTGCTAGAGTATCATAGGAAGACATATTTTAACTCGTTTGACAAGGAGCAAGTTGATGAACAAAGCAGACGACTATAAATATGAGGGGGTAAGCCAAATGAGTGAGAACGAGCGAAAAGAACGGAATTTGGAACCGGGGAAGGTGGGAACGGGTTCCGTAGGGGATGTGGATGGACTCCCGTAGGTAAGCTAGACAAAGGAAGTGTCACATCAAGGACGACATGGTTGTGAGGCAGAAAAATAAGGAGTGGATTCATAGAAGGTAACATTAACACACAAAAGAACAAACAAAGAGGGACTATAGCAACATACCCCTTTTGACTGCTGGAGTATCCAAGGAAGACACATTTGTGGGCATAGGGTTCTAACTTATCTGACTAGGAGCAAGCTGATGAACAAAGCAAACACAACAAAAAATATGAGGTAAGACAAATGAGTGAGAACGAGAGAAAAGAACGGAATATGGAATTTTGCCATTTAGGGCGGAGGAAGTCATTCAATTAATCAAGTAACAAGCAATAAGAACTACACCACCCGAGAAGTGTTTGGTAACATTCATTTCAAATAACAAAGGACCTCAAAGAGGTGGCGATTCTTACTCTCAGCAATACCATTTTGTTGTGGCGTGGGAACACAAGATGATTGGTGAACAATTCTCAATTGTGTCATGAAAGCGGTAAATAGGTGAGAAAAATATTCTCAAGCATTGTCACTCCTAAATATACACACAAGCACATTGAATTGAGTTTGGATTTCAGCACAAGTCACGTAAGATAGAAAATAATTCAAAACCATCTTCCATTAAATAAATCTGAGTAACTCTTGAAAGACGATCCATAAAGGTGACAAAATAACAAAATCCTAAGCTTGAAGAGACACGGGAAGGATCACAAACAATAGAATGAACTAACATAAATTGGCTCAAAGCTCTTTGATTAACCCGAGAAGCAAATGAAGTACTGTGACGTTTTCCCCACTAACAAGATGCGTAGTCGAGGGATGGCAAATGACATAAACTAAGAACAACAAGCTTGAGATTGACGAGAGATAGGTGACAAAGGAGATAATCAATTTGGTGCGGATTTAAGTATCGGCCATTACGAATATGTAACAGGTTTTTGGCCCTCCGATACAGTTATGCTCCAATAAATCGGTTGCAGGACGATTCACACCCGTAACAGCAACGATACTGTAACAGACCATAACGGGACTAATAACTGTTACGCGTTAGTGTAACGGCCATTACATGTTAATGCAACGGCTTTTATGGCCGACGCTTCATATCTGTGTCCAAAGAATTCTTTTTGCTCACTTTTCTCCTTATACTCAACCTTTGTCCACCACTACTCCAACTGAGCTAGCGAAGTTTCGGCTATGTCCAGGCTATCCAGCCCTCCTCCGTTCCTTTTGTGGCTTGATTAAAGTCCTCCACTCCATTTTTGGCTAGATCCATGCATTTCTAGTGGAATTTCTTCGTCAAAACAACGGGATTTCTTCATTTTTGGGTATATATATATATATTTTAAATGTTGCCCATATATGGTCTAACTGCTGCCCATATTCGATCTAATTGTTGCCCATATTTGGATTAAAATATATATTTTAATTTTTTGCCAATATTTGGTTTAATTTTAACCCGACAAACAATTTCTTCCTATATTTGGTTTACTTTATTATAGTTGTATTATATTTGTGTAACATATTTGGCACTAAACGTTATGTATATTTTTTTTAAAGATTGTTCAATCCAATAGTTCCTAATTTCCATTTTTTTGTATTTTTTTATATTTTTAATGTGTTCTGTATATAGTTAAATGTCATAATATCTATTAGAATGCGTGTATTAAAGGTTAAAATGAGTAGAAAAATTAAAATCATTTTTTGTAGATTTTTTGGTGATTTTAAAAAATTTAATACCGTTACGACCGAATTTCCATTATGGATAGGCCGATATTCCTGATATTGTTACACCGCGATCATTATTGTTATGTAACCTAATACTGCAATTTAAAACCTTGATCTGGTGGACAGAGACAATGTCTGGACAATCAATGGGTAGTGTAGTAGGAATATCCCCTGATCATCAAAGTAGTAAAGTCTTTTTTTTTTTCACGCGTGATGCCAGTTTTCTTTTGTGTGCTCATCCTAAATAAGAGCGAAATCATGAAAAAAGAAAACCGAACAGTTAAGGTGTTTGGTAAGTTTACTGACATATATCAAATTGAAATAAAAATTGATAATATACAGAATGAATGACAAAGATAAAGAAGATAACAATTGCATAATGCCTAAACCAGTGAACCACTAATTGGAACCATGTAACCATCTGCAATAGTAAGAGGATGCAATGATGGAGATGACTGAATGTGTGTAAAGAGTAATGGGTTATGGTCAGTTGCAGTGAAGTCTATAACCCGTGAGTAGTAGATGAATGACAAAAGGAAAGACATGCAGTAGAGTTAACTTGCTGAAATAGAGATGCAATAGGGGTGGAGGCTTGCTAGGAATCCTTAAACTGAAGGAATTAAGGATATTCGTCGTCAGAAATCCCCTTGGCTGTTGGAGAACCAGACGGTGGAGTAGGATCGGCCTATATTAGATGTCACAACGTGAGCATACTTAGGTGGACAACCAACTAAATTCTAACAAGTCTCTTTGGTTGATTTTCCTTGCTACAAAAATGAACATTGACGACGTTGGCTGCAACAACGACCACCTCTACCGCCTTGAGAACAACCACTATGACTACCTCAGGAGTGACCATTGCGACCTCTGCTAGACTCGTCACCACGATCACTTTAGAGGTTTGTGTAACCAGAGATGAACAATCTACGAAAGGAGAAGTAGTGTCCCGAGTAGTGGCATGTTGAACCTGAGTGTAGGTCTTGAAAAACGAAGGGGAAGTAGCCCCCCAATAATTTGAGAACGACTAGGCTCAAACTTTGGAAGAAGATCGTCAAGTAACTTTAGGACAACCATCTCTTCTTGTTGCTTTTGTATGACCTTAACAACGGAGGACAATGGGATAAGAGCATTCATCTCCTTGTCAAGTCTCTTAATCGTGGCTGTAGCTATTAAATGTGAGCCTAGGCGCTTACCCAGTGCCTTGCCTCGGTTTAGGCGTGCAGCTTGTCAAAAGCGCGCGCTTGTTGCGCATAAGCGCAAGGCACGCCTTGTGCGCAACCATACTTAAAGCCTTAAACCGTTCATCCCTGGCATCCAAACTTCATTTGCAGCCTTCCTCCAGCAGCTTTAGTGATTGAGAGAGGCCAACAACAACGTTTTTCTAGTCCCGGGTATGTCTTTTTTCTTCTTACTTTTTTTCTTCCTACGCTTCCTCTTCATCTTCTCTGTTCTGGCATTCTGCGTTTCCTCTTCTTCTTCTTCTGCTGCTTCTTCTCTTTTGCGCTTCTACTTCATCATCTTCATCTTCATCTTCTTCTTCTTCTTCTATTCACTTCTTCTTATTCTTTCCCCTATTTTTTTTTTTTTACATTTTTCATGTTATTTTTTGAATGGTTTATTATGTAAAAATTAAAATGGAAATATTATTATTATTATTTTTTTTTTTTATGTTATGTTGTTTCTGAAGATCAATTATTATTTTATAAATTTAATTATTTGTTTCTTATTTATTGGCTCACTTGCGAGTGTGTTTCATTTTTAATAATGGAAATGTAGATCATATTTTTATTTCTTGAGTCTAAATTTACAATATAATAATACTATAAATTATTCTCTATTTTTTTATGAAATGCATCTGATTTCGCTCAGGCTAGCACCTCACCTTGCAGCTACACTCTAGGGGACTCTGTACCTCGGTGCACCTGGAGCCTTTAATAGCTATAATCGTGACAAAGTACTCGGTGACAGTCTGTGTATGACTGTTCTTCAGATTTTTATTTTCTATAAATCTTTAACAAAGAAAGAAGAACAAAATTATGGGATTAATTTTCCGTTTGTACCTACTGCTGATACTATGTTAAAAGTAAAAGAGGAATGGAAAAGAATGAGATGGCTTAACCTTAATTGTCAGACTCTCCCTCAACTTATAATAAACTATGTGCCGTACATGGAAGCCCTAATCCAAAGATAAATACTAAAGTACCTTCTAACATTAATATGTCCAATTTACATAATAAATTCCCTCAACAATAACAATTTTACCTATTAAAGCGGATATTTACCAGATGCTTGCGACAAGAAACTGAATATATCATTAATAACACAATTTAATGTAACGTATGACATATTCAGAATAACAGTACATAACTAAGACCTATGCAAAAGTTAACCCTTATACCTACCTTTTGGTTAATTTAACCCCTCAGTAACACCTAGAGCAGTTTATTGCCTCAAGTTCCCAATAAATGAATTTTGTGCTTGCTCCGTTGTGGACCTCAACATTTGACAATTAGCTGTAGGTCACACAAATTATCAGTCATGTGAAACAGCCTACATGAACCACGACCTCTTGTCTCTTGCTTAGTTGATGCGGGCTTAATCTCCAATCTGTCCATCTTTTGGAGCAATATAGGACTCTTATGCCTTGGGGTTCATAACCTGATTTCGGAGACACATTGGTTGTTTCAGTTATAGAAAAATCATAAATTATTTTATCAATATTATATTTTATATCAATGTTGAAAGCCAGTTAGAAGTAATAAAATACATTTTCTCTTCTTGGGTTAAAATAAGATTCACAACTGCAAGTTCTCTTTTCATGGTGCATTTGAAATTCCTTACAAGAATTAGGAAACTCATCGATAATGGCAAGAACTTGCATTTATTCATCAACTTTAACTCCATTGCAGTGAATTTCATGGACTATCATTTGCAGCTCATAAGCTTGATCAATATTGGTTTTGTTTCCCACAATCTCTATCAAACTCAAGACTACAAGCATACTTCTTTGTTTCAACTTGTTTCATATCATATTTTTGTTGCAATGCTTTCCTTATCTTTCGCAGATGGATATAAGTTTCTATAAAATCTAAACGATCAATGGACAATCAGTTAGGTAGATAATTACGACACTCTTATTTGTTGTTTTCCCATATTGCTGTATATTGTTCATGTTCAGCTTCTTCTTCAGTCATATAGTCGGTATTAATTACTCTTGGGACTTTTAAAATAACCAAGGTTCATAAACTCAAGATGAAGCATTTTTTGCCCATTGCTTGTAGTATTAAGCATTAAGCTAAAAAGGTTTCTCTAAATCATTGGAAGCAATAGGCATAGAAGTACTAATGGGAAGCAATAGGCATAGAAGTACTAATGGAAGAACAATCCCTGGGGATAGGGACTGTGGAAAACTATTGGATGATTTAGAATGCATTTAAAAATCACAAGCTAACTGCGCATCAAGTATTGCAGGCAGGATGAAGAATGAACTAGGTCGCTCTCCCAAGATGATTCACGCCTCCTTTGGACTATAGGCAGCAAGACTACCCAAAATCTTCCAACTTATTAAAGCAAAAGGTCCGCAAGACACCTTACTATTGACCGGAATATCGTAATAAATATATAGAATATATAGATAATGGAATAATAAGAGCCAAAAAGGTTTATTTTTGTGTATTTGCAAGTGATGCAAAAATCTTTATTTATAGGCTGAAAAATATGATTGTGAGATGTGAAGGTGATGTTTGGTTTAGTTTTTGAAATGTGAGTTCAAAATTTTTAAAAACAACTTTTGAAAACAATTTTCAAAAAATTGTGAGAAGTTTGGTTTAGTTTTTAAAAAGAAAATATTTATTAATTAACAACAACAACTAAGCCTTTGTTCTACTTAAGTAGAGATTACATGAATCCGTTTACGCCATAATGAGCGATCAAGGGCCTGACTAGCCTTTGTTCCACTTAAGTAGAGACTACATGAATCCGTTTACGCCATAATGAGCGATCAAGGGACATTCCCTCAGTCAGGTTCAATGTCATCAAATCAATTCTAATAGTTTCATCCCAAGTCTTCACAGGTCTATCTCTTTTTCTAGCAGCCCCCGCACTTGAATTAAATCACATTTTCTCACAGGTGCTTTTATGTGTTTTCTATACACATGTTCAAACCATTGTAAACGATTTTATCTCATTTTCTTTTCGATGGGTGCTATTCCTAAATTCTCTTTAATAGTTTCATTCTTAATTTTATCCATTCTCGTCTTTCCACTCATCCACCGTAACATCCTCATTTCTGTTACACTAATTTTCTGGACATATTTTGTTTTTACCACCAAACATTTTGAACTATATAGAAGCGTCGGTCTTATTGTAGTTTTGTAAAATTTTTGTTTGAGTTTCAATGGTATCCTACGATTGCATATCACCCTAACTGCACTTCTCCATTTCAACCATCCTATTTTGACTCTATAAGTAATATCCTCATCGATTTCGTTATTACTCTGAATTATTGAACCTAAATATCTAAAATAATCCACCTTTGGAACCTCTTCATCTTCAATTTTGATCGCATCATCATCTCTTCGAACATTACTAAAATTGCAATGCATGTATTCCGTCTTGCTTCTGCTAACTTTCAATACTTTAGACTCTAAGGTTTCTCTCAATCTTTTTAACTTAGTATTAAGACCTGTTCTACTTTCATCAATTAGTACTATGTCATCCGCAATGACATACTCCAAGGTTTTCTATCTTGGATATGTTTTGTTAGTTCATCCATCACTAAAATGAAGAGGTAAAGATTTAAAGATGATCCTTGATGTAAGCATATATTAATAGGAAATACACAAATATCGTCTCATCCTGTTCAAACACTAATGATTATACCTTCATATATATCCTTAATTACCTCAATATATATGTTGGATACATGTTTCTTTTCTAGTACCCACCATAAAACTTCTATGGGTACCGATTATAAGCCTTCTCCAATCCACAAATACTATATGTAAATCTTTTTTCTTATTTTTGTATTTTTCTATTAATCTCTTACGTAAATAGATAACTTCAGTGGTTGATCGGTTGGGCATAAATCAAATTGATTTTTTTCTATGCTCGTTTCATGTCTTATTCTATATTCTCTCTCTCCCAAAGTTTTATAGTATAGCTCATAAGTTTTATGCTCCGGTAATTCACGTAATTTTGAACATCCGCTTTATTTTTATAGATGGGTACTAAGATACTCCTCATCCAGTTATCAAACTTTCTTTTAGTCCTTAAAATGTCCTTAAAAAGTCTAGTCAACCATTATATCCTAAGATCTCCTAGGCCTTTCCACACCTTTATTGGGATCTCATCTGATCCTACTGTTCTTCTAATCTTCATCTTTCTTAGTGCTATTCTAACTTCTGAAACCCTGATTTTTCTTTGAAATCTATAAATCTTATCTGAAGGTAAACTAGGCAATTCTAAATTAGATTTCTCGGCGTTATTTTCATTAAATATACTATAAAAATAACTTCTCCATCGTTCTATAATCTCTTCGTCTTTCACCAGGACCTTCTCGTCATCCTTTTTAATGCATCTCGTCATCGTCTTTAATGCATCTGACACTTCCTATATCTTTAGTCTTTCGTTCACGTCGCTTTGCAAGTTTAAATATATCAATTTCTCCAGCTTTTGTATCTAACTTTTGATATAAATTATCATACGTCCAAAACTTTGATTCTTTAATTATTTTTATTGTCTCCGTTTTCGTATGTTTATACTTCTCCCGACTTTCCTTGCTTCGACATTTTTTCCATTCTTTATAATCTATTTTCTTGTCACGAACGACTTTTTGGACCTCATCATTCCATCACCAACTGTCTTTATATTGTGGTCCCTCTCATTTGAAAACTCCTGAAACTTCTCTTCTATCTCTCTAATACGACTCGCTATATCACTCCACATTTTGTTCACTTACTCATGTCTCATCCATAACTCATCATTGCTAATTTTATTTTTAAACAACTCCATCTTCTTTCCCTTTAGATCTCTTCAATGTATCCTTGCATGCATACTTATATTAAAATCCAGCTTCTACCTCTGAAACTTTAAATCGGTTACCATCAGTCTATGTTAGGTAGCAATACTATTTTTTGGGTATGATCTTACATTCCTTACATATTAAGCGATCTTGCATTCTTGTAAGGATAAAGTATTATCTCACCCATTGTATTTTTCTCCCCAAATCCATAATCACCATGTGCTTTCTTGAAAGTTCCCATTTCCTTCCCTACATATCCATTCAAATCTCCCCCAATAAATATTTTTTCTTCGTTAGGTATATTTTGAAGAATTTCATCCATATTCTCCCAAAATTCTTGTCTAACATCTTCTTGCAATTCCACTTGGGGAGCGTACACACTAATAACGTTAATGACCTCCCCTCCGACCACTGCCTTCATAACCATCATCTTATCTCTAATTCTCTTAATATCGACCATGTTATCTTTTAGATCTCTATCCACCATAATACTTACCCCATTTCTATGTTTGTCCTTCCCCGTGCACCATAACTTGTAACCCGTATTCTCAATTTTTCTATATCTCTCTCCAAACTACTTAGTTTCCTGCAAACAAATTAATCACCATTCTGCTCATCACATCCACCAATTCTCTGATTTTACCCGTCAAAGTACTTACATTCCAAGTTGCTAACGTAAGCCTATTCACATGGACTAGCAATCCTTGCTTATATGACATCGTATCCGGGTGAAAACACGGTGCGTCGTTTCTGGGTGATTCCCTAGCCCACCCTTGCTTATTTCTCACCACATTCGGGTGGTGGTAATGTAGCTCGTTGTTAGTAGGGGACGTCCCAACGTTTAATATATTCGGATTCATGTCATAAGAGTTCTGACAAAATTTTACGCTGGCTGTCAGTCACCTAACGTAACCCTCTTCCTTTACCTGGTCTTGGGACATGCTGTGTAAAGAACATAGCATAAAACACTCACATGCGGAGTTAAAATATTTATTAATCATGTGTTAAAAGTTGAAAAGTAAAAGTGATGTGATTTATTGAAATATAAAGAATAATTATTTATGTTCGATTATTTATGTTTGGGGTGGGTGTTTATGTGGTTCTTGAGGTTTCTAAAGTTACACATTTGATCCCTCAAGTTTCACTTCCGTTCCTCTAATCGCAAACTTTGTCAACAAAATTGGATGAAATTTCGTTATTGTGGAGGTATTTTTGTCAATTCTCTCCCTTTAAGTTTGGGATGCATATTTAAATGGATCTTAAGGTTTTAGAGGTGGCACATTTGGTCCCTCATGTTCCAATTCGGCTTCTATTTGGTCTGTTAGAGAATTCTATCAAGGAAATTGGACGAAATTCAATTAGTTATTTGGTCCAATAGAAGATTCTATCGAGGAAATTGGACGAAATTCCATTAGTTTAGGGTGGTTGTTATTCCCGTGCCCCCTCTCTTTTTGTAGCATTAAGAAGCTGTTTTTGTCTGCATCTCATAATTATGGGGAATGAAAACTTTTACCCTTATATTTTAATGAAAATTCATTTAAAATTTTCAATATTTTTATATAAACCTGATCTGATTATAAATCTTATATTAAATTATGATGAATGAAATCTTTTATCCTAACCTTTTTATGAAAACTCAATTAAAATTTTTAAATTTTTATAGAAATCCCTTTTGATTGTGTTAAATTTTTTAAAGGTTTCTACAAGATCTATAAAAATCAAAAGAAGTTTATATAAAGATTTGCATTTTTTAATTGAAGTTTTCATTCTTCATAATTTAATACAAAATTTATAAAAATCAAAAGGAGTTTGTATAAAAAATTGAGAATTTTAATTGAATTTTCATTAAAATATAAGAGTGGAAGTTTTTGTTCTCCATGATTCATAAATGTGTTCTCCATGATTCATAAATGTATGAGTGGAAGAATAGATTTGGAAAAATTTAACTTTTTATAACTACAAAGAGAGGGAGGTGGGAAATAATGAAAATGTCCTCCAATTAACAAAATTCCGTTCAATTTCCTTAAGTACGAGTTTGGGTAAGAGATGCTCAAGAGGAATTTGATTTGCGAAAGAAATTTTAAATTTTTTTTCCATTAAAATCCTTTGTTTGGCTGCCTGAGGATTTAAAATTCCGTTGGATTTCAAAATGGAATTTAAAACGGCTAAACTGACGCCTCTAAATGCTTCCGAAAACAGTTTTTTGGTTTTGGCAAACCCGCCAAAAGAGGGACTGCCTCGGCTTCTCATCTGTCTCTTTCTCTCTCTTTATCCTTCACAGTCGTCGTCGATTACAGCCCTTTGCCGGCGCTTCGCCACCACCCCGTTTCCCATCATCGACTCCAATTTAGCCTTCATTGACCTTCGGCACCACTGTTCGGTAGAGGGAGGGCCGTCGTTCAGATCTGAAAAGGCCACCGACCTTCGCAGATTTTTGTCGTTGTTCAGATTTTGTTGTCGTTCAGTGTGGAAAGAGATAAAACAACTAACCTTCATAAACTTTTTTGTCATTCATCTTCTTCGCAGCTCTTCGTTGTCGTTAAGGGCCATCGCCAGATCTGAAACTCTCTCTCTCTCTCTCTCTCCCTTTCGCAGAATTAGGGTCAACCAAATTTCGGTTGAATTAGGGCCGCAAACAACGTTGCTTTCAGATCTTAAAACTTTCTCAACTGATTTTGTTTTTAATTTGGTTTAGGCTTTGATTCTTCCTCGATTAGAGGTGGTGGTTTTTTGGCCTTCAGATCTGAAGGCTATAAACAATAGAATGATGCTTTTTCTTTTTGTGTTTTTTGGGTGGGGGGGGGGGGGGGGGGGGGGGGTTGAAACATCATACAACCTTCCATTTGCGAATCTTCTTTGATTTTCTTTTTTTGAAACGAAAATTGAAGAATCAGAGGATTCTTGGAAGAATGTTTCTTTTCTTAATTGAAATGACTTATTTGCTCAAAAAAAAGAAAGAAATCAGAATCAAATTTCTCATCCAAACAAAGAATTTATAAATAATGGGATTTTGAAATTTTGAATTTTACAATCCCATCATTTATGAGATCCAGGATTCATCAAGTCCCTTACCCAAATACACCCTAAATTGAATTTTTTTGTTGGATCAAATTGAAGCCAAATTGGGACATGAGGGTATCCCATAATTTATAATATCCAGGGATTCATCAAGTCCCTTACCCAAACCCACCCTAATAGAATTTTCGATTGGACCAAATTGAAGTCAAATTGGAACATAAGGGTCCATTTAAACATCCACTCCAAACTTAAGGGAGGGAATTGGCGAAAATATTCCATACTAATGGAATTCCGTCCAATTTGTCAACAGAGTTTGCGATTGGTCCTGATTAAAACGGAAGTGGAACTTAAGATAATAAGTGTGCAACTTTGCAAACCTTAAGGACCATATAAACACCCACCCCACACTTTTGGGATAAAAAATGCAAATTTGTCAAATAAAAAATAAAGATAAAAAAGAGAGTTAAAATTTAATTTATAATATAATAAAAGTACAATATTAGAAGTTGGTGATGTGGTAGATTTATTAAGAAAATTGTTTTGTAGGAGTATTTTTGAGGTGTATTGTTAATACAAAAACAATGATATTTTGCGTTTTTGGAAAAATAAATTAAAATTCTACTCGAGTAGCGAAATAAACAGCCCCAAAATAATCTAGAATTAAAGTAGGATTTTCTGTTACATCTATTAATTGGTGGAACTAAGAGAAATATGACATAGTGTTTAGCTGTCAAAATATGACACTGGAAATCAGAGTTTGTATCTTGACGATATTTACCATTTTCGTTTAACTGTGGGGATCTCCGACAATGGCAGAGGAGCATCTGAAGGGTCTTGTATAGTGTTACAAAGAGGCATATATTTGATAAACTCGTACCTCCCTAGTCTCTACCTTCCACTTCTTCTGCTAAGTGTTTGCTGGAAGGTTCTATTCAAGTCTAAATGTTAGGTTAGGAGCCTCTCAATATACTCTTCAAAACCAATAAGAGATAGGAAAATATAAGTTTATATATATTTGCATTAAAATAAGAAACATTTACTGTGTTTGTTTTGTGGCAAAAATGCATGATGGTCTTGTCTTGTCTCATGATTTCAAGTTGAGATGGTTCTTGTACACTAATGTTTGACAAACTCTAGTTTCTTTTCGTGTCTTGGTGCTGTTGTTTCATCTTATGGCTTGGAGATTATTTATTGTTAGTTTAGAATCTGTGACCGACAGTTATACTTTATAAACTGTTGCTTGCTAACAGGTTACACGCTCCATTGGTGATGACGATCTAAAGCCTGCTGTAACAGCAGAACCTGAAGTAACTGAAACTCTACTCTCGGTGGAGGATGAATACCTCGTAAGACTTTCTTTATTAATTGTCAGTGTTAAACTTCACTTTATGGTAATATTTAAATGGTAAAATAATGGTCATTTCATTTTACAAGCTGTACTTGGCCCTGTTTTTTCTTTATCCATGTATACATAAAAAACCTACATGTAACCCCCTTTACTCTTGACTAAATCGAGAGCGATGTTTGGTTGAAAAGATTATAAAATGATTTAATTGATCTCTATTTTTAATTTCAATTTGAAGTTCAAAAGTAAAAAGAGAAAAAAAAGGACTGTAATCCTATGAAATAAGACCCCTTCTAAAATTTAAAATCATGCCTGAATATATTTTTCATGAATTTTATATACTTTAAATAAGAAAAAGTTAAGAAATGTAAACTAGCTTTCTCAATGCATAGCCAGCCATGGGCATAGTGTCACGGACTTACTTTTTCTGAAGTAACCGTGCAGCACTTAGCCTCGATTCCAACTTCTTGGAAGTGCTAAGTAAGCCTTAGGACAAACAACCAAACAAGTTTTGGGAAGGAAGAAAGTAAGGAAAGCTAAAGAGCTTACAAGAGTAGGAGAGCAAGAGAGAGCTTGGGAGAATGAAAGCTTGTATTGCTTGATCCAACTTGGTGAGGTGCAAATGAGCTTCCTCCCCTTTATATAGGCGAAGGGCCTTACAATAGACGGTCGAGATCATTTTGATCTAACGGCTACAATCAATCATCTAGAGAATTCTACTAGATATATACATAAGAAAACTTTAGAAAATGAGGTGTCTAGAATGCTCCACATTTCTCTACAAATCCTAGAATATTCTAGAAAATGGGAAGCCTCCAAGAGTACCCTCTTTTCCTCCCCTATATATACAAGACTTAGCTTCCATACATAGAGAATTCCTCTAGTAGGAAGGCCAATGTGTAAGGGGCGTTACATTCTCCCCCTCTTATTCTCGCGCCTTCATCCTTGAACCTCTGGAGGTGATCCGCGAATTGCCAAAGTTGGTCTTCATGTTCCCAGCTCGCTTCACTATCTGGAAGGTTATTCTACTTGACCAAATACTGGTGGTAATTTGGCACGCCTCTCCTCCGTATGACCTGATCGGCTAGTATGCAATCAACCTCTTTGTTGAAAGAGGTGACTACTACAGTTGGCGCTCGTTTTGATACCCCGCGCCCCGGTTCTTCCGTGTCTTCATGATATGGCTTTAAGAAACTGACGTGGAAGACATGGTGTATCTTTAACTTGGGTGGGAGAAGGAGTTTGTAGGAGACCTTCCCCACACGTTTTATCACCGTAAACGGGCCCCTGTAACGCCGAACAAGGCCCTTGTGAATTTTCCTCAGAGATTTGAATTGTTGTGGCAAAAGTTTCACAAGAACCAAGTCCCCCTCATTGAACTCCAACAGCCGTCTAGAGTTGTCCGCACATTTCTTCATTTTCTTGGCTGCTTTGTCTAGGTACGCCCTAGCCATATCGGTTTGTTCGTTCCACGCCTTAGCAATTTTGTACGCTGTCAGATTCTTCCCATCATAGCTTGTTGCTAAGGCGTTGGGCATCAAAGGTTGCCTTCCTGTAACAATCTCAAAAGGGGTTTGATTAGTCGCCTCGCTCTTTTGCAAATTGTACGAGAATTGAGCCACGTCGAGCAGTTTGGCCCAATCCGTTTGGTTGGCACTCACGTAGTGCCGTAAGTATAGCTCCAATAAGGCATTGATCCTCTCTATCTGCCTATCGGTTTGTGGATGAAAACTTGTTGAGAAGTCCAAATCCGTCCCTAGTTGCTTGAAGAACTCTATCTAGAATCGGCCAGTGAATTGAGGATCTCGATCACTGACAATATGTTGAGGGACTCCCCATAGTTTCACCACATTTTTCAGGAAGAGTCGGGCTGTCTCCTCTGCAGTATAGTCGGCTGGTGCAGGGATGAAAGTGGTATACTTGCTGAATCGATCGACCACTGCCACGATGCTCCCACAGCCTTCTGATTTTGGTAGCGCCGATATGAATTCCATGAAGACAGTCTCCCATGGTCGCTCTGGTATAGGCAACGGTTCTAACAATCCCGCTAGGTATTATTGTTCTACCTTGTCTTGCTGACAGACAAGACAAGTCCTTATGTAGGCCTATATGTCGTTCCGCATACGAGGCCAGTAGTAAGTGTCCTCCATTAACACCATGGTGTGTCTCATGCCGAGATGTCCATTCCACTTCGAATCGTGGCTTTCCTTCATTAACTCCTTCCGAAGGTTTTGCCACTTAGGGACATAGAGCCTGTCCCCCTTCGTGTACAGAAGATCATCCTTTAGCCAAAAGCGTCGCGTCTTCCCTTCGTTCACCATGCTAACAAGACTCTTGGCTAGGGGATCATGTTGTAGTCCATCCTTGATGCGATCTAGCAATGGGCATTTGGGACTACTAATAGATACTAGTTCGGTCTTATGACTTAAGGCATCCGCTACCACATTCACTCGTTTGGGTTTGTACTTCAGCCAGTAGTCAAATTCTGCAAGAAAATCCTGTCACCGTGCTTGCTTTGGACTCAGTTTCTTCTGTGTTTGGAAATAGCTAGTGGCGACATTGTCGGTCATGATAACAAAGTGAGTCCCCAAGAGGTAATGTCTCCAAGTTCGTAGGCAATGAACAATGGCGGTATTTTCCTTCTCTTGGACCGTAAGGCGCCTCTTGGTGTCATTTAATTTCCGATTTTCGTACTCCACTGGATGTCCCTCCTGCATAAGAACCCCTCCAATAGCAAAGTCAGAGGCATCCGTGTGAACCTCATATAGCTTGGAGTAGTCGGGCAAACATAAGACTGGTTCTTCCGAGACAACCTTCTTCAAATTGGCATCGACATTTTGGCACTTCTCGGACCATTCCCATGCCTTGCCTTTCTTTAAGAGGTCGGTAAGAGGGGTAGCTCGGGCAGAATAACTCTCGATGAAGCACCGGTAATAATTGAAAAGTCCCAAGAATGAGTGCAACTTCATTACTTTTGTTGGCGGTTCCTAGTCCTGAATCGCCTTCACCTTGCATGTCTCCATCATGATTTTCCCTTGTCGCACCTTGTGACCAAGGAAAGATACTTCTTCTTGTGCAAAGGAACATTTTTCCATTACAGGCTCCTCCACGTTGGATGTTCCGGTTGATGCCATCGCCACAGTCCAAGCTCGATGCCTCGAGCTCTGATACCAACTGTCATGGACTTACTTTTTTCGAAGTAACCGTGCGACACTTAGTCTCGATTCCAACCTCTTGGAAGTGCTAAGTAAGCCTTACAAGAGTAGGAGAGCAAGAGAGAGCTTGGGAGAATGAAAATTTGTATTGCTTGATTCCAACTTGGTGAGGAGCAAATGAGCTTCCTCTTCTTTATATAGGCCAAGGGCCTTACAATGGACGACCGAGATCATTTCGATCTAACGGCTACAATCAATCATCTAGAGAATTCTACTAGATATTTACATAAGAAAACTCTAGAAAATGAGGTGTCTAGGATACTCCACATTTCTCTACAATATCCTAGAATATTCTAGAAAATGGGAAGCCTCCAAGAGTACCCTCTTCCCTTCTCCTATATATACAAGACTTATCTTCCATACATAGAGAGTTCCTCTAGTAGGAAGGCTAATGTGTAAGGTGCGTTACAGTAGGCTGCTTAGGCAGCTGCCTATGAGGCCCCCTTCAAATTTATCCCTATGATTTTTTTGCTAGTTTTTTTAATTTGATATTGTGTTTAATAATACTTATAGGAAATGGATGGTAAAATTTAGTATCAATTACTATATCAACTATTTTTATTTACTAAATATTATGATTTTCTTTTTATTTTTGTATGCTGTGTAATATGTGTGTGTGTGTATATATATATATATATATATTTTTGGCTTGATATATTGTTATTTATTTCAAACACGGTGATGTTCATTGAAAAGCGCAAATGTAGGGGAGTTGCTTCCAAGTTTTCTCGTAGAGCGCTAGATCATGTTGGCCCCTAAGCAGACGGAGCATCCACAATGGCTTAAAATTTTTCGAACCCGTTGCAATGTCAATAATAAAACTTGCGAAATTATTACTGATAGTGAGAGTAGTGAAATATTGTGTCTCGAACTATGGCAGAGAGATTAGGCTTGGAGACTGCAAAACACCATTCATTTTATAAGATCGGTTGGATAAAGGAAGGCTCTGAGACCAAGGTTGTTGAAGCATGTCATTTTTATTTTTCAATCGGTCAGAATTATGATGAGGTGATGAGGTCATATGTGGCGTACTTGACATGGATGCATGTCACATGATCCTTGGCAAATCATGGCAGAGTGATGTTAATGCCATCCCCAAAGGAAGGGATAACATGTATGTTTTGTACAAGAATGATCAGAGGATCATTGTCATTCCACACATAGGTCAATATGCTTCCAAATCTTTTGAAGTGGAGGGACGATCTGTCATGTTGGTTACCGGGGAGAGTTTCGGTAGCCTAGGAGTCTGGAGTATTTTTCTAATGGTAGAGAAGGGAACTTCAGGCATAACTTAGGAGTTAATGAAAGAGTTGCAGAAACTTTGGAAGAGTTCAAGGAAGTCATGCCGGATGAATTACCTGATGAGTTGCCACCAATGCAAGATATGCACCATCATACTGATTTGGTACCTGAGGCAAGCCTTCCCAATTTGACCCATTACCGGATATGTCCGAAGGAAAATTAGATTTTAGAAAGTCAAGTGGAGGAGTTATTGCAAAAGCACATGTTTCGAGAGAGCATGAGTCCTTGTGCAATTTCAACCCTTCTCACTCCAAAGAATGATGGTAGTTGGTGTATATGTGTGACAGTCGCGCCATCAACAAAATCACTGTCAAATATCGGTTTCCCATTCCAAGATTAGAAGACATGTTGGATCAATTGGCCAAACTCGAGTATTCTTGAAAGTTAACCTAAAGAATTTGTATCATCAAATCAGGATTCGACTCAAAGATGAGCGGAAGACAGTGTTCAAGACAAAAACGGGACTATATGAATGGTTGGTGATGCCTTTTGGGCTCTGAAACGCCCTAGTACCTTCATGAGATTGGTGAATCAGGTTCTAAAGCCTTTTACCTCACCGGCAAGCAAACTCACTTGTCGAGCTTGGGAAGCTTGTTGTTGTCTACTTTGACGATATTTTAATTTATAGTGAGTCAAAGGGAGAACACTTGTCGCGTTTGAGGTTTTTTTATTACAGTTTTGCAAGTAAACAAATTGTACGCTAACTTCAAAAAGTGCAGTTTCATGATGGATAACTTGTTCTTTTTTGGGATTTGTGGTGAGCTCCGATGGGATTAGTGTTGATGAGGGCAAAATCACGATTGGCCTACGGCGAAGTCTATGAGTGATATTCGAAGTTTTCACGGGCTGGGTACTTTTTACTGCAGATTTTTTTCGAAATTTCAGCAGCACAGTGAATCACCGAGTGCATGAAGAAGGGGAAGTTCCATTAGGGAGAATCTGCAGAGAATATCTTTGTATTGATTGAGGAGAAACTGACCACTGCCCTGGTCCTTGCCTTGCCGAACTTTGAGAAGGTCTTCGAAGTAGAGTGCAATGCATATGGTATTGGAATAGGTGCGATTTTATCCCAAGAAGGTCACCTAGTTTCCTTTTACAGTGAGAAGCTTTCCGAAGCGCAACTCAAGTGGTCCACTTATGACCAAGAATTTTGTGCATCCTTGCCGGCACTCAAACATTGGGAGCATTATCGCAAATAGTAAAATTTTGTATGGTATGCTGATCATTAGGCCTTAAAGTACATTAATAGTCAGAAGTGTGTCAATCAAATGCACCGTAAGTAGGTTGGTCACCTAAAACGGTTCACTTTCTTGCTGAAGCGTAGGTCCAGAGAACAAATAGGGTGGCTGATGCACTGAGTAGGAGAGCTGCTTTGCTTGTGACCATGAAAATGGAAGTAGTAGGTTTGATTGCTTAAAGGAGTTGTATGCCGCCGACAAAGATTTCAAGGAAGATTTTCAGTGGTATCTTTTCAAACAACCAGCCAGAGGGATGTACATCCAGGATGACTTTTTGTTTCGAGGTAATCAACTATGTGTTCGACGAAGTTCTTTCTTGAGCAGGCCCTTGGGGAGGGACAAGACCATAACTTTCATTGAGGAGCGCTACTACTGGCAACGATAAAAGAAAGATGTTGGCAATCATGTGGGACGAGTTAAAGGTCAATTCCAAAATATCGATCTTTACATGCCGATACGTATTCCCAATGCACCTTGGGGGATCTTTCAATGGATTTTGTATTGGTTCTCCCGCGAACTCAATGAGGTATGGATTCTATATTCGTGGTAGTTGACAGGTACTCCAAGATGGTGCATTCCATTGCTTGAAGGAAGACGTCGGAGGCAACACATATTGTAAAGTTGTTCTTCTAGGAGGTGGTTCACTTGCATGGGGTTCCAAAAAGTATCACCTCAGATTGTGACGCCACGTTCTTCTCCCACTTTTGGAGGACTTTGTGGAGGCAATTTGACAGGTATTTGACCACGGCAACACCAGACAACAGACATCCAGAATTAGACAATCATTAGAGGTGGTGAATCTAACCTTGGGTAATTTGATTAGGTGCACATCAGGAGAGAAGCCAAAGCAGTAAGTCCTAGCCTTAGCTGAAGCTAAATTCGCCTTCAACAACATGGAGAACTGGTCTATGGGGAAGGCACTGTTCGCCATTGTTTATTGTGTGCGTGCAAAGCATGCACTATACTCAGTCCCTTTGCCCAAACTTCTAGGAGCAAACATTGTAGCTGAAAACATATTGAATAGGGTACGAACTATACAATAGAGAGTGTGTCAACGGTTGGAGAAAGCTACGACAAAGTACAAAGCTTGCAGCTGATAAGAAATGACAAGAGTTTTTTTTTTTGAAGAAGGTGATATGGTTGTGATTTATCTACGCAAGGATAGAATTCCTACAGGTTCGTACAACAAATTGAAACCGAAGAAATATGACCCCTATTGTATCAACAAGAAGATTAACCGTAATGCTTACATGGTAAAGCTAATTCAAGACTTTTTCATATCTTCCACTTTTAACGTGGCCGACTTATGTGAGTGTTTTCCGCTGAAAGATACACATTCTGACTCGAGGGCAATGTTGGGAGTTGGAGTCTAAAACATGGTATGGTTGTTAATATCAACGTGTTAACAATGATGTACATCTGAACAATGATGTACTTGTGAACAATGTCGTATGCGTGAATAGTACATTGTTTCATCGACAGTGAACAATGAAATACACGTGAATAGTAAATGCTGCGTGAACAGTAAACCATGTTCGTGTGAACAGTTAACCGGGTACGCATGAATAGTAAATCTTGTGAATAGCGCGTTTTGAATTTTTTCATAATACCCATTTTCCCTTTTTAGAGATTATAAATATGGAGAGATGCACAAGTGTTATGGGTGTCAAGTGAAGTGAGAATACAATAATCTCACTTGGATATCCTTACTTGTAAATCTCTTTCAATATAGTACTTTTTTCTTGTTGCGTGGATTAGACTTACGTCGAATCATGTTAAATTCTTGTGTCGTTTTTGTCGTGATTTGTGAATCTTTGCTATTCTTTGCTTTCAGTTTAGGAGTCGGTTCGATTCCCAACAACTGGTATGAAGAGGCTCTACAAGTTTATGATATGTGGGAACTTAACATGAGAGATGAGATGGACTCCCTCTTGTCAAATCAAACTTGGGAGTTAGTTAAACTTTCGTTGGGAAAGAAAGCGCTTCATAACAAATGAGTTTACAGGCAAGATTGGTGGTAAAAGGCTTTGAGCATTAAACTAGCATTGATTACTCCGTGATCTTTTTTTGGTGGTAAAACACATGACCGTCCGGATTGTGTAAATATAATCTCGTTGCATGATCTACAATTAGAATAGTTGGATGTGAAGACTGCATTTCTTTATGGTGATCTTGAAGAGGATATCGACATGTATCAACCGTAGGGGCATGTGGTTCAGAGAAAAGAAGATTTGGTGTGTAAGCTAAGGAAGAGCTTGTATGGCTTGAAACATACTCTGAGACAGTGGTAGATGAATTTTGATAGTTTCATGAAGAACAATGGATTCTGCAAGTGCAATTCTAATAATTGTTGTTACTTCAAGTAAACAAAGACTTATTATTTGATTCTTCTTTTATATGTAGATGACATCCTAGTTGGATTACCTAGCTTGAAGGAGATCTCTAGTCTTAAAAGAAGATTGTCCGAGGAATTCGGGATGAAGGATCTGGGCATGACAAAATAGATCTTTGGGATGCGAATTAAAGGGGACAGGAAGAAGAAGATATTGACATTGTCATAGGCGGAGTACGTGGACAAGGCACTCGGGAGATTCAATATGGAAGATGTCAAATTAGTTGGTACACCTCTAGCTGGGCACTTCAGATTCTCCAAGGAGCAGTCACCAGTAACATAGGAGAAACGTGTACCATATGCTTCGGCCATTAGAAGCCTCATGTATAGCATGATTTGCACTCGTCCAGACATTGCTCATGCAGCGGGAGTTATGAGTAGATTTATGAGCAATCTCGAAAAGGAGCAATTAAAGGCGGTCAAGTGGATATTTCGATACTAAAGATTGGGTTTTTGTGTTATTGGTGTGACACTGTTAGCTTGCGAGTATATGTTGTTTTGGATTTTTCCAGTGACATTGATAGCAGGAGGTGAGCCATAGGGTACGTCTTTACCCTTGGTAGTGCTGCGATAAGTTGGATATCTCGGTTGCAAAAGGTGGTGGACATTTCAACAAGTGAAGCGGAATATGTTGCAGCTACATAAGCGTGCAAGTAGATGGAGTGACTCAATCACTTGATGGAAGAGTTGGGACAACCTCAGAAGGATCCTAAATTGTATAACGACAGTCAAAGTGCTATACACTTGGCGAAGAACTCTTATTTCCATTCAAGGACAAGGTATATCGACATCAAGTTCCACTTTATTCGGTCTTTGTTGGAGGATGGCTCGGTTGCACTTGAGTAGATCCATACTCAAGAAAATCATGCGGATATGCTGACAAAGACGGTGACAATTGACAAATTGAGAGATTGTGTGTAACCTCAATCAGCCTTGAATGGTATCTTTGAGGTAGGCCACGAGAGAAATTACTGTGATAGAGAGAGTTTCTCCGACGAGTGGGAATTCGAGATGGTAGATTTACGGACAATCATGTTTCAGTCTCTAAAGTGGGAGATTGTTCGGAGTTGGAGCCTAAAACATGGGTATGGTATTAGTATCAACTCTTGAACATTGTCGTACATGTGAACAATGTGCGGTTCCACCAACGGTGAACAGTGGAATATACATCAATAGTGAATTCCGCGTGAACTACAAATCATGTACGCATGAATAGTAAACCGCGTGAACAGTGAACATGTGAACAATAACGCATTTTGAATTTTTTCATAATACTCATTTTGCCCTGCTCAGAGATTATAAATAAGGAGAGATGCAGAAGTGTTATGGGTGTCAAGTGAAGTGGGAAACAATAATCTTACTTGTAAATCTCTCCTTAGTATAGTAATTTTTTTTTGTGGCGTGGATTATACTTACGTTGAACCACGTTAAATTCTTGTGTCGTTTCTTTCATTATTTTTGAATCTTTGGTGTTCTTTGCTTTCAAATTATTGCTGTGTTGTTAGGAGTTGATTCGATCCCCAACAGGCCAGTTTTCAAGTGGAAGGGACTGATGTAGGAATCCAACAAAAATTTCCTAGTTCAACTAGGATTTGCATTTTTTCCTATTTTAATGTTTTCTTTTCCTAGAAGTATTAGGATTAATTTGTTTCCTATTTTTATGTTTTATTTTCCTGCAAGTATTATGATTAGTTTGTTCCTTTTCCTTAGAGGTCTAGGGTTTTCTTTTCCAACAATAAATACACCCTTGACAAACTCTTGTATTCATTTAATTATTCAGGTGTAATATGATTTGATTTTTTTTTTTTTTCTTGTGGATTCAAGAACCCTTTATTGTGAATTCAAGAGTCCCCTTGTCTGTTAGATCACTATCCAGCCCTTTTTTGTCTACTATAATGATATCTACTATCTAGTCTTTCAATAGCTATTTTGCTGCACCAGTAATAGATGTTTGTGCTTTATTTGGTTCTCACAGTTGCTTGCAAGTTTTTGAAATATTCCTTTGACCTTTTTCATTTACTCGTTCTTCTATATTTTTTGGTTTACATTTTAGCTCCTCCTACTTAGAGCCATTTTTACTTTATCTACATGTGCTTTGGGATTATGCACTTTACTTGTACTTTGGACTAAAATGAAAATTGGACTGTTTCCATTATATATAACGGAATTTGAATGACATGTGCGACTTGTGGCGTGAACATTATAATGAACAAAATATATTTTCTATTTCCGAAAATAGCCTTAAGTACTCGTATCATATCTTTTGATTCTATATTTTTCATTTTTTCTCTCTTTCTTTCTTTTCCTCCAATTTTTTTTTGCTTTGTTCCTTCTACGCCATCTCTGCAAAATAGACTCCCACATGTTCCAAACCACCTAAATCCATGCTGACACCGCCATCCTCCGAGCCTACACCGCCGAGTCCGACGTCGTCCACCCTCTTGCCTCACCAATCTACCCCATAAAAGTCCTGATTCCAAAATTGTTAAGAATCCAGCCGCAGATCTACGGTGTTTGGTATAAATCTTCTGAAAAGATCTTCAATGTCCTATGCTACGGTCCTATGGATTGGAGAAGCAATAGATTGAATGAGTAGCAATCTTGAGGCCTATGCAATAGATCGTCTAGGCCCATGCAATAGATCTTTGGCAGAGGAACTAAGATGTCACCGGCAAACCTGCTAACCGGAGATGGCGGCTGCTAGCAGTTGCGAAGGGGACAAGCAGTTGGGTTTGCAAGAAGAAGTTCCAATTACACCGTGACCCTTGAATTTATGATGTGGGTCTAAATGGTGGCCCCGCCCCCCCAAAAAATAAAAATAAAATAAAAATAAAATCAAATAAATAAATAAAAAAAATAAAATAAAATTGAATTAGGGTTCAACAGATGGAGAGAATAGAAAGGGTAAATTGGCCTTTTCATGCATTTTTGTGACAGCCATCTAATTTTGCTTTGCGCGCCGTCCAATATCACTTTGTCTTAGGGGAGTTTAAATGCTTAATTTCAAAGTAGGAAGGCTGAAGCTAAAATGGACCTCAAGACTTAAGTAAAGTAAGTAGAATGCAATTATCCCTTTTTTCTATTCCTTCAATCAATATTTTCACAATAATTTGCTGCAAAGCGAAGTTTTGGCCAGGCAGTTACGTGGTCCTAAAGTGAATATGCTGGTGCACAAATAGGTAACTGTGAGATCTTGTTCTTTATTAAAACTATAAATAGAGAACGGGCGATTGCTTTTTACCCACATATATTTTGATTTTGTTATATTTTATGCTCTACTTAAAAAAAAACTACATTTCACCCCCTTCTACTCTTGACGAATGAGAAAAAATAATATTATATTAAAAAAGTGTGAAGTGATTAAATTCTTCTCTATTTTTCAATTTAAATTTAATGTTTATGGTTAACAAAAGTGAATTAACATTCTTGCTTGTTTCTCTCTCTATTTTTTTTTTCTTTTTTTAAATAACGATAAAAAAAAATTAAAAAAAAAATGGTAATTTTGTTTATTTTATGTAAAATTTATGGAGAGTTTAATTTCACCTATTTTTTAGCATCTTCCGTTAAGTTAAAATGGAAAGTGTTAGTTTGTCAATTTAGTGCAAGTAGAAGGGATAAAAGTGTAGACTTTTAAAGCAGAGAGAATAAAATGAAATAAGATCAAAGTACAAGAGGGTAAACGACAATTAATCCAATAAAAAAATGATTCAACGATGAAGAGGACGGCTGTAGCAGGCCTTTATTCTTTTAGGTATGGGTAAAATAATAAGGTTACTCTCTATTTGGGCAATTGGGATTTTGTCGTATTGATTATGTCATGACTCCCCTTAGTGCAAGATTATGACTTCAAATCCTCTTCCTAGCGTACTTGTACGTTAGAAATAATTTTCCTGAAAAAATGGGTAGATCTTTAGGCAAATGTAGGTTAGCTGCTGACACAGATCATGCTTTCACTCAAAGGCGCACTGGGTTGTACAGCCGTATTCAATGTATGTCATCAAGTATTGAACCAAATTTTTCTTCAAGAGGCATAAATTTTGAGAAGGTTTTTGTGGTAGAAAAGAAACTGAACCTGAAACTTATAAATTCCACATTTTTATTTGTAGATGCTTATTCTATCATAGGGAATTATTTTTTTGATGCGGTATCAATTATTGAAGAGCTCTATATATTAGAACTTGGACTGAAGCAGTGTCTAGGACCTTAAATATGTGGTGAACAAAAGGATACAGTTCGATGTGGTTTTGCAAAAACAATTTTTTTATGAATACACACTCAAGCTTTGTTTTGTTTCAAATATTGGTATTAGGATCATCTTCATGTTCCTGTGCTAATGAAAGTAAATACCTCTATGTTTTTCATTCTGGCAAGGTAATGGCAAGTGATGGGCTCTGGGATGTCTTGAGCAGCACAGATGTGGTAAACATGATCAAGGACACCGTTAAAGAGCCCGGGATGTGCTCTAAGAGATTGGCAACTGAAGCTGCTGAGCGTGGCAGCAGAGACAACATAACGGTTATTGTCATCTTCCTCCGTCCATTCTCCACAGCAGAGAGAATTTACTAGGCTTGGAGATATTCTGCTGGAAGGAAGGAAGGAATGGTGAGTAATTACTAAATAGTCATTCAGTAGTAATTTTCGTGCCCATTGAGTGAATGTTGAAATTAGAGAGTTTCTTTATTATTTCCTTTTTCATTGTGGGTCATGTTGACCAATCTATTATTTTGATTTTATTCCGCATTATTAGATTTGATTGGCTTTTCTTTCTTTAACTTGTATTTAGGTTTTTGTGCGTGCTCGGGGGGATTTTACATGAATGAATATGAGAACATATTCCCAGAAATTCAATTTGTTTTCAAGAGCCAGACTATAGCCTCCACCGCACAAACTTGCCGTAGCCTTGCGGGGTGAGCCTTAGGCAACCCGCAATTTGACCGTCGACCAAGCCTTTAGCCCTAACAAAGCTGGACGATTAGTTGGTATGGACACGGTGCACTCTGCTACTGGACGTGGTGCGGACAGCACAAACAAAGGCTTTAACAACAAATGCACCAATCTGGTGCAACTCGGTGGATAGCGTTGCGGTACAACACCGAGTGTTGGGCGATCCTAGGCGCAATGCTAGGATCGGTGCTATGTGGGTGCATGACAATGAGCAAGACCTTGCCACACGGCCAAGGCAATGAGGGCCAAGACGCGACAACACGCGTTGGAGGAACGGAGAGACGTTAGACCAAGCTGTTGGGTACGTGTTCGCAAAATGGTGCGCCGTTGGGCAACACGGACACATGTTGGCGGTGCTGACAGAGAATGCTGGAAGTGGGTTTCATAGGGAGTCATGGAACCAATAGATGACCTTGTTGCGGTACCAAGGCAAAACGGCGCAATGCTACGTTGTGGGTAGAGTCATGTGGGGGACATGGCGCACCGTTGGGCGGCGGTGCATTCTGATGCTGAAAATGTATATGGGCGTTGGCAGTTGTTGGGCGCAACGATGCAAATGATGCAACGAAACGACAAAACTGTGTTGGGCAGTTGAGGCTCAGCTGATGTGCGTATTTCAGTTAAGAGAAGCAGTTTCATGGCATGTGCTGGTCATGTGAATCAGTTATGGAGCAATTTTGGTGGTTGGACACAAAACTGCCCATGCAAACTACTGTGCCAAGTGTCCAGATTTTGTGGGACAGTTTTGCGTTGTAGTTAGGGGCTGTTAATTGTTGTTTTTGTCTATAAATACTATAATTTCAGATTTGTTGGGTAGAGTAGTAAGTTATGATGTTCCTGCCATCCTTAGGCCAGAATTCTGTATGTGCGTTTCCTTATTTTGACTGAGTAAGAAAACGAGGTTGGTTGCTGCTGTAAACGTTGTGTTTTATACTGTTTTCTGGGACGCGTGAGTGCGTCTAGGTGGGTATGATAGTAGGCTGTCCGGGAACTATACGAGCGGCTGACTAATTGTTGATGCAACTAGGCCATCACCCGGTTAGAAAATTCATGGTGAAAATTTGACCATGTGATAATAGGTATCAGAGAAGGGCTACGAGTGGCCTCTGCATCGGCATATGATCGTCCTACATCGTTGGAGGAACGGCGAGGCGTTGAACCAAGTTGTTGGGCGTGCGTCGACATTATGTTGTTGGTGGACAACGAGCAGACTGGGAGCGGTCTGAAATCGGCTATGTGATGCTGATTTGCAAACAGGCGTCTTATATCATTGGAGGAATGGTGAGTCATTGGACTAAGTCGTTGGCCGCACGTTGACACTACGTTGTCGGTGGACTACAATCGGACAGAATGCGGTCTGAAATCAAGAACGCGGTGATGCCTGATTTGTGACATGGGATTCGGGAAAACATCATTTGCTCTGTGTTGAAATATAATCAGAGGTGGCTGGTTATTGTGGGATTTCCAAACGAGATTTGCTGTGGTAGCAAATGGACTGGTGGTCAGTCCGGTCACGGAGGACGTTATGTGGACCAACCACAGGCCCAATACCTCTGCCACATCTAAAATTAACCGATGACCAAACATAACTCAAACAACCACCGCCCTCTAGGTTCAACTTCCAGGCTTAGTCGCGAATTTGTAAGTAGCCTTTGGCCGCCCATTTTTTGCCATTGTTGGGGCTATTTGTGATTGGTGTCTTTCTTTATCTAGGAAACAAAGTGTTCGATTGCCTTCGTCCTTTTGACCTGTGCTTTTGGCAGTGATTGGTGTCTTTCTTTATATTTTTTTGATAAGCACGGTGTCTTTCTTTATATTCTGCATTATTTTAATTCATGTCCATTAGAATAGAAAGAGATATTACTATTCGTTTAATTACCATGGATCCTCTGGTTTCTTGCACAGTTCTCTCTTTTTCCCATGCTATATTGGTTCAATGTATCACGTGTATGCTGTTGAATGAGAAGAATTTTCATGCCTGGTCTCGTTCTTTTTGTCTATGCATTGGTGGAAAGTGTGAGATTGGGTGAATTCTTGGAGATGAGCCTTAGCTGATTAAATTTGATCCCGATTTTGATCAACAGGATGCTGCTAACTGCGTTATGTTAGGGTGGATGTTCGACACTATAGGTAACTGAATCTACCGTATGTTCATTTATCGTAATATAATTTATTGGTTATGAACTGGCTTGACAAAGATGTATGCTCATGCATGTTATGATTCATGAATATTCGAGCTCTATCGAGATATCTCATGCCTCTCAAACAGCCTTGTGACTTTCTGTTGTTGATTATTTTGGGTATCTTTAGATAGATGGGAGGAGCTGACTCAATACAAACACCTTTGTGGATTTCACGCTAGCGCTACCGTTGAATCCAAACTCTTTGATTTTCGTCGTGCATATAGTTTTTTATGGAATTGAAACCTCAGTTTGAGTCTCTTCAAACGTAGATTTTAAGATAGATGGGAAGAGTTGACTCAATATGAACCCTTTAGTGGATTTCACAATAACGTTACTGTTGAATCCAAGCGTTGTGGTTGTCGTCGTGCATATTAATTTTTCATAGGTTTAAAACTTGAGTTTGAGTCTTTTCAAAGTTAGATTTTAAATACATCTCATATGCCTTTTCCTTTATGAGGTGTTTGCCACTGTCGATGGCAATAATCGACCACGACTTCTTCTATCACTGCTTCAATTGTTAGAGCGTTCTCTTCTTAGATGGCCTTTTCTGTCCTTTTAGGTTCTTGTTTGGTGGTAACTGCCCATATTGTTAGCATTGCCGCAAGCTATGTCTTTTCATTGATTGATAGTTTGATATCCATCTAGCATTAAAGTAGTATTCTTGGAACCGAGGTGGCAGTTGAGGCAAACATGTTTCTCGTACTAGTGTTCTTGCTGTGATGAAACCTACTTCTGTCCTATTGGATTATAGTCACTTCAGTCTTAGGTAGCCTAACTGCAATTACACTTGGACTAGATACTTTCTTGAAGGCCCATGGTTGCTATTGCTACAGGTACTCCAAACGCTTTTCATAGTAAGTTGGACCATCCTACTTGAATTTTGAACTTAGGAGCCAATAATCACATGATTGGTGAGCTATCTACTATTATGCCTCCTATTACATTAATTGACCTATCTACATGAAAATACCTTCTTGTATTTGGATATCACCCTCTTTTTGTTTATTATGTTCATAATGATTCCTATAATCTTGTCTGTTAGCCCACTTATGAAAAATCTTAATTGTACAAGTGTTTTCTTACCAGACAATTGTTTACAGGACTTTACTTCGAATAAGTTTTTCGACAACGGATACGAGCACGACAAACTCTACTACTTTGACGACACTATGGCTTCTAGTGTCTCCATCTAGCCTACAACCTTCTGTTTTACCAACTTTTGACTTTTTTGGTCATTTCTAAATTTTACATTTGTGGCAATACTCGTTTAGGACACGCAAACTTTAATTATTTATGTTGGCTACTGTCTTTGAATGAACCTTGGATTTGTTCTCGTTCACTTTGATGCATAGGGCCCTTTTCCAGTCACAGTCCTATCCCAACACTGTTGTTACGTCACATTTATTGATGATTACATTCGTTATGCTTGAGTCTATCTAATGAAAAAGTCGGAAGGCTCACTCATTTTTACTAATTTCTGTCAAATGATAAGAAAATACTACCATAATGTTGTGTGTTTTATCAAGTCTTATAATGGCCAAGAATTCTTAAGCAACGAGTTTTGGTCTTAACTTAAACATATTCTCCAACAACTTAAATGTTTCTACACACTGGTGCATAATGGCTTTGAAGGAATGTAAAAATTGTCACATCATGTCCATGGTTCGATACCTCTTATGTAGTATGGGCATTCCCAAAATATTTTTGGTACATGCTGTCATCATTGCCACCTACCTTATAAATTGCATTCCTAGTCTCGGTACGAGAGGGTGAGACACCTGTTCACATCCTATAGTCTGAGCACCCTTTTTCCTATCTTACCTTGTTTTGTTTGGACGTTCTTTGTACAAGACCTTTTCAACACGCTTTATTGCCAGAAAAGGACCCTTGAAATGCCGAAACAAGCCATTGTGAACTTTGCTTAGAATCTTGAATTGTTGTGGCGAAAGCTTCACGAGGGTCAAGTCCTCTTCATTTAACTCCAACTACAGTCTAGTCTTGTCAGTTCATTTCTTAATCTTCTTAGTCGCTTTGTCAAGGTACGCCCTAGCCATATTGGTCTATTTGCTCCATGCCTTGGCAAGCTTGTAGGCTGTTAGGCTCTTCTCATCTTAGCTTGCAGCTAAGGTGTTAGGCGTTAAAGGTTGTCTCTCCAAAACAATCTCGAAGGGGCTTTGGTTGGTCGCCTCATTTTTTTTGCAAGTTATATGAGAATTGTGCCACATCGAGGAGCTTGGCCCAATTTGTTTGGTTGACACTAATTTAGTTCATTAGATAGAGGTAAAGATTTGTTCTGCTCTGTCTGCCCGTCGGTTTGTGGATGAAAACTTGTTGAGGAGTCCAAGTTTGTTCAGGCTTTGGTTGGTCACCTCACTTTTTTGCAAATCATATGAGAATTGTGCTGCATCGAGGAGTTTGACCCAATTTGTTTGGTTGGCACTAATGTAGTGTTGTGGATAGAGGTAAAACTTTGATATGCTTTGTCTGCTCTTCGACTTGTGGATGAAAACTTGTTGAGAAGTCCAAGTCCGTTCCCATAACTTGAACAACTTCGTCCAGAATCGCGGGTCGGATCATTGAAGATGTGTTGTGGAGCTTACTAGAGTTTTACCATGTGTAAGAATAATCGCATCATCTCCCTGCTATGTAGTCGGTTGGCACAAGGATGAAAGTTACATACTTGCTGAACAGATCTACTATCACAATAATGCTCCAACATCCTTCTGACTTTGGTAGAGCTGATATAATCCATGGAGACAGTCTCCCATAGTCGTTCCGATATGGACAACGATTCTAACAATCTCGTCGGGTATTGTTGCTCCAGCTTGTCTTGTTGGCATATAAGACAAGTTCTGACATAGCTTCTATTTCCTCCTGCATCCGAGGCTAGTAATAAACATACTCCATTTGTGCGATAGGCTTATATTACCTTGTTAGCGTTCAGGAAATGAAGGGAGCCCATGTGTGTCTCATCTTCTTGTTGTTTTTAGTACTCCTACTACTTGCTTCATTTAGGATAGTCTCGTAACTAATGTGGCTCATCACAAAGTAAGCAGTTGTTTTTGGATCGAGAGTGGTCCTTATCTTTGGTGGTTTATGACTTTTTTTTCCCAGACGAGGGTTTGTGACTCCCAACATCTTGGTTACCTCAACTGCTTTGGGAGGATCCTTTATCTGCCCATATTCGCTTGAGCTGAACTTATTTTGCTTATCTTTCACCTTGGGTGCTTCATTCTTCAAATTATAGTCGATCAATTATTCGACTTTGGCTATAGTGGCGGAGAGGTTTTGCATGCCCGGGTGCCTTAACTCGGTTTTGGCCCAACTTGTAGTCCATCAAGAGAAAAGAATAATTTATCCTTATTGGCCATATTAGGGATTTATAGTGTTAAGAGTGGCTTTAGTGTACAAAGCCTACCCCTTGCTTCAGCTTGGACAATTTTAGGATAAAATTGTCTGTTAATTTGACTTTTGAAATCTTTAAAGGCATCAATTATGTACGTATCTTTAGATATCTCCTTGTGCTTCTGACACCACCATTGTAGCTCTATTAGTAAGGTACATACCGCATTCCCCATTTTGGAGAGATCACGTACAATTCCCTTAGCATCGAAGTAGTTTTCTAGCTCTTTTATGAAATTGTCGAGTTCTCAAGCATTCTGCCTGAGAAGGTGTTGGATTTTTTGAAATTGACATCCGAAGCCTCACAGTTGGTAATTTTCCCTGACGATATTGTTTGCTTGCAAAGAGCCTAATCCGGTCGAGATTCTTCCGAATTAGCACAAATGTCGGTGAGCTCGCCTTCGACGCAGTGCCTTAGGTTAGCCAACTCCAAGAAGACACGGTCTTGCAGAGCACATATCTATCCTCGAACCGAACCACAAAGTTCATTAGGGGATACTTTTATAGCTTCATTGATGGCCTGGTCCTTAGTGTCTGAGCCCTCAAGTTGTTACCCCTTGTCCTCCAAGTGGGACCTAATTTCGACATAGACTCTTCTCTATACCGGTCACGCTCAGTGTTTGAGATGTCCTTGGACTTGTTTCTCTTGCCTTGATGAGTAGGGGCACATTTATCCTCACGATAGCTTTCTATCAATTGCTCCTCTAGTTAATGTCATAAGCACGATTCAAGCTTGATGCCTCAAGCATTGATATCAGCTATCACAAACTTAATATTTTTAAAATATCGTGCGACTAGAGAGCAATTGAACCCAAACCGACGGGTAATCGAACTGAATTGTTCGGTTTTGAATTGATCAAATAGTGTTGGTTACGGTTTTAATTTTGGAATTAAAAACTGTAACGGTTTTGGTTTTGATTTTGGGATATTAACTGCGTAATCATTATTTTAAGTCTCTTGTATGTATATATATATATATATATATATATATATATATATATATATATATATATTATCTCTTACTTTTTATTTATTTAAACTTTTACCTCTAATTTGTTTTGGCTTTTGTTTTGTTTGTTTATTTTTAAATGCATGTGAATTTCACATGTTATTTGGGATGTTTATTGTAACAATTAATGATTTCGTGATTTGCTGTTGATTATCTTTAGAATTTATGTTTTTCTATTTTAATTATGTTTTTATTTACAATTTCATGAACATGCATTGTTAAAAAAACTGAATAATTATATAAAAAACCTCAACAATTTTGTGATTTTGATTTTATATAAAATTAAACGGCTCGGTTTTGGTCTTGGAATTTTGGGCAGAATCCTCAGGTCTCTATTGTTGAGTGCGGGTTCATGCGCATTGTACGTGAATCTTAAGGACTAGTACTTGAGGTCCACATGAACCTCTCATTACTTGTGGCAATGGTATGGATTTTCCAAAATACCCCTCATCATATGTTCCCTATTCCTGATGACCGAGGATATGGGGGTCAGGAATAATTTGATGGAATGAAGTCCCGAGGGTTGAGCTTGAATGGACTTCAGACAACCATATAGCTTTGATTTTTTCGCCCAAAAAAAAATTTGAAGCTACGCCGCTTCAATTTCACCTCCAAAGTCTGCTATATATTTAATGCATGGCTGGTTTGACAGGGGGTATTTTTTCGCCTTCTAGATAATGATTGACATTTTTCTATCATGTGGATCTTCCTTATTTAAGTAGAGGGTCCCTATCATTGGGACCCCTTTGCCCTTTGAACTTCCTTACACTCCACTTTAAACGTTAAAAACTCTTTGATGATCACTTTTCTTATTCCAACAACTCATTTTCCAATTTTTTTTTATAAGTTTTTACATTTATGATCATACAATTCTTTCCCATTTTCATTTTTGCTCATTTTTATTTGTTTAGTTTGTCTTTTTGTGTCATTTTCTTTTCTTTATTTTTTTTTCCATTTTTGGGTGATCTCTGTGTTTTTTTCTAGTCAGTTTAATCGTCTTCTCCAGCCATGCCTATGAGATGTGGTTCTTCCAGTTTGTCAGCTAGTTTGGTGATGTTGCTAATGATAATGTCGAGCCTTTTGACAATCCAACTTAAAATTCTCAGCCTTTGAGGATGTTGGGCCCTAAGTTAGGCCATACCTGCGGATAGTGTCGAGTAACCCCACGCTTCGGAGAAAAGTCGTCACCTCGTGTCCCTTGCTTGGGATAAGGGAGCCAACCCTCCTCGTCTAGTTTTTTGGTCTACTATGAGTCTTCGACCACTTCAGTTCTTGAGCAAGGGGTAGATGAGGTGGAACTTGATCCCGAGCTAGAAGAGGCAATCAACATCTTTGTCATGTCGTTAGAGGCAAACGAAGTAAAAAGTATCTTGAGCATTCATCCTTTAAAATTTTGTCATTCTTTTTCCCCCCCTATCTTTTTAAGTATTTCTATAGATATGGATTTTTCTTGTTGGGCCCTCGAGGCTATGAAGAAAGGGGGAGCTACTGTTGCTGTGGCCAAGACTGCCTCTGCTCCTACTCTTGGCCAAGGCTATCTCTCGTTCCTCGGACGGAGGTAAACTCTAGCAAGCAAGGACAAGACCCCGAGCAAGAGACCTTGCTTGGGGTTGCAATCTAAGAAGCTCAAGCCAAGATGGATAAGGGGTCTGCTCCCAAGCTGAAGGAGGAAGGCAAAGAAAAGGAGGGAGAATTTCCTCAGGGCCTTTACAGGACATCGACGAGGAGGAGGCCGAGATAATGGCCTTTTTTCATTTGGCCACTCGACGCTTGGCCCCGCTGCCACTCAAGCCCTGCAACCATGGGTTCCTGGAGCAATGAGCTTCAATGTAGAAGCCTCCATCTTTCAGTCCTTGAGGATTGCAAGATCTTGGGCCAAGGCCTATGCCCTTCCTCGAGACTGTGATCTGGTTAACTTTGAGCAACACTCGAAAGAGACCGTGGATCTCTTTTGGAGTTGTGCCGAGGTAAAATTGTTTACATCAATTTTAGGTTGTCGATTTTCTTCACGTTATCTAACTCTCTTTTCATCCTTCTAATGTTTTATCCCAATTATCAGTTTGGGGCGATTGGTGGGAAGAGGACGGTGATCAATTGATAAGGGCCAAAAACAAGCGCGATGCCCTAAAGCTTGAGCTCGAGGACAAGTTAAAGGCCCTCAAAGATGTTTTATAGCCAAGGAGGTGGCCAAGAAGAAGGTTGATCGATCCAAAACGATTACTGAAAAGACGAAGAAAATAACTAAGGAGATGAAGAAGGCCAAGGCCTTGTTGGATTAGGCCTTCTCTAGGGTTGACGCGTTGCAGGTGTAGGAACCTGAGCTCGAAGTTAAGGGAGTCCAGGAGTGGAAGGCTTCCCAAGACTACACTGATTTTGTGGAGGACTTGTATGGCAAGTTTGTCAGCATTGCGTTATAGGACGCCAAAAATTGGGTCTTGGGGAAATATCCCAAGGTAGATTTCTTTGACATATACTACCTTGGGGTAAACCCATTTGAAAAGGTTAGGGAGCCCATTGCCGAAGAAGAGGAGCAGATGACCGATTTCCCTATTGGTGGAGCAATCTAGAAGATCGTTGAACATGTCAGGGTTGGTGACTATAACCAGTGTCGACACCATATTTGATCCTGCTCCTTTCTACGTAATAAAAGCTCTGAGTCTAAAGTAAAAATTTGGACAAACTTTAAACCGATGTTTAAGGGAACGAATTCTTGCCTTTGATTTTATAATTATTTTTGCATAATGTTTTAAGAATAAGAAAAGCAAAGGAAATCGATAACTTGTGATGAATTTCATCGATACTAAAAGTTTCGGATCAAAATTGAAATTTATAAAAGTTATTTTGGGACCAAATTGATTAAATTGAAAGTGGGTTTCAAATGGATATCACTCTTAAGATAATTAATTTCGGTTTTCACCCACCAATTTCAAGAAATTTTACTTTTTGCACATACTTTTCATTTTGACCCTGACAATTTAAGTTTTCGCCGATTTCATCAAATTGACTGATTGAATTTTACTTTTAGATATTGAATGTTCCAAACCTATAAGGAATTTTTTAATTTCAAGAAAAACCAAAAAAATGCATTTTATTAATAAAGGGTGCCCAAAATACCAATTTTACTTCGCACACACCCTGCGGGAATGAGGCGAAGGTTTGATACTTTCTTGGGAGTTGCGATAACTATTTTTGAGCATCCCTAGGTAATTTCCATAAGCGGAAAGACTTAAAAAATTTGGTTGATTTTGAAAGTCAAACATGCCATAGCATTTTTACAGGGTCTAAAGGGTAAATTACACGAAATAGCGGGCCATATTGCACAGACCTAGAGTAGTATAAATAGCGGGCTATATTGCCCTCCAAACAAATGCGATACGATATTCTCTCTATCTCACACTCAAATACTCTCTTGGGTTTGTTTGTTTGTACAGAAAATGTCTCAAAACTCTGCAAACACTGTTCAAAAAGAGAAAAAAAAAAAAAGGAAATGAAAGGAAAGAAAAACAAAAGAAGAAAAAGAAGAAAAGAAGAAAAAGGAAGAGGAAAACCCTAGGAAAAAGACTCCCCTTAGGCAAGGTAAGTCTAACCCTAAAATCTCCGAAAACTGTTATTTTTTGTTTACCACTTTAAACGAGGACCTAAAAACGAAAAAAATCGTAAGAGGGCATTCTCAAAAGAACACTTCAAAACTAATTTGCTTTTCCACATTTACTTTCTTGCATTTAAATACATGTCATTTATTTTTTTACTCTACGTCATTCCACGCTTTACGTTTCTGTATTTAAATTTTTGTCATTCAATTTTCAATATTTTACTTTTCTCATTCTACACCTTCTGCGCTTTTAAATTTCCTACACTTTATATTTCGGTATTTTCTTTTCTTTTCTTTTTACATATATAAGGAAAAAGCAAGAACAAAAAATAAACATTAAATCATCTTAAACTTCAAATTTTTTAGTTAAATATTGAGAGTAAGTTTTGATTTAATAATACATATGAAGTTTATAACTCATTCGAATGTGAACCGGAGGATTTATGTAATCTCGTGCCTTTAATTTTGGTATGTACATATTGGAATATATAAATGTGTGTGTAATTCATATTTCACTTATTATTTCAATTTAATAATATAATATTTCATTTTGGCGTTTACGAATTTATGTATGGAATTGTAATGTAATCGTGTTCTTGAACATTGTATTTAAACGTGGTTTGGTAGGTATAAATTGTGGAATTGAACTTGAAAAAATAATTTATTTTTATCTTGCTTTTGGACATTTTCAATCAATATTAGCATTTCAGAAAACATAAATTATAAATATCTCAATTCGAATACTAACTGTGATTATAAGTTTTAAATGATCGTAATTGCTAACCTTATAGTTAAAAATTGTGATAAAAAGGAGGATAAGCATCTTAGTTTGAAACAAAATTGAGATAGACATTGTATAAATAATGTAGTCTTTTACTTTGATCACATACATATGACCCCTTTAATTACACGAAAAAATTGAGATGTTAAATAGGCTATCCATCTCGTTTTTTTAACTCACAAGCGAGATTATATGTAAACGATCCCCCATTACCATCATAGTTTTTATTTATTTATTGCAGTTGGTAAATGTGATGATAAGTTTCTTACTTTTTGTCACATCTCCATCTATTACAGTCGGGTTGGGAATAACAAACATGATGTAAACCCTTATATAACTGTTTTTATTCCTGATAGGTTTTTTTTCCCCTTCTTGTAGTGCATGTATGTAATATGTGGAATAAAATTAGACAAATTATGTATGTATATAACATGTAAAAATGAATTAAACAAACACTTGACATGTAAAGTGAATTCACAAATTAAACATGTATACGATGTGTAAAATATACATTTAACTTTGTGTATGACATGTAATTGATAAAAAAATATAAAAATAATTTCTCGAATCTGTTTAAGGAAAAGTATTTAATGAAAAAGATTGATTGTAATCATATTATGAGATGCAAGTTTATTTTCCCAATATATATTAGTCCTAGAATCATATGAAAAAATACATCAAGGTTGAAAATAACATAAAATCAAAAGTGTTGCGTTTAAAAATAACCTAAAATTATATGTAGATGACTTCAAATGAGAAAAGATTAAAACATTAAAAGTATAGAATTCATCAAAATATTTTAAAAAGTGTTCCAAGGACGTCATATTCCAGCTCTAACTATTTAAAACCTGTGATGCGAAATAGGGACAATGGCACGGACTTTGTACATGCTAAATTACTTGGGCTTTAAAATAAGAATTTATGTATCAAAATGATTTGTAAATTCAAATACCTATTGGATTTCATAATTACATACTAAATGAATAATGACTTACATACTAATGTAATAACTTTTCTATGAACAATGATTTACACAAAACCAACCCACTTACATCTTAATTACAACAAATGCAACACATGAACTCTAACTCACAAAAAATGATTTTGATATTCCATTTATAATGGCATGTGTTGAACTAAATATTTTGATGGACAATTAAGTATTGATATTTTTATGGGACTAATGTTTTTACCAAGTGATTTCAAATGTATAGTTCCATGTAATTTAAGAGGAGTAATCGTCCGAGAAAATTTAACGGGTGCAAAATAAAAATGATGAAAACGTAAAGAGTTTTGAAGACATTGAAGATAATTAGGTGAAAACAACTATTTACTTATATACTCTTAATGCAACTCGAATTATGATTACACACGACACTTTAAAATGAATTAATCTTATGTGTGTTGTGATTACTTTAGGGGTTTAAATTTTGTTTATTAATGTGCTAAATACGTGAAATAGTTTTGGTTGAGGAACTAATTGAAATTGGTTTTAATGCTTAAAATGATAAGTTTTCGTGTCAATTCGGTCAACCGAAAAAAATAGTCAGTCGACTAACCAAAACAATGTGTTTTGAAAGTGGAAACCTACTGGTCCATTTGGTCAACTGGCAAGATGGGTCGGTCAATCGATGCGAATAGTAGCCAAAATTGGATAAAGGAGGGACCTTCTGGTCTAATCGGTCAGCTGACCGAGACGGTCGATCAATTTACTGGACCAGCACAACTGTCAACAAAGTGACCGTTGTAAGTGGTCAGTCAACTTATGGCATGGTGCCAGTCGACCGACTATCAGTCAGAAAATTTGACTGATCTGTTCTGGTCAATCCAATTCGATTTTGATGATTCCAAGAGAGGTTTTTAAGGGGATTTGATATATTTTCGTTATCTTCCATGTATTATATGATTCTTATCTATTTGATTCATTTAATTAAATATTCTATTTAATTAAAGTGATTTAATTCTTTCCATTTCTATGATTTTCAATTTTAAAAAGTTTTATGGATCAAAATGAGTTTTTTTAAGAATATTTTTAAATTAAAAATATTTATTTTGAATATATTTAATATATGGGGTCTTGAGATGTCATTTTTAGTAATGACATTTGAAAACTAGCCGTTAGAGGTCTAATTTTAGATATATTTATAGAGACCTATGGGTTTGGAATTAAACACATCAAGAACATCAGTCTTCTATCATTCTAATAGAGATTTTACTACTGAGATTTATAAAGTAAGATTATATTCACAGTTCCTGGTCTAAAGCGCTCATTGTTTGCCTCACCGGTTTGTGTTCCTTATTACCAAATCATTATTACTTTCGGTGAATCCCGGTGATATCCTTTTAGAAAAATCATTTTTGAACTTAATTCTTGAAAATCTTTTAAACGATTTTTATTAAAAAAATCTAATTATGTGCTACTTGTGTGCTACCTATTGTTTTCTATAATCAAATTTATTTGCCTTACATTGTATCTAACAGGTAATTATTATTCAGGACATTAATTGAGTATATCTGTATTGAGATGGTAGATACTCCTTGTGGGAAGAAATTTGTTATTTTTTGTATTTGCAAGTTTGAATGGATTAGACACATTTGGGTCAGTGTCTAATCAGGGTAGTTAAGATTTTAATAGTTTTCCTGTTATAAAAATTAGGATGATCTTTATCCTACAAAAAGATTAGATTAGTCTTTTTCCTTGAAAATATTAGGTTTTAATTATTCCTATAATAAACTTTCGTGTGATTGTAAAGGTTATTCTTAAGCTTGCGAAAATGATAAGTGAGAGAGTGATAGATTGATTTTAAATCTGTGAAAAGAATCAGAGTTGTAATGGTTGATTCTGAACCTGCGAAAAGAATCAGGATAGTTAGAGTTTGATTCTGAGTCTGGGAAAATAATTAGGTTAGTCTTCAGTCTGCTAAAAAGATTGTAAGAGTTTGGTCTTGTGAAATGAATTGGAGTTTAGTGGATTTCAATCTCCGTGGAACTTGGGAGACTGGATGTAAGTAAGAGTAGCTTACCGTATCAGGATATATCGTTATGTATTGCATTATTATTTTTCTGTTTGTTTGGGTGTGAACTTAGCTAAACGTATTTTCAGTGCGTAACAAGATAATAATCGATTTAGGAAAATTACTTAATTGTGTTTGATTTAATTGTTCAAATATTTTTATAAATATTCTATTCACTCCATCTTTGGTAGGTTTTTGGGTCAACAATATGTAATTTACAACATTTGATAGAACTCAGAGATTTTATTTTATTAATGATGGAACATGTCAAAAATGAAAATGGTTCTAAATCTTCTAAAATTTCAAGAAATGACTTTTTCAACTTTTGTTAGTCTCTCTCTCTCTCTCTTTTTTTTGGGCACTTTTCAGTTTAGCTAAATTGAGGATTTCACATCCAATTCATATCTTTACAATAGATATTAAAACACGATTTCAAATGGAGTAATTTTACACCCAACCATTTCTCAAGATTTTGTTTGAATTCGTCTCAAACAAATGTTTATCTTAGAAGAGATTTTTTAATCTCACCATTTAAAATTTCCAATCTGCATGGAGAATCAAGACGGAAAACATGAAAATCTCTCCCTTAATTATCAATTTTCTAACAAACTCAATAACAGTAATAATAAAAATTTGTAGAAGATTACTTTGACAAGTTGTAAAAACAAAGTGAGTCAAACTTTTGGCATAATACTGACTTGATTTTGTGATTTTCAAATTTTAAATGAATATAATAACAACAAAAGAAATAATAAAGGCTATTTTTGTAATCTATCAAATATCAAAACGAAATTTGTGTCAAAATAACATAATATATATATATATATATATATATATATATATATATATATATATATATATATATATATATATATATATATATATATATATATATATATATATTCAAGTGAGATTCTGAATCACTAGAGGATCAGACAGTCACATCGTCCTTTAGGAAGTATGATCGTCGACATTCACGTCGTCCTAGCATCATAGCATCCCTAGAAAATCAGACATTAATGTTGTCCTTTAGGAAGTAGGATAAGACATTCATGTCGTCCCTTAGGAAGTAGGATCAGACATTCACGTCGTCGTAACATCAATAGCATCCCTATAGGATCAGACATTCTCATCGTCCTTTAAGAAGTAGGATCAAACATTCATGTCGTTCTAGTATCACGGTATCCCTAGAGGATCAGACATTCATGTCGTCCTTTAGGAAGGAGGATCAGACATTCACGTCGTCCTAGTATCATAGCACCCTATAGGATCAAACATTCACGTCGTCTTTTAGGAAGTAGGATCAAACATTCATGTCGTCTTAACATCAATAGCATCCCTATAGGATTAGACATCTCGTTGTCCTAGTATCATAGCATCCCTAGAGGCTCAGACATTCACGTTATCCTAGTATCATAACATCGCAAGAGGATTAGATATTCACGTTATCCTTTAGGAAGTAGGATCAGACATTCACGTCGTCCTAGTATCATAGCATCCCTAGAGGATCAGACATTCACGTCGTCCTTTAGGAAGTAAGATCAAACATTCGCGTCGTCCTAACATCAATACCATCCTTATAGGATCAGACATTCACGTCGTTCTTTAGGAATTAGGATCAGACATTCACATCGTCCTAACATCAATAACATCCTTATAGGATCAGACATTCACGTCGTCCTTAGAAAGTAGGATCAAACATTCTTGTCGTCCTAACATCAATAGCATCCCTATAGGATCAGACATTCACGTCGTCTTCTAGGAATGAGGATTAAATATTCACGTTATCCTAACATCAATTACATCCCCAAAGGATCAGACATTCACGTTATCCTAGTATCAACCATATCATCTAGGATAAGACATTCACATAATCTTTTAGGAAGATAGATGATAGGATCAAACATTCACGTCGTCCTCCCGATAGTAATCTAGGGTTGATCGATCGTCATCCTTCGAAGTACACAATGGTAGAAGTGACCAATCGTCATTCTCATCGAATCCTTCAGGATCAAGTACGTCTCCATCCTTTAGGATAGAATTACATACTTGTCTTTAAATTCCACATCTAGCAGAACAAAATATTAGTGTCTCCTTTTTTGTTATTACAAGCAAACTCGCATGACAAAGAGAGGCAGCTGTAGACACTACATTTTGTCCCTCAAAATTAGTGCCAAATCAAGTATAAGTTCAGATAAATTTTAAACTTAGGTTTAAAGATAATTAATTTTTACCTAAGATCACACTAGAAAATATTCAAAAACAACCAAAAACAAGACAAAAATGGAAAAAATGTTGAATTTGGCAAAATATAGGTAAGTAAAAGTTTCGGGTCAAACTAGAAATTCCTATGACGGTCTAAAATGACTTTACTAAGGTTTGATTTTCATCAAATCTTATTTAATATAGATAAATCTTAGTGACTAGCCTTAAATCATATAGGACATTCCAAACAAATTAACTTGGTTACCCTACCCCAACTTTAAAACATTTATTTTTCACTAAATCTTGTCAAATTTAACAACAAAAACATTTCTTCTCTCATGCATGCCACATCACATACCACCAAGAAACAATCCAAGACACCTCAATCAAGGCATGGAAAGGTCATGATAAATCCCAAAATGACAAGGTGATTTAAGGATTGGGCTTGACTTGAATTTTCACCAAATCCAAGTAGCCTTGACAAACCACCCTAGGCCCAAGACATCAAGGGGCCTAACAATCATTTAAGGCCAACAAACCAAGCCTTATGATGACCAAGGAGCCTTCTCAGAATTTGCCTACCCAAATGGCAAAGGAAGAGGACAAAACACTTAGGGTGCAACTAACTGTTATCGAAATCAAAGCGATTCGGTTCGTCACCTAAGCAAAGCATTCAATGAGTAGCCTCCAGGCAAGGCAATAAATGCCCATCCAATAAAGAATTAAATGCTTGGGATGAAATGTCAAGACCATATTTAAGGCATCTAGATATTTTGGGCAAATATCTTAGAAACCAACTGAAAGCCATGGATCGTGCAACCCATAACTGATACCAAATCGGTTGAGTAGCCCCCAAGCAAAGAATTTAATGCACATCCCATCAAGCATTAAATGCTTGGTATGACATGGCATGATTAGGTTAAAAGGATCTAGATATTTTCACAAAAATATCTAAGGGAAACTAGGCAACTTGGAAACCAACCTACAATTACAAGGAAAGTTCGCCCGATTCTATCTGAAATGAACCGAATGAGTGGCCTACAAGTCATAACTCATCACTTTGAATTAAATGCAAAGTGACACCTAAGGATTAGGTTCAATGCATCTTTTGAGTATTTATGACAACTAAACCAAAATAGTGGATCTAAATGACGCTTAGCCCCTAAACCAAACTGGATTCATCCCATCAAGTTATAAATGCACCCATATACAATGAATGTCATTGGTAGAGAGGTAATGATTGACCATTATTGGTAATCATAGGTAATTATTGCCAATGATTACCAAATCTTTGAAGATCTAGCCTTATCTCCTAAATTCTTTCCAAGCCAAATGAAACCAAGACAAGATGGAAAGTCCCATAGGCCAAACACCCCCAAGGAAGAGGCTAGTGTTTCCTGAACATGGCCCAATGCATAGGCCCCTAGCCTGTTGGCCCAGTGAGCTACCCAAGAAGTGGTGAATTGGGTAGTTATAAAAACTTAAACAATTTAATCTTTCAACACTAAAATTATCAAACCAAGACAAGATGGCAAGTCCCTTAGGCCAAACACCCCAAAGGAAGAGTTTGGTGTTTCTCGCGCATTGCCCAATGCACAAGCCCCTAGCCTGTTGGCCTAGTGAGCTACCCATGAAAGGGTGAATTGGGTAGTTATAAAAATTTAAACAATTTAATCTTTCAACACTTAAATTATCAAATAATCAATTTATCCTAAATCAATTATTGTCGTTGTTATGCAGCGAATAAATGTTTATTTTCTAAGCGCACACCCAAACATTATATGATAAAAAAAATAACAAAGTAGTACACCAAGATATATCTTGATTCAACAAGCTAGCATTGCCTAATCTAGTCCCTCAAGATCCACGATGATTCACAACCACTAAACCCTTTGATCCCTTTACTAGGTAGAAACAAAACTTTTACAATTTCCCTATTCCCAAGTTAAGGAAGAACTTTATCTTTTTACTAGGCTAAAGTCTAACATAATTCTATTATAAGAAGAATCATCACCTATTCCTTTTACAAGTTCAAGATCAAACCAAATCCATTCACATGCTAAAGATCAAACCTCACAACTCTCACAAGTATCATTTTCACGGGTAAGGATGAAATCTTTACAATTCACTCAATTCAATTCAGGAATAATCAAAACCTAGTTTTTTCAAGGGAAAAGAATAGCCTAACATTTTTATATTTGGACAAAAATCAAACCCCAATTTGTTTACTAGAAAAGATTGAAACTTAGCTACCTTAACCAGACATTGGCCCAACTGTTTCTAATCCGCTTAAACTTGCAAATACACAAAAATATGAGTTTCTTCTCACAAGGAGCTTCTACCACCTCAAAATAAATATAATCGATTAATGTCTCAAAATTTATTACGTGATAGATACAATGTGAGGTAAATTAATATCTGATTATAAATAAATATGAGTAGCATAAATTAAAGCACGGAATCAGATAATCACACAAAATCATTTTAAAAAGATTTTTCAGGCTTTTAGATTTGAAAACGATTTTTTAAAGATCTTATCAACCAAACAAATATAATAATATGAAATCACAATAAGGAATAATAATTTGGAAAGATCTCACTGGAATAACATTGAAGAATGTAAACAAAATCGCAAGACAACACAAATCGGTGATGCCAAAGCATTCAATTTAGATCAAGAACTTAACACAATATCTATCTCGAATAAATCTCAGCAGAATGATAACTCTTAGAAATGCATAAGAACTGATGTTCCTCATATCTTGATCATAATCCCGCAGGTCTAATTATATAGATCAATATCAAACCCTTCAATGACTACTTTTCAAAAGATATGCCTCTAAAAGGCACTCTTAGACCCCATGTAATAATTCCTTTCAATTCTGGGATATTTCACTTAAAAATAACTTTCAAAACTCTCTAATAAGTCCATAAAATATTTTTTAATTATCAATCACAAAGATAAGAAATAATTAACTAATCTAATTGAGAGAATCATTAATTATGTGAACTAAATCAGTATGAATTCAAAACATATGATCCATATCTTCAACAAGATCATATCCCCCAAATTTTTCCCTTGGAATCATAAAATACAATTAGTTTTTTTACCATAAGACAAAGATCCTCGAAATCTCAACCGAAACAGTCGATTAACCGATCCCAGGCCTGTCGGTTGACCGATTAATAAAGCGTGCAAACCAGGATAAACGGAATAGACAATCAGTTGATCGATCTTTTTTCGGTTGGTTGACTGATTGGTTTAGAGAGTTTTCCTTGCCAAACTCCAACACAGTCGGTTCACCGATTGAGTCCTAGTTAGTTGACTGATTGGTTCCAAAACTTCCAACTTTAAAATCTCAAGTCCATCGATTGACCGATCAGTTCAGGGACTTCATATTTTGCTCCAAAAATCTTATTGTTTTAATCGGTTGACCGATCCTTTCTGATTAGTTGACAGATTGATGTTGGTTGGTTAATTCTATCACCAATTTTTTACCTAAAACCCAATGTTTGGTTCAGTTATCTGATTACTTTTCTCGGTTAACTGAATTGACCACAAACGTCTACTTTAAACATGATTTTTGTTGTGATCAATTTTCATTTTTAATTTCACATAGGAGCACAAATTTAATCACTAATTAGGATCCTAAAATTCATCACATCAACACAAAAATATAACGCATTTAATAATGTCGTGTGTGATCCCAATTCGGGTTGCATTAAGAGTATAAGAGTATTGAGTTGTTTTCACCTAATTTCTTCAGGATCTTCAACACTCTTCATCTCTTCATTGTCCATCTTTGCACCCTTAAGATTTTCTTCATGATACAATCAATAAATGAAACTCTTTTTCAGAAACACTCAACAAACACATCAATTCCACGAAAAATATCAACCTTTAATTGTTCATCAAAATCTCGGGATAAAAAATCTCTCCATTTTTTATGATGAGAATTAACTTTGATGTTTTCTTCTAAATAAAAATGTAACCACACCCCCCTAAATCTGAGTACGTATTTAACTCATTTAAGCACTATCATGAAGGTAAATTCAAACAATTCCATAGATATTCAACATAAGCCCAAAAAATCAGTATAATGATAACGATATTCAAAAAAGCAAAATATAAACAATTCAACATAGATCTATCTTTAATCAGTGCAATGCTTAGGCGAACAAATTCCTAAACTTCAACTAAATTCTTTAAAGCTCAATTTCACCATGATCTTCCCCTTCGTCAAACAAATTTCTCATTTTAACATCAAACAAATTCTCCCCCTTTATCATCTCAAAAAATGGAGGCGGGGATCCAAAAACATCATTCTAGGCAAACATCGTTATGCCTAGTTATGCCTAAACCTCGAATAATTTTCATGAACTGATCTTCTGCTAAAGGTTTGGTAAAGATATCGGCAAGAAGATCAGAGGTATCAATATACTCAATAGTAACATCCCTTTTCTGAATGTAATCGCAAATGAAATAATGTCTAATATCTATATGCTTAGTTAGTGAGTGCTGTGTCAAATTCTTACTTAAACATATAACACTTTTACTATCACAATAAATAGGGACTTCCTCTATACATATTCCAAAATCATTTAATTGTTACTTAACATATTGAATTTGAGCGCAACAATTACCAGCTGCCATATACTCAGCCTCAGTAGTCGATAAGGCAATTGACTTTTGTTTCTTGCTAGACCAAGAAACTGATGCATGTCCTAAAAAATGACATGACCTGCTTGTGCTTTACTTGACTTTGCATCTGACAAAATCAGCGTTGGAGTAACTAGTTAACTTGAAGTTACTCCTGCTACGATGCCATAATCCTAGGCCACTTGTCCCTTTCATATAATGAAAGATCCGCTTTACCACAGTTAAATGCGATTCTTTAGGACAAGACTGAAATCTTGCACACAAGCATACACTAAACATTATATCAGGTCTGTTAGCAATAAGATATAACAAACTACCAATCATACCTCGATACATTTTCTCATACGTTTTTGTTTGTATCGTCTTTGTTTATTTTCGTAGCTGTTGCCATGAGAGTTTTATACTTTTTAGCGCCATCCAAGCCATACTTTTTCAGCAACTCTTTGGTGTACTTGGCTTAATTAATAAAAATCTCTTATTTGGTATGTTGGATTTGCAACCCAAGAAAGAAGGTCAACTCCCCCATCATATTCATTTCAAATTCGATTTGCATTATCTTGGAAAACTCTTCGCAAAAATATTCATTAGTAGAATCGAAGATAGTATCGTCCACATATATTTTCAAATAACTCAATATTTTACGATATCATTTGCCAACATCTGTTTGGATTGAATCAGAATCATATAATGGTTAACGCACAAGAACATGGATCATATCTCAATAATAACATGCATATTAAAGATTTATCTCATAACATTGTAGATTCCTTCCAAAATAATAATCATTTAAAAAATCAGAAGACAGGAAACATATGACAAGGTTATTATTATCATGCATATAGCTAAGCACTTAATGCCTATAAAGATATCTATGTACAAAAATATCAACTTAAGCACAGATTGATATATCATGTATATTTAACTGATCGTATATATGATAACAAAAATAGATTAACGTGATTTCACAAGGTAATACCAATCATGTAAGCTTAAATTTATACGATATGCCAATAGGTAGGATCTTGATTAATACTGATTTTATCAAATATTTCTTAGCAATATATATTTCATCAATAAACCAGTATTAGCTAACAATAGAATTACACGTAGGCATATAATCAGAGCATGATATTTATAGAGATATGAGTCAATTTTTGTAAATTAGATAATAATTTCACATTACATAAATTTCTTACATAATCAGGCATTATAACAAATCAAAATGCCATTTCAAGATACATAGAAAATCAACTTAATTCAACTTATTTGTATAAAAAATGTATGACATAAATGACAACACATTATACAAATAAACTTACTAATATGCATATGTAACAAATACTAGTGAGAGCAAAAACACTTGATTCGTTTTAAGTCACTAACATATTTCAAAATCAAATACATGAACAATCCTCAATATATACACATCATAAATACATGCTAATATACTTTAATTAAATGTGATTCTCAAAATCACCATGAACTGTTTCTAATACAAAAAAAATAAGCACATCATTTAGTATAAGTTTTAGAAACCATAACCAACTTCCCATTTGGCAAGTCAGACACCTCAGTCTTTAACAAATTTAATGAATTTAAACTGCGAAGGGTTAGGAGTACCTCTTATATCTTTCGGGACGACTTTGCTTTTTCACCTCATTTGTACCAATGACTGATTTGGATGCACAAATTCTCTTGGCCTATCTGTATTTTCTAAGCCTTTGATTGTTGCCATTTGATTCAATGATATTTCCATTTGCACGTGTTACTTGTGGCTTCCTGGTGATATCCCATCTTGGCTTTGGTAAATATTTTATGTTTGCACGTGTCGCTTGTGGCTTCTTTGTAACTTCACATCTTGACTTTGGTACATCTTTTCGCTTTGTCAGTGTCTCTTATGGATTCTTGGTGACTTCTTATCTTGACTTTGATGTAACCTCTTTATTTGTTTCTTCTAGTCTAGTCCCGACATTATGTAACTCTGCACAAGATATTTGCATAGCTCTCTTTGATATCTATTTTATTTTGGATCCATTTTTGTTAGACATAAACTTAGGGTTCCTGAATGGAAATGATACTTGAAAATGTCCAACTCTATTGCAATAATAACATCTCAACTTCGATTAATTATCATAGATAGCACGAGAAGTAAAACATAAATTATTTCTAACAATAGCAACCTTACAATCATTGACTTGTGATGAAGGATGAGACGATGAAATATATTCACTTCCATAGATTGTTTTAAAAGATAAATAAATATTTTCAGAAGCTTTTGAAATAGACTTGAGGTCGAATTTTGATTTTTCATAATTTTTCTTAAGTAAATTGATACTTAATTCAAGATCTGAACTTTGCCTGGAAATCACGTCAAAATCATTTTTTAAAATTTTGTTTTTATTTTCAAGAAAATTCATTTTCGAGAGCAAATTATTAATTTAAAAAATGACATCTAAAAATTATTTTATTTCACAATAGTCGTCCAGATGTACTTTAGATTTCTGAACATTTTTTATTTTTATTTTTCAAAGAATCAATTTTTCTTTTTAAACTCAAGTTTTCTTTAGCAAAAAGAAGTGAGAAAAAATAATTTTTCCATGACAATATGAACATTTGCATTATCATCATCTCCATCACTTCTACTAATTTTACAAGAATCATAAATAACATTATCATATACGGATCTATCACCTTCAAGGGAGGATACACAAAAAATATTTTTCATGGTGTGTGCCACATGATCGGTTTAGCTAGGATTTTAAGCCTATAGAGCAGAAACCAACTCTGATGCCAATTGTTGGCCTAGTGAGCTACCAAGAGGGTGGTGAATTGAGTAGTTAGAAAAATTTAAACAATTAAATCTTTCAATACTTAAATTATCAAATAACCAATTTATCTTAAATCAATTATTATCTTCGTTACACAGCGGATAAATATTTATTTTCTTAGTGCACACCCAAATAGAATATGATAAAAAATAATAACAAAGCAGCACACTAAGGTATATCTTGGTTCAACAAGCTACCCTTGCCTAATCTAGTCCCCCGAGTTCGACAGAGATTCGTAACCACTAAACCCTTTGATTTCTTTACCAGGTAGGAACTAAATCCTTACATTTTTTTTCCCAGGTTAAGGAAGAACCTTATATTTTTACCAAGTTAAAGATTAATCTAATTCTATTACAAGAAGAATCACCACCAAATCATTTTCCGAGCTAAAGATCAAACCTAATTCTTTCACAGGCTAAAGATCAAACCTCACAACTCTCACAAGTATCATTTTCATAGGTAAGGATGGAACCTTCACAATTCACTCAATTCAATTCGAGAAGAATCAAAACCTAGTTATTTTAAAGGGAAAAGAATAACCTAACCTATTTATACTTAGGACAAAGATCAAACCTTAATATTTTTACTGGAAAAGATTGAAACCTAACCACCTAGACGAGACACAGGCTCAACTGTGTCTAATCTGCTCAAACTCACAAATACACAAAAAATATGAGTTTCTTCTCATAAGGAGCTTTTACTACCTCAAAATAGATTTAGTTGATTAATGTCCCAAATTTTACTATGTGATAGATATAATTTGAGGCAATTTAATATCTGATTATAAATAAGTATGGGTAACACAAATTAAATAACGTAATAAGATAATCACACAAAATCATTTTAAAAAGATTTTTTAGGCTTTTAGATTTGAAAATAATTTTCTAAAAATCTTATCAACCAAGCAAATATAATAATATGAAATCAAAATAAGGAATAATAGCTTAGAAAGATCTCACCGGGATAACACCGAAGAATGTGAATAGAATCACAAGATAGCACGAATCGGTGACGCCAGAACAATCAATGATTTAAATCAAGAACTTTAAAAAATATCATTCTCGAATAAATCGCAGCAGAATGATAACACTTAAAAAAGAGTAGGAATTGATATTCTTGATATCTTGATCACAATCTCGTAGATCTAATTATATAAACTAGTATCAAGCCCTCCAATGACTACTTTTCAAAAGATATGCCTCTAAACGGTACTCTTAGACCCCATATAATAGTTCCTTTCAATTTTGGGATATTTCACTTAAAAATAACTTTCAAAATTCTTAAATAAGTCCATAAAATATTTCATAATTATCAATCACAAAGATATGAAGTATTTAACTAATCAAATTGAGAGAATAATTAATTATGTGAATCAAATTAGTAGGAATTCAAAATATATGAGCCATATCTTCAACAAGATCAGATCCCCCAAATTTCTCCCTCGGAATCATAAAAAATGGCTAGTTTTTCACCAGAAGACTAAGATCCTCAAAATCTCAACTGAAACAGTAGGTTGACCGATTGATACAACGTGCAAACCAAGCCAAACAGAACAGGCAGTCGGTTGACCGATTGGTTCAGAGAGTTTTCCCTACCAAACTCTAGCATAATTAGTTGACCGATTGAGTCCCAATTGGTTCAGAGACTTCCAACTTTAGAACCTCAAGTCCACCGGTTGATCGATCGCCAATTGGTCGATTGACCGATTGGCTATTGGTCGATTAACTGATCAGTTCAGGGACTTCACCTTTTGCTCCAAAAACCTCACTGTTTCAATCGGTTAACCGATCCTTTCTGATTAGTTAATTGATTGATGTTGGTTGGTTAATTCTATCACCAATTTCCCCCCCAAAACCCAACGTTTGATTCAGTTGACGTATTGCTTTTCTCTATTGACTGAATCCACCGGTTGACCGATCGCCTATTGGTCGATTAACCGATCAGTTCAGGGACTTCACCTTTTGCTCCAAAAACCTCACTATTTCAATTAGTTAAACCAATCCTTTCTGATTATTTAAATGATTGATGTTGGTTGGTTAATTCTATTACCAATTTCCCCCCCAAAACCCAACGTTTGATTCAGTTAACCGATTGCTTTTCTCTATTGACTGAATTGACCCCAAACTTTAACTTTAAACATGATTTTTTACTTTTTTCAATTTTTATTTTCAATTTCACGTAGGAGCACATATTTAATCACTAATTAGGATCCTAAATTCATCATATCAACACACAAAAATATAACTCATTTAATAGTGTCATGTGTGATCCTGATTCGGGTTGTATTAAGAGTATAAGAGTATTAAGTTATTTTTACCTAATCTTTTCAAGATTTTCAACACTGTTCATTTCTTCACTGTCCATCTTTGCACCCTTGAGATTTTTTTCATGACATAATCATTAAATGAAACTTTTTTTCTGAAATACTCAACAAACACATTAGTTCCACAAAAAACATCAACCTTTAATTGTTCATCAAATCCTCGGGATCAACACATCAACACAAACTATAAATCTGGGAGGGGGGGGGGGGGGCGGGGGGGCGGGGCGCTCTTCTCATTTTGTTTTAAGTATTGATGGCCTATATTCTCTCTCTAAACTTGAGCACATCTCTCGGGTCCTAGGCTTCTCAAGCAAATTTCTCAAAACACACGTCGTTATTCTATCGAAATCCAGTCAAGGAAGGAATTCTTGAAGTTCTTAGAATAAGAAAGGACGAAAGGAGGAAGGGTTAGGGACGACTACATCGCCTAAGTAGGTTGTTGTTCTTGGGTTCTTGGCTAGGAACTCAAAAAACCGCAACCACCGATCAACCATCGTCTAAACACCGATCAAGGAGAAGGAGGTAAACGCTTATGGATGACCACATCCCCTAAGTAGGTATGTTTCTACCAAACCCCCAATGACTCTTGGTTGATTTTGTGCATATTGTCTTGTATATAGTAGGATCTTGTAAATAATATACTCACTTTCATGTTCTTAACACATAAAACCCATAAAAATCAAACAAAGTCGAAGAATAACCTAATAAGCATTTGATTTTGTCAAGAACATCAAGCAAACACCTACCCTTAACCATAACAACAAAATAAGGGTTAAACATTTGAGGTTCTTGAAAAAATCAAAGGTTTGTTTTAAGGTTGTGATTTAGGCCTGTTTGACCAAAACTAACTTAGATTTAACCAAAACTAACCCAACTTTTTCAAACATAACACGACTGAACTACGTTCGACCTGATCTTTGGTAACCATCCAAAGTATGTAGGCAGCCCATAAGGGTTTGGTCACACCTCTAATAATGAATCTAATTTTCAATGAGACAAGACTAAACTACGTCCGACCTAATCTTTGGTAACTACCCAAAGTACGTAGGTAATTCATAAGGGTTCAGTCGCACCTCTAATAATGAATCCAGTTTACAACAAAACAAGAATGAACTACGTTATACTTGATCTTTCGTAATCACCCAAAGTACGTAGGCAACCCATGATATGGGTTCGGTCACCTTAAACAATAAAAAATATATTTTACCTTAACTAGACTGAACTACTTTCGACCTAATCTTTGGTAGCCACCCAAAGTATGTAGGCAACCCATAAGGGTTCAGTCGCACCTCTAATAATAAACCATGTTATTTTCCAAACCAGAACAAACTACGTGATGACCTGATTCTCATTCGAGATACATAGGCAATCTATGTGCGGGTTTGGTCGCATATCCAAGCAACTTAGTCTTAATTTGCATTTTATTTAGTATAGATTGCATATTTAGATATATGTCTGTATATAAATTGTTATTAGGTGTCGCATACTAGTAGTAGCTGTAATATTTACCTGCTTTCCATTAAATCATGTCAAAAATACATAAAAAAGAACAAAAACTTTAAAAGGGGGAATTATTCTTGTTTAAATGAATAAAAGAAAACTGTTTGGATAGTGTTTAACAGTGAATATCTATTTAGACTGTGACACCATTTTTGGACGGGTGTCTAACACCTTTTCCGAGCATAACCGACTCCCGAATTTAAAGAATATCTCTGGTACATAGACCTATGGAAGTCAAAACACAGGCCATTTCAAAAGGAAAAATGAATTTCTAAATTCCCGTTGACCTAGCACAACATTTAACCCCATTCTAGATGGTAACTCTATTTTTCATAAAAATCTTGGCCCAAGAAGTTTTTCAAAACCGACGCTCAAAAAATCCCTTGAAAAACTATTTTAAAAAATGAACGGATTTGGATAACTTAGCGAGAAAGTGATGAAATTTGTTTTCATCTTCTTCTTGATTCTCTACTTCTTCTGCTAATTGAAATTCGGGGTGCATCAGGCGTACAAGGTAATACTTAATTCATTAGAAAGTACTTAAGCAACTAAAGGCAAAAGCAGAGATAAATATTGTCTTCCTAAAGCTTCTGGTCTTTTGGGAAGCTTATGATCCCTAGTTGGATGAGATCCTTAATGCGGTTCTTGAGGATGTGGCACTGGTTAGTGTGATGATCACCCTTATAGAGTGGTATTGACAAAACCTACGGGGGTTAAACCTCAGATCTTGAGGGTTTCCATGGTAAGGGGAAATTGGTACTAATAGCTTATGTTTTAAGCCGTAGCATTAGATTTGAGAGAGTGGAACAGGGAGTGGGGTGAACCGTGTTTTCTCTTTAGGTGATTGGTCGCGGGCTTGAGAAGAGATATTTGGATAAGCTAAGTATGGGGAAGAGATAAAAGATTGGTATTCTAGGTGGATAGGGGTCCCGATTATTGGGGTTGTATGCAGACTTCCATCTTTTGGGGTATTTAACTTACTACAGGGCTAACAAGGCTAGTATGGACTGTCTGATTTTTTTTGGTCCATGTAGTCCATATGTTCCCATATTTTGGAGATTTCTCATTGGATTGAGTTTTCCTTAGGTTCGGGGTATTTTTATAGCCATGCTACAATAACTTTCTGTGGCAATCCATTTTCCATGAGGGAGCTTCTTGATTTGTAATCCATCCCAATCCTTTATTGGGCTAAGGGTATCTTTAGGTGGCGGTGATTGGTCTTCTTTTGGTCTGGCTCAAAGCTTGTTTATGAGAGGTAATACTTCCTTGCATCGTAGAAATCTTGGAGTTATTTTGAGTACTTCTGACTGAGGGAGGGATCGAGTCTATTTTTTTTTTTTTTTTTTTTTTTATCTTGCAAGTGGATCTTGGATGAGTTTTTGGCAAAAGTTACATAAAGCAATTTTTTTTTTTTTTTTTTGGATTATTAAGTGTTTAGGAACTTAGATCTTGACTAATGAATTATAAGGGTTTTCTTATGAGAATTATCCTTACGCATGATTGTATCATTTTCTTCCTAAAAATATGAATCATTTCTCTTAGGACTCGATGAAAGGTCTAAAATACCTTTGAATTCATGATGTCTGTCTAAGGGTGATTCTATTTTGACAGTCTGACGGGTGAACCTTAGCTGACTTCTTAACGAAGCAGATTTCAACTTACTTGAGCAATTATGAACCTAAATTGAGTTTCTATGTTAATTATTCTCATCGTGTATTATTTTTATTATATGGTCTTGTGAGAAAGGAAATTTGTATCATGCTTAGGATGTGACATGTAAATCCTAGAGAGATGTGACCCTAGATATGTTTATTATTAGATCGCATAGATTTCATAGGGTGGAGACACTTTCTTGCATCTTGGTAAGCTTGGCTTGATTTTGCGAAGTTGATTATACCTTGTTGTCTTAGTGTATGAACCTTTAGATGGGTGTTTGGCAAAAGCTATTTTTAGATGACTTATTGAGATATGGTTTTTATGTACATTTTTCAAAAGGCGAATGTATTTTTGAATTATCAAGGCAAGATTTTTTATGTGCATTATTTCATATGCAAGAGGCATTCATGATTTATATGGAGGTTAACGCCATATTAAAGAGTTTCCTATACTAAGCAAAAATAAGGATTTCTCTTTCCAAAGCAATAGATGTAGAAACTAATATACATAAGGTAAAATAAATTTTCTCTATCCAAGATAGTGTCTTAATGTAAAAAGCTTCGTTGGGTGTCATTCTATCCTAGGTTCACCATATGAGCTTCACGACTTTTTTACTAATGCGTCCTAGAAAATGTCCGGTTCCCAAATCTTCAAACCTCCAGCATCCTCTCTAAGGGAACATCCATCGTTTGTTGGTGATCCGAGTGAGGCTAGTTCACAACCGATCTCGCACGGATAAACTGCGCGGCCTTGTTTCTTTTGACTCATTTTTTAATCCTACAAGGTTTTGAGGCTTAGATCGGCGTGATAAAATCGCATGACTTCAACCCCTATAGCCGCCTCCTAATAAGGTCCACGACTTTAGGTTTCTCAAAATATGTAAATGAAATGTGGTGCTCGTGCCTTGGAGAGAGCTTACAGAAAATAAAATGTTGAAATATAAAGATAGTAAATAAATGCAATAGAGTAATGACATTAAATAAAAACAGGAAAATGCAGGGTATAAAGCAAGATACATGCAAATAGTAAAACAGGAAATAAATTCATTTACACGCATATATGCATGCTAAATTAAATATTCATAATGATTTTTTTTTTTTTATTATTTGTTTTTAGGTAAAAGGGAATTATTATGTTTAAAATTGAAGACGTATTTCTTGGACTTTGTTTGGACTTAAAGATAGATTTAAACTCCGACTAGGCTTGACCCTTAAAAATCCCCAGTGGAGTCGGCAGCTGACGCACCATGGATTTTGGAAAAAGATACGAGAGAAGAAGAAGAGGAAGTTTGGTTTTCTCCTTGTCAAAATTTGTTCATTTTTCAGAAAAATAATTTCAAGGGCTTCTATAGGCACCGGTTTTGAAAACGTTTCTTTGGGCCAAGATTTGTTTAAAAAATGGAGTCGTCACCTAGCATTGAGTTAAATGCTGTGTGTAGACACCGCATTTTGTCCCGTTCATTTAAGTATTGAATCTAAAGTACAAGTTTGGATAAAATTTAAACTAAAATTTAAAGAGAACGAGTTTCTGCCTTAGATTACATTAGATACTACAACAAATCCAAAAACCATATGAAAACAAAAATTGTTAATTTGATTTGAATTCGGTATAAGTAAGAAGTTTCGGGTCAATCTTGAAATTTCTAAAGTTAATGGAGACTAAATTGACAATATTAAAGGTTGATTTTTCAATAAAATATTTTTTAATATGATTAAATTAGTTACTACCCTTCTAATTTAAGGAAATTTTACTAATTACCTTTATTTCCCGTTTTGACCCGTGAAATTTGTACTATCACCGGTTTTGTCTAATTGACACAAAAAATATTTCTTTAATTTTCTTGATTAAAGTACTAATCTCCTAAAATCAAGCAAAAATCCTTGATTAGCCAAACTTCCATCATGAAACTTAGTTACCTAAGGTTGCTAGTATCTAAAACATAGTTAAAAAAATAATCAAACCAGTTTCCATCATGTCAAAGCATTTAAGACCCTTCACATCATGCATTTAATCAACCATTAAATGGCATTCAATAAGAGATCTTTTGGCGAGATTCTCTAACAAATATCTCATGATGAAAGTTTAGTTACTTGGAAGTAACTAGCGGTTACAAAGTTAACTGAATCAATTTTCATCATGGAAATGCATTTAATTCCCTTCAAATCATGACATTAAATTCCATTAATGAACACATTCAATGAATGCATTAATGAGAATATTAAATGAGGAGATCTTTGTAAGATTTTCTAGTAAATATCTAAGTAACTTAGTTACCAATAGTAACTAGTACTTACAAGGCTAACCGAATCGAATTCCATGGAATTAAGCATCTTAAATGCATTAAATATCATGTGTGAAAGCATCTAATGGGCATTAATGGAAAATATCTTGCAAGATTTGGGTGAATCATTAAAAAATCTATATGATTACCTAGGCAATCTAGAATATCTTCATCACATGCTTATTAACTAGCATTGATTGGCCTTAAACGGTCATAAATAGCATTAAATGACCATGTGCAACAGGCTGGGCATGCCAGCACATTGGTGAATGCGCAGACTACTCGTTACCTATTAAAAGCAACATGTTTTCATTCAGAAACAAGCTTGGCCAGATCCCTTCTCTTTCTGGACTCGAATTTCTCTCTTGGGTCTTGGGATTTCCTGAACTTTCTACCCCATTAAACAACCTAAAATCCTTCCAAAAAGGCTCCTAAAAGGTGTTTTTGACACTCTTTTAACAAGAGATCAAGAAGTTGTTGAGCAACAACCAAGAAGACGGAAGAAGATTAAAGAAAGAGAAAAAGGAAAATGCTAGGGAAAGACTACTCCCCTAAGTTAGGTAAGTTCTCCTAAACTCCTCGTTTAATTTTGTTTAAGTACCTTTATATTACTTGTATATAGTGTACTTGGGTAGTTCTTAGAGGCTTAGATCATGTACATAGTATAAATAGCATGTTTTGTGTCAAGAACATCATGAACACTAAGGTTTATGCATAGCATGTTTGACTCTATCAGGAACACATGAAACCGAATTCCAATGAACTAAAACAAACCACCGATGACGGACTACCAACTACTAACTACTAACAACTAACATTTACTTTTCCTACTCTAGCCTAAATCATAGCCTAGCACCTTCGGGGATAAGTGTGCACCTTCTTTAGAGACATTTCCATCTTCTTAGTTATGAGTAGGATTGGCACATACATTATATATTTTCTTGTCTTCCAAACTAAAAAAGTAAACCTTAACACTAAACTTGCTTAAGTAAGTAAGTTCGGTTGGAGTGTTCTTGACAAAATCAAACATGCATATTCACTTACCATTTGTGTCATTTTTGTTCTTATCTTGTCTTAGATAAATAAATAAATAAAAATAAATAAAAAGTAAAAAAATGAAAAAAAACGTTTTTCACATAAGAGTTTTCAACATGAAAATACTAGGTGTTATACTCTAAAAAACAAATTGTTGTCTAATATTTTTTATAAATAAGTGTTTTACAAACTTTTCCTTAAATAGATAAACAAAAAAAGAAATAAAAAAAATCATCTCATAGTGAACTATGTTTCGACTTGATTCCCTGTGAAAAAAGAGATACGTGGGCAACCTTTGCAGGTTCAGTCGCTAAATAAAAATAAATAAAATATTTTTTTTAAGCTAAGTGTCCAAATAATAATAATAATAAAATAAAAAAAAAAAAAAAACCGGGGCCAAACTTGTCAATTCTTCTATAATAGATAGGTGGTCTTAAAGAGGGACATTTGTTATTTATTTTTAATTTGTTGCTGCTTAAAATAAATAATTTTTTCGTGTTTTCCTTACATAAAAGACAATATATATATATATATATATATATATATATATATATATATATATATATATATATATATAAAAGGGGGAATATGTGTGTTAACCAAAATCGAAAAAAATTTCTTGGACTTGTTTAAACGTAAAGATTCATTTAAACTTACGTACTATCTTCGGACGGGTGTCTTGGGGTGCCTAACACCTTCGTTGAGTATAACTGACCCTCGAACTTAAAAGAACTATCTGTTAAAGACCAACTATTGTTGAGTCAAACCTTGGGCCATTTTAAAATAAAAAAATATTTTCCAAAATTTTGATGACCTAGAACCTCATTTAACTCAATGCTAGATGACGACTCCACGTTTTAAATAAATCCAGGCCCAAAGAACATTTTCAAAACTGGTGCCTAGAGAAGGCCCCTGAAACTTTATTTTCTAAAAATGAAAGGATTTTTGAGGATTCGAGAAGGAGAAAACAAAACCTTGTTTTCCTATTCTTTCCATAATCTTCTTTTCTCTTTTCCAAAATCCGGGGTATGTTAGTTGGCGACTCCACTGGGGGACTTTTGAGTGTTAAGCCTAGTTGGAGTTTAAATTTATGTTTACGATTAAATAAAGTCCAATAAATATGTCTTCGGATTTTGAAAATAAATAATTCCCTTTAAAAAAAATAAATAAATAAATAAATGAGTTCTTTTATGTTAATTCTTATATGATTCATGTTTACATATTGCATTCATTTACCTACTTTCTTTACTTTACTGCATTTTAATTTATCATCTTTAAATTTCTGCATTTTAGTTTTCGTAAGCTCGCTCCAATGCACGAGCACCACTTTGCATTGTATATCATGAGAAAAATCTAATACCAAAAACCTCATAGGGATAGGAGGTCAGCAGTAGAGGCTAAAGTCGTGCTATTTTATCATGCCGATCTAAGCCCCGATACCCAGTTAGGACTTATAAAGATGAGTCAGTAGAAGCAAGGTCATATGGTATATCCGCTGGGATCCGACTTCGAAACTTGCCTCACTCGGATCACCAACCAACGATTGATGTTCCCTTGGGGAGGATGCCGGAGGTTTGAATATATGGGAACCGAACCTTTCTAGGATACGTTAGTAGAAAAACCATGAACCTCATATAGTAAGCTTAGGATAGAACGGTACCCAAAACCCTTTTGTATATAGAACACTATCTTAGAGAGAAATTTTACTTTTATCGCATGTACATTTGTTTACTTTTGTTATGTTAGATTTGTAGAATGAAATTTCTAGGACTAATAGGGGCATAATGGACAATGTAAGAATTTTCGTTCTACCTCAGGCACCGTAGACTTGCTCAAATAAAAAATCCTTTCAAAATTGGATTAAGGAGAAGTTGTGAGAGAAGAACGAGAATCCTTTTTTTTATTAGTAAAACAAAAATTCATTAAACTTATGTAAGTCATAAATGCCCATTATATCTAAAATAATGTATATAAAAAAAATAAAAATATAAAAAATAAAAATAAAATAAAACCTTGCTTTAATAAACTCATAAATAAATCATCTTTAAATAAATAAACCCATCTCAATAGTCGTCTAAAAATAGCATTTGTCGAACAACCATCTAAGGTTCGTACGCTAAAGACGCTAAGCTGGGATCAACATCACGATACCATGCTGACCATGCTAAGATGCAAGGAATAGTTGTTGCCTTGAAGAAAGAGCTAAATGAGAAGAACCCATTATCACTCCTTGGAAAGATCAAGCAAGAACCATTGTCTCCACTAAGACAAATGAAAATGAGTCCATTAAACAAATAAAAGAAATTTCACCTTGTAATAACTACAATAACATCGGAGTATGGAGACATGACCCTAAGCCCACTCACCGAGAATGGATCGCCACAGAGAACTGTGAAAAAGCCTATTGGGTAACCTATTCAAAGCCCATGAAGGAAGTCAACAACCACGACATCAAATGGGAGGATGAATACGAGAATGACGCCAACGACAAGAGATTCAGGAGATGATTGGACTGTTGATACAGAATCGATGATTGAGACCCCAAACTTGTCGATTCTTCTATAATTGGTAAGTGATCTTAAAGGGGGACATTTGTCATTTATTTTTAATCTGTTGCTGCTTAAAATAAATAAATTTTCCTTATTTTCCTTATATAAAAATGCATAAAAAGAAAAAAAGATATAAAAAGAGAGAAAGTTAGTGTGTTAACCAAAACCGAAAGAAATTATTTGGACTTGTTTAAATGTAAAGATTCAAACTTATGTACCACATTCGGACGAGTGTCTTGGGGTGCCTAACACATTCCTTGAGCATAATTGACCCCCGAACTTAAAATAATTTTCTGCTAAAGACCAACTGTTTTTGAGTCAAAACTTGGGTCATTTTAAAATATCAAATGATTTTTCAAAATTCAGATAACCTAACATACCATTTAATTCAATGTTAGGTGGCGACTCCATTTTTAAATACCCAAAGGACGTTACTGGCACTTAGAAAAGCCCCCTGAAACTTTGTTTTCCAAAAATGAATGAATTTTTGAGGATTTTGAGAGGGAGAAAGGAAAACCTTGTTTTCCTCTTCTTCCCGCTCTTTTTTTTTTTTCCTCTTTTCCAAAATTCGGGGTTCGTTGGTGTGTTAAGTCACAGAAATTTCGAAAATCATTTTTATTTTAGAAATGACCCAAGTTTTGACTCGAAAAAAAACACAGTTGGTCTTAACCAGAGATTTCGTTAAAGTTTGGGAGTCTGTTATGCTCGGGAAAGGTTTTAGGTACCTCAAGACACCTGACCGAAGTTGGTACCTAAGTTTAAATAAAATTTTAAATTCAAACTAGTTCAAGTAATTTTCTTCGATTTTTGTTAACACACTAATTCCCAATTTTATTATTTTTGATTTTTTTATGTTTATTGTATGTAAAAGAGATAAAAATATTTTAAGGCAACAACAAATAATATTTTAAGACAACAACAAATTTGACCACTAGGGAGAATTTTTATTGTTTAGTTAAGGATATTTTGACAAAACTAGTATACATTTTTTAAAGAGAAGAAAACGAGTAAAATAATTCTAAGAAAAATATTTTATTGGAATGTGAAAAACCATATGTTTTTAAGTAAAGAAAACATGATTAAAAGAAAACAAAAGTTTTAGCTATAAAAACCAAGTATATAAAAACTTTTATTTATGAAAATAATTTAGAAAAATGAAAGATTCAAAAATCTTCTTTTGGGAAAATCTAAAAAAACAAAATTATTAAAAAATAAATTTTAAAATTTGCTAGTTTTGAAAAAATAGAGGTTGAAATAAAAGAGTTAAAGAATTTGGAAGAGATATTTTTTGCAAAAAGAAAAAAAAAACTTTTGTTTTAAACAACTTCTTGGAAAAACATCTCTGTGAAAACTTGAAAAAAATAGTTCTAAAAAGCATGATTTAAAAGGGTTATTAGAGAAAAACAAGAATCCTTTTTAAAAGAACTTTATTTAGGAAACCTTAAAAAATTAGGGTATTTTATCATGGGTCCTAAGACCCATTTTTAATTTATTCTTATACCCATGTAGCCATTTAAGTTTAGAGAAAAAATCAATTGATATATGATAATTGTTTATTGTACAATAACATTTACATTCCTTCATTCATTATATTGATGTTGACATTGTTGTTGTGCAGCAATTTTTGCATCTCTCATTCATCATGTTGCTATTAATATTGTTGCTGGGCAATAATATTTGCATCCCTCATTTATTATATTGCAATTGATGTAGTGAGAGCATACATATTTGAGTTTATCTTAAATAATAAATATATATGTGGTATTTTCTCAATATGAACTTACAAAAAGTGGTCCATTTTAATTTTAATGGTAAAAATGAGGTTCTCTCTAATTTTTCCAAAAAATTATTTTTGAAAAGAAGAAACCTTCTTTTTAAAAAAAAAACGTTTTCTAGAAAATAACAAGAAGTTAAAAAAAGAAAAGAAAAGATATTCTTATGAAATAAGTAAAAATGGTTTTTTCGTAAAAACTTGTTAAAGACATATTTTTGAGAAAAATATAAAGACTTTTTTTAAGAATATTTTTTAGGTAATTTTTTTTTTTTAAAAGACAAAATGTAAAATATTTTAGGGAAAACAAGTTTCGAAAAATATTTTTAAAAGATATTAAGTCTAGAAAAATATTTTTTAAAGACATTAAGTTTAGAAAAATACTTTTAAACCTACTAAGTTTAGAAAAATACTATTTAAACACATTCTCTTTTGCAAGAAGAAACTTCAAAATCATTTGTAAGAAAACTAAGGTGGCGTTTGGTAACCGTTTTGTGCCCATCCCATGTAGTAGGATGGGAATGGGATGAGAATTTTTTGGGAACAAAATTGTGTTTGGTAACGATATTTTTTTTGGGATCCAGGAATAGAATCGCGTTTCGTAACAAATTTTATCCAAGAAATCAAGAATGAATAACCACAATCAAGAAATCATCATGCAATCAAACCCTAAACAACAATTAAAATCGAAATTCTAAAATCCAATCGAAATTGAAATTGAAATTGAAATCCTAAACCCCAATGAAAATCGAAATCCTAAAATCCAATTGAAATCGAAATTGAAATCAAAATCATTTCGACAATCGAAATCCGATTTGGGTTTCAAAATGGAAATCGAAATCCAAAATTGATTTCGATTTTGAAATAGAAATGGAAATCAAAATTCAAAATTGATTTCGAACTAGAAATCGAAATCCAATTTCGAAATAGAAATGAACATTTGTTCGATTTCGATTTCGAAATCGAAACCGAAATAGGGTTTCGATTTCGATTTCGAAATCGAATCCCTATAAGCAGCGGACGAAGATGACAACGAAGGAGGCCAGACGAGGAGGACGACGGATGAAGGTTCAATTTCGAACCAAAGGAGGAGGACGACGAAGGTGACGCGAACAATGACAACGATGATGACGAACCAGAGGAGACGACGACGAACCAGAGAAGACGACGACGACGAACGTGATGGAGATTGACCATGGAGGACGACGATCGAAGGTGAAGGTGATGAACACAGTTGATCTCAATTTTTTTTTTGTTAAGTTGTTTTTTTGGGTTGGGAATGAGATGGGAAATCTTGGGTACAATTTTTTTTTTTGTTTGTCAAGCTATTATAAAAAAATGGGCTCAATTCTGGGATGGGAATGGAATGGTAATGGAAACAAAAAAATGGGATGGCTTACTAAATGCTATGCTCAAAATGTAATCCCAAAAATGTTGGAATGGGATGGGAATAGTTGGGATGGGAGTGGTTACCAAACGGGGAAGTTTTTTTTTTTTTTTTTTAGAGTAAAACACAAAAGTTCTTTTTTGTGAAGAAAAACTTTATATGTAACTCATTTTTCTCTTTTCATTTTTTCTTGTCTTTTGTTTGTTTAAGGAAAAATAAAGACAAAACATGAAACTTAAAGTCAAATGCACTTTTTGTTTTTGGTAAAAAACACCAGGACCAAATTAACTTGCTTAGGCAAGGTTATGTTATCATTTACTTTTTGTTAGTAAAAAAAAAAAGTATACATACATATATACACACACACACACACACACACACACATGCATGACCAATATTACTCATAACTAAGAAGGAAGGTACACAGATTTTTGAAGAAGGTACACACTTATTCCATAAGGGAATAAAAAGTCTCCTTTTATTCTGCCTCTTAGCCACAAGGGTCTTGGCATAGATTTATATAGGGCCAGTCCGAAGACTCGCAAAAAATTTATATATGGTGTCAGTCCATGACCTGAGACTTAGTGTCAGTCTATGATCTAGGCTAAAAAAAAGGTGGTAGGCTACAGTTTGAGACTTAGTACTAGTCAAAGGCCTAGGATTAAAAAACAAAAAAAAAATGGTTGGGCCAGTCTGAGACTAAATACCAGTCAAAGGCCTATGTTAAAAAAAGAAAAAAAAAAAGGCAATATGAGATTTAATACCAATCCATGGCTTAGGCTAAAAGAATAAAGTGCAGAAAACGTAAAGCGCGAAAAGGCGCAGAATAGGAAAAGTAATTGGTTAGTAGTTAGTAGTTGGTCGGTTTATTTTAGGTTCTTTGAATTTGGTTTCTTGTATTTCTCGACAAAAGACAAATTTATAGGCACACCAAAAGTTTCTTACAGTTCTTGACAAAATACAAAGATAATATACACACCGAAAGTTTCGTATAGTTTTTGACAAAAGACAAAGATAATAAGCGCACACACACACATAGAAAAAAAAGGGTTGAAGAAGACTTAACCTTTTTCTCATTCTTTTTCTTTTTTTGCTTGGTTATTCTTGTATGGTTTCTTGAACTATTTGTAAAAGAGTGTTAACATGATATTTTCTGAGGTTTTTGAAAGATTTTTGAGAGTGTTTGAGAGGTGTAATGCTTAGAAATTAAGTAAACCCGAGAGAGAATTTGAACTTAGAGAGAGGAAGAGTCTTGATCAGTGTATGGTCCCTTGAAGAAATAGACCCTTGTTATTGACATCTGGTTACCTGCCGATTCTTGAATGCGTAGGCAATTAATTCCATTTGATTGATGGGGGCCACCCCCTTAGGTGGAAATGATTATATTTGATTGATGGGGGCACCCATTTGTCTAATTAATACTTTATTAATTGATTTTTTGAAATTAAAATTCTTAACATGAAATTAAGCTATCCAAAATATTACTGAAAAGTTCAATTTCGAAAAATAAAATATTTTTGACCGTCAATTTGATAAAACAAGTGAAAACGAACGTTTTTGGTTTCAAAACATAAATTGATTATAATTAGTGAAATTTATTTAAATTAAAGGGTAGAAACTAGACTTAAACATATTAAAAGTGATATCCATAGAAATCCCACTTTTAATTTTTTCATTCCTAATTAACTTTTAAAAAATTTCAATTTGACCCTAAACTTTTGTTTATACTGAAGTTTGATCGAATTGGCGATTTTTCATGTTTTTCTGATTTTTCATATTTTTATAATATTAAAGCATAATATAAGGCAAAAATTTGTCCCTCTAAACCTCGGTTTAAAGTTTTCTTGAATTTGCACTTTAGACCCAATACTTTTTGAAAGAAAAACAAGAGGGACAAAATCTGGTGTCTACAATAGAAAACTGTGTTTTCTCGATAGAGACCCTAGAGGTGGTGTGTTAGTCCCATAGCACCAAACGGAGATCGTCCACCTACTCATCTTTGGACTTCTCTAATCGAGTCTTCAGCGTGTACAGAATTATTCGGTTGGTTACCTCGACTTGTCCGTTGGATTGTGGGTAGCCTGGTGTTTACATGTGGTGTCAAAATCCCAGGTCTGTGCAGAAGTCGTCGAACAGGGTGCAGTCAAATTGTGATCCATGGTTATTGGCGATGCCTTGTGGTACCCCAAATTGGCACATGATGAGCTTCAAGGTGAAGTCTCTGAATCTTTGCTATAGCTTTGGCTTCAACCCATTTGGTAGTAGTTGATAACGACAACGAGAAACTTCTTTTGAGCTTCTGTGATGGGAAAGGACCCGAAGATATCCACTCCCTATTGGGTGAATGGTCAAGGTCCAGACATAGGCAGCTGACCCATAGTTGGGGTATTGAGAGCTAGTCCAATCTCTACTATTTGTTGCACTTCTTGACTAGTTCCTTAGCATCGGGTTCTATCGTTGGCCAGAAGTAGCCTTGTTTGAGTACCTTTCTAGCTAGGGATTACGATTTTGTGGATGTCCAATAGGACCAAGTGGCCTTCGTTGTGGCCCAGGCAGCAAAGTAGTGGCCTCATAAAGGAGCGTTTAAACAGGTATCATTTCAGCAAAGTTTATTGGGATGCGCGATATGAAACTTTCTTGGCCTTTATTTTCTGCTCTGGGAGGAGTTCGCTGCTGAGGTAATTATAGATGGGATCCATCCAACTAGGTTGTTGCGCTATCATCTCTACCTCATTTTCGTGCTCATCGTAACTTGGATGTGGGATTTTCTCGACCATGATGTTCCGATGCCCCGAGAAGTTGAAGGCGAAGGCTAAGCCAGTTGGTGAATCATCATGCTTGTTTTCTTTCATTGAGATCTGCTTGATGGTGATCTTCTGGAACCTTTGCATTAGGAGCACAGTTTTGCTCAAATATGCCATCATCTTGGACTGCTTAGTGGCGTACTCCTCGTTAACCTGATTTGCTATCAAGAGGGATTCATAGAATATTTCTGCCTCAGTGGCGTTGAGTTATTTGAGAATCCTTAGAAAATGCATCAATGTTTCATATCCGGTTTCGTTGTTCGTCTATTTTAAGCCGAGCTTTAGGGAATATTCCAGAATGTTGCCCTCGGGGTATAGATCACGACTCCAACCGCCGAGCCATTGTAGTTTAATAACTGATCCACATTAAATCCAATATTCGGATGAACGCAACTTGGATCTTTGACATTGTCTTTGTTTCTGGGGATTGGTCTTTCCAAGAAGGTGAATTTTGAGATAAAGTTAGCTAATGCCTGGCTTTTGATGGTTGTTCGTGGCTGGTACTCGATGTGGAATTCTCCTAGTTCGATGGACTACTTCAACGATCGTTTGGAAGTCTCTAGTTGATGCAGTATAATCCTTAGGGGTTGATTGGTAAGCGCTACCATCGGATTAGCTTGGAAATAGTATCAGAGCTTTCTGGCTGATATAATCAACGCATAAACGATCATCTCCAGGCAGGGGTAGCGGGATTCCATCCCATTCTGCGTATGCCTGACATAGTACACAAGCTTCTGAGCTACGCGCTCTTTAATTACAAGAGTTGAGCTTACGATAGTTGTTGAAGCAACCAAGTAAGTGATCATCTCCTGTCCTAGCTTTGGGGTGGTGAATATCAAAGGCTCTAAAATATACTTCTTGAGCACCTAGAAGACGACTTCATATTTGTCGGTCCATTCTAAACTCTTATTGCCACGTAAAGTATTGAAGAAGGGCAAACATTTGTTAGAAGCTTCGTGAAATCGATTTAGGGCTGCCACTCGCCTTGTTAGGCTTTAAACTTCCTTGATTGTCCTTGGGGATGCTATGTTCAGGATTAGTTTACCTTGCTGTAGGCTGGCCCGAATTCCCTTTAGGGTCACCAAGTGATCAAGGAATTTACCAGCATTGACTCCAAAGATGCACTTGCTCATATTTAACTTCATCCAATGCTTCTTGAGTACGTCAAAACACTCTTGTAAATTAGTGAAGTGGTCTTCGGTCTTCCTCCTCTTGACGAGCATATCGTCAATCTAAACCTCCATTGTTCTTCCAAACACTTAAGCGAACATTTTGTTCACCAGCTTCTGGTAAGTAGCTATAACATTCTTTAGGCTAAAAGGTATGACCTTATAGCAGTAGAGGCCTTTGTCAGTGATGACCGTCGTTTTCCCCTCGTCGAGCAGGTACATGATGATCTGATTGTACCCGTAGAATACATCGAGGAAGTTAAGCAACTCGTAGTTAATTGTAGTATCCACGATTCATCGATCTTTTGGAAAGAGAAGTAGTCTTTGGTACATGCCTTGTTCAGGTCGGTGAAGTCCATGCACATAAACCACTTCTCCATCTTTTTCTTGAGCAGAACAACATTGGCCAGCTAGAGGGAGATTTTGATTTCTTTAATCGTGTAAGCGTCCAGAAGCTTCTTCATTTCCTCTTCAATTATTGCTTGCTTCTTTGGTTTGATCTTTTGCCACTTTTAACGGACTAGTGGGTAGGTTGGGTCTATGTGTAGCCGATGTACAGAGATGTTCGGGTTTATCCCAGGAAAATTCGCATACGACCAAGCGAACACGTCGTGTTTAGCTCTCAGGAGTTCAACTAGTTGATTTCTCATGCCCCAGCTAGGGGTCTTCCAATATAGACTATTCGGTTCAGCTCCATCGGATGGATTTAGACATCTTACAACTCTTTATCGGGATGGGGTGTCAGTTGGTTTGGCTGCTCGACCCGGGGGTCCAGTATGTCTGCTGCCTTAGGCGTTCTGTTATGTCCATGGGTAAGGAGTCTTCATCAACCTTCTCGTTTCTTGATTGCTATTTGGCAGGTAGTGCTTCGGGGAGTTTCATCTCAACCACAAAGTATTCTCTGGCTACCTTCTATCTTCTGCACACTTCTCTCGTGCAGTTATTCATGAGGAACTTTAATATGAGGCGGTACATTGAAGTAACGACTCTTAGTGTATTGAGGCAGAGTTTCTTGATGATGGCATTATATGCTGACGGATAGTCTACTACTATGAACCATGTGTCGGCGGTGGCATGCCTTGGTTCCTTGCCTGTTGTGATCTATAATGTGATCCAACCAAGGGGCTTCATAGCTTTTCCTCTGAATCCGACCAGAGAGGTCATAATCAGCTTCAGTCATTCCCGGTTGATTCTTATTTTGTTGAATGTGATCAAGTAGAAGATATATATTGAGCTGTCGCTATCAACTAGTACGCGCCTTACAATGTAGTTGACGATCTGCAGGTTAACCACCAGAGCATTATTATGGGATGTGTGGACCCCACGAAGATCTTCGTTAGTAAAGATAATAGCCTTTTTTTTGTGGTGGGTGGTGTCTTGGAGACCTCGAACACGTATTCTTCAATTGGGCACTTGTCGCATCGAGCGTGAGCCTTGTGCTTAGCTAAAGAGGTTCTACTGAGGCGAATCCACTATGGAACGTTTGGATGTTACCCCAACCTTAGATCTTCATCTTTCTTCGTCAGGGCACTATTTACCCTAGCTTCCATAAAAAGTAAACTTCTTGAAATAGCCTATTCGGATTAACTTCTCAATCTTGTTTATCAACTTGAAGCAACTGGTAGTGGAGTGGCCATGACTTTAGTGGAAGTCATACCACTTTTCAGCCTGATAGTTCTTTCTACGAGCTTTAAGGGCCTGGGGCCACTTGGGTGGCTTCTTATTATCGATCTGTATTAGGACGGTAGCTATCAAGGCATTAAGGGTCCTAAAGTTGTTGAAGCACCGAGGGATCTATTTTTCTCTACCTCATTTTGGTTGAGACCCTATCTGTCTCGCCCTTCTTCTTCTTCAACCGAGTGTAGTTCTGCTCGGGTTTGTGACTATCGGGCTCGTCAGCTTTTCTCTTTCTGTCAACACCCTCTTCTTCTAGGGCTCGGGCCCCGCAAGTGTCCTCTACAACAATAAATTCAGAGGAGAGAAAAGAAGGCTGAAACTAGTGTCTTTGGAGGGGCGCGAGCCATCTTGTGTAAGAACGGGCTCAGCCATCGCTAGTCATAAGGGCAGTGACAGCCACTTTATCGTTTGGCTCTTCGAGTTGGTTCAACTCGTGACATAAGCTCTTGATGTAAGCCTCTAGTCTTTCACCCTCTCTCTGTCTTATCGACATGAGGTGTGACAGGTTCTTGGCTTATCTCTTACTTCTAACAAACTTGTGGGCAAAGCAAGGCTAAATGATTCGAAATAATTAAAGCTACCAGTCTTTAGGGTCTTGTACCACTTGTGTACAGCTCCGGCCAAAGTGGCATGTAAAGTTTTGCAATGTTGTCTCCGCCGCTCCTTAAAGATCCATGTGCACATGGTAGACATTGAGGTAATTCGCAGAATTGGAGTCTCCTTGGTACATCTTGATCTGGGACAACATCTTGAAATTGGATGGGATGGGCTCCTGTAACACATGAGAGGTGAAAGGAGAAGTGTTCTGCTTCAGTATCTCATAGACGCTTGGCTCCTTCTTCCTAATTTATCCCAACTTCTGGTGAATGGCTCTAACTTGCTTCCGTAGATCGTCGTCGGTTCGACGGTTAGGGTCAGACTATTGGGGCCTCAAATAGGTCATCAAAAAAGATTCTATTGAATGTGGTGGGTTCGTTGGAATGCCCCATGAGTTTCTCCCGCATTAATGGGCACATCGTATTTCGTTTTTGATGTAAACCTCACCAAGAATTAGTGAGACCCAATACCAGTTTAGGGTTTCTTCATGAGGATTGAACTAAATTTAGATTTATAATGAAATAAAATTTCGAAAGTTTGGATAGATTACCTTGACCAAACGTTTATGAACGAAACGCGAACCAAAAGTATAAGAAACGATCTTGACCCAATGACTATAAGGAATCACGAACCAAAGATATAGAGGTTAAATGCCACAAGAAAGCTTGATAAGTTCAAAAAAAGTTATCTAAAGAACTTAAGAGAAAAACCCTCCCAATTATATTAATCAATATCAAAGTTGTATTTTCTCAAGGTTTCAATGCCTTTTAATTAGGTAACCAAGAGAGCCCTAGATAATTCTATCAAAATAGGTTGCCACATATCTAGAAAAATCCCTACTAATATGGAGGACAAAGTCAAAGAAGTAAAGAAGCTACTCCTAGTTTAAAAATAAAAAGACTACTTGGCATTAATGCCTTACAAGTTAGCCAATAAATAACTTAAAATAAAATTAAAAGACTAATTAATAAAATAAAAAATCCTACATTTGTGAGTCACATCCGAGGCTCATTCAGGTTAATATTTTAAGTCCATTCGCTTGCCTTGATGAGGTGGACTAGGCCTTGATCGTTATTTGGGCCGGTTGACTAGGCCCTGATCATTATTTGGGCCTAATTTTGGCTTTACCATTTTAAACTCAACCTAAATATCTTGAATTAATCCATTAAGTGCTTCTTTGAATCTTGCCCTAGTGATAGACCTAACTGGCACATGTAATGGATTTATTTGTCCAACTGATATATTCTCATCAGTTTTTTCGTGGAGGAGCCCTGTAGGTTCTGCCACTAGTTTCTTTTGAGGACGCTCATGGCCCTAACCGAAAGTGAATACTGGAGGTCTAGTTTGACCTTGGGCGATCGGTGTTGCGCCTGGGATTTTTGGTCTACTGGCGCGATTTATCTCACTTTGTGTGAATCCTTTATAACTCCTATGGAGGGCCGTCTGCTTGACGTGGTTCTTGAAGTTTTAGATGAGATTCCGGACTTATAACACTACACAGGGTCAGAGGAGCCGACAACGGAATAACCAACAGAGGAAAATTCAACAAACAATTCCTTTTTGACACGAGGATCTCCATCAGGATAATAATCTCCAAAATCACCAGAAATTATATTTTTTAACTAACGGTGGATTTCGTGTAGCAAATTGATTTTTCGTAAATTGCTTAATCTTATGTCTTCAAAAGCACAATTAATTGTGGGTCTATCAGAATAAGCGTAATTTAAGTCCATCATTCTTTCCATTCCTTTTATAGCAGGATTTATTTGGTCATAAAAATCATAAACATCATCTTTTGTTCCAACAATTAATTCATCAAAAGCAAGCATAAATTTATCCAGAAAAACTTGATCATTCATTTTGAAGGCTAGAGCTTTCAGAATTAAGAGTATAGTTTCGAAATTAGCTGACACTAGCAGTTTGTCTTCTGCTTTGCTGCATTCTAGTAGCATATATAGCGTGAGCAGGGTCATTTTTAGAATATTCTTTTTCAATTATTTCAGTGATACAATTTTTAATTGATTTAAGACAATCGATTTTTCTTTTATAACTAATTCTTTGATGGTTATAAAACCATTTTTCAGTCATAGTCATAATATTTTCTGGAATAGGAGTTTCCAATACAATTCTGATATAAGAAATTAATAAGCTATTTATCTCATCACAAAATTCTACCAACTCTTCAAGAGTTTCAAGTTCCACTTTATCAAAAGTAAGTAGAAAGTTTTTTGTAAATCCTTGTGCAGGTAATTTTTCCAGTAATCTTTGTTCATTCATTATGGCGATTAAATATTGTTCTATTTTGTCTTCTATTTCTATAAGCAGCATAAGCAGTGTGGATGAGATCATTCTCAGAATATCTAGTTCTTATTACATTGAACAAATATATTCTTATCATGTCCAGGGTCTCAATTTTTCTTCCGTCACTTTTTCTTTCATTTTCATATTCCCATAATTGAATAGCACTCATATTATTGTCAATTCCTATTATAGGTCTTTCGGCTAAAATTCTTGTATAAGCAGTTTGTAACCCATCAATTTCATCGTGAAATTTATAAACACTTTCAAGTTTTCCTAAATCAACAGCTTCAAACATTGGTATGAATCTTCTCACAAATTCTTGTTCGTTCATGATTAGTAGTGTTAACAAAAGGGGTTTTTAAATTGAAAAAGACAGAGTACTCATTTACATAAATCATGTTATAAAATGTTAAGCTTCGTGATATGTATATCAATTTCTTACCACAATTTACCTTATACCTGTAAAGGGTCCACCACGTCTTCTCTTTGAACCAACAATTGTAGCCTCCAAAGGTCGCTTCAGTATTCCAATGCCAATCCCAAAATGCCCAAAAACGCCTAAAACGCACAAATGGCTGACCGGGTTGAAAGACTCTAGACACAATACCTAAGCCTAAATCGCTCCAGGTTCATTTTAGAAAACAAGGTAAAACTCACACAGATGATATGGGGTAAATATGCTAAGAAAATCATAACACATATTTTTGAAGACTTAAATATTTTATTCCATAATTTATTACAAACTTTCCTCTAGGGAGAGGTTTACACACACATTTCTTACAAGAGAATAAACAGGTAGGTTCATCTACTCTGTCGAAACTCAAAGCACAATGTTCGTTTATATAGTTACAAACCTCAATTTACATTTCAAAATGAAGAATCTGATGATAAGGTCAGGTACAACAACACTAAAACATTTTACTAGCACAGTTTTCGATCCTCTTTGTTTTCGAAAGCTTTTAATGGCTTCTTGCACCCTCTTTGGCATTCATCTTTCAGCACTGGTTTTTGGGTCAGAAATTATAAAATCAAGATATCCGTAATTGAATATTTTTTCAATTTGCTCAGCTGGGATTTTAGGTAAGCAAGCCATTCTGGGATATTTTCCTTCATGAAAAGGAAAAATAGCGGAATCTTCATCGATACGAATTTTATAAGCGAGTTTGAGATTTTTCAAATATTCATGATGGAAATTCTCATTTAAACATCTAAGCATGCTATTTTTAGCTCTTGAAGAAGTAGCAGCAATTTCAACAAATTTTTTCTCTGGAACAACAGGGTTTTGAGAAGGTTTTATGAACGGAACAAATTTTTGAGCAGGGGAGCTAGGAACTGCAAGAGTTTCCTTTGCTTTCATCATTTGATCAACATACTGATTTGGTGAATGGATAAGAGTATCACTTTGCAGATCATTAATGATCTGACTTTTCTGAGTATTGGAATTGTCAGCATCACTTTGTGAAACACTAGATGAAGCATCATCCTTTTTAACACTGGAGGCTTCGCCTTCCATTTTCCCATCTTTCTTAGCATTTATGATCTTGTACATGTGGATCAATTCTTCGACAGCACTTAAGAAATAGTGTCCTTGCGAACAGTATTTCTCTATAGATTCAATAGCACTTAAAAGAATCTCGATTGAATCCTTATCAGTTTTCATGACCTTCCCTGGACAAGAAATTAGTAAGAATGTTTTGTTTACCACTTTGATGAATAACATCAAAGTTATAGTGTTGGAAAAATGTTTGCCATCCATTCGTTTTGTTATATTCAGGGCTTGTCGGTAATTTATTAAAAATAAATCCTTTAGCCTGAGTATTATCAGTAATTACAGTAAATTTTTTTGGAATAAGAAAATATCTAAATTTTTCTATTCCCTTTTTAATAGCAAGTAATTCCTTAAGATTACTATGATAACGCTGTTGTGTTTCTGTAAACGTTCCACTAGCATACCTACAAATTTTTCCAATAACAGATTTTAGTATGGCACCCCAATAGGTATTAGAAGCATCAATTTCCAGAATTAAATCATCTTCTTCCGAAGGCAACGTTAATCTAGGCAAATAAGGAGTAAGCCTTTTAATTTCTCTTATTTTATTAGAAAATTCTTCTGTCCAGGCAAATTTAACACCTTTTTTTAGCAATCTTTGGAAGGGTTGCCTATGTTTGGCCAATCCCTCAATAAATGTTTCAGCATAGTTTAGGACTTCTAAAAATCTTTGAACTTGTTTTTTTATCTTTAAGGATATCAGGGAAAGCAATTATCTTTTCACAGATATGAGGTTGCATCTCTATTTCAGTTGCATCAATTATTAATCCTAAAAATTCTATTTTTTTGTTTTCCAATTTCTGCTTTCATTTTAGAGAGAAACATTCCTCTTTCTTTGCATCAGTCTGCAAAAGTATCAAGATGTTTTAAATGATCTTTTTCATTGTCAGAGAATATAAGTATATCATCAACATAGATAATACAGAAGTAAGATAACTTACTAAACACTTTATCCATTCTTCTTTGGAATATTTGAGGAGCATTTTTTAATCCAAATGGCATTACTAGCCATTCATAATGACCATTCGGCGTGCTAAAAGCAGTTAATGGAACGGATTCTTTGGTTAATTTAATCTGCCAAAATTCACTTTTACAATCAAATTTTGAGAACACTTTTTTACCTTTGGTTTGATTAATCAGGCTTTCTTTATGAGGCAGGAAATATCCATCAAATTTAGTTTTTTCATTAAGTTTTTGTAATTAACCACCATTCTAGCTTTACCACGTTTTATTTCTGAATGATTCCTTACCATGTATGCCGGACTTGAGTGAGGACTTTTACTTTCTTGGATAAGTTTCAGATCAAACAGCTCTTGGATTTGTGTATCAAATTCTTTAATATCTTCTTTAGAGTATCGCATGGGTCTCACTCTAATAATATCAGTAGGATTGATTAATTCTATATTAGCATATGTTTTATCAACATCCAATAAGATAGTCAGATTCTCTCTAAAATTGTTAGCAAGTTTTTCAAAAATATTATTTGCAAGGAGGTAAATATCACCACGTTTTTGCATATAAACGATGTTTATGACGGGTATGTGCGGTAATGTTATCCAGTGTGAACAGGGTGTTAAGAATTCACCGATTTTTTTTAGTAAAACACGTTTTCTTAAAAAAACTTAAAATTATTTCCTAACAGCATTAGCACTCCCATTGTATTTTGTTGATATATTATTGGAATTCTAATATATCGATTTCCAAATAATATCACAATATTTTTAGCAATAATATTAAGGTTTAAAGGTTTTCCTTTGAATCCTTTAACTTTTATTGTTAGTGTTTTAGTCTTTTTCCACATTTTATATGGTAACACTTTTTTATTCATTAGACAAATATCAACACCTGTATCTAAGAGACATGGTATATAAATAGTCTCATTATTAATGACAATTCCTATTTTAAAGAATATAGGACTTTTCATATTATTCTTGAAACATATATTTGTTCATCTGCTATTGTAAGCATAATTGTATCATAAGTTATTTTATAAGGAAAGCAGTAATCAAGAAAGTCATTTCCTAATAGCAATTTCATTTTTTCATCTTTATCAAGGTGTATAGAGAATGTTAATTCTCTTCTTCCAATTATTAAAGGAATATCAGCAGTCTGTGTTATAGTATGTTTAAATGTATTAAGATCTTTATAAACATAATTTTCATCTAGCATTTTTCTAGGTATCTCATCAGATATCTTATTGGGAGATATGTGACTAACAGATGCACCAGTGTTTATTAAAGCTTCTACTTCTTTTAATTCATTTCCATCAAAGTATTTAATTTTTATTTTATAAGTTGGGACATCAATTTTCTTTTCTATCATTCGTCTATCTATAGAACACTCTCTTATTTCTCAATCACTTATTTTTAAAAAAGAAATTCTTTTAATTTTTCCGTAGTTATTAACATTCGATAATCTAGCAATATCAATGTCTGATTTTTTATTAATATCAAGTTTCCAATCAGCAAGCATATCTATTTCTTTAACCAAATTTGGTTTTTAAATATTACCAAAAGGTTCAAACACCTTGTCAATTTCGATAAATTCGTGTTTTAGAAATTTATCGCTATGATGACTGTTACTTAAAAAGTAACCCACATTATATGTTATGGAATAAGAAAATTTTCCATCTTCCATAAAAAAAATTCTAGCACATTCATGAGCAAGACTAAACAGTTCATTAATCATTGGCTCTTTTATACTAACAACATATCTTGGATAGACCTTTATTCCCAAAATTCCTTGACTAAGATTTCCATGAACAACACCTAACAAGGCATCTGTTCTATCATGTATTTTATTATCAAGAACAAAAGCTTTTATTGGAAAATTTATTTCTTCTCTGAAGCAGGCTTTAAAAATAATTTGTATTCCCCAATATGAATGTAACCAATTTTTTCTTTATATTTTCCTAGTTTCTCAAGTTGTCTACTAATCATATCCCTACTTATTAACATAATATTTGTTTTTCCTTTAGATTCTTCAGTGTTAAGAGCAGCTTCAAATTGGTATTCTCCATAATAGTAAATATTTTTTCTATTAAACTTATCTAAAAAACTTTTTTTGAATAACTCATTATTTCCAAAAGTTCCAATTTTACTAAGTAGTTTTCGATTAATAACGGCTTCTGCCTTATAATCACCCTTATCTTCAATAGTATTAATAAATAAATCAATACTCGTACTCACTTCTTGATTCATTGTTGGTTTCTTCAAGATAGAAAAATTCTTCTTTAGTCTCGATATCAGAAATATTATTGATTTCACTAATATTTGATTCATTTTGTTCTAGGAACATTTTTACTTTAGTATTTCATTTATTTTTTATATTAGGACATTCATTAGTATAATAACCTATCTCATTGCATGCCCAACATTTACATGTTTTAGCTGTTTTTTCTTGAGCAATTTTAATTTTTGGACGAGATTTTTTGTTAAATTTCTTTTTCTTAAAAAATATTTTTGATTTAAACGGATTTCTTGGTTTAAAGTTTCTTTTAAACGTCCTTTTTAATTTATACTTGTTTTTCTTAAATAGTTTTTTGTTTTTTTTGGGATATATATCAGCACATCCAAATTGCTTAGGGGTCTCAGATTGATTTTCGCAACAAAGACCAAGTTGATGGTCTTTTCTATATAATTTTGCATTTTTAGCAGCAGCACACCATATTCCTATCTGTCTTTGAGCATACTCTATTATAGTTCCTAAGGAATCCTCCATTTGCCAATTCGGTATGGACTTATATCCTATCATCAGTTCTCTAGCATGTTGAGTTGGAATTTTACTGAAATACATATCAAGATAAACTTGTTGTTAATAATTATTAAAATCAGCTTTATAATAATGTTTAGTAAATTCATTAGTGTATACTTCAAATAGCACATATTATAGATCCTAATAAATAAATCAGGTGATTTATAACATAAATTTGAATTCTCTTTTGCGTTTCTTCAGTATTTTTATCCCAAAATTGTCCTAAAAATTCTTTTCTAACACCATGTTCAAATCTTCCTATCACTTTTTAGGTATTCCCGTCTTGACTAGCAGCGTCGAGATTTGTAGTAGTTACTCCTGTTCTTATTCTATTTTTGGCATGAATTCCAAGATTTGTCCACCAATTACTAACATTTCCTAAGAAGGTCATAGGTATCCATTTAGAAAAATGGTCTTCAGTTATTTCTTCTTGTCCAAACACATTTCTAAATATGGCAACTGTATATAAAGATTTTACCCATTTCGAAATAACTTCTTCCATCATAGTAGTAATTCCCATATAATTATTTATATTTAAATAGATTCCATTTTCAGAAATATTTTCTGTCTTTGGTATACCAATTTTTTGTTTAAGCAGTTCTTTATTAGCTTCTCTTGTTCCTCTTCTAGAGTCTCTAAAAGCAGGGTTTGTTCCTTTATTTTCAGGGAATGTAAAGCAAGAAGGATCATTAAGAAAATCACTGGTAGTCCTTCGAGGAGGGGGAGTACTAGCACTGGTTGTGGCTTGTGAGTTGTTTGAGCACTTTGACCAGAAGTTGTTGGGGCAACATGTTGTCTAACACCACTAGTACCAGTTTCTGTATTCATCAGGACATTTAATTCTTCCAAAATTTCTATATCATCGTCACTATCTAAAGAAGCAGTTTCATTATCTTCAGTATTTAAAACGTAAGCTTTTCTATAATAAGGTATGGGGAATTATCTAATTCCTATCCTTTTAGGTTTTAATTTTTCGATTAGAATTTTATTATTGTTTATAGTATTCATAATCTTTTCTTGATTATTAGTGATTATAGCAAGTCCTTTTGGCAATTCTATATTCTCATCAATTTTTTCGATTGACATTATTTGAGTGAATCTTTAATCAGAAGAGTAACATGAACTATCATATTCATAAATATATGAAGATCCATCGTTAAAATTATAAATAGTTCTTTCTTTTTTACACTGATTTATATTGGCAAAATGATTATTTAACTCTTTCAGTATTATCCATTTTATTTTTAATTTTATTTCTTGTAATAAATTAGATTCACTAAAAGCATAATCAGTTAGTCGAACAAGCCTATAAGTTTCTTTTGGATTTTCTCTTAACTAGTTTATTGAATGATATCTTACGATAGAGGTAGCAGACATATAAACATCACGCATTTTTGGTAATCCGGCACTATTTGACTTTTTATCACTTTTTTCACAAGAGTCTTCTTCGTAAAAGTCAATTATTTTAATTCAAACGCTTTACTATTTAGATCTTCAATTTCTCTTTAAGAGAGAGGGTTTCAGGATTGAGGATTGAGGAAAGGAGGGTTCAACGAAGCAATGGAAAAAAAAATTGAAAATTGAAAATTGGGTAGTAGAACTTGTTTCAAGGTAGCCGCCATCGGAGTTCGTAGCCGGAGGCCATGAAGGCCGACGGCGGCTGTAAACTTTCTCTTTCTATAGGCGTCTAGGGTTTTTGGATCGAAAACTCTGATACTATATTAGATAAATTGTAATGGCTTGTATTTTATTTATTGATAACAATCTCCACTATTTATACAATGGATAGATAAATTATAAAAGGAAACAATATAAAATAAGGAAATAACATTAATACAAAATTAATTAAGATAATGACATAATTTCAGATATACAAAAGGAAACATTCCTTTTGTATATATGAAATACTCTAATAATAATGATCATTTTCACCTTTTCTACTTTTTACCTAAATAGGACACATGTGCAATGACTCACCGACTCATCAAGATTAAAATTACACTCATAGCCCTCCTATATTATATAATGTTGATATTGAATCCTAAAATTATACATAAAGTCCCAAAAGTTATCAAATATTCATTTATACTTTAAAATTTTCATAATATATCAAAATTACCTCATAAAAATTATGATTTGTTTAAATACAATATTATTAATGATGTAGGGGATTCTGGTGAAAGTTCCACCTAGGTAAGGAACTGTGTACATTTGTGTATAAGGACATCTCAATGGAGACCACATCGTGATTCATGCCGAGCACCAAGCAGACGTGCTACCTCAGCTCGATAGTGATAAGGGGTGTTACCTTAGCTCAGCAACCACATGATGAGTTGGACCTACTCTGCAGAGGAAAGCTGAGTTGATGAGCTGACCTCCTTAATCAGAGGAGAGTTGACCTGCTAACTGACCTCCTTTGCGAAGGACGACCGAAGTGCTGAGCTGACCTCTTTCTTTTCTTTTCTTTTAGAACCCTACCTTAGCAAGAAAAGTACACGTGGAATCTGATCAAACCAAACTCGACGTGTTCACCATATTTTGACACTAACAATTATTATTATTTTTTTAAATATAAATTTTCAAGATATTACGGTGATGGCGCTCATGCCCTATGAGAAACTACTTGGAACGGGTATGGAGATCCCAAAGGGACATGGAGACTCGAAGCGGATATGGAGATTTAGAACGGATATAATATCTAGAGCTGGTATGTAGACGGGCTTGTCTGACCAATAGATTGTGGAGTTGTTGGATCGGTCTTGTGTTCGAGGACACGTCGCACCTTTGTAGCTTCTGGTCAAATTTCTCTTCATCAACTATAACGAAATCAGGTGGGTTAGCAAGAAATCGGTCAAGGATCACTACACACCCGGCCTCCTTATCTTGGGAGCTTCAAGTATGACTCAAGTAAGTAGTTAACATCAATAAAATTGAGATTGCTTATTATACTTTTTCTCGACTATATTGATTTATTTCGACGGATGAGGGTCCTTGGCAGGCATTCCGTGATGTTTTGAATTTCAAGGATTGCACGTAGCTATAGCCTGGATGTTGTAACTCTTGTTCGGAAGGTTTTTCCTGGTTACATCACATTCATATTACTGGAACGGCAACGCTATGCAAGTATATTAAATGTTGCCTTCGATGCAAGGATGGAAGCTTACGGATATAAACACACAGAAAACGACATGGGCTGGTCTTTTTAGAAGGCAGTAAAGAGCCCACGCACTATATTCACGTGTAGCCCAATCCTTCTCCACCCACACAGAGAAACTGTACCGACCAACGCTTGTCGTAGCATGTTTTCACTGCTCATTTCAAGTCTCCCATTCTCAACCTAGGGGTTCTCTCTCCTTCGCTCCCGTTTGCATTGATCGCATCTGGATCTGTTGATTCTCGTTCTTGTTAGCATTAGTTATTGGTTCAAAGGTAAGATCAAGATTAACATTGCTTCTCTATTCTTCGATTACTTTTTCTGTCTCGAGTGTATATGCATTGCGTGTTATTGGGTTCATTTTACACGAATTTGTTTGCTTTTTAGTAGAATCTCTTAGGTTTGGCTGTTGAATGAACTCTATTAATAATGCCCAGATTTATTGTAGATATTTACATATATGGAAACAGATCTTTTCAGTCAATGATAATGTTCTGGATAAGAAAATTACTCATGCGCATTCATATAAACTGATTAAATCTTTACAATAGTGGAATGTATTTGTTCAAGAGTTCAGGACAATTCATAAATCCAAATCGGGGAAGAAAAAGTCGCAATAAATAATTGGTTTTCTTTATGTAGTGGATGGATGGAGATTCAACATTCTTCTCATTTCCTTCAGCTTTTCGGCACTGTAATCTTTGGTAAATTATTCAAAGTTTCCCCCTATTGCTATATGTCTCTTTTATGTGTCTTCTTATTTGTGAAGGCCAATTACTGAATTAGATCTCTTCCCCCTTACTCAATTGAAGCCTTGGACTTGGAAATGAACCCATGTAATTTTAAGATTTTGAAATCCAGTCATTTCTAATATCAATTCTGAGCTCCAATTCAATAAAACCAAACACTACCTTTGTCAACCTTTTTTAGCCCATGAAAAATGAAAATAAACAAAACAAGAGAAATTGCCTTTTTATCGATTGACAAATTAGAACACATTTTAATCTTCTTTGTTTCGGTTCCTCACGTTTGCATCGTTTTTTCATTCCCCCAATTAATTAACTTTGAGTCCATTAGAAATGGTCACAACATTGAGGTGTTGTTCATAAAATTAAGAAGTTGAAGGACTGGAAACTTATAAATGTTGAAGTTTAAGTTTTGTAATTTTAATTTTTAAGTTCGTGAAATGATGAATCCATCAAGTACTTATCTCGTTCGGGCACTCTTTTATCTAATGTGTTCTCTTTCTACAACTTGCCATCCTTTGTAAATCATTTTCCCTCTAGAATATCTAGTGGTGATGTTTTAATGGTGGTTGTGGAGCAGTTTGATGATTCAACATGATAACAAGTTAAAGAGAATTTTTTTATTTTTGGTTTGAGATGCTTAATATTTTTACATGGTGGCATAATTTGAGACAAGGATGTCGAGCAATGGAAGCACCCATTGGTGTTACAGTTGCAGGCAATCAGTTACCCTCCAAGGAAGAAATGGAGCTTGTGCGATCTGTATGGAAGGGTTCGTGCAAGAGCTTGAGGATATAGTCAGTGAAGAAGATCCGTACCAGAGGCCAAGATTTATTGAAGCTGTCTCAAATTTCCTTAGACAGCGGATCGCATCACAAAACAACTATGATGATGAGCATAGAGATTGGGGTCCTGAAAATGCTAATATCGGGAATCCGTTTCTGATATTCAGCGGCGATATGCCTGTGAGAGTTAATAACAATGGTGGGCTTTCGGAGTTTCTAAATGAAGCTCTTGGATTTCGGCGTGAAAATGGTGGGAATTATTTTGTTGGTCCAGGAGTAGAAGAATTGTTCGAACAAATTACCAGTAATGATCACCGTGTCCCTCCTCCGGCATCCAGATCTTCGATAGATGCATTACCTACAACTAAAATTTCGAAGAAGCATGTACGGGCTGATTTACACTGTGCCATTTGTAAAGAAAAATTTGAGTTAGGATCTCTGGCTCGAAAATTGCCTTGTAAGCACATATATCACTCAGACTGTATTGCTCCGTGGCTAGAACAGCGAAGCTCATGCCCTGTTTGTCGGAAGGAGCTTACAGTACAGCGATCAAGTGATGGCCATAGAGAGAGGAGGAATATTTGGTCTTTCTTGTGGCCATTTGGCTCTTCTTATTCGAATTCTCATCGTAACGGTACTGCTGGAAGCAGCACGGTGACCAGCCATCAAGATATACAGCATACAGGGTACTCTAATTGGCCCTTTGACTAATTGAGGTTTGTGAAATCTGTGATGATATGGGGTTGCTTTCTTTTCGTATTCATTCTCACCCTAACATACCCCATACCGCTGTTGTTGAACAACCAGAAAGTTGTTTTTTCTGGTGTACAGGAAATAATTGGGCATGGGGGTGCAACTCTGCTATCTGCTTTTGAATATGGAATGGATGTCTTGGTGTGTTTACTTTTTTCTCTTTGTAAAATTTCTTACCCATGTGTCATGGGATGTTCTCGTGGGTTCCTATTTATAACCCAATCGGAAAATGTCATAAAGAAAAGCTTTTTGTGTTATTTGTAAAATGTCATTAAGCAAAACCAAAGCCAAAATCCTTATGTTTATACGAAATGCAAAATTGAACCTTAAACCCTTGGTTTTTAAATCAAAATCAAATCCGCAAAATTGCAAACTTATTATTTTTTTAATAATTTAATTTTTTAAATATATTTTTATTAGTTTTCTCTGTTGTAAGTTCTATTTACTGGCAATGCAAGTTTGTAAAATTATAAATAAAAATATAACAAAAATATAAATATAAATTTCAAACAAAATCAATGCCAAACCATGTCATTAGTTGTCGCAATAAACGAGTTGTTAACCTTTACCGTAAGTAGGTCAGAGGTGTCCTGCTTAACACCTTATTTTTATTTATTTTTAATTATTTACCAAAAAAAAAGACCTTTATAGTACCATTTCCATCTTATTTACCGTTTCAAAGGGAATTGGTCGGAGAGTGGCCTATTTTACATCATCTTCGTCTTTTACTTTCATTGATGAAGACTAGCAAATCAATAATTCAACTCCATTGCACTGAGAGAGAGAAGAGAAAATCGGCAAAAGTGAATTTGAAATTGATTTGATAGTGACCATGCTCTTATTTTGTCCTTTATTATTATTTTTTGTGCATATAATAGACTTTTAGGGCCTAGTTGGTTCATTGAAAATTGTTTTTGATTTTTTAATTGTAATAAGTTTTTAATTTTTAAAAGTAGCATTGCAGTAATAAATTTAAAGAAAAAAAAATATATATTGAAATTAAAGGCGATAACAACTGAAGGTAATTATAAAAGGAATTTTTTTTTTTACATAAATTTGAAAATACATAACCCAACATTGGAATTTTGTAGCGAGATATTTAAATAGTTTATCAAACCCGTCAGAATGAATAGTTCCATCTTTGTAATCGGATAGTTCTGAGTCATCTTTGTATCGCGGATCAGTAAAGAACTTTGACATTTGCTTGTTTGCATCTGGAGCATTGTTCTTTTAAATCTTGTGAAGTTGTTGTTTGGCATGAATCAATTTCTCCATTTGTTTTAGTTCTCGTTTCAATGCACAACAAATTTTGTCGATGTTATTCGGTTCGTTTTTTTAAATTTCGAGATAGCGTAATTTTAGAATCTTGAGGTGGTACAGATGAGACCTTGCCTCATATTGATTTGTCTTTTCCCTGAGCTTTTGTTCATTGTAAATTTTTTGCTTCTTCACTATCATTGCCCCAATTGGTGTAGTTGTAGCTCTCATGGTAATGATGATTGACCCAGCGAGCACTGTGTTAGAAAGAATCACCGTGTACTAAGAAAGTCTGTTTCCGTGTTATGGGATTCAGCCATGCGCCAGAGAGTTCGAGTTTTCGTTGAACACCTTGTTTTAAGGTAACAACATCCCACAGACCGCGCAATGAATTGGGTAACAAAACTTATCTCGAGCGTCATACTATACTAGTAGGGGTCGCATTTTGTCTTCTCTCCAATATACAACATTTGACTGACGTATTTGGATTCCATACCATTTATCGATCTCATCTTGGTAATTAACATTGTCTCTTTTCCCTGAACCCTCCCTCGTGTAATGGATTTTCATTGGTTCCTTACCCTTACTCTCACCCTTAGCATTTCTTGATCCATTTGCCATTTAAATTGATGTTTGTAATAGTAATGAAAATAGTAAAGAGAAATGAATGTGAGTTTAGCATAGTTTGATGTATATATAGGCAAATTTTGGCAACAAACCACATTCCCACCAGTCACTTTCCTGCCAAAAAAACCACATCCAAATGATGTCCTCATTTCTCGCTAACAAATATCCTGCCAAAACTTTTTCCTCCAAATTTCTGTCTTTTTTCCTGCCAACTCCTTTTCTACCATTTTCCTCCCCATGTCCCGTCAATTCACTTCCCATTTCTCGCCCTAATGTTTGTATAAATAGCAATAGTCTAAGATCTTATTTTAGTCTCATGAATTCATAATTAGCAATGTGTATTGCTAACATCAAGCATTGTTTGGTAGTATCCACCTTGTTTCACTTTGTACTCGAAGAAAATGAATAAAATTTATGAAAAAGATTGCGGTGAATGTTTTAAAATATATATTCATTATCTATTTTTTTTTTTTGGTTTTCATTTATAGTTTGATTATTAGTTGTTTTTCAGGCAGCTACTTGTTAAATGTTATTGGCCAAATAACTAGTCAGCAAGTTGGTACATTGGGAAGACTTATTAGAAAGGTAGTGAGGGCAAGAAAGGGTAAAAAAATGTGCAACTCGAGGTTAAGACGAAAACCTAAAAGGGCACTGCGGGCTAAAATGTAGGGATCGTAGCAACATACAAAACCACTGACCCAATGAAAACCTGAAAGGGCTCTAAGGTGCAAAAATATGGAAGCTAGTCTTTGTAAAAACCCGAAGGGGCACTAAGAGCAAAAATGGAATAAAAGAAAATGGGGTAGAGATCTGGTCAGTTTGGTATCATCTGGGAGAGTTTCATTTTGCCGAAAGAATCTTTAGTTCAGGGGAAAGTTGAGGCAACGAAGAGTTTGACTTATAATTCAGACCACTTCGATTGTCAAAGGGAGAAAGATTGAAATCCATTAGAAATCTATAGGTTTTCGATAAGTGACCAAATAAAAAATTGTACTTCCCAAGGGAACTGACTTAAAAAAATGGAAATATACATTTGACACTTGAAGCATCAGTTTAAGTAATTATAATTTCTGATTATTCATATGATGTTTTCCCCCTATAACTAACACTTGAATACAAATAAGGCAAACAATAGATGGCAAGAGCTAAGGAAAGATTGTGAGAAGGAAGGGAGCAATAGTCCCAAGACAAAGTATCCTGTTGCCTCAAAAGATCAGCATCACCAGTGCAAACTAGCAAAATTCCAGGACAATACTAATGCCAATCATTCAATCACTCGATTCTAAAACCAGACCTAAGAATGAAGAGTCATCCATAACTAAGATGATGTTATGGCATGATAGTGAAGAATTTTTCCCATTGTAGCAAGTTTCGACAGGAAAGCAAGGAATTAGGGAATCCTTGCTTCACGCAGATAACTCTAGCCATTCAATTTCAAAGGAATTCGTATGTCACGCATTGCACCCAGGATAGAGTATCCGGTAAGAAGGAAAGTCTCTCTAGAACTTTTACTCCCTATTTTTTTTTGTCTTTTTACTATTTTCTCGCTAATTATTTCTCTAAGTCATCATCATCATCATCATCATCATCATCATCATCATTATTTCTTCTATAAGTTTCATATTGTTGGTATTATCATCATCATCATCATCATTATTATTAATTTGGTGATGGTTTAATGTTGTTTGTAGTAGTATTAATTTAGTAATTTTACATGATAAATGCAAAAATAATATAAGAAACCTACTCTCTCACCCTCTGCGCACACCCCCGCGCACACACACACATATATTGTCTCCACCACTATCAACTGTGCCACCGACATGCCACCACCTGGCAGACATCGTATATCATTGTGCCACCAGATCGAAAGGCCACTAATACACTTTTTCTTTCTTTCTTTCTTTCTCTCTATATCTATATCTCGGATCCACCAACATATCCACAACAACCATCTCGCGGCTACAACAAAACATCATTCTACCACCACTATTATTGAACGACACATCTCCACATGGCCAACATTACTAATTGGATAAATTTAGTAGTGGTCGAAACTCTCTCTCTCTCTCTCTATTGACACAACATAATACCACCACCACCGGCCACAATAGGTGGTGGTCAAACCAGATCTGCTGGATTTGTCCAACTCTGCTTCTGATACAGTGAATCTAGCAAGATCTCTCTCTTTCTCTCTCTCTACACGAACAAACATACACACACACACACATATGGATTTACAGCGGTAGAAATTTGTGTAGAAATCTTGAGTTCCCTTCTATGTCATGAGTTGTTAAATATTTGTTACCGGGGTGTTAAAATATGTTGTTGTTTTCTCTAATTTATAATTCATTTTTAATATCTGTTGTTGTATTTGATTAGTTGTTGTAATATTTTTCTATGTGATTTATTTTATTTATTTAATTTTTTTGACAAAGATAAAGTTGATTTTGTTGTATTTTTCTTTTGTTAAAAAAACTATTGTTATTTATTTCATCAAGATGTTTGTTACGTGGTTTGCTGTGATATTTATGCAATTAAGAAGTTGATTTTTGTTGATTTTTTTTATTTTTTTAAAACATTATTGTTATTTAATTGGTACCACATATTTGATGTGTGATTTTATTTGATTTTTTAGCCATTCTAAAGTTGATTTTTTTTTTAATTGTTTTTTACATTTTTCAATTTGTTCAAAAAGTTGTTATTAATTTAAACCTGATATTTTTTTTTTTTTTTTTAATTTTTTTGTGTTATTTGCTATGATTATTCTACAATTATGAAATTGATTTTTTGTTGTGCTTTTTAATTTAAAAAAGTTACTGTTATTTAATTTGAACCACGTGTTTGTTGTGAGATTTATTGTGATTTTCAGCCATTATGAAATTCTTGTTTTGGTTTTCAAGTTATTCAAAAAAATATTTGTTATTTAATTTTTACCGGATGTTTATGTTGTGATTTATTGTGATTTTTCTTCAATTATTAAATTGATTTTTGCGGTGTTCTACAATTTGTCCAAATTTTTTATTTAATGTGAATAAGATGTTTGTTGGATGGCGTGCTCCCTTGATTGTTTTTTTTTTTTTTTTTTTTCGTTTCCAAATGTTAATTTTGTTTTAGTGGTAAATGCTGATTGTGTCAGTAGTGATTACAACAGTGAGGATTATGGAGGTTGTTGTGGAGATAGGGTTTTTTTAAATGGTGGTGTATGGTTGTTGTGTTGGTGATATTTGCTGAGGTAAAATCTGGAGCATTTTTTAAATCAAATATTCTATATAAATAAATTGGGATTTTCATCAAAAGAAAAAGTAAAATAAGGAAATACGATATGGGTTGGGGTCAATACCAAATTGCCCTTTTATTATTACCGATGCTTAATATCACTGAATACGTTTGGTTCTAAATATTTGTACAATATTTATCAGGATGTTTTTGTTTATTTTTGCAGCAAAAGCAAAAGAAAAAGAAAAAGAAAAAGAAGAAGAAAGGGGGTGTTTCATTCTCGCCGTTAAGTTACTTTTCATAGAATTTTTACAAGAAATATTATCTTCCCGGAAACATAACAAGTTCCATAATGAGATAAGAAAAAAGACAATCAAAATAGTGAAATGGAAAAGTTGACGTTCAAAAAGTACAAAAACGCCATCCTTCACCCTGCTTTCCTTCCACCTTTCATCATCATCTCTCTTTTAATCTAGACTTTATATTTCCTTGTCTGGTTATAGACGCGCTCAAGGTTTGGGTGCTTCCATGGCTATCATGGGGGGCTGTGAAATCGGAGCACTGATGGCGAATGACTTGTTACCTTCGCTTCTCTGATTTTCATTATAATTTGCTTCAATATCTTCCATCACATGGGTCTGATTGTTTCCTGCAGCAATCTTAACCGGTTCCGGAATCGCCTCAGCCTCCATCTCTTTGTACTCCTTGTACTTTCCCCACAAAACAGAGTAGAGTCCGACCACGATGAGTACTGCACCCAAAACACTGAACCACAAATATTTAATTAGACCCAGATCAAATTAAGACTTTTTGTTTTTTAAGTGAAAATTCAAAATCTATAAAATTACGCACCCTCCGAGATAGATCGTCTCTGCGAGAATGAAGGAGCCCATGATGGCGACGATGATCATCATAAGAGGACTGAATGCAGTAACAAACACAGGCCCTCGTTTCTTCATCACCAGGCCTTGTACATAGTAGGCTATGCTTGATGATACTATACCCTGCAGGTCATGCATAAATTCATCATTTGAATGCCATAATTCCTTTTTTGTTGATATATATATATATGTAGAGGGAGAGAGAGTACTTACAGCATAGGCAGCAGCTAGAAGATTCATGTCAAAACCAATGGTCCAAACAGAGGGTTTGTGTTCCATCACAAAGGTAACAGCAATAGATTGCAAGGTTCCCATAAAACAGACCAGGGTTGTGAGAGATAAATGAGCTGTGTATCTCTTTAATGTGATAGCCTGTAAACAAAAGGAGAATATATATTATGTTCAGTTTAGGAAGAGAAATTAAGGGAATTATATATGAGTTTGGAAAATAATATACCTGAAGGATGAAAAAAGAAGCCCAGGCGAAAGTGGCAATGATAAGGAGAATGGAACCTTTAACCCAGTCCTTGTCGGATGATCCGGCGGTGCTGGGGACGGAGCCGGTGGAAGAGTGGTGGTTTTCCGACCACACAAAATCGATGACGCGACCTTTGTACAATGTCATCAACATGGCTCCCCCCACAGTCACTATTGTTCCCACCACCTTCGCTTGGCATCTTAACTTCTTAATGTCCACCTTCTCCATCCTTTATTCATATCCAAAAATATATATATCAAATTTTCTGTCTCAAAACTTTGGATTTAAATAAAATCTGTTGCAAGTTTTATACAATGAAATTAAAAATAAGTGATAAATACCTGCAGAGAACCGCCATTACAAAAGTCATAGCCGGGAGCATGTTGCTCATGGCGCACGAGAAAGTTGGAGAAGTGAATTTCAAGCCCGCGTAATAGAAGTTTTGATCAATCACCGGCCTGTCGTCAAGTACAAAAACATTAGGTTGAATTTAACCTGAAAAAAAATACCACTTTGTGTGGTTTACAAAAGAACCAGAACACTCACCCAAGAAGACCCAGTACAAATATTTGCATGAAGATTGAAAATGTTATTTTTGGCCTAACTTTCCTGCAACAAAAATATGAACTTCCTGTTAGTCTGCATTCTCTCTATATCTGTATCTAGCTATGTATATATATAGACGCAGCATGAATTCAGCTATATACCTTTCGAGGATAATAGCAAAGGGAGCTATAACTGCTGTGGCGAAAGCATGTCTATAGACAACAAGAACATAGTGACTCATTCCTCTGTTGAGTGATACTTTTGTAATAATATTCATTCCCGCATAACCAAATTGTAATGAAATCATGGCTATGTAAGGCTTTGCCTTCTCCATGAAATTCCCGAAACAACCCTTTCCCTCCATTCTTGGTGAATCAAGGGAGAACTCTGATGGAAGAGGAAAAAAGAGAGAGGGAAACACTTGAAGTGAAGATGCTAAGTAGCTTGTGTTTCTCCTATCGAATGTATGGAACACTCCCATATTTATAGGCACTTAGCTGGGTAGGAGGCTGCCTATCCATACAGTGCGAATAATTAAACTTGAACAGCGTCTCTCGTGCGTGTGGGAATCTCACCACTCTCACACGTGTCTCTTTTCTTTCTATTACTTGCTTGCCGTGAATCTATTGAATATTCTCCCTCGATTACACTTTTGGTTCCATCGTATTTATTTAAGTACCTCAACTTATCAAATATGGAAACTTGTCCCTCAAATTAAGTATCCCAATTTTTATCTCCACTTTGATAAATTTTTATAATAAATTTGTTTGATAATTTACTAATTATTCGGCGGAACACGTTTATCTAAAAGTTTAATAATTAAATTTTTAATTTTATCAAACAAGTTTAAGATACTAAATTAAACATTCAAATTTTCAACGCTTAAAATTTAAACATTATCATACAAACCCTAAAATGATTTTATATATATTAAAGTTGGTAATTGAACAGAAAATTTTGAATTATCTACAAAATTATATATTTGTAGTTCAAATAAAGTCTGATTTAGTACGCTAATATCCATTAACGAGGCATATGGGTTCCACGTGGCTTCAATTGATGTTTTATTATGTTGAGTGTTTTCCACTTGGGTTTTGTTATTGGGTTAGTGGGCAGTGATATTTGAAGGGTAGACAAAAGAAAGGAGAGTTTAGTGCAATGCTGATGCCAATTGTGTTGGGGGCCTTTCGATATCCATATGGCTGTGGTGAGGAGATTGTGGGAGCTAACGCAGCATAAGTGGGACTCGTCTGTCGTCACACAACTCCATGCGGCTCTCCGACGCGGCGAATCATCCTCCACAGCAGCCGACGTGCTTAGCCAACCATAATTCGTTATTATTTAAAACTATTCCCAAACCCAGGGTGGGTCGGCCAGCAACAAATTTTCGTTTTGTTTTGGAAAAACTACATATCCATGGAAAACATTTTACCACTTGGTGTCGAGGGGAAAATTCACTTCACTAAGCAATATGTGATTGAATAAATAATTATTAATTTTAACTAATAAACTATGGTCCATAATAACCATTTCAATTTTAATTATTCCCTCCAAATCGAAGAGATATTATTTTTTCTAAACCTAGGAGATATTATTCTCCACAAATCACGGGGAGTTAGTTATGTTTTTAACTATATAAATATTACATTTACATTCTGTTTTGATATCACTCCATTCTGATATCTCCAAAGACCGGATTAGCATATTCTCGTATCGGAAGGTATTTGGCCGATACCACACTGGTATTCCAAGTATTGAAAGGTATTGATCATGAAAATAAATTATGGCAGCATCATTTGGCAGGAAACCAAGCAAAAAGCTTCGGAATTTCCATCAACCTATTCTTTTTGGCAGCCATCTTCGGATTATTCACTAGCTCTGGTGGAGCAACGACCCCTGATTTTGAAATACCACAAGGGTGCCCTTCTGAAGGGAAAGTCACTATTAATCTCATATGGCACAGGGAGCTCCACTTCCCCCGCCGCTTCCTGGTGGAAGACCACTGAGAAACAAACCCTCGACGAACTCGAAAAATTCATTGATGAATTCAACGATTTTCGTGATACGACCGCTTTTCTCCGCTGGTCGTACAGAGACATCAAGGCGTTGTTCAATGGGGACACGACCAACGAGAACACGTACATTAGAGCGTTCTCGGGGTTGGAAGAATCTGATTCAAACTCAGATTTTTGCATTTGTGTCTGACTGAATTCGAGTTCCATAAAAGGTTTTTGCACAGCCGTCAGTAATTTCATAATTTTGGTTTCGATTTTGATTTTTTATTAAAAAAAAAAAAACTTAAATAGTTTTGCGATTTTGGTTGCATAAAGATAAATGATTCAGTATTAAAACCATTTAAAAAAATTGGCGATTTTGGTTTCGCTACATGTCTAATGGTTTTGGTTTTGGTTTTGTTTGAAGCCGGACCAAAATTAGACCATTGACATCCTTACCTAGCACCATTGGCATCCAAATACAAGGCCTCCACTGCCGTTGATTCCAAATCTGTAACTTCCAGCCATCTCCTCCATCCAAATCCACCGTCCTCGACACTAGAAGGCGATGAAATGGACGACATCACTGTTGGCCCATACTGTGCGTGGAACAAAAAAAGCCGGCGAAGCATCGCCGGAGGTCTGGACTTCGAAATCGTCACTGGAGGTGAAGATCCAAGAAGCAATCCTTATCTTTAGCAAAGAAAATGACGTGGCTGGATGGAGTTGTTGCTCTGATGAGGAAGGTAACTGGGGCTAAATCCTCCAAAGCCACTACAGTAATGCACTTATAAATTTTTATGACACAGTTGATACATTAAAATTAAAGGAAATTGCATTTTTAATTAAAAATTAAAAATGCTCTGAAGAAAAATTCAAATTATAATTTACATCTTCTAATTCAATTTATGAATTATGTTGCTAAATATAATATTTAGAGGCAATTTAACATTTGCTTTTGAGAGAAGTGAGATATCCATATCTAGGAAGTGCATTATAGTTACAAAATTTGCCCCTATAATTTGATAGGAATTTTTCAAAATCCTAGGACTTAGTGAAAAATGCACTTTGGTCCCCTTGAAAAGTTTGGATTGGATGTCAATTTAGCCCCTATAATTTTAATTTCAACAACTTACATGTCTGGAGAGCTTGATTGACACTTCAAAAATATCCAAATACGCTCAAGAAAATGCACAAGATTAGAAAATTCGGCCATATTGCAAAATTAATATCCACGCTCTATATGATGCACATGATAATATAGAAGAACTTCAGTTATATAATAACAACAATGATGAAGGAGTTGACAAAGATGACCTAGATGATAAGTATTTTAAAGCTACTAAGGAAATATTTTATTTACAATTTCCACTCCTAAGATATTATTTTTTCCTTAAGAGAAATAAATTTATAAATTTCAGGGGCACCATACTAGAGGAATAAATTCATAATTAAAAACTTCAAGACCTCTTGAAGAAATAGATGAATTACAATTTATATCTCTACTTTTTGTATAAACCTAGAGGCAAGATTACATCAAATGAAGTTACTAGTAACACTCGATCCATGAATTAAAATCCTTTAAGGCTTGTGAGAATAAGAAGTACAAATCATATAGTTAACGTTTATATTTGAGGTGGAGATTTAGTTTCAATGGCTAGAAGTAAATTTTACTTTGCATCAAAAATGATGCCATCAAAGTAAGAGCGGCTGTAGCAAGAACATTTTATTAATTACACTTTATACCCCCATTTTTATTATTTGGATGAGGTCCTTACAAAGTACTAAAGATAGAGGAATAGCTAAAGGAATTATACAAGGCCCAGTCAAGACTAATTTTTTGCTCTATCTTTAATAAAAATTAGAAGATGCTTGATATGTGAAGAATAATAAAATCTTTGTGTAGCATAACCATAAGATTTTATGTTTATACAATTCAACCTTATTATTATTGATTGGGTAGACAATAAATTTAAACATATGATCTCAAAAAAAATTCTTAAGATCATAAAATGCACGTTGCCTCTAGAAATGCTTTGGCAAATTTCACTATTACAACTTATTTTGAAATTTGAATTTGCATGAATGGAAACCAAATATTCCATTCAAGAGTACTTCTATTTGACAAAATGATAATTTTGAGGGTATAAACCCAATTCGGATCTTGACATGAATATACTGAGAAATATGAAATATGTATTATCTTCAAAAGTGAGTAACTTGTTCTGCTTATCATCTTATCTATGAAAAATCAAGTAAGTTTGGCTGGGAATATCATTTATTCTCCATAAGAGAAATTAAAAGTTGTCTTATTCAACTAAATTTTGTAAAGGCTCAAAAGTTGAAATATTCGTTTTCCTTGAAGATATAGCATTCAAAAAATCAGAATGACAATAAAAGGGTTGACATTAGATAGCTCATGCTTAGAAGTGTTTTAACTTCACAGAGTAGTTAGTAATTCTTAAAGATACTGTCATGCATCCTAAAAGGATGAATAACATGACCTAGAGTAATTTTATGAACTTGGATTAAAAATTCAGATAACTTACGAATTTAAAAAGTGGAATTTGTATTGCATCTTGATGATGAAACTATTTGTTCGATAATGATTATTACATGTCATATAAGAAACTGCTGCTCTTATAAAAAAATATTAAAGAGCTACATGTCCCAATATCCCGTGAACAAAAGGATGACCAAAAGGATATAGAAAAGCGAGAAATATTCATCCCTCCTGAAGTGAATTAGCTAAGAAAGCATTTTATTTTAAATTGTTAATTTTGTTGTTAAACTCTATCATTGAAGGTTATTAATAAAATATGTTGGTGCAAAGTTAACATCCTATTATAGAGAAATGAATTGAACAGGAATCAACGAAAAATGCTAAGTTCAATAAGGAACTAAAACGCCTAAGGAATAATCTAAGTAATTAGCAAATATCAAGTTCAGCCAATGAATCCAAGTTCCTCAAGGCTATGTTCTGCTACGAGTGCAAACAATAAGCTAAGGAATGAGCAGAAATCAGATTTAGCCTATGAACCCAAGTGTCTCGATGTTAAGTTCGGCCTTGAGCCCAAATAATAAGCTAAGAAACAAGCATAGGTCAAAATCAACCTATGAAAGTAAGTGCCTCAAGGCTAAGTTCAACCATGAGCTCAAACAATAAGCTAAGAAATTAGCAGAGATCACGTTCAACCAATGAACCCAAGCGCCTTGAGGATAAGTGCGGCCATGAGCTCAAATAATAAACTAAGGATTGAGCAAAGATTAGGTTCAATCTATGAATCCAAGTGCCTCAAGGCTAAGTATTGGCCCAGTGATCTACCCAAGAGGGGGGAGAGGGGGGGGGGGGGGGGAAGGGTGAATTGGATAGTTATAAAAATTATTAAATAAATAACACTTGAAAATTCAAATTCTTATATTTTAATACTTAATTAATTTAATCTTAAATAAATTATTTATCTTTATATTGCAACAGATAAGTGTTATTAACTAGGTGCACACCCAAATAACAGAAATTAAATAAATTAAACAAAGCAACATACAAAGATATATCCTAATTCACCAAGTTACTCTTAGCTAATCCAGTCCTCTGAGCCCCACGAATATTCGCACCCACGAAACCACTAGATTCCTTTAAACAGGTAAGAACTAAACTTTTACACAATGATTCTTTTCACAGGTTCAGAATTAACCTTTACAATTTTTTTTTTCCAGACTCAGGAATAACCTTATCTTTTTTCCAGACTTAAGACTAACCTTATCTTTTTTCTAGACTCAAGACTAACCCTATCATTTTACAGGTTAAGGATTAAACCTAATTCTTTTATACCTTAGGCTAAGAATCAAATCTCACAAACACTCCAAATATTCTTTTCATTGGTAACGATGAAACCGTTACAAATCACACAAACTATTTCTAATTAGGAAAAATTACACTTATCTCTTTTCACGGGAAAAGAGTAACCTAATCTTTTTATACTATAGGAAAAGATTAATCCTTAATCTCTTTACCGAAAGAGATTGAAATCCAGCTACCTCTGATTAGATATTTCCAATAATATCTAACCCGCACACAACTCTTCAATTACAAAATTGATAAGTTTTTTTTTCTCACTCGTAACTTCTACCACCTCAGATTAAATTTAAACTCGATTAATGTCCCGATATATACTAGTCATAGAAATAAAGTGAGAATATCAAAATCTGATTTTAATATAGACGGGTAGCACACAATTTAGCACGTAATCAGATTTTCACAATAAATCGTTTCAAAATATTTTCAAGCAATTTAAAGTTCAAAAACGATTTCACAAGATTGAATTACTAAGCAAGCAATAATAATAATAAACTCAATAAAAAATAAGCTTGGAACAATCTCACTAGAAAAACACCAAAAGAAGGCAAATCAGATCGTTAGTTAGTGCAGATCAGTGACGCCAAATGAATTAGTACTTTAACTCAAGAATTCCAATACTAGAATGATCTTATGATAATATCTCAATATAATATCAGAATGATAACTCTCAGAAAGCTTAAGAACTGAATAGTTCGTGATGGAATAATCTCATATCTCTTAAAAAATGTAGGTCTATTTAAATAGATTTGAAACAGGTCCTCCAACGGCTAGTTCCCATATGTCATGATATTTAATTGCTCATATGGACCCTATATATCATTAGTTTTTATTTATGGTATATTAGACTTAAATATAGCTTTCAAAATATTCAAATTAGTCCATCAAATATTTCGCTATCTCAAATAGATTGGATAGAAAGAATTAAACATACCAATTTGAGAAATAATCAAATTATTTGAACCATCTCTATAGGGATATCAAAATATCAATCACATATTTCAAAAAATATCAAATCCCTAAGATATCTCTCATTTCTTAACCATAAAATGGCTAGTAACGGTTACTTTTTGAAAAAATCCATGAAATCCTCCAAACCTGAAACAGTCACATCAGTTGACCGACCAAAATTCATAGGTCGACCGATCGATTCAGGTTGTATCCCAAGTAAAAAATTTTCACCAATTGGTTGACCGAAACTCTATGGTTTGTCGATCGATCGATTCAGGATGCTCCACAGGCCAATTTTCAGCTATGGTTGGTCGATCGATTATCTTAGGTCTGTTGACTGATCGATTTAGTGAGTTCAAGTATTGGCCTTAGATTGATCAATCCCTCATGATCTATCGACTGATCGATTCAGAAAGTTTAGATTTTGGCCTAGGTCAACTGATCTCTCTTCGGTCGGTTGACCGATCGATCCAAAGACTACACCATTCCCAGCCACTTTTTCATTGGTTGACCGAACCTTATTGGTCGGTTGACCGATTCTGCTTGAACACTTTTTCCTCAATTAATTTTAACTCCAATCTTTAATGTTTTTGTCCCTTTAACTGATTTCTTTTCTCGGTTAACTTAATAGACACTTTAAATCAATTTTAATTACTAATCTTTCTTAAATCAATATTTATTCTTCAATTTCACACAGGAGCAAATATGTTTAACTAATTAAAATCCTAATAAAAACACATATAAACATAATTTTATTTTTGTATTGTGTGTGATCTTAATCGGGATACATTAAGAGTTAAAATTAACCTGAGTTGTTTTCTCCTAAATTCTGCAAAATCTTCAATCTCTTAATGCTTGTCTCTTTGTCAGTCTCTTGCATCCTTAACCATTTTCAATAATTTATTCATGATAAAATCATCAATGGAACTTTTACACCGAAACACTCAATAAACTCATTAGTTCTATAAAAAACATCAACATTTAATTGTCCATCAAAATCTTAGGATCAACACTAAGTTCAATCTTGAGTTCAAATGCCTAAGGAATATGCTAAGGAGTAAGAGGAGTTCAGGTTCAGCTTATGAACCCAAGTTCCTCAAGGCTAAGTTTAAATGCAATCTCGAAAGGCGAAAGAACAAATAAAGGATCGAGAAAGGTGAAGATCAACCTATGAACCCATAAATATTTAAAGGCTCAACTCATCATAAACTTAAAAATCTAAGGAAGTTAGGAATACTGGTAAGGGGAAGTTTGAACATTTTGGGCTTAGGTTAGCCCAAAAATCAACACCAAAGAAGGTCACCATGATTCACAAACTAACCTTACAACAAAATAAGGTCAACTCGATTCATAAACTAATCTCAAAATAGAGGAAGGTAAGCTCAGTTCACAAATTGACCTCACAACAAAGGGAGGTCAACACAATTCACAAACTGGCTTGAAAGCAATGAAAGGTCAGCTCGGTTCACAAACTGAGCTCACAAAAAAAGACGGTTAGCCCAGTTCACAAACTAATCTCAAAGAAAAGAAAGATCAGCATGTTCACAATTGATTTTATCACAATTAAATATCAACCTAATTATAAGCTGACCCTTCGTCGTGTCAGGGTGGCTCATTCTACAACTTAACCTGCAAAGAGAGCAAGCCTAAAAGATTATTAGGTAATCTAAGGGGATCTTGACCTATTGAACTTGGGAGGAATATAAGCTTTAAAGAAAAAGAGTCAAGTTAGCTTGACTGGTCAGATTTCATAAGGAGATAAAATCTAAGAAGTAAAGGCTGACCTCATGGAAGTTTAGCTTGTCAGACACAAACAGATCTACAACTTCCAAACTAGTATCAACATGAAATAAATCAAGGCAATAACATCAAAGAAAACAGAAAGTAAGTAACCAAGGAAACTGCTAAAGAAATTATAAAGGTAAGGTTCACCCATGAACCCAAGAGCCTAAGGCTAAGTTAAACAATGAACCCAAATGCCTAAGGAATCAACTAAATAATTAGCATAAGCAGAGGTCAGGTCAACCTATTCCACAGACTGATTCTACAAATAAAAAGAAGTTAAGTCAATTCACAGACTGGCGCAAAAAATAGAATGACATGATTAGACTATGAACCAAAGAACCTAAGTGTAAAAATTGGCTAATTAAACTCTCTTAATACAATAATATTCTATCATATACTCATTTGTTTAAGGACCCTTTGACAAGGGGGCAATTAAAAAAGAATATTAAAGAAAAAAATGTGAAAAATGAATGAAGCAAATAACGAAGATAAGTTCAAACCTTAAAAAATTAGCTCATCAATTATATTTAAAGTTCAGACATATTAATAATCCAAGGGGGCAAATGATAAGTCACAGGACAAACCAATACATGAAGGCTCAATGGATTAATGCCAAAATGTGTTTAAATGGGTATAACCCATATTAATGAATAAGTAATTATCAATTTAGGCCGATAAACTATGGTCCATAATAACCAGTCAACCAGGTTTAATTTGAATTATTCTCCCCAAATCGAGGAGATATTCGTGGGGACTTAGTTATGGATTTCACTTTATAAATACAATAATCTACAAGTTACATTTACATTCTATTATGATATCACTCAATTTTGATATCTCCAAAGAAATTAACTTATTCTCACGCTGTAGGATATTTTATCAATACTGCACCGGTATCTCAAGTACTAATCCTAAGTGTTTCAGGTATTTATCTAGAATTTGGAAGCTGAGTTCATCGACAAATTCTTGCAGTATCACTTGGCATGTTATATGAAGTAATTCTTCAAAATAAAGGAAGAGATATTAGAGATTGCGCTCGCACGTAGGGATGTCAATTGTCCGGTTTTGGTTTGGTTTCATACAAAACCAAAACTAAAAACGTTAGACATATACCAAAGCCAAAACTGTTGATTTTTTTAAACGATTTTAAACTAAACCATCAACTTTATACAAACCAAAACCAAAACTGCAAAACCATTTAAGATTTTTAAATTATATAAAAAGTTAAAATCAAAACTAAAACTGTAAAACTGTGGACCGTTGTTATATATATAAACACAAGTAACGGTAGTGTGGGCTTGGTGGCTGTTAAAGATTATTATACATCGGCACCATAAAATGGTAGTGGTGGGTGGGAGAATGGTGGCTGCGACGTCGAGGATTGGTGGTAAGAGAAAGCTCAGAGATCTTGGGATAAGAGAACAAGGGAAATTGGGTTGGGAGCTGAAATTCAACAACTAGACAAATAAATAGAACCTTACCCTATAAACATAAATATTTATTAAAGGTTAAACTGCAAATAAATAAAAATACATCTATATATTTTGGGGGTTAAAGTGTAAATAGATACAAAAAAGGATGGTATATATGTTATAAAAATATATCTAAAATATTAGTTACATGGTTCGGTTACGTGGTTCGGTTTCATGGTTACTATCCCAAAACAAAAACCAAAACCAATACCGTTTCGTTTGCCAATTTCAAAACCCAAACCATACCAAAACCATTTAGCCAATTTCAAAACCGAACCATTTGGTTCGGTTTTGTTCAGTTGCCCGTCGGTTCAGTTTGAATTTCCATCTCTGTTTGCCCGACTATATTTGGAATACAAAACTCGATCCAATTTCAATCTTGTTTGGGACTATAACCAGCTTAATAGGCTAATAGTGAATTGTTTTTAGAGGTTTACTAAAGATTTATATAAATTTGAGATGAGTTGTATGAAATTTTAAAGATTTTAATTGATATTTTCTAGAAATATAAGGAAAAGTGTATTTTCAAAAGTTAGGGAACTTGAGTGTGCCATAAACCTAACATTGCTCCGCCGCTTAACTTAAGGTTGTGTTTGGGTAAGTTAATTTAAGAGAGGATTTCACTTGAGCAAGAGATTTTACCAATTCTATTTAGGAAATTATTTTTTTGGGTACTATGAAGAGGAATTTGGAAATTCATTCATTTGTAAAATATGAGAATAAGAGGGATTTGCAAATCTCTTCAAAACACATGTTATTTCTAAATCCTTCGAAGAGAGAATTTACTGTTTTTTCAATTATTCATCCATTTCACTTCAATCCCATATTTTATTTTGTAAGTGTATGAATTTCTCTCTCTATATATTATAGTTTTCTCTATATATATTATATAATAAAATTATATTTGTAAAATAGGTATAAAAATCATATTATTAAAGTAGTTATGTATAATTAAAGTTAAATTATTAAAATTTTATAACTAAAATAGGTATAAAAATTATATTATTAAATTACTAAATAAAAATTATATTATGCAATATATTTTCACCCTTTTAAATTAAAAATTTAATAAATTTTTAAATTTTGCGTACAAATACTTGTCTATCCAAATAAGGGATCTATGAAATTACACAATCAATTTCCTAATCTAAAAATATTATCCAAGTAAAGAATTTGAAAATGACGGGATTTCAAAATTCAGAATTTAAAATTTCATCATTTACAAATTGTATGGATTTATCAAATCCCTTACACAAACACAACCTAAGTATAAAGACTCGGCAATCATCAAACACTTAATGGATGATGTTCATTAGTCTTGTTGTACTATTCCTTCTAACCTTGAGATCTGAGACCTAAAAGCCCTTGGGCCGGATGGCTACTAACATATATTCTTTAAGAGAAACTAGGGCTTAATTGGTATGGATATCGTCAATTTTGTACAAAACTACTTTAGGAATATGGCTATGCCTATTATTAATAATGAAACCTTTGTTTTCGTTATTCCTAAAGTTGATTTTTCAAAGTCCATTAGCCAATTTAGACTTATTAGTTTGTGTAAACACCACGTATAAAATTGTTACTAAACTACTTGTTTCTAGACTCAGACCCTTATTAGATAATTTGGTTAGTTAGTTTCAAATTAGTTTTCTTCTTGGCCGCATAACTAAAAATAATGTAATCATAACTCAAGAAATTATTCACTCTTTTAGGAAATCCAAGGGTAGAGAATGGGGTCTTATCGTTAAAATTGACGTAGAAAAAAGCTAATGACATAATTAACTGGTCTTTTATTTTCATTGCCTTGCGTTTCCCTTCACTAGCCGTTATTGAAGGTGGTTTATTGGGCACTGTGTTGGTGATTTAATTCATCAATTGTCTTCTTTCTTGGGGTGTGGTCTTCTTGGGCATTGTCGACTTCAATAGTGGTTGTTTTCTCACATACAACCGCGTCAACAGGTAAGGATGCTCGCCCTACCAATCCAGGTTTTGTCCGTTCATATATTGCTTCATTATTGGCTTGTTCTACGTTACCTACTTTTGAAGTTCAAGCACTAACATACGCGAATAAAGGAAATCCTGTAGTATCGTTTTTCCCTTTGATAATTACTCAATTTGAAGTCGTTTTTGAGAAAGCGATTATTTTAAAATTCTTAGCGGGACGACCGTCTTTGGAAGAGATTCACGGTATTATCAAGAGTAATTAGAATTTGGAGAGTTATTTTTCCATGGGTCTTATGGACTCACGTTCCTTACTTATTCGGTTTCAATTAGAGTTGGATGTGCTTAAAGTATTGACGAGGGAAGTTACATCTATCAAAGGCTTCTTTTATCAGATCTACAGATGGAATAAGGCTTATAATACCTAACAGGATACGTCTATGGATCCTGTTTGGATTCAATTCCCAAAGCTTCCAGTGAAGTATTTTGTACCAGGGTTGCTATGTACTTTAGCGGGTACTATATGACCTTTCTTTTCTATTGATTCTACAACCTTAACTCTGACTTGACTTAATATGGCTAGGGTGTGTGTTGAGGTGGATTTGGCTAAACTTCTCCCATCTAAAATCTGGACTGGAAAGCAAGATGGATTTTATCAAGAAGTAACTTATGAAAAATTACCTTTCTTTTGTACTTTTTGTAACGTGCAGGGTCACTTCCCTGCAAATTTTCGTAGGTAGTATTCCATTCCTTGTGATACCGTAGCAAAGGAAGTCCAAACAAATGGTAAGGAGAAAGTTATGGAGGCTAATATATCTAAATTGGTTATGAGACGCAAGAAGAGAACTGCGAAGAAAATGAATGAGAGTTCACAGATAGCTAATGAAAAAGGGCAGATTTCAAGTTTGCAAAAAGAGGTAGAGGAAAATGATATTGAAGAATCTGATGCGGGAGAAGATTTAGATGATCAAGCGGAGGATGAGTACATCCATAATATGAACAATGTGGGTGATCCTGAAAGGCAGGCTCGAGAACACGATCATGTGGTTGTGCAAAATTCCACTGGTGCCGGGTCTTCTCACCAGGAGAAAATCAATAATGTCGCGCAAGTGGACCAAGAGGTAATTGAGAATGTTGTCAATAATACTACCACTGGGTTGGAAATAATTATACATGTTAGTGATGCTACAACAAATGAGCAGAATGCAGGGGATGGTTTACTTCCCAATCAGTTGGAGAATGGGGAGTTTACTGTCGTTGCTAGGAAAAGAAGTCGTCCCAAGAAGACTAATGGTGTGAGAGGCAACTCTTAGACTATGAGTCCTCAGATCAATTGAAATCATTTCCCATGTTTGATTCCTTCATTTTTTGGAACTATAGGGGTATTGGTAATCCAACAACCCTTACTACTTTAAAAAAATGGTTAATCAGCATAAAGTTTTTATTGTGGGTTTTATTGATCCATGGATAGATGAAAATAATTTATTCCGTATTAATAAATACATTCGACTTCATAAAGGTATTTCTAATCAGGAGATTGGAGGAAAAATTTGGCTATTATGGAAGAATATATTCCAGGTTGATGTGGTAAATAAATATAAGCAATTTATTGCTTGCTCTATCTCTTGGCTCAATATGGAGGTTTTGGTGGTGATTGTTTATGCTAATTGTTTTAGTCTGGAAAAAAAAAAAAGAAAGTGTTATGGGTTTCTCTTCTGGATTTAATGGCCTCTAATTCTTTACCGGTGATTTGGGGTGGGGATTTTAATATTATTCGATGCCAAGAGGAGAAAATGGGTCGTATTCTTCCTTCACGACGAGGTATGTCAGACTTTGAAGATTGTATACAAGGAGATGGTTTGATTGAACCGGAGTTTTCTGGTTCCATTTACACGTTTTGCAATATTTGATTGGGTTTGGCCCAACAATATTCTCGCCTCGACAGAGTTCTGGTATCTCTTATATTTTGTTCTGCTTATGCGGGGAAAGTGACTCATTTTCCACGAGAGTCGTCTGATCATTGTCCTTTGTTGTTTAGTTCTATAGCCATGAGTTATTGGGGACCACGACTGTATAGATTTCAAAGAATGTGGGTTAACCATGGTTCTTATTTGAATGTTGTTCGTTCTGCTTGGACCTCCAAATATTTTGATCTTGTAGGGGGCAATTGAGTTACAATCTCATGCAAACCCGTCACGTTCTTAAGTCTTGGAACAAAGCGATGTTTGAGAATATTTTCACCGAATTAGATACATGGAGAGATAAGGTGGAAGCTCTTGATTTGATTTTACAAGATGGATGATCAGATTTGACAGCTTTGAATCTTAAAAATACTAAAGATAATTTGTCCCATTTTTTGTTGAACGAGGAAAATTATTGGATGCAAAAATCTTGGGAAAATGGCTTCAGGAGGGGGATAAAAATACTCATTATTTTCATGCTTATGTCAAAGAGAAACATAAACCTCTTAATCTTGCAGCGATAAAAAATGACGAGGGGGAGTTTCTTGCGGATTCTCATGTGTTTCATATGGCGGCCATTGACTTTTATAAAAATATTTATTCTATTAGCTCTACTAATATTCAGGAAAACGTGCTTGAGGTACCCCATCTTGTGTCTGAGTTTGTTAACAATGACCTTTTGAGGCTGTTTACTATAGAAGAGATCAAATAAGTGGTGTGGAATATTCAAGTTGATAGTGCCCCTGGTCTTGATTTGTTTTCCTTGTCTTTCTTTCAATCTGTGTGGGACATAATTGCTAAGGATGTCGTTGAGGCTGCTAATGGTTTCTTAAAGAGTAGTAAACTTTCGGATACATTTACTAGCACTCTTCTAGTACTGATTCCCAAGAAGACTAATCTGTCCTCTCTTAGTGATTTTCGTCCCATAAGCCTCTGTAACGTGGTTTACAAGATTTTTTAAAGGCTTTAGCTAACAGGTTGATGCTTGTTTTACCTTATCTGATTTTGACTCAACAACATGGTTTTGTTAAGGCTAGATCTATTGTTGAAGCGGTGGGTTTAGCGCAAGAATTAACTAAGGATCTGGGTAAAAAGGTTCGTGGTAATAACGTCATTTTTAAGCTTGACATGATGAAAGTATACGATATACTGAAATGAAATATTTTGTTTGAAGTTCTTATAAGTTTGGTTTCCATGAAGCCTTCACTTAAGTTATTAAGGATTGTGTTTTCAACTTCCAATTTTCGGTGCTCTTTCAAGGGGGTTTACAAGGGTCGATTCACTAGCGGGAGAGGCTTGCGTCAAGGTGATCCTATTTCCCCTTTTCTTTTTATCCTAGCGGAAGAAGTTTTGAGTCAGGCTCTTTTTAAAGCGGTTGATGAGGGTTTTATTCTTCCATATATTACAAAGAATGGTTGCCCTATTATCACTCATTTTCTTTTTGCTAATGACACTATTATTTTGCAATGGACATATCTCTTCTATTCGTAACCTCATGCAAGTGCTTAACAATTATCAGCAAGCCTTGGGTTAAAGAATGAATGCCTTGAAAAGTAATTTTTATAAGCACAGGAGTTGCTCTACTACTCGTAATAATCTCATTCACTTGGTGACCTCTTTCCAAATAGGAGCTTTTCCTTTTATTTATCTGGCTATTCCGCTTGCCTGTGGTTATGTTAAGATCTCTCACTTTGACAGTTTAATTGATAAAATTGCTTCCCGGTTGGAGGGTTGGAAGGCTAATATTTTATCCTTGAGTGGGAAACTCACTCTTATAAAGCATGTTATAAGCTCTATGCTTCTCCACATTATTACTATAGCTGATGTGCCGTTAAAAGTTCTGGATAAAATCGAAGGGCTTATGTCCCATTTTTTCTGGGGCTCATCAGAGAATATTAGGAGACGCCATTGGGTGTCGTGTAAGAATATCTATCGTCTTACAAAAGTTGGTGGTCTGGGTTTACACAGATTACTTGATATGAAGCACGCATTCACCTTGAAGAAGATCTGGAATTTGGTATCGGGTAAGTCTTTATGGTGTGATTACATGCATAGGAGATATACGAAATATCACCCCATTGGGATGTGGAAGTCATGCAATAATTCTTCTTTAGCGTGGAAATATATTATGAAGAATAAAGAGCTATTTTGTTCTATGTCCCGGTGGATTATTGGAGATGGGCATAATATTTATTTTTGATATGAGGATTGGGAATTGGGTTTTTTTTGTTTTTTTTTTTAATGGGGCAGTTCATGAAGCTCGGGTGATGTCAAGCTCTCAGATTATTCAATGGGTGTTGCATTAGTTAAGGGATCTCGTGAAGTTTATCAAGCCTCTCTCGATTGACTCTAGTTTTGCCCTAAATTCTCTACAACTCATGGGGTGTTCTGGTAGAGCAGTGGCTTATTGGATTTCCATCGTTTGTAAGTGGTCTCCCCCTCAATTAGATTTTTTCAAGCTTAATGTTGACGGCGCTTTCAAACACTCTACTGGCACTTCGGCTTGAGGATGCATCATAAGAAATCACCTGGGGAGATTCTGTATGGCTTTTCATAAGGAGTTACAAGTGGTGTCCAACTTCCAAGTGGAGGTTAATGGCATCTTTTATGACCTTCAACTTACTGTTCACAATGGCTTTCTACCTCTTGTTGTTGAATCTGACAATAAAGGTTTAGTTCAAGTAATTAATGGTTTGTGTCCTTATTGGACTCTGCGTAATTCTTGGCATAAGATTTAGTATTTGTTGAGTTTGTTTTAGATGGATATCTCACACATTTATAGAGAAAGCAATTTAGTTGTTGGCTCGTTGGCGAACATTAGTGATCATGATCATATAGTTTTTTCTAGTGAGAATACCCTTCCTCGTTCTGTGAAAATTTGTTCACGGGATTATAGGTCTGGTATTCCTCACTATCAGCTGTAATGTCTTTCTTATTTGAATAAAGGATTTCCATTTTAATTAAAAATAAATAAAAAATTTTAAACCCCCCCCCTAACCCCACCTTTTGATCCAATTGGTCATGTTGTGAGTTTTTAATTTTGTTCTTCTTATTCTTTGGAATGGGAAACCTCTGGAGGAATTTAATCTTACTGGGGGGCTTAGGCAAGGGGACCTTTTTCCCTTAATCTTTTGACTTTATGCATGGAAAGGCTATCTCAATTAATTGTTGAGAGTGTTAGGAAAGGTACTTGAAAAGTTTTAAGAGTGGGAAGAAAAGGCCCTACCATTACCCATCTTTTTTTCGCTGACGACTTAATCCTATTTGTAAAAGCTAACAATAATAATTTAATAATATTCTTGATATTCTTGGTGATTTACCTAAAGCCTTTGGTCAAAAAATCAATTTTGCTAAATCAAAATTGTTTAATTCCCCTTATATTCCCTGTTGGAGAGCTTGGGACTTTAGTAGATATCTTGGTATGGGTCTTACTGATTATTTTGGTATTTATCTTGGTTTTTTATTTATTCATGGTAGACTTAATAAATCTCACTTGAATCATGTGCTTCAAAAAATACGAAATCATTTATCTAAATAGAAAACTAATATGATTTCAATTAGTTGTTCTTATACAAGTTGTGGCGTCTATTATCCCTACTATTCTATGCAGACTACCCCTATTCCTCTTATGGTGTGTGATCAAATTGATAGAATTAATCTTGTTAATTGGGATAATGTTTGTAGACAGAAAGATGATGGTGGCCTTGGGTTCAAGATGGAGAGATCTAATGTTAGGGCCTTCTTTGCTAAACTTGGTTGGAAAATTGCTTTAAATGATCAAAGTTTATAGGTTAAAGTTATTCATAATAAATATTCTTTGGATAATAGTCCTAGCTCCTAGAGTAGAAAAACTGGTAGCTCGCATATATGGAGGGTTATCTTTGCTTGTAAGGATATCTTGAGGAAAGAGATTAAATGAAAAATTGGAAATGGCATCTGATAGGTGTGATCTACCTACATATTTCCAAACCGGTTTTGTTAGTTTTAGAGTAGTTTTTTTTTTTTTTTTTTTTTTTTTTTTTTTTTTTTTTTAATTAGTTTTTATACTTTTTGTATAAATTAGATGTGTGGGGGGCAAAGAGATAGAAAATTGGAGCGAAAATGATGAGATTGAACCAAGAACGGTTGAAGAATGGTGAAAAAACGAGCAAGGCGACAATATTCTGAAAGAAGCCCACCGGCGCAGCGGTGAAAATACAGAGAATGACCAAATTCTGCTGGAAGCTCATCGCCTAGGTGGTGAAAATGCAGGATGTCAACCTAATCCACCACTTTCTTCACCGCTGAGGCGATCAGCCAACCGACCTACTCACCGCCACGGCGGTGGCCTCTGCACTAGTTTAGATATTTTTTAGGATATTTTTGAGATATTTTGCCTATTTAATTCCCTCTCCTCTCCTCTTCCTATCTTCGGCCATTTGAGCCCCTTAGAATATATCTAAGGGTAGGTAGAGAAGTTTTAGGGAGAGATCTCACATCCCGAGGATGGAGGAAGACGGTGGAGCGATCGTTCAACGGTTCTTAGAGGCTAAACTTCAGACTAGGCTAAGTTCTTCGATTTCTTCCCTTATTTATTTAACTTAGAATTTTGTGAGCGTGTTTAACTCGTGCTTCATTGTAAATACGGTTATGGCTGTTAGTTAAACATGGATTGTATATGGATTAACAATATATTTATAAATATGTGTTTCAAATGATTTGGGTGTTGCGTTTATGTTTGTTCTTCGAAGTTTGATTGTGTTTATCGTATTGCTATGTTTATTATGCTTAGATAGATATATCGAGAATACGGGGTTTGACACTCGGGAGAGGTAACCCTGGAGTCGGACTAAAGTAAACATAACGCTAATCGATGACGTTGGGGTAAGACTTACGTGACCTAGGGTTGTTAAGACGTTTAAGGGGACTTCTTCGTTGACTCGAAGTCATGTATTCTCCCGTCTTACACTTGGGAGAGGTGACGGTGAAGTTTTAGAACTGAGATTGTCGATAGGGTAAGCACAACGCGACGATCAAATAACCGGGTCGGAAGTTGGATTGTGTGCAATCAATGACGTTGTGGCGAGACTCACGTGACCTAGGGTCATTAAAATGTTGAGAGGGACTTCTTCGTTAACATATATTCATATATTCCCCTGTCTTACACTCGGGAGAGGTGGCGGGGGAATTTACGAACTGAGATTGTCAAATAGGTCGAACACTGTAAACGTAAGTCAATCGAGATCGAACACGTATTTATAAACCGAGTTAATCCCTAAACAATTCTTTCCCCTAAAACATCTCATTATATTAGTATAGTTAATTTAAGTTATATTAGTATTAGTATTAATTAATTAAATACATTTATTTTTAGCCTAGATAAAGTTAGGTCATGATAAAAACGATACTCGATAATAACGATAACCAATCCCTCTGGATATGATACCTGATATTAAAGATCACATTATACTAAAACTTTGACCTCATACACTTGCGAGTAGTCAATACGCGAGCGCGTAACAAATGCTCACCGTATAACACTTTCGTCAATTTGTGGATTGATTGGTGGCATGGTGACAAATCACTTGGTAATCAAGAAACTCAGAATAATTCTGACCTTAAAGTGACGGATATTGTTCATGATAGGGGTTGTTGGTTCCTCAATTCTATCCTTTATGTTATTGAGGATGAGACCATAAATATAATCTTTAATATGGAACCCGCGGTGTTTGATAGAGAATATAAACTTTTTTGGAAACCGGAGAATACCATTTGGAGGAAAACAATAATAATAATAATAATAACCAGGAGTTGAGTAAATAGAATTGGATATGGAAGTTAAAAGCCACTCACTTTTTTTTTTTCTTCTTTGGACGATTTTCCATAAAAGACTGGTTACTAACTTGTTTAGGGCTTCTAGAGGTAGTGACATTTCTTGTTTCTGCCAAAGATGTCATGGTGCTATTGAGGATATTGAACATGCTATTAGAACTTACCCCAAAGCCCAAATCATTTGGGTTCTAGTTGGGAATCTCAGTTTGAGGTACAATCGAAATGCTTCAAATATTTGGAACTAGATTAGGAGATATTTGAGAGGGCATTTCTCTTACCCGAACTTTTATTCATTTCTAGCTACCATTTGGGAAGTTTGGAAACATAGGAATAACAAAGTCATTGAAGTAATTTACAATCCTCTCCATTTTATAATGTCTAAAATTGCAAATTTCGTCCAAGACTTATCTAATTCTTTCTTGAAGCCAATTTTTCTAAATGGATCTTGTCCTCCTCACACTAATTGTTGCCCCCATTTGCAGGTTTTTTAAAATTGTATACTGATGGCAGTGCAAGAGAAAACCTGGGCAAATGAGGCGTCCTATGGGACAATCTTAGTATGTGGAAAGTAGGCTACTTTGGATGCGTGGATGGCCCTTGAAGTTTAGGAGCCTGGTCACATGAAGCAAGATAGTTTCCAACAAAGATTACCCTAGAGTCATGGTCGAAACAGATTCAGTGGAGGTAGTCACTCTCATTCTGAATCAATCACTACAAGAAAAACAGGATTCAGCTACGAATTTTTTTGGCGACGACACAATAATCATCACCAAATGTGTCTATTGGCTACAAAATGAATAATCGTAGCCAAATGTGACCTCCTTTGGCAACGAAGTGCAATTTTGTAGCCATATGTTGTTAATAGGTGACGAAATTTTAGAACTCGTCGCTATTGGTCCGATCAATTCTTGGCACTAAACAAAAAAAAAAAAAGAAAATTTTTCCCGCTAGCGTATTGGCGACGAAAATATTTCGTCGCCAATTTAGCACGAGATATGTTTTTATTTGGCGACAAACCACTTTCGTCGCGATTAATTACACCCTACTATAACTGCGACGAAAGTGGTTCGTCGCCAAAGTGGTTGCCTATATTTGATATTGGGCTACGAATGAGTTTCGTTGCCAATTGTTTTCCCTCCTCCACCATGATTTTGGTGCCCACCCCAAACTCTTTTCCCACTTCCCGTCCAAACCCTCTTCCCGCTGGTACATCTGCTAAAATAAAAAATAAAAAAACAATATGCACCCCAAACGCTTTCGTTTCTTCACCTCTGCTTAGTTCTTCTCTCTTTATCTCACTTTCGCTCTTACCCGCTCTCACCATCGTCGTCTTTTTTCAGTTGCCATCGCCGTCTTCGCATAATCTTCGTCCCTTAGCGTCTTCCTGCAGCCGAAGAACCACCGCTCCGTCTCCATCTCCAGCTCTGGCCCAAGCTCTGCGTCGCTCCCCGTCATGCCGAACCTCACCAACGTTGCGGTGGCCAATTGGGACCTTAATCGGCTAGATTTGGCCAATTGGAATTGAGATTTGGCCGCCGCAGTTGAGGGATGGAGAAACCGAGAGTAAGGTCGACGGAGAGGTAGATCTGGGCACGATAGTGATGGAGATGATGACGACGGTTGGTGAGGTGCGACGTGACGGCGACAACGACAACGATTTCTCCCGATCCAGGTACGTTTCTCTTTCTCTTTCGCTCTCTATTTTCAATTTTGGGTTTGAAATTGAATCAATTTTGGATTTTGAAATTGAAACTTTTCATCATTTGAATTAAAGAACAATTACCACCTTTTTTTGCAAAGGTGGACGTCAGCGTTTTGAGACGATAAAGGTCGGCGATGTTCGGATCTGGATGCGATGGTACTGTGTCCTTTCTCTCCCACTCTCTGTTTGTTCTGTTTTCAGTACAGATTTAAACAATGTGTTTTGTTTACTGTTTTGTTCCCAGTTCTATTTGTTTTGTGTTTTGTGTTCTGTTTACTATTTTGTTTTGTGTTTTGTTTACTGTTTTGTTCTCAGTTCTGTTTGTTTTTGTGTTATGGGTTCTGTTTACTGTCACACCCCACCGTCAAGGTCTCGGTCTCATCACCGATATACTTTCTACCCACCGCTACCCTCTTCTCTCACATCCCTGTTCATTTTACCCTTCTTGATACCACCTGACTATCGCTTAACCACACCTCTCTATGACCTAGTTGCCGTCGGCAACTGCATCGGAAGCATACAACGCCACCTGTATCTATAATTTTAATTTTATTATCTTTATCTTTCCCTTGTTATTTTTTCCAAACTCCCCCAGTGGCAGATACCCTAAGTTGACTCTCATTGTGTCCTATAAGCCTGCGAAGTCCAGAAAATACTCGGTGTCTCATTAATAAATTTAATCAGTTCTATACTATGATTTTTTTTGTTTCTTGAATTAAAGAATCCCTCAATTTATCATTTTAACCTTGATTATTTGCAGATATTATTCTCTGGTTCAATCGTTTCTTGCTTCTTTATTCATTATGGAAACTAGTAAGTTTTCTATAACATTTAGTTCCTTTTTTTTTTTTTTTTTTTTTTTTTTAACATTAAGTGCTAGTGTGCTACAATTTGGTTAACCTATTGCCATTAATCAGTAGTAATCAATTTCTTTTCACAGTATATATGTTTTATTGTGTTCCATTGCTTTGAATGTCTAATGGTGCATGAGTTTTTCAACAGGGCTGCAATTCGAGAATTCATGTGATATTGGGGTGTTCTCCAAGCTGACTAATTCCTACTATTTGGTTGCAATTAGAGATTCTGAGAACTTCTACAGGTGCTATACTTTGTCTATTTATTTCTTGATTGCGAGTGCATTATTTGTTAAAATAGAATGATAGCAAATGATTATCTTGATTGCAACACATTTGAGGCTGAGTTAGCGGATTTTATTCATTTTCATTTTCTGAATTAAGTCCTTAACCTTTGGATAGTGTATGAAGAAGGAGAAGATGAAGAGTGGGTTGGATTGATGATAAATTAGAATAAAAAACCTATGTGAAACAATGTTAAGAGTTGAAGAAGTTGGTTGATAAAATTAAAACATTGGGGGAACTATTTGACAGTAACCCATAAAACTTTAAGGACCTATACCAATTTTATTTCATCATTGGATTGATGATGAAATATCTCAACTGTTTGCTGTTTTTGTTTCTATTTGCTGTTTCTGTTTCTGTTTCGGTTTCTATCTCTGTTTGCTGTTTCTGTTTCTGTTTGCTATTTTTGTTTATGTTTCTGTTTACTATTTGATGTTTCTATTTCTATTTGTTGTTTCTGTTTTTGTTTATGTTTGCGATTTCTGTTGCTGTTTCTGTTTGTTGTTTCCTGTTTCTGTTTGTTGTTTCTGTTTCTATTTGTTGTTTCTGTTTCTGTTACCGTCTCATCTCAGTTGGTTCATCTGCAGGTTAGGCGGTGGAGCTTCTTCGGCGAAGGGAAATTTCTAGTCGATAGCGTCGTCGAGGATCAGATATGAGTTTTCGGATCTTGTCCTCCTCGATCTTAACGTCAAGTTGGTTTTGATTTATTCTCGTTTTTCCCTAATTGATTTGGTGTTGGTTGGTTTGTTATCATATTTCTCTTTCTGTTATAATATTTTTGAGAACATAGCTAAAATTTAGGAACATAAACACTAAGGAAACGCCACATTAGTTTCTATCTTCTTGTTGATGAATTTGAGAGAGTGCATCGTTTAGAGCCTTGAAGTGCTATGCAGAAGGATTGACTCTAACCATCATATGCTTCTTCTTCTTATTAAATGTGATTATAATGATATTTGTTAGCTAATTTTTTATTCTAGCATTAGTTTTCATTATTGCAAGTTAATTTGTAGCTGTATTTTTTGTAGTCTCTGTTTCTGCTGCTGTTCTCTGTTTTTACTGCTGTTCTCTATTTCTGTTGCTGTTTCTGTTTTGCTGTTTCTGTTTTTGTTTTTGTTTGATGTTTCTGTTTTTGTTTCCATTTGCGTTTCTGTTTGCTGTTTCTGTTTCTTTGTTTCTATTTCTGTTTTTGTGTTTTGGTTTTTGTTTCTCTGTTTGTATTCACAGATTCATGTTTCGGGCTCAAGGTCATTTGGCACAACATTTCAAAAAATGGTATGTCTATTATTCTAATTCAATTTATACCTTGATGGTAAATTATTGTATGTGATATAGATGAAAATTCAATAATTGTAGGCTCGGGGTAGGATTGATCTACATTGGATCACACATCAGAAGATAAATAGGCAATAGATATCGCTTATCATCTATATCTTGTTTCTTAGTTATTTTGTAGTGATATTTCGTAAGACATTTTGTTTTTTTTTTGTCATATTAATGTTTAAGAATATTGATATATTTTGGCTATTTGACTTTTAATGCAATCGTATAGTTTTAGTTACTTTTTGTTGATTAGTTGATGGCTATAAATTGACATTCATAACTTTAGGTAGAGTAATTTGCTACAAATTTTATTTTTGTAGCCAATGTATTTCTTAAAAAAAAAAATTATTTTTTGGCTACAAAAATAATTTCGTCGCCAAAAGAATTCCCGCCATTTTAGTTATTTTTTGGCGACGAAAATTTTCGTTGCCAAAAAATTATCCCCGTGATTTTTAATTACTCTTTGGTTACGAAATGAATTTATTAGCTACGAATTTAGTTATGAAATGATTTGTCGTGAAATAGTAGTCTTGCGCGACGAACTAATAATTCATCGCCAAAAATCTTTTGCTACGGCACATAGGTTACGAAATTGGAACAATAATTTTTTCATCGCTAAAATGTTTTCGCTATGAAATTAGGGCTTTAGCTACAAATTTTTTTTTGTAGACAAAACCCATTTTTCTTGTAGTGAGTGTCCAAAAAATCATTGATTCAAAGATTGGATTGATGAATGAAAGATATTTTTTTTCCTATATAACTTTACTCTCTAATTTGCCCTGAGAAAGACTAACAGATGTGCAGGCTTTCCTACTAAGAAGGGTGCAGATGGAGATTGTGAGCTCAAAATCATTGAGACATGGACTACGGACTTAGAAGACCTCATCTTTGAGGTGATGGACAAACGGACTTTTGATCTTTGCCCATAATGATCTTAGTTGTTGTTTTTCATGTTCATTTTCCCCCCTCTTTTTTGAACTATTAAAAAAAATTATGGTATAACTTCGTCAGATATGAGTGATATTTCTTTCAACTAATACATTTGAGGTGAAAATTCACGTAGTAATGAAAATGAAAGTTCACATGTTTACATTATGATTTTATTTATTTATTTATTTTTAAGTAAATAGGAAAATTATTACATATTTTTAAAATAATTCCTATATAATTTTTTATTCCTCTTTTTTCTTTCTTCAAATAAGGTTTTAGATTGTCAGCTAATGTCAAATAATTTAACTAAGATTATGTTTGATAACCAAAATAAGTGTTAAAAATTGAACAAATTAAGTATTTATTTAATTAAGTTTGCTTGATAATTTTTAATAATATTATGTAATTAATTAAATGTCCTAAATTTTTCAGTGAATTGAAATATTGAATTTGGATGCGATATGATATATAATGGAGTATAGCCTAACAAATTAATTAAAAAATTAGTTATTCTGAAAACATAAGAAATAATAAAAAAAATATAGTGATGGGGAATTTGTTAGCATTTGATGAGACAGATAGTGAAAAAGAATATTGTTGAGTTTTTTCTATTTGCATATTCTCTCCACATTAATCTGATACGGAGCATGTTGCATACGCAGTGATTCCAAGGCTTTTGACAATCGATGAGACCTTGCGCACTTGTTGGCTGAAGTAAGCAGCGAGGAGGAGGATAACTATTCCGACATATTATTCTCTCCTAAAATTTTATTCCACCACTTGATATGTGCCTGCCGATTCTCCACGGATATCACGCCAACAATTTTGTATGATTTTTTTTTTTTTTTTTTCTCATTTATGACAATTATATTTCAGAATTTATATTTTATAATAATAATAATATAATTAGGACAATCGGCTAGTTAGCTCTTTTTATACGAATATAGTTGGGCTTCTATATTCCTCATCACCCAGCATTAGGGAGCTGATTGCACCTACAATATGGTATGAGTACAACTTGCAAGAAAGTGATTGGATGAGTGCTGGATATGGATTCGGTTAATGGCGCCATAGTATTTTTGATACGTCAATAACATGACCTAGGCATCAATATGGAACCTAACCTTTAATAGATTCCGTGTACATTCGAATATAGTTAGTTATTCATATTGCTAAAAGTAATCTAATGATATCCAAAACGATATACATGGATTACTTGTTTATATCGGCCAAATATTCTTTCATACTTTGGTTAAATTCAAACTATCAAAAAATAGTACTTTGTGATATATAGACAACTTATTTTGTCCCAGACCTTATATATCCATTTGAACATATAAGTTTAATTATTTAAAAAAAAAAAAAAAAATCCAAAAAATTAAAAAAAAAAAAAAAAAAAAAATGGATTTGGCTTGTGCTTAACTGGAAAAATCTTTCAAATGGAATTCTGAAAAGAGTTTTATGTTGAAAATTTGGACTTTCAGTTGGGATTTTGAAAAAGTTTGGGCTTAATTAGAGTTTTGAAAAACTTTAAAAATTTTAAAATTGGGACATTTAAGGGGCATGATTGGTATTTGAAACGCGGTGTGTTTGGATGTTGATTTTTTGGCACGAGGACATAAATTGATCGGCAAATTTTGAATTTTGAAAATTTAGTGGTCTAATGTACGAACTTTTACAATATTTTAAATTCAAATTGTGTAGTTAGTTTTTGAAAAATAATTAAAATAAAATGGAAAAATAATTGAATTTATAAAAGTCCTGGAGTTTTAATTGAATTTTTTAATCTTTAAGGGGCCAATTTAGAATTTAAAATTGAATACCTATGTAAATAGGAGTTAATTGGTTATATTGAAATTAACTAGTAATTAGTAGTTATTTCTTCACTCAAAATTGGTAAATACCCATTGGTTGCCTTTCTACAAGGGTTTTAGCAAATTTAGATTTAATAATGAGATCTGGCCCTAAAACTAGAGTATGGCAATTGTCGAAGTCCAAGAATTAACAAATTAAATATTTTGGCGCAACCATGGATGTGGCGCACGCATTTGTCGATGTGTCTCCTTCAAAATTGCGTATAAATTTGCCTTGCTCCGTCATTTCATGAGTATAATTATATATTGTCTTTTTTTAGCCTTTATCCCGAACATAAAAAAATGCAAAAAAGACCCATAACCCCTTTGAAGATTGAAATTTCGAGCATCAAAAACAAAGAAGAAGAAAATCATTTCTATCTTCTTCTTCATCACATGACTTTTAGTTAGCATGCTTCTCCTCTACTCCTAAACCCTTTTCTTTGGTTATTCTCTATTTTCTATCCATATTTTAAAGGCTTGTGGGTTTCTATTTCGTGGTGAGTACTTACTTCTCCGACCGATTCAGGAGGATGGTAATCATGAGGTTCGAAAAGCCATAAAGTCCATTAACATTTAAACCTCGTAATAAATGGAAGTGTTCCTATGTTGTGCATATGACAAAATGATTTAGATTGGTGAAAAGGGTGGAGGCAATGCAAACTTTTGTTCCTCTTTCGAACAAAATGAAGATGACCATGTTCTACATCATTATATATTCGTTACAAATGTTCAAAATCATAAAAAGAGGCCGTTACTACGGAGAATTTTCCCCAAATGAATCCATGATTTTCAATAAACAAAAATGGTTTTTAGACTCATTGGAGCAATATGAGGATGGGTGTTTTCATGTGATTATTACACACATTTCAAAATTAAAAATCACAATAAAATAAGGCAGGCATTGAAGGAACTGAATATTGAAATTACTAGATTTGTGCAACGGAAAATAACAAATTTAAATCATATTTAATAAACTTCATTCCATAAATCTAAATCTATCTGTATCAACATAAAATAAATAAAACATTAATAATTAAATCAAATTTAATCATAATACCCCTTCTAGTATTTCAACCTCAATGCATGTAGTTCCCTAGGCATGATATGAGAAGACTCTTCCAAAAGCGACTTTATCTAATTTCGATTTGGCTATTGAGAATAGTTATCCTATAAGAGATACATGTGTCTTAACTTTAATAATATCCATACGTGAGTATTCTTGTGATCTATAAGAATCTATGTGTAATATCATGAAACTAAGGTAGTTCTATTTTTATTCTAGGTCGTAGTAAGCATCAAAACAGTAGTACGATCAAAGAAGGAACGAGGGTGGCCTAAATTTTGGTTTGGTTTACGACAACATCTAGTTGATATTTTCACTAAGCGAAACCCCTCAATGATGATTTCTATATTATATGATCTCTCTATCTTGTGCTCTCAAAAGGACCAACATGATATAGATAAGTTAAAAATTCCTAGTCCGATCATATGTATATTGATTGATAATATAATACCTTATAACATCAATTGGAATATCATCCCCAATCGTCACACTACTCTGGCTATAGCCTTGGGTGAATTATATTAGATCGGATAAAATAGAACAAGTTACTATTTGCTAAGAACGATATATCCTATCTTGTGTACTCGTATATTCACATGTATGTCTTACTATACCCAATGAATACCTTTCAAATTTTGTGACTAGAACACAACACTTAATATTATCAAAGTAACGCAAACCATACATGTATTATACACTACCTCAAGTCAAAATATGACAAGTGCAGTCATAATTCAGATACCATATTTTGACATCGAACAAAACTACTATGTAAGATATTAAGGCTAATCATATTCACTCCTTGAATGCGCTAGTAAGTGCCCCATGTAGTTGTTCTAGTATCTCATAGTAATAGTTTGAGACTAACCATTCTCATAAGAAAAAAAAACACTATAATAAGATAGTCTATATTGTTAAAGACATGTTTTAACAATCAAATACAGATTACAAACAATTTATAATACAAGTTAACAAAGTCTTTGGTATCCGCCTTTTAATCACATTAAAGAGTTATGATATTTCAACTTTATATCAAGGGTCTACAACAACATTGATATGTTTTAAAAATAATATAAAATATACTTTATTATTTATTTTTATTAAGAATATTACAAGAATAATCCCGCCTAGAATTGTTTATAGGGCTTCTCCATCAATCCCAAACTAGTGCTATGACCAATCGTGACAGTATCTAATACTCATCATATCAAGATGTATATCTAACAATTACAAATTCATAGCCTTAGGCCCTATGATGTGAATCCTGCGAAGAATAATGAGATCCGACAACAAAAGGAACCCAAGATCATTCTATGATCAGAATTGGATGACAGACCTCGACCTGTTGTTTACGACAAACAAGAACCTCGGTATATATGACCTCAACCCGTTGTTTATTGAGAAACAAGAACCTCGGTATAAGGAAGGTGCCACAAACGGTGATGGAAATCTGTTTGATAAGTTGTTGGTGAACGCCACAGGAAAATCCTGATGTCGAAAAATCCTTCAAAGAACTGCAGAGAAAATGCTCTCACTAATTTCTGAATATTGATTTATCTTTTTTCATTTATTAGCCTCCCATTTAAAGGCTGGTTATTACAAAGAAAATTCCTAAAGTAGTTACCTTAATTAAGGCTAAAATTTGGTAAAGAAATAACTCTTACTTGCCTAAAAGGAAAAACAAACAATCAACCCTTTAATTAGTTTATCACATACCTAAAATAGAAAAAGAAATTGGGGAGTTTTAAATGGCTTTGTTATCAGCCATTATACGCCCATAAAGTTAAAAGCAAATAAAAGGAAAGTAAACATGCAAGCCTTACAATTAGACCCAATAAGAAATATTCTTAAATATGTCAATTTTAACTTGCTGAATTTAAGCTTAGCTTTGGCCAGATTCTTCTAGAACTTGAATCATGTTGATGAATCTTTGTTGATCACGTGGATCATGCTTAATGGGCCTCTACGAATTTGCTTGAGTCCACACCTCTTGAATCAACCCATTGAGTACATCTTTAAACTTCATTGCTCGTTCTCTTGTAACCGGCCCAATTGAGACTTGAACTAGATCCCTTGAAGTTGTGCTATGATTTGCATTATTCCCCTCTTCTTGAAAAGGATTTGCTCTCAAATCATCACCTACATCAAAAGGACTCAAATCAATAACATTAAAAGTAGCATTTACATTGTACTCACCAGGTAAATCTAGCTTGTAAGCATTGTCATTGATGCGCTCTAGAACTTGGAAATGACTATCTCATCTTCGAAGCAATTTGGAACATCTTTACACTGGAAATATCTCTTTTCTCATATCCAACCAAACCCAATCTCCAGGTTCAAAAATCTGCTTGTGACGCCCCTTGTTGGCCTGTTTTGCATACTGCTCCGTTCTTTGCTCAATGTTGAGTCTTGCTTTCTCATGAATCTACTTGACAAAGTCAACTTTCTTTTTTCCATCTAAATTAACATGCTCAGTCAAAGATAAAGGAGATAAATCCAATGGAGTTAAAGGATTAAATCCATACACAATTTCAAATGGTAAAAATTTAGTAGCAGAATGAACAGATCTATTATAAGCAAACTCAACATGTGGTAAACATTCTTCCCATGTTTTGATGTTCTTTTAAATGATTGTCCTCAATAAAGTAGACAAAGACCTATTTACTACTTCACTTTGACCATCAGTTTGTGGATGACAAATAGTAGAAATAATAGCTTAGTACCTAGTTTACACCACAGAGTTTTCCAAAAATAGCTCAAGAACTTAGCATCTCTATCCGAAACAATTGTTCTAGGCATGCCATGTAATCTCACAATCTCTCTAAAGAACAAATCAGCAACATGCGAGGCATCATCCGTTTTGTGACATGGAATAAAGTGTCATTTTAGAAAATCTATCCACAACTACAAAAATTGAATATCTCCCACGTTTAGTCCTGGGCAATCCTAACACAAAATCCATTGAAATATCAATCCAAGTCTTACTAGGAATCGGTAAATGAATATACAAACCGTTGGGCTACACTCTGGATTTAGCTTGCCTACATGTGACACATCTACCACAAATTCTGTCAACATCTCTTTTCATGTGTGGCCAAACGAAGTGTTCTTGCAAAACAACTAAAGTCTTTTCAACTCCAAAATGTCCCATTAATCCCCCACCATGAGATTCCTGCACTAACAACTCTCTCAAGAAACAATTTGGCATACATAACTTATTCTCTCGAAACAGGAATCCATCAAGCCTAAAGAACTTACCACAAGCAGTTTTCTCACAAGCTCGGCATTCATCACAAAATTTGTGGTCATCAGCGTATATATTTTTAATGTGCTCAAAACTAAACAATTTTGTATCAAGTGTGGAGAGTAATGCATACCTGTGAGAAAGTGCATCGGCGACCACATTCTCTTTACCTTACTTATACCGGATGACGTATGGAAACGTCTCAATAAACTTCACCCAATGCGCATGCCTTTTGTTTAGTTTGTGTTGGCCCTTCAAGTGTTTCAAGGACTTATGATTGGTGTGAATCACGAATTCCTTAGGCCATAGGTAGTGTTGCCACGTCTCTAAAACTTGAACCAATACATACAACTCCTTATCATAAGTTGGGTAGTTTAAGGCTGCCCCGCTTAGTTTCTTGCTGAAGTAAGCAATTGGTTATCCTTCCTGCATAAGAACTGCTCCTATGCCAATACCTGAAGCATCACATTCGATCTTAAATGTTTTCAAAAAGTTAGGTAAAGACAACAGGGGGGCGTCAGCTAGCTTCTTTTTTATTAATTGAAACGCCTTCTCTTGTTCTTCTCCCCATCTAAATTCAACGTTCTTCTTGATCACTTCGGTAAGTGGTGCGGCTATGCTACTAAAGTCCTTTATGAACCGCCGGTAAAAACTAGCAAGTCCATGAAAACTACGAACATTACCTATACTTGTGGGACTTGGCCACTCTTGGATTGCACGTACCTTTTCTTCATCAACCTGTATACCTTGTGCACTAACAACAAATCTCATAAATACCAGCTTATCGGTGTAAAAAATACACTTCTTCAGATTAGTAAACAACTTTTCTTTCCTAAATACATCTAAAACAGATTTTAAATGTACTACATGATCGTCCACATTTTTACTATAAATGAGTATATCATCAAAGTAGAAAACAACAAATCTTCCTATAAATGCATGCTTAACATGATTCATAAGTCTCATAAAGGTGCTCAGGGCATTAATCAATCCCAAAGGCATAACTAACCATTTATACAAACCATATTTTGTTTTAAAGACAATTTCCCACTCATCTCCTTCTTTTATTCTAATCTAATGATAACCACTCTTTAAATCAATCTTAGAAAATACACAAGAATGGAGCTTGGCTCTACCTTCATCTTATCAAAGGCCTACTCGAAAGTGATGTCGGCTGAACTATCCCCCGTCGATTTGAATATGCCCTATCTTATAATGGTTTATCAGAGCTGATATGATAAGGGCATTTTCTTGGGGATGTGTACCCCGCGGAGGTCTTCCTCATGTCATACACGTCTTGGTTGGTCTTCCTCTTCACCTTATGCTCATGCCTTTTCCGAGAACAAGAGGTTTCCCCCTTGAGTCCGAGCCCACCGTGGATTTTCCTGGGGTGAAGGTTAGCTATAGTTTCCCCTTCTTCTCTAGCCCCTATGTTCTTCTCGTCAGTCATTCTCCTCAAACCAGGATTCTTTGTTTTCCCTACAGACATAGTTTCTGAGGTACCTCCTCCTAATGAGAGTCTCTATCTCTTTCTTTAGCTGGAAGCAGTCTTTTGTTGAGTGCCTACGGTCACGATGAAATTTGCAATATTTGTTGACAAATATTCCTATAGGTTTCCTACTCAAGGGAGGGGCAGGTGGAAAGATCCATTTTCTCAAATTTTTTGGCAAAATGTTTTGCTATTGAAGCCGTTATGGGGTTGAACCCTTGCTGTCGGTGCCCTGGGGGTGGGAGAAGTCTTTGATCCCTGGCCAAAGGTCCTAACCGCCCTTCCGCTTAAAATCTTTGCGAACCCTAAAAATGGCTCGATCATTTTTCAACCCAGTCTTTCTTCTTCTGGATCATTTTTCTGTCCTTTTTCACGATGTCTCTTAGATCGGCCCCATAGAAATTAGTACCCCAATCTAGGGTAGCATGTAAGTTTGGTGCAAGGTATGATCTACGGTCGTATCAAAACCTTCAATGCCTCAATTCGTCGATAAAAGCATTTAGGTCCAATGTATCCAAGAGATCTTCACAAGTGATTGTCTCCTTATGAAACCTATCTACGTAATCTCCCAGACTTTCGCTGACTTGCTACTGGAGTGCAAGGATGTGGGTCATTGTCTTTGGCCTTCTTTTTGAGCTGCTGAAATGAGCCAGGAAGAGTTGTTCGAGCTTGGAGAAGGTGGAAATTAATGTTTGGGCCAGGTCGCGTAACCACAAACGGGTTGTCCAGGTAAGGCTGGGGGCGAAAGACTTACATCGCAACACCATTGAGGCTGTGTGTATATCCATGTAGGATATAAAGATTGAGATGTGGTCTATTGGGTCGGTGGTTCCGTCACACATAATCATTTGGGGGTGTTGGAATATGTAAGGTACCATATCGTCTACAATATTGTTCGTGAAAGGTGACCTCATCTTATCAGGTAACCAAAATACTCCATGACAACTTTACCTCTAGGTGGTTCTATAACCTGGCTAGCAGTTACTCGGGTTTCCTGCTTCTTGTCCAACGAAGAATGAGAGTCGATTTCTCGAACGCGGTGGGCTCAGTGCTTAGACCGAGCAACGCAGGTGAGTGCTTTTCCTGGTGGGGACTCATGACGGCCCTTTGCTTGGTGCCCTTGCAAGGGTTGGGACAACGATCCTGAAGCAGCAGGGGAAACCAGGTCTCGGTCCCTCACCACTCGGTTCCAAGGTCGAGGCCAGGCTATTGGCATATGTTCATAAGAATGGATCACACAATTATCCGACTCCCGTGGTCGCTTTTCTCCCCCTATAGTCTGGAGAGCCAGTCCCCCAAAATAGGGGCCAGTGGCAGACGAGAGTGTAGAACTTGGAAATAGATCTGGAGCATACCAAGGCATCGTTCCAAATTATCGATCCTTGACGCTGCGACGACCTCAGACATCTGGCCCACAACAACGCTTGAGGGCAGAGTTGAAGGACCAGTTTGTCTTGTGGGTGGAACGTTCTCATCCTCAACTGGGCTGGGGACTGGAACTCTAGCGTCTGATAGGGGAATCCTTGATATTTCTCTGATCAGGTTGCTATTCACTGTAGCGTCCTGATCTCTTTGCTGAATGATCTGACTAGACCCTTGTGATTATCAAGTCTTAGCCAAGTAGGGAGTTGATGATCAGAAGAAATCTTTTTGTAATGTTCCCGAAGATGGCGTGCAATGACCCGGTTTCCCAAGGTCATTACACGGTTTTTTCTATAGAGAATTCCTCCTCAAAGATTCCATCATTTGTAAATAAATTAGTATTACAAATAATTTCGTTCCGATACCATTTTATAACGACCCGGTTTCCCAGGGCCGCCACGCGGTTTCTCCCTTTGGAGAAACTACACCGAAATCGATTTGACTGAATTTTCATTCTATAACGTCCGATAAATTTTTATAATGCGACAGTGACAAGTAATCAATAATTCGTTTTATAGAAATATTTTAATTTACAGTGCGGTGGTGATAATTATAATTATAAATCCGATAAATTTTTACAACGCTACGATGACGAATTATATTTATCGAGTACATCGATTCAATTTTTTTTCAAACAGTAAATAATAAATGCAACTATTACAAATAGAAATTTTAATAAAATAATTAATTAAATATTAATTATTTTAATTAATATGATTATAAACTATTAATACTAGTAATTCACCATATGATAACAAATATTCACATATATAACAGTGCCGCACACATATAGAATTCATACATAATATATGCTGTGAATTTATGGGCATAATATAAGAATTTACATACGACGGTAAATATATGACTATAATTATTTAATACATCATTTTCCCAAAACCACCCATATTGAATTAATTCTCAAATATTATAACGGCACTGTAATTGTTTGATTCCGAAGGTATGGTCTAAGTTATTATTATTAGAATTTTAGGTATTATTTGGGAATTAACATGTTTTGAATTAGCAGTAGGTCATAATCAATTCTTATAATAAAATTGATTATGCCAATATTGTCTACGTCGAGGTGGGAATTATTATTTTATAAAAAAAAAATCGGGAATTTTCTGAATTGTTAATTTTTTGTTTTTTTACAACGAAAAATAATAATATACAAATACAATTATTACAAATTTAGTAGAAATTCAATTAAAATTTCTGTCATTGTTTCTCTCTCGTCGTCCCTACAATTAAAACTGTGGGTTGTGAGCCAACGCTCAGTAGAACTTCAACTCCTCTAATACGTGCATTTAATTAATACGATACATAAAACACATTGACATGATTTTCACATAATTTTCACATTGTCATAATTATTTTATAAAATTTAACAGTAAAAATTCAACAACAATAACAACACAAATCACATAATAGAAAAATTGAATTAGAAAAATTGAATACATATATTAAAAGAATTAAAAATTCTACATAAAATTTGAAGCGGAAATCTAAACCGAATTTTTCTATTTTTGTTGAAGAAAACATTCTATATTGCTTAATATGTTTTTTTCTTTCTTTCTTGAGAGTCATCCACCCATATCTCTGATCATTGTTGAGTTTTTTTTTTTTCATATTCTTCTTAAACGTGGCATGTTAAGCATGTATATATATAATGTTATTATGTGTTGTCTTCGTTTCATTGAAGAGAACACATTTTAATATTTATATTATTTTTTTTAATTTATATAAATATCCTCTTTAAAATAAAAAAATATTAATTATATTCTAAAATTCTTAAAAGTATATTTTAAATAACACAATAGTCTCAAAATTTATAAAATCAATTTAAAATTAGCTTTTAATCCCCAAAGTTATCAAATATTATTTATACTATAAATTTACAAAACAGTCCCAAAAATATTAAATTTAACTAAAATAATATTTTAAAAAATATAAATTTTCAGGGTATTACATGGTGCCAAACTGTTAGTGTCCAAAAATGGTTTACACCTACAGTATAGTCCAGTCAGAGTTCACGTGGACCGTTCTAAGTGATTTGGAAATTATCTTCGATGAAGGAAAGTTCTGTAGGGCCTTTATCTTCAGATCTCTATACTTTAGCGCATTGACCTGGGAGATCCGTATGTTCTTCGTCTTCAAATATGTTATCTGACTGAGCTGTCTTGCGCACTGTCTGACCTGAGCATGAGAAGCGTACCTGCTTAGGACCCACCGGGGTTTTGCCCGACGAAGCCTCTCTAGCGTGAGAGTAAGAGCTCGGGGGAAGAAATGTATGACTGCTTTGAATATTCTAAACGCAATTACCTTCGTAACATTGTTCATATTTTCTTTTATAGAAGAGAATCTGATTAGCGTTTTGAAGATTATGGACCATAAACTCAGTTATCGACCTTATCATGGCGCGTGGTGGAGAAAAAGGGTGCGCAAAGGGATTAGAGCTATGGACCTGGGCTTTTTAGTGCTGATGGAGAAGTCCATGGGCTATGCTGCTAAAATAGTGAATGAACTAGCCTGGACACAAATACGGACGCTGAGGTGGGTACACCGACTAGGGTTAAAGTGGTTAATTCTTTCTTGATCGTAGAGAGCTTTCAGATGGTAATTCGAGTTTCGAGAACTGACCAGCCTAAATATACCGAGCTAAACAAGAATCCTGATATCCACGTCGTTGAATCCACATGACACATCATATATTTGGTCTATGTGGTAGGCTTAGGAAGGACGACTGGGAGTTGGTTGATTTTTATCGACATCAACTATTAAAATAGATGTCAATTAAATAAAGACATTATAACAATGTGGAGTTCAGAACGCAATTATTCGTGCGGAGATAATTCCCGATAGAATTGTATATGTACGAGATCTCTAGATTGATAGGTCAGTTGGCTACTAGATCTTTTTGACGATAGACATTAAGGCCCCGTTTGGTAACCATTTCCATCCCATTCCATTCCCCGATTTTTGGGAATTCTGTTTGGGAATAGCGTTTGGTAATTTTTGTTTCCGTTTCCATTTCATTCCCATTTGAGAATTGTGCCCACTTTTTTCTTAAGAAATGAAAAACAAAAAAAAGTTGTTTCTCATTATTCCTATTCCATTCCCAAAACCCATGGTCACTATTCACCTACCGGCCGACCATCGCCCGTCGCCGCCGGTCACCGTCTGGCCGGAATTTTTCCGGCCACTTCCGGCAGTCGCCGGCGACGGCGCCACCGCTGTCCGGTCATTGCCGGCGGGGCACCGTCGTCTCCGACGCCAGAGAACCGTCGCCGGCCGTCCGGCGACGGCGCCGCCAGAGCACCGCCGTCAGGCCAAAACTGAAAAGAGAAAAAAAAAAAAAAAAAAAAAAAAAAAAAAGATTTTAGGATAAAATCGTTACCAAACACAATTCCCTTCCCAAAACAAAAAAAAAAAAATTATCGTTACCAAACGCAATTCTACTCCCAAAAAGAAAACAAAATTCTCATCCCACTGTTGAAATTGAAACAGAAACGGTTATCAAACGCCACCTAACATTCGGAGTCTAATCAGATACTCATTGTAGACGGCAACGTCAGTAACACATTCTTTTGATGCCCAGGGAACATAAGGACATTGAAATGGGTGGGGATGTCCTTTGGACGGAAGAATACTGGAGCTACTTACTATGGAGCAATTAATATAACCTTTCATGTCTCATAGGTATGCTTTTGGAATGTTTTATTTTTTTAATATTAGTTGTTTATCATTTTTTTCCGTCGAACGAACACACCCTAAAATCTAAATCGATAGAAGAACATTTTCGAAACTTGGAGATATCACTTGGAATTACCATTGTGGGTCGCCATAATTAGTTCTCTCCATTGCATTATTCATGTGGGATGCGGGTCATCACAGACCATCCACGTCCTACATAACTAATGCAGTGGAGAGCATCTAGACCCCCATTCCATCTTTCTCCGTGTTTGTCTTGCAAGATTATCAACATCAAACTGTCTTTCGCTTGGATCGACAACCCTCATGGTTATTCCTATTTTGATTCTCTCCAATCTCACTTGAGACTCGACGTCCTATATCATTTCCCCATTGATAGATTTCGCTTATTAAGCATAAATCCTATAATTATGTTTCGACTTGTGTTTTAATCACATGGTCAATACTCCCCTATATTTCCAGTCAAACATTTTCAATTAAGATTTAACAATTTTTTTACTATATTTTTGAGTTACATGTAATTACGTTTTTTAATTTATTTTTAGTTACATTTTTAAGTATATTTGTAATTACCTTTTAGTATATTTTCAGTTACATTCATATAATTTTTCAGCGACTGACAATCGAAAAATCAGTTAAATGTTAATGAAAATTTGTAACTAAAAAGTCGTTGATTGTAACTAAAAATAATTTCGGCAACCGGTGACTGGAGTTTCGACAACCGACGGTGGCCAGAGTTTGGAAGTCGTTGGTGACACAAACCTAATTGAAATATTAGTATTTTTGTAAACTCTAATAGATGAGATTAAAACAAAAAGTAATGACATGGTCTTAAATTTTTTAATCAATTGATACTATTATTAGGATCTCCCACCAACTCTTTCCTATTTTTATATTTACTATTTCAACCAATTTTATCTGTCATACCGCACACTTATTGGTGTGAAAGAAACAATGGCATAGAAATATGATCAATTTTACTCTGTACCCAGACATTTGGAATTTTTCTTCATAAAAGCAGTGCTCAGATTGAGAAGGAAAACAAAAACTACTTCGCTTCTAATTAGACATTTTTCTCCACAAATACGTACTTAATTTTTTTATTTTTTATTTTTCACATAGGGAGATTTACAATGACGAAAAAGATTTTGGTTCATGAAAAAAATAATTTTTGTAATTCTACATTTTCACTTTTTTAAAAGAAAATATTTTTGAAATGATAGCAAATTGACCTGAGATTAAAAGAAAAAATAAATAAATCTGGGCGATGTCATCCAAAATTGGGCTTTATATGTGATGAAAAAAGAAGAAGAAATAAAGTGATTTCTTAATATAATTTCATGGGAGAGAGAATCAGTTTCATGTTTGGGATGAAACAAAATGGTGCACCAGGTAAGAAATGGGCATCTAATCAGCCCCCAATCATATAGACACTTAACGTAAGACCAGCACGTCTAGCAATTCAACTAAGGCGGTTTGATTTAATCTGAATCATTTTTGTCATAGCTGGGAAATGATTAAAGGGGTTGGGATACCGCATGGAATTACCATAAGCACAAAGACAAGCCATTTAACATGAAAAACCTCCCAAATACGAGACGTAGCATGGGACTGAAGTCCACCCCAAAATTTCACAATCCCAATGAAATTTGAGGTTACACATGTTCTCTCTAACTAAAGCTAGAGGCGTACCACTCAAAGTATCTCAAGAATAAACAATCTTGATTGTGGAACATGTTGTACTAGAGAAAATTGGAAAAGTGTTGCTAAAAAGGTCTCAAAATAGACATGGCAAAACCCCTAGGTAGAGGCCTCCAAAATCGATATACACCGCTTAGATTTTAATTTTATTAGTCACGAACATGTTGTCCAAATTTCAGTAGAATCAGACCACGGATTGTCCTCCAAACAATGTTTAACCAAAAGTGGGCAACAAAACAATCTATGGACAAGTCCTTTGCTTCTCTCTTACGTTTTTGTTGTTTTGTTTCCTACCCAACTCTAATCAGAGTTCAAGACAATTGAGTAGGAAATTCAATTGCCATAGAAAAAAACAGATTAAAATGTCCTCTGTCTCTTCCATGGGCCTCACCAAAAAAAAAAAAAAAAAAAAAAAAAAGGGAAGGAAGAAAAAGAAGAAAACTTTGAACTATCTTTGCAAGGAGGAAATCCAACCCAACAAATCTCCTACTTTTCGAATATGTTGACGAATTTTCCATTCCAGTGATCAAGCAACAAATCTCAAGCTTCCCTCTTGTAAGAGCCTTCGTTAACATAGCATCACCATTGTCAATAGAGTTAATTTTCTAAAGTTTTAACAAGTTGCCAAGTTCTCTTATGCAATGGTACCGGACAACAATGTGATTTGACTTTGAACAAAATATGCAGTTCTTTGCCAAGTGAATAACACTTTGACTATCGCAGATACGTGTTGTTCCTTCTTGAAGCCAAGTTCCATCAAGAAATTCTTCATCCATAGAATCTCCTTGCAAACTTATGTAGTTGCAATGAACTATGCTTCCGTTGTAGAAAGTGCAACATATTTTTTCAATATTGACTGCCAAGAAACAGTCGCACCCGCAAAGGTGATAAAAAACTGAATGTTATTCTCTAATTACAAGCCTTCAAAGGTATTCGTTGAGTATAGTGGGACATCTATGTGAATATACAAGTATGCAAGAATGGATCTATCACTTTCAGTAAAAGAGATGTGATCCATGTGATTCGGTTTAATAAAAGTCACTCAAACCTTTGGTCAGAGCAGTGTGATGTTTGAGATGAGATTCCAATCATTTACCATAAGAAATTATATTATCAATCAAATACATATAATTTTAGTAGGAGTTTTTTTCTATAACCATATTCTGTTGGCCCTTCCGGGTACACCAATAAAGAGATCGTGGAATACACATATCATACCTGAGGGGGTTCCCATGATTAAATTCCTCTCAACAGGATATGGATATGATATGTGGGTAGATGTGACTTATAGTCGAAGAAATTGCCTTACTGGGAAAAACGTTTTCTTCTGGAAGGGCGAAATTGAAATTATTCCAATTTTTATTGATTAATTGAGTAGTAAATTTGATGCCGGTGAATTTAGTCATGGACTACCCAGCGAGAAATCCTAGAGAACCTTGAAAATAGGGCATGGGTTCTACCTAAAATCTCCTAGGCCCAGGCTCACCATCGTCAGTGGGCTAAAATCCCAAAGAATGAGAGATGTCTTTGAAGAAGCCCATAGGCACTAGAGGCCCATGACCTATCCGATAATTAGGTCCGTGGGTAAAATCAAAGTGCGGTGCTTAGTGTCACAAAGTACGTCACCAAATCAGTAGAGAATATTCGCTTGGCATGGAGGATGGGCAAATAAAAAAACAATCATCATGTCGTAATACATTTGGTGACTTGGAGCTTCTCCATCTCCATTGCGGATGAAGAACTCTATAAATACCTGAGTATGCGTGAGCCCAGGTATGTGATATTTGATACATAAAACTTGACGCTGAATTCACTATACTTAATTCAGTACACAATTTACGGCATAGACCCTTGTGTTTGGTCATATAACGTTTTCTGTAATCAAATACTTACTCTTATGCCAGAGGTTCTTCATGGGTATCCATGATAGGTAAAATTTATCTATCTATTTCCAAACGGAATTTGATAGTTTTTGAGTATTGTTGTTATGTTTTAATTCGTTTTTATTTGTTTTTGTTCAAAGTAGGGGTTAGGAGCGAAAACGGTAAAAAAACGAGAAAACCGATGAAAAATGGTAAAAAAGATCAATTATTAAAGCAACAGCTTCACCGCTGCAGCGGTGAAACAACAAAGAGCCACTGACTGTCCACCACTGCAGTAGTGAAGCCCCTGCAGTAAAGTGTTTTTTAGATATTTTCTTAGATATTTTGGTTTCTTTCCCTATTCCATCAATTCCCTACATTTGAGAACAATATCTAAGAACATTTTAGGGAGTGTTTTGAGCGTTCTAAAAAATATCTCAACTAACCAAAGAGGAGAAACACAATTAGAGAAGAGGAAACAAGATCGGAGCGGTTTTTACGGACGCCACCTTCAGATAACGGCTATTCTCGCTTGTTTCTCTTTTTATTCTTAACTCGTTTTTGGTTGTTTGAACATGTATATATGGATTATTGTTGAATATATGGTTATGGACAAAAGCTAAACATTGATTATCTATGGGATTGATGTAGTTTACTAATATACGTTGTTCGAGTAAATCATATTTCGTTAACGGTTGTTTATCTTTATTCGATTGTGTTTACCATTCTTTAACCTCCATAATGTGCTTGTTATGATATTTTGGTTGATTTGAGAATACAAAGTTTAACACTCGGAGAGGTAACCCCGGATTCGAACTAGGGTTTAAACACAACGTGACGATCTAATGACCCGGGAGGGTGTTAGAAAGTATACAATCCATGAGGTTGGGGCGAGACTCATGTGACCAACTGTCATATAGATGCTCGAGGGGGACTTCGGCATTGACGCAAAGTTTCATATTTATTCACTTTACACTCGAGAGAGGTAGTGAGTGAGTTTTCGATACCTAGATTGTCGGATAGATTTGAAAAGTGTTAATGTAAACTAGATTGGATCTAACATGTATAAGTAAACGAAGTTAATCCCTAGATAATTTATTCCCATATAATATATTTAGTATTATAGTTTAATTAATTGTTAATTTAGTATATTATTTATAAAAACAAAAACCCAATTTTTATCGCCTAAATAAAATTCGGTTTTGACAATTGCAGTACTTAACGATAATTTAATCTAATCCTTATGGATACGACAACCCCTATTCTTCTCATTCTACTAAAACTTGACCCGTACACTTGCGGTGAAAGTAGCGATATAATATTCCGCTACCAAGTTTTTTGCGCCGTTTCCGGTGATTGGTTTTTAGATTGTTATTGATATTGTGAGTAAATAACTTGATTTTAATTTAGATAGTTATTTTGTTTATAATTTTTAGTTTGTAGTTTGTTTTTCCTATAGGGTACTTGAAGATGTTAGATCAACAAGTACTGTTGCATTTTTTTCAACGAGATTCCGAGCCTTTTTATTGTGCTTGGGATCGATACAAGAAGTTGCTTATTCGGTTTCCGAACCATCGTTTCCCGAGGAAGTGTCAACTACTGAACTTACTCGATGGGTTACAAGCCGCAACAAGAAATTGGGTTGAAGGAAGAAACGGTACCACCTATTTCAACCAACTAACCACAGACGAAGCCTTTCGGTTGTTGGAAGATATGGTGGAATTTGATTATCAGAGTTGGAATTATTAACAAGTTACCAAAGCTTGGGGGGTAATTCCACTGTTTTGACGCCATGGATTGACACCCCGGACCAATAGGAGGAGTTTTCCCCCACCCTGGAGGAAATGTTTGATAAATTGATGGGGGAGAATCAGGCTTTCTAGAGGGAGATGAATGACCATCTCAATGAGCATGATGTTCGTCTTAACAATATTGAGACGACCTGTACTGAAATTGATGCGACTGTAACATCTATTCAGACGCAAATTGATTAGCTTATTTGCTATATTGAGGTTAAGTTAGAAACAGTGGCACTGAGACACACACACGCCACATGCATTGAAAGCCACCAAGAGGAATCAGATACGAGTGGAAGGAACTTGGGTGCATTTTATAATGATGATTATACTGAGGAGAAAACCCAAGCCTGGATCTTAGATTCTGATTCTTCACCATTAGAGATCCATATTGTGATGCCACTACCGATCGAAGATGATCACATTTGTGAGGATCCGATGTGGCTCACTTGTCATTTACCGCCTTTAGCACCGTTTTTTCACTCCTACCAAGCACATGAGCTGGCAAAGAATCAAGTTGAGAACTCGAGCCATACAATGCCAAATCTCGCCAATCTTTAGGGCGTTCTGAATCAAGACCCATACGTTATGTTGTATGACACATACTATGGGCGAAAGCCGTTCTTTGACGAGCCCTTCTCTGTGTCAGGCCGAGGATAATAAACCATGTGCTTCTTGGGAGGTAACTCAATGTTTCAAAATAAATTAGATTCATCACCGCCGACTTCATTCGGAGGCGAGATTGTCTCGCCTTCCAGGTACGTGTTCTAAACCCCCTTTGTCGGCATGCTATATTTTAATTGTTGAGAGCGATGATTGGGTCATTATGAACACTGACCGTTGTACGTTTGGGGGTAATGTGTAGTATGCTAGTATATTTTATTGTTATTAGTTACATAGTTTAAATGTTTTATTGTTTAACTATATGTATACTTGTTTAGTTTAGTATTAGTATTTTTATGTTTGTAGTATGTTTGTTGTTGTTGTGTGCTGAGTTTTGTAGTTATTCTGGGCCATTACCCGATGATGAGTCTATCCCCCAGTTGTTTATTGAGGTAATGCGTAATGCCTATTCCTGTATGTTCTGTGTGATTGACGTTTCGTTATGGTAAAAGTTATTGTGGATCCTAACATGCACGAGCACTTAAACTCAATGTACTAGCTATCTAATTGATTTGACGCCGATTATCCGTTAGCCAAGTTCATGATAATAGGGATTCTAGAACCTGATTGGGGGAAATTCGAGGTGAAATCCTAGGTGAGGTAATTCAGGAGATATGATTTAGGCATTCATTTTGATCGCTTGAGCCTTTGAAAGCTTACCATGTAATATCATTTATCCCTCGTTGCCCTGTCGAAGCCTATAAGCCATTTCAATTATGAACACGTAACAAATGCCCTGGCTAATTAAAGTTTTTCCAAACCATTGTCGTTAAACCTTAAGGCACAATTTGAGTGAAATCAAGTTAGCATTTGTTATGCTACTTGAAGTGAGCGGTTGGGTTTTGGACGAACTATTGATTGGTTCGGTATTCGAGTACTCACTTGTCATTTTTCTGTCGTATTTTCACACCCATCAAATTGTAACAAATCAAATAAGTTTGGGGGTGTGTTTGTTGAAAAAAAGAAAGAATAAATATAGTTTGATTTTTGTTTTGTCTTGACAAGTGAGTACTACGTTTTCAAAAATAAGTTCAGGGTTGTTTCGTATTAATCTTTGGGGTTACGAATATGATTGAGCCAAGCATTGTGCCTCGGGTATCGTTAAGTTAATAACGTTTAACCTGTTTTTATATTCTTGATATACCCTTGGCCATTTATCAAAAATCGAACCAAGTCCTATTGATCTTTATGAATTTCCAAGCCTATATTAGTGGAGAAAGAAACCCAGTCTGGTATATGGATTTCCTATACCTTTTTGGTTTTAGTTATGAACTCTGTTGGTGGATAATCCAATCCGGTCTGTGAATGGTTGTATGATTGAGTTTTCACACACACACTTGAACAGGATCTAGAATGACGCTTACTGCTATTGAATGTTGAAATTCTAGAATACCACATGGTGCGTTTTACTCTTGAAATCGATATGATTGGGGGTTGTTGAGGGAAAACTTTTTGGTCATTAGATAAATTTCAAAACATACACATTATTATTATTTTTAGTTCGTTTGTGTTTTTCGTTTTTAATAATTAAATTTGTTAATTGTTGTGGTAGTGTATTTTATTGCGTGGGTGTTTTACTCGAGAACTAACAAAATTCCAAATTTGGGGGTATTTGATAAGTAAAATTTATCTATCTATTTTCAAATTGAATTTGGTAGTTTTTGAGTATTCTTGTTACATTTTAATTTGTTTTCGTTCAAAGTAGGGGTTAGGAGCGAAAACGATCGAAAAACGAAGGAAATCGGTGGAAAAACGGTAAAAAAGATAAATTGTTAAAGCAGAAGTTTCACCACTACAGTGGTGAGATCTACTGCTGCAGTGGTGAAACAAAAAAATCTCAGAATGTTTATGATCGCTCATCGCTGCAGCGGTCAATCCCACCGCTGCGGCGCTGAAGCCCCTACTGTAAAGTATTTTTTAGATATTTTGGTTTCTTTCCCTATTCCATCCATTCCCCACGTTTGAGAAAAATATATAAGAACATTTTAGGGAGTGTTTTGAGTGTTCTAAAAAATCTCTCAACCAACCAAAGATGAGGAACACAATTGGAGAAGTAGAAACAAGATCGAAGCGATTTTTACGGACGCCACGTTCAGATAACGGCTATTTTCACTTGTTTCTCTCTTTATTCTTAACTTATTTTTGGTTGTTTGAACATGTATATATGTATTATTTTTGAATATATGGTTATGGCCAAGAGCTAAACACTGATTATCTATGAGATTGATGTAGTTTACTAATATACGTTGTTTGAGTAAATCATGTTTCGTTAACGGTTGTTTATCTTTATTCGATTTTGTTTACTATTCTTTTACCTCTGTAATATGCTTATTATGATATTGTGGTGATTTGAAAATACGGGGTTTAACACTCGGGAGAAGTAACCCCGGATTTGGACTAGGGTTTAAACACAACATGATGATCTAATGACCCAAGAGGGCGTTAGAAAGTATGCAATCCGTGAGGTTGGAGAGAGACTCATATGACCAATTGTCATATAGATGCTTGAGGTGGATTTCGACGTTGACGCAAAGTCGCACATTATTTCACTTTACACTCGGGAGAGGTAGTGAGTGAATTTTTGATACCTAGATTGTCAAATAGATTTGAAAACCGTTAATGTAAACTATATTGGATCAAACACGTATAAGTAAATGAAATTAATCCCTAGATAATTTATTCTCATATAATATATTTAGTATTATAGTTTAATTAATTGTTAATTTAGTATATTATTTATAAAAACAAAAAGCCAATTTTTATTGCCTAAATAAAATCCGGTTATGACAATCGCGATACTTAACGATAATTTAATCCAATCGTTGTGGATACGACAACCCCTACTCTTCCTACTCTACTAAAACTTGATCCGTACACTTGCAGTGAAAGTAGTGATGTAATATTCCGCTACCAATCCACCCTACCCCCGGTGTTAAGAATTCATGTAGGAACCTTAGGAGGCAGCAGAATGGAGGCTAGCAAGGGTAGAATCACAAATTTATTGTGTTAACATTTGCCGACAATATCTGTTGGCACCATCTATGGGAACCAATGCCTAAAGTCTTGTTTCCTCTCTACTGTGCTTCGGAAGTTCTCTGTTGATGCTTACTCTCTCTAAGAGTATCGTCCTGATAGAAAATTCCCCGTCGGTATAAGTGTCGCAATTCGGCCACTTACTTCTCCAGGAATCGTCAATGGATTTTCTTGCGCTCAGCCCCGCGCCGATGTACCGTAAAGCCGATCTTGAGCAAATTGATAATAAAGTCTGTTGAGCTAAACCACCAATTTTTCCAGCTGCTAAATACCATTCAAGAACCTCTTCAACCTTCAATGGTAGGCGCTCATGCTCTTCCTCAATGGGGATCTCACTTGGGAGTGTCGTCTCACTTCACCGGATATGCATCTGTCAAAGCTGAGCTTATGCACAACCCTCACAATGAACCTTTGGGAAGTTACATCCACTTGGGAGCAGAATGGAACCATCGGAGGTCTCCGTCTCCTCTAGTGGAAGTCTCATGCAAAGTCACCATCGCACTAGGCTCAGGAACGGTTCTCATTCCGAAGGTATACATTGGCTGTGGAATGTTACCTGATGGAGATGGAGGCTAGGATTTAGGCCTTGGTGAAAGGCAGGGGAAATGATGCGCCTGACCCTACTTGTGTTCCCTTCACGAGGTATATCCTAGATGAGTCAGTGCCTTCTCAATTCACCTATGCAGCCAACCAAATGCCTCCTTATGATGGAATGAAGGATCCCATCAACCATGTTACCACATTCAGAATTCTCTTTAACCTCCAAGATGCCTCTGACATTTTGCGGTATGAATCCATTCTTTTTACCTTGTATGATAGGGCCCAAGAGTGGTACTTTACACTTCTTCTTCGCTCCATCTCGTGTTTTGCTAGCTTTGAGAAGGAGTTCTTGATCTGATTCAAGCATAGCTAAGAAGACATTTTGCGGTATGAATTCATTTTTTTTACCATGTATGATGGTAAGATAGGGCCCAGGAGTGGTACTTCACAGTTTTTCTTCACTCCATCTCGTGTTTTGCTAGCTTTGAGAAGGAGTTCTTGATATGATTCAAGCATAGCTAAGAAGATGAAGACCTCCACTCATCTCCTCACTGTCAAATAGAGCAAGAAAGAACCACTCAACTAGTTCCTTAACCGTTTCAATGAGCGAGTCAAAAGAGGGAAAATTATTTTAGTCCCTCTCTAAAAACCCAACGTATACCTTGGATGATGCTTTGTCCTGAGTGGTGCATTTTAGATAAGAAGACTTTCTGATGGAGGATAAGGTTAGTGTGGATGGACCGAGGAAGCAAGAAAACATCTGAGAAGAGAGATAACCCCTATTAACAATGATAAAAACGTTCAAGGCAGAAGTGAGGCTGAGAGATAACATACGAACTCTAGCCTGGAAGCCTGAGAAGTTCACACTCTTGAGGTTGTCGGTGGCGACGATCATATGTGAGATTGACGGGAAGGAACCTGGCCTTAAGTGGCCCAACCCCCTAAGGTCGAAAGGAAAGAATAAGAACATAAATAAATATTGTGAGTTTCACACGGATCACGGACACACCATAGATAAATGCTACCATCTAAAGGAAAAAATTGAAAGTCTGATACATTATGGTTATCTTCGACGCTACGTCCATAAGGAAAATCGCAAAGAATAAAGGATGAGTGATCAAGTCCTAGAGCAAAGGGATGATGAGAGAAAGAGACCTCGTGATCTTGGAAAGATTGAAAGAAAAATCTAGAAGATCCATGGAGGGTTTGCCTCGGGGAGCACCTTCTACGGTGCTCAAAAAGAGCATTTCCGAGCCGCCAAGAGAAAATTGGAAAGAATGGTGGCAAGGTTCTGTGACCGCGGTACCCGAAATTGTAATGACCTTATTCGACGAGGATCTCAGAGGCCTCCACCCCCCCCCCCCAAAGACAATGTCATGGTCATGGCTATAATCTCCAACTACCGAGTCGAATGATATTGGTAGACAGTGGGAGCTCTACTGATACCATTTTCAATAGATGTTTAGACAAGATAGAGATTAACCCTGGTAAGCTCGTCACGGTGACCTTTCTCCTTATAGGCTTGGGGAGAAATGGTCTACTCTCTTGGATAGGTTAACCTCCCTGTGTCTCTAGGAGAGGAGCTGGAAAATACTACTGTATGGCTTTGATTCTTGGTGGTGAATCGCTCATCAGCGTATAACGCCATCCTTGGTTGCCCCGCCATGAGCTCCCTTAAGGACGTATGCTCCACCTACTACTTGGATATGAAATTACCCACTGAATGGGGGAATCGATGTGGTTAATGAGGACTAGGCGGCCTCCAGTGAGTACTTCATGAGGACCGTTAAGGCTAACTTTCCACTGATGGCGAGATAGCAACCATAGGAGGTGCCCGAGCTCTTTCTTTTGTGGGATGCGCTGGGGCACCTGCCTATGGAGAATCCGAAGGGGGAAAGAACGTGCCAAACCCCTAATGAGAACCTCGTCTCCATTCAAATCCACCCCAAGGATGACGTTAGAATAGTGAAGATTGGGACAAAGATGACCCTAGAGGTGTGGCAAGTCTTAGAAGATCTCCTTAGAAAAGAATAGGGACACATTTGCATGGTTGCACTACAAGGTACTAGGGATCAATCCCCGGGTGACCATGAATAGGTTATTCATCAACCCGACTAGAGAAAACTCAGAAGCTAGTAGATGTTGGGTAATTGACGAAATCATCTTCCTAGATGGCTGGCCAACATGGTTTTAGCCAAGAAGGCAAAAAAAAAAAAAAAAAAAAAAAAAATAGCAGATATGCGTTGACTATAAGAACCTCAACCAGATATGCCCCAAGGAATTCTTCGCTCTCCCAAGGATCGACGTGGTGATTAATGCCACCGCCAGGTATAAACTTTGGAGTTTCTTGGATGCTTTCTCGGTATACAATAAATCTCGATGTAACCTCCAGACAAGCCAAAAAATGTTCTTTATAACGTATGAGGCTAGTTATTGTTATAAGATTATGCGACTCAGATTGAAGAATGTTGGTGCAACTTATCAATAGATGGTGAAAAGAATGTTCAAACCAAAATCGGAAAGTCCGTGGAGGTGTACAAGGATGACATGTTGGTCGAGAGCCTTCTGGCCGAGCAACATATCTCCAATCTCCAAAGGTGCTTGGACATTCTCTGGATGCATAGAATGAAGCTCAATCCCTCCAATTTTATTTTCGGGGTAGCCTCAAACACGTTTCTTGGATTCATGGTCTTGAAAATGGGGATTACGGCCAACTCGGAATATATCCAAACCATCTTGGAAATGTCCTCTTCGAGGACCAAGAAGGAAGTCCAGAGCCTAGCAAGAAGGGTAGCTGGCCTAAGCCACTTCAATATGCAATTGAGCGATAGTTGTTTTTCCTTCTTGAAGCTTATGTGAGTGGACGAAAGAGTGCCATCTCTCCTACAAAGAGCTAAAGCTCTACCACGCAACCGCTCCACTTTTAACCAAGTCGACGCTCGGGAATGAGTTATTCCTTTACCTAGTTGTATCTGCAATGGCAGTAAGCGCTTCCCTGATTAGAGAGTTGAAGGGAATCTAGAGCTTGGTTTACTACTCTAGCTATGTCCTAGATTTTGCTAAAGCACTGGTATTTAAAGATGGAAAAGTTAGCACTCACCCTGTTGGTGGTATCCAAGAAAATGAGGCAATGCTTTCAGGCGTACCTTGTGATCATCTTGACCAAACACACACTTCGCTAGATACTCCACCTCTCGGATACGTTTGGGAGATTAATCAAATGGTCATTTAAGCTTAGCAAGTTTTACATCAACTACCGCCTGCGCACAAAATTCAAACTCCAGGTCATGGAAGACTTCATCGCTGAGTTAACATTTGTCGAAGAATCCTCACCAAAGACAGGATTCCCACCAGGCCTAAAGGAGAATGTCCAAACTCAATACGACGAGGAGTGCCAACCAAGCTCTACTACCATTGGAGAGGCTTCGTGCGAAAAGCCAACAACGGACAACAGTCCTCCAAGGGCTGGGAGAAGGCTATTCATCTATGGATATTATAACCATAAGGATGGGTCAGGACTGGTCTTGATTACCCCGATGAGAGAGGAGATTGAGTACGATTGAGTACTTGGTTAGACTTGATTTCAAGACCACTAATAATAAAGCTAAGGATGAGGCGTTGATCGCTAGACTCAGGTTGGCTAAGATTGTGGAGGCAACTGGCCTCTACATATTCTAAGACTTCCAATGGGTGGTCAACTAGGTGAAGGGATAGTACCAGGCTAAGGATACCATAATGATGAGATACCCAGATAAGGTGAGATATCTCTGGGAAGAGTGTCGCTCGGCTAGAATCACCCAGATCGCCCAAGATAAAAATTGCTATGCCAACATAGTGACAAACTTAACTTTATCTATACCGTAAAAAGGTCCCCGAAGTGTCCCAATAGATATCCTCAACACGCCTAACATTGATGAGACGAATCAGGTCAACCAGGTTGATAACTTTGAAAACTCCCCATATTAGATTTATCTAGCAAGGCACCCTCCCAGAAAATAAGGCAGAAGCAAAGAGACTCCCGTACATAGCCTCCAAGTACTGCCTATCAAATAGAGTCCTATACTGTAGGTCATTCCATGGCCCAGAATCTCGATGCTTAAATCCAAGAGAAGTCCAGTACGTTCTAGGATAAATCCATGAAGGTATCTGTGGAAACCATACCAGGTGAAGATCCCTCAAATCAAATGTAATTCGCAACGAATACTACTTGCCAACGTGAGCACACGATGCCAAAGGTTCGCATTGCATCCACAACTGTCGCCAACAGAGATGAAGCCTATAATAGCCTATTGATCCTAAGATTTTGATGAACAATTAAGTATTGATATTTTGGTGGAACTAATGTTTTAATTGAGTGTTTCAGTTATTTAAAGTTCTAGTGATGAAGATGATGCAAATTAAACGGATGCTAAACCATAAAGTTGAAGATATTGAAGAATTAAGAGTTTGGAGAAATTAGAAAAAACAACCCAGGTAAATTTCAACTCTTAATATCCCATTTAGGAATACACACATGACACAAAATGTATTTTATTAATTATGTGTGTTTTGATTAAGTGAAATTATTTGCTCCTATATGCGGTTTGAAAAAAAATACTTTTGATTGACTAAAATGAAATACAAGAATATTAGTGGAGTTAATTTTAAAGAATAAATGATTAAAGGGCTAAAAACGTAAAAGAAAATGAGTTAAAAACGTATTTAGAGAAGAGATCTAGAAGATGGCAATCGACTGGTGAGTCGACCGGATAAAGAAGCTGAAAGATCTTGTATCTCTAAGTTGACCGACAAGTCGACCGACCAAGGAAGCTAAACTCTCTGAAACTACAAGTCGATCGATAGGTCGACCGGTGAAAGCAAGACAAACTCTCTGAATCAAGCAGTCGACCGACAGGTCGACCGATGAACTTCATTGGCTACAACCTGAATATGGCATCGACTGGGCAGTCGACTTGAGGCACTATTTCAGGATTCTGTTCTATCCGAGATTATATAAAAAAGTAGCCATTTTTGGTTGAGATTTGAGAGAGATTTTAGGAATATTTTCTATATTTAAGATATGGTTCATATATTAATTAAATCTTATTGATTTGGTACATTAAATATTAATGTTTCTCAATTTGGTACTTGAAATAGTTTCTATTCTATCTAATTGAGTTTGAGAAATACTTGGGGGGTTTAATTGAGAAATTTGAAAGCTGTTATTAAGTGAATTGAACCAAAATGAAGCCATTATGTTATAAGGAGTCTATAAGTGTTATTAATTGTCATGACACATGCAAACTAGCCGTTAGAAGGATAATTTCATACTCTTTTAAATAGACCTACGAATTTCATATATCAAACGACAGTAAATAAGAGAGAAATCATATTATATCATTTGTGAGCTTTTATAAGAGTTATCCTTCTGAAATATTGTGAGCGTTTCTGAGAGACGATCTTGAAGATCAACTGTTGTTAATCTTTTGCTGCTACCAGATCTGAAATTACATTGATTTATCTAATTATTCTGTGAATTTTGGGTGAGATCTTTCGAATTAATTTTTATTGTGCATTATGTGGTTATTATTGGAAATTGATCTTAGAAATTGTTTATGATTTTTGAAGAAAATATTTTTACAGACAATTTCTTGAATCTAATTATGTGCTCAAATTTCCTATCCACATCTTGTTAAAATTAGATTTTCTATTTCACGTTTTTTTATCACTAGTTGGGATATTAATTGAGTTATTATTTATCTAGGGTGGTAGAAGCTCTTAGTGAGATTTCCTGCTTATCATTTTGTATTGGTAAGTAGTGTGACGGATTAAATACTGTTGGGATTATTTAATCAGGGGTAACTGGGTTTCAGTCTCTTCTTGTAAAGAGATTGAGGTAGTGATTCTTCCTGGATAGAATTGTATTGTGAGTGATTCATAAATGTTCCATCCTTACCTGGGAAAATGATAGTTGAAGTGTTTTGTGAGGTTTTGATTCTTGAGCCTAAGGTATAAAAAGAATTATGTTAGTCTTTAACCTATAAAAAGATAGGTTTTTCTTAAGCCTGTGAAAAGTAGAGGTTATTCCTTAGCCTGAGAAAATGATTTTGTAAAGGTTGATTATGAGCCTGTAAAAGAATCGGTGTGAGGGTTTGGTTTCTACCTTTAAAGGGATCTTGAGTATTAGTGGGTGCGAATCTCTGTGGGGCTCGGAGGACTGGACTAGCTAAGAGTAACTTGGTGAACCAGGATATATCTTGGTGTGCTGCATTATTAATTTGTTTATTTTTGTTGTTTGTGTGTGCACCTAGTTGATTAATTTATTCCGCTGTGATATAAAGATAATAATTAATTTAGGAATAAAATTAATTATTTGATTTATTGAAGTTTTTATTCTGATAATTTTTAATTACCCAATTTATCCCCCTTCTTGGGTATTCTACTGGGCCAACACAACCTATGGTCCTTCGCCCATTGGGGAATTGACATTGTCAGTGCCTTCTTCATAGGCATAGGTCAACGAAAGTTTCTATTGGTCTCGATCGATTATTTCACCAAGTGGGTAAAGGCAGAACCTCTGGCCACAATCACCAAGGCGAAGATCAGGAACTTTGCATGGAAAAACCTCGTGTGTCGCTTTCGTATTTATTGAGCGATCATCTTCTACAATGTGAAACACTTCGATAATGACCTATTCAAGGAATTTTCTTCTGGGTTAGGAATTCAAAATCATTTCTCGTCATTTGGCCACCCCAAGATAACGGCCAGGTGAAGGTAACTAACCTTACTATCCTCCACACTATCAAAACACAGTTCGACAAATCCAGAAGAATATGGGTGGATGACCTCTCGGGTATCCTTTGGGCCTACCACACCATAGCTCAGACACTGACAGGAGAAACACTCTACGCCCTCGCCTTCGGCTTAAAGTTGGTCATTCCGGTAGAGTTCTAGCTTTCAAGCCCCCAAGTGGTAGGCTACACAAAATATAGCAATGAGACCGAATTAAGGCTCAACCTGGATCTCTTGGAGGAGAAACGAGAACAATCACAACTATAGAGGGCAATGTACCAGCAATGGGTGGCTCGTTACTACAATAGGCAAGTCTCTATGAGAAACCATAAATAATCTCTTAACCAGCCCATAACATTTCAAGTGAGAGACTTGATGCTCAAAAAGTCACCATCGCTACCAAGGATCTTGTGAGAAGGAAGCTAGGAACCTTCTGGGAAGGTCCATATAGAATAATTCAGATCACAAGACTGGGAACCTATGGCTTTAAAATGGTAGAAGAGAGAAAACTACCCAACCCATGGTAATTGATTGGTTTAGGATTGTTAAAAAATCATTTTAAACTTAAAAGCCTGAAAAAAAAAATTAAATGATTTTTGCCTGATTATCAGATTGTGTACTAAATTTGTGTTACCCACATTATTTATTAATCAGATTTAAATTACCTCACATTCTATTTGTCACGTTGTAATTATTCAGGACATTAATTGAATATATTTATATTGAGGTGGTAGAAGCTCCATGTGGGAAGAAACTCATATTTTTTGTATTTGTGGGTTTGGGTGGATTAGACATGTTTGGGATGGTATCTATTCAAGGTAGCTAGGTTTTGATATTTTTCTTGTGAAAAAAAATTAGGGTTTGATCTTTGTCCGACAAAAAGGTTAGGTTACTCTTTTCCCGTGAAAAGAATTAGATTTTGATTCTTCCTATAATAGAATTAAGTGATTGTAAAAGGTTCTTCCTAAACTTGAGAATAAGATAAGTGTAAAGGTGTGAGGGAGTGGTAGGTTTGATCTTTAGCCTGTTAAAAGGATTAGGTATTGATTCTTCATATAATTGAATTAGGTTAGTCTTGAGCTTGGTAAAAAGATAAGGTTCTTCTTGATCCTGTGAAAAAGATATGTGAGAGAAAGTTAGGTTTTCTTTAGCTTGGTAAAAAGATAGGGTTCATCCTAGACTTGTGAAAAATGGTAAATTGTAAAGGTTGATTTTGTGCCTGTAAAATAATCGTGAGTTATAAGGGTTTGGTTCCTACCTGGTAAAGGAATCAGGGGTTTAGTGGATTGCAAATCTCCATGGAGCTGGACAAGATATAGGTAATAGTAGCTTATCAAACAAGGATATATCATTGTGTGCTACACTGATTATTTCATATATTGTGTTTGGGTGTGTATTTAGATGTAAACACATTTTCGTTGTGTATAATGTTCATAATTTATCTAGGAAAATTAATTAATTGTGTTTAATTAATTAAAATTAATAATTACCCAATTCACCCCTTCCTGGGTAGCTATTTGGGCCAACAAAAGCTATAGAGGAGCTTCCCAGGGCAAAATCTTTAGGGGTCACTGGAGAGCCGTACACCTAAAACCATAGAGCCCAAGCCCTAGCACTCCTCTATGGACCTAGTTCAGGTCAAAGTGAAGGTTTTAGGGGAGCCTCCTTCCCAGGCCACTTCTGGTGATAGTCTTGCATGCCTGATAGATCAATGATAGGGGTAGGAGATGGTCTCCACGACACATCTTTCCACTCTTCATATGGTTACGCATTTGGTAGTGCTAGTTCACGAGACCCATGGGAGAGCAATAAAGAAGCGAAGGCTCCACCGCTGGGGGCCCAAAGTGAAAATGAACAAAGCACTTTCTGTCTATCCTAGACTCATCGAACATTATTTCTATCTCCTGTCCATCCCTTTCTTCCACGAGAGAATAATTGGGCACAATAGTCACCTGATATGGCAAAAACACACTAATTCTCCCCACATGCACTAGGTCGGATGCTGTAATTGGTTTACTAGTAAAATTCGAGGGTGTATACCCTCTGCCGTTGGTAGGAAAATCCTCTGATGGAATGTCCACAATAGCAAGTTCGCCTCTAAGGAAGAAGGCGGTGGCAATGGATGACTCCCCTACTCATGCCTCTTGCCTAAAGAACCTGAGGTCAAGGTGAGGAGAAAATTCTGAAACTCTGTGTGGAAATCACCTAGGCGAGGGCCCTCCTTACCTCCTCCAAGCTCTACTCGTGGTGAGTAGGAAAGCGGTTGTAATCCCCTGAGGGCACACCCTCTCGCGGGGGGACCTTGGGAAATCATTCATCCGTTGCTTCAAACTCATACGGATTGGAGATGAGGACTTTTTCTTGATCCTAGCATTTATCAGTAAAGTCCAACTTTTTTACCAGTTGAGGATTGTTACCATGGCGGAGATGGAAGAAGTAGGCATTATACTAATTTTTTCTCTTGAACAAGATACTGACTCCGTACCTCTCCAGTCCCGAGAAATAAGCTGAATGCCTTATTTAAGGCAACAAACCCTATCATAATGTGAACATCATTGGGAGTGCAGTAAAACAACGAAAGTTGGTAGAAATTCATAATCTAACGCATGATGCGCGGTAGTGAAAATTGGAGACCGCACCTAGTTATGAACCAAGAAAAGATAAGTATCTCATCCTACTTCAGGGTACTGAGGTCCATATCAGTATTGACCAGAGTCACCCTAATAGAAAAATATAGGTTCAACTCCTGCTAAAGGTCTCATTGAGCGTTCTTCGCCAAGTAAGCCATGGAAATAAGAAAGGAAAAGTAAAAGAAATATAAAATGTTCCACACGAAGAAAGAAAAACCCTAGTCGTAAAAGGTAAATTACCAAGGGTTACTCCCCAGGACATATATAGGCGACCCTAGTAAAATAAAAGACATACCAAACGATGCGTGACTGCTAAGATGGAGTGTCTAGGAAGCCTCACTAAAAATGGACTGCCAGAAGTGTAAAGGTTAAATCAGGTCAATGATTAAACCCTTAACCCATGCCAAAATAACTCCAACACAAAAAAAGGGCTAGGGGAATAGAGGAGTCAGGGTTTACACACGTCGACAAAAGATGGGTGAAGCACACATGAAAAGGTTTTAAATTTTTCGCAAATAGTAACCACCAGTAGAGTGGAAAACCACAAGCAATAGACAAAATAATTTTTTTGCATTAATATGGGAAGTTCGGGGGTACATTAAAAAAAATCACGTGTCTAGCCTCTCTCCCATCCTCATTATCCTTCCTTTTTCTAGCTCTCTCCCTCCGCAATCAGTGACCAGGGGGCCACTTTCCCTCCTTCCTACCCATAGGTTTCAAGGCAGTTTAGCCACCACCGCAGCGGTGAGAGTGCAGAGTGAGTAGAAATTAAACAAGTCTTACTGCTTAGGCGGAGAAACGATAGAGAGTTAGTATTGTTTTCACCACCGCGGCGCTGATCCCCACCGTCGTGGCTCTGAAATGATAGAAAGATCCTGAAGTTCACTGCATCCTCCACCGCCGCAGTAAAGGACAAACCGACTTACCCACCACCGTGGTAGTCAGCTCTGCACAAACATGAAGATATTTTTAGATCTTTTTGAAACCTTAGACCTATAAATACCACTCTCCCACGTCTGAAACAGGTTGTTGAAGGTTCCTCACCCTAATATAGTGTTCGTTAGCTATTCTTGAGAGATCAAGGAGGAGGTTCATCATTTGGATGAGGATGAAGCATATGTGGAGTGATACTTAGCGACAGTAGACTGTGTCACTTTCAGATTTGATCGTTCTTTTCTTGTTTTTATCTTTGTAATTACTTTTCCATATCAAATGATATTGAACCACTCTTGCTTTGTATTTTATATGGCTAGGATCATGTAGTATTAGATAAATATTAGGAAAAAGTACAATTTAGACCCTCTAACTATTGACATATTTCTAAGTGGTCCTTCTAAGTTTCAACATTTCATTTCAAACCCTCTACGTATCATAACGTTTCAAATTCGTCCCTCCATTAGAGATTCCGTTAAATGGTCTTTTAACGTTTTTTAAATTTTTTAATAATTTTTTTTATCACTCTCTTCCTCCTTCCTCTCTCTCTCTCTCCCGCCACCTCCCTCTCCCTCTTTCTCTCTTCCCACCACTACCCTCTCCTTCTCCATCTCCCTCTCCCTCTTCTTCCCCTTCTTCTTTCTCCATCCCACCCCACCCCTTACAATAGGGGGTGATTTTTCACCCCCTGTTGTAGGGGGTGGCGCCACCCCCTGACCACCCCCTGAAACAGGGGATGGCGCCACCCCCTGAAATAGGGAGTGGCGCCCCCCTGCAACAGGGGGTGAAAAATCATCCCCCGTTACAGGGGGTGGGGTGGGAGGGAGAGAGGGAAAGGAGAGGAAGAGGGAGAGAGAGGTGGCGGGAAAAAGAAAGGAGAGAGAGGAAGGTGGCAGGAGAGAGAGAGAGAGAGGGGAAGGGGAGGAAGAGAGAAAGAAATTGTTTTTAATTAAAAATGATTAAAAAATTTAAAAACATAAAAAGACCATTTTGCCCCTAAATTTTGTCAGTTTTAACTAATTTTTTAACGGAAGGACGAATTTGAAACGTTATGATACGTAGAGGATTTGAAATGAAACATTTAAACTTAGAGAGACCACTTAGAAATGTGTCAATAGTTAGAGGGTCTAAATTGTACTTTTCCCTAAATATTATATAGGTGTTGTTGTAAGTCATGTAATTTCTAGTTGATTGAATATATGCTACTTTAATGGATGTTTATCAAAATCTGATTGTGTTTACCGTTATTCTTGTTATTATGCTAGTTTAGATAATTAGAAAATATGAGATTTAACACTCGGGAGAGGTAACCCCGGATTCGGATTAAGGTAAACACAACGCGACGTTCTAATGACCCGAGAGGGCGTTAGAATGTGTGCAATCCATGACGTTGGTTCATGACTCATGTGACTATGTGTTCGAAAAGACGTTCAAGAGGGACCTCGACATCAACGCGAAGTCATATATTCGTTCTCTTTACACTCGGAAGAGGGAGTGAGCAAGTTATAGATACAGAGATTGTCAGATAGGATAAAATCCGTTATAGCTAACTAAACGAAGTCAAATATGTATTACATGAAAGAAATCAATACTTAGGTAATTAATATAGTTAGAGCTAACCCTATAGTTGTCATTTGTCTTAGCTGTAATTAAAATACAAACAATTCTTGAAAAGTCTAGATAATATGAGGCTACACGTCCCTGTGGGAACGATATCCGGTCTCACGATCACTATACTAAAACTTGATCTCGTGTGCTTGCGAGTAAAGTCAATATGCGAGCGATTAAATTCTCGTCGTACAAGTTTTTGGCGTCGTTGCCGGGGATTGTGTTTTAAATTTGGTTGATATTGTGGTCAAGTGGTTGAATATTAATCATGATAATTCCTTTGTTTTATTTTCAATTAATTCATTTGTTTATTTGATTTATTGGTTGTGACTGAGCAGTGCATGCAGCGTAGTGAAATGATACGGAAAAAGAAAGAAAATTAAAAAGCTAAAATGGCCGGTGGAGTTGACAATGTACAGCAACCCCCAGTGCTGCAGGCACTCCAGCCTCCGGAACCAGAGTGCCCTCAAAGAGTCCTTCGGGATTAATATAGACCATTGATATTGGAAAACTTCTTAGGCATCCGGAAGCAACCTATTCAGGTGAACAACTTCGAACTTAAACTTGCCCTCATCAATATAGTGCAACAGAATGAGTACGGTGGAAATCTACACGAAGATCCCAATGTACATTTGGCTACTTTTCTAGAGATTTGTGATACAGTGAAGATAAACGGTGTTGCTGAGGATGTTATCCAGTTGCTGTTAATTTCATTCTCATTTCGTGATAGAGAACGGGGTTGGTTTCAACCTATTCAACTGGGAAGCACTAATACTTGGGATGACCTTGCTCAAAGGTTCCTTACTAAGTTTTTTCTACCTTGCAAGACTTCTCAATTCTGCGGTGAGATTGGAAAGTTTTGCTAAAGAGATTATGAGCCGTTGTTTGAAGCGTGGGAGAGATTCAAAGACTTATTGCGAAGGTGCCCTCAACATGGGTATTAGGATTGGTTTCAGACCCAACTTTTTTACAATGAGTTGGATGACCAAACAAGAATAATCGTTGATACTGCCTCAGGAGGATCGTTTCTATCTAAAACCCCAACTGAAGCAAATGCCTTATTAGAAGAAATGACAGCCAATAACTACTTGTGGCCAAACGAGAGGAACATGGGAAGAAGGGTCTCTTCTATTCAAGAGTCTGCTCATCTCGCAACCTTATCGACCCAAGTGTCAAAACTCTCTGAACAAGTGGGTATGTTTTCAACTAAATATGTGTCATCAAGTCATGGAGAGGAGAATGTTGCAAGTTGTTCTCAAACCAAATTGGATAATGAGTTTGAGGAATGTCACTTTCTGAACAATCGAGCCTATACTTTCAGGCCCGCCACCAACATTCCAACTCACTACAATCCTGGTCTTTGCAATTATGAAAACTTTTTATATACGAATAACCAGAACTCATTGGGGCCACCTCCAGGGTATGGAAACCAAAATCCGGGATATCTGTTGCAACCAAACCGTCAAATGCAACAACCACAATCACACAATTAAAAACCAAATTTGGATGATATGTTGGGTTCTTTTATGAAGGAGACTCAAAATATTTTGCGTGAGTTTCATAACCGGATAAACAAGCATGAATCGAGGCTTGACGCGATTGAGACCATGTATACGAACGCGAATGCAACCGTGAAAACTTTAGAAACTCAACTCGGTCAAATTGCAAGTACTGTTAAGGATCAATCCTTGGGAAAGTTTCTAAGTAATACGGAAATTAACCCGAGCGAATGCAAGTCCAGCGAGGGACGCTGAGTCGAAATTCACAACGTCCTGCTAGGGACGTTAAATCAAGCAAATCTTTTTGATAGGTCTTCGAGGTTGTAAATCTTGCCCAACTTTGGTATTAATTATTTTATTTTGGAGACTGGAATGGTCTCGAAAAATATTTGGTGGTGAATCTAGGAGTATGGATATTAAGGGTTGTGTTTTATACTTGAAATGGTTGAAATCGCCTAGTGGAAGCGAGTCGTGAGGCAATTTTGTTGAGAAAAATGAAAAAAATCAGTAGAAGCTTACCACCGCGGTGGTGATAATTCAGGATAGCCCCATTTTCATATTGATGAGCCACTGCCTAGGCGGTGGGATGGTAGAAGGTTTTTGTTCTAAGAAAAATTGCTCTACCGCTGTGGCGATGACACGACAAAAAGTTTTGATTTTTTTTAAGGCACTTCACCGCCGCAGTGGAGAATCCCACCGCAGCAACGGTGACACAACATAAAGTTTTGGTTTTTTTTAAGGCGCTTCACCGCCGCAGTGGTGAATCCCAATGCCACGGCAGTAACAGCCTGTGTTCGATTAAAAACCCGTTCCCGTTTCATTTGTCCGAATTTCAACCTTCAAAATCCCAAAAAGTCTCTAGTTTTCTCCTACCAAACCATTCCGAAACCCAAAATCTCACCTTTCTCATTCCATATTAGAGATTTAAACCTCAAATCATCCACCAAATCCAAGCATCAAACCCCATTTTTGGATTTTTAGGGTTTGCGGACACAAGGGGCAATTTCATCAAATTTCAAGCCATTGGATCCTATTTGTTCTATCAAGTAAGTGTTTTTTAACTTATATTTCGTGTTTATGATGAAATTATAGGATGATTTGCATGTACATTTAAAAAATGGTTGAATTTAGAGAATACCCAAAACCTTAAGCCATTTTTCTCAGTTTTTCTTTTCAAGTTTGGGGTTTATGCTTGATCTTTGGTATTTATTATCATTAGAGATAGAGTTTGTGTTGTGTGAATATGGATTTCTAGCTATATTTTCGATTTTGTGTGAAACCATTGTGGTTGGTATGTGCGGATTGTGAATAGGGTGTATTCTCGACGGTTTGGATTCTTTATATTGGTTTACATTGTTCAGTTTTGATTGCATTGTTCTATTCTGTGACTGTGATTGCTAGGGACCTTGCCAAAAAGTGTGGCTTCCAAAAGGGCAAGAAGATGAGAGGCTTCAGAGCCAATCCTAGATTTCGATTCAACTCGATTTGTATCAAAAGCTGCAAAAGAACACTACAACTTCCATGAGCACAAGCAGGCTTGCATTAAACAGTGCGGCTTCGGACCTTTAGAGGATTTTTCGATGGAGTTCCGAAATATTATTCGAGGAAGGGATGGGAGCGATTCTGCAGATCGCCTCCCCCGAGTGACGTAGCACTAGTCCAAAAATTCTATGCCAATATTGCTGAAGGCACGGACACCCATACAAAAGTTCGAGGCCACCCAATAGATTTCAGTTCTGATCGGTTTAATGTTATATTAGAAGTGGCGCCGCCGGCATCGACTCGAGAGCTAGGTGGAGATAATACCGAGAGTATGGAGACCGTTATCCGAGCCCTAACAACCGGTAACGTCGAATGGACTATCACAGGGCCGAAGCAAGCCACCTTCTTGGCTAAATACCTAAATCCGGTTCTGAATGTTTGGCAATATTTTATATTTAGGAATCTCCTTCCAACATCTTATCAGTCCAATGTTTTAAAGGAAAGGGCTATGACGCTCTACACAATCCAGTCAGGGAAGCCAATTAACGTAGGATCTTTGATATATTCATAGATTTTCCATGCCGTCAGAACGACGAAAGCAGGTCTTCCTTTTCCTTCTTTCTTGACTGAACTTTTCCGTCAAGCCGGGGTGCCTCAGTGTTGATCAATCACCGATAAACAGAATGTCGAAAGAGAGAGCACCAGGGCAGGGAGAAGAAAGAGGGGAAGCATAAGAAGAGCATAGGCCGGATGAGGTAGGGCCTTCTGAGGCCCCAGCTTCAGAGGCACCCAGGCAGGCCCCGAGTGATGTAGAGCGTATTTCTCAAGACATCTAGAATATTCAGCTTGACAACTGTGTTCTACGACAAGGGCAATATAATACGGATATCCAGATTATCGCGCTAGGGGCTTACATAGATCAATGCATGCAGTATCATGATCAAGTGCACCGGTTTATGTGCGAGCATTTTGGCTATGACATGAGTACTTTTCCATAGAGGCCGCACATGTCACCCAACCTTTCACAACCACCACAATTCCCTTTCGCACAAGGCAGTAGTGGCGATGATGTTTCCCCAGAAAGACAGTAGAAGGTGAGACTTCTACGTCTCATCTCCTAGGTATGTATTCCAACCCAATATTTTTCATTACATGCTATATATTGCAATTGAGTTTGCTACTCAGACAGTGGGGACACTGTCTCGTTTAAGTTTGGGGGGGTGGGGTGTTATGGTGTTTATCCATAGTGTTCATCCATTTTTTTTTTTGTAGAAAATGATGAACCAAAAATGTAACCAATTTTTTTTTTTTTTTTTTGATGTATTATTTTTGGATGTTTATGTATACGTAGTTACGCTTTGTAGACGTTCTAATTTATAATGTAGATGTTAATTTCTAGTTAAGTGGTATTTTAATTTGTGTTTATGCATGTGTAATGTTTAGTTAGAGTATGTATACTAGTTTTTAGATTTAGTGTAGATATGTTAATGAATGATGTTGTATGAGCATGTCAAGTTTTCGAGTTCGTTTGAGCCATGTCCCGATGATGAAATTTATCCTCTAATTGTATATTGAGGTTGGGGGTAATTCCATTCATGTGTGTTTTGTGTGCTTAGCATGTCGATTATGTAAAAATTATTTTGATACTAAATCGCATGATAACATGGACTCACTGTATAATTATTTGAACGATTTAACGACGATTATTCAGTAATAAGTTCATGACAAAAATATGGAATCTAGAACTGGATTGGGGGAGACTTGAGGTGAAATTATACGTGAGGTAATTCCGGAGGCATGATTTAGGCCTTCAATTTTATCACTTGAACCTTTTTGAAACTAACTTGAAAAATTTATTCCCTCGTTCCCCTGTCGAAGCCCATAAACTTTTCAATTCTGAACACATATCTATACTTTAGCTAATTAAATCTTTCCAAATCATTGTCTCTATGCCTAAAAGTCAAAATTGAGTGAAATAAAGTAGTATTAGTTTATGCTAACTTGAAGTGAGCAGGTGAGGTTTCAGACGAAAGTTTATTGGTTCAGTATAAACGTATTCACTTTTCAAAATTTTAGTTCATCTTGCATGCCTCTAAAATTGTAAAATTTTGAATAAGTTTGGGGGGGGTGCTTGTTTATATATATATATAAAAAAAAGATGTGAATATAGTTTTTAATTCCGTTTGTTGTGACAAGTGAATACAAGTTTATTAAATTCTTGTTCAGCGTTGTATTTTCAAAGTAAGGGGGTTACGAGAGAGTTTTAGTGACAAGCGTTTGTGCCTCAGGTATCATTAAATTATAACGATTTTCTGTTTTCTAGTCCTACGATACCATTGGTCGTTCTCCAAAGCCAAACTAAGCCCTATTGATCTCTGTGAGTTTCCAAACCTACATTAGTGGATAGTCGAGCCCAGTCAAGCATATGGTTTTTCAAATCCCTTATGGTTTAAGTCATAAACTTAACTATTAAATAATCTAATCCGGTGTTTGAATGGTTATATATTTGAGTTCTCACACACACATTTCACATAGATCTAGAATGATTTTAAATGATATTGAGTGTTGAAATTTTAGAACACCACGTGGTGTGTGTTATTCCTGAACTTAGTCTGATCAGGGGTTGTTGAGGGAAGAACCACTAGGTTTCTTCGATTGAACTTGGAATTTGCATGCCTTTACTTCTTGTTTGTTAATGTTTATGCATTTTTAGATTAGTTGTTAGTTAATTAGTATAGTTAGTTTGTTTTAGTGTTAGGGTGTTTTGCTCGAGGACTACCAAAATTTCAAGTTTGGGGGTATTTGATAAGTGAAAAATACCTATCTACTTCTAAACTGGATTTGGTAGTTTTCAAGTGTTTTATTAATGTTTTAGTGTGTTTTTGTTAGTTTTTATCTAATTCTGGTATAGGGATGTTAACGAGTTATAAACGAGCAAAATGATGGGAAAATGATGGAAAAATACAAGGTTTCAGAATAACTTAGCCACCGCCTCAGCGGTGAGAGTGCAGAGTGAGCTAAAATTAAACAAGTCTCACTGCCTAGGCGGAGAAACGACAGAGAGTTGGTATTATTTTCACTGTCGCGGCGCTGATCCCCATCGTCGTGGCTCTGAAACGACAGAAAGATCCTAAAGTTCACCGCCTCCTCCACTGCCGTAGCAAAGGATAAACGGACTTACCCACCACCGCGACGGTAAATCCCACCGCCGTAGCGGTCAGTTCTGCACAGACAGGAAGATATTTTTAGAACTTTTTGAAACCTTAGGCCTATAGATACCACTCTCCCACGTCTGAAACAGGTTGTTGAAGGTTCCTAACCCTAATATAGTGTTCTTTAGGCATTCTTGAGAGATCAAGGAGGAGGTTCATCATTTGGATGAGGATGAAACATTTGTGGAGTGATACTTAGCGACAATAGACTGTTTCACTTTCAGATTTGATCGTTTATATCTTGTTTTTATCTTTGTAATTACTTTTCCATATCAAATGATGTTGAAACACTCTTGTTTTGTATGTTATATGGCTAGCATCATGTAGTATTAGATAAATATTATCTAGGTGTTGTTGTAAGTCATGTAATTTCTAGTTGATTGAATATATGTTACTTTAATGGTTGTTTATCAAAATTCGATTGTGTTTACTGTTATTCTTGTTATTATGCTAGTTTAGATAATTAGAGAATACAGGGTTTGACACTCGAGAGGGCGTTAGAATGTGTGCAATCCATGACGTTGGTTCACGACTCATGTGACTATGTGTTCTAAAAGACGTTCAAAGGGGACCTCGGCGTCAATGCGAAGTCATATATTCGTTCGCTTTACACTCGGAAGAGGGAGTAAGGAAGTTATAGATACAAAGATTGTCGTATAGGATAAACACCGTTATAGCTAACTAAACGAAGTCAAATATGTATTACATGAAAGAAATCAATACCTAGGTAATTAATATAGTTAGAACTAACCCTATACTTGTCATTTATCTTAGTTGTAATTAAAATACAAACAATTCTTGAGGAGTCGAGATAATATGAGGCTACGAAAATCACGGTATTCAATTAAGTTACACGTCCCTGTGGAACGATATCCGGTCTCATGATCACTATACTAAAACTTGACCTCGTGCACTTACGAGTAAAGTCAATACGCGAGCGATTAAATCCTCGTCATACACTTCTCCTGGTGGAGGGCAAGCGAGCCGATCAGAAGGACTCGTACCATCGTTCAAAAGGGAAGAAGGCCAACCCATACTGAGAAGAGCTTGTCTTATCATGTATTCAACTATGGCAATACAGATCTCCAGGGCGTAAATGTTCGGGTCTAGTGTTTCCTCCCTTACCCTTACTAGTTTCTCCTTTCTTATCCCGCAGTTGAGATCTTGTAGGTGCAGTTGTCAATCCACCTCATTGTTCAAATTCTAAATTCACGTAGCTTTTCCAGAAAATGGACTTTTTTCTTGGAGCTGTCCATACAGCCGCTAACTCTCACTCCAACTGTAATTTGTAGATTTACATATGGAGGAACCGGTTGTCTATAACAGTGATTGGAGACTGAACGGTTCTCATATGGTAACTTTCTCAGCCGTGGTAGCCAGAAGACGGATGGCGTTATAAGCCTCATCCACCCTGGCTCCCTGGAGGTTGAAGTGGCGACGTGTCTCCTCAACAATTTGCAAACAAACTCTAAACATTATTATAGAAAGTAAATGAAAGAAGAACCAGGTGGCGAAACGATGAGAGGAATTAACCTAGCAAGACTCTACTATTTACAGAATGATATACAACAAATGACATCATTCTCCAGGCGTCCCACCAGTTGATATAAAATGACAACGTATGCAAGAGAACCGTCTTGACTAGAATGCTCATAAAATCGTGCATGCCATTATGAGAATATTCTTGGGAAGTTATGTGACCACCCTAGGTGAAACATTAGACCTAAAAGGATAGGCCTACCCCTTATGACTTGGACTAACGACATAGTGCTCCCGAAAGTCAGGCGCCCTTCCTAAAGACGTTTGATTAATTAATTTGAAGCCACCTTTGCCTACTTCGATGAGACGGGAAAGATCTTCCATCTATATCCGATTTACCACAAATCAGGCCACGGCTATGAATCGACTCTTCCCTCTAGAGACCAAGTTGAGGAAAAGCATAAGAACCCTTGATAGGATGGGCTACTCCCAATTCTAGGGGACCTACCCTTAGCTAGTCACTTATGAAAAAATGGGAGAGTCCTCGAAACCCAGTACAAAAGGGTTCACTTCTACAAAAGAGGAGAGTCCTCGAAACCTAGTACAAAGGGGAATGAATCCAAAAAACCTAGAAAATCACTTTTGAAAAGAGGATAGTCTTTGAAAAACACCCCAAGGAAAAAGAAGGACAATACAAAGTTAAGGACAACTGTCACCATGAGAAAGCTTGCACTAGAAGAGTCCCTGAACAAGACCACGTAGCCTAGGAGTTTGGGCGCCTACTGATGGTGGTGAATTTAGTAATGGACCACGCAGCAAGAATGCCCAGGGAACTTCCAAAAAAGAGCCTGGATTGCACCTAAAATCTCTTTGGCCCAGGCCAACCACCGTTAGTAGGCCCAAACCCCTAGCGGATGAACAATGCCTTTGAAGAAGCCTATAAACACTAGAGGCCCGGGACCCATCCGAGAATCAGGCCTGCGGGTAAAGTTAAAGCGTGGCGCTTAGTGGCATAGAACGAGTCACCAAATTGACAGAGAATATTCGCTTGGCGTGAAGAACACGCAAATAACAAAATAATCATCAGGCCATAACAAAGTTGGTGACTAGGCATTCCTCTCTGTCCATTCCGGATAAAGAACTCTATAAATACCTGAGTAAATCGTGAGCTAAGGTATGAGATATTTGATACGCAAAATTTGACACGGAATTCACTACACTTAATTCAATATGCCATTTATGGCATGCACCATCATGTTTGGTCATACACCTTTTTCTCCAATCAAATACTTACTCTCATACCGGAGGTTCTTAAATAGGATCCACCCCTAGTGCTAAGAATTTGTGCAGGAACCTTTGGAGGCAGCAGAATGAAGGCTAACAAGGGTAGAATCATAAATTTAATATGTTACCATTTTCAGGCAACGTCAACATTACTTAACTAATCAATTAATTTTACCTTTCACCTTTTGATATGAACCTAATGTGACACACACAATATAGATTTGATGTTAGAAAAATCCTTGGAAGAGGAATGCATAATAATTATGAACTTATGAAATTCTAGGACCAAGGTGCAATTAAGAAAAACAAGGGATCCAAGGTTGTGAACCCTGGATAGTATATATAAGGAGGGGAAGACTATATGGCTGCCCATAAAATACAGATTCGGCCAGGCCATAGTAGTTGCCCACTCCCTGTTCTCTATCAGTTTTTTGTGTTCGTAAGATTTTGTTTTCTATTTTTTTTCACCATTATTTGAATCTTACTATCTTCTAGATTTAAATTAGAGTCGTCTGAGCATCTTGGGATTAGATATGATCTTAGAGATCTCAAGAACACTTTTCTTTATGAGGTTCTCTCTGTGAATACTACTAGAGGAGAGATATTTGTCACTTCTAAGAGAATCAACATTCTGTAACTATTTTTGTTCGTGTTCAGACCCTTTTGGAGGAGTCTTCTTAGATCACACGTCGGGAACTATTGACTTTGGGACAGAAGCATTGGAACATGTATATTTATATTAAAAAGAGTTTTAATATTACCTTTATCTTTTTTTTTTCAATATTAATACGGATAGATCCAGTTTAAACAATTTTATATTAATTGATTATTTTTTTTACCTGTTACCTAGAACATATAGTTTTAATATCATCTCAATGCCTAATTACACCCAAGTAGTCGGTCTACTTGCCAGAAATGAAACATTTTCTGTTAGTGTTGGGTCCATTGATCAAAATAGGAGTCGGATACTGAACATGCATCCAAATCAGTTCGCACATTACTACTGCATGCCACTATACAAGCATATTGCTTCTTCCGAGGCCCACAACCACAACTCCTCCTGCACTTGTAATTTTTGTCATTTACTCGAACACTTGCTTTCGAGTACTCTTTTGACTCAATGCACCATTGTGGTTCCTGGATACCATATTGTCGAGTTTAAGCAAGTGATCTCTAAAGCCAATCTCTGACGAAACACACCACTTTGTGTCTTCATATTTTATGTTATTCAATGTTAACTCATCTCTCCACCTCTTGGCTGTTTGTTTCCATAACGTCCAAATTATTAAAGAGAGCCCCTTTTTATCGCAAACCTATTCTCGAAGACATTTGGTGTAATTACACCATTGCTCCCTTTAATTTTGGGTTAGTTTAAATCGGATCTTAATATTTCAATTTTTTTCCCTATCAAATTCATAAAGGTTTTAACTCTTTCCTATTTTCTACTAAATTAGGCTGATTTTTCTTAAATCAACTAACAAAATTTAGTCATATCAGAAACCCAATTGGCTTATTTTTAATAGTAAAGGTTTCTGATTCAAACATATCGGTGAACAAATTAAATTTTTTTTGAAACATCAAGGGTTTAATAAAAATATCCGAAAACTTGTAACAACCTAATGGATATCTAATTTATCTCTATTATGGAAAATCTAGAGTTCAACTCCTTCCCCCAACCTATGTAAAAAAAATTAATAAAAATTATTCAAGCGTCAAGAAATATACAGACGCTAAACCCAATTCTGAAGGGCCTTCGTGCAAGAACCCAAATCATTTCCATCAGCCTTCTTTGATTAGAATTAAAAGGCATGTATTATTGAAGTCATTTTAAAAATAATCACGTAAAAAGTTCTGGTCAAAGATTCATTAGTTTCTGACACCATGCAAGACAACGAATCTTTATTTCAATCATGCATCCATGGACAGGGAGCTTTTTTCCTTTACGGCTTTTTGCTGTGATCTTCTGCTAATCAGCTTCCATATAAAAATATAAGAAATCCATTCACTTTCCATGGAAACGATAACTATTATAGTCCGCAATCAACGTCTTTTATATTTAACAAAAATTGTGAATGCCTCAAAAGAAAAGGGAAAATGGATGAAATCACAAATTGTTTGCATGATTGAAGAAGACTGACCAATGAAAACAGAATTTGATGCCACCGAAAGTATTTAAGAAATTAAAGGCAATCCATTTTATAAATACAAGATAGTTCAAATAAAACTAGTCGACATGGAAATCACAACAATAAACAATGCGTGCACGAACAACCAAGGCGGGATATCTTTATTTTCTTTTCGTAGTTTCTAACTTTTATAAAGCGACAATTACTTATCAATTCCATTTTGAACATTCAATCCTCATTTTTTTGTACAACTGATTCATATGATATTTATGGCACAACATATTGATCTAACGCGAGACACCCACCAAAAAAATAAAAAAATTATTAATGTTGATTGCCGGCAAAGATACCTCAAGAACTTTATTTATGGTCAACGACTCAAAATTAGAGTCAATAAAAAGATACCATTTGAGAATAGGGAACATAATTGAAATTAGGGAAGATGTAGCTAATAATCCTAATATTATGGCAAAATGGGCTATAAATGATTTTAATTTTGGGTTAAACGATGATGAGGGAAAGTTCCCCACTAATAACCCCCAACAATTAGAGAAGCTTGGTTGGGCAAATTGGGCCGAGAATCCAGGCCCAAGAACAGTACCAACCACGCAGACCAAGAGAAATTGCGCAGAGGCCCAACGTAGGAGGCCCGTAGCTCAGTTCGGACAAACCAAAAAGAAGGCCCACGAAGTAGTTTAGACAAGCTCAATGAAGACGTCCACTGATTCAGTTAAAACAGGTCTAGGGTAATGGCCCAAAATAGTTATCAATTATAGTGATCCAACCAGTGGAAAGGCAAAGAACATAACTTGGTCAAACTCACATTCCTATTATATGCTCAAGGTTCAGAAAGAGCTGCCACACCGATTGAGGGAATCGTGGAGAGTCAACACTCATATCAACGGCCTCAATCTAATGGCCTAGAATTCCAGTATAAAAGAAGAAGGTATTAAGTTATTCGGATGCATAGTCATTTGCTCATACAGAAAACATACTAACTTATTCTCATGCCGAAGATTCTTTGGCTAACACCACAACGATGTCATCCTTAGTGTTTTTTGTTTTGCAAGTTCATTGCAGATTTTGTGCCTACATCATTTGGTGCCTTCTGTGGGAAATTGATTAAAAAGTCTCTTGTGCTAACATGAGGCAACCACGCAATGGAAGAGTAATTAGTCAGGATACACCTCCACAAGAAACCACCAATGCCTCGATGGAAGGCCAGGCGGAGATTGCAGTTGATGTTCCGCAAGAAGTTCAAGGCACCGAAGCCAAATACGACACCTTGGTTTTAAGATGAAAATGAAAAATATAAAAATAGAAGGAAGTTTACCTAAGCTAAAAGACCATAAGGGAGAATTTTCTATACCTTGTTTTTAAGTTTCCTATTTTTGTGAGAAATTTTAAATAAGGGTTTAAGTAAATACTTCCCCCAAATGGGTTTAGTTGATGTTGTTATGGCAAAATATATATGATTTTTTTGTTATTTTCATCTTGGTTAAAATATAGAAAAATCAAGTCTCATTGTCTTCTTCCAAACAATGACACTTCAAAAAATATTCTTATTTTCTTTTGCCTCACTTTTAAAGTCCGTTCCAAAAAAAAAAAAATGATTTTTTTTTTTAGGGAAACTAAAAAAAAAAATTCTAAAATATTTTCTTTAAATAAAACTTCAAATATTTCTTTCATCTCTAAAATAAAAGTATTATTTTCTGAAAAGTGATTTTCTTTTGTGCAAATAAAAATAAAAGATGTTTTCTTCCCTCAAAAAATGTTTTCTTCTCTCAAAAAATGTTTTCTTTGTTTAAAAGTGTTTTTTTTTCTAAAAATGTTCTCTTTTAAAAATGTCTTCTTCACAAGAAGATAAAACAATTTCTAAAAAAGTTTTTTTCTCTCAATATGGCTTACAATTTTATTTTATTTTCCTAAAAATATATCTTCACTAAAAAAATGTTTTCTTTATTGTTTTATTTTCAAAAATCAAAAATTCTTTTTCTCTTATAAATATTTTCTTTTTCTAAAAACTTTTCCTCTCTTTAGTTTTAAACAAGTCTTACATCATTAAGCAAAAATTCTTTTCTACTCAAATTGCCTTCATTTCCCCGAAAGTCTTTTTTTTTTTTTTTTTTTTTAATTTAAAATATATATATATATATTTTTTAAATTTCAAAATGTTTCTTTACAAAATTATTTTTCTTAATCAATTTTCATAAATAAAAATTTCTTTCTTCTAAAAACAATATTCTTCCTAGATAATTTTTTTTTTCTTAAATCATTTTCTCCACCGATACAAAGCAACAAAAATATTTTCTTAGTTCTTAACTTTTCTTTTTTTAAATGGAAACTTTTTTTAAAAAAGAAAAAAAAAATAACTTCTCCCCCGAGGACCGAAACTTGTTCATTCTTCCATAATCGATAGGTGGTTTAAAAATGAGTTTTTTTATATTTTAATTACACGTTTCATTTCCTTTCTTTACATGTTTATTGGCCTTACTTCATGTGCACGTCATAATAATAAAAAGTAAGGGAAAATGATCATGTTAACCTTTCTTATCAAAACAAATTTGGACGTAGTTTAATTTGAAACACTTAGACACTAAGTACCATTTTCAAATAGGTGTCTCAGGGTGCTTGCACCTTCCCGGAGTATAACTTTCCTCTGAACCTAAAGAATACTCAGGTTAAGACCATTTTGATGCAAATTTTGGGCCATTTCAAAAAAGTTTTCTTCCTTTACTATATTTATTTTTTCTTTAAAATATTGTGACCTAGCACACCTTTTCAAAACCAATGCTAGGTGGGAACTCTAAATCGTTCATAAAATTTTGGCCCAAGTAAATTAGTTCAGAACCGATGCCTAGAAAAGCGCTTGAACTTGTTTTTTCTCAAATTGTTTTAAAAAAAATATAGCTTATCCAAAAGCATTTTCTAAAGAATACGTTGTTTTGAAAATGAACGGGATTTTAAATATGACACTGGCATTCGGTTGGTGTTGTCATTCACGAGCAAAATTTGAGACGCATCAACTATGATTGAGAACAAATGAATGGTTAAAAATAGTTTGGGTCAATCACTATAGGTGAGAAAAATGAACTGTAAAAACAGCTTGGATCAATCACTATGAGAGAGAAAGAGGCAAACTAATAAGTTCAGACCAGTCACTAAGTGTAAGAAAGAGGTGAACTAATAAGTTTGCACTAGTCACTAAGTGTGAGAATAAGGCAAACTAATAAAAGTAAGTTCGGAACAATCACTGAGTGTTAAAAAAAAAAAAAAAAAAAAAAAAAAAAAAAAAAAAAAGAGAGAGAAGCTAATTGATTAAAATAGTTTGGGTTGATTATTGACTAAAATCGAGCCATAAAAAATAGTTCAGAACAATCGCTAAAGGGGAGGAAAAATAAGGTGAATTGTTAAGATACAGTTTAATCGCCAAGAGCAAAGAAAAACTAAATGCAAAGAATACAAGTTGTTCAAATCAATCGATAAACACGAAGAAAATGAACGAAACAAAAATATTTTGGGATGACCATTAAAAATGACAAAGATGAACCGATAAGTCAGTTTAATCTCAAGGCAACCTAGGTCGGTCCAATAGTGAGAAAACGACTAAGCCGTATTATGCTGTAAGGGATTATTACCCTTAAAAAAAGGTTAAAAACCAAATAAGAAATGGTACCAACTCAGAAAAGGGTATATAGGTACCAGGAATAATGCTAAATAACCTAGCCTATGAGTATTTATCTCTAAGACAAACCATGCATTGATAACTTGCTCATCTACATATAAATATACAAGTTATGAAGGAGGCAAAGGGAAATAAATAGTCACAAATGGGAGTCCAACCAAAAATACCAACACAAGAAATAAATGCATGCATGCATGCAAACATATAGAAGCATGAAGAATGCAAACATGGAAGAGCATGAATAATTCAAACATACAAAAGCTGAAAAACATCATCAAAACCAAAAAACTACCTGCATAAGGCAAACAATAGTATCAACATTCCATAAAAATAAATAAATAAAAAATGAGTTCTTTTAGGTATAGACCATGATAAAAATGAAAAAGAAAAGTTTATAACATCCAGGGCCAAAAGAAGAAGAAGAAAGAAGAGAAGGAGGACCATCAATCAGAACCTGGTGGAGGTAAAGTAGAAATCCACATCCTCGTAAGTGCTAAGGGCACGGAGTAGGTTCTGGACCTTCTTCTTCTTCTTCTCATTCTTCTCCCACAACATATCTCACTTCTTGGAAAGCATTTGTGCATGGTATTCCGAGCCATGAAGTTTACTTTTCAGCTTGGCAATCTCCAAGTTAGCAGACTCCAAATGGGCTTGAAATTTCAGGATCTGAGAGGTGACTGAAAAATTAGATGCATCCAGGTGGTGGTAGAGAGCACTAGCTTCCTATAGACTCCAAAGATAAGGGCGTTCCTCCACCTCTAACTTCGCGTCAAGGATGAGCTCTCAGAACCCAATTCTATTTTTGTTCTGTTACTTCCACTTAGCCTTAATTTTTTTGAAGGCACAAGGCATGGTTGAGAAGTAGAAGACGAAAGATCAAATAAGGCAGAATAAGAGAGAAAATCACAATGGTAAGAAGAAAAGTCGGATGGTTTGTCTTTTAGTAGGCAAACAGAAGAAAATAATGACAAAAGAGACGAAACGAATCGTCAAAAAGATTTAGGAGAGATGAAAATGCATTAATTACAATTAATAAAGTGTTAAAGGAGAGATAAGTATGATCATTACTATTAATTATGTTTGATGGTTCCCGAAACAAGAAGCGGCGACGTTTGCTTAAAAAAAAAAATTAATCATCACAAAAATGTCATAATTACAATTGACAAAAAATAATTTTGAAAATACTACTAAAAAATATTCAAGACGGCCTCTGCTCTACTGCCTCGTCTTATTAGACAACAGCAGTTAGTTGAGATTTAGTAGGATGGGGCAGATCTGGAGCAATAGTAGGTTGAGCTGAATCTAGGACAAATGTGGGAGCGTCAATTGACAGCTCAACAACAACTGGAGGCAGCTCTAAAATGACTGAGGACTAATCGAGAACAACTAAAGAACACCCCAGGAATTACTGAGGACAACTCAGAAGTGCCTGGAGTAGTATTCACCTAGGCCTCAAGCGTCTACACCACTTCTCTACTCGTCCCATCCAACTGCTCATCCAAAACGTTGAGGTCGAGATCAGGGAAACTTTTCTTTACAAGGCTGTGGCAGAACCTATACCCACCCATTTGAAGATCCTTAGGTAACTCATTCACTTGTTTCCAAGTATCATTGATTTCACCGATAGACTATTCGTTCTTTTGCTGTATGGTCCGATTGAGCTCATCAATTATGTAAGCCAGCCTAGATGATTTGGTCCTCATCTTGGTAGCCTTGACTTGTTCAGATCTAAGAGTTGCCTCCAAGGAATCATTCTCCAGCTCAACTTGTAAGAGGGCTTCGGACTTTGTTGTCACTTCGGCTTTCAGGGTTGTAACTTTGGAGGAGAGCTGATCATTCTCAAAGAAAATTCGATTAGTATCCGTAGTCAGGATTTCACATCATCTTCTTGAGGCCTTAAGGTCAACTTCTACTTCTTCTTGAGATTATCTCTCCAAGGTCAATGCTGTCTCCAAGGCGCTTTTTTGGTCCTGGAGGACACAGATGTCTTCTTCCAGCTTACTTGTTTCTATAAGTTGGAACATCAATTGGGTATCCCACTCTGAGATATAACTAGAGCTACCAACCAATGCGTAAATTAAATAGATGCTCTACAAAATACAATCGAAGAATAAGAATGGTTTATAAAGTTAACAAATGATTCGGAACTAATATGGTTAAAGAAATACATGGAGATTAGCACAGAAGTTGGCTCAAAATAGCTCGGCTCGACTATAAGACCCGATTTTGGCTCGGCCCCTATCCCATAAATGTTCCATCAAAGCTTGGATGGCATTGTCAAATATTTGTTGACAACCAAAAACAGAAAGGCCCACCTATTTTAGAACTTGACACATCTACTCAAGAAAAGAAACAATCTTGCTTGGTGAAGTAGTGTGGGTGCCATAGCTAGATGCCTTAAATTAAAAGATTGGGAGAAAACAAGATGTTAGCCCAAAGAGCTACCCAAGAAATGGTGAATTGGGTAGTTACCAAATTTAAACAATTAATTCCTTTTGTTGACCCTAGGTTTTGATGAACAATTAAATATTAATATTTTTAGTAGAACTAATAATTTTATTGAGTGTCTCATAAACAAGTTCCATACAGTTGATTAAGAAGAAGAACTCATAAAGAAAACATAAAAGGTGCAAGATAAACGCAATGGAGATATGCATAGTTTTGAAGATCTTGAAGAAAATTAGGTGAAAATAACTATCTACTTATATACTCTTAATGCAACTTTAATTAAGATCACATACGACACTTTAAATGAGTTATTTTTATATGTCTTGATATGAAATAATAGAGTTTAAGATCCTAAAATAAGATTTTGTATGTACTCTTTATGTGAAATAAAATTGATAATTAACCTAATTGAAAAACATGTTTTAAAGTATAAAAAGTTGTATTTTCGGGTCAATCCAGTCAATTGAGAAAAATAATCAGTCAACCGAATCAAACAATAAGTTTTGGAGCAGAAATGAGGTGCTACTAATCAAGTCGGTCAACCGAATTAAAGAGGTCTGTCAACCATTTGAAACAGTGGCTAAATTGGTGAAGGGAGTGAACAATCTGAACCAACCGGTCAACTGTTTGAGTCAATGAGTTTTTTGAAGAGAAAATGAAGCAACCTGAACTAATCAATCAACCAATCGGAGGCAGTTAGTTAACCCACTAGCCTGTAAACTTAGGTTGTGTTTTGGCTTTGGACTCGTTGGTCAACCGACTAGTGGGGATCGATCAACCGACTATGTCGTTTGAGAGTTTGAGTGACATGGTTTCTTAGTAAAAAACTATATTTTTTTTAGGATTCCAAGAGAGATTTGGGGGATTTAAACTTAATTAAGATATGGTCTACCTGTTCTATTATCCTTATTGATTTGGTCAATATACTTTGAGATTCTCTTAATTTAAATGGATTAATAGTTACTATCTGTATAGTTTTAAATTGATAATAGTTTTGTGGACTTATTTGAGATAATTGAAAGATATTTTAATGTGGAATACACCTAAAATGAAATTTAATGTTATATGGGGTTTAAGAGTGTCTTTTAGAGCCATATCTTTGAAAAACTACCCGTTGGAGGGCTTGATATCTGTCTATAAAAATAGACCTGCGGGAATAGAGATAAACACATCAAGAACAACTAGTTCAAGCATTTCTAAGAGATATATTTATGCTGAGATTTTGTAGGAGATTCATTTTTCGTTCTTGATCTAAAGCACTGTTGATTTGGCATTAGCGACTTGTGTTCTATTGTGATTCTATCATTATTTTCAGTGTTTTCTGGTGAGATCTTTCCAAACTTTGTTATTTAATTTGAGTTTATATATTTGTTTCTTGTTTGGTTTAAGAATTGTTTAGAAAATCATTTTTAAACTTAAAAGCCTAAAAATCTTTTTAAACGAATTTATTCGATTATCTGATTATGTGTTTTAAATTGTGCTACCCATTTTATTATTTAATAAGATTTTGTTTGCCTCACATTGTATCTATCATGTAGTAATTATTCTGAACATTAATCGAGTATATCTATATTGAGGTGATAGAAGCTCATTGTGGGAAGAAACTCATATTTTTCTGTATTTGTGAGTTTGAGTGGATTAGTTACATTTGAGACGGTGTCTAGTCAAGGTAGTTAGATTTTGATCGTTTTTTGAAAAAGATTAGGGTTTGATCTTTTCCCTACAAAAAGGTTAGATATTTTTTTCCCTTAAAAAGAATTAGGTTTGATTCTCCCAATAATTGAATTTTTATTTTTGAATGATTTATAAAGGTTCTTCCTAAACCTATGAAAATGATAAGTGAGGGAGTGATTAGATTAGTCTTTAACCTAGTAAAAAGATAGGGTTCATCATTGGCTTGGGAAAATGATAAATTTGTAAAGGTTGATTCTGTGTCTGTAAAATAATTATTGTAAGGGTTTGGTTTCTATCTAGTAAAATGATCAAAGGGGTTTAGTGGTTACGAATCTCCGTGGAGCTTGGGGGACTAGATTAGGTAGGAGTAGCTTACCGAACCAAGATATATCTTTATGTGCTGTATTGTTTACTTTTCCATTATAATTGTGTTCGGGTGTGTACTTAGTATTAAACACATAACCGTTGCATAACTAAGATAATAATTAATTTGGAAAATTTTATTATTTGATATTAAGTATTAAAGAATGAATTAATTAAATTTTTTAACTACCCAATTCACCCCCCCTCTTGGGTAGTTCTTTGGGCCAACACCTTTGAACACAAATAATTACATTTCCTAAATAGATTATTATCTTTATACGCAGCGGATATGTGTTTGATACTGAGTGCACACCCAAACACATGATAGAAAATAAATTAATACAACACACAAGAATTTATTCTAGTTCGATCAAGCTAGTATTGCCTATATCCACTCTCCCGAGCTCCACAGAGATTCGCAATCCACTAATTAAACCCCTGATTCCTTTACCAAGTATGAACCAAACTCTTACAACTCACGATTTTTTTATAGGCACAAAATCAACCTTTACAATTTACTATTTTCATGAGTCAATAATAAACCCTACATTTTTACTAGGCTAAAGAAAAACCTAACTCTTTCTCACTTATCATTTTCACAGGAAATGATGAACCTTTGCAAATAAAATTATTCAATTACAGAATGAATCAAAATCTAATTCTTTTCAAGGAAAAAGAATAGCCTAATCTTTTTATTAGGAAAAAGATCAAACTCTAATCTTTTTCACAAAAAAAAAAGATCGAAACCTAGTAACCCTAACTAGACACTATCCCAAACGTGTATAATCCACTCAAACTCACAAATACAAAAAATGTAAGTTTCTTCCCACAACGAGCTTCTACTACCTCAATACGAATATACTCAATTAATGTCCCAAATAATTACTACATGATAGATAAAATGTGGGGCAATTCAAATATGATTAATAAAAAAATATGGGTTGCACAAATTTAGCACGTAATCAGATAAACAGACAAAAATCAATTAAAAATATTTTTAGGCTTTTAAGTTCAAAAACTATTTTTTTAACAATAATAAATCAAGTAATCAAGATAAATATAAATTTAAATCAAATAATATAACTTGAAAGGATCTCACCGGAAAAACATCGAAGATAATGATTGAATAGGAATTAGAACCCAAATCGGTGACGCCAAATAGCTAGCGCTTTAGATCACGAACTAAAATAGAATTTCTCGTAAAAATATTAGCATAAAATATCACTCTTATAAAAGCTCAAACGAATTGTTCTTGATGTCCTTAACTCCATTCCCACAGGTTTTCATTTAAGTACATAAAACTATTATCTATTTAAAACCATAGAAATAGAAAGTATTAATCATTTAAATTAAGAGAATCTCAAAATATATGAACCATATCAATAAGGATCACATAATAGGTTGTTAATAGATTAATTATATTCAAATCTCCTAAATCCTTCTCTTGGAATAATAAAAAATAGAAAGTTTTTTACCAAGAGACCAAATCAGTCGAAATCCCAACTAATTCAGTGGGTTGACCGATTCATCAATCGATTGACCAAGCTGTCCTACTTCCAAATAGGTGTTAGCACAAATCCAATTGACCGACCATCTTCATTAGATTGACCGACTAGATCAGTAGCATCTCGCTTTAACTCCAAAACTTACTAGTTGATTCGGTTGACCAATTATTTTTCTCGGTTGACCGAATTGACCTAAAAACTTAACTTTTTATACTTTAAAATATATTTTTCAATTAGGTCAATTATCAAATTCATTTCATATAAAGAGCACATATAATATCTCATTTTATGATCTTAAATTTATCACTTCTTATCATGGCACACATAGAATTAACTCATTTTAAGTATCATGTGTGATCCTAATTCGGGTTGCATTAAAAGTATATAAGTTAAGAGTTGTTTTCACCTATTTTTCTTCAAGATCTTCAAAACTCTTCACATCTTCATTACGTTCATCTTGCACCCTTTATGTTTTTTTCATAAGATCTTCTTCTTAATCACATGTATGAAACTATAAATATAAAACACTCGATAAAATCACTAGTTCTACCAAAAATATCAGTACTTAATTGTGCATTAAAACCGTAGATTCAACAAAATGAATGGTAATCCCAATAGCACAAGTAACGTGCTCAAGTCTACAAATCTCGGTGGGAGTGGGAACTTGAGTGCTAAAAACGAGCACAGAAATAACTCCATCTTGATGTCTCTTGCTTAGAGGCTGACCATCGTCGGAGTCATACACGACAGTCTAGACTAGTGGGCCAGATGTTTGAGGTACGGATTAGGAGACAACCCTGAGTGATTAATTATTTTCTTTCCCAAATGCCAATGTCCATAATATTACCCTGACTATTCTGAGCATCTTTGGTCGACTGACTAGTTGTCAATGGTTGAAATTGAACCGTTGAAGAGGAAACAGGTCGATCGCAATGATGACGGTTGACTGATGATACAGTTTTCAGATTGTTGGACCAAGTTATTTTTGAGATCTTCAATCCAAATCCTAAAGTTTTAAACGTTATATGATCTCATTTATAGGAGGTTTGATCATATTTCATTTATCTATCATATATTTTGAAAATCTTATTATTTAGTCCTTATATTATTGGCTTCCATGAGATTTACTGGGAAAACATTCTATATTTAAGGGGTTTAAATTAAAAAGTTTTGAGAAATAAATTGAGTTTTTTAAAATAGTATTTTTTTTGTCAAATATTTCAAATTTTTAAAGAGTATATTCTATGGGGTATACTTGCTCAAACCAATTGTGCTTTAATTGATTAATATCTTTTGATTAAGTTTGTAATAATTTTTTCTTGAAAAATCATTTTGTATTTTGAATATCCTGAAAAATCCCGTGAAACGATTTTTTCGTATTAAATCTGATTTATATGATTTTTGTGCTTTAATTGAGTAAAATTATATTTGTATTCTCATTAGTTCTATAACATGGTATATTGGCACATTAATTGAGCATATATTGTATTGAGGTGATAGAGCTCATGTGGGAAAAAATATATTTTTTTTTATTTGTGATTGTGAGAGGATTAGACATATTAGGTCTTTGTCTAATCAGGGTTTAGGTTTAATTCTTAGCCTATAAAAGGATTAGATTTGATTCTTACCTATAAAAGGATTAGATTAGTATTTATCTTGGTAAAAAGATAATTAGTTTTGATTCTTAGCTGCAAAAGAAATAGGTTCTTCCAAATCCTAGTAAAAGAAAAATTATAAAGGTTTGATTTTGAGCCCGAGAAAAGAATGAGGTTTTTCCTGAACCTACGAAAAGGATTGTAAGGGTTTGGTTCCAACCTAGGAAAGGAATCAGGGTTAGTGGACTGAAAAATCGCTACAGGAGCTCAGAGGCCTAGACGTAGACACAAGTAGATTGCCAAATCAGGATAAATCTATGTGTTCAATTTCTCTATCTCTATTTGTTTAGTTGTGCATTTATATAAACACATTTTTTCTATAACTCAAGATAATAATTGGATATAATTTGGTGATTACTTTATTAATAATTTATTTATTTAAATTTTTATAACTACCCAATTCATACCTCTTTTAGGTAGATCTGTGGGTTAACAACCAACCTAAAAGAGAGAAGGGAAGAAGGAGGAGAAAGAAAAAGGAAAATGAGAAAAAGAAGAGGACTTTCAAGTTGAAACTAAGGTAAGTCTTTCTTAACTTCATCCAAAAACTATCTTATTTTCCCTAAACCACTTAAAAGGATGGACTAGAAAACAGGACAAAACCTAAAAATGGTTTACTTCCTTACGTTTTACTTTTTCAGTTATTTACTTTACAGTTCTGTGTATTTTCACCCTATTTATTTTCTTGTCATTTACTTATCTGTTATGCGCATTTTCATGCTTTAAATTTCAACACTTTATTTTTCTATCTCGTGCCTCTTCATGCTTTAAATTTTCTGTAATTTGCTTTCCTGTATATATTTACTACTTTCACTATAAACAAAAAAAATGTATTCACTCGAGAAAATTGAAGAGAGGAGTGTTTTTCGTATAACCATTTTTAGGTTTCACAACTTGCATGAAACTTTAAACGGTGAAGGAGATTGTTCCCCAAGACTATTTTTTAGTTAGGGTTAAATTGGCCAACAAAACTTGCATTTCCTTTCTCATCAAATGTGTTCTTCCAAAAAAGAAAGTGTTTTTTCAAAACACTAAAAAAGAGATCCTAAAAGGTTTTTTTGATCAAGTATTTTTCTTTCACTATTCTCCATTAAGAAAATTAAAAAAAAAATGTTTTTAATTTAGCGTTCCCTAAGTAACCCTTAAGTAAAAAAATCATCAAAAAATAAGCACCCCGGGGGTCGTTTTTGTTAATTTAGCAATATTTGATAAGAGATCCCAATGGAAGAAAATTTCTAAAAATACCAAAAAGTTATCCTATTTTATTTCAAAAACAACAAAAATATTTTTTAGGAAAAGATTTCAAAATAAATATATATATATATATATATATATATATATATATATATTCGGACAAAAATTTTTCTTTCACTTAATTGGATAATGTACTGTCTTCAAATGAGTTTTGGAGTAAAAAAAGGAAGTGAATACCCACAAACCCTTTTACAATGAATTTGTGGTCAGACCGTGTTTTTTGGAGTCAAAAGTTTACTTAAGTCATTTTTTAATTATTTTTTCAAAAATTTGATGACCTAGCACACTATGTGAACTCAATACTAGGTGGCGACTCTTTTATCTAAAAATCAGCTTAAGTTCTTTCATGTGAAAACTTTCACTTTAGAAAAATCCTCTCTTTACCATTTTTTTAAAAAACGTTTTTTTTTTCCTCTTTAAAAATAATCTTCTTTTTTGAAAAATCAAAGTTGCGTCTGTTGGACAACCTTCTAGGGACCATTTTAAGAGGGTCAAGCTTACAATATCCAAAAAAAAATCGAAGTAATCTAAAATCATAATGTTTTATTATATTTTGTTATCTTTTATTTTGTTATCTTTTATTTCCTTCTTTAAATGAGCATATGTGTGTCGGGTTTCCTTTTTGTTTATGGTACATATTCATGTTTTCCTCCTTCCTCATGTTTCTTTTTCATATATTTGTCTCTTACTTTTTATATTTTTATATCATACACTCTTCCAAGGAATGAGCACAAATCGCACGACATCCACATTGGCCCCGAATCATAAACCTTGAAAAGGTCTATAGTAGAAGCTAGGCCACGCGATTCGCCCGCCAAGTTTGGTTTTGAAACTTTGTTGGATTAGAAAGAGATCAATAGTAGAAGTTAGGCTGCACACTTCATCCACCGGGACCGATTTTAAAACTCGTTTCACTCAGATCACCAACCAACAACGAATGTTCCCTCAAGACACTAAAGGTTAGAAGATCTGGAAACCAAACCTTACTAGTATTCCATTAGTAAACCCATGAGCCTCATGTTGATATTCTAGGTCTAAGTATTGCCCAAATTCCTGTAGGACACTTGATTCGAGGAAACGAAATAAGTTATGAGCACATTATGCATATATGGTTGATTCTTTTGAAAGTCCAAGATTCAAGCAACTAAAGGTTCCAATACTGGCGAAAGACGAAATAGATAAGGAATTTACATAAACCAATATGATTGCAATGAAATAAGGTATGACTTGTAAGTAGTAACATTAAGATTAGTGAAAGTTCCTTCGACTAATTTTTCATGTTTGGATAATCATCACTGTGATTGGGAATATGAACTTAAATGAATCTTGGAACCTCTTTGATTCATATGGGCTAATGTTTTAACTTCATGTGATGAAACAAAGGAAAATTAGATGTAGAAAAGTGATTCTTATTTCCCTACACCAAAATCAGATCCCCATTCGCAGTCGAGCTCAAACTATCCTTGAGATGGCTTCCGAGGATAATGTTGAATGTTCCCAAGTCAACGAAATGGCCCACATACATATAACATTAGCTAATTGATGGAAATAGTTTGAAATCTCGCTTAAAGGATCCAAGATATGTTTATCCCTCCACTTAACCGGGCCCCCCATAGCTCCATCAAATATTGAAAATCCGAATGAGAATCTATCTCCTAGTTCTCGGATAGAACATTAGCTGAGTTAGAATCATGTCACTCTGAGTCATCCTCTGTTTGGTACTATGGACCTCAAATACCGATCCCTGCTCAGATGGGTACTTACCAATATTCGTACAGTGTACCGTCGTTCCAAGTCTTACTGGGAGACCCAGTTGGCCTAGCTCCGCAAATACTTGTCCACCATTTAAGGGTAGAAAATTCTTTGAGCAACCAAAATATTAATAAACTAACCTTGGAGACAGAATCTAAAGCCAAAGAAGAGGAGAGTGGACCATCACCAACTTGGTATAGACATGGCATTTTGACCGTCATGTAAATTTTTTCTTTCTTTTCTTTATTTTATAATTTACTTTATTTTCTACTTGATTTTATTTTTAGAAAATACAAAAATAAAAAAGGAAAAAAGAAGCAGAAAATAATTAAAAAAAAAAAAAGATAAGAAAATAAAGAATGAAAAAGAAAAGAAAATAAAAGAAGAAAATCGAAATTTTTTTGGGGGAAAATAGAAAAAGAATTAAAAGAGAGAGAGAGAAAAAAAAAAGATAGTAGGCCCCGTCGTTTGGTCAACAGGAGAGAGGAAAAAGGGTGCATGTTTTCACACGCCCAATGTTCAAAATCTTCTACTTTTTGTCTTCCCTTTTTTTTTTTTTTTTATTTATTTTACCCTTTCCCTATCCAAATGATCCTCTAAACGTACACATGTTCGTCAAGAGTATCGTCATGAGTCATTTTTTTTATGATTCTAAACGATCCTTTAAACGAATACTTGTTCGTTGTGAGTTCGTCATGAGTAATTTTTTTTAATTTTTTTTATTTGTTCTGTTGCTAAAAAATGATTTGAAATATCCTAAAAGTGGAGCGATAAAAATGACGTTGTTGCCTATCTTTTTCAAGTAAGTGAAACTCACATGATAAAGAGGGACAGCTGTAAACACGGCATTTTGACCGTCCCACAATTTTTATTTTTATTTTATAATTTACTTTATTTTTTTAATTTATTTTTATTTTTTAGAAAATACAAAAAAATATATATAAATATAAATTAATAAATAAATAAAAAAGAAAAGATAAGATAAGACAAGAAAATAGAAAATAAAAAAAAAAAGAAATGAAAAAAGAAAAAGAAAAAAAAGAGGATAGGTATAGAGATAGAGAAAAAAAAGGAATAGAGAGAAAGAAAAGAACAGAATAGAGAGAGAGAGAGAAAAAAATGAAATGGACCCCCCCAGCTTGCTCAATCGAAAGAGAGGAAGAAGGACGCATGTTTTCACACACCCGGTGTCCAAAATCTTCTATGTTCATATTTTTTCGATTTTTCCTTTTTCCTGTTAAATTTGTACTGGGTTTTAGGTGTCCAGGTCTAATTTTTAGGATTTCCTAGTGTTTTTCATTCCCAATCTTTTCCTATAAATAGAACCCTCATCCTCCTAATTTATTCATTCAGAAATTGAGAGAAAACTCCTCTTAGAGAGCGATTCTCAGTAAGAGCCCAATTGGGAAGCCGTCTGCGAGAGAGGAAAAAATCCGAGTATCAGGAATCTTAGCTAGAGTAGGTACGTTTTCTGATTTTTTATTTCTTTATTATTTTCTTGTTTCTCGCTATTCAAGTTCCAACAAGTTTATTTTTGCTGTAATTGTCCTATGACACGATGAAAACGTCGGGACAAGGTTCCCCGTTCTCAAGTTGAATCTCCAAGCTTTAGACGATGACACTTTATATCTCTATGTTCTTTTTATTTTTATATTCCCCTTTATTTTGTTGCAATTCATATAAAAAACTAAAAAAAAAAAAAATAGTCCAATGATCCGATGAAAATGCTGGGACAGGTTTCTTCGTACTCAACCTTAATCCCTGAGTGTTAGGTGAAGGATGTTAAATTTTTCTTTTCTTTGTCGTTGTTTATAAAAACCCTAAACAAACAAATAAATAAAAAATCTAAAACCAAAAAAATAATAAAAGTTTTAGTTTGTAAGAATTAATCCTTACAAATCTTAACATGAATTCGATTATTCGATAAATCGAGGGAGAGTTATCCATGATCTCGTTTCAATTCCCCAAATAGAGTGGAATTTAGAAACTATCGATTTTAGGAAATATTTTCCCTCGGTAAACCTTGTCATGGGATTCTGTCTAAGTTTTGGAAAGATTAATTCTGCCAAACTTATTTCTGCGATCTTCCCTTGATTCTCATTTCCAAAGAATATGAGGGGATTTCAAATCGGGATTTCTTTAAATTAATTAGGCAAACTAAAAAAAAAATAGACATTCCTTGCATCCATGTAGTAAGTATCATAATATCTCACGACATCTAGCATATTACTTTTATATCATTTCGATGACATGTCTAGGACACTTTCACCAGCTACACTTACTCATGTTTCATTATATATAGGTTATTCTAGATTTCATAATACATGCCATTTTTCCTCGTTTAGTACCACTTGCACTTTTTCATACATATATTAGATAATTAAGTTTTTGCCAAATAAAATTATATTAATTCATGATTCATTCCCGTATTCATACAATTTGCATCGGAATATTTAAATTAAGCCTATTCTTGCATAAAAATCATATGAGTTGTTTTTAGGTCGTTATATACACTTTTGCACAAATAAAAATAAATTCATATCATGTTAGTTTAATAATATCATTGCATTTATATATTTTCAATTATTTTAGTTTGCCCATTTAAATCAAAGAAATTCCTTGGAAACATACATAAAACCACCTCTCGAGCACAATCCTTATCAAATCCTTTAATGTTTGATAAAAGGTCATACCGGGAAAATATTCCTAAAATACCAAAAAAAAATCTCGCCTTAATTTGAAAAATGCCAAAAAGATTTTATAAGAAGGAAAAAATTTACAAATAAAATAAAACATCTGGATTTAAATTAATTAAACTTAATTGGACATAAGGTACTGTTTCCAGACGGGTGTCTTAAGGTGCCTAGCACCTTCCCTGAGCGTAACCGACCCCCGAGCCTTTTAAATAAATATTTGGTTTGACTGTGTTTTGGAGTTAATTTTACTTAGCTCTTTTAAATTATTTTCTAAAATCCGGTGACCTAGCACACCAATTAAATCCAATGTTAAGTGGCGACTCCTTCTTTTAAAAAATGGCCTAAGTACTTTTTGGAAAAACCAACGCTTTTAAAAATCCTTTTTTTTTTTTTTTTTTTAAGCTTTATTATTTCATATCTTTTTACTTTCGGAAAATTGGGGGCACGTCACTTGAATCTATGAGATGAATGAACTAAAGAAAATAGTTGAAGAATTGAAAAGAGAAAATATCTCGAGTAGTGTAATGTACAAAGAATCATCTTCGACGCCCCAAATAGTTTATCTGGAGAAATTTTTAGTTCTCGAGTTCACCAAGTACGATGGCACGAGTCCCCTGGAATGGCACATTGGCATCTGTAGGGAGCAAGAGTTAGGGATCCATGTTCGCGATGAAACGTTTCTCTGAAAATACTTCGTAGGTCGCTAAAAGGGTTTGCTTTCAGTTGGTATATGATGTAAGAGCTGTCATAAAAAATAAAAAAAAAAAAAAAAAAAAACTTTCCAAAATCTGTATAAGATTTTGACGCACCCCAGAAAAAAAAAATTTTATTTGCTCTGATGCTAATCTATTCTTTCTTGAAAGAAAATTAATTTTTTTTTTTGAAATGCTTTTGGAAAGTTTATTTTTTGAAAAAACATATCTTAGAAAAAAAGTTCAGATGATTTTCTAGGCGTCAGTTTTCAATAAAAATTTTCTTTGGGTCAATTTTCTTTTTTAAAATATGGAGTTGCCATCTAGCATTGAGTGATGTGTTAAGTCATCGAGTTTTTATTAAAAAAATCATTTTATATTTTTAAATGGCCCAAATTTGACTAAAAAATTTGGTCTTAACTAGAGTATTCTTGAAAGTTCGGAGGTTGGTTATATTCGGTTGTCTGAATAGTTTTGAATTAAAGTAAGTCCAATTGATTTTTGTTTGGTAAACATAATCTTTTTCCCATATCTATTTTATTTATTCAAGTGAAAAAAAAAATTAAGTAAATAAAAGAAAGTAAAGAACAGACAAAATATTCCTCTTTTAAACTACCTATCTATTATGGATGAATCGACAAGTTTGGCCCTAGGGAGAGGTTTGTGATCTTAGATTAGGTTATTTTGGAAAATCAAAAAAAAAAATTGGATTTAAAGAAAACCAATTCCTTTTAATAAAGTTCCTTATTGTAGAAAAACTGAAGCAAAATATCTGAGAATTCTTTTAATGAAGAATTTTTATTAAAGTTTAAAAAACTATTAAATTCTTTTTATGAATAATTTTTAAGTAAAATATTGTTTCATTTTATGAAGAGAAAATAAAAGATTTTTCTTTTTATGAAGAACTTTATTTTTTTAAAAAATATTTTATGCTTTAAAGACAATAATTTTAAAATAAGATATTTTGGTTTCTTTTTATGAAGAGCCTTATAAAGGAGGAAAAAATATTTTCGTTTCCTTTTTATGAAGAAAATAATTTCAAAGAAAACAAATCAAAAATATTAATTTTCAAGCAAAATATTTTTTTTTGTTTTTCTTTTTATGAAGAAAATAGTTTCAAAGAAAAAAGATTTTGGATTTCTTTTTGTGAAGAAATTTAGCACACGATAAGAAGTATGTTCTTTTTATGAATAAATTAATTACAGAAATGAAAATATTTTAGGTTTTCTTTTTATGAAGAAAAATAAAAAACAAATAACGAGAAAAGTACTTTAAGGTTCTTTTTATCAAGAAATCTTGTCTTTTAAAACTAGATTAAGGTTCTTTTTATGAATGTGTTTATAGAAAAGAATTTTAGTTTTCTTTTTATGTAGAGAATCATATAAAGTAAAAAGTATATAAAATTCTTTTTAGGAAAAAAATATTTTTGGGTTTCTTATTATGAAGACAAACTTTTTTAAAAAAAAATTTTTTTAAAAAAAATCTTCTTTTTATGAAGACGAAAAAATTTTGATTTCCAAAGAAAGGTTTTTGATTTTGTTTTTTTTAAAAAAATCTTTTTTCGAAGAAATTGATTTAGCAAAATATTTTAGTTTTTTTATTATGAAGGAAACCATTTTTAAATAAAATAATTTCTTTTCTTTTTATGAAGAAACTTACTATAAAGTAAGATTATTTATTTTTATTACGAAAATTAATATTTTTAATAAAAGAAAATATTTTTGCTTTCTTTTTATGATTAAAGAAAAAAAGAGTGAAGGACAACTTGGTGTCTCTTAAAAATGAGATTTTAACTTAAAAAAATTAAAATTAAAATGTTATTATGAAGTAAGTTCTTATGCCAATTAAAAATACATAATTTTTTGCCAATATGACCATAACTGAAAAAAATCACTTGGGGAAATAGTTTTCTTTAACCCACTATTTAACGTTTCTCTCAAAATCGGGAAACCTAGAAATGGAGTATAAAAAAGCCCTCCCTTTTAAATTTTTAGCTAAGCAAAGTCTTGTTTGTTTGTGTGTGTGTGTGTGTATGCATAAGAAAGAAAAATTGTAGAAATTTAAAGCGTGGAAAGGCGCAGAACGAAAAATGTAAATGACAAAAATTTAAATGCAGAAATGTGAAGCGTGGAAAGGGGAAGAACAAAAATATAAATAACAGAAAAATAAAATGCAAAGAAGTAAATGACTGATAGTAAAATATAGAAAAATAAATTGTTTTTAATGTTCACTTTGGAACATCCTCTTAGGCTATGGTGGGTTTTAGGTCCTCCTTTAGGGTGGAAAAAAAAGTGTTGAAGGGGTTTAGAAGACTTACCATGCTTTGGAGGAAGTCCCTTCTCTTTTGTTACTTATTCTTTTTCTTCTACTTTCCTTTTCTTTTTGATTTTTGATCTCTTATATGAAGAGTTTTTCCTAAGGATTTTTGTGACTAAATCTAGCTTTAAGAGAGTATTTTAGAGAGAGAGAGAGAGAAAGAGTCTTAACATGTAATGGATGCTTGTGTGTGTGAAAATTTGGGGGGGGGGGGGGGGGGGGAGGAAAAACTATATATAGGCATCCAGACTTGGTTCATTCACCAAGGTGCGTGCCCTGGTGAATGCTCCAATCCTGTGGTTGCGGGACATCTATCTCTTGATGGGTGGTTACTCCCTATTTCGTGTAAATGTACAATTTAGTCCCCTCAAATTGTGAATTGAGTGGTTGACTTTCAATTTCAACCGCCTTAAGTCTTACGATTCTCGGTAAAGGCTTGAGGCACGACCAAAGAGGCTATCGCAACTCCCAAGATAGCATCTTATGCTTTGTATTATTCCCAGGTGGTGGACATGAGGTGAAATTGGTGCTTTGGGCACGTATTATTAATAAGATGCAATTTTTACAATTTTTCATGAAATTAAAATGCAAAAAATAAGATTAAAATTCCCCATTTATGTTTGGAATGCTCAATTTTGAAAAATAATTTGCAATTGGTCGTCAATTTGATGAAAGTGGAGAAAAAAAATACAATTTTGGGACCAAAATGCAAAGTATACATAATTGGCAAAATTTCTTAAAATTAAAGGATGGAATTCAAAATTAACTATATTAAAATTGATATTCTATGAAAAACCCAGTTTCAATTTAATCAATTTGCCCAACAATTAACTTTAAAAAAATTTAATTTTTGCCCGAAACTTTATTCCTTTTCCGAAATTTCTCCAAATCGTCGATTTTTTTTTTCTTGTTCAAAACATTATGAAAATTTTAACATGATAATTTAAGGCATGAATTTGTCTTTTAAACATCAATTTAAAATTTGTTCGAATTTCAATTTTTGACCGCAAATGTTTTATTATACAAAAATAGACAAGACAAAAACTGGTGTCTACAACTTCCCCTCTTTGTCAAGCGAGTTTACTTTTAATGATAAAGGTAGGAGACACACATCATTTTGTTCTACTGGGATGATTAAGCAAATAAAATAACCGAACCTTAATCAAACTAGGTTGGGCTTTTAAGGGAAGGAAATGAAAATGGTGTTGTCAGGGCCTATGGACCCTGAAACACCAAAACATACATCACTTTCTAGTTAGGAAAGTGAAGAGTGCAATATGAGCAGCCCATGTCCATGGTCGGATCAAGCATATGAAAAAGAGTGATGGAAAGTTATAGGGACTTCTCTCGATACGACCAGCTGATGTTCAGGACCAGAACAGGGAGACAAAGAAGAAGGTGATGGAAAGTTCTAGGGAATTCACTCACCCATGTTCAGGATTAGAACAAGGAGATGAAGAAAAAGGTGAAGGAAAGAAAACACATCTTCAAGAAATCATGTTTTCAAAAAATAAAAATATATCATATCATGTTTCCTTATAATTCAAAAATAAAATAAAAAATGGATTTTTTAGGATTTGGTGTTTAACAAAAAATCTTAAAAATCATGTTTCTTGAGTTAAAAAAATGGACTTTTTCAATCATATTACTTTTCTTTCAAATAAAAAAATGAATATTAAAAATGCTCATGAATATTAAAATGCTCATGTTTTTTCTCAAATAGTTGTTGACTCATGTTTTTCTAAGCTTGCAAAAAAATAAAAAATAAAAAAAAAATGGATATTTTTAATGCTAATGTTTTTTCAATATCAATTTCAAATCATGCAACCTTAAGTTCAAAAAGGAAACAGGGAATTTTTTTCAAATGCTCATATATATATATATATATACATTTGAAAATGCTCATGTTTTCTTTTCAAGCTCATTACCAAACAATGTTCCCTTAAGTTAAACATAAAAAATAAAAATAAAATAAAAAAGAAGTTTTCATTCATAGTCATTTAAGTTCATGTCCAGTTCGTGTTCATTACTATGTCAAATTATGTTTTATTACTCATTAAAGGAATGTCAAGTACATGTCGTGTGTTAAAACCAATGCATTACTATATTATATATGCCAAAGCTCATGTTCACATTCCAAATCTTTTTCCAGCACTATAAAAATCAATTCACTAAAGATATGTCAAGCACATATAATGTGTTTTAATCGTTGCATTTTTATAAGAATACATATCAGGTATCCCTATTGTTTTAATTTAAAATTCTATATCTAATAATTAGTAAAATAGAATATTAATTTTAAATATCAAATCTATTTAAACTTTTCCAATTAAAATTTTATTTCTATCATTTATTATCTAATAATAATCTAAATAAAATTCAAATTTAAAATTAAAATCCATGTATTATTTTTCAAATTCAAATTGTACACTCATCAACCATTATCTAATAACAAATGAATTCAACTTTAAATTTTAAATCCACAACAATCCGTTTGAATTCAAATTGTATATCTATCCACTATTATCTAATAACAATTAAAATTAAATTAAAATTAAAATAAATTTATCATAATTGCATTTAATTTGGGACCCAACACAATTAATAATCATGGAGAAAATTCATAAAAGTTGAAATTCTTGAAATTTTCAAGCCACCTCAGGCAACCCCGAGTCATTGAAAAATTCTATCACCGAAATCGAATGCCACTAACTGAAAAGTTTTAATAAAATGTAATAACAAAAAATTAGTTAAAATAAAATTATAAACTTATATATATATACACACACATACATACATGTGTGTGTTATGTCATTTCACTGTAAAGGTGAATCAGATTCCTTATTCTAAGGAATCTGATTTCCTCTTTTTTTTTTTTTTTCTATATATATATTTTATTTTATTTTAATTTAGTTAAAGTCCTGCAAATGCCTTTATACTGTGACTAGCAGGTCACAACCTTGCAGTTGCGGCCTTGCCACGCTACAGCTGCCCGTTGCATGGTGTTGAACGACGGTTATTCCGTCGTCGTGTGTTTCCATTATCTAATGACCTTTCGATTTCATTATTAAAATTAGTATCACAATTTTAACCCTTTTACAGAAAATTAAATTGTGATCTTAGAGTTTTTCGTAGCCTAAACTCAAAAATTGCAATTTATCGTTTTAGGAAATATCCCACACATATAAAAAAAACCAATTCAAACCCATGTGTAGTAATAATTACTTATTTTTGTTAATACCTAGAGATCCAATCTTCTAAATCTAATTTAGAATTCCAAAAAAAAAAGTAATCAATTATTATTATATCATAGTATTCATAGACATGGATTTGAAACCACTTGAAGGAAATTAAGCCTATGTCAACGTAGCGGAGTTTAAAACTTTAATAATTTTCTTTCACATTTAATTTCCTAGGCCGGAATCAATATGTGATCATATGAAAGAATAATATATACAAGAAAAATCTAATACAATAACATATTTTATACCCTTTCGTGCACTTCAACTAGACAGTTGGTAGATACCGATGTATGATTTGAATCGACTCTTAGCGGCATGAGTAGAACATTTAAGATTATATATCTTTGAATAGTCACACAAGTGTCCCTTCTTTGAATGTATCCACACAAATAACTCCATTTGAATAATATCTATATATTGGTCCCAGGGGTTCTATGGATGATCCAATCCGCAAGGACCATGATTGGGAATTGTAACTTACTAGTTCTTAATTTCTTTTTACTTTCTCTTTATCCCACACTTAATTGGATTCAATAATAGAAATACAAGTGTAGAATAGTGCATGGAATAATTGATTAAAATAAATAAATCACATGCACAAAAATATAGATAGGAATAGAGACCATAGAGACACAATGATTTATAATAGTTCCACCAAGGACTCTCCTCGCCTAAGTCTACATTGAGCTCTTTTGAAAATATTTAATCTACTATTACCCTTATCTTCTTCTGAAGTGAAAACCAAACTGTACGACCAAAAGTAAATTACTTTTATACCTTTTCACACTCTCATAATTTTCTCACTCATGATAAATTACACTTATACCTTTTCACAATTCTCCCTTTAACCAACTCCATGGTATAAGATACAATTCACCTCCTCACAGGTTCACTTTTATATTTTTTTACTTTAACAAGACAACCCTCAGGGATTCTATCAATAACATATAAACCTATACACCCTATATTTAATCGCTAGGTGCCTATTGAATGTGTGTGGACAATAGATATGATATGCACGAACAAGCACACAAATAATAGCATGTAAGATATACTCGATTAAGTGAACGTAATACAAAGAATCAAATAATCAATTAATCTCAATATTCAACATGAATGATTTTTTAGAATGTAAAGCAATGATAATTTTCAAGATAGTAAATAACTCTTTGAATAATTAGTGAAAACGTTTAGTTAGCTTACCTCTTGTTAGATTGGTATGCAGGGGATTTAAGATCTCAATAAGTGACATAATCTCGTCGGCAGTGCGAGTTCTTCTCGTGAACAATATACCGAATATAACAATTTCGTGATCTTATAAAAAACACTTTAAAATTTTATGCTGAAAGCTCTTCGGTTTTCAAAAAATGATAGATTTCAATGTATAATGAAAATTACTCTCATAAACCTCAATATGAAATGTCAATAGTTTTATCACAAATTAAATTATATACCATATTCAATGTAAATAAGTCTAAATACAAGGATATTCACAAATATTCCACACAAGAGCAATTATGCACAATTAATACATAAATAAGTACAGAACGAACTTACTGGTAATGTTTTCGATGTGGATGTTGTAGATTGTACCGGGATTGACTTGATCTTTAGAAGAATCCCCCCAAGATAGCACCAACTTGATCGACAAATTTCTCTTATAAGATCCCATTAAAGTGTTTATCTCAACTCGTTACTAGTTTGTCAATGTAGTGTTTTACAATACTATACTACTCAATGAATCACTAATAGTATTTAATACATGAAAATTGAACTCCAAAAAATTAATATGGTTTGTTAATTTCGTGGAATGTTCTTTCTTTAACAAAGGTTTTCTGAGCATGTATTTATAGGCTATTGATATACGAAATTGAGCTTGATTTTGGAATAAATTTATTGTATTTAATGAGTTGAACGTTAGTTCTATTAGATTTGATGAATACACACTCACTATAACTTTTCAATTAGATCAATCAAATCAAGAATCCATTGGGAGACAAGTAGTTATAAAAAAAAAGGCTAGAATTTAGGGCTTAGAAAATGGTAACTTTGTTTTACATGATTTGCCCATTGATTTTGTCTCTTAATTCTAAATAATTGATTCAAATGATTAAGAAAAAGTTTAATTAACATTATAAATATGTTTAAATTAATTTGGTGTTCAATTCAAGCTTGAATTTGCATTTTAGCTTAGGATATCAAATAGATCTTCGACAATCAGTTTACTGAATCCTTATTTGATTGACTAAGGTTCATCTCAGCCTTTCTAAAATGCATACTTCTCCAATTAGTCCAATGATCGGTTGACCAAACAATACTTTTGGACCTACTTTCCAAATCAGTTGACTAGTTCTACAATTTGATTAACTCATTTCCAATAGTTGTTTTAGATAGAACCTACTGCCAGAATCGGTTGACCGGATCTATCTATCGTTCGAGTGGATTCAGAATATTTCTTTTCTTTCTAGGCTACTGCCCTATTCAGTTGACTAATATAGGGGGTCGATTAACCAGACTCTGCAATTTTTCACTTTTAAACGTTTATGGAGATGGCTTGGGAAGGATGCTTATATTTTTAAATACCAGTACATAGGGCCGGCACAACAAATTATCAATTAGAACCTCTATCGGTCCATCATGGGATTTGTATTTTAATGGTGTGAGTCCAAAAGACTTTAGGCTTCGACTCTTGGAAGTCTCATGTATTTTGGGCTATGTACTAAGCTTGATATCAAACATGTTGACGCGGGCCGAATTTCGCTTGCAAGTGACAACGCCAATCGAGTGTCGGTGCTATAATTCGAAATCCCTTTTTTTGTTTTGAAAAAAAAAAAAAAAAACAACAACTTATCCTTTAGAAAATGTATTTGGATAAACTTTATTTTTGTAAACAATTTTAGAAAAATAAGTTCAAAGGCTTTTCTTAGTCATCAGTTTTGAACTAATTTACTTGGGCCGAACATTTTATGGAAAGTTTGGAGTCGCCACTTAACATTGGTTTTGAAAAAATTTGCTAGGTCACCGTATTTCAAAGAATATAAGTAAAAGAATGGAAAAGAAAATATTTTTAAAAATGGCCCAATTTTGACTCAAAATGGTCTTAACCAGAGTATTCATTAGGTTTGGAGATTAGTTATGCTTGGGGGAAGGTGTTAGGCACCTCAAGACACCCATTCGAAAATGGTACCTCAATGTCAAGTATTTCAAATTAAATCAAGTTTTAGTTTTGTTTGATTTGGTTGGTTAATATGATTGTTTTCCCTTAATTTAATTTACTATGACGTGTTCATTAATGTAAAGCTAATAAGCATGTAAGTCAAGAAATGAAACATGAAAAATAAAGCAAGTAAAATGTATAAATGTCCCCCTTTTAAACCACATATCGATTATGGAAGAATCGACAAGTTTTGGTCCCGGAGGCGAAGGTTTTTCTTTTTGTTTTTATTTATTACTTATTACTTTTATTTATTTTTTATTTTAGTTTAAGTTATGATTGCAAAAAAATTATGTTTTAAAAGAGAAAGAAAAGAATGGAAGAAATCAAATTAAAAGACTTTTTCAGGAAAAAAAATCATTTAATGAAAAGGAAAAAGACCAAGAAAATATTTTTTTTATTATTTATTGGTGGAAAATGATTTAAGAAAGTAAACATTCTTGAAAAACGTTTTTGTGAAAAAAAGGGAATTTTCATTAATAAAAAAATGATTATGGAAAATTATATTTTAAAGAAACATTCTTATTATTTTTTTTAAAAAAAAATCTAAACGGAAAACAAAAATTTAGGAAATATTTTAAGGAAAACAATTTGTAATAAAAAAACAATTTGAAAATGAACATTTAAAAAAAAAAAATTGTCTTCTTATGAGAAAGACATTTTTTGAAGAGAAAAAAAAACATTTTTTAGATAAATAAAACTTTTTATTTTTAAATGAAAATATTTAAGAAAATACATATTTTTAATGAAGAGACATTTTAGGAAAAACTTTGTCTTGTAGTGAAAAAACGATTTTAAGAAGAAAGATAAATTTTCATGAAAATTTTGTCTTTTAAGGTATGTTTGTTTGGTTAGAAGAATGGAAAAGGAAAAGGAAAAAGAAAATGAGAGGATAATATTTTTTACCATTACGAAAGGAAAATTATTTTTCTTAATGTTGTTTGATTGGGAAAGAAAATAAAAAGAGGGAAAATAATTCACTTTAATGTAATTTACTATTTTGCTCTCATATATTACAAAAATAAATTAAAAAATATATTATTAAGGATATAATTGTAATTTTGATACCTTTAAACATTTTTCTTTTATTTTCCTCCCAAATTTATGAGGAAAAACAATTATCTCGAAAATTGTGTTTTATCCATCCTATTTTCTTTTTCCTTCCATTTTCCATCCAACCAAATATGATTTTTTTTTTTTTTTTTTCATTTTTCATTTCATTTTCCTTTTCATTTTTTTCATTCATTTTTCATCCAACCAAACAAACCCTTAGTGAAGAAACCATTTGTTAAGCCATTTTTATCTTTTTGTGAAAAAACATTTTCAAAGAAAAAAAGAATTTATATTTTTTTTAAACATTTTTATAAAATATTGGTTTCAAAAAATGATACATTTTGAGGGAAGAAAAATTTTGATTTAAAGGAAATAAAAATCATTTTAAAAAAACTTTATTTTTTAGGAAGAAAGAAATATTGAAAGTTTTATTTAAAGGAAATTTTTAGGAAAAAAAAATCATTTTTAAATTTTCTTAGATGAAGGAAAACATTTTTTTTATTTTATGGAAATAACTTCATAGAATAGAAGAAAAGAAACAAAAGATTTTTGAAGTGTCATTTGTTTTTGGAAGAAAGTAGTGAGACTTGGATTTTGGTTTTTAATCAAAACAAGAAAGAACAAAAATTTTCCATGATAACCTTAACTAGAATCATTTGGGGAAAGGATTTTCCTAAATCCTTACTTAAAAGTTTCTGACAAAATGTAAAACCTAAAAGTAAGATATGGAAAATCATCCCTTATGATTCTTAGTTTAAGTAAAAACTTTCATTAATTTTTTTATTGATACATAAACAAAGAAGATAGTGAGCAAAATATGTACATAGTAAATATGAGTATAGACATATGTAATAAGCCAGTCCAAACTATAACTAAGTAAGGAGAAATTTTTCTGAAGGAGACCGCACTTATCCCCTAAAGAATAAAGGGTTTCTCTTTATTCTACCTTTTAGCATAAGTAAGACTTGATTGTTATAAGTATATATATAGGTATAATGCCAGTCCGAGAACTTGACTAAAAGAAGAGAAAAAGTGTGTCAGGCCAAGAACCATGACTTAGTGTCAGTCGAAGGCCTAGGCTAAAAAAATAGAAAGAAAAAATGCGAAAATGTAAAACGCGAAAAGATATAGAGCAATAAAGTAAATGACAGTAAATGCGAGGAAAGTAAAGTGAATAAAATAAATAATGGTAAAGTAAATGCAAGAAAATAAATTGGTGTGTTCTCGACGAACGACTTGTATTTTTGTCAAGTTTTTACCCTAATTTTTTTTTTCTTTGTTTGTCTTTGTTTTGACTAGTAATGTAAATAGATTAGGAGGCTTGAGAACTTATCTTGCCTTTTGGAATAATGGTTCTTCTTCTTCTTTGTTTGCTTTTTCGTCTTCTTAGATCTCTTTTTGTAGAGAATCTAAGATTTGTAAAAAGACTAAATCTAATTTTTTGAAATGCTTTTTAGAGAGAGAAAGTACTCTTGGCATGTACAGAGAGAAAGTGTATGCAAGAGATTGTGAATTAGCAAATGAAATGGGAAGACGACATTCTCTATTTATAGAAGAGGCTATCTGGGCACTCTTGGGAGAGTGCACAATCGTCCTTTTTTAGCCCATGTTACTCTAATGATAAGCCCTACCCTCCTATTTTATGTAAGTTACATTATAGTCCCCCTAGTTTTGTGTATTTTGTGTAAAACTCACTTGATGTGACATCTTCTAGTCATACCATTTTGGGTAATGACTTTGAGCACTCTCTTGGCTACTTTGGACACTCTGATTTTAGAATTCTATGCTCTGTCATATTCCCGGAGGGTGCTCCTTAAGTATTTTATGTGATTTGAGCATTTTTTTTTTTTTTTTTTATCATTTACACATGTGTTCTTTGATTTTTATTGAAATTAAATGATAAAAATGAAATTAAACTATCCAAATCAATATTGTAAAGTCCAAGTTTGGAAAATAAATTTTTTTTGCTCGTCAATTTGACAAAACGAGCAAAAGAACACATTTTCTTTAGATAAAACGGAAAGTAGTTGGAATTGGTCAAATTTCTTAAAATTAAGGGGTGAAAAATGAAATTAATTATATTCAAAGTGATATTATATGAAAATAATTTTTCATTTGACCAATTTAGTCCCCAATTAACTTTTAGAAATTTTAATTTTAGCCTAAAACTTTATTTTTGCTTAATTCAATCAAATTTGTCGATTTTTTTTTTTTTTATCTTTTATTTTCTATTTTTTTTCAAATAATTTCAATGAAATTTAAACACATGAATCTAAGAAAAAAATTTGTCCCTTTAAATGTGGTTTAAAATTTGTCCAAATTTGCATTTTAGACCCTACACTTTTATACAACGCAAAAACGAGCATGATAAAATGTAGGCCCTGTTTGGTTAGTGTTTCCATTCCATTCCAACCCAAATCAACCCAAAAATTTTAGGTTTAATTTTTGGGAACGCGTTTGGCAAACACAAAACCCAACCCAACTGGTGGCCGCAAATAAAGCGCTGCCACTTTTACCGCAAGCATACGGATCAAGTTTTAGTATAATGGACCTTTCGGTCGAGTATCGTATCCACAGAGATTGGTTGAGATTACTATCGAGTATCTCGATTGTCATAACCTAATTTTATCTAGGCGGTAAAAATGGAATTTAATTTAATACTAATACTAAACTAAAATACTAATTAAGTTAACTATACTATAAATACTAATTTAAGATTGTTCAGGGGAGTAGATTGCCTAGGGATTAACTTTATTTCCTTAAATGAGTTTGATTTCGTTTTAGTTAACATTAATGGCGTTCGGCGTATCCGACAATCTTGGTTCGTAAACTCCCTCGCCACCTCTTCTTAGTGTAAGACGGGGGGAATACGTGACTTTGTGTCAATGCCGAAGTCCCCCTTAACATCTTAACAACTCTAGGTCATGTGAGTCTCGCCCCAACGTCATCGATTGCACACTTTCTAACGCCCTCCCGGGTCGTTAGATTGTCGTGTTGTGTTAACTCTGGTCTGAATCCAGGGTCACCTCTCCCGAGTGTCAAATCCTGTATTCTCAATATATATAAACTAGCATATAATCATAGAAAACACGACAACACAATAAACATATGAAGAACAACCAAGAATGAAACACAAATTTAACCAAAACTATATTTTCATAAATAATACGTTAATCCCTATTACAATCCATGTTCAACTCATGGACCTAACCATTTATACAATGTAAAACGAGATAAACATGCCCAACAACTACCAAAATCAACAAAACAAAGATAATAAATGAGCGACTTAGCCGATATCCGAAGATTTGCCTCTAGAACCGTCTACCGATTGCTTCCTTCTTCATCCTCCACCTCGGGTTGAGAGCTCTCCCTCAAAAATACCTAATCCTACTCCTAAAATATGGCCTAAGGCTTTAAGGACTGAAGAGGATCAAGAGAGAGATCGGAGAAGGGGGAGGAGATGGGGTATTTATAGTCAAAATATCCTAAAAATATCTCAAGACTGTGCAGGGGAAATCCGCCTAGGCGAACTTCACCTAGGCGAAATTAGGTCAGTTCGACTAATCGCCTAGGCGGTGAAGTAGGTGGTGGACTGGGAGAACATTTTGTTGGATTTTCACCTAGGTGAAGAAAACTTCGCCTAGGCGAGCGGCTGTTAGTAGCCCATCTTTGTTTTCTACTGGATTTCTGCCTTCGCCTAGGCGGTCGTCCGTCAGTAACATTTTGCTCTTTTCTTCGCTTCTTCACTGCCTAGGCGGTGGGCCTGTTTCATCTTTTAGTCTCCGAGCTTGTTTATCCACCGTAACTTAGAATCGCTTAGGTTCGATATCATCGTTTTCGCTCCAGTTTTCTATCTTTTTGCCCCTACATACCTGATTTATACAAAAAGAATAAAAACATATTAAAACATATAAAAATAACTATAAACGTAATCGAAAACTAACAAATTCGGATTGAAAATACGTAGGTAATTTACACCTATCAAATACCCCCAAACTCAGAATTTGGCTAGTCCTCGAGCCAAACACCCACACATTATGAGAAAGTATACAAACTAATTACGAAATTAAAAACTACAAATGAAAAACATTAAAAACAAAAATGTGTAAGTTTTGATTATCATCTACCGGCCGAAAGATTTTTCCCTCATCGGCCCCTAATCCTATCAAGTTCAAGCATAAATCACACCATGTGGTGTTTTAGAATTTTAACGTTCAAAAATAATAAGCGCCATTCTAGATCATGTTTAAGTGTGTGTGATTAAAATCAAATATACAACTATCCATTGATTAGATGGGATTATCCCTAAATAAAGATCATGACTAAAACCTTTAAGGTATAGGGAATCCATACCCTTGACCTGGGATCTATTCTCCACTAATGTAGGCTCGGAGGTTCATAAAGATCAGTAGGGCTTGGTTCGGTTTTGGGAAAATGGCCAAGGGTATTTTGGAATAGAAAACAGGTTAACGTTATTAACTTAACGTTAACCGAGGCACATCGCTTGGCACACTTACACTCGAAACCCCATAGTTATAATTGAAACAACCCCGAACATACATTTAAGAATGTCGTACTCACTTGTCATGTCAAAAAGAACTGATTTTTTTTTTTTTTTTTTTTTTTTTAACACACCCCCAAACTCATTAGAATTTCTACAATTTTAAGAGTGTGCAAAAATGATTAAGTAACACACCCCAAAACATATTCGAATTCTTATAACCTTAGGAATGTGTAAAAAATATGAATGACAAACGACAAGTGAGTACTCAAATATCGAACCAAATTAGAATTTCGGCCTAAACCCAACCGCTCATATCAAGTAGCGAAATGCTAACTTGATTCACACAAATTGTGCCTTCAGTTTAGTGATATAGGTTTGGAAAAAGTTCAATCGGCTAAAGTATTTGTTAAGTGTTCAGAATTGAAACGGCTATTAGGCTTCGACAGGGTAACAAGGGGTAATTATTTATCAGGGTAAGCTTAAAAGGCTCAAGAGATCAAATGAATGCCTAAATCGTATCTCTTAAATAACCTCACCTAGGATTTCGCCTCAAATTTCCCCTAAATCAAATTCTAGAATCCCTATTGTCATGAAATTGATTGACGGATAATCGGTTTCAAATCACTTAGATAGTGCTATATTGAGTTTACGTGCTCGTGTATTTAGGATCCACAATAACTTTTACTAAGATGATACGTCAAGCACATAGAACACATATGAATGAGCTTTACGCTCGACCTCAAAACAATCAGGGGACAGAATCATCATCAGGTATAGGCCCAGATGATGTCAAAACTCAGCACAAAACAACAACTAAACTAAACAAACTAATCCTAAACAAGCATGCAAACAATAAAAACAGTAAAATTTAACTAAAAACATAAACATATACTAAAACACATCACCACCAACTCAACATAGGTGATGTCCTAAACGAGCCGTCAGCGATCCTAATGACAGTATATAACATGATATTGAAGACAGGGGTTTAGAACATATACCTAGGAGGCGAGAGGATCTCGCCTCCGACTCAAATTGACGGAGATGTATCTAACTTATTTGTGACACTGGGTTGCCTCCCAAGAAGTGTTTGGTTTAATGTCCTCGGCCCAACACATGCCCTCAAGACTGGCGAGATATTCAATGATTGAACCGCAAGAGCACCTGTTGATCTAATATCTTCAAGCATCCTGCCGGAAACAAAAACAAAACTACAAATGAAAATTATATACAAAAATGCCTAGATTAAAATCAAGTTATTTACTCCTAATATCGATAGCAATCAACAAGACAATCCCCGGCAACGGCGCCAAAAACTTGGTGGCCGCAAATAAAGCGCTGTCACTTTCACCGCAAGCGTACGGATCAAGTTTTAGTATAGTGGACCTTTCGGACGGGTATCGTATCCATAGGGATTGGTTGAGATTACTATCGAGTATCGCGATTGTCATAACCTAATTTTATCTAGGCACTAAAAATGGAATTTAATTTAATACTAATACTAAACTAAAATACTAATTAAGTTAACTATACTATAAATACTAATTTAAGATTGTTCAGGGGAGTAGATTTTCTAGGGATTAACTTTATTTACTTAAATGTGTTTCGTTTCATTTTAGTTAACATTAATGGCGTTCGGCGTATCAGACAATCTCGGTTCGTAAACTCCCTCGCCATCTCTTCCGAGTGTAAGACGGGGAATACGTGACTTCGTGTCAACACTGAAATCCCCCTCAATGTCTTAAAAACTCTAGGTCACATGAGTCTCGCCCCAACGTCATCGATTGCACACTTTCTAATGCCCTCCCTGGTCGTTAGATTATCGTGTTGTGTTAACCCTGGTTCGAATTCGGGGTTACCTCTCCCGAGTGTCAAATCCCATATTCTCAATATATCTAAACTAGCATATAATCATAGAAAACATGGAAACACAATCAACATATGAAGAACAACCAAGAACGAAACACAAATTCAACCAAAACTATATTTTCATAAATAATACGTTAATCCCTACTATAATCCATGTTCAACTCATGGCCCTAACCATTTATACAATGTAAAACGAGCTAAATATTCTCAACAACTACCAAAATAAAGAAAACAAAGAGAAGAAACGAGTGACTTAGCCGATATCCAAAGATTTGCCGCTCGAACCGTTTACCGATCGCTTCTCTCTTCATCCTCCACCTCGGGTTGAGAGCTCTCCCTAAAAAATCCCTAATCTTACTCCTAAAATATGGCCTAAGGTCTTAAGAGCTGAAGAGGAGCAAGAGAGAGAGCGGAGAAGGGGGAGGAGAGGGGGTATTTATAGCTAAAATATCCTAAAAATATCTCAAGACTGTGCAGGGGAAATTTGCCTAGGAGAAGAAAACTTTGCCCAGGAGAAATTAGGTCAGTTCAGCTGATTGCCTAGGTGGTGAAGTAGGCGGTGGACTGGGAGAACATTCTGTTGGATTTTCGCCTAGGCGAGCAGTTGTCAGTAGCCCATCTTCGTTTTCTGTTGGATTTCCATCTTCGCCTAGGTGGTCATCCATCAGTAACATTTTGCTCTTTTCTCAGCTTCTTCACCACCTAGGCGGTGGTCTGGAAGCTTAGGCGGTTGGCCTGTTTCATCTTTTTGCCTCCGAGCTCATCTATCCACCGTAACTTCGAACCGCTTTGGTTCAATCTCATCGTTTTCGCTCCAGTTTCCTATCTTTTTGCCCCACGCACCTGATTTATACAAAAAGAATAAAAACATATTAAAACATATTAAAACATATAAAAATAACTATAAACGTACTCAAAAACTAACAAATTCGGATTGGAAATACGTAGGTAATTTACACCTATCACCAACCCAACCCAAAAATAAGAATTGTTTCTTGAAAAGCTAAAGAAAATGGAAACAAAAAATAGTTGTTGTTTTTTGTGCCCAACTCATTCCTTCCCAAAATAAAGACACACTCGGTATTAACGTGGTTTTTAATGAAAGAATTCATTCTGCTTTTCTATGAACCCATCCCCGATCATTTTCCTTCTCCTCCATCATTTCTTCATTGCTCTTCTTCTTCCTAAGTCGGTGTTCGTCGTTGCTCTTCTCCGAAATTAGTGTTCGAATCTTCTCTCTCTCTCTTTCTCTCCGCTCTGTTGTTGTTTCTATTCCAAAATCAAAACCCTAGGGCTGAAATCAATGTTTGAATCTTCATGAAATCGAAATCGAACAACAGGTTCGATTGAAGCTTTGTGTGTTTGGCGATTACAATAGGGTTCGATTTCCAAATCTGAACCCTTCATTCACAACGAACAATTCTTTATCGTTCTTCGTTAATCTGTGTCACATCTTTGTTGTCGTTCTTCATCACATCTTCAAGCTTTTTCGTTGTTCTTCGATCGCGTCTTCATTGTTCTTGGGTTTGTTTGATTCCGATTAGGGTTCATCGTCTACCTTCCGCAATTAAAGAACACCTCGCAATCGTTCTTGGGTAAGGGTTCTTCGTTGTCGATTTCATTGATTCCGATTAGGGTTCGTTGTTCGTCGTTGATGTTCTTCGTTGTCGAATTTGGGAATTTGGTCACCGTTCATCGTCGATTTAGAGAATTTAGTCGCCGTTCGTCGTCGATTTGGGGTCGCTGTTCGCAGTTCTTTCTCTGTTTGCCTCTTTGAATTTATTTATTTATTTATTTTTATTTTTATTTTTTTTAAAACTCTATTCTCAATAGTGGACCAGAAAGAAAAAAAAAATGAACAAACAAACAAAACAAACTATAACTATATTTGTGTGTTGTTTGAGGTTTGTGTTTTAGTTCGAATAAGATTGTTCTAATAATTCTATTTTGTTCTCATAAATTTGTTGTTGAAATTTGGGATTAAAATAAATTTGTCTTGAAGGAAATTATTAGTAAAATCTTAGGGTTTGATCGACTGATATATATATATATACCAACTTGTAGAAGAATTGATATAATTATATATATCCCAACAAACATAAAAAAAAAAAGTTTTAAATTCTTAATTAATATAACCTTATGGAAGAATTGAGGAAACAATTCCAGAATTATTCATCACCAAACGCAATTATGTTCCCAGAAGGAAACAGAATTATGCGTTACCAAATGCGATTTTGTTCCCAGCACAAAACAAAATTATGTCGTTATCAAACGCAATTCTGTTATCAGAGGAAACATAATTCTCAACTCAACCCAACCCAACCTATCCCAGTTAGGTTGAGAAAAGTGGGAACACTAACCAAACACCACCGTAGTGTCTACACACGTTAACTTGACCAACAGATATCAATTTCACTCATACTGAAATTAATTTATGGTGTTGAAATATATACTAAATTTATTTGGAATAACAAATTATAAATTTTTAGAATATAGAAAACCAGAAAAAAAAATTTATAGATTAGCAGAATCGGATTTGAAATTCGATGGGAATGACCCTTAGTCTTTTTCAGAATATATATATATATATATATATTTATAGGTGGGTTCATTAGTAGGAGAAATTATAGATTGGATCAATATCTACTATGGAGGTCAAGTTCATTTCTGCATCAGATGCAAGTAATAATAGGGTAAAGATTAGCAAGTTCGTTTATCGAACTACTATTGAGTCAATGATACCAAGGCATTTTTAATAACAATGAGACTAGATCTTAGGCCAAGTCACCTAGATATCATTGCAATCCAGACACCAAGATCAATGATTTTATGTAATTATTAAAAGTCAATATATTTATTTAGATAGTATCCTCCGCGAACAATGTGATGGATCCACTCAATTGAAGGCCTAACCCAACAATATTAGCAAAATGAAGCATTAGATAATTTACCATATTGGATATAATGTTAGTGGGATGTTGTTGTGGATAGGCCAATAGACAATCCTAGTTTTGCTTATTTCAGAAAATAATCTCAAGTAAAAAATAATAAAAACATAAAAAATAAAAAGAAGGGAAAACTTAGTATTTCACATAGAAATTTGGTATTCTACATATCATCATGTATTTATTATATAGTTGTTAAGATTCTATGGATATTCAATTGAAAGGTATTAGTTTTTATGGAAGATTAAAAGGCTTTGAGATCGTAAACATTTGGTAAACAATATCCTAAATATTTTTAATTGAATAATTATTAATTGTTACTTAATAATCCGAGTATATTGGCTTGTGGGGTGCTTTGTCTTTTGAGAATAGTGAATCTCAAATCAACTGGTATGAGATACAAGAACAACCACAAGGGGACTTGTTAGAAGTAACAAGAGCCTGAACGTGACTAGAATTTATATTATATATTAGTAATCATGCTCAAGTGAAAATAGAATATCTAATTCGTAATTGTGCATGTGATCTTTTTATTTGAGGTACTATTTGTTATATGTGTGCACTCATGTACTTTTCTAATACTAAGTGTTGTCTTTTAGCCACGAAACTTCAAAAGTATTCATTGGGTATTGTGAACATATATGTGATTAACTCGAGTATACAATATGCATCTATCCCCTTTAGCAAAAAGATAATTGTCCTCAGTGATTATATATGATTTACTTTGTTGAGCCTAATGTTTTGATGAACAATTAAATATTGATGTTTTATGGAACTAATGATTTTATTGAGTAGTTTCAATTTAAATATTCCATAGGTTGAAATGAAAAAAAAATTGATTGAGAATAGAAATCGTCGAAGAATATGTGATGGGTGCAAAATGAAAATAATGAATACATGAAGAGCATTGAAGACATTAAAGACAATTAGGTGAAAACAACTCTTTACTTATATACTTTTAATGCAAATCGAATTATGATCACGCACGATACTATAAAATGAATTCATCGTATGTGTGTTGTGATTATTTTAGGGGTTTAAAGTGTGTTTTATAATATGCTAAGTATGTGAAATGGTTTTGGTTAAGGACCTAATTGAAAAATGGGTTTTAATGCTTAAATTAGGATTTTTCGGGTTAATTTGGTCAACTGGTGAAATGGGTCGGTTGACTAACCAAAACAATGTGTTTTGGAAGTGGAATAGGTTATCTACTGGTCAATTCGGTCAACTGACAAGTTTAGTCGATCGACTAACAAATACAGTAGCCGAAATAAGAAAAAATTGGGACCTTCTGGTCCAATTAGTCAACTAAATAGAATGGTCAGTCCACTGATCGAACCAACACAATTGTCAAATCAATGACAATCGTAAGGATTCGGCCAACCAACAGCGAAGGGCCAGTCGACCGACGTGGTCAAACAACACATTGACTAATTTGTTTTCTAGTCAAGGTATTTTGGTTTTGATGATTCCAATGGATAATTTTAAGGGAATTTGAAGTATTTTCAAAATACATCATGATATATATGATTTCTATTTAATTATTCTATTTAATTAAATATTCTTTTAATTAAAGTGATTAAATATTTTCTATTTCTATGGATTTCTATTTGAAACATTTTTAAGAAACCAAAATAAGTTTTTCCAAGAATAGTTTCAAATGAAAAATATCTATTTTGAATATATATGATATATGAGATCTTGGGATGTCATTTTTAGTCACGACATTTAAAAATTAGCTGTTGGAGATCCAGTTTTAGGTCTATTTGAAGAGACCTACGGGATTGAGTTTTAGTCATTGAGAACGATTAGGTTTGTGTTTTCTAAGAGAAATTTTGTTGCTAAAAATTATAAGTGAGATTATTTATTGAGTTCTTGATCTAAGGCGCTCACTATTCTTGTCATTGGCTTGGGTTTTGCTATCGAGTTGTTTTAATCATTTTTGACGAATGCCATTGAGATTTTTCCTAGTTATTGGTTTTATTTTCTTATATTATTTTGATTAATTGCTTGGATAATATATTTGAGAAAAATCATTCTCAAATATAATTCTTGAAAATATTTTAAATGATTTTTTAATTGAGAAATTTGATTACTTGCTACTTGTGTGCAACCCGATTTTTTAAAATCATATTTGTTTGTCTCACATTGTATCTATCACATAGTATTATTCGAGAAATTAATTGAGTATATATGTATTAAGGTGGTAAAAGCTCCTTGTGGGAAGAAACTTGTCATTTTGTTTTGTATTTGGGAGTTTGAGTGGATTAGACACGTTTAGGTCGGTGTCTAATCAGGGTAGTTAGGTTTCGATCTTTAACCTGATAAAAAAATTAGGGTTTGATCTTCGATCTTCAAAAAGATTAAGTTAGTCTTTTCCCTTCAAAAGACTAGGTTGTGATTCTTCCTATAATAGAATTAGAGAGAGAAAATGTTCTTCTTAAGCTTGCCAAAATTATAAGTGTAATAGTGGTAGGTTGATTCTTAGCTTGTAAAATAACCAGGTGTGTAAAGGTTGATTTGAGTTTGTGAAAAGAATTAGGATTGTTAGGGTTTGATTCTGAGCTTGGAAAAATAATTCAGTCTTCAGCCTGTGAAAAAGGTCGTAAGGATTTGGTTCTACCTGTGAATGGAATCAGAGTTTAGTGGATTGCAAATTTCCATGGAGCTTGGGGGACTGGATGTAAGTAAGAGTAGCTTACCGAACTAAGATATATTATTATGTGCTGCATTATTTTATTTTCTATTGTTTGGGTGTACACTTAGTTAAACACATATCCGCTATGTAATAATATAAGAATTGATTTAAGGAAATTAGTTATTTGTGTTTGAATTAATTGTTTAAATTTTTGTAACTACTCAATTGACTCCCCCCCCCCCCCCCTCTTCTCTTGTGTATCTCTTTAGGTCAACAATCATGATATTTTAATCAAAGCACTATGATAATTAGAATTAGATTCTAATTAGTATTAAAAGTAAATTATATTCAGGCTCTATACATAAGATCAAACTATGGGTTTTAACTATATACTACCATGTTAGTTCTTTCGTTACACAAAGATAGAGACATAGAATTGAAAGAAGGGTCATTAAAAATAAGAGATTTACATAGTAGAATAAACAATAAATACATATTTTCGGCAACAAATGTTTGTTAATCTTGGATATGTCTGTATTAACATATTTAAAACAAATGCACACAGAATCTAATACGATAAACTTATTTATACTATTTCCTGTGCACTTCAAAGTCTTAACATGTTGTTCTTGAGGCATGATTTGAGATGGATCTTCCAAGAGTGGGCCAAATTGATCATGAAACAAAACAGAGATTCAATTATCTTATAAGTGACACAAGTGTATTACTTATAATGGTATCCACATGAAGAACTCTGTAAAGATGATGTTTATAGAATGTCTTAGAATGTAATTCTAATTTTATAAAACTAGGGTAGTTCAAATTTGATTTTAGGTAGTATCAAGAATCAAGGTTGTAATATGATTTAGAAAATAAAGGAAATGAGGAAAAATTCCCTATAGTGGTCAAATTAAATGTAGGGGACGGACATGGTGTGGCCTTCCCCTTTTGTAAGTTATCCAAGGTTCAAACTCTGGACTCCTTTCTTTTCTATTTTGTATTTTCGCTCTTAAACTTATAAATAGTTCAACATGACTACCCATTTCTTTTAAAGGGCTATCCAAACTTCCATTTCCCATTTCTATGTGACCAATTGGTCCATATCAAAAGCTAGATGGTTGAATTAATTAATTAATTAATTAAAATTGAAGCAATTCTAATTTTTCCCCTTTGAAGAAATAAATTATTCATGGTATGTCTACCAATTGTGAGTCAAGTCTACCCACATATCATAACCATATCTTGTTGACATGAATTTTACCAAGAGAACCTTCTCATTTGTAATTTACGTACTATGAAATCTTTATATCTTGTGTTACCGAAAGAACCAACATGATATGGATATAGTAAAAAATCTCTAGTTATGTCATATGTATATAGATTGATAATATAATTCCTTATGACACCAATTAGAATCTTATTCTAATTATCATAATGCTCTAGGAAGAGCCTATGTTGAATTGTAATTAAATCTAATAATATATGTGTTGATCCTAAGATTTTGATGAACAATTAAGTATTGATATTTTGGTGGAACTAATATTTTAATTGAGTACTTCAGTGATTTAAACTTCTAGTGATAAAGATGACAAATTCAATGAATGCTAAATGATGAAGTTGAAGATATTGAAGACTTAAGAGTTTGAAGAAATTAGGAAAAACAATCCAGGTAAATTTTAACTCTTAATATCTCATTTAGGAACACACACGGCATAAAATGTTTTTATCATTTATGTGTGTTTTGATTTAGTTAAATTATTTGATCCTATGTGAATTGAGAAGAAATAATTTTGAATTACTAAAATGAAATATAAGAATATTAGTGGAGCTAATTTAGAAAAAAAAAATGTATTAAATTGAATTGGAGAGAAGTGTTCAACAAATAAGAGTTGACTGATAAGTTGACTGATGGGTATAAGACAAACATGTTGAATTGATCAGTCGACTGATAAGTCGACCGAAGAGAAGAAAGTGAAGTCTATGAATCTAGCAGTTGACAGATAAGTTGACCAATGAACGTCCTTGGCTACATCCTGAATTGGGCAGTCGACTGACCAGTTGATCGATTGAGCTGTTTTAGGATCTTGTGCATTCCGAAATCATATCTAAAAGTAGTCCTTTTTGGTTAAGATTTAATAGAGATTTTGCGGATATTATCTATATTTAAGATATGGTTCATATACTAATTAAATCATTTTAATATGGTTAATTAAATATTAATGTTTCTCAATTTGGTACTTGAAATAGATTCTATACTTATTTATTCAGATTGAGAAATACTTTGGGGGTTTAATTAAGAGTTTTGAAAGTTTTTATTAAGTGTAATTGAGCCTAAATGAATTCATTATGATATAAGGGGTCTATAAGAGTTTTTAATTGTCATGACACTTGTAAACTAGCCGTTAGAAGGCTAATTACATGTTCCTTTAAATAGATATACGAATTTCATTAGCAAAATTAAGCAGTAAATAAGAGAGAAATTATATCATATCATATTGTGAGCTTTTATAAAAGTTATCCATCTGAAATATTGTGAGTTTTTTTGAGAGACGATCTTGAAGATCAACTACTGTTAATTTTTGTTGTTACCGGATTTAAAGTTACAACGTTCTAATCATTCTTTCTGTGGATTCCGAGTGAGATCTTTCCAATTATATTCTTTTATTTCGTTACTTGATTATCGTTTGGAAATTGATCTTAGAAATTGTTTCTGATTTGTTAAAGAAAATATTTTTACAAACAATTTCTTGAATTTGATTACGTGCTCTAATTTGCTACCCATATCTTGTTAAAATCAGATTTTTTGTATCTCAAGTTTTTCTATCCTAGTTGGAATATTAATTGAGTTACTATTTATCTAGGGTGGTAGAAGCTCTGAGTAAGATTTCCTTCTTATCAATTTTTGTATTGGTGAGTTGTGACGTATTAAATACTATTGGGAGTATTTAATCAAGGGTAGCCGGGTTTTAGTCTCTTCCTTTAAAGAGATTGAGGTAGTAATTCTTTCTGGATAGAATTAGTTTGAGTGATTTGTAAAGGTTCCATCTTTACCTGGGAAAATGATACTTGGAGTGTTTTGAGAGGTTTTGATTCTTGAGCCTAAGATATAAAAAGAATTAGGTTAATCTTTAGTCTGTAAAAAAATAGGTTATTCTTTAGCCTGCAAAAAGTAGATGTTCTTCCTTAACCTGGGAAAATAATATTGTAAAGGTTGATTCTGAGCCTATAAAATAATCGATGTGCGGGTTTGGTTCCTACCTTTACAAGGATCTTGATTTTAGTGGGTGCGATCTCCGTAGAGCTCAGGGGACTGGATTAGCCAAAAGTAGTTTGGTGAACAAGTATAAATCTTTTGTGTGTTTCATTATTAATTTGTTTATTTTTACTGTTTGGATGTGCACTTAGATTGATTATATTATTCCGTTGTGTTATAAAGATAATAATTAATTTACACTTAAAATTAATTATTTGATTTATTGAATTTTATTCTGCTAATTTTTAATTACCCAATTCACCCCCCTCTTGGGTATTCTACTAGGCCAACAATATGACACACATCTTTTTGATGAGATTGATAGATCTAATCTAGCATGGTCGAATAGTCACACATATGTTTTACTATACCCAATGAATACCTTTAAAATTTTATGGCTAGAATACAATGCTTTGTATTATCAAAGTATAAAAACACACATATATGATACCCTGCACCTCAAGTCTAAAGATCACAAGCACCATCACAACATCGATATTCCATTTTGACATTGAGCAAACCTACCATATGGAATATCTAGGATGATCTTATTCTAGACCCTTATTACTCTAGTAAGTCTCATTGTGGTTGTTCTAATGTCTTACACTAACGGTTGAGACACGTTGTTCTCAAAAGACAAAATACCCCACAAGCTAGTGTAAATTTTTAATTAGTTTTAACAATCCAATCCCGACTAGGAACATTTAGTACATAAGTTACCAAAAAGTCCATGATATCAACCTTTTAATCAATAATAAATGTTAAGACATTTTCAACTTCATATCCAGGATTCTATAACAATATGATACAATCATAGAATTATATCAAAAATATATTTTTATTGATAGTACTTGAGATTGTAATTTTACAGACAAAACCACTAAATGATATAAAACAAGATTGACTATAGGGCTTATATCCAATATGAATTGAGCAATAATTATAACTGGTGCATTCTATAATTGAATTTTTATAAACTTGATATAACTATGATATGTGGGTAGATGTGACTCATAGTTAGTGGAAATGATAGGAATAAATAGTTCTTTACAAGGGAAATTTTTTGAATAGTTCTAATCTTAATTAATCAATTGTTTCTATTTTCCTACTTTTGATACGAACCTAATAGGTCCTACACAAATAGAGAATTGAACTTTGAGTAATACATGTAAAATAAATGAATAGTAATGTTGAACTATTTAGAAGTTTGGCTTCAAGGTGTAAAGGATTTTACTAGGACAATTCTAGAAATAGTGGGCCACACCCTTGTAGTTTCCCATGGCATCTAAAGGAGGCAAATTTTGATCAACGCTTCTCTATCCATCTCAATCTTTTTCAATTTGATTTTTATGACTAAGTAAAATCAAATTCAGCCTACCCTTGTTCTACTAATTTAGAATATAATTCTTACATATTCTATAGCGTTGACCCCAAGGGTGTGAATAAATGAAAATGATATTTTGATGATAATAACATATTTGAGGTTTTATATATTTAACATGTGTGTTGGGTGTATAAGTACAAAAAAAAAGTGCAATGAAGATCGAAACCATAAAGAGTAATGAAAAAATGGCATTAAGAATGACAGGAAAATAAGGAAGATCAAGAAGAAGTAGATCATGATCAAAATAATGAATATCAGATAATAAAACATGTAGGTTCAAGCCAAAGATGATCGTGATGAAGATCCAGAGCCTTAAGGGTCCTAAAAAAACCTTCCCATAAATCTAAGATAAGGTAAAATCATTCCCTATAACTCCGATACACAATTGACTAGTCTAGGATAAACACACTTACACTTGCATTTATTATCTGGGATATTTTACTTGAGAATTATGAGTGTTTAAGATTCTTATAATTGTTGAAAATGAAATTAAGTCAATGTGGATAAGAACATAATTGAATTGATTAAGAAAAATGTCTAGTATTAAGGGCACCCTTACCAAATCTTTATGGAAAATCTTTATTGAAAGTTATACTATAAGCATAGATAACATCCATGGTTGGAGTGTTGTATATAAATAAGAAGTTCACTTCTTATCCATCCTATTAACATACACATTTGGATAATTCATTGTTCTTATCATAATCAAAAGATTTTAACTACCTCGTTAAAAATGAATGTTCGAATTTGGGAAATTTTGTCTTAGTCTATTAATGAACATTTACAACTAGTACATTTCACAATTTTCATCATCCATTATGATTCTCTCTAACTGGCCTATGTAAATATCGTCTATAATCATTGAGATGTATACATATATCTACTAGATTTCATAATCAAAGTTTACAACAATGACTAGTGAAATCTTGAAGGTCCTTAGCACGATCATCGGCATCAAGGTTCTTAACGATATCAATTTTTTGATGTTGCAACACCCTATCGCCATAAACCTCACTTTTTTTAATGTTCACCTTACCATCTGATTCTAAGTTCGGTTAGTGTGCATACAATCAATTTATGATCTTATCGTTTCTATCCATTTTCTGTTTCTACCAACATCATTTAGTATATGGTAAGATGGTTACCTCCCACTGGATACAACACCTCATTATCTTGACTGGTATAAATAATACATCTATCAAATGATATGTAAATCATACCATCCATACAAAGAATTTGTGTACTACGGATATTTACTATAAAAGGTTATCGAGAAACATTTTTATTGGTTTGTACAATACCCAACACCTTGTTGAATTATATCCATAATTAATGCTAAAAACTTTGAGAAACTATTTCTCTAGAATATGGCATTCTCGTAAATAAACAATTTTATTCACTTAAATGAAAGAAACGGTGAACCATATTTCCATGGGCACATTCCAAACCTACAACTTTTCAATGGTGCCAAATATAACTCTAAAACTTTAATTGATTTTTTTTTTGAATTAATTAGACTTTTGATGCCTTAATTTAACCTTTGATTTTAAAATTAATTTAATTACAGTGTCTATAACTATCTTTCTTTCTCTTGATAGTTCACACATAACAAATCGGGGAGACATACACCATTTTGTTCTGCTGAGGGAAATGCGAATCATGATAAAAATATAGAAATGTGAGCAAACCCAAATAAGTTGCCTACGTACCTTGTGAATATCATGGATTAAGTCACGCATAGTTTAGGATAGTTTTTACTACTTAAGACGGCGGAAGGAAAATAAAAAGGTGTTTCCAGGGAACTTAGCCCTGAGACGTCAAGTATTTCTCTACTTGATAGCGGGAAAAGTGAAAAGTGTAATTTTGAGAAAAAGTCTCAATAATTTTTCCTCGGTAACATCTACCCTTGTCCTTGATTGGGGAAAGAAAATGAGAGAAATTTTTTAGGAAATATTTCTGGATACTGTGAAATGTGCCCCTACCCATGCATCGGAAGATGCAAGAAAAACTGCCATTGGGACAAAGAAATATTTTTCATATGGGTCTTCATCACTTTGGATAAAGAAAAGAAAAAAAAAAATTGTGAAATCTTGGTATGATGATGAAAATTATAAAATATGCCCCAACCTATGGATAGGAAATTTATAGTTAATTGACCGTACCTCAATAGGCTATCTACATACCTTAGAATGTCTCCAAAGATCAGGTCAGATGTAGTTCCAAATGGACCTTTTGTCTATGTCTTAAGGAAAATGGAAACAAATTTTAGAAGGGCCAAAATACAATTCTTAGAGGAAATATGCTCCAACTTATGGATGGGAAAATGTCAAGAAATTGACACATATCTCTACTTTTACTTTGTGTGACCGGACCTGCTTGGGTTTCTTACATATCTTGACCTAGCAAAAAATCAGGTCGAATGTAGTTCTAAATCAACTTGGCTTTCTAGGTCGAAAGATTTAGAATATTCACCCTTTAAGGTCAGGAGATTGGTTGGTTTTGTTCTTTTGAGGTTGGAGGATTAATTAATTGATTGATTGATTTTTGTTGGCCTTTCAGGTGGAGAGTTTGATTTCTTTTAATCTTCGAGGTTGGTGTATTGATTTGATTTGATATGCCTTTTGAGGTTGAGAATTTGATTAATTTGATGCGACTTTTGAGGTTGGGAATTTGATTTGATTTCATATGCTTTTTGTGGATTTGATTTCATATGCCTTTTGAGGTTGGGGATTTAATTTGATTATGATACACCTTTTGAGGTTGAGAATTTGATATGATTTTGATACACCTTTTGGGATTGGGAATTTGATTTATTTAATGCGCCTTTGGAGGTTGGGAATTCGATTTGATTTCATACGCCTTTTGAGGTTGGGGATTGGATTTGGTTTGTTAAGTCTTTTGAGGTTGGGAATTTGATTTTGATTTGAGAACCTTTTGGAGGTCGGGAATTCGACTAGATTTGATACACATTTTGAGGTTGGGAATTCATTTGGATTTGATACGTATTTTGAGGTTGGGAATTCATTTGGATTTGATACACCTTACACCTTTTGAGATTGGGAATTGTTTATGGATTTTGAGGTCGAAATAGTAATGAGTTTAGTGCAAAATGTGCCCAAGCCAAAGGCTTGGGTAAGATAGAAATAGATCTATAGGGAGAATCCAAGTTTAAATAAAGTGTGACCTAGCCCAAGGTTGGGGATAGTAATTTTGTCCAGCCTTTTAGGTTAGAAAAGTGCTTTGATGAATTTTTTTTCTAGTTACACCTTTAATCTGGGTACTTTTTCCCTTTAAGTTGCTGCATTAGCATGACCAGGTTCGTCTCTTTACATTTCAAAGCTTTATGAGTCAAGCAAAATGTTTTTTTCGTCATTTATACTGACATGCACTTTAGCTTGTTCCTCCATATATTGTTCAAGAGGGAAATCTTATCTCTTTATCTTAACTTCTATTTCCAAAAGTTGAAGCATTCTCAACTCTCATCGGCCCTCTATTTTGTTTTTTTGTTTTTTTTTATTGCTTGTGCTTTGAGATTGACTGGAGATGGATTGACATTTTTCTACTCTAATGGAATCCCTCTTATTTGGCTTCAAATGCAGTCGTTCAGATACCAATACCTATGGACCCTATTTGTCGCGATAAATTGCATCACATTCTTCTTCTACACTTCTTTGGCAGCACGTTTCTGAGCTCTGCCATCACCACGATGCCATTACGCTTCATTGCTGCTCTGCAGAACTTGGAGAGTATTGATGATTATGATTGGGGGAGCTTCACGTTCGTGTTATTTCTTACTGTACTGCACTCCTCTAGGAATTTAGCAAATGAGCCCGGACATTGTTCACCTGAACTGTCATATCTACCATAGTATTCACCACCACGGTTAAATTTGATACTTTTATTCCTCTTGCTGAGTTGATTTCAACTTCAGCTTTGAATGATTTGAACACGTCCAGTGATTGGGACTTTTTATGAATGAGATAAAGGTAGCTATAACATGAAAAATTATCTATGAACATGATAAAATATTGTTAACCATTCCATGAAATTGTAGGGCATAACCCACAAATATCTGGATGTATCAATTCTAAGATATATGTAGCGCTATTGGCACCAAATCTCCTTATGTTTGTCTATTTTCCCTTCATGCAAAAGAGCTATATTGAAAAAGTTCTTCAAAGGTTTGGTATGCATGATTGCAAACTAGGTGACACCCTTGTGGCTAAGGGAGACAAATTTAGTCCCAATCAATACCTCAAGAATGATTTTGAGATTCAGGTGATGCAAAAGATTCCTTATGCTTCCGCAGTAAGAAGTCTGATGTATGCTTAAGTATATACGTGTCCAAATATTGTGTACATTGTTGGTATGTTGGGCAGATACTTTAGCAATCCTAGAAAGGATTACTGGATAGCAGCCAAGCGAGTCATGAGGTACTTATAGAGAACAAAATACTACATGCTCACCTATCGGAAGTCAGATCAGTTAGAGATCATTGGATATTCTGACTCCGATTTTGTTGGATGCCGAGATAGCATGAAATCTACTTCAGACTATATCTACTTTCTTGTTGGAGGTATTATATCTTGGAAAAGTGTTAAATAATCTATTATACTTTCTTTCACCATGGCAGCTGAGTTTCTAGCTTGTTATGAGGCGTCTAATAATGGAATATGGTTATGAAATTTTGTCACGGGACTACGTATTTTGGATGGCATTGAAAGCCCACTTAAGTTATTTTGTGACAATAAATCAGTAGTATTGTATTCCAAGAATAACAAGAGTTCTACGAAGTCAAAGTTTATAGACATCAAGTTCTTAGTTGTCAAAGAAAGAGTTTAGAGTAGACTTATATCTATAGAGCACATTGGGACAAACTTCATGATTGCAGATCCGCTGACTAAGAGATTAGCACCCAAGGTCTTTCATGAGCACACTGCTTATATGGGTGTGGTTTCTTTTCAGGATATGTCGATTTAGTGAGAGTTTGTATTTTAGATGCTTTTATAGACACATTTGTTATGGAATTTATGGTTATTGTATGGTCATCTACTATAGTAAAGTATTCAGCTTTTTATTCACTCTGATTTTGAATTGGTTTGATCTCACTAAGGTTTAAGGAGGACCAGTTGGAAATAGGCATGTTAAGATCACATTGCATTAAATTTCTATACTACACATCTACACTCGATCTTTGTCATTAGTTGCATTGATATATGTGATCGTTGATGGGTCTAGTTACGAAATATATAACGACGATCACTTTGGTTTTGTATTGGTTTTGTTAATGGACAAGATTGTTAAGATGCATAAAGTTTTGATAGAAAAACTCATGAGCTCATAAAGTATAATTCACGTTTATAAAGTTACATATATAGCTCAAGTGGGAGATTGTTGGAGTAAAATTGAATATATGGGCTTATATATTAAATAAATGTGAATTATAGGCTATCAAATTAAGTTAGGCCAATTAAAGTGATTAATTTAAGTTTTGGGGCCCTAATAATGTATTATTGAGTGTGGGCTGTAATGTGTAGAGACAAATATAATTTCTATTTTTATGATAGGTTAAAATAGAAAATATGAACAGACACGATTGTTTATAATAGATCACACAAGTTTTCTATTCTTCTGGATTCAGGTACGCTTCCGCAAATTCAATATTTTATTTCTTGATGATTCAATATAAATGTTCCTATTTGTGTGATGGTTTTCACAAAATGAAATTAATCTTATAGTAGGGTCCAAAGACTACTAGTTCTAGACACATTGTGGTGAGATCTAGATGGACTAGTTCAACTTGGGTTGTAGACCAAGTATGTCGTCTTCACTTGCATTGTACTTTTAAATTTACGTATCCCACTTTTACCTACCTGAAATTGATGATTCTCTCACTTGATATGTCTTTCTAGAATACCAATGGCCTTTTGGTGCTTGACCAACTTGATTGCAGGTCGGTTATCAGCACAGTTTATCCCATACATGCACCTGCTAGGCTCTCATCCAGATCGTGTTGTGCTTCTTTAGAAGGTTGTCAGTTCTTCCTTAGTGTGGACTACCATGCAAAACATAGTGGTCGGAGTTTAATTTGATTGCGAGGATATACTCTGATCCCTTTGCTTGGGCTTCAAGGGTGTGTCCCTAACATTACCTTTTGCGACTTTTATCAATTTGGGAGGACTCAGTATGTTCCATCTATAGATGAGAGGGTCGTAGCACTCTATAAATTTAGATTAGATTTGGGGACAAGACTCGGGAGGCTGATACGTGTGCTTAATGTTAGTAACACTAATGGATAGTTGATCATGCTACTTTTTTTGCTCATCCCACTGCCGATCTAGAGTACTCAGACTGGATTAACTCTCAACTCCAACTGGTGATCCTGGTGCCAGAAGTGGAGCCTGTTTATGAGGTTGTCACTGTTTTCTATTCTACAGTCATAGATATCCCTTCTTTTCTCCCTCCAAATCTTTGGGACATCATCGTCGCCAAGTAGCGAGAAAAAATCAGATTTCTAGAGGGCGATGTTGTTCGTCTTAGTGGCCTCTTCCTCTGTCTAGCTGGTTACCACAGGCATTTCTTTCTCACCTTTTTTAGGGCCTCCAATATTCTCGATAGATGAGTTTGTTTAGATCAGATACTACCTTGAGATTCCAAGCCGAGCAATGGATATCGGTATGTCGGCCACTCCTTGACTATCTAGAGTTACTTTTGGCAGTATCATTCCTAATTTTGATGTTGTAGATCGTGCGACAGTGTCGATTCCTGGGTATGCTGACCTTTTTTCAGCTGACAGTTCAAACCCGGAGACTAGAGCGGATCCCGATATTTGAGCCTAATTTCTATATTTTGGTTTTTTTTTTTTTTTTTTTTTTTTTTTATCTATAGTAGAATGTTTAGTCATCTTGAAAAATAGTATGTAAAAGTCAAATATTGTATATACTAAACAATCACTTTGGGTAATAATTGTCTATTTTCATCTTTAGGATTCTTGTTTTTAAATAAGATATTTTAATTTTTGGATTTCCAGCAAACTCTAACCCCTTTTGAGGCCGTTGAGCTATCATGACTATATGATGTATGGATTTAAGATGGAGATAATGTGTGATGCTTATACAGTATCGGATGGTGACGCATGGTTTTGATTTTATTCTTAGGAAAATGTAGGATCTGCATGATGACACCTCTTAATTTTTATGAGATACAGTCCTAAATGATGACACTTGTGCGATGAATGTTGTTTTTTCTTTTTTCAACATCATTTTTCTTGACTTATTTAATAAGACCACAAGTTTTAATTTATCAATAACTTGCTTGCATTAGGTGTACCTTTCTCTTAGCCATCTTCGTAGAATGATAATCCTTCTTGAGCATTTTCGCATCGTCTATGACACAGAAGGTTGATTGGAGTTTATAAGGTGCTTTCGATTTCCAAAGGATCATTCGCTTATACTTTGTCTTGATTGGGGTTCATATCTTAGATCGAGGATTCCATTTAAATGATATATTATAGAATGAGGAGGCTTGAATGGAAAATAATGGAGTATCGTATTGTATTGAGTTTAGGATATCTCTATATAGAGAAACTCTCATTGGAAAGGTCACACTGGTTTTTAGGCCCAGGTTTCTATCGGGCCCTTAATTGGTTTGCTCGATCGGGATCCTCTTGATCCTTTTCCTCTAATTTCTTTGGTTCCGTTCCAATGCCCAAGGTATTGTACTTATGTATGCTTTGTATATTCCCCTTTTCATGTTCTTGTGAGAGTATTTTAGCTAGAATATACTCAAGCAATCTTCAAATATTCAAGCATCTCATTATTTGCCATGATTTTCCATGTTAGATTAATTTAGATTGTTATAACTATGATTTCAATAGTATTTTGGACCAAGTATTCATAGTTTTGTTTGTAAAGTCTATCTTTCTCAATTCCATCAAGTTCTAACATTTTATCCTTCCGGAGATTACTATCAAGAGTACCTACACCCTGTATACTTCTTGGGGCTTCTTACACATGACTTTCCTTCTTCTATTTTGATATTGAGGCCAATTTGAGTAACACTTCTCGAGATGACTTATAGGAAATTTATGGAAAATTTGTCCGTCGGGATAGCAAATTAAATTTGGTTATTGACCTAAATTTTAGAAGTATTGAGAGTAAAATTTTCTTTTTCTCTTTCTTTTTTGATTTTTTTTTTCTTTTTGCACAATCACGCAACTAGAATCTCATTCTTTCTAAATAGTACATGTAATGATCATTGGGTAGTTATCCCGATCCAATTGGCCCAAATCACTAAGTGTTGAGACACCCCTACTGCTTAATCACGCAGACTACAAAGATTTCCTAATTAACCAAATCTCCTTTGTGTGACCACTTACTGTTTAATAACTTTTTGAGATTGGTCTTTTCATTTCTTTTTATTTTCATAATTATTTTCATAAAATGCTTATTGTTATTATATATTGAAAATGGAGAATTTAAGGCAATCTTGAAGTCCTCTTTGCAAATTTTACCCTATATTTAATGATTCTCTTCATGAGGATGATTTTTTCCTTGTGATGATTTCCCAGCTTTTAGCTAGCTCAATTTTGTAGAAAAAGATGGAGACTTTGACTGCTTGATCTGTACATGAGGAGATCCTTGTCATTAAACTTTATGGCCATTTGTCTCGTTTTACTTTGTGAGTGTTTAGGCGAGGCTAATTGTCGTGCTTTTCCAAAGAATTTCGATGAATGATATGTGAATCGGCCACAACTTTTAGCTTTTTGTAGTTTCTCTAATACTCTTGAGCCGAAACATATGTAACGATTCCGCATTAGGTCTTGTCTTTCTTCTAACTTTCTCAAATATTTTCAAGTATCTTAACGTTGTATGGATAAGGCGAGACATCTATATTTATGCTTTCCTTGGATGATGGTCAACTTAAAATTGAAATCATGTTATAATAATTTTGATTATTCACCGAGTGTGAATCACAATAAACAAATTGATTTCTTAAAAGTAATAACATAACGGTTTGGGTCAAGTTTAAACAAAGCAAAAATGCATTTCACTGAAACCTGGGTCTATTGGTAGCGATTATTTTGCTACCCCGTAAGTGTACGAGTCAAGTTTAAATAATATAGGATGGGTAGAGTATCATATCCACAGGTATTGGTTTAAATTGTCGCTAAATATCACGATTATCGTAACCTAACTTTATTTAAAAGTCCAAATTTAGGGTATGTAAAAATAAAACTAAAACAAATATAAAATCAAAAGTAAAATAAAATATGGACTTCTTATGCACAATTGTTCTAGGGGGTTTGAAAACACTTTTCTAAACGATGTTAATCCAATTCAAGCTTGTTAATTAAATTCATGCCCAATCATTAACCATGTGTGTCTAAATTAACCTCACTTCCACCTCTTGAATGCCAAGTAAGATAATTTGTATAATTATTCGATTTAATACTCTATTTAACTCAACTACTTATCCAATCTTTAAGTCTCACCCATCAAATAGCTACCCAAATTATATTAGCCTCTCGCACTCAATAGATTAAGGGTTGTATTTCTTCAATCACAATATGCAAGATTATCACATCTCAAATGCATAATCTTACACATCTATGATATCTAATTTACTTTCGCATAAATTAGCAAATACGCATAAAGAAATACAAATGATCAAAACATAAAATCCAATTAACAAAATCTTAAAGTCTCAGGGCATAGTTCATACAAAGTTATTCAAATCCCCCTAGATAGAAACTTTAACTCAACATAATGGAATCCATGCTAATTTTTTCAAGAAATTCATAAATGTAAATATGTTCAACACAATATCACAGATACAAAATTCAATAAAGATTAGGATGAGAGAATGAAGAGAAAACTCTTTTTGTAGAGATGAACTTGAAATCTTCAATAATATTCCATCGACTTCAATTCAAACTCCCTCTCTAGTGTTTATGTGCTTCCAATGGTGTTCTCCTGTCCAAAAATCTCACAAAATCACCTCACCAATATTGTTTTCTCTCCCAAATTCGTCACCCCCTAGGGTTTGAGGTATAATATAGTATACAAAGGGCTCAAAGTAGGTCTTGTCCGTATTTTGGGGCTGCAACGGGGCTTTTTTCCCGCTGCAACGCGAAGTTTCTGACCTGTTGGGACGGAACATTGGCACTATAGCACGCAACTTCTGAAATATGGTTATAATGTTCTCGTCCAAACTCCGATTAAGGTGATTCAAAAGGATATGGAAAGCTAAGAAAGATATATACAACTTTTATATTTTTAGATTTTCCAAAATCGAATTGAATCATAGTCAAAATTGGTCTCGAAGTCACTGCACTTGCACTACTAATGAACCATTCCAACCTAATTCACCTTATTTTATCACATTTTCACATTTTCACCCAATTATTTGTAATTCCCACAAAACAACACAAAATTACATCAAATTAACAAAAATGCTTAAAAACTCATAAATATTTGAATCTAAAAGTGCTTGATTTGTTGGTAAATAAATCGCTCATCAAATACCCCCAAACTCAAACATTTGTTTGTCCTCAAGCAAAAGAAAATAAAACAAAAGAAAATACAAATCAAGTACTAAGCAAAGAACGAGAAAATGTGATTTTCATATTTATTCAACAACTAGTTGATTATCTCTAAAGCCACATAATGCTCCAACTCAAGGGAAATGCACACATTGAGATTATTTAGAATTTCAACTTCAAACATCAATTTCAACCCACTCAAGACTCCCAATGTGTAAGTGTGTGCACAATTACTCTTACCCAACCAAACAAGCCTCGAATAAATTTATGTGCTAAGGAAACAATGAATAATCTCTAGAATTTGAAGTTAAGAACAACTATAACCCTATTTTTTGTGTCACTCTCCACTAATTATGCATAGGTTCATATGTCATTAGAGATCAAAAAGACTTTGAGGGTTGTAATGTATGGTTGGGGTAGAAGATAGATGAGAATGTCATTTTGAGGCTCAAATCACCCTAGGCATGTATTACAACTCATGGATCTTGCAAGATTTTTAAGAAAAAAATTCCACCGACTCCCCTTTTCATCATGTCTTCTTTCAAACGATCCCACAGGGTATTATTCACAAAACAAACCAATACACACACTTTAAAAAAAAAAAAGAACAATTAGTTATGAAATATAAACCACACCTCCAAACTCAAAATCAACATTGTCCTCAATGTTGTTGAAAAATACAAGGAAGTGTCTTAACTTATCACCCAATTGTTTTTTTTTTTTTTTAAATATAAACAACTAAAACACACACCACCACACACACACACACACAAAACCCATTCCACCAATGACTTTCCAAACATAGCACATGTTAGTCCTTACACTCAATGATCTATGCAAACATGCCAATTAGTTATGGGTTTTGGAAGTGGAAATGCATTTAGTGGGGTGAATGTACATATGAGGGTAATTAAAGAATTATGGAATAAGGCTTAACGGGGGGTAACAAAGGATAAACAATTTTCAAGGGTTAACTTTAAAGGCTCAAACGATCCAAAGAAATGCCTAAATCATCTCTCCAACAATACATAACCTAGTATTTCGCCTCAAGTTTCACTCAAATGAGTTCTAGTGTTCATGCGATGTCAAAGTCTACCTAAAGCACATAAATTTTCTCCAAGTACTCAAAAAGGCCAAGTGATCATGATTCATGGTGCTCAAATGTAAAGAGTTAAGAGTGAACTTCAATCAGCATAATTCAAGCATACAGAAATCTCAATGTAATACATTTCAAAAGACCTAAGAGAACATCAAGTGTCTATACTCATCATCGATATCAAGTCATTTCATCTCAACAAAACTTAAAATTTATTCAAACACACTTAAAAAGAAAATAAAACTAAAAACATGGCCACAACAAACAAGTTATATGAAGAAAAGTAATACACATAAGCATTTCCAAACCCAACAAATATAATCCAACATGTGTCTTACCCCCTGAACTCAAAGCCAAACATGTATTCAAATTAAGCATAAGGAAATAAGAACACGTACTAGGAAGGCGAGACAATCTCGCCTCCTGGTGTGATCGGCGGTGATACTCTAGGCAAGGTGACCGGTGTAAGGCTTTCTTCCATAACTTGCATCCTTAGGCTCAATTATTTGAAAACTTGGATTGCCTCTCAAGAAGTTCTAGGTTTAATATCCTTAGCTTGACAATGGAGAAGGGCTCATCAAAAAGCGGCTTTCGCCCATAGTATGTGTCATACAACACAACAAATGAGTCTTTGTTTTGAACACCCTCAAGCTTGGCGAGATGTAGAAGTAATTGGCACGTACTCTCAACGTGACTCGGCCTCTGGAATATGTGCTTGGTGGGCGTGAATGAACATTACTAAAGGTGGTGGAGGACAAGTGAGCCACATCAAATCCTCGTAGATGTAGTCGTCTTTGATCGATGGTGGCATCACAATTTGGATCTCAAAAGGAGGAGATTCACAAGTGTCGTCTTGTGATTCTTCATCGTCGATCAATTCTTAGGTCTCATTGTCATTAGAATCATTATCATTGAACAAACCCAAGTTCTTCCCACTTATATCTTGTTCATCATGGTGGCTTTCACATATGAACGCGGTTTGTGTGTCTCTCATTGCCACTGCCATTATCATGGCTTCAATGGAGTCGAACGAATATTCGACTTGTAAATCATGAACGGTCTCTATCCTCTCCCTCTTCTCCATACCAAACCTTGTCTCGTCCTCCTAGGTAATACAATCTTCATAGGTAAGAGAAGACTCCACTTTTGTCTTCTCCAATATTTGTCTTGTCTCCTCCAAAAATTGTCTTGTCTCTGCCAAAAATTGCCTTATCTCCTTTGTAAATTAGGCAAGTAGGTCTTGAAGGTCTTCATGGGTAAAAGAAGACTTTGCTTGATAATATAGGGTATCAAACCATGGCGTTGAAATGTTGGAACTATCCCCCAAGATTTGGTAACTTGTTGAATAATTCCAACTCCAATAGTCAAAATTGGTCATGTCTTCCAACAACAAATAGGCTTCGTCCACGGTTAGGTCGTAAAAAGAGATGGTACCACTTCCTCCATCCACCCAAGTTCTTGTTGTAGCTTGTAACTTGTCGAGGAAGTTTAGTAGTTGACATTCCTTTGAGAAACCACGATTGGGGAACAAATAAGTAACTTCTTGTATCTTTCCCAAGCATAATAGAAAGGCTCAGAATCTCTTTGAGAAAATAGAAAGAGGACTTGTTGATCAAACATCTTCAAGTACCTCACAAAATAAACAAAACTCAAGTATAAAAATTTGAAATGAAAATAAATACCTAAATTAAAATTAAGTTACTTATTCACAATAATAATAACAATCTAAAATGCCAATCTCCCACAACGGCGCCAAAAACTTGATAGAAATTATTTTGCTACATTGCAAGTGTACAAGTCAAGTTTTAATAGTATAGGATGAGTAGAGTATCGTATCCACAGGGATTGGTTTAAATCATCACTAAGTACCACGATTATCGTAACCTAACTTTATTTAGGCGTTCAAATTTAAGGTATGTAAAAATAAAACTAAAACAAATATAAAATCAAAAGTAAAATAAAATGTGGACTTCCTATGCACAATTGTTCTAGAGGGATTTGACAACACTTTACTAAACGATGCTAATCCAAAATTCATGCCCAATCATTAACCATAGGTGTCTAAATTAACCTCACTTTCACCTCTCGAATGTCAAGTAAGATAATTTGTATAATTATTCAAATTAATATCTCTATTCAACTTAACTAATTTTCCAATCTTTAAGTCTCACCCATCAAATGGCTACCCAAATTATATTAGTCTCTCGCACTCAATATAATAAGGGTTGTATTTCTCCGGTCTCTACATGCAAGAGTATCACCTCTCAAATGCCTAATCTTACACGTCTATGATATCTAATTTACCTTTCGCATAAATTAGCAAATACGTGTAAAGAAATACAAATGATCGAAACATAAAATCCAATTAACAAAATCTTAAAATCTCAAGGCATATTTCATACAAAGATATTCAAATCCCCCTAGATAGAAACTTTAACTCAACATAATGGAATTCATGCTGATCTTTTTAAGAAATTCATAAATACAAACATGTTCAACTCAATATCACAAATACAAAATTCAATAAAGATTAGGGTGAGAGAAAGGAAGAGAAAACTCTTTTGTAGAGATGAACTTGAAATCTTCAATAATCTTCCATCGTCTTTAATTAAATCTCTCTCTAGCATTTATGTGCTTCCAATGGTGTTCTCTTGTCCAAAAATCTCTCAAAATCAATTTACCAATGGTGTTTTCACTCCCAAATTTGCCACCCCCTAGGGTTTGAGGTATAAGATGGTATAAAAAGGGATTAAAGTAGGTCTTTTCCATATTTTGGGGCTGTAGAGGGGCTTTTGTCCCACTACGGCACGAAATTTCTAACCTGTTAGGACAAAACGTTGGCACTGCAGCACGCATTTTCGCACTACAGCATGCATCTTCTGAAATATAGGTATAACTTTCTCGTCCCACCTCAAATTGGGGTGAATCAAAAGGCAATGGAAATATAAGAAAGAGATCTACAACTTCTATGTTTTGAGTTTTTACAAAATCGGATTGCATCATAGTTAAAATGGGTCTTGAAGTTATTACACCTGTACTATTGACGAACCATTCTAACCCAATTTACCTAATTTTATCACATTTTCACCTTTTCACCCAATTATTTGTAATTCCTACAAAACAACAATTTGTAATTCCTACAAAACAACACAAAAATATATCAAACTAACAAAAATGGTTAAAAACTCACAAATATTTGAATCTAAAAGAGCTTAATTTGTCGATAAATAAACCACTCATCATCTATTACAAAGTCGTACATGTGAATGTTGAATTCATTAAAAAAAAAAAAAAAAACCTAAGAAATGAAAGGAAAATTCAAAGTCAAAGATAAATATTGCCTTGTTAAACCCTTCGGTTACACCTGATGATTAAACTGGCTCCTCAGAAGTTTACAATTCGTGCTTGTATGAGATCCTCGACATAACGTATGATATTGTAACATTGATTTGTGTGATAGTTGGGTGTGCAATGAGTGATATTGGCCGAACAAGTGCTACCTGAAGTTTTGGGACTGTGGATTTCGATAGTGAGCTGAGTGAAGCTTGAGCCACTTATTCTTGCGGCATTCCTCATGTATGTGAGAGAGGAGAATAGGTAAAGGTATGAATTGGCTTTGCACGTAGGGTAGTTTGGATGAAATTGAAGGTTGGTAGGGAGAAAAATATGGGTATTGTTTGAGGTGAAAGGATTTTGATATACCAAACGCGAGTATTTTAGATAAATAAGGGTCTCGATTAATGGTGCCATGTCCATATTTTCTTTTCTTGGGGTAGTGCACTTTTGGAAGGGTATTATCAAGCATATAAGGCTAGTTGACTAGTACGTATTTATCGATCATTGGAGTGGTTCATGTAATGAATTTGCTTATTTTGTTTATTTATCTTTTAATCGAGGTTTTTTTCTGACTCGGAGAGGTCCCATTATGGGTGGTTGCAATGTATGGACATCTTCTTTCTAACCTGGTACTTTCTTTCTTTCTAGTATCATCTAGGGGTTCGTTTCTAGGCATGCAGCAGTAGCCTAAGTGGTTGATTCAACTTTGTCCTTGTCATTTGATTTTCCCTGATCGTTATCATCTTTCCATCTAGCGAGATTTATGCTCCATCCTTTCACCGAGGCTAAGTAGGTTACCTAGTAATCTTGCTCGTAGTTACCCACAGCGATCCATTCTCTATGAGGGGACTTGGGGTCATGCCTCCAAATTCCTTTGTTGTCACACTTCTCGAGGTAGGGCTTCTCCCAATCCTTTATCTGGTTGAGGGTATCGTAGTCCTCCCATTTGAGTGGCAGTTATTGGACTTCTTCTATTATCTTCTCGGATGGATATGTTAGGTTCATCTAATCGAGAGCCCGCTCAGGAGAATTTTCTTAAAACATAGCAAACACAATGATGTCTTGTGTACTTCTGGTAACGAGAGAGATCTGGTAGGTGGATCAGATGGTGATGCACCCTGGATTTTGAAAAAATGAGAAGAGAAAAACATGATTTGGTTTCATCTTCTCCAATCCATTCACTATTTTAGAAAAAAACAGTTTTAGGGGATTTTCTAAGCGCCAATTTTGAAAACATTTGTTTGGGCCGAATCGTGTTTTGAAAATAGAGTTACCACATAGTATTGAATTAAATGGTGTCCCAGGTCACCAAAATGTTTTGAAAATCATTTTCTATTTTTGAAATAACCTAAAACTTGACTCTAAAAAACATTTGGTCTTAACCAGAAAATTCATTAATGTTCGGCAGTCGGTTATGCTTGGGGAAGGTATTATGCAACACAAGACACTCGTCTGAAAACGATACCTAAGTTTAAAGAAATCTTTTAATCAAATCAAGTCCAAGTAATTTTCTTTGGTTTGGTTAACAAAAGGATTCCCCTTTTTTTTTTTTATGTTTATTTTATGCAAAAGAGATAAAACACTTCAAAACGACAAAATAACAAAGGATAAATAAAAAAAAAATGTCATTCTTTTAGACCGCCTATCGATTATAGAAGAATCAATAAATTTAGCCCCCAGAAATATTCTTATTGTTTTATCTTTTTTAGCTTAGGTCATTTTGGCAAAGCTTGTAAGCATTTTAAAGAGAAGTAAAAAAGGTAAAAATAAATTTAAGGTTATAAGAAAATATTTTAAGAAGGGCAAATTATACTTTAAACCCTCTAACTATTGATAGATTTCTAAATAGTCCTCCTAAGTTTTTGTGTTTATTTTAACCCTTTAAGTATGAACACAGTTTTAAAAGATCATTATGTTAGATTTTCCATCCAAACTAACAAAATGAAGGGTTAAAATAGTAATTTTTTATTTTTTCATTTTTCAGTCATTTATCTCTCTTTTTCTTTCTTCTTTTTTCTTCCTCCTTCTTCATGTCACCAACCTCTTTCTCTCTCTCTCTCTGTCCACCACCTTCTTTCATCGTCGCCGTTACCGATGCCAACGCCACTAATATAGTCACCACCATACCGCCACCAATGTTGCGGACGGGGTGAACTACCCCCTGGGGGTCATTCCACTTGTAACAAGGGGTGTTTCACCCCCTGTTACAGGGGTGATTCCCCACATAACAAAGTGCAAACCACCCGCAAGTACGGGGGTGGTTCACCTCATCCGCGGCATTGGTGGTAGCAAGAAGGTAGCTGCGTCGATGGCAGCGGGAGAAGGTGGTAGGAAAAGAGAGATGGAGGGTGAACAGAGACAGAGAGAGAGAGAGAGAGAGGTTGGTGACATGAAGGATGAGGAAGAAAAAAGAAAAAGAAAAAAGGAAAAGAAAAATAGAAAAAAGGCTAAAAAAATTTAAAAATAGAAAATTACTATTTTGCCCATTCATTATGTTAGTTTGGATGGAAAATCTAATAGAAACACATTTTAAAATTGTGTTCATATGTAAAAAGTTTTAAATGAAAGGTGAAAATTTAGGAGGACTACTAAAAATATAATTTTCCCTTTTAAGAATGTGGAAAACCATGTTTTTAAGTCAAAAAATATATAAAGAAAACTGTTAGCCCAAAGAGCTAACTAAGAGGAGATGAATTGGGTAATTACGAAATTTAAATAATTAAATCTTTTAATCACAAATAATAAATTTTTCTAAATCAATTATTATCTTCTTACGCAGCGAAAATGTACTTAATTCTAAATGCACACCCAAACACAATATAAGAAAATAAATAATGCAGCACACGAGAATTTATCCTAGTTCGACAAGCTACTCATACCTACCTTTAGTCCCCCGAGCTAGTCCCCCGAGCTCAACGGAGATTCGCAATCGACAAAACCTATTGATTCTTTTATTAGGTAGGAGCCGAACCCTTACGATTCTCGATTCGTTTCATAAGCTCAGAATCAACCTTTATATATTCGGATTCTTTTCAATGTCTAAGAATAAACCTACCACTCTCTCACCGATCATTTCCACAGGTTTAGGACGAACCATTACAATCACTCTTTAATTCAATTACAGAATGAATCAAAACCTAATTCTTTTGAAGGGAAAAGAATGACCTAAACGTTTTGCAGGACAAAGATCAAAACCTAACCTTTTTCACAGGAAAAATATCAAAACCCTAGCTACCCTAACTAGACACCATCCCAAATGTGTCTAATTCTCTCAAACTCGCAAATACAAAAAATCGTAAGTTTCTTCCCACAAGGAGCTTTTACCACCTCCATATAAATATACTCAATTAATGGTCCAAATAATTAGTTCATGACAGATACAATGTGAGGCAAAATAAATTTAATTAAATAATAAAGTGGGTAGCACAAAGTAAGCACGTAATCAGATAATCAAGCAAAAAACCATTTAAAAGATTTACGAGACTTTTAGTTCAAAATGATTATCTAAACAATCCTTAACCAAGCAATCAGTATATAAATCTTAGAAATCAAATGAAAAGACTTGGAAGAATCTCACTGGGAAACACCGAAGACTTGAACAATTTCGCAATTAGAACTCAAACCAATTACGCAAATTAGATCAAGAACCTTAAAGATAATCTCTCGTAGAAATCTCAGCAATATTTTATCTCTTAGAAGCTCAAAACTGATGTTCTTGATGTGTTTTAACTCAATTCCACAGGTCTCTATTAATAGACCTAGAAATAGACCTCCAACGGCCAGTTTTCAAAAGATATGTCATAAAATGACATCTTAAGACCCTATATATCCCATATACTCAAAATAGGTACGTTTCATTTAAAAATAATCTTTGGAAAACTCATTTTCATCCTTAAATCTTTTTCAATTTGAAATTTATCTAAATATGAAGTATTAAAGCACTTTAAGTAAAAGGAAAATTCAATTAAATGGACCAAATCGATATAGATCACCAAATATGTTATGTGTATTTGATTAAACCCCAAATTCCTCAAAAACCTTTCTTGGAATCATCAAAATCTAGATGATTTGGCCAAAAAATCAAAACAGTCAATATGTTGATAGAAACAGTCAGTTAACCGGCTCCTGCCCTTGGTAAACTACTGTGTGCCAAAGGATGAAATAGATGTTGGCTTTACAACCTGTTGGTTAACTGACCCACTTGGTCAGTTGAACAATAGAATCAGTAGCTTCTCCAAATTCTCCAATTTAGCTACTGTTTCATTCGGTTGACCGAATCGATTAGAGACATCAATCCTTTACTCATGTCAGTCACCGTTTCAATCAGTTGATTTGACCAATTAGGTCAGTATATCTCTATTTTTCCTACCAAAACACACTATTTTGATAATTCGACTGATCCCTTTTGCTGGTTGACCGAATTGACCCAAAAACTTAACATTTTATACTTTAAAATATATTTTTCACTTATGTCATTTATCAAAACCATTTCACATAAGGAACACATAAAAAATCTCATTTTATGATCTTAAACTTATCAATTCTTTCGAAGACACACAAACGATTAATTCATTTTAAGTGTCATACATAATCCTAATTCAGATTATATTAAGAGTATATAAGTAAAGAGTTGTTTTCACCTAGTTTTGTTCAACGTCTTCAAAACTCTTTATGTATGCATCATTACCAACTTGAACCCTTTATATTTTCTTCAATGCTTATTCTTCTTAATAAAAAAATAGAACTCTAAATATGAAACACTCAATAAAACTATTAGCTCCACCAAAAACATCAATGTTTAATTTATCATTATACGACGAGTTTTTTATGCTCGCGTATTGACTACTCTCAAGTATACGAGGTCCAGTTTTAATATAGTAGATCTTTAAGATCAGATATCGTTCCACAAGGACAGTGTGAATAATTGAATACCGCAATTTGCTTAGTCTTATATTATCCAGACGGTTCAAGAAATATTTTAAAATTAAACTAATTAAAACTAAGCTAAACTACAATTAGTGGGTTAATCCTAACTAAGTTGATTACCTAGGGATTGATTTCGTTCACTTAATACATGTTTGATTTTATTTAGTTAACAATAATGGAGTTTAGGTATCCGACAATCTTGGTTTGTAATCTCCACTGCCACCTCTCCTGAGTGTAAGACGGGAGAATACGCGACTTCGTGTCAATGAAGAGGTCCCCCTCAACGTCTTAACGACTCTAGGTCGTGTGAGTTTGGACCCAACGTCATCGATTGCACAGTCACTAATGCCCTCCCAGGTCGTTAGATCATAACGATGTGTTTACCCTAGTCTGAATCCAGGGTTACTGTCACACCCTACCGCAGGTACCCGTTACTCGAGGCCGGGCGTGACATCGACATGACGCTACTTGCCCAAACAACTAAATACATATAGATACACATAAATACATGCGCTATTGTAAATGTTATTATTAATTTTTTTTCAAAATATCTAAACCTTCCACGGTTCACATCTGACCGGCTTACCTCCAAAATGACCCTACCACCAGACTCTACCTAGTACCAGTAGTGGACCGACTCCTAGCCACGGTACCTAAAACCAATTTTTTTTTTATCTATGTACTGTCTTTATAATAAAAAATATTTTATGGATCAGGTATAAGAATTAAATATCACGTTTCAAAATATAGAATAATATAACCATGTACCATACAGAAATCTAGTTTCCCTGTCACCACTGAAATAAACCGATATATTTAAAATACCAAACCAAACATTTTAAATCAACCAATTCAAATATTTTGAATCCACCAATCCAGATATTTAAACCAACCAGTCCAAATGTTTTAAATTCACCAGACCAAATATTTTAACGTATAATAAAATACACCACACCTCCTGTCCTACTAGACATAGGATCGTTTTTACCTCACGATTGGGAGTTGTAACAATACCGTACCACCCGCCAAGTTTGTACTCCTGACAGGTCAAACCACTATGCAAGACTTTTCCTAGCAGGTAATCCACATCTCATAGGACATATCCTCCTAATGAGAAGAAAAAATCCACGTCTCATAGGTCGTATCCGTCTAACGAGAAGAAAATCTACATCTCGTAGGTCATATCTGTCTAGCAAGAAGAAAATCAACATGTCGTAGGTCATATCCGCCTAACGGGAAGAAAATCCACATCCCGTAGGTCATATCTCCCTAACGGGAAGAACATCCATATCTCGTAAGTCATATATGCCTAACGATAAGAAAATTCACATCTCGTAGGTCATATCCACCTAACAGGAAAAAACTATGGCATAGTCAGACCAAACATCACTCTCCACCTGAAACTAGGGATGGTCATGGGCCTAGGGGCCCGCTCAGCCCGGCCCTATTTGTTTAGGGCTTGGGCTCAAGGTTTGAGTCCATGGGCAGGGCTTAGGCTCAACCTTTGAGGCCCGACTAAATCTAGGGCCGGGCTTGGGCTCAAGCCAAAAATTTTAGGACCGGCCCGGCCCGACCCGAGTATTATTATATATATAAAATAAAATTAGGGTTGATTTCTCTGCCGTTTGTCTCTCAATCTCCTACCCCCATCGCGATTTCTCTCTCTTGCACTCCCTAACCCTCGTAGCTCAAGCTCCAACTATCCTTCTCGACGAAGCGGAGGCTCATCTCTCACCGACAATGACGACGACGACGACGACCATTCCCTCACTAGCGACGACGGAGGCTTATCGCTCGTAACGACGGCGGCGGCCCTTCTCCCTCTTTCTTTTTTCTCTTCGCCAGTCACCACTTCCCTCCCTCCCAGCCTTTGCTATCGCCTCGCCGCCGCCGTCAATCTCTATCTAGCTTGGCTTCATCGTCGATTGCTATCACTGTTGATATCTTGGCTTCCCTCCCTCCTAGCTGATGAAGCCTAGATCGAGCACCCAGACACGAGATCTACTACTGCTGATCCCTCAGCCATCAGATCCGCTACCCGACGACGTTGTTGATTGCTGCCCCGATGGAGTTTAGGTAATAAATTAGTTTGATTTTTGTTTATGCTTCGGTGATTTCTCGTTTCTGTTCATGCCTTGTTTCTCTGCAATTACATTGATGTTTAATTGAAATTAGTTGATTTTTCGGGGAAATTATGTTGTTTATTTCATATTTTCAGTTCATGATCCGATTGTTCAGTGTGGTGTTTATGTTTTGTTGGAAAAAACTATAGGGCCGGGCTTGGACTTTGATTTTTTGCTTAGGGCCGGGCTGGAGAATGATCATAGGGCCCGAGTATAGGGCCGGGCTAGGCTCGGGCCTAGCAGTTTCTTGTAATACCCAAGGCCAAGCCCGGCCCAGCCCGGCCCATGACCATCCCTACCTGAAATCGATTTGATCCAAAAATTGTTTTTTATCATATTTATAACCAATTTGTTCCAAAAATAATTTTTTCCACCTTTTAAAACCAACTTGATCCCAAAAATCATTTTCTACCTTTTAAACCAACTTGATCCATATAACTTGCAAAATCGTCTATTTTAAACAAACATATTTTCCAAAATTTATATGAAAATAAAATTTGTAAATTTTATATAGAAGACAGTACACTCACCTCGATTCCCGCACTATAGAAATTGTCATCGTCCCAAACCTATTGGGATGCTGGTGCCTGTGAACCTAACAACTATAGGCCTAAATTAATATTTTATTTAAATAACCTAATATGCAATGTAGGCCTTAAATTCTATATTTCCCATTCCCCAAATTTCATTAGGAAAAATTGTTATTTTCCTCATTCCGTTATGTTAATATTCACCGTACCACGATTATTAAAATTAATTATTCCAAAAATTATTGTATCAATTACAAAATTTAGTGCTAATAATTTAATTTGACGAAAATAAAAATTAACAATTAAAATATCAACCAATGGAATTGTTACTTGTTCCAAATCGCCCGCCGGCCGCGAAATGAACTTTTGGTTTTTATTTGGGTTGTTTGTGTAATTTAATTTTTTTCCTTTTTCCTTTTTTTTTTTTTTCTTCTTTCTTTTCTCTTCTTCTTTCCTTATTCACGTCTGCTTTTGTTTTCCACCTGCCCTCACTGCTGCCCCCACCGCCACAGAGGTCGTTTGGCAGTTTCTGTTCTGGTTCTGCTCTCAGCTAGCCGTCTCTCTCTCTCTCTCTCCTCACCAACTCCGACGAGCTCCCTCTTTCTCACACTAATTCTCACTCTCCGCCGGCCACTCTACGTCGACGCTCACCCATACACCACACACACTCGCCATCCGACCAAACAACACACACATGCACACAATCGTCCGATGATCGACGCACACAACCGACGACGACACACACCCACACACACATACACACAGTCGGCAAGAAAAACATAGCACACCCACACACATTCACAACTAACAAACAGAATACATACACACGCACACGTCGGCCGAACGACGGTGATGATCCCACACATACCCACATGATGAACTTGACGGCTCACACACATGCACCGAAACACACACACTTCAACGTCCACACCCATGCACATCGTCGGACCGAACAACATACCTACACACGATCACCGGTGAACTGTAACACTGCCACCGATGAGTTCCCTCGCCGATCACTGCTCTGATCACGCCCACACACCCACGACGGACAAACAGACAACACACCCACATGAAACACTCATAGCCAGACGACTCCCACATCTCCGACGATGGTGAACGAAAAACAGAACACACATACAGACACACACTGATCGACCGATCGAATTACTCCCAATCACCGAACGAACAACGACGCACACCGGCGACGACAACACGTACATACAATTCGCCGGACGAATGCACCCACACCGCCGACGATCACAAGACAGCACCGATGCTCAAATCTTCTATCTCTCTCTCTTCTTTGTTTCCTCGTTTCTTGTTTTGAGGGTGATGATCAAATTATGCATGGACGAATTTATATGCATGAATATGGTGGTGGTTCATGAACCCTTGCATTGCCACGTCAAAGGCCTTCTTTGTTTTGGTTTTTGTTTGGATTCCACTGTCGTAGTGAATGTATTGATGTGTGTGTGTGTGTGTGTGTGTATATATATATATATATATATATATATATAAAATAACCTTTTCCCAAATTTCACTAACCTCCCCTCAATTTTCCTTTAGGTTATTATTTAAACCCCTTTTGAATTTTAATATTCTTAAAATCCCAAATTCACCCCTTAAAATTTAAAATTGGATAATCAATGACACATTCTACCTCATTATTTTCTAAATGTTCTAAAATGAGACTAAAATCATGCACGTGCTAAAATTAAGGTCTTATAGTTACCTCTTCCGAGTGTCAAACCCCGTATTCTCAAATCCAACCCTAATACCTTAACAAGCATATTAAAGTTGTAATAAAATTATAAACACAATCAGATTTAAAAACAAACAACCGTTAAGGAAACATATATTTCATCAAACTAGTATTTACACAACTACATCAATCCCTAGCTAATATTTGTCTAATCTTACATGATATTGGCAATTAAAACATTAAACCAAGAGGGATTCATCATCGTTCACAATAAAACATTAATTTACAAAGAGAGAAATAAAGAAAGAAAGATCAAATCTTAAAGTGGAGTGGTCCACTTTTGCCGAAGATTGATCTACTAGTGTTTCCTCTTCTCCGGATGTTGAATGTCCTCTTTAAGCTCTTCCAAAATGGCCAAGAACCACCTCCTAAGGGTTAGGGACATTCTAAGATTCTTAATGGAAGTGTTAGGTGTAAGGTTTCAAAATATCTAAAAATATCTTCTTCTCTGTGCAGAGCTGACCGCCGTGGCGGTGGGTAAGTTGGTTAGCTCACTGCTACGGTTGTAAGATCATGTTGTGGTAGTGGGCCAAAATCTTAACTCTCTGATCTTTCACCACCGCGGCAGTGGGACTTTGTGCTGAAAAACCCCTTCTCTGCATTCTCATCGCCGCGGCGGTAGATCTTGGGCTCTTGAAACCTTGTTTTTTCATTATTTCTTTACCGTTTTCCCATCGTTTCGCTCGTTTCTCACTTGTTTGTGTCGCTACACCTGAATTACATAAAAACTAACAAAAACACAATTAAATATTACTAATTCACTTGAAAGCTACCAAATCTGGCTTAGAAGTATATAAGTTAGTTCAACATATCAATCATCGAAACCTTGGATTCAACAATATCCCTATTTTTCGGTGATGAAAAATAACTTTGATGTTTTCTCCAAAATATAATGTAACCACACTCCCCCTAAATCTAAGGACAGGTTCTTCAACGCTTCTTCTTCTTAATAAAAAACATGGGACTTTATCTAAAACACTCAATAAAACTATTAGTTCCACCAAAAATATCAACATTTAATTGATCATCAAAACTTTAGATTCAATAATCTCCTTTTTTTTTATGATGACAATTAACTTTAATGTTTTCTCCAAAATATTATGTAACCACGCTCTCCCTAGATCCGATGACCGTTTTTTCAACGTTTCTTCTTTTTAATAAAAAATATAGAACTATAAATCTGAAACACTCAATAAAACCATTAGTTCTACCAAAAATATTAATATTTAGTTGATCATCAAAACCTTGAATTCAACAATCTTTCCCTTCTTTATGATGACAATTAACTTTGATATTTCTCCAAAATATAATGTAACCACGCTTTCCCTAAATTCGAGGATAGGTATTTAAACTCATTTAAGCACAATTAATGAAAACATTAAAATTTAAAATTTAAAATTTCAACATAAGCACCACAAATTCTCCCCCTTAATAAATGCAATGCTTAAGCAAACAAATTCCTTAAACGTCAACTTCTCCCAAAATTTCAGCTCAAAAAGTGGGGGTGGAAGACCAAAAACGTCACTGCAGGCGTACATCATTATTCCTAGACATACCTAAACCTCGAATGATTTTCACAAATTAATCTTTGGCTAAAGATTTGGTAAAAATATCAACAATCTGATCAGAGGTATCAATATATTCAATAGATACATCATTTTTTTGAATGTGATCATGAATAAAATGATATCGAATCTCTATGTGCTTAGCTCATGAGTGTTGTATTAGATTCTTACTTAAGTAAATAGCACTTTTATTATCACAATATATAGGGACCAACCATACATATCCCAAAATCATATAATTGTTGCTTAATATATAGAATTTAAGCACAACAATTACCAGAAACCAAGGCATTTCCTAAAAAGCGACATGACCCGCTTGTGCTGTTACACTCAACTTTGCACCCGGCAAAATCGATGTCGGAATAACTAAATAAATTAAATTCTATCCCCCTAAAATACCAAAATCCTAGATCACTTATCCCTTTTAAATATCAAAAGATTCTCTTGACAGCTGTTAGATGCATTTTTTTCGCACAAGACTGAAATCTAACACACAAGCATACACTAAACATTATGTCATTTCTACTAGCAATAAGATATAATAAGTTACCAATCATACCTCGATACATTTTCTCATTAACGTTTTTGCCCGAATCATCTTTTTCTATTTTTGTAGTTGTTGTCATGTGAGTTTTGTACTCTTTACCTCTATCCAAGTCATATTTCTTTAGTAATTCCTTTGTGTACTTGGCTTAATTAATAAGGATCCCTTATTTGGTTTTCTTATATTGCAACCCAAGAAATAAGGTTAATTCTCCCATCATACTTATTTTAAAATCAACCTGCATAATCTTGGAAAACTCTTGACAACAATTCTCATTAGTAGATTCGAATATAATATCATCAACTTATATTTGTACTAATGGAATATCAAACTCGTTCTACTTGATAAACAATGTAGTATCACAAAAACCCAGTCAAAAACCATTTTCGATCAAATATCAGCTAAGCCTCTCATACCAAGCTCTAGGAGCTTGTTTGAGTCCATAAAAAACCTTCCGAAGTTTAAATACATGATCGAATAATTTATCATTCTCAAACCCCAGTGGTTGTTCGACATAAACTTCCTCTGATAGAATGTCATTCAAGAATGCACTCTTCACATCCATTTGATATAATTTAAAATTACGAGAACATGCAAAAGTCATAACATTCTATTAGCTTCTAATCTAACCACAGGAGCATACATCTTGTCATAATCAATTCTCTCTTCTTGATTATAACCATGTGCTACTAATCTTTCTTTATTTCTAATTACCATACTCATTTCATCCTTTTTATTATGATTAACCCATTTAGTATCAATGACATGATAAAAATCAGGTCTAGGAACTAGAGACCACACTTTATTGCACTCAAATTGAACTAATTCTTCTTGCATCACTGAGATTCAAGACTCATCAGTTAACGCCTGATTAACATTCTTATGCTAAATTTGAGATAAGAAGGCAAGATTAATTATATCCCTAAGAAAAAAATCTTGTACTTACACTTTTTTCAAAATTACCAATAATTTTTTTTATCAAATGTCCCGGCATTGTCTTTATAACTTGTGGTAAAGTTGTTTCTTCACCTTTTGACTCCTCATTCTTTGGACTTTGTGGCTAATTTCTTGTCTCAGCTCTTTGGTTTTGCTTTGTCAATGTACCTGCATCATCATCATCCAAAATCTTTCTCGACACAAGTGGGATCAGATACTTTATCATTCACGTACTTTAATGCAGGTAAGCCACGTACAAGACTTTTCTTAAACAAATTTGAAATCAACTCCATATTAGTATACCCAAGATGTCTATGCCATAACCAACTATTCTCAAATAATGCATTTAAACATGATAGATTTTGAGAAGAGAAATTATCAAATGAACGTGTATAAATATTTTCAAAACGTGATGCAACAAGTAATATGCAATTATCATATCCATTCTTAATAATGCATCAGTTATGATAAAAAATCACATTATAACCTTTATCACATAATTGACTAATACTAAGCAAATTATGTTTAAGACCATCTACAAATAGCATATATTCAAGAATAGTAGACCCATTACCAATATTACCTATACCGATAATTGTACCATATTCCTTGTCTCCAAAAGTCACATAACCTCCATCTTTAGGTGCCAAAGATGTGAATTTAGATTTGTCACCCGTCATGTGCCAAGAACAACCACTATCTCGGAATCATTTTTCCTTGGCAATTGATGCTTTCAGAATAACCTCAATCCCTTTGGCTATTAGGGAAAACATTATTACTTGATGTCCTGGAATCGGAATCATTCCATAGTTCTTTCATGGATATCTTTAATCTTGTTAATTTCCTTTTCGATCTATATTTGTTTCCACGAATAGCTAACTCATGGGTCATTAGGTTACCAATGAGTTCACCGATAATGTATTTAGTGAGATCCTTGGCTTTCTTATTTGCAGTCACTTTTGGTTCCCAAACTTTAGTCAATGATTTCAAAAAAAATTGTATTTTGTCCTCCATAGAATAAATCTCTCCGAGTTGAACAAGATTGTTGTAGATATTATTGAATCTCGTGTACATTTACCCATTCTGAACAGTTCAAATTGATGACTAAAGACATTAATATTGGACTGTTTCATTTGATTAGTCCCCTCATATGTGACTTGTAATGTATCCCATATTTCTTTAACCAATGCACAACTTGAAACCTTACTATATTCATTTTCATCTAAAAAACACAACATAATATTAATAACTTGAGAATTAATAGACAATTTATGTTTATCCAAGGAAGTCAATTATTCCTTCTTCTTAATCACTCCATTCTCTTTACAAATGTATAGACCATATTAATGGCTAGCCATGCATCATAAATAGTGGCTTGAAGAAATATGATCATTCTATTCATCCAAAATACATAGTTATCACTTGTGAAAAAAGGTGGACGGTGCAATGACTGTCTCTCACCTAGAGTACCTACGGGGTGCGCCATGTGATCTTTTAGCTAAGTTGTTAAACTAAATGATCTAACCAGCTTTGATACCAATTGTTAGCCCAAAGAGCTATCAAATAAGGGGTGAATGTGGTAGTTGCAAAATTTAAACAATTAAATCATTTAATCACAAATATTCAATTTCCCTAAATCAATTATTATCTTCTTTTGCAGTGAAAATATATTTAATTGTAAATGCACACCCAAACATATTATAGGGAAATAAATAGTGCATAACATGAAAATTTATCCTAGTTTGGCAAGTTACTCTTACCTACGTTCAGAGTCCTAAGCTTCACGGAGATTCACATTCCACTAAACCCCTTGATTCATTTCCCTGGTAGGAACTAAACTCTTATAATTCTCGATTATTTTCACATGTTCATAATTAACCTTTACAAACCAAGATTCTTTTCACAGGCTAAGAGTCAACCTACCACTATCTCACTTATCATTTTCACAGGTTTAGGATGAATCTCTACGATCACTCTTTAATTCAATTACATGATGAATCAAAACCTAGTTCTTTTAAGGAAAAAGAATAACCTAAGTTTTTTGCAGGACAAGATCAAACCCTAACCTTTTTTTACAGAAAAATGATTGAAACCCTAACTACCATGACTAGACACCGTCCTAAATGTGTCTAATCCTCTCAAACTCACGCATACAATAAATTTTAAGTTTCTTCTCATAAAGAGCTTCTACCACCTCAATATAAATATCTCAATTAATGGCTTTAATAATTACTATATGATAAATACAATGTGAGGCAAATTAAATTTGATTAAATAATAAAATGGGTAGCATAAAGTATGCATGTAATAAGATAATCAAGAAAAAAACCGTTTAAAAAATTTATAGGACTTTAAGTTCAACGATTTTCTAAGCAATTTATAACCAAAAAATCAATATATAAATCTTAAAAAACAAATAAAAAGACTTGAAAGGATCTCACCGGGAAATACCGAAGACTAAAATGATTTTTCAATTAGAAGTCAAATTGATGATGCAAATAGCAAGTGCTATCAAGAACTTTGAAGATAATCTCTCATAGAAATCTCAACAATTTTTTCACTCTCAGAAAAACTCAAAACTGATGTTCTTAAGGTGTTTTAACTCAATCCCGCATGTCTTTTTTAATAGACCTAAAACTAGACATCCAATAGCTAGCTTTCAAAATATATGCCATAAAATGACTTCCCAAGACCCCATATATGTCATATAGTCAAAATAGGTATGTTTTATTTAAAAATACTCTTGGAAAAACTCATTTTCATCCTTAAATTTTTTCTAATTTTAAATCCATCTAAATAAAAAGTATTAAAGCACTTTAATTAAAAGAATATTCAATTCCATGGACCAAATCAATAAGGAACACAAAATATGTCAAGTGTATTCGAATTAGACCCAAATCCCTAAAAAATCCCTCTTGGAATCATCAAAACTGAGATGATTTGGCCAAGAAACCAAAACAGTCAATATGTTGACTGAAACAATCGGTTGACCTGCTCCTATCCTCAGTCAATCACCTATACCAAAGAGTAAAATAATCATTGGCCTTACAACATATCAGTTGACCAACCTACTTGGTCGTTTAACCGATAGGATCGGTAGCTTCTCCAAATTCTCGAATTTAGCTTTTGTTTCATTCGGTTGACCGACCCAAATTCGTCGATTGACCAATCGATCAGAGACATCAATCCTTTACTTATTTCAGTCACTGTTTCAATTGGTTAGCCGAATTCTTCTGTCGGCTGATCGATTGGATTAGTATATCTCTATTTCTACTCTCAAAACACATTGTTTTGATAAGTCAACTAACCCCTTTTGTCGGTTGACCAAATTGACCAAAAAAATTGACATTACACATTTTTCACTTAGGTCACTTATCAAAACCATTTCCCATAAAGAACAAATAACAAATCTTATATTAGAATCTTAAACTTATCATTTCTTACTAAGACACACGAAAGATTAATTCATTTTAAGTATCGTGCATGATCCTAATTCGGGTTGCATTAAAAGTATATAAGTAAAGAGTTGTTTTCACTTAGTTTTTGTCAATGCCTTCAAAACTCTTTATTTCTGCATCATTCCAACTTGCACCCTTTATATTTTCTTCAAAGCCCTTTCTTCTTAATCAAAAATATGGAACTCTGAATCTGAAACGCTCAATAAAATCATTAGTTCAATCAAAAACATCAACATTTAATTGATCATCTAAACCTTGGATTCAACAAAAATATTTTACTTTATCTTGAAAAAACTTTTAAAAAAACTATTTAGAAACACACATACACACACATATAAGGGTTTCAACTCTAAAACAAAATATCTTTAAAGAAAACAATTTGTCTGGTGAAAAAAGGTTTGGAAACAAACTTTTCAAGAATCTTCCTAAGGAAGAACCTCTAAAAAAAATCATTCTTAAGAAGATAACGAAAATTTTGAAAGAGGTTCCTTCAGAAAGCAAAAAACAAGTTTCAAAAAATGTTTATTAAAGAGTAAGTCCAAAGCATTTTGAAATGTTTTTAAAGTTTTACAAAAACATTCTTTAGAAAAACTTCTTGAGGAAAATCAATTTTTGAGAAAGAACTTCTAAAGACAAATTTTGAAAGGGTTCCTTTGAAAGGAAAACATATTTCAAAAAAAAAAAATCAAAAACAAAATTATGAAGAATCTTGGAAATCATTTTTTTGAGAAAACTAAAAATTTTGGAAAGTTTTCTTTTGGAAAGGAAACAAGTTTTTAAGAAATACATTTTTTTTAATGAAAAAAAAAAGTGTAAAAGTACTTTTAAAATAAACCCCAGTTTTTTTGGAAAAGAAGTTTTATTTTCTCTCTTTTTCAGATTAAAACAAAAGTTTTTCTTTAGGAAGAACTTCTTTTTGTAAAACCCTTTTTTTTTTTTAAGGAAAAAAATAAAAGACAATATATTTACTGAAATTGAAATACATATATTTTTGTTAGTAGAACCTTAACTAGAAAACAAAAAAATTTCTAGAGAGGGCCACCCTTAAATCTCCATCTAAATTATCCATACAATCGAAAAATCTAAAATGGGGTATAAGGGGTCCTCCCTTATTCAGCCTTTTAGCTAAAGAGGTCTGAACTTATACAGTATATGTGTATGCGTGTGTGTGTGTGTGTGTGTGTGTGTAAAGAGAAAAAATGCAAAAAAATTAAAGCACGAAAAGGTGTAGAACAGAAAAATAAATAATGGTAAAGTAAAGTGAAGAAAGGCGCAATGCAGTAACGTAAATGACAAAAAAGTAAAGCGCGGAAATACGAAGAGAAGCAACGTAAATGACAGAAAAATAAAGCGCGAAAAAGAACAGAGCAGTAAAGTAAATGACAGAAAACTAAAGTGCAGAAAGGCACAGAGCAGTAGGGTAAATGACAGAAAAGTAAAAGCAAAAAATAAAATGCAAGGAAAAAAATTAATTGTGTTCTCTTGGAACTTTTCTTAGGTTTTTTGTCAATTTTTTTTTTTAGCAAAGCAAAGAAAAATGGTGTGAGAGGGTTAGGGAAGATTTACCTTACTTAGGGAATAAGTCTTTCCCAAATAGTTCCACCTTCTTTTTCTTTTTTATTTCTTCTTCTCCTTACTTCTCCTTGTTTTTTTCTTGTTTTGTTTTTCGACCTCTTCTGATGCGGGTTTTGAGAGCTTTTAGGGAGCTTCATTGAGAGTTTTAGAGAGAGCTTTTAGAGGGTGTTATACTTTGGATTCCAACAAACCCAAGAGAGCATTTAAATTTAGAGAGAGAGAATGAGTGATGTAGGTCTCTGTTCGGGGGTGAACAACCCCCTATTTATACTACTGGAGGGTCTCCACACTTAGGAGTGCGCAAAACCTCCTAATGGGATTTGAGGCTGATTGATTGGGGCTACCCCCTATTTCGTGTAATTTACATTATAGGACCCCTACTTATGGTATTGCATGTAGAATTTTTTTTCACAAAATCAAGTCATAAAACTTATAGTAATGACCTTAAGAACCTCAAGTTTTGCTATCCCCACCCCTGAGAAGCATCTGATACTTCGCCTTATTCCCGGGATGTGTGTGCATAACATTTTATATGTTTTATGCATTTTTTGCTTAATTGAGAATTTTTTTTTTTGTTTTTTTCTTACAATAGAAAGTTAATAACTATCCAAAATTTTATTGGAACATACAATTTCAACAAGTAAAATGTTTTTTGCTGTCAATTTGACAAAATCGGCGAAAACAAAAGTTTTTGGGGTCAAAGTGGAAAGTAAGTGTGTTTGGTAAAATTTCTTCAAATTAAAGGGTGAAAACCAAAATTAAAACATATTAAAAGTGATATCCATAGGAAAATCACTTTCAATTTAATCTTTTTGGCCCCAAAATAATTTTTAGAAAATTTAATTTTGACCTAAAACTTTTATTTAAGCCAGAATTTCATTAAATTATCGTTTTTTGCCTTTTTCTAGTTTTTTGACATTTTTCAATACTTAAACATATAATCTAAGGTGGAAATTCATCCCTCTAAGACAAAGATAGGAGATACAATCATTTTTGTTGGCCCAAAGAGCTATCCAAGATGGAAGGTGAAGTTGGTAGTTACAAAAATTTTAACAATTAATTCAACTACAAACAACCAATTTTCCTAAATGATTATTATCTTGTTAAGCAGCAGAAATGTGTTTAACTAAATGCACACCCAAATAAACAGAAAGATAACAATGCACTATACAACGATATATGATTGTTCGGTAAGTTACTCTTACCTACATCCAGTCCGCCAAGCTCCATGGATATTCGCAATCGACTAAACCCCAGATTCCTTTCACAGGTAGAAACCAAACCCTTATAAATTTTATACAGGTTAAAGACGAACCTAATTCTTTTTAAGACTCATAATCAAGGCCTAAATATCTTGATTCATTTCCCAAGCTCAGAATCAAACCCTAACAATCCTGATTCTTTTTATAGGCTCAAAATCAACCTTTACATACCTAATGTTTTTACAAGTTAAGAATCAACCTATCACTCTCTCACTTATCTTTTTTGCAGGCTTAGGTAGAATCTTTACAATCACACTTAATTCAATTACAGGAAGCATCAAAATCTAATTCTTTTTAAGGAAAAAAAATAACCTAAACTTTTTACAGGATAAAGATCAAACCCTAATATTTTTCACATGAAAAAGATTACAACCCTAGCTACCTAATTAGACATCGACCCAAACGTGTCTAATCCACTCAAACTCGCAAATACAAAAAAGTTAAGTTTCTTCTCATAAGGAACTTCTACTACCTCAATACAAATATAATCGTTTAATAGCTCGAATAAAAACTACGTGATAGATACAACATGACGCAAATAAATCTAATTATAAAAATAATCAGGTAGCACACAAATAGCATGTAATCAGATAATCAATAAAAATTATTTCAAAGATTTTTCACGAATTAAGTTCAAAAATGATTTTTCTAATATCTCTTAACCAAGTAATGAATTGTAAATAATCTTATAAATCAATAAATAGAGGTTGGACGGTGTTGTCCCAATGAGCTACCCAAGAGGGGGTGAATTAAGTAGTTATAAAACTTTAAGCAATTTAAATCTTTCAACACTTAATTTATTAAATTATCAATTTATCCTAAATTAATTATTATCTTCGTTACACAGCGGATAAGTGTTAAATTCTAGGTGCACACCCAAACAAAATAAAAATAAAGTAAATAATATAGCACACCAATCTTTACAATTCACTCAATTCAATTCAGGAAGAATCACAACCTAATTCTTTTCAAGGGAAAATAATAACCTAACCTTTTTATACCTTAGGCAAAGATCAAACCTCAACATTTTTCCTAGAAAGGTTTGAAACCCTAGGGATATAAAACTAGATGTGTTATATCTTTAATATATTCAAATCCCCACAATATCTCCTCTAGATTTACCAAAAAATTACTCTTAACGGTTAGTATTTGATTAGATCCTTAAAATTCTCAAAATCTCAACCACACAGTCGATTGATCAAACTCCTACCCATCGGTTGACCGATCAATACAGTGTGTAACATAGGCCATTTCCTCAAACGGCAATCGGTTGACCGAACCCTTCAGAGTTAGTTGACCGAACAATTCATGATGTATTTTTAGGCCAAAATCGAGCCATAGTCAGTTGACCAATCGATTCAAAGAGTTGGTTGACCAATGTTTCCTACTCAGTTGACTGATCAATTCAGAGAGTTCCCATTTTTCCAGCCTACAGCAATCGATTGGTCGATCCTCTATTGTTCAGTTGATCGAACAATGTTGGATACCCTCTTTTCTCGACTTGTTTCAACTCCAAATTTCATCGTTTAATCCTATTACCCGATTGCTTTTCTTAGTTAACACAATTGACCCTAATATTCAATTTTAAATACTAATCTTACTTAGGTCAATTTTCACTTTCTAATTTCACATTAGAGTAAATATTTGATTACTAATTAGGATCCTAAACTTTATCAAACTAAACACACAAGAATATAATTCTTTAATTTGTGTCGTGTGTGATTCTAATTCAGAATACATTAAGTGTATAAGAGTGTTTGCGTTGTTTTCACCTAATTTCTTCGGAATCTTCAACACTTTTCACTTCTTCAACATCCATCTTCGCATTCTTAATAATTTCTTCATGATTTGGAACTCTTATACTGAAATACTCCATAAACACATTAGTTTTACCAAAAATATCAACCCTTAATTGTCCATCAAAACCTCGGGATCAACAGAAAGATCTCACCAGGATTCACTAAAAGCAAGAATTATTTCACAAAAAGCAACGCAAGCCAGTGACACAAATCGGTGACACAAACAATGAGCACTTGAGGTCAAGAACTTGAATAATAATCTCTCTTAGAAATCTCAGCAATAATCTTACTCATAGAAAGCTCAAAACTAAGTGTTCTTGATGTATTTATACCTAATCCCGCAAGCCTCTATAAATAGACCTAGAACTAGACCTCCAACAGCTAGTTTGCAAAAAATATATCATTAAATAACATTCTAAGACCCCATATATCACATATATTCAAAACATATATGTTTCATTAAAAAATACTCTTGGAAAAATTGATTTTGGTCCTTAAAACTTTTTCAATTCGAAATCCATCAAAATAGGAAGTATTAAATCACTTTAATTAAAAGAATATTTAATTAAATGAACCAATTAAATAAAAATCATTAAATATAACATGTATATCTCAAATATACTTGAATCCCTTGAAAACCTCCCTTGAAATCATCAAAAAATGAGATGATTTGACCAAGAAACCGAATCAGTCAAAATTTTAATTGGGCACATCAGTTGACCGCCCTACATCATCGGTCGACCGCCCGTTTCCAACAACCAGAACTAGTCATTGCCTTGCACCTAGTTAGTTGACCAACCTCCATGGTCGGTTGACTGTTTTCATCGATTGACCAATTCTCTCTATCGGTTGACCGAATAGAACAGTATGCCTCCCATTCCATTTTTAAAACACATTGTTTTGATTAGTCGATCGACCCCTTTTGTTGGTTGGCCGAATTGACCCCAAAACTCATCATTTTATGCATTAAAACCCAATTTTTACTTAGGTCATTAACCAAAACCATTTCACATACTTAGAAAATTATAAAACACACTTCAAACACATAAATTAACCATGGAATATATAAGATTAATTCATTTTAAAGTGTCATGCATGATCCTATTTCAGGTTGCATTAAGAGTATATAAGTAAAGAGTTGTTTTCACCTAATTGTCTTCAATGTTTTCAAAACTCTTCACGTCTTCATCATTTCCATTTTCCACCCTTTACATTTTTGTTTACGATTCCTCTTCAATAATTCATTTTCTTCATTTCATGGAACAATAAATCTAAAACCACTTCTTAAAAATATTAGTCCCACAAAAACATCAACACTTAATTGTTCATCAAAACATTAGATTCAACAATTTTGTTCCGCGGAGAACGAAAGAAAAATGGACCTATCTTAGGGTAGTCCAGGTTGGCCTTTGACATGGAATGAAAAGAAAATGGTGTTTTCCAAGACAGCCTAGAAATCACTGGAAGCAGTAAAGACAGTGTTCCAAGGTTGCCCAGAATTATTGAAAGCAAATAGCAATTCTCCTCGATAGCTAAGAGATTACCGAAAGCAAGTAAATACGTGATCTAGGATCCCTTGTAAATCATTGAACGCAAGTAAATTGGTGACATAGGGTAACCTATAAATCACTAAAAGTAAGTAGTTAGTGATCCAGGGTAGCCTAGAAATTACCGAAAGTAAGTAAATTAGATAGTGATCTAGGGTAGCTTGTGAATCACTGAAAGCAAGTAATTTAGATGATGATTGGTAGCGGAATATTACGTCGCTACTTTCACCACAAGTGTACGGGTCAAGTTTTAGTAGAGTGGAAAGAGTAGGGGTTATCGTATCCGCAGGGATTGGATTAGATTGCCACTAAGTACCGCAATTGTTATAACCTAACTTTATCTAGGCGACTCAAATGTAGTTTTTGTTAATAAAATATACTAAACTAAATTAATTACTATAATACTAATATACTAATATTGACGTTTAAGGGAGTAACTTGTCTAGGGATTAACTTCGTTCATTTAAACTCGTTCGATTCAATCTAGTTTACATTAACGGCATTCACACTATCCGACAATCTAGGTATTGAAATCTCACTCACTACCTCTCCCGAGTATAAAGTGAATGAATATGTGACTTCGCGTCAACACTGAAGTCCCCATCTAGCGTCTATATGACACTTAATCACATGAGTCCCACCCCAACCTCACAGATTGCATACTTTCTAACGCCCTCCCAAGCATTAGATCGTCACATTGTGTTTAAACCCTAGTGTGAATCCAGGGTTACATATCCCGAGTGTCAAACCCCGTATTCTCAATATATTTTAACAAGCATATAAAATTGGAAGAATGGTAAACACAATCGAATAGGCAAGAACAACTGATAATGAAATAAAGATTAAACAAATTACGTTTTCATACACGAATCGCTCCCTAGACAACATATGATTAGTTTATCTTGGCCATAACCACATATACAACAATATATAAGCTAAACATATACAAAACTATCAACCAAAACTAAGAAATAAAGAGAAACTAGGAGACTAGCCGTTAACCAAAGAACCGACGCTAAAACCGCTCTGAGATCATTTTCTCTTCTTGACTTTGTGATCTTCTCTTGGTTGATAGGGTTTGGAGCTCTCAAGACACTTCCAAAAAATGTCCTCATAGGTGTGGGAGAGAATAAAATATAAATGGGATAAAAAAAACATCAACCAAATATCCCAAAAAAAATCTAAAATATCTAGTGTCGGACCGCTGCAGCAGTGAGAAGTTAGTAGGCATTCTGCTGGATGACCGCTGCAGCGATATAAGGGCAAAAGGTTTCTATTTTATTGATTGCTACAGCAGTGGTTTCACCACTATAGCGGTGGGCCTGCAATCCTGAACTTTTCTTCTTTGCTCTTTTTCCACCGTCCTTCTACTGACATTCCACCGATTTACTCGATCATGAACCGTTTTCGTCCATTTTCGTCCCAAACACCTGATTTATAACAAAACAAATAAAAATATATTAAAACACTATAATATTACTCGAAAACTACCAAAATTGATTTGGAAATAAATAGATAAATTTCACCTATCAAATACTCCAAACTTAGAATTTTGTTAGTCCTCAAGCAAAACACTCACACTAAAAAAAAAAAAAAAAAAAAAAACAACGAAATAACTAACACAAAAACTAAATATGAATAAAAACACAAACTACCTAAACATAACGACATGCGAGTTTTCAAATTCAACTATACCGACCAAAATGTTTTCCCTCAACGGCCCCCAATAATATCGAGTTCAGGAGTAAAACACACCATGTGGTGTTCTAGAATTTCAACATTCAATAAAGGAAAAATCCATTCTAGATCCTACTCAAGTGTATGTGCGAAAACTCAATAATATAACTATCCAACGACCAGATTGGATTATCCACCAACGAAGCTCACGACTTATACCATAAAGGATTAGGATATCCATATGCCTGATTGAGTTCCACTCTCTACTAATGTAGGCTTGGAAATTCAAAAAGATCAATAGGACTTGGTTTGATTTTTGGAAAATGGCCAAGGGTATATCGAGAATATAAAACAGGTTAATGTCATTAACTCAACGATACCCAGGGCACAATGCTTGGCACACAATCACACTCGAACCCCCATAGATAAATTCGAAACAACCCTGAACATTCATTTAAGAACTTCGTACTTCACTTGTCAAAAGAAACTATAATAGAACTATATTTACATTTTTGTTTTAAAAAAAAAAAAAAAAAAACCACACCCCCAAACTTATTCAATTATTATAATTTACGGGTGTGGTTAAAATGAAAGAAAAATGACAAGTGAGTACTTGAATACCGAACCAATGAAAAGTTCACCCAAAACCCAATCGTTCACTTCAAGTAGGATAAACGAATGCTAACTTGATTTCGCTCAAATTGTGTCTTCGGTTTAGTGACTTAGGTTTGGAAAAAGTTTTATAGGCCAGCATATTTGTTAAGTGTTCAGAATTGAAATGGCTTATGGGTTTCAACAGGGTAACGAGGGATAAAATATATTGCATGGTAAGCTTCAAAGGATCAAGCGATAAAATGAATGCCTAAATCATGCCCAATCATGTTCTAGAATCCCTTAAAGTGTCATGAATTTGGCTAATGAATAGTTGACCTCAAATCAATTGGATAGCTATACATTGAGTCTACATGCTCGTGCAAATTAAGATCCACAATAACTTTTACCGAAACGAAAATGTCAAGCACACAAAACACACATGAATGGGAATTACCCTTGACCTCGATAAACAATACACATACTAACACTAAACAAACATCCATACAATTAAACAACAATTAAACTTAAAGTACTTAACTAACAATAAGAAAACATACTAGCATACTACACATCAGCCCCAAACTTAAAATAGGCAATGTCCACACTGACCCAACATCGATCTCAACAATTGAAATAAAGCATGACGGCAAAAGGGGTTTAGAACACGTACCTGGGAGGTGAGACAATCTCGCCTCCGAATGAAGTCGGCGGTAATGATATAATTTATTTTGAAACTTGGGTTGCCTTCTAAGAAGCTCTTGATTTATTATCATCAGCTTGAAATGGAGAAGGGCTCGTCAAAGAGTGGATTTCGCCCATAGTATGTGTCATACAACACAACATAGGTCTTAGTTCAGAACGTTCTCAAGCTTGGCGAGATGTGGCATTGCTTGGCTCGAACTCTCAACAAGACTCGTCTCCATCTCATATGCTCGGTTGGCCTGAATGAATGTTGCAAATAGCGGTGGAGGATAATTAAGCCACATTGGATCCTCATAGATATGATCGTCTTGGATCGATGGCGGTATCAATAGTTGGATCTCAAATGGTGAAGAATCATAATCGTTGATCCATGCTTGGGTTTTCGTCTCATTCGAATCATTGTCATAGCATGAACCCAAGTTCTTCCCGCTCGTATTTGGTTCCTCCTCATGGCTTTCACAAGAGGATTTGGCTTGTGCGTCTCTCAGTGACACTTCTTCTAACTCGCTCTCAATAAAGAAAATAAGCTGACCGATTTGAGTCTCAAGAGACTTTATGGTCTCATCAATTTCAGTTGAGGTCGTATCAATAGTATCAAGACGAACCTCATACTTATTGAGACGATCATTTATCTCCCTCCAGAAAACCTGAGTCTCTCTCATAAATTCAACGAACATAGTTTCCAAGGCTGAGAAAGACTCCATATATTGGTCTGAGGTATCAATCCATGGCGTCGAAATGGTGAAACTATCCCCCGAACTTTAGTAGCTTGTTGAATAATTCCAACAGTGATAGTCAAACTCCACCATGTCTTCCAACAACCAATAGGTTTCATCCGTTGTTAGTTGGTCAAAAAAGGTGGTACCGTTTCCTCTTTCCACCCAATTTCTTATTATGGCTAGTAACCCGTCGAGGAAGTTCAGTAGTTGACACTCCCTCGGGAAACGATGATTTGGGAACCGAGATAAAAACTCCTTGCATCTATCCCAAGCACAATAAAATGGTTCACAATCTCGTTGAAAGAAATGCAATAACACTTGTTGATCTAACATCTTCAAGTACCTTGCAAGACAAAACAAAACTACAAACAAAAATTATAAACAAAATAAATAGCTAAATTAAAATCAAGTTACTTACTCACAATATCAACAACAATCCAAAAACCAATCCCCGGCAACGGCGCCAAAAACTTGGTAGCAGAATATTACGTCACTACTTTCACTGCAAGTGTACGGGTCAAGTTTTAGTAGAGTGAGAAGAGTAAGGGTTGTCGTATCCACAGGGATTGGATTAGATCATCGCTAAGTACCGCAATTGTCATAACCTAACTTTATCTAGGCGATTTAAATGTAGTTTTTGTTAATAAAATATACTAAACTAAATTAGGTACTATAATACTAATATACTAATATTGAGGTTTAAGGGAGTAAATTGTCTAGGGATTAACTTCGTTCATTTAAATGCGTTCATTTCAATCTAATTTACATTAACGGCATTCACACTTTCCGACAATCTAGGTATCGAAATCTAACTCACTACCTCTCCTGAGTGTAAAGTGAATGAATATGTGACTTCGCGTCAACGCCAAAGTCCCTCTCTAACTTTTATACGACACTTGGTCATATGAGTCTCACCCCAACCTCATGGATTGCATACTTTCTAACGCCCTCTCGAGTTATTAGATCATCACGTTGTGTTTAAACCCTAGTCCGAATCTGGGGTTACCTCTCCCGAGTGTCAAACCCCGTATTCTCAATATATCTTAACAAGTATATAAAAGTGGAAGAACGATAAACACAATCGAATAGGCAAAAACAACCGATAACGAAACAAAAATTAAACAAATGACGTTTTTATACACGAATCGCTCCCTAGACAATATATGTTTAGTTTCTCATGGACATAACCACATATACAACAATATACAAGCTAAACATATACAAAAACTATCAACCAAAACTAAGAAATAAAGAGAAAAATAAGGAGACTAGCTGTTATCTGAAGAACCGATGCTAAAACTGCTCCAAGATCGTTTCCTCCTCTTAACTTTGTGATCTTCTCTTGGTTGATAGGGTTTGGAGTCATAGGTGTAGGAGAAAAGAAGATATAAATGGGATAAAAAATATCAACAAAATATCCCAAAAAATCTAAAATATCTAAAATATCTGGTGTCAGACCGCTGCAACGGTGAGAAGTCAGTAGGGATTTTGCTGGATGACCGCTGCAGTAGTGGAGGCCATCGCTACAGTGGTGGAGGCCATCGCTGCACCAGTGGAAGGGTAGAAGATTTTGTTTTATTGATTGCTGCAACGGTGGTTTCACCGCTGCAGCGATGGGCCTGCAATCCTGAACTTGTCTTCTTTGCTCTTTTTTCACCGTTCTTCCACCAACATTCTACCAATTTACTTAATTATGAATTTGTTTCATCTCTTTTAGTCCCAAACACCTAATTTATAACAAAACAAATAAAAACATATTAAAACACTATAATAATACTCGAAAACTACCAAAATCAATTTGGGAATAAATAGATAAATTCCACCTATCAATGATTTTAGGTAGCTTGGAAATCACCGAAAGAAAATAACAATTCCTATCCATAGGGTCAGGAACCAAATCTAAGGAAGGTCGGAAAATGAATTCTAGAGGTATACGCCGCAGCGTAGGGAGCGAAGAATGTTGACCATCAATATCTCCTAAATTAGGTCAAACCCAACCAGGTGTTTTCTACATATCTTAGCCACGCCAAGTGATGAGAATCAATGAGCACTATTAAAGGATCCATTGCAAGTACCAGTTGGGCCTATTACTAGGGCATGATCCCAAGGATTCAAAGAAGAACTTAATTGATTAATTCAAAATATTTAGGCTGAGTCCAAATCTGGTCAAATTTTTTGGTATCCTAATTTTTTTTTGTTCTTGATTGAATTATATCATCAAATCTAGTCTGACATTGTTTAAAGTTCTATGAGATTTTTGTTCTAATCAAATCAAGTCAAATTTCGATCGAAAACGCAATGCATTTTCACCACTAGTCAAATCTCCTTTTTTTTTTTTTTTTTAAGTTATTGCTTTTCAAAAAGAAAAATAAAATAAAAATAAAAAATCCAGCAGCTATATAGAGATTTAAATTCTTCTTGTTCTATTTCATAAACTTATCTCTTGTGTTCTTCTTGTTCACCTTTCTTTTCTCCTAAATCTCATTCTAAGTGAATCAATTTGTTGAGTTTGGATTGTCAAGAGAAATTTATGATTGAGGCTGGTTAAGTTTAATAAAAAGCTAAAAGAGTAAATTAAATAGTGGAAAAAGGTAAAAGAGTGTGAGCTCATAGGATGGCAAAAATCGAATTTGAGTGAAACACGAGTGTGAGTGTCATTAATCTTGAGGGAAACATGTGAGGGAGTGTTTACAAGGTGTACTAAATTTGTTTTGTAGGTTATTAAACGTGTCTCAAGAAACAAACAATGGTTCGTCTGATGAATCACTGGAGGCGATAGACTTTAAACTCTTCTTCAAGTCCTTGAAGCAAAAGTTTGAACGGTTAAACTCGCGGTTTGATGAAATACATGAGTGACTAGACAAAGTTGAGTCTAGTTCACAAAGGGAGTAGCCACCTAGAGATCCTAATGTGCAACAAAGTGAGAGGAATCAACCTAGGTATGAATATGAAGATGATTATAAGGATGACCTAGATGAAGAGGATCAGATCTATAATACAAGCTTGGGCAGATTTGGGCGTGGATATGGGAATAAAGAAGGTAGGTATGGGAAGCGGATTAATAATAACTTGGGAAGTATCAAGATGAATATATCATCGTTCTAAGGGAAAAATGACCTCGAAGCATACTTGCAGTGAGAGAAAAAAGTGGAGTTGATCTTTGAGTACCACAATTACTCCAAGGAGAAAAAAGTAAAACTCATTGTAATAAAATTTCTTGACTAAGATATAATATGGTGGGATCAACTCGTGATGAACAGAAGGAGAAACCATGATAGGCCTACTATGATATGGGCAAAAATAAAGGCCATCATAAGGAGGCGGTTTGTTCCATGTCACTACTGTAGGGACTTGTACCAGAAGTTACAAAGGCTATCAAAGCGTGGATGATTACTACAAAGAGATGAAGATTGCCATAATCTGGGCTGATGTCATGAAGGATAGAGAAGCTATCATGGTAAGCTTCTTGAACAGGCTGAATTCGAAAATTGTCAATGTGGTAGAGTTGGAGGACATAGTGTAAATGGAAATAATAGAAGGAGAGATGAAGGGGTTGTCTTAGAGTCCAAAATCAAACCACCTAAAATGAGAGATGACATTCCCAAAGCCTACAAAGGTAAAACTGAAACTCAAACTTGTAACCATGATACTAAATATTTTCGTTGTTTGGGAATAGGTCACATAGATTCACAATGCCCAAATAAAAGGACCATAATAGTATGTGTTAATGGAGAGGTGGAAACCAAAAGAGAGAGCAATGATGACTAAATGCCACCGCATGGGGACATTTTTTACGGTGATGTGGAGTACCCGGTGGAGGGTGAGTTACTTGTGGCTAGCCGTGCTCTAACTTCTCAAGTCGCAGAGGATGGCATGGAACATCACAAAGAGAATATTTTGCATACTAGATGTCACGTCAACAACAAGGAATATGCGGACGTGTTTTTGAATGATGTGACTAGCAAACTGTCTCCTATTAGAGGGATCGAGCATCATATCAATTTTGTGCTTGGTGCTACTTGTGCCTAAGAGGAATGGAACTTGGTGAATGTGTGTTGATTATTGAGCTATTAACAACATTATGGTGAATATTCGAAGACAAATCTTTTTTAAGAGATGAGGAATGATGAAAATAAACGAGCATCATCAAAGGATCTGTTGCATATGCCAGTTAGGTTTATTACAGGGGTAAGATCCAAAAGATTCAAAGAATTACTTAATGAATTAAGTTAAGATATTTGGGCTGAGTCTAAAATGGTGAAGGCTAAATTAGGCCCAAATGATTATCAGGGCCTAGTTCACCTCATCAAGGCAAGCGAATGGGCTTAAAACGTAAACCTGAATGGGCCTAGGATGAGACCCATGAATTTTGGATTATTTATTTTATTAATTATTCTTTTAATTTTATTTTAGGCCATTTATTGGCTAATTTGTAAGGCATTAATGCCAAGTAGTCCTTTCCTTTTTAAACCAGGAATAGTTAGGAAGTTTCTTTATTTCTTTAACTTGTCTTCCACATTGCTAGGGATTCTCCTAGATATGTGGCAATCTATTTTGATAGAGTTATCTAGGATTCTCTTAACTGCCTATTTAAGAGATATTGTAGTCTTGAGAAAACACAACTTTGATATTAATTAATATAATTAAGAGGATTTTTCTCTTTAAGTTCTTTAGAGAACTTTTATGAACTTATCAATCTTTATATCTTTGGTTCATGATTCTTTATAATCATTGGGTCAAGATCGTTTCTTATACCTTTTATTCACATTTTGTTCATAAACGTTGGGTGAAGATAATATATCCAAACTTTCGTATTTTTATTTTGTTATAAATCTGAGTTTAGTTTTATCATTCGTAAAGAAACCCTAATTTGGTTTCGGATCTCACTAATTCTTGGTGAGGTTCACATCACCATAAATTAGGTCAAATGTAGTTTAACAAGTCCTACCATAAAAGTCTAGTAACAAATCTCTAAGGAATGTCAACTGACTAGTCCTAGAGGTGATACGCTGCAGCGTAAGGGCAAAAAATATTGATCAACAACATCTCCTAAGTTTAATCGAACCCAACCAGGGGTTTTCTATATATCTTAGAATAGCTAAAAATCAGGTCAAACGTAGTTTGGCAGTAAAAATTGGTGTTCGAGGGTTAGCCCAAAAATCACAGTAGCACGCAATATAGAAAATGATCCAAGGTACCGTGAAGGTCACCAAAGACAAGTAATTTTGATGGTGATCCAGGATAGATTGGAAATCACTGAAGGAAAATAATTCAGATGGTGATCCAGGGCTACTTAAAAATCACCAAAGCCAGGTAATTTATATGGTAATTCAGGGGTAGCCTAAAAATCACTGAAGGTAGGTAATTTAGATGGTTATCCATGGTTAGCCAGGAATGCACCGAAAGTAGGTAATTTAGATGGTGATCCATGGTAGTCTGGAAATCACTAAAGCATGGAATTTAGATTGTGATCCAGGGTAGCCTGGGAATCACCAAATCATGGAGTTTAGATGGTGATCTAGGATTAGCCCAGAAATCATTGAAAGAAGTAAACATTGTTCCAGTATAACCTGGAACTATTGATATCAATAAAACGTCGTACGAGAGGGCGGAGAATATTGATCATTAATATCTCCTATGTTTGACGGGACCCACCCAGGGGTTTCCTACATATCTTAGGATAGCTAACAATCAGGTCAAATGTAGTTTGACAACATTTAAAAATTTTAAACAATAATGTAAATCAAGAATAAGTGGAAAAATGTTATGGGTTAAAGAAATCAATTTCGGGGGGTGTCATCTCAATCCAAGACCAAAAACGACAAAGATGGTTCTCAGAGAGTAACCAAAAAGAAACTTAATATTTAGTAATGTGAAGTTTCAGGGTAGCGTCCCCACTTAGGACTGCCGAAAAAGGCTAAAGAACTTCTCGAATGAAGTTAATTCATATAAAATGTGCCATCGTCCAAGACTAGTAGCATGAACTTCTCAAAGGAAGCTAATCAATGAATTAATTTTCCCTAGACTAAGGCTGGGATAAATCAAGAAAAAGAATCTCAGAAGAGAAACCTGATATAATGTGCCCTAGGTTGGGGTAAAGGAATTCATCCTGAAGAATTTATGAAAATATGATAGAACTCACATGGGCTGACTACATATTGCGAATCAAGTGTTTAGGTTGAAAAACATTTTAAGACAGTAAAACTTTATAGCTTAAAATGTGACCAAACTCACTTGGGTTGTCTACATGTCCTGAATTTTAGGTCAGGAAAGAGGTTAGGACATAGTTTTGGACCAACGAAGATTATTTAAATGAATGACCGAACCCACATGGGTTGCCTAGGTATGTTGAGCTAGTTTAGGAATCAAGTTGAAACCTAGTTTGCCCAAACTAATGATTTTGTTTAAATGATCAAAAGAACCCACATGGTTTTCCTATATATCTTAATTTTTTAGGTCAAGAATTAGGTCTAAATGTAGTTCATCCAAAAAAAAAATTTAGGCAAGGCATCCCAGTCTAATACTAGGGACGAAGATGAATGCCAACTTTTGTAAGAGAATCCGAATAGGGTAAAATGTGCTTGAATCTCTGACTAGGGCGGTGAATGGATAAGTTTCGCTTGGAATCAAAATTAAGTACATCTTGGTATAAGGCTGGGAATAAGATAGGTGTAAAATATTCCCCAACCTGCGGAAGAAAAAATGGAATAGTCACTATAAAAGAAGATAATCCAATAAACCCTAGAATTAACTAGGGGTGATGAAAAATGAACTCAAAATAAAGGTGGAAATCTTTGAATGCACCTGCCAACGCCCTGCCAGTGTGGAAAAGCAAGGGTTCTTCAAGGAGAACCTACCTTTAGGAATTCACCCACTGGGGTAAAATTCAAGCTATCTAATTCGACATTAATCTAGGATAGAATCGGTTGAAATAATTACCTGCAACACAAAGGCTCGTAGATTGATATTAGGAATTCAAGGGTAAGCCCTCTCTATCTTTTCCAATTGTTACCTCGAGTACTTCCATTTTGAATGTTGATGCTTAGTTAGTCATGTATGTTTTTCCGCATTTTAAGAATCAAACGATGTTAGAAGAAACAAAGTCATATCTCCCCTATTTGTCTTGTCACCTAGACGGTATTTGCCAACTCTCGTCTGAGAAGCCGGCAGATCTCCATCTATTACTAGACTCTCCTTTCGACTGTAGGCTCCATTATGGAGACAAAACCATAGCACACCAAGTTTGTCCCGAAATTATCTCTTAACATCGTATTCTTGGGTTGCTTCGAAGGCATGATAATTTCCAGGACCTTAGCTAGCTATCAAAATCTGGTGTCAGAATTGAGGATCGAAGCTTAGTGGAGGGTGTTGACCTTTGATTCTTTCTTTTTAAAAATTTAGTGGTGACAGTGTGCGTCTACGGAGCAAATTTTTCTTGTGAAGTGATATTCTAGATTTTTTTTTCGCTTTTTCCCCTATCTGTTTGTCTTTCATCCTTTCTACTATCTGCATTGAAATGTTAGTCATGAAAGAAAAATAACATATAGATAATCATAAATTATGAATTATTAAGCAAGGGCTTGTGTAATCGTGCTATATTTACACTTTTTGAAATACTTTTTTTTTTGGAGTACAATCTCGGACTTCGTCATTTATTGGAGGTTTATAGATTTCTAGAAACTTCTAATATTTATTCCTTAAAAACTTGAAACATTCTGAATTACCAGTGGAATTCTTTGATTTCTCAGTCCAAATTTCAGAATTGTTGCCTTAAGGAGAACCCAAAAACTTCTTCAGATGACGGCAAAGTGACCAAAATTCAATTCCTCTTTTTTTTCCCCTCTTCTTTATATATATATTTTTCATTTTTCATTTTCTCTATTAGCAACCTTTTGGATTTTCACTAAGATCGACTTCCATATTTTTGCACCTCAGCGCCTTTTCGAGTTTTCACTAGGTCGGTGGTTTTGTACCTTGCTATGATCGGGTTTTTTTTCATGGTGCCCTTTAGGGCTTTCATCACGTCCTCAGGTACACATTTCTAACCCTCTTTTGCCCTCACTATCTTCAGGTCGTCAATCCGGGTTTATTTGACTATTTTTTCCTTTTTTAGGGTTAAAACTTCTTAACCGCATCAGAATTGATGGCCTCGAGGAACTCTTATCCATCTATCTCTTGAAGTATTAAGGATCAATTCCCTAGGACCTTCTTGAGGACAAATGGTCCTTTCCAATTCGGTGCGAATTTTCCCTTGGATTTTTTCTTGGAACAGAAAGATTTTCTTTAGTACCAACTTACCCAAATTATAGATTCGTGGACAAACCTTCTTGTTGTAAGCTTTTCCCATCCTCTGCCGATAACACAGCCCTTGGGAAATAGCATTGTGTCTCTTCTCATGTATTAGGCATAACTAATTGAGCCTTTATTGTACCCATTCGGCTTTGCCCAAATCAACTTCTGTCGAAATTTGAATAGAGATGATCTCTACTTCTACTAGGATTACTGCTTTTATTCTGTACACAAGTAAGTACGGAGTGGCTCTAGTTAAGGTTTGGACTGACATTCGATAATCTATCAAGGTGAATGGAAACATCTCATCCCATTCTTTACTATTATCGATCATCTTCCTCCGTATCTTATTGATATTCTTATTAGCAGCCTCTACTAATTTGTTCATCTTGGGATGGTAGAGTGTAGAATTTTTGTACTCAACTTTAAACTGGGTACATATGGCTTTTATCGTTCCTCCCTTGAGATTCTGGGCATTGTCCATTATTAGTACTTGAGGTAATCCATAATACGGTAGGATATTTTCCTTGAAGAACCGTGTTACAATCTTTTGAGTGACTTGCGTGAGTGAGACCGTTTTTACCCATTTGGTGAAGTAGTCAATAGCCACTAGGATGAACCAGCGTCTGCTCGGCACTATCAGTCTTGGTAGGATCAACTTTAATACCCCCACGGTTTACCTTAAATCCCAACAACTTTCTTGATACTACTTTGAACTCATATTTGGTTGGGTTGAGCTTTGATTGAAACTTTCAAAGTCGGTCGAACATCTTCTTCAGGTGCTCTAGATGATTTCGTCTTCTCTAGATTTCACGATCATATCGTCCAAATAGACATCCATTTCTTTATGTATCATATCATGAAAGAGTGTTGTCATGATTCTTTAGGTAAGTTTTCCCAGTATTCTTGAGTCCGAAAGGTATGGCTCTGTAACTGAATACGCCCCATGGTGTAGTAAAGACGTTCTTATGCTTTATCTTTTTCGTAGACTAGAATTTAGTTATATCCGCAAAATCCATCAAAAAGGATGAAATCCTGCACTTAGTGGTATTATCTAGCATGATCCAGATATTCGACGACGGGAAGTCATCTTTCGTGCTCATTCTGTTGAGGCATCTATAGTCAACATAGACTCGAATCTTGTCTTCTTTCTTGGGTACGACACTATATTGCTCAACTATTTGCAATACATACAAACTTCGATAAGGCGAGTCTAATATCTGGTCGCATCTTTCAGAGTTTTTGCTTGATGGGCCTAAATCATTCTACGATAGGAGGCTTATACATTACGATGTTGGTCGATAGTCCTACGATGTTGTTGTAGGACCATGTGAATACATCTTTGTATTCCCTCAATAAGGCTATCAGGTTTTCACTTTCTCAGTTACTTATCGATTTTTCGATCTTGGTTTCTTTTGGATTTTTCGAGTCCTCTAAATTTACTATTTTAGTTTCATCTTGTCTCGAAATAGGTCAATCTTCAAATCATTCTAAGGCTCCTCAGACTTTCTCAGTGTTCTCAAGGATAGGGTTATCTTTTGTTTCGATTTCCAATAACTCCCGACTTATTTATTTATCTAAATTGTACTCTTTGAGAATGTATTTTTTTTTTTTGTTATTACATGGACTATATATGAGATTATTTGGGCACCTGAAAAGTAAACATAAGATCTGATTCAAAATATGATATTTTCTAGCATAACTATTATTTCTATAAGAAAGATATATTTTCTAGCATAACTATTATAGGGTCTGATGCGAACCTCACTAAGGATTAGTGAGACTCGAAACCAACTTAAGGTTTCTTCGCGAAGATCGAAACTAAATTAGATTTTTTGAGCGAACTAAAAATACAAAAATTGAAAGATAAATTACCTTGACCCAACGTTTATGAATGAAATGCGAACCAATGGTATAATGATTTGGACCCAATTATTATAATGAATCACGAACCAAAGATATAAATTTGAACGCCACAAGAAACTCTTGATAAGTTCAAGAAAAGTTCTCTAAAGAACTAAGAAAAAACTCTCACAATTTTATTAATAAAAAATAATGTAAAATTCGTAGGTCTACAAATCCCCTTAAATAGGCGGCCAAGAGAATAAGAAAGAAACCTAATACACTTTGAAATTCATGGGTCTACATGGAGGAACAAGAAAACCCTAAAATCTAATTACTAAATAAAGAATAAGGAAGCTTCCTCATTTGCCTTATATTCCTAGTTGGAAAAGGAAATGATTTACTTGGCAATCAAGCCTTACAAATCAGCCTAAAAATAATTAAAAGACTTAAAATAATAAAATAAATAAAATAAAATTCATGAGTCTCATTCTTGGCCCATTTAAGATCACGCTTTAAGCCCATTCACTTGATTTGATGATGTGGACTAGGCCAAGACTGTCCGATGGGCCTAATTTAGGCTTCACCATTGTAGTTTCGGCCCCAATCTCTCGAATAAGCCCATTAAGTATTTCTTTGAATCTTTTTGCCCTTGCCGTTGTTATTGGGTCAACTGGAATATACAACGAATCTCTTGGTGCAGCTGATATATTCTCATAATTCCCTCCCTCTTGAAAAAGATTTGTCCTCAAATCGTCACCTACACCAAATGGAGACAAGTCAGTCGCATTAAAAGTAACACTTACATTAAACTTACCTAAAAGGTCTAATTTGTAGGCGTTGTCATTGATTCGTTCTATCACTTGAAATGGGTTATCCCCTCTTGGAAGTAGCTTAGAACGCCTTTGTTGGGGAAACCGCTTCTTTCTCATATGCAACCAAACCCAATCTCCAGGTTCAAATACAACCTTCTTGTGCCCCTTATTAGCTTGGTTGGCATATTGCTCAGTTCTCCTCTCAATATTTTGTCGGGCCTTCTCATGGATCTGCTTAACAAAATCAGCCTTCTTCTTCCCATCTAAGTTGACACACTCATGCATAGGTAAAGAAGTTAAATCAAAAGGAGTCAATGGATTAAAACCATACACAATTTCAAATGGTGAAAACTTAGTTGTAGAATGCACACTCTTATTATATGCAAACTCTACATATGGCAAACAATCTTCCCATGTTTTCAAATTCTTTTGTATTATAGCACGCAATAAAGTAGATAAAGTCATATTAACTACTTCAGTTTGACCATCAGTTTGTGGGTGACAAGTAGTAGAAAATAAAAGTTTAGTTCCGAACTTACCTCACAAAGTCTTCCAAAAATAGCTAAAGAACTTAGGCCCCGTTTGGTTAGTGTTCCCAACCAAACCCAACCCAAAAATTCAGGGATTGATTGTTGGGAACGCGTTTGGCAACGCACAAAACCCAACCCAACCCAACCCAAAAAATAGGAATTGATTCTCAAAATCCTAAAGAAACCAGAAACAAAAAAAAAGTTGTTTCTTTTTGTGCCCAAAAAACTCAACCCAAAGTTCTCAACTTCCGACTTCATCTGCCGGCCGACCACCACCACCTGCCGCCGCCGGCCACCGTCTGGCGACCATCGCCGTCCGGTGACCGTCCGCCGTCTCCGGCGATCGTCCGGCGACCGTCCGCCGTTTCCGGCGACCTTCCCGCTGCCGGCGGTTACCTCCGGCGACCATCGCCGGCCGCCGCCTCCCCCTCCGGCGATCGTCCGCCGTCTCCGGCGACCTTCCACTGCCGCCGGCTAACTCCGGCGACCGTCGCCGGCGCGGCCGGCCGGCCACCTTGCCGCCGCCGCCGCCGTCTGGCCGCCACCAAACAAAAAAAAAATTAAAAAAAAAAAAATTAGTTTTAGGATAAAATCGTTACCAAACACATTCTGTTCTCAGCACAAAACAAAAATTGTCGTTACCAAACGTAATTCTATTCCCAAAATTCTCAACCCAACCCAATTCAACTCAACCCAACCCATTCCAGTTGGGTTCAAAAAAGTGGGAACACTAACCAAACGCCACCTTAGCATCTCTATCCGAAACAATAGTATTAGGCATGTCATGCAACCTAACAATTTCTTTGAAGAACAAATCAGCAATACGTGATGCATCATCGGTTTTATGACATGGAATAAAATGAGCCATATTAGAAAACCTATCTACAACCACATATATAAAATCTTGACCTCTTTTTGACCTAGGAAAACCTAACACAAAATCCATAGAAATATTAGTCCAAGGTTCACTAGGTATAGGCAAAGGAGTATACAAACCATGAGGTTTAACCTTAGACTTAGCTTGCTAACAAACAATACACTTCTCATAAATTCTCTCCACTTCACGTTTCATATGAGACTAGAAGAAGTGTTCATGCAAAATATCTAAATTCTTAGATATGCCAAAATGCCCCATTAAACCACCCCCATGAGCTTATTTAACAAGCAAGTCACACAATGAATATTTAGGCACATATAATTTATTTTCCCTGAACAAAAACCCATTATGCCTAAAGAACTTACTAAATGCCATTTTCTCACATACATTGAATACATTACCAAAATCAGAATCATCAACATACAAATCCTTAATGTACTCAAAACCAAGCAATTTAGCATCTAAGGTAGAAAGTAAGACGTACCTTCGAGATAATGCATCCGCCACAACATTTTTCTTACCTTCCTTGTACTTGATCACATAAGGAAACATTTCGATAAACTCCACCCACTTGGCATGTCGCTTGTTCAACTTTTGTTAACCCTTCAAATGCTTCAAAGATTCATGATCCATGTGAATCACAAATTCTTTTGGCCAAATATAGTGTTGCCAAGTCTCCAATGCCCTAATCAAAGCATACATCTCTTTGTCATATGTAGGGTAATTCAAGGTTACGCCACTTAGTTTTTCACTAAAGTAGGCAAGTGGATGCCCTTCCTACATTAGAATAGCTCTAATACCTATTCCTGAAGCATCACATTCAATCTCAAAAGTTTTTGTGAAGTTAGGTAAAGCAATCAAAGGTGCATTAGTCAATTTTTTCTCAATCAAATTAAATGCCTTTTCTTGCTCGTCACCCCACTTATAACCCACATTCTTTTTGACAACTTCAGTTAAAGGTGCGGCGAGACTACTAAAATCTTTCACAAACCTCCAATAGAAGCTAGCCATCCCATGGAAACTTCTCACATGTCCCACACTTTAATGTGATATTGTTGATGGCGTGACAATTCACACATATTCTCCACGTACCATCTTTCTTAGGAATAAGCAATACGGGAACCGCACAAGGACTCATGCTTTCACGTATATACCCTTTATCCATAAGCTCACTAACCTGCCTTTGAAGCTCATTTGTTTCCTCGGGATTGCTTCTATATGCGGGTCTGTTTGGAATGGATGCTCCAAGTACAAAATCAATTCGATGCTTGATTCCCCTTATTGGTGGCAAACCATTTGGCACCACTTCGGGAAATACATCATCAAAATCCTGTAAAAGATAAACAACAACACTAGGAAGAGAATAGTTAATATCGTTAGTGGAAAAACAAACCTCTTTGTACAAAAGTACAATCAAATGTTGGTTTGAAAACAAAGCTTTTTTTATCTCACTCTCTCTCGCATAAAAACTCACTTGCTTCTTCATTTCTCTTCCCTCGCATTATGAATTTTTTTCTCTCTCACTTTCTTTTTTTCTTTCACTCTCTTTTTTCTTGTCACTCTCTCTTTTTAACCTCACTTGATCATTATACACTTGCCTTGGCGATAATGATACAAGAGTAATTGGTTTTTTATTAAGTACAAATGAGTATCTATTGGTATAACCATAATGAGTTACTTGTCGATCAATTGCCATGGTCTTCCCAAAAGAATATGTCCCGCATGCATTGGCACCACATCACACAAGACCTCGTCTTTGTACTTTCCAATTGAGAATAATACGAGCACCTGTTTAGTCACTTTAATTTCTCTACAATCATTCAACCATTGTAACTTATATGGCCTAGGATGTTTTAAAGTTGGCAAATTCAACTTCTCCACCAAACTAGTGCTAATCATATTAGTACAACTTCCCCCATCAATAATCATGCTACATACCTTATCATTGACATGGTATCTAGTATAAAAGATATTCTCTCGTTGTATCGTCTCATCTTCTTTGACTTATGCACTAAGATCTCTTCTTGTGACTAGGAGCTCTCCATCAACTAGGTATTCAACATCATATGTATTCTCCAAAGGTGGTATCGAATCATCATCCGTCTCATCTTCGGTCTCAATACCTCCATCATCCCTCATAATCATCACTCTCTTATTCAGACATTGAGATACAATATGACCTATTCCCAAACACTTAAAGCATTTAATTTATCTATTTCTAGATGGTTGGGAATCGGTTTTACCTTGGTTCGGTGTACTTCTAGCATTGTGAATTTTGGGAGGTTCGGCCTTGGGCTGAAAATTAGGCTTCTCTTCCCTCTTGCTCCAATTTAGGTTTTCAAGAAGAAAAAGAACCCGATTGCTGCCCAACTCATGTGGAACTCTTTCGCTTCAATTGATACTCCACTTTGATGGCCATGTGCACCATGTCACTCAACTCAACATAATGCTGCAACTCCACCACATTTGCAATGTCACGATTTAGCCTGATTAGAAACCTAGCCATAGTTGCTTCTTGGTCCTCTTCCACATTGGCTCGGATCATGGTTACTTCCATCTCTTTATAGTAGTCTTCCATACATTTAGAACCTTGTGTAAGACTTTACAATTTCTGATATAAGTCCCTATAGTAGTGACTAGGGACAAACCACCTCCTCATGATGACCTTCATTTCCGCCCACGTCTCAATAGGCCTCTCATGATTTCTCCTCCTATTTATCACAAGTTGATCCCACCATATTATAACATAGTCAATAAACTCAATTACAACAAGTTTTACCTTTTTTTCCCCGGAGTAGTTGTGGCAATCGAAGATCAACTCTACCTTCTTCTCCCACTCCAAGTATACTTTAGGGTCGTTTTTTCCCTGGAATGATGGTATCTTTATCTTGATGCTTTCCAAGTTATTATCAAGTCGTTCCCCATATCTATATCCTCTATTTCCATATCCACGTCCAAATTTACCCAAGCTCGCATTAAAGGCGCGATCGTCTTCATCTTGGTTATTCCCATAATCATCTTCATATTCGAACCGAGGCTGATTCCTCTCTCTTCGTTGCACATTAGGAGCTCTCGGTAGCTGTCCCTTTTGTGCACTAGACTCAACTTTGTCTAGTCGCTCATGCACTTCATCAAACCGCAAGTTCAACCATTGAAGCTTTTGTTCCAAGGCCTTGTAAAAAACTTTTACGTCCATGACGTCTATCCTTTCCAGTGCTTCATCAGACGAGCCTTTGTTTGTTTCTCGGGACATATTTAGTAACCTGCAAAACAAAGTTAGCAAACCTCACAAACACTCCCTCATGTGTTTACACTCGAACTATGTCACTCCACTTATGTATCACTGAAATTCGACTTTTACCCTCTAATGAGCTCACACACTCTTGCCTTTTTCCACTCTTTAGTTCATTCTTTTAGTTCTTTATTGAACTTAACCAATCTCAATCAAAATTTTCCTTGTAGCAATCCAAACTCAACGAATTGATTTACTAAGAATGAGATTTTAGAAACGAAAACAAAGCGAACAAGAAAGAGCACAAAGAAAAGTTTATGGCATAGAACAAGAAGAAATAATTCTCAATTTTTTTTTGGGGGGGGGGGAGGAGCTGCTGAATTTTCCTCTTTTTTTTTTTAAATATAACAAAATTAAATTGAGATTTGAAGATGCATACTAAGAATAAAATGAAAATTGACCAGATTTGATGATATAGTTTGGCCAAGAAAATTTTAACGTAGGAGTGAACTGATTACAATGAAGGAAAGAGAAAAAACAAATATAAAAATGATAGATGAGACCTAATTTAGAACTTGTTCTGATTACCAAATGACGGGAACCTCACTAAAGATTAGTGAGATCCGAAACCAACTTAGGGTTTCTTCGCGAACATCAAAACTAAATCAGATTTTTTGAGCGAATTAAAAATACAAAAATTGAAAGATAGATTACCTTGACCCAACGTTTATGAATGAAATGCGAACCAATGGTATACAGATTTTGACCCAATGATTATAATGAATCACGAACCAAAGATATAAGTTTGAACGCCACAAAAAACTCTTGATAAGTTCAGAAAAATTTCTCTAAAGAACTAAGAGAAAACTCTCACAATTTTATTAATAAAAAATAATGTGAAATTCGTAGGTCTACAAAGCCCCTTAAATAGGCGGCCAAGAGAATAAGAAAGAAACCCTAATACACTTTGAAATTTGTGGGTCTACATGGAGGAAAAAGGAAATCCTAAAATTTAATTGTTAAATAAAGAATAAGGAAGTTTCCTAATTTGCCTTACATTACTAGTTGGAAAAGAAAATGATTTACTTGGTAATCAAGCCTTACAAATTAGCCTAAAAATAAGTAAAAGACTTAAAATAATAAAATAAATAAAATAAAATTCGTGGGTCTCATTCTTGGCCCGTTTAGGATCACGCTTTAAGCCCATTTACTAGCTTTGATAAGGTGGACTAGGCCAAGACTATCCGATGGGCCTAATTTAGGCTTTACCAATGTAGTTTCGGCTTCAATCTGTCGAATAAGCCCATTAAGTACTTCTTTGAATCTTTTTGCCCTTGCCCTTCTTATTGGGCCAACTGGAACATGCAACGGATCTCTTGGTGCAGCTGATATATTGTTATCAGGGTCATCTTGCTAAGCAGCAGAAATATGTCTAACCAAGTGCACACCCAAACAACAGAAATATAACAAAACAGCACACAACAATTTATCCTAATTTGGTAAGCTATTTTTACCTACTTCCAGTCCTACGAGCTCCATAGGGTTTTAGCAATCCACTAATCCCCTAATTCATTTTTCAGGTAGGAACTAATCCCTTACAATCCTTTTCACATGTTCAGGATTAAGCTAATTCTTTTTGCAAGCTCAGAATTAAACCTTTACATTCTTACACTATTACATTTATCCTTTTCACAGGTTTAGGAAGAACCTTATCATTTTCAAGCTAAAGACTAACATAATTCTATTACAGGAAAAATCAAAACCTAATTCTTTTAAAGGCTAAAGATCAAACCTAATCTTTTTCACAGGGTAGAGATCAAACCCGAATCATTTTCTCAAGCTAAAGATGAACCCTAACTACCCTAATTAGACACCATCCCAAATATGTCTAATCACTTAAACTCGTAAATGCAAAAAATTACAAATTTCTTCCCACAAGAGCGTCTACCATCTCAAAACTATTATACTCAATTAATACCTTGAAAACTATAAAATAGAACTACGTGAGGTATAAATCTGATTTAATTATTTTTAAAACACAGATAATAGATAATCATATTTCACAAATAAAAATCATTTCAAAAGATTTTCAAGATATATTTGAAAATGATTTTTCTAAAACTATTATTCCAAGTAATAAAATAAAGGGAAACTTTTTCAAAAGTCCCAAGATATAAAACCACCACTTGTAGAGGTCCCATTTTGATGAATGGTGATGGGACCCCTACAAGTGGTGGGTTTATGTTTTGGGACCTTTGAAGGAATTTGCCTAGAATAAATAATCTAAGAAAACACTTCAATTAACATAAAATGATCTCACCGGGATTTCTTGAAAACAATTACGATAGCTTAGTATAGAACAAAAATTGGTGGTGAAAATCTTTTTAATCAAAAACTCGTTAAAATAACTCTCTCAAAAAATATTTCTATGAAGATTACTCTCTTTTAATAGCAAAGGCTGGTTGTTCTTCATTAATTCATTTGAAAAAATGCAAGTCTCTATATATAGACTTCTAATTAGTCCTATAACGGCTAATTTTCAAATTACAAAACCTAAAATGTCACTTTAAGACCCCATATATCATATAATATAAAAATAGGTGTATTTTAATTAAAAATATATTAGGAAAAACTCAATTGGGTCCCCAAAACATTTTAGATTCAAAACGCTTAAAGATAGGAAGTTGCTTTACCAATTCAATTCAAAGAATAAATTAATATATGAACCAAATAGATAGAATCTTAGCGATATATGATATATAATATTAAAATATCCAAATCCCCAAAAATATCTCACTTTCAAACATTTAAAATTGAAAAAGTCAACATTAACGGTCTGTTAACGTCGGTCGATCGGCTTCAATTCGATCGACCAGCCATGAATCGGTCAATTTTCTGACCGTTATACCACTTCTCGTCGGTTGACCAATTAGTCCAGATGGTTTCTCCCTTTTCCTTTGTTTTCAGGTACTAGATTCGTTAGTCGACCGACCTCTCTTATTGGTTAACCGAATTGGTCAGTAGATTCATCATTTTAACTCCCTCAAGCTACTATCTTCATTAGTTAACTGACCCATTTCCATTATTTTTTGTGTTGAAAATGTTTTTTCTCTTAAACACTTTATTAAAGACATTTTTTTATGATTTTAACACTTTATAAAAACTATTAGGATCTTAAACTATCACTTCTTACCATGAAGCATATAAGTTTATTCATTTTAAAGTGTCGTGCATGATCCTAATTTGGGTTGCATTAAGAGCATAAAAACAATTAGTTGTTTTTACTTGAAAGTCTTCAATATCTTCAATACTCCAAAAATCTTCATTATCTTCACTTTATACCCATCTTGAGTTTCTTCATAAATTCCTTATAAATCTTTAATGATCGCTTCATAAATTCTTCGTCTTCTAAATCTTCAATGATTTATATTTTTACTCATTCTTTTTCTCATTTAAAACATATGGAACCTCTAATCTGAAAATCACTTAATAAAACCATCAGTTCCACAAAATATCAACGTTCAATTATCCATCAACACTTCTCACCACAATGCTGGTAGGCTAGGTTCGGTGCACTTCAGGATTATCAAGAATTTGGTCTTGGTTTTCTTTTCCTCTTTCTTAGCGTGGACTATAATAGCAACAAATAGGAAACTGACCCAAATATGAAGTACCATCTTAGGTCTCTTCCAGGCTCGACAGCCATATCCCTTCTTTCAGCTCGGAACTAACCCCAACCTATGGATATCTAACTTCTTCTTGATCTTAAGTAGAGATCATATCATTACTTCACTTCTTCTAATCTCTCTTTCCGGATCGAAGTTTATGGCATTCATATGGGTGGCTATCATGGTCGTGGCAATGGACAATCTAAGCATCGGTCGTAGGTTTCTCTTGTAAACATGTGAAAAGGTGTTAGCTATGCCGAAGGCTTAAAAAAATGATTCATGCTCGACATGCTCATCTATGACTATTGAAGTAGTTGAGGATCGGTAGATTTTATGGTTCTCTTCAGCATAGAAAATTATGATATTGTCCTTGAAGTCGAAGTTCATCTTCTAAAGGAGCGATGACGGAATTGCCCTTGCAGAGTGAATCCAAGGTCATCCGAGGAACAAATTGTAAGCTTCTGGTATGTCCAAGACATGCAAGTCCATTTGGAAAGTGACCAGGCCTATGACAATCAACAATATGTTTCTCCTATGGATTCTCTTTTCTTACCATCAAAAGCTTAGATGGTGATGGCAGTGGTTCGGATTCGGTCCTTCTTGACTCTTATCTTCTTGAGTGTACTCTGAGGTCATATGTTAAGCGTTAATCCATTATTTACTAGGACTCGAGAGAGGATGAAATCCTTGTATTGCACTGATATGTTGAGTAGTTTGATGTCCCCAATTCCTTCGGAGGGTATTTTGTCATTAGTGAAGGTCACGATATTTGTGCAGAGGATATTTTCTATGACGTTCGTAAAGTGATCTTGTGTTTGTACATGGGCCTCATTGAGGACTTTCAACAGTGCATTATGGTATATTTCTGAGGTCATTAGAAGCGAGAGCATTTAGATCTATGTTGGTGCTTTGCTGAGTTGTACAATGATCTTGTATTATGTGTTCTTTATTACTATCTAAACACCATGTACCTTCTCCTTGGTGACAGGTTTCTTAGGGACCCCTTAGGTTCCTTGTCAGATACTTTCAACTAGTCGGGAGCAGTAAAAACCCTTCTACTCCGGATAATACCTCCAACTTCTCCTACTTGGTCCTTGATCTTTGATATGTATCGGTTCTTATGGTAGTGGAGTAAAACCATAGTACCTCTTTTAAGCTCTTCCCTGGTCCTTGCCTTGGTGCTTCAAATGTTGGGATGGTTTCAGGTTTGATTGTTATCCCATTTTAGGAGACTTGCGATTGTATGGTAAAGACGGAGACTCCAGAGCCCCATACTTTCTCAGGGTCTATCTGCATAAATCCATAATTAGCCAAGTCAATCAAATAGTTATCCTAGATCAAGACGTTTGGTCGTTTTCCTAGGGTACTAGAGTTTTCTTTGGTTGGGGAATCAACACCATTTCGCCACAATGTTTTTGAGGTCTAGTTTGGTCAATACTTTTTGCTAGCTTGTATTGGGTAGTTGAGGTCGATTCTCTTCTTAAGTAGGAGTGGCAGCGTAAAACTCAGGTGTTCCTTCTTAGGTGGATGGCATACACTCAAAACTTGGCCAACCATGTCAACCATTTCTATGACACTTTTGTTCAAAGTACTGATCTCTCTCCATATCAGGTCTAATTCTTCCCTGTCTTGGGATGTTTCTTCTTGTTATTCTATCATAGTGTCTACATCAATTATGGGCCCTTTACCCTTACTATCCTCTTGTTTTGGTAATTCTTCCTTAAAATCGCTTTCCTACCTAATATGGGTGATTATTCCATTATCCCATGTTCAGGATAGAAGAGAAAGGTCTACCTAGTAGGCTTGGAAGTAGTTTTTAGCTTCTACTCGTACTGTTTTGGGCGGTTTTGGGTTAGTTCTCCATATTCTGGCGTCGTCCTTAGGATTGGCCTCCCTGTCTCGCCCAATCATGTTGACAGTCGTTGCTGGGTTATCGTGCTTTGGTAATGGGTTCTACAGACAGTTTGATTGAAATGTCTCTCCTTCCTTTAGGAAACATATTGCCTTGTCCTGTAAGATGTTTTTTTATCTAGTTTTTCAGGCTATAACAATTGTTTGTGTGGTGACTAGTTGTCCTAAAGTGATAAGAGCAGAACTGATTCTGACGTGCTTTGGGTGTTTGGGTTATTTTAGGTATTGGTATAAGAACCTTATTCTTGACACATTCCTTAAAGATTCAATAAAGGGGTACTGGTAGAGGGGTATACTGTCTTTGTTCTCTAGGCAGACATTTGGGGTTGAGATTCTATTGGCTTTGGTAATTGAAAGAGATTGGGGGTGGTGGCAGAGCTTTATAGGGTGTTAATACGGGTAGGGGTTTTATATTGGTGCTTATAAGGGTGAAAACCGAGATGGCCCATAGATTGGAGGGGCCTAAGCTTGGTATCATGGGAGATTTGGCTTATAAGAACTTTACTAGGGTTGTACATTCTAATGGTTTCTCTAACCTTGGGAAACTATCGCTACCTAAAGATCCTTCCTCTTCAGAGGTGATGATCTCTTGGTCTTATTATTGGTTTGGCTTGGGTATTCTACCTGTCCTGACACCTTCCTCTACATATTCACCTCTGATGATTACGTCGAAAAATGGGTCATTCAAAGTGTTTAGCAGAGGTTTGTAATAAGGATGAGGCTAGTTCTAGACCAACATTTGGATCATTTTAGCCTCTTTTATAGGTGGTATTACTTGTGCGACTTTGTCCCTCTAGGGGATAGCGTATTCTCAAAAGGTTCTCTCTATTTTTTTAGTTATTATTTAGAGAGAGATTTTATCAGGTGAGATATCCCGATTGTAGCCATACTGTCACAATATACCGTAACTATGTCAAGAAACGTCTTTACCTTCTCTAGTTCTACAGTTACGTACCAACGAGCGGCTGTTCCATCTAAGGTTTGCTCTAAAAACAGGACAACCAACGTTTCGTTGTGGATATAAGCCCCCATCATGTTCTTGTAATGCTGGATATGCTAATTTGGGCATCCCGACCTATCGTAATTTGTGAATTCATGCATGGTGAAGTTATCCGGGAATTTTACCTGAGGTACTGAGGACAAACCAAAGTATTAGGCATTAATAACTGATTATTCCTTCTTTACTTCTTAGAGTTTTTTTTTTCCATATGCTATAATTTTTTGGTTAATCGAGAGGTCTTTTTATAATGCTCTTTCACTTCCATTTCGATGCAATTGGTTGTCTCTGGGATGACTAGGCTAGTAGTCGGCTTAGCTGAGACCGAACTTGAATTTGGGTTAACCATAGTAGGAGTGACTTGTAGTTGTGGTCCATGAGGGATCAATTCTTCAATGACTGAGCTAGGGCACGAGAACTAGAAGGTTTATTCATTGATACTGGTTCTATCGGATTTGAAGTTTGGACTGAGGCTACAGGGTTTTGCTGAGACTAATGGAGTTGTTACAGGATTTTTGTCATCTAACAAATAGATTCTTTCAACGAAACCATGTCATCTCTTAGTTAGGATACCCCCAATGGGTTCATGCAATCGCTCCTCAATGTCTTCTATTTGGATAGGTTGTCGTGCTTGGGCACGAGTACGAACCGGTGAATGGGAGACAAAAGTCTTTTCGCATTGAGCAATTTTCCTTATATGGCAAAAAAGGTGTAAGTATTACAGTTTACAAAAGTGTTTAAAATTAGTCGTGACTCATTTGGAATGAGATTTTCATTTTCCTAAATTTTGTAGAACAAGCATATCGAATTTTGACATAACCACCCCACAGACAGGGAGTCCTTTTGAATTTACAGACTCGATGTCACTTTTCTTAGGTTGAAATAGAAATCTCGTTTCCTTTTTTTGCTGCTATTGACTTCAAACTAAAGCAAGGCTTCTAATCCAGACAAAAGTGAAATCTTCAAGTTCGATAAAGTATTGTATAGTCAAAACAAGAATTTGCATTAAACCCCTATGGCTTGTTCAACCGTCATGTTTTTGGAAAATGATTTTTTACTTTGATTGCGCACATGAAATGTAGGGAAAATTTGAAATTCCTATGTTGGCTATTTCGTTCTTTACTAGTCTTAGGGATTTCTTGTGTATGGTTCCAAGGCAAGTTTGTTCTGTTGATTCCATCAGCCATTGTCGTCATAACACCTTCCACGATCTCTTAACTTCCTCCACGCCTCCTGCTGTCATCGTAATCATCGACTGTGCCTTTACTGTCAATCGCTTTTCTTGATCACGAGGTTTGAATGGACAATTAAGGATTGATATTTTGGGTAGAACTAACGTGTTGGTTGAGTGTTTCAGTTTAAAAGTTTCATTAAAGATCAAATCATGAAGTAATTATTGAAGATATAAAGATGGACATTAAAGAGATAAAGAGTATTGAAGATTCTAAAGATATTAGGTAAAAACAACTCAAACATCTTTTACTCTTAATGTATCCTGATTAGGATCACACATATGACACAAATTAATGAGTTATATTTATGTGTGTTTAATTTGATGAAATTAAGGTCCTAATTAGTGTTAAATTATTTGCTCCAGTGTGAAATTGAAAAATAAAAATTAACTTAAGCAAGATTAGTGTTTAAAATTGAATATTAGTATCAATTGAGTTAACCTAGAAAAGAAATCGGTTAAAAGATTAAAAGGTCGAAGTTTGGAGTTAAAATAATTTAAGGAAGGAATGTTCCAGCAACAATTGGTCAACCGACGGGTAAAAGGTCAGTCAACTGACGGGCGTAGGCTAGAAATTGGGTAGTCTCTAAATCGATCGATTAACTGACCCGGGGAGATCGGTCAACTAATGGACCAAAGTGAAACTCTCTCTATCGATCGGTCAACTGATCGTAGAGGATGGCCTAGAAATGCTTTTTGAATCGATTGGTCAACCGAACCTTAGAGGATCGGTCTACCGACTGCTATTTGAGAAATGGCTTAGCTTGTAACCTATATCAATCGGTCGACTGATGGTTTGATGATCAGTCAACAAACTATCTGGTTAGAATTTCGAGGACTTCAAGGATTTATTCAAATACTAGCTGTTAACTAGCTATTTTTGGCATATCTGATTCAGATATTCATGGGATTTGAACATATTTGAGATGTAATATACTTATTTAGATATCCCTATAGATATGATACATAAAATTGATGTGTTTCTTAATGTGGTACAGTTAGTACTTCCTGTCTTTTTTATTTGAAATTGAGAATTAATTTGAGAACTTAATTGAAAGATTTTAAATCCATATCTGAGTGAATTATACCAGAAATGAATGGTTATGATATATGGGGTCTATAGGTGCATTTAAATATCATATCTTGAGGAAATTAGCTGTTAGAGGACTTGTTTCAAAACAGTTTTATTAGACTTGCGAATTTCATATCATAAACAATACATTAATCAAGAACTATCAAAGTTCCTGAGCTTTCTAAGAGTTGTTATTCTGAGATATATTCAAGAGATTATTTGTAAGATAAATTGTGTGTGAAGTTCTTGAGTTAAAACCGTTTATTGTTTTCGCGTCATTGAATTTGTGTTGTCATGCTATTCTAATTTCAATCGTTCGGTGCTTTCCCGGTAAGATCTTTCCAAGTTATTATTCTTTATTGTGAATTCATATTACTATCCTTACTTGATTGATAAGATCTTAGTAAAATCGTTTATGAACTTTAAAGAGCATAAAAATTCTTTTAAAACAATTTTTGTGATTATCTGATTACGTGTTTAATTCTATGCTACCCACACATATTATAATCAGATATTAAATTTCTCACTTAATTTCTATCACTAGTAATTTCAGGACATTAATTAAGTTTAATTGGTTTGAGGTAGTAGAAGCTCCGAGTGGGAAGAAATTCAGTATTTTTTTTGTAATTAGTGAATTTGTGCATATTGGATACAGTTGGGTTGTATCTAATTAGGGTAGCTGGGTTTCAATTTTTTCTGGGGAAAAAATTGAGATTTGATCTTTACCTAGTAGATAAAAGGATTAGGTTATTCTTTACCCTTGAAAAGAATTAGGTGTGAATTCTTCCTGAATAGAGTTCGTGTTTTTGAGTGAATTGTAACGGTTCCATCCTTATCAGTGAAAAAGATACTTAGAGTGTTTGTGAGGTTTAATTCTTAGCCTAGTAAAAGAATTAGGTTGTGATTCTTCCTGTAATAGAATTAGGCTAGTCTTAAAACCTAAAAAAAGATATGGTTCTTTCTTAGCCCATGAAAATGGAATTGTAAATGTTGATTCTGAGTCTGTGAAAAGAATCATTGTAAGGGTTTGGTTCCTACCTTTAAAGGAATCTAGGTTTTAGTGGGTGAGAATCTCCATGGAGCTCGGGGGACTAGATTAGCTAAGAGTAGCTTGGTGAACCAAGATATATCTTTGTGTTCTACATTGTTTACATTTTGTTTAGTTGTGTACGTAGTTTAAACACTTATTCGCTGCGTAACAAGATAACAATTGATTTAGGATAAAATTGATTATTTGATTAATTAAGTGTTTCAAGATTTAAATTGATTTAAATTTTTATAACTACCCTATTCACCCCCCCTCTTGGGTAGCTCACTGGGCCAATAGTTTCGTTCCTCTTCCCATCTCCTTCACCAGCGCTACTATAGTGGCGTCCTTCGTCATTGTTTCTCCACCGAATCGTCGACTCTAGGTTTGATTTTGCGTTCTTACTATATAGATCAAGTTTATATTTCTTCACCAAAACATAATTTTAACATATCTCAAATTGTTAGTTCATATATTTTTATCTTTATTTACAATTTTGTTGCACTTTCGGTAAAATGCTACACCATATATTCCAATGATTTTATTATTTGGATATTTATCTCTATAGAATATAGATAAGTACAAATATTACTTTGTTTGCTTTCCCAATCAATTTTGTAACCAAATGCTAATCATGGTGTGTCTGAAATTTGCCCATACAAATATAGTACTAGGTAAGTGATGCAACAATTTAGCACATGGTTTCTTATTAACCAAGGCTCTTTACGTGTTCAATGGAATGCTTCAACAAAAAGTATTAGCTTTAGCAAATTGATTTTTTCATTTTTCAATTCATAAATGTTGTTTTTCTAATTTTTCAATGCTTGATTACTTTCGAAGTAAATTTGGTCTAACAATAACTAAAGCATGATACTTAGTTGTTCAATTTGATACATTAATTTAGTTCAAATAAATATAATACATAAATCGGGCATTTCAACCAAGTTTCTTAGGTGTTTGATAAAATGCTCGATTAAAATATTATTAGGTTGCAATACTCTTTTTTCCCTGCAGGTAGGGTAATTATGAGAATTTCACTTTGTTAGAATTCATGTTATGTTTAGAAATTCACTTTGTTAAAATTCATGTTTCGTTTTGTTTCAAGGTTATTTCCTCACTGTAAGCAAACCAGATAGCATTTAATGCCCCCTGATTGATGGGGGGCTGTCCCCTTAGGTTGAAATCATTACACTCCCCTATAAATGGAATGGCGTGTGGAATCTTCCATATTGCTACAATCAATGCATTCCATTTCTAAAAATGACATTGGGATGCTCCAATTTGGTTATCTCAACTTCCAAGAACCATCCAATACTTCGTCTTATTCCCGGGGGGTGTGCTCGTAGTGATTTTAGTGTCTTAGGCACCTATTTGTCTAATTAAAGACTTAATAATTGATTTTTCTTGATATTAAAAATTTAAAAATGAAATTAAACTATCCAAAATATTATTGGAAAGTTCAATTTCAAAAAACAAAAGTTTTTGGGGTCAAAAAATAAAGTAAGTGTAGTTGGTGAAATTTCTTCAAATTAAAGAGTGGAAACTAAAATCAAACATATTAAAAGTGATATTCAAATAAAATTCACTTTTAATTTCGTCATTTTAATCCTCAATTAACTTTTAGAAAATTTCAATTTAACCCAAAATTTTTAATTATATCAAAATTCGATCGAATTGACAATTTTTCATGTTTTTCTTGTTTTTATCTTTTTGTAACATTAAGGTGTAATCTAAGGCAAAAATTCATCTATCTAAACCTCAGTTTAAAATTTGTCCAAATTTGCACTTTAGACCCGAAACTTTCAAAATTTAAAACGAGCGGGACAAAATGTGGTGTGTACACACCTAATGATCCTCAAATTGTGGCTGCTAAATGTTGTTGCTTTTTCAACTACTCATTGTGGTTATTTTTTCAAATCTGAGTTTTGTTGAAGTTTTTTTTCGCCTTCGAATGTTGTTTTTGAAATTAATCATAGTCATTACTATGATATTGGTGATTGTTTATAATGGATTAATATAGTCATGCTTTGTTTATTTTTTCAAAATTTTCATAGTTGTGTTAAAGTCACATAAATTTTTATTGTTTGTTCTTTTTATTTTTTTAGTTTTATTTTAAAATTTTGACTCTATTTTTTTTTTTTTATGGTCAATGAAAAAAATACAGGTTATTTCTTCCTTAATGTATTTGAATTTAGAATCGTGTTATTTGAATTTTAAAGTTTCATCTTTTTTTTTTTTTTTGAATGCCAAAGTTTTGTCTTTGTTGTACTTGTCAACACATCGACAAAGAAGAAAAGGGTCCTATCATTTTTAGAATAATCTTTCTCATTTGCTTACTGTTGTAGGAAAAAATGCATTTTCGAATTAGTTTATTTCTTTTTGGCTAGGTGGTTATTTTCTTTCTTTATATTTTTTTTTTTGCATGAAACTCAACTTTTGCCTTTTCCACATTTATCAATATGTGGCATTCGACATTCACCTATTTTCTTTTGATCTTCTGCAATTGTTGTCCTCGCCACTTGAATGGATTAATCAACATATAATTGATGTGATATTGACAAAATAAGATTTGTTTAGTTTGTACTCTTGCCCATACATGTGCTTAAGTGTTTGTTTTTGAAAATGTTAGAAATACAATATTAGAGTGTCATAGGGACATTAAATCTTAAATTTTGTTTGTGTTTTCATGTTTATTGTTTTCCTGTTTAGTTTTATTGAAGATATATCAACAATTTAATTTCATATCCTTATTATTTTTTCACCGTAATTAAAGATAATGTGGATTTTTTTGTTTTTTTTTTTTTTTGTGTTATTTAAAAAAAAAAAATGACGATAAGTTTCTATCTTGATGGTATTTTCGGAAATTTTGCGGTCCTAACTTTAAAGGAATTTTCAATAAACCTAAATTTATTACAAATATCATTCATATTAGGTCTCAATATTGGAATTGTGGTGTATAAATATATTTTTTAGATGATGTTATGTATTAAGTCTCATATATATAAATATAAATATTAGTCAAATGATATATTTGTATTTCAAAAATGCAAGTCTCAAAAATGGAGAAAGAAAATTTAATTTTTATTACTTATTTAATACGACAAATAAATCAAATATAATTTTTTATAAGAAATTTTTAGTTTAAAATTTAACTTATGAAAATATCAATCAATTAAAATAAATTTTAGGACAAATTACAATTTTGGTTATCGTATTTGCACGCGTTATTCTGTTTGGACCTCCAATTTTATTTTATTTTTGTCAAAGTGACGCTCGTATTTACACACGTTTTTGTAAGTGATTCTTCTGTCAAAAAAATTGGGTGAAAACTGATGAAATTTGTTCATGTGGCCAAATTAAAACTATAGGAATTAAATTGAAATAATGGTTAGGGGGTGCAAGCGTCAATACCCCTTTCTTGTCGAACTTCCTTCTTCATCTTTCTTGTCGAACTTCCTTCTTCATCTTCTCCGCTAATCTGCATTTCTTCGAATGATTGGGACTTTGAAAGTGGTAGCTTGTGGGCGATTTTCTTGAGCATGTCACTCGTTTGTAAATCAGAGTAGGAACGCTGAAGAAGCTATAGTGTTAGGTCGGCCAGGTCATCGTCGCTGAACTCCCGGCCAGGTCGTCGTCGCTAGGTTTGTGAATCAAAGCTCCAACGTTGAAGACAAGGTGTTTGACGGAATGTCTGAGAGAGGTTCCAGTTCGTCATTCGGGGGTAATTCTTGTTCTAATTCTTCCAATTCAGAAACCCAGCTCAAAGATGATGATTTAATTCAATATCAAGCTCAATTAGTGGAAGAAATTCCTTGTTTTCGTGAAGATTACACCTTTGATCAGTTGAAAAGGTACCTCTTCCGCCTCCTTAAATCCTAATTTCAATTTCTCTGGTATTTGGTCATTGTTTGGTTGATTTGATGATTCAGAACAAAAAACCTCTATTTTTTTTTGTAGATGTTCTTTATAATCTGGGTTCGTTGGTTTCTTTAATTTGTTATAATAAAGGTGTTTGATTTGGTGGTTGGTTTATGAATTTGTTGCATTATTACAGCCGCAGTGGCATAGGAAGCCGGAAAGCCACTGGTAATTGAAGAAGTAGAGGTGGCGCCGCTGCAATCAATGGAGGTTCGCATTAAGATCCTCTTCACCTCTCTTTGCCACAAAGCCAAGGTACATTGTGAATTCTGGGATTTTTTTTGTTGTTAAATTACTTACAGTGCGGCCATCGATGATGTGTTTCTCCATGGTGACTCTCTCTGCAACAGCAGGATCGACTAAGACGATGAATCCAAATCCACGAGCACGATCGGTTGTATGATCAGCGCCTCCACCACTTCCCCAAATCTCTAAAAATATTCTTTCAGGCGATCCTCATCGGTGTCCCATGAAACCACCCATGAATAGCTTACCATATCTGATTCCATTGCTGCACTATTGTGTTGAATCATAAGTATCAATTAAACGTTTTGGATTGACTAGATCAATTCAACACTCATTGTTTAGCTCTATGAATCAAAATCAAACAAGGATTATGGTAAATTACGAAAAATCAATTGCCTAAGACCAATGAAACAGATTTGAATATAGATAGAAAGGCAACGAACACGAAAATTCATACCTTATCCAGAAAACTAGGATGAACATAGTAGAGATACTAATCAAATACGAAGTGGGATTTGTATAATTGAATCCAAGATCGGATCCTTCATGAATCTACCAGAACTCAATCTTGACAAACCCACAATTCAAGCAGATCAGATATCTGAAATCAAGACGACAGGCAAATTGAGAAACAAAAAGCAAGACGCAATCCCATAGAGCAAAAGAATCATTTTTTTGTTTCTGTTCCCAGAAATCTGAGAACAGAAACACTAAACAAATGGAGGTTAGCACAAAAGACGAAGAAGGAAGTTCTACAAGGATGGGGTATTGACACTTGCACCCCTAAAATTTGACCATTATTTTAATTTGATTTTTATAATTTTAATTTGACCATATGTACAAATTTTGTCAGTTTTCTACTTTTTATTTTTTTATTTTTTAACAGTAGTCACTTAAAAAAAACGTATACAAATATGAAAGTCATTTTGATAAATTTTTTTTTAGAGAACTAAACATATTCAAATATGAGGACTAAAATTATAATTTGTGTTGAGTTTTAGTTTTTTCTCCAAAGTCCGCGCGCAGCGCGCGTGTCAAAACAGAGTAAAATGAAGTAAAATCGAAGTACAGAAAGTAAAAAGAAATTAACCCTATTACATAAAGAAGGGCTCTCTCTGTCCTCTCTCAACAACAGCTTCATAGGGTGCGACGCAACAGCGAAGAGCAGTAAAAAAATAAAAAAAATGGCCTGCGGTTACAGGTCCCTGTCGCCGTTGGCGTCGCAGCCGGCTCTGGTAGGATCGTCATCACCGCTCACCCCCACCATGCTTGTACTCTCGCTCCGTTTCAAGCCTTACTCTTTTATCACAAACACGATTACCACCACTTCTTGCCATAATGGAGATACACCTGCCGTATCATTTCACTGCACAAACCTAAAAAGCCCCAAGTCTCCTTCTCTTTCCCCAATCCTCTGCGAACAGGCAGCAGGACACTATAGCTCTGACAATGAAAACGACAACGACGACGACAACAACCACAGTGGTAGTGGTGGCGGCGGCGGCGGCGGTTGGAACAATTCCTTCAATTCCGGTGATTGGTGGCGCTGGGATGATAATTCTAATAATTCAATTGATTCATTTCTTTTATTCTTACGCTTTCTCGGAATAGAACACGGAAATGAAGCTATTATTACTTCACGCGATCGAATTCTTGGCATCGTTGTTTCTGCTTTTATTATCTTCAGCAACTGCCAGTTCTTGTCTTCGGCACAAGCTAGAGATTCTGTTTCTCCGTTCGATAAAGAGAATGGCGGTGGGGAAGGGAATGAAACCATCTATGAGATTAAAGGAGCTAAGCGAATCAAACTAATGCCGGACTATTGCAAGGATATTTTTGTGATTCCACCTTCGGTGTCATCCTCTTTGTTGTGCTTTCAAAACGGTGTCCCCATTATTTGGATGCAATGTAGGGACTTGTTCATGCGTTTGATGCTGCCCGAAGGTTTTCCTAATAGTGTTACCAGTGATTACTTGGAGTACTCCCTCTGGAGAGGGGTTCAGGGTGTTGCGGCTCAAGTAAGCGGTGTCCTTTCTACCCAGGTACTCGTTTCTCATATTTATTAGTAACGTTGTATCCACATTGTTGGAACTTTTACTTTGTCTGTAATCTGGATAGATTACACTGTCAAGTCTGATTTGTCATTCAGACTTATTGTAACGTCCTATGCATTCTGCTGGCTTAGTAATTTTTGGATTGAGCCCACGTGGTCCAAAATAGGTATTAGTAGTAACCAATAGTACTTTATATATCAGATAATCTTTTCTAACATTTTCAATGTGGATTTCTAATATTTTCAATGTGGATTTCTAATATTTTCAATGTGGGATCTCATACCTATGTTGCACTTTTCATAGGTAATGACTGCTTTAATTTTGAATGCTACTACTGGATCTTCGAGTCACTTGCATCATTATTGTAGGGATGAATGGTTTTGAATCATCAAAATTACCTCTGTTGTGTAGTTGATAGACATTGTCATAATGGCAACCTCATTCAATCTAAATGATTCAATCCCCTTTTAGAGATTCTAGTATGTGGCTTGTGTTTCTGCGCTGTTTCATTGGTTCTTTTTCTTGTTTGTTTTGTTTGGTATTGCTGCATCATATTTCTTATTCTATTATTGTTCTTTGTAGGCTTTGCTTTATGCTGTTGGCCTGGGAAAAGGGGCTATTCCAACGGCAGCTGCTGTGAATTGGGTACTAAAAGATGGGATCGGGTATTTGAGCAAAATTCTTTTGTCAAAATTTGGACGCCATTTTGATGTCAATCCCAAAGGATGGAGGTTGTTTGCAGACTTTTTGGAAAATGCAGCGTATGGAATGGAAATTTTAACTCCTGCATTTCCACAACTATTTGTACCAATTGGTGCTGCCGCTGGTGCAGGCCGGTCAGCAGCTGCACTGATCCAGGTAGCTTGGTTGTTAAACTATATACTATTTTATGATGTGGTGCAGGTGTAATTTACATGCTTTATATGCGTATATATATCAGTTAGGTGCTTCTTTTATTTGTCCTGACAAACGTCAATACTTCCGAGGAGCCATAATGGAGTCAACAATGGAGTCAACCTATAGTTAACTCCTTTGTTATAGAAGTGCTGCTAAGTCTCGATCTTTGGCACAACCACAAGTTGCAACGTGGTACCTTCTTTGTTTAGCCAAAGTTTACCGAGCCCAACTAACATGCAAAGGTCTTGGCTTGGACATGGCATAGAATTCTAAGCCTCCTTCTTGTCTCACCTTCAAGGGGCTAACAAACCACCCCCACAGGAACAACCCAACGTCCATGTCGGAGGGTGTTTGTCCCAGTACTCGTTAATTTGTTTTTGAAACCACCGGGGGGTCACATCTTTCTCCTAACTAGCATTAAAAAACTCTGAAAAACATTTCCATTAGACTAGGAAATGGGTCCTTTTATTTTTTTGGCTCATTCCTTCGATCTTGTAATCCATTATTGTCTCTACTTCCTTATCAAACTATTTTTGAATTATAGGCGGCGCTCGTCTCACATGTTTTCTGTGCAAATTAAGGAAGTCCTCATTGAATGGCTTCGAAAAACGTATATGAAAAGTTGGGTGGATCTTCAACCAATTTTGCATCTTCAGCCGGTGAGCGCGTTTTCGACATGCTTGACCACATCAAATGGTCCGTTGTAATCCGGTGTCAATCCTCGGTGTATCTTCTTGCTGCTCATCTTCTTCCAAATTTGCAGGGTGAGTTTCAGCATAACTCGATCTCTTATTCTGAATTCTAGCTCTCCGCGGTGTTGATCCGCATACTTCTTCATTCTTCGGATCACCTTCGTTAAGCTATCCTTTGCCTCATTAATAATCTCCTCTTTTGCTCGAGCAAATCGGTAAGCCGTAGGAGAAATCCCACTAGTACGCTGGCAACCACCTTATTTTGGGTAAGAGGCAACTGTTCATTTGCAATCTCGAACAGACTCATCCCTGTTGCTGATGATTTGTGTAGGTTGTAGCAAAACTACGCACTGTCCAATAACTTGACCCAATTTTTTGGCACACCATCACGTAATGCCTAATGTATTCTTTCAATTGTTGGTTCATCCTCTCAGACGGTTCATCCTCTTGAAGATGATTTGCAGTAGAAAACTTCAACTCCATGCCCATTATGTTAACAACGCGGTCTAGAAACAACCAATAAATCGAGTATTTGTGTCATTGATGAAGTCCTTCGGCAATCCGAGTATTTCACAACATTCTTGTAAAATAGTTCTTTAATAAACCTTAGCAGGACATGCATGTGGGTTGGGTACTAGGGATAAAACTTCATACTTTCTAAAAGCGATCAACTACAACAAAAATTGAACGCATCCCATCTACCTTTGGAAAACCAAAAATGAAGTCCATTGAAACGGACTGCCATGGTCTATTCGGGATTGGTAACGGCTGTAACAATCTGACTTCTTGTTCCTTTCAAACTTGTCTTGTTGTCACACAAGACATATTTTGGCGTAGGCTTCAATTCATTCTTCATTTTTGGCAATGTTGTAAAAGGCATATGTGGGGATTGCCTTGGGGCTTGTCTAGAGGCAGGGCGGTCCTAAACTGTCCTAGAACAATGAGGGGGCAAATTTCTAGCTGTGCATGCGCCCTAATGCCGTGGAAGCTGCCCAACTTCACCCAGGGCGAATTTCAATGGGGTTTACGTTCTGTGTTTCCATCACTAGAAAAATTAAGAGAAATGAAACTTGATTTTGCAAGTGTTTGGTGTATTTATCTTTGTCATCATCGCTTTGCTGGTGTCATAACTCGAAGGCTGGAGGTACAACCAAGATTTGGGGTACCAGAGGGTATCATTTAGATGAGAAAGCAAAGGTCGATGGAGGCAGAAGTAGGAGAATTCCAGAAATAGAAGAACTAGGGTTAAATCATGCTGGTTTTTTCATGTTTTATTTGGAAATGAAGAATATGTTTCCACTAATTAATATTTTTAATTAAATTATTAATGGAAAAATTTGGAGTCTTTGACAAGAATTCATGGAAAATTATTACTTGTTAGAAAATAGGTAACAAAATAAAGAATAATATTTAATGGTATCACTAAACAGGTTGGCCTCATATGGAAAATAGAATTTGAATTAAATTACTATTTATGATTCTTAACTTTTTCTATCTTATGATTTTATCTAGATTTATTTTTCATATATATATATATATATATATATTTATTTTTTGGTTTTTTTTATTATATATAATATTTTAAAATATTAAAAAATTCATGTATAGTGGGGCTTACGCCCTACCATTGTTATGAAAGGCGCGCCTCGAGGCGAGGCGAGGCGTTGGGAATGCGCGTCTCGGTGGTGAGGCGAGGCGACTTCAAATAGGCGGGCGCCTCGGCAACGAGGCTCGGAGGCGCAAGGCGTTGTTGAGACGCTCCTCTTTGAAGTTAGTATATTTAAAAAAAAAAAACTATTTTGTACTTATTATTTTAGTGAGAAATAGATGATCAAAACCCTGAAACATGGTTTTTCTAGCTTTATTGTGTTTATATGTGAACTACCTTTGTTTGTTTGAAAGGTTGAAACCAAAAAAACAAAAAAAACTAACAGGTCTTCTCCTTGAAGAAACATTGAAGATAAACATCGAATCTTCTCCTTCTCTTTTTGTTTCTCCTTCGATTTTTCCTTTGAATTCAGTTTTCGATTTCTTCTTCTCCTTCGAAAGCTTTCGAAGTTCGCACAGGCTTCTAATTTTTTAGGCTCTCTGATTTTTGTTCACATGAGGCATGACAAAACATTGACAAGAGATGAAGAGAGAGAACAAAATATCAACAAAATACATAAACTACCCTACAATAATATCTAATATGTCATTTAAGTATAAAAATTAAAAAAATATTTTAAAATAACAATTGACTCCTATATTTTTTAAAATCAAATTAAAATTAACATATGAATCCTCCGTTCAAGTATTGGAGTTCGATTTGAAGTGAAATATTACATGAAAACTAATTCGAAGTGTTTTTTTATTACTAAACATGCAATCTATATATTAATTTGGTGATATTTGAATACTTTTCGTGTCCATGATAATAGAAAAACCCATATTTAAAATGTGCGCCTCGTCGCCTCGGGGGTCGTTGCGCCTTAAATAACAATGCGCCCTACGCCCCAGGGTTTACGCCTCGCCCCATATAGGTCAAAATGCCCCACCCAACGTCCCTGCCTTTTACAACACTAAATTTCGGTTAATAGAATGACCCAAATAGCAATACGTACATTCTTTCAATGCCAAGGTAACCTGCCTATTGGGGATCATGTGTGTCGTGCAACAGCTTCCTTCTTAGTCCCCCTCCGCTGGGAACCTAAGGTCAACTTCCCTTAGCATCCAATAAGCCATCTTCAATCTAGTACCTTTGAACTAGACCATATGCTGATGTTTTTGGTAAGTTATCTTTTGGAGACTAATCTTTGATTTGCTGCACAAAGTCAGTCTTCAGTTGCGTCATCGATGCAACATACTACAGGACTTGTTTTTGATTAAGTGCGTCAATCATCAAATTTGATTTCTCTGGTTTCTGCACCCAAGTAAAATCAAATGAAAAAATTCCGCCAAGAATTCTTGCGAACGTGCTTGTTTAAGGGTCATTTTTTTTTTTGGGTTTTGAAATAGGTGTTTTGCAACATTGTTCGTCATCGTAAATTTCGTTCCCTTCAGATAATGCTTCCATGTGTCAAGACAGTGAACAACGGTAGTCATCTCCTTCTCATATGTTCAATAACCTAGTTCAATATCTTTCAACTTCTGACTCTCGTAGGCAATCAGGTGGCCTTCTTGCACAAGAACACCACCGGTTGCCCTATTTGAAGTATCTGTCCATACATCGAAAGGCACCTCAAACCGTGGCAACTCTAGAAGAGGTTCCATCGATATTGCTTTCTTTAATCTTTCCAAAGCTTGCGGCAGTTAATAGTCCAGTCCCATTTTGCATCTTTCCTCAACAAATCAGTAAGGGTATTCACCTTCTTTGAGTGCCCTTTGATTAACTTTCGGTAGTAGTTCGCGAGTTTGAGGAACGAACGTAGTTTAACAACTTTCTTAGGTGTTGCCGGGTCAACAATGGGTTGCACCTTCCATTCATCCATCCGCACTTGCTCTTAGCTTACCCAATGACCAAGGAACATTATTTCCTCACGAAAAAACTCATATTTCTCTTTCTTCACATACGACTGATTCTTTCTCAGCCTAGAGGGAACCTGTCTTAAATTTTTAAGGTGATCTTCGAGTGTCTCAATATAGATCACAATGTCGTCAAGGTAAACAACGACAAACCTATCTAGGAAATCATATAGCACATCGTTCCTAAGATTACAGAAAGTAGTAGGGGCATTGGTTAAGCCACACATCATCATCGAAAACTTGTAAGAACCATACCATGTCACTCACGCTGTCTATGGTTCATCATCTATAGTTATCCAAACCTGCCAATATCTTAACCTCAAATATAGCTTTGTGAAGTACTTGGCTTGAGCAAGTCGATCAAACAAGTCCGTGACGTTAGGAACATGATACTTATTTTTGATAGTAACCTTATTCAACGCCCTTTATTGATGCACATTCTCATCGAGCCATCAACCTTCTTTTGGAACAACAACGATGTACCATATGGAGCTTCGGAAGGCTTTATATACCTAGAATCAAGCAATTCTCCAATTTGTTTCCTCAATTTTGCCAACTCCGCCGGGGACATCCGGTAAGGGGCTTAAGGGCCTTGCATCAAGTTCAAGCTCAATTTTGTGATCGGCAACACATTTAGGAAGAAGGGTCTTCAGGAGTTCAAGAGGCATAACATTGTTGAACTCTTTCAGCATGTCAACAACATCATCGGGTACTTCCACCATTTGGTTAGGTTTGATCTCAATTAGTGCCTTAACGTGGGTTTCCTTGCCATGTCACAAAAGCAACTTGACTTGGAAAGCTGACAACATGTCAGCAACATCATTGAGTACTTCCACCATTTGGTTAGGTTTGATCTCAATTAGAGTCTTAAGGTAGGTTTCCTTGCCATGTCTCAAAAGCAACTTGACTTGGAAAGCTTGCAACATGCCAACTTTCCTCGTTCTTTCCTTCTTACGCTGATCATGTTCTGCAACGTTAACAAACATAGCCTTTCTCGTTTGCAAATAGTAATCCCCCGAGGAGGAGCATTACAAAAACTTTGGCTGCATACCACAACCAAAAAACATCAAAGTCATCCAAGGGCATGGGCACCAGTTTCGTCTTTTCTTGCCATGATCCGATCTTCATGTCAACACTTGCTAAGCCATGGATAGGTTTAGCTTTCGAGTTCACTTGATTCTGCTTGAATTTCTCACCAAATCCAACTTCAGGTTACCGACTTCTTGATCAGCAACAAAGTTGTGAGTTGCGCTAGTATCAACCATGGCCAGCACCTCACAACAATTAATCACCACCTTTACATACAACAAACTCTGCTGTTGTGAATGGGGTTTCTCGGCACGTAGGGATTTGATAATTTGCAAAGGGTTGACTCCCTGCGAGTCTTCAACAACTATGGCACTAATTTTCTCCTTCTTAGGACAATCTTTCATATGGTGGGGGATGTTACACAAGAAGCAAACCTGGTTCTTGTTGCCTTTGTACTTGTTTTGGGAATCGCTTGATTTCCTTCTTCTGATCACTAAATTTCTTTTTCCCATTTTTATAGTTCTTATACTTCTCCTTGTCCTTTGTCAATAGACAGTATTCGTTGATTGCCACTGTTGGTGATCTTGTAATTGACAAGGTTGTCTGCCGCAACGATTGCAGCAAGCAAGTTGCTTATGCCTTGTTGCTTAAGTTCCGCTTGTGCCCAGGGTTGAAATCCCCACATGAAATTGAAGAGTTTGTCTTCATCAGACATGTTCTTGATGTCCAACATCATTGAAGTAAAGCTCCTAACGTAATCATGAACTGTATCGGTATGTTTCAAATTTTTCAGGGACTCCCAAGCAACCCACGACATGTTACTTGGCAAGAACTGATCCTTCAATTCCTTCGTCAGATCACTCTACTCTGTAATCTAGGCTTGGTCAGAATCAAAATCACGTGTCCTCCATCCTAGCATAACATCACCGCTCAAGTACATGTTGGTTAAGATCACACATTCAGAATCTGGAACGTGTGCCGCTTTGAAATACTATTCGACATCCCACAAAAAATTCTTTAATTCTTTGGTGCTTTTTAGCACTAATGAACGGTTTTGGGTTTGGTATCTTGAACTTTGTTTGGCCATCTCGTGCTCCTTGCCCAGCGAATGCACCGATGGCCTTCTTAAAAAAGGAAACATCTTCCTCCTCATGTTTGAGATTTATTTTCCAGACGCTAGTAAAATCATATCCTTTGCCATGTTCTTGATTTTGGCCATAGTATCATTGCAAAACTCTTCGAACGAAATTTGAAGGCTCGAAAAGTCAACCCTGATTTTAGCGTATTGGACTGACTAATTTATTTCGTTGCTGTTCACAGGCGCACCGACGTAGTCCTCCAATGCTTTAAGTTGATCATTCACATTTCATGTAGAGGCCGTCCTGTAGCCTTGGTATTCGCTGTTACGAGGTCAATGTTTTCTCCTAAAATTCAGACCAAGGCATGGCCTGATTGCTACCCTCAATCAGTCAGCCAGTGTCTTCCCGCAATGCACACAACGCACACTAATACGGTAATCAGAAACAATATGAACAATAAGCACAAATGCTTACATAATTATGGGCAAAACCAAACTCGTTTTATAACTCAATGAACTAGGAACAAACAACAAGTTTCCCATATAGACCTTGTGGCCGTTACCAAGGCTGTCAGAACATGCGACCCAACTGCCTTGTGGCTATTACCAAGGCTTCTCAGCCAATTATCCACAATTGCCATACATACCTTCAACATGCATCCCAATTTCCCAGTAGACTTATCTTCTCACGAACTACTACTTTGGACGTCATGTCCACATGTTGTCTGGTATGCCATCTTGATCTCTTAATCAAGTTGATGTGCATCAATGCATTGTCATGCCGCCCACATGACTAGAATGTGTCTTGCGCCCACGTTTTGCCTACGTTAGCTTAGCCTTGTGCCCAAGCTTGGCTTCATGCTGCGCCCATGAATTTTGATCTTGGCGTTGTTCCTAGGATCGTATCACCTTGTTTTAGTGACACCTGATGCCCACCATCATCATCCAACGACGCCTAAATGTGCCAATACATGCTGACACATGCCGATGTGCATGCCTCAGATTCACGTGTACCAATCCTTGCCTTGCGCCTATGATCACCTTGTGCCTTGCCCGAGGACCTTGACGCCACCCAATGCACGCTAACATTGACCCGTGACGACCTATTTTTGTCGATGCTCGCCGGGCCCATGTTTTCTGCTCACATCGAGATTCTAAGGTAAGCCTTGTTTATGACTTCGCATCATGCCTTGGGCCTTCCCTACACCTTACCTTGGTTTACCTATGCCCCTTATCATGCCTATGTTCCTTGCCAAGTCGAGGGTCTAGAGGGATAGGTACGCCCCTTACAATACTTTGTGTAAAAATGTAAGTGGCACCAACAGACATCAATATGTCCGAGGAGCCACAATGGAGTCAACAGTGGATTTCAGATCTCAGTCTATGGTTGACTCTTTTGGTTTAGAACTGCTGTAAATTCTTGATCTTTGGCTCAAATCAAGTTGTTGCGACATGGTATCATCTTCGTTTAGCCAAAGTTTACCTTGCCCAACTAACATGGCAAAATCCTTGGCTTGGACATGGCACCGAATTCCAAGCCTCCGTCTCAAGGTCAAGGGGTTAAAACTATCCATTTGTTGTGCTGATCCTCACACCAAATGTGGCTTTTAAAGTTGTCAGCTTGGAATGAGGTGAATCTGGGTTGCCTTTCTTCTGGAAATGGGTCAATGGATTTGAGATTTTCATGCCAGATCGAATTTGTCTTACTGATATCAATCGATAGTTTACTTATTTAGTTGAAACTTTAAAAATGAATTTTGAATGAGATCAGTGCAGGCCCAATAGCAATATTGGGTGGGTTAACATCCTATTGTTGAAATAGAGCAATTTTCCAGGGAGGGCTCCCTCCTGGATATGATGAAACTGGCTTAGGCAATTATTACTTCCTTTTCTCATCTTTTTCAAATTAACAGTAATTCATGGTTTGCAAATATTATGTTGTTACAGAGCATCTGTTCTTTATATATACACCATTTGTTTTATCACACTGGGCAGCATTTTGTGTTGGTGATTTACGAAGTTTACTCAAGTAAAACTGGTCGCGAAGACATAGGGAAATATGAAACTATTCCCTTAATGGTTGACTATGAAGAAAAGCATGTATTTTTCCTAAGAGACATAAACTATTCTCTTGGCAGGCTGCTACTAGGAGTTGTTTTTATGCAGGCTTTGCTGCTCAGAGAAATTTTGCTGAGGTACCCTTTGCAACTCATGTTACACAAAATTCTTAAATGTGCAATTTTTCATGAAGGATTGGGTTCCCTATACATAATATTTTTCCTTGTATCGTTGTGGATCATATTTTTTTCTTTCTTTCTAAAGGAGTCACTTTGGCAGGTAATTGCAAAGGGTGAAGCACAAGGAATGGTGAGCAAATCTGTTGGAATCATGCTTGGCATAGCATTAGCTAACTGCGTTCATCATTCAACACCACTTGCTCTTGCGTCTTTTGGTGTGGTAACATGGATCCACATGTTCTGCAATCTAAAGTCGTATCAATCCATTCAACTAAGGACTTTAAATCCATATCGTGCAAGTACTTCCTTCTCTTGTTATTTTCTTTAGTAATATTTGTTCTAGTGCTGTTCAATGCTCATTATCAACTTGTAATGCTAGATCCATGTGTTGATATCATTGGTCAATAACCCTACTTAGCCATTTAGATTTTCTTTAAGGTATTGTACCCCTCCTAAACATTTCTCTGGCTCTAGCACTGGACGGCTGCCACATTTTTTCTTGCTTCTCCTGAACTTTCTTTTTCCCTCTCTCTCTTTTGTCACTCAACACAGCCATTTCTTCTTTGCCCCTTGTTTGTTTTCTACGTAAAGTGATTTTGAGAGAGAGAATACACACTCACATTCACTCCTTTCTAAGCCTCCCTACATAAAACCATTGTTATTTAAGGCACTTGGCACACTAAGGAGCAATGACCCCTGAGGCAGCGAGGTACAAGGTGCACATTTTAAATATGTACCCTTCAGTTGTCATGGATTCATAAAGTATTCAAATATCATTACAACAAAAGACGAATTGCATGTTTAATAATTGAAAAACATTATGAACTAGTCTCATGCAATATTGGACTTCAAATTGACCTCCGCATCTCAAACAAAAGTAAAAGAAACAATTGATAATTGAACTCCAAAATCAAAATCATTCACTCAACAAACATTAAATCAAGTAGTGAACTGAAATAAGTCAATAAATATAATTTACATTATAAATTCAGCATGCCAAAAACCTAAATTGAAAGTAGAGGATAAAGGGGTTGTTTTGTTTTTGTGCGAAAATAGTGAGATGAAGAACCAAAAAACATAGCAGTTAAGAACGAAAAGAAGAGAAGAATAAGCGAGGAAGAAGAAGAGAAGTGGGTCTATTTTTTGCACAAAACAGGGGTTGTTTTTTGTTGTTATGCCAAAAATCAGAGATGAAGAACAGAACAGTAACGTGGCAGTGGTGAGAGGAAAAAGAAGGAGAAGAAGAGAAGGGGGTCTTTTTTTTTTTTGCACAAAAACTGCCCTTTTTTTTGGTGCAAAAATAGATGCGAAGAACAGAACAAAAACGTGAAGAAGAAGAAGAGGAGAGGAAGAAGAAAAGGGAAGAGAAAGAAGAAGAGAGGAAGAAGAAAAGGGAAGAGAAAGAAGAAGAGAGGAAGAAAAGAAGAATAAAAGTGGAAGAAGAAGAAGAAACAAAGAAGAAAGGAAGAAAAGAAACAACGAAGAAGAAGAAGAAGAGAAGGGAAGATTTTGATCCTATTCTCCTCAAATTAACAAATAATAATAAGATTTTATTATAAATATTGAGTTGCTTCAAAGAGGCGCACCTCAACAGCTCTTCTCACCTCAATGCCTGGTTGCCAAGCGCATGCCTCTTTGAAATTGTGTTGCCTCGTGCACCTTACGCATGTCTTTCATAACATTGCATAAAACAATTGGGTAGACGAAGGTTTAGAGAGGGGTTGAGAGAAATGGAAGAAGGAAGAAGGTTTGAGAGAGTTTCAGAGAGAGAGTGGATGTGGTTAAGAGTTAGCGAGTGCTCTCACTAGGTCTTTTTTGTTTCCTTTTTTGGTAATAAATGAGACAGATAAGGGGTTTAGTGGTGGGGGGAGGGATGGCCAGAGATGTAAGAAGGAGAATAAGTGGAGGATGAAAAAAAAGTCTGACGATGTTGTCGGATAAGATGACTAGAGCTTCAAAAAATGATATGTTGGCTTTTGTCTTCCTCATTCCACCCTCTGAATCCTCTCCCCCTTTTGCACCATTACAACAAATCCCTACTTCTCTCTTTCCGCTGCCTTTTCCACTATCGCTAGACCCACCCCAACCACCTCAAGCTCTGCACTCACCCTACCCCCAATAATCCCTCTTGTCATAACAAAAACAAACCATTGTTTTTAAAGGCGCGCATAGGTAGGGGGCATGATGTGCGCCTCATCATGGGTGAAGCGACGCTACTTACGCCTTGGTGCTAAGGCACAAGGTTTTAAATTGCAGTATCGGGTTACGTAAGGGTAATGGTTGCTATATAACGATATCTGGATGTCCGTAATTGGAATCGGCCGTAACTAGGAGTGTGCAACAAACCGATCAAACTGAAAACCCGAACCGATAGAAAAAAATATCAAAACCAAACCTACCATTGAAAGAATCGCGCGGTTTCGTTCTAGCCTGGAATAAAACCGCACCCTGCTGTTCGGTTTTGGGTTTCAACTAGCCAAGGGTTTGGTTCAAACTGAATCGAACTGAGCCACTCAAAATGACGTCGTTTTGAGTGGTTATATATAGATATATGTTTGTGCAATTTCTGATTTCCAGACACTAGAAGAAGTAGAACCCTAGCTAGATGTAGACTCTTTGTTCCAAACTCTTCGCGCCGTCACACCTTTCATTCCAGACCCTTCCTCGTTGCCGTCATACTTAGTTCGAGGCCAGACCCTTGCTTGTCGAATCCTTAAGAACCGTCGCTGAACTGTAGATCGTTGGCTAGCCTCTGCCATCGCAGATCGGTAGTAGATGATTGAGCACCGTCGTCGTCACAGATCTATTGCAAATGGTTGGGCACTGTCCCAAAATCATTTGTTTTCGTTGGTCACAGATCTTGTTTATGTACAATTTTTCATTTCGTACATGGATTTGTTCTAGTTTTAGGGTTTCGTTTTTGTTCGTTTTCGTTGATCTTCTGTTCCAAATCGAAATAGACCCTCATTCCTCATTGAACTGCATGGTTCGACTTTTCCCTCACTCAGACCGGACCGATCGGTTTGTTTTCCAGATTAGCCAAACGTAGACCCTTGGTTTTGTCACAATTTCCCTCCCGGATCGAACCGCACCCATCCCTAGCTGTAACGGTCGTGAACTTTTCAAAATCACAAGAAAATCCTCAAAAACTCAATAATAGTAATTGGTCTACTCATTTAATCCTTAATAAACACATTGTAATAGATATTATGAAATTTAACTATATGTACAACACAAAAAAAGTATTAAAAAGACGAAAAACTGTCGTACTAAAAAATCTTAAAAGAATAAGAGGATGCACCACATTTAGTGAAAAATATATTATATAAACATAATGAAGGATAAATTATACATCATATTATCATGTTAGAAACATTACACTCAAATTCAATAATCAATTCTACAACGAATTGCGGTAAGGCTCTTCATAATCGGTATTGGCAATAATCATCACTCTGATTTTGTTCTGCATCATCATAACCATCAAAGTAGTTAAAGGTGCAATGATTATAAATGGTGGTGCCAGTGCCACTACCAACAGTAGCACTAGATTTTCTTCTCTTTCTTCGTAATAACCTAAAGAAGTAGAACTCGAGCTCTCTTTATGTGTGGAGGGACACTGTATTGGTAAGTAGGTGGTGATGGATATGAGTATCCAGTATCAGGAGGTTGTGGGTATCCTAAAGGACCCATATCTATATAATGTGGCGACAATGGTGGATAAATGTGATGTAGTTGTGAAGCGTATTCCGAAGGATAATAACAGTAAGGATATAGTGGTGGTTGAGGCCGCTAATGATAACTATCCCCTTGATATCCATATTCTCCAATTCCAACTCCAAATTGACTAGAGCGGTTTTGCCATGTCATCATGTTTATCGGAATTTGAGGATTGTGGATTTAAACGTCTCCTTGATGATCTAATCACACCACCAGAGATAGAATGTGTTCGTGCCTTACTAATATTCTCAATTTTAATATCGCCTGCAAATCTAGCTACTCAAACCTCTCCATGATATGGCAATCTTGTAGTCTCTCCTCCACCTCCACCTCCACCTCCACCATCATCATTGCCACTAGACCCTCCACTTGGTGGGCTCAAACCACAACCACTATCAGTATCATTTCCATCTCTCGATGAACTATCATTCTGACGACATCGAGTTGCTTGGCTACTAGGAGGAGCGGCATGTTTGCTCCTCATCGCTTACGTCTAACCAATCCAAGTTGTCCTGGTCATCTGACAATGGTGCTTCTCTCTCTTAAAGCCACGGAGATAGTGTATCATCTTCTTCAAAGATATAGTCCAAGTTGATAGGGTTGAAATTCTCTTCAATATCACGTGGGCCTTTTCTTATGGCATGTTTGATATTCAGCTTCAAATTATAAGCCACGTAAACATAAACAAGCTTATTTAGTTTTGATACTTTAGACGATTTCTCTTCTTTATATGCATCAAACTAAATGTGCTCCATTTACGCTCGCAATTAGAAGACGATGTTGTTTGGCTCAACACTTTTAACTGCAATCTCTTGAAGCTGAGAGGAAGATGTACCATAGTGGATTCACTATTCAGCTGTATAAGCAGAAAATAATTAAAACAATATGAACATTGAATCTTATATTAACAATTAAGTGTTCATTATGTTACCCGGATTTGTTTGTGCAATTGCTCGCGGAGCCAATACAACCCTAAAAGAATCTTGCTTGTCAAAGAACAACGTAATCTATACTTTAACAAGTCAAACGCCTACAAACATAACATTGAAAACACGGTAACTTGTTACTTAAGAAAAGAAAAGAACAAAAAATAACTAACTTGATTAATAACTTGAATTTGTTTGTTAATATTTGGCTCCAATTTTTGAATCACTTTTTTAACCCCATTCATGAACTTCTCTATGGTCAGAAAGTTTGACTGTATTTATATTGATTGTTTAAAAAGTGACCTACATGAATTGAAAACAATAAGCACATATTGTTAATTATTTACCAACTGCATGCAAATCGTGGTGTAATTGGAATTGTCATCTTTCGTCAATTACATTCTAATATTCTCTTAAGTAACAACAAATTTGTTGAATGGACATCTTCACTCTACCCATGGCTTCATATATAAGTCCCATTGTAGGTTTCTCATCACCATCAACAAGCCTAATAACCTCCACCAATAGTTCTTGCACTTTTAAAATCTCCACATCTTTTCTCCAATTTTTTTTTTTATCATTCACAATCTTTCTCACTATAATTCTTTCCAACATAATAAAATTGGTGGCAAAGCGTGTAATCGCAGGGCGTAGTAGCTCTCTCCTTTTGGTGAATCGCTTCGCTTCATATAATCATGAACCCAAGTAGAGTTGTAAATGAAGCGTGTGATTCTTCTTGCATCATCCATCCAATACCCTCTGCACATTTACTCTCTCTCTAATGTTATGCAATATCAAATCAATGCAGTGTGTGGTACAAGCTGTCTAATATAGATTCGGTCTTTTCAACATAAGTTTTTCTCTCGCCGCTTTCATTGTAGCCTCATTATTAGTGACAATTTGGGCAACATATTTTTCACAAATTTCATCCACCACCTTGTCCATGAGACCGAAGTACTAGTCAAAAGTTCTGCTAACGTTACATCGGTGGCATCTACTGATTTAGGGAAAACACTTCTGCGATTACTATAAATTAGAAATTGATAATGTGCTTCCGAGTATTTCCTGACCACTCATCACACATGATCGTAACACCCCTCTCCTCGTAACTTGGTTTATGTGATTCAATACATTTTCTCAATTTTTCTTGTTCTCCTGCAAAAGAACTCTAGTCACCTATCCAGAAGCACAATGAATATATTAATAACTTTATTAAAATACATTGAATAAGTTGTAAGTGTAACACAAAAATATTCTTTCCTAATGAGGAGGAGGGTCTTTCACTCCTTTTCCAACCTCCCTCGCAACATCCAACATTGGCTCAAATCACAGCGACATAACATTTTCTGGCAAACGTGTGTATAGCACAAACTGAGTAACTTATATAACTCATTTTTTCCTCAAACCCTTCATTACCCTTGTGGAGAGCTTTTAGCCTTGTTGGGGGCTTTGTTACGGTGTAAATCAACATCAATATCGACTAGCTATGCTTTAGGCATGATGAATCAATCCATTTTTTTTCGAACTTGATTCATGAATTGTAGAAGATCATTGAAAAATATTAGCCGACTAGTACTACTTACCCGCTTGGTGCTTCCACCAACCCCGCTATTGTCCCCAATCTGATATCGGTCGCCTACATCCCTCCTAAATCTCTCCCTCTCTTCCTCTTCTCGATGCAACCTCACACTTCCTTTTCTTGTGTAATTCATCTCCGGATCATTTGAGTCATCATCATCACTCAATATTTCATAAGGATCATTTTCATCACGTTCAGAAACTCGAATTTGTTCAATCATCTCTTTATTTCCTTTTATCTGTTTTTTTTTCAAACCTTGGAGATGTTTTATCATAAGCTCTCTACCTTCCGCACTAGCATTCAAACATGGAGCTACTTGACCTGTTTTGCGCCAAGTGTTATTTCAATATAGTTATTCCACCATTTATCTCTCAATCACAAAATTTGCATCTTAATTTGTGCCTACTATTTGCAATAGGAATCGCTAATGGAGGAACCAACCCTTCTTCTTCACCCGACGTTTTTAAATTTTAATTTTCTGTAATTTGCATACACAATTTAATTTCAAAACAAAAATATTTATTAAAAGAATTTATTTCTAGGTCTGAAATTAAATCAAATATGTGCAGAATTTTAAAATATACAATATATGTGTTTATATATATGCGCACACAAAAAAATGAAATATCTAGGTAGAAAAGGGGTAAAATGGGTGTATCTGACCCATTTTACCGCAGTCGTAACGGCCGTTAACCCTGTTGCAGGCTGTTACAGCCTGATACCCATCTGATACGGGTCGATTCTGTAGTGAATCGGCCTGTAAACAAATTATCGGCCCGTAATTGTAAAAGCGGGCCGATAAACCGTTACGTATCGACTGTTACGGTACATAATGGCCGTTATTTAAACCATTGCGTAGGTGGCGAGGTGCGGTTTGAGGGGCACATTATTATGTTATGCTCTAACAAAAAATTATGAAAAAAAGAGCTCAGTTTTCGTTAAAAGTTTAAAACCGTAACGACTCTTCACGATAACAAACAAAGAGCTATCAATATTTATTGAAAAAAAGAGCTCATGCTTTTATGTCATTCTCCTTTTTGTTCTTTTTTCTTTTCCTCCACATCTTTCTTATCCTTATTTGCATGTGGTGGTGAATATCATTACTTTTTTTTTAATTGGGCCATCACCCTATTTTTTTCTTAGGCTGAAGTAGAACATTGTTTCCCACTCAAAATTGTTTTTCCGGTTAGATAGAACATTATGCCTATAAAAAAAAAACCATTTGAAAATTCAGTTATCATGTTCTTTCTCTTGTCAATAAATTATTTATTTTGTTTTTTAGTTGGGTAAATTATTGACACACTAGCATAGGCTCCATAGGTCCTTTGCGCCTTTGTGAGCCTCACACCTTAAAAAACATTCAGGCAAACAATTAACGGCACCTATGTTATGAATTTTTAGTTTTAATGGTCTGTGAAAACCAAAGAGAATATGTAAGGTACCCAATCTTTTTGTGATTAGATTTGTTGGAATCTAGTTGAGATTTCATGAAATATGGGATTGATTGTTCTGAAGGTAATTGTTCCCCGTCCATCTATTGTATGTGGTGAAGAATACTTCTATATGCCATATGGATCATATTTGAATTTTATGCCGAATGGTGAACATGAGTGCAAAATCAAGACGTGTTTGAGTTCTATCATATAATTTGGTCTTTGACTTTTGGCTTTAAAATCTTATAACATCTCATTAACGCATTCAAATGTAACTACTTTTTAACATTTAAATGTTTTTTGCATCTGTGTGCGCCGAATCACCATGTTCGGTTAGGGAATGACACTAATTCCGTGCCAAACAAATTAGGGACTAACAGAAGTCCAGTTCCCGGAGTGGTTGTCAAACACTGTTGTAGTAAAAAAGCATGGGGGAAAGTGGCAGGTGTGTATGGACTGCACAGTCCTGGAGTATTTCGGGGAATGATAAAGCCTTGGTATAGGAATGCTAAGACAGGGGAGTTTTATTGCCTTATATTTGTGTGAATGGGACAAGGCATTTGACGTGGATGAGATTGTAACTTGCTTTAGGGATTTCCATAGTTTTGCAACATTGAAGAGTAGCATTATCTGTCTTTTCTAGCCTTCATTTCAATTGAAGGAGTGGCAATTTTTGGCCTTCATTATCTGTCTTTTCTAGCCTTTTTTTTAGTTCTTGCAATCTGGTTTGAGTGTGTGATAGATACTGTCAATCATTGTTGTGAGAAGCGCGCACGAGGCGAGGTGACAATTGTGAGCTGCAACAAGTGTGAGGCAAGGTGACTTCAACAAGGCACATGCCTTGCTGGCGAGGTGAAGCGTGCTTCTCTAATTTAGGCTCCCCCCCAGCTTCTCTCAATGTTGATTTTTTCTTTTGTAACCCTTGACTTATGAAGGCATTACTTTGGTTTATGTGGTGAGAAACATAGAATTAAAACTCATTAATCAAACCATGGAAACAACCATGTGTTGATTGCGAAACAAAGTCTATCTTCTCAAGTCCCAGCTATGCGCCGTCTCCTCCTCCCTATCCTCCTTTTTCTTCTTCTTTGGGGTTTCTGCTTAAGCACACTTTTTTTTTTTTTTTTACTGTTTTTTATGCTGTAACCTATAGGCCCTTGCTAAGTCACAAAACCCTTTATGTTTAAGTTGATGAGGATTTTCCTTGGACCATATTTACTGGCAAACATATTCTCCTCTAGCTTTAGGTTTCTGCTTCAACATCAACACTTTCTATTTCTGTCACAAAAAACCCCTGCTAGTATATTGAGATTGGTTTTTAGTGTTTGTCAATCACTAAACATGTCATATGTATATTTTAGGGTATGATACCTTTGTTGGAAGACGACAATTTCTTGGTGTTCTCATTGTTAGCGAGTGTCTGGATCATAAATACCAAAGCATAAGAGACACTACGGCGCAAGGTCTCCATGGAGCATATGTGCAAGGCCCAAGATGAGGCGCCGTTTCTACTCGTACCGTACAAAAACATGTGATATAGACATTTCATTTCATATTTATATCTATTAAGACATTATTTTTTTATGGAAAGAAATTACATAAATTACTATAATGTATTTTATAAATAGTTTTGTAAGAAGATATGTCATTATAGTTAATTAACCTCTAGGCAAATATGGGCAATTTTTTTTTTTATATTTGGTCCATAAGCTAAATTGTAATCAGCAACTTGACGTCCTTATTGATTTGCTTTGCTTATTGGAAAAAAGCATCATCATCTTCCTCAAAAATCGAAGAGAGAGAGAAGCGCAAGTATTTTTTGACGAGCTTACCAGTGGAGTGGAAATGCAGGTGAGAGAGAGTATTGTGGGGGAAGAGAGAGAGTTTTGCAGGTATAGGGGTATTTTTATCTATGCTATTTTGATTTTAATTATTACTTTACTTAACGGGTTTACTCAATGGGGATAAAATAAATACAAAGTTGATGATTGTGTTTTTGATCAATCACTCACCTTTTTGGGCCATCGCGACGTATTGCGAGGATTAGTTGGAGTGTGCGCGTGCTACATATATGAATTGAAGTGGATTTGGCTTTGGACTTTCATTTGCCCGTGGATTGATTGGATTCTCAAAGCAAGCGAGCTTGAGCAGTTATAGAGCGAATCAATAGTGAGTGAAGGGAGGCAAGATGAATTGTAGAGCTCCTATAGCTAATCGTAGAAGGCAGAAAAATTATACCGTTTAAGACCGTCACTCGCTTCCAAAGATAGATATGAAAGAAGAGGAACTGGACGTACCACAAAACAAGAAGGGCTTCGTGTCCAATCCCATTGGTCATGGTAAGTAAACCCTCGAATCATAAACTATTCAGCAAGGCTTGCTCCTATATAAGGGGCGAGGTATCGTAACATAGCGGGGGAAATCCCGCCATTTTGGCTAACACAATAATGTATTGCATCGCTCCCTTTTCCTGGAGAGCAGTCACTATCTGAGTCACTGAAGATGTTTTTTAACCGCTAGTCTTACTGACATCACAAGAAGGATTCACAAACATCAAACTAATGTAAATCTGTGAATTCATATTGTTGCTCTAACAATCACAGTAAAAATTCACAGACAACAAGTAAATTCAAGTTTGTATTTCTTATTATGACTCCAATAATCACATTAAGAATTCACAGAAAGAAAATAAATACAAATTTGTAATTCTTACTGTGGCTCAACAATTACAGTAAGAATTTAGGGGAATCACTCATGTCAATATTTTTGTGAACATTATTGTGAAGAAAGAGAAAGAAAAGAGAGAGAGAATGAATTACAAAGTCAGAGAGAGTTAGAGAGGGAGAGAGAAAATGGATGTCGAAATACATCAAAGCAGAGACTGACCAGATCCGAAGCTGTTGCAGATTAACACCATAGATTTGAAGCTGTTGCCGGAGGAACACCACCAGATCTCGTCACGGGTTGCAAATCTGGACAAATCATTGTGAAATTTGGTTGCTCTAGTAGCCGATCATGAAGAGATCGACCAATGATGTGAAGATGATTTCTGGTGAGGTTCCAATGGTCTTCTCAAGAACTGCGAGCTGTTTGTGGAGGAGCTTAGAGGAGGTTTGGACGATGACCCAGCCCTGTTTCCACTGGAAAAGAAGGTGGGGCCTCCATTTGGTGGAAAAATTTAAGAAAAATGGACACAATTTTGGGTGAGAAAAAATGGAGAAAAATGAAGGATACAATTTTGGGTGAAGATGGGTTGAATGTGTATATATATATATATATTTAATTTTTTATTGGGGGTGTTCTATTGGCAGAAAAAGGGGATATGGGGTTTTTGTAAAAGAGAACATAAAAATTATGTTTATGTTTAAGGGCTTGGGTCTATGGCTTAGTGTTAATTAAACACTTATAAATGGTGTTTGTGTGAAAAATTCCCTTCAAATATCATAATCATATAATGTTTTTAGTTATTTAAAAGTACAACCATCCAAGGATTTCAAAAGGAGACACTTCAATGGCTAAAAATCAAATATTCTGAAAATTGATATTCATTTTGATCGTGTTAGACTTCTGTGCTACAACCGAACAGTTCATTGTAGATGATCCTCAAGCACCCACACTTAATTTTATCTTTGCTGTAACTCTGGTCAACCAAAGTCAAAGACAAACTATGATATGTGTGTAATGGTGAGGGCGTAATTTCAAATGCACAAACTCATGTTCAATATGAAAGTAGAGAGAGAATTGTTTTAGGGAATTGCCTTAACTGAGTTAACTGTGGCTACAGAATCAAAAGATATGCTTAAGAAATTCTTGGAATACTTTTGGAAGTATTTAAATATGTTTAGGAAAAACGCTTTAGGGTGCATAAAGAAAGATTTGGAAATTAAACAGAACGTCAAAACAATGACTCTTTGTTGAAATGTTCTGCGGAGCCCCCAGAAACTTCAATATTTAAGACTCCAGATGATGATCAAAATCTAGGTTCACATATTTAGTGAAAAAATCAACCCAACAGAATACCTCTTAGTAAATTTGAATCCGTCAAAACACCAGATCCAACTTCGTCGCAAATTACTCTCCGTTTCATCAATGTCGTAACAAACGTTTACCCTTGGATGATTGAAACACATAGTTTCATTGGTTTATCCTACTGCTTGATGCTTGAACTTGCACCCTTGAATTAATAAATATGACATAATTTTTGTCCATTTTATTTATTACTGGACGTATTCTTTGATTTGTTTCAACAGGTTTAGTTTTCAGTGAATATCTGCTTAGTGGCCTGGTTCCTTCAGTTAAAGAGGTCAATAATGAGGAACCATTTTTTCCTGCCGTACCGCTTCTTAATGTGAAGCCATCATATAAAGTAAGTTGCCGTAAGTGTTTTTCTAATGCAATACAATATGCCCCTTCGCCAGTTATTAGGTTGAGTAGTATCTCCTGCCACCTTGTAAAGGAAACAGTGCATGGTTTGACTCTTTATTGAAGAGGGATGGGGTGTCTATTAATGCGGAAACATTTATTGGAAAAGCACCCTTGTGAAGTTAGGTTTTAAACTTTTAATTATGGACTAAATTGGCGAGATGGATTTAGCCAAACATACTTGTACCATTTAAAACAAAATAGAATTGTCCAACATCGTGTTATTAGCTGACACAGACAATTTGGTACTAGAAAATGCTATTTATGTTTTGTTTCTTTGTTTTGAAATGTAAATGTGATACATCATGTTTGTAGCTAACATGTTCAATTTGAAAATAAAGTGTGTTATATAAGTTATGCTTCTATTATTGAGCAGTGAGGGCCCCGACTGTTTAGCGTTTCCACTCCCTAATTTGTGTTCCCGCTTCCAAAATTTTGGGAATAATGTACATAAACGTGTGTGGTAAAAATATTATTGTTCCCGGTATTCTCAAAATTTTGGAAGTACCTCTAGAATTCCTTAGAATTTGAGAAACAAAAAAATGTTATCGTTTCACTGCCACAAAATCATTCCCAAACTATTTCGTAAGGGTAAAAGTTGAGAACCACCACCACGCTGGCCACCGCCGCCCACACTGGCCACCTCTACCCATGCCAGCCACTATCACCCATGCCGGCCACCATCCATGCCAGCCACCACTACCCATACCGGCCACCCACAAAATATGTATATTTATGGTCATACATTTAAATAAAATAAAAGAAAATAAGAACAGATGTTGGCCAAAGGAATATGTATATCTATTGTCATACAACAACAATAACAGCAACAACAACTAAGTTTTGTCCCACTTAAGTAGGATCGGCTACATGAATCTGTTTGTGACATAATGATCGATCAAGGGTCATCTCCTCAGTTAGGTTTAATGTCATCAAGTCTTCTTAGAATCTGTTGTCATACATTTAAAGAAATAAAAAAATAAAAACAAATGTTGGCTAAGAAATATATATATATTTGTTGTCATACATTTAATGAAAAAGAAAAGAACAAACGTTGCTGCCAAACGTGTTTCTTTATTCATTTTCTCATAATTAAAGGAAATAATTTAGAACAATGATCGTTACTAAATGTGTTTCTGTTCCCAGAATACTTCAAAATGGAAACAAACTTTGTGCCCCAGTTTATTGGGAGTATTAACGGAATAGTAGAAACACTAATCAAACGCCACTGAGGTCTCTAGGTTTATTTTTCTTAACATGGCGTTTGAGATATCCAAGCATCCCAGTGTCCTGAAGAAGATCAAGGGCGCATTTCCGCTGGAATAGAGACATACCTTGCTGAGATCGAGCAACTTCAATACCAAGAAAGTAGCATAGAGGGCCCAAACCCATGATGTCAAAAAACTGTTCGAGATCCTTATTTACCTGCTTAATGCCAGACGCGTCATCTCCTGTGATAATAATGTTATCCACATAGGCTGAGATAATGATACATTGTCCCTGGTCCTGGTGACAGATGAAACAAGTATGATTAGAGCGACATCGAGTAAATCCCATAGTAGGGATAAATTCGATGAATCGGCTAAACCATACATGAGGAGACTACTTAAGTGCGTAGAGGGATTTTCAGAGTCGACAGACTTTGCTTGAATACTCTGAATCCGAAATCCTTGTGGAGGCTCATATAGATCGTCTCAGTGAGGTCACCATTAAGTAAGGCATTCTTGACATCTAACTGGTATAGTGGCCAAGAATAGGAGGCAACTAATGAAACAAAGAGCCTGACAGTAGTCAACTTAGCCACTAGGGTAAAGGTGGCACCGAAGTCTTTGCCTGAGATTTGTGTGTAGCTCTTATCAACAAGTCATGCTTTATATCGATCAATTGATCTGTCTGCCAAATATTTTACATTGAAGACCTATTTACAACTAACCGGTAGTTCACCAAACGGTAAGTCAACCAATTCCCATGTCCGAGTGCGCTGTAGCGCATCCATCTCTGCTTGCATAACTTTTGATTCTGGAGGGCCTCATGTATGGAGCGAGAAATGACAATTGAATCAATATGTCCAAGGAAGGATTTATACTTATCCAAGAGGTCTTGGAAAGACAAATACTTAGAAATCGAATGATTAATAGAACATGAAAGGAGGTAGTGGGATGGTGGGCGACGTTCTCGAGTCGGGTAACGAGGTGGAACGGAATCAGAAATAATGGGAGATGGAGATATACTTGATTCCGAAGAAGATGTTGGCATGAGATGGAAGACACGGGGGCGACAAGAGTATACCTGTAATGGGCCGGGTAAGGGGTCATGTGGTAAGTGTGGTGTGGTCGGGGAAGATATATCAAAGATAGGAATAGGGCGCAAAAGGGAGGTATGAAACTCGGTAGGTGGAAAAGGTTTGGTACTAGAAAAATAGGCGACAATTTCGAGGAACGTAACATCGATAGTGGTAAGTATGACGAGTGACTAGATCTTTGTTCTTTTCGACATGGAGGGATAGCTGAGAAAGACACAATGGATAGATTTATCATCTAACTTGGTTCGAGTGGGACTTCGATTCTGGACAAAATACGTACATCCAAAGACACGGGGTAAGATAGAGAACAGGTGCTAGTGGGTTGCAATATATGAAGGGGGCTTTCACTTGTAAGGACACAACTCAGGGTGTGATTAATGAGATAGGCGACAGTAAGAACCGTCATGTGCCAAAAAGATTTGCGAACATTCATTACTCGTGAAAGAGAGTGGACTGCAGACATGATGTGACGGTTCTTACGTTCCGCTACAGCATTCTGTTTAGGTTTGTAGGGATAGGTAAGTTGCTGAAGGATGCCTTGCTTATTAAGTTCAACCCGAAATTCATCGGATAAGTATTCCCGTCCATTATTCGACTTGATATTGCACATGACTATTTTATATTACGTTTTTATCATTTGAAAAAAGTGGGTAAAGTGAGTGTAGACCTCGGATTTGTGCTTCATCAAATAAACCCAAGTACACCGACTATAATCATTTATGAAGGTGACATAGTAGCGGTACTTGGAAATGATTGTAACAGGGTAACAGGGGAGGGTTCCCAGATATCAAAGTAGATAAGATTAAAGGCCTGCGATGCACGGTGCATGCTACGAATGTAAGAGGTGCGCGTCTTTAGACAATTCACAAATGAATTGAAAATTAAAATCCTCGAAAGCTTTAGTAATAGAAGGAAACAACCAACATAAATACTGAAAATTCGTATGTCCTTGACGTGCATGCCACTAGTTTAAATTTTTGAACGAACAATTGGAAGAATAAAAAAGCAGTTAGCACAGGAGCTTGCATACTAGAAGGTGGAACGTTTGGAGGTGGAGGACTTTTGAAGTCGTAGAGACCATCGTGTTCATATTCTGTGCCAAAAAATTTCCTCGAAGTTAGGTCTTGCAAGAAGCAACGGTTAGTTAAGAAAACAACGACGTTGTTAAGATTCTTAGCAAGGGACTATCCGATAGAAGATTATAGGCAAATTTGGAAACATGGTTTAAAGAGTGATGGGTGATTTCGGGGGACAAGCAAACTTTTCCGAACGATATAGAGGGATAAAGGTACCATCTGCAATGCTCACAGATTGATTGATATGCAAAACAAGAGAGGTAAAGGTAGAAAGTTCACCAGTCATGTGATTATTAGCCCTGAGTCAAAAATCGAAGTGGAACAACTAGACTTACCATGAAGCGCGGTAGGAGTACCCGAGGCAAGAGCAGCCGTGGGACTGGAAGACTATGCCAAATTGGTTAACTGAGCCTGACGCTGGGCAATTTGGGCCTAAATGTAGGGAAGATCCATGGGAGCTGGTATTGGATCTGTTGGATTGGGAACGATATCAGCAATAACACCTGTACGTGGTGCTCCTTTACCTTTCCTCCTGCCTAATGGACGAGGACCGGAGGGGGCTGCAAAGACCATCTGCTCAGGGACAGAAGGAGTGACTTCAGGTGGGTGAAAGAGTCGATAATTGGAATCGTTGTCGACAATGGAGAATGCTCCATATAGATCAGGCCCTAGTGATATGTTTAAAATTTGTGTGCGAAGATTCTCGTATTCCGAATTTTAACGCACCAAGAAACGGTATGTATAATGACGATTTTGGCGCTGGGACTTAATCTCAGCGACATTCTCGAGGAATTTGCTCAGAGGTTCATATTGTGCAAGTTCCTCCTACCAAGTTTGAAGATACCAGAAGTAATCCACAACTGATAGTCCCAAGGACGCTTGGGAGGCATGAGAGATGTCCCGGTAGAGCTCGAAGATCCGTGATTCATTGCGAGAGTGGGCATATAAAATCCACCCTAGGATGGTACAATTATCTGCGTCCAAATCCGTTCCTTCATAGAATTTGAAATCCACCCTAGGATGGTACAGTTATCCGCGTCCAAGTCGGTTCCTTTATAGAATTTAAAATCCACCCTAGGATGGTATAGTTATCCATGTCCTATCGAGCAAATATGGGATCATTGATATTTGGGTTTCGCCTAGTGCCTTCGAGGCGTCTAGTCTTACGTTTTGCACCAAGGTAGAGACAAAAGGAGCTAGACCAAGCATGAAACTTCGCTCCATTATGTAATACTATTGTAACACGTTGGACCGTGGCATCATTCGCACAAGTAGGATTTGAGCAGGTGGGTAGCTATGGAGCAGGAACATTCTGAGATGGAACATCATCTTTTTTTTTGGATACCATGGAGGCAATTGAGATGAGATTGTATTAGTTGAATAATCGGAAAAATGCTACAAAAGACTAAACAGGCTCCGAAAGATGAAGGTACAATGTGAGAAGGGTAACCGGAGACACAATTATCCAACCATACAATGAAGAGAAGAAGTTACCGTGTATTTAAGACATCTGGAGCACCAACGGATGAAGAACAGCGGCGATGAGCAGTAGAGATTAGCAGACGTCGAACAATCCGCAGCTTGGAGTAGTGAACAAAAGCTAGATGACTGCCTGTGACAGTGTTATGCTCTTAATTGCAGGTACCGGCTGCGAACAGAGCGCAACGATGCGCGGTTGTTTACAGGTTCGCGTGATATGGTGTGCGAAGCGAGTGCTGGGTTAGGTTGTAAGGAAACAACAAGATGCTCATCCGTTTTTTGATAAGATTTGGCACAAATCCCTTCCAATGAAGATCTCTATTTTTATGTGGAGGCTTCTTCATCAAATTGTCTCGGTGGATGAGGTGATTCAACAAAAAGGTATGAAAATCTGCTCCCATTGTAATTGTTGTAATAGGCCTCTGTTTGAATCTTTGCATTACCAATTTTTGCAAGGGGACTTGGCAAAGAGTGTTTGGAGTGCTTTTGAAGCGACTCAATGGAATGACGAAGTATTTGGTAGATTGGTTAGTTTGTGGTAACAACAAAGGCCTACCACTCTGAATTTTTATTTATTTTTAATTTTTTTTGTTGTTGTCATATGCTCATTCCTTCTGTGCTGTGCTGGAAAATATGGAAAATGCGTAACAAAGTTAGATTTGATGGGGTTCAATGTGATGTTCAGAAAGTTTTTTTTAATATTCACTTAACCTTCTCCAGGATTGCTCCGCCAACAAAGAATACGAAATCTATGATTCAATTGATTTACTAGAGTCTGCTGTGTAATAGACTAAAGATGAACTTGGATGGTAGCTCTAGAGGAAACCTTGGTTTTATTAGCGGAGGCGGTACTATGCGGAATGCTAATGGGACTCTTTTATTTGGGTTCACTCAGTTTCTTGGGTTTGGATCTAGCTTGTTTGCCGAGTAAAAAACCCTTTGGATCGCGCTTCAGTTGTGTTGAGTTTGAATGGTTCTCCGTGGATATAGTAAGTGACAATGCTTTGCTAGTCGAAATGGTTGCTGAGAGAGCTAAAATCCCTTGGAGATTAACGTCGCTGATTAGGAGTATTAAAGATCTGGCATCGATGGTTCATGCTTCTATTTCGCACTACTAGAGGGAAGCTAATACGACTGCTCACTTGTTAGCGAAGCTCAGAATTGGTGGAGATAATCAGACCTTCTGCTCCGAATCAGAATGTCTGGCGTCTGTTCGTGGATGTTTAAGATTGGACAGACTACACTTCCCTCACATTCGGAAGATTAAAGAAATTGTTTAAGTTTTATTTTTGATTGATTTTATTATGTTTTTATTTTTCGTTAGATTATTTATTGTTTTGATTATTTTTAGAGGTCAAGCTTCGCCCCTCTTTTAGTTTTGTTTTGTCTTCAACATAAAAGATATTCACTTTCTTGATCGGAATCCAATCCTGGCGCTATATCGATTGTTTTTTGGTCTATAGGAATAAATCGGACAAGCACCGTCACATAAGCTTCACGAGAAGCAGGAGTACCATGATTAAGATTCAATGCTTAATTGTACCTTTGCATACTTCTCTTATTTGTTGCTCCGCAACAGAAATCTCAAGCCTAGAGACCTTCATAAACAAAGTAGAAGCTAAACCAAGTCTGTGAGTTGGGAAAACAAGGCCTTAGCTGTGGTTATTAGTCCAATCAATAAATCGCTACATCAACAAGGTGTGTAAATACAGAGAGGATGCTACCTCAAACCCTCTGTTTTATCGGAATGTGAATGACCACATGCCCTTGGATGATATTATTGTTAGCTCCCAATGCCCACCTAGATTGTAAACACTTCTTGGAGATGTTGTAGACATTACTTTTTCTGCCTCGAAAATTGGCAGTGGCCTGGGGTGGTGGGTATAGTGGTGCTATATAGCATAAAAAGTTCACCTACAATGCAGCCTCAGTCAAAAATTACGAAGTGGCTGCGTTATCGTCACATTTCTCCAAAAGTATCACTTTTTTTCAGTGAGCAGTGACCACCTTTATTTTAGCACCGTTTGGGTGTCTATGTATCACTTGATTGGTCTACATTACAACGCTCGTGGTCATCTGGCACACTTGAAGTTCTTAAGTTGAACACTTAAGCTTTTACCCTATTAGAAATTAGAAACTATACTTTTTGACCTCGACACTGTGAGTAGGTTTTCAATGTTTGTTGGCACTTCGCCATAATAATATGTGTTCCTAGTGTGGTAATTATAATATATTCCTTTGATGTTTTAAGTGGTATGAAGTGGTCTAGGAAATTCAATGTTTTTATTTCTTAGGAAGGTACTAGGCTTTGAAGACATATGAGCATGTCTCCTATTCAGGTTTTGACTCTCCTCTTGGTATATTTTTTTTTTTTTACAATTTTTCTTTTTCTAGGCACAATTTAAAGTGCTAACCGAAGAAGCCAAGTATGCAGCTGCTAACATTGAAAGCCGATTGCTGCTGGGTTGCAAGCTGTCAGATATTGTTATGACTAGGTATGATGCGGTTGCACTGTTTGACCTCTACAGAAATGAAGGTTACCTTTTGGCTGAGCACGCCGGAAAATTTTGTGTAAGTAAATCTTGCATGTTGTTTCAATCCTCTTTCTTAAAAATAATTATGTATGTACATAGTTTTCCTTTTCGGTTTGGGTCCTATATTATATAGACCATTTTCATTTGAATTACCAGTACCTACTTCTATTGGGAAAAATGCAAGTATAAATGCAGTTATCTTTTCATTAGAGTCTGTTCTTCTACTTGCTGGTTGCTGTTGTTTATGCATATGCATTGCAGCGTTAATTTTGCAAGTCCAAATGGCAGAGTGTTTACTTTAGGTAGATTACTCGCGCATTGATTCTAAGTTAGAAGGTCAGATATTGAAGAATTAGGGTTAGAGCTGGTTCCCTGATTGAGATAATAAGAGACAGCGGATTAGGATTGTGTAAGTTCTCACTTCTGCAAAGAACTGATATTTTTTTAAGTTGGAAGAAGTAATATAATAATACCCCTGACATTACATACTAACACAATCATGACTCTTAACACCTCCATCAAGCTAGATCGCAGAAACAAGAAATATCGAACTTGGAACACAGCTTGGTATTTTGGTTCACACTAGAGCAGATAACACTCTTTTACCTTTTACTTTGTCAAGTAATTAGATTACCTTGAAAAAAGGTGCAATAACCAGAGGTAGACCGACTGGCAGCTTGACCTTTCTCATTAGAATTACTAGTATTTATGTCTATCGGGAAAAGTGCAAGTGTAGATATTATTTTTCCATTATAATCTGCTTTTGCACTTGCTGGTTACTGTTGTTAATGCATGTGTATCAGCATTAATTTTTCAAGTCCAAATGGGACATTGATTGCATCATGTAGATTCACTGCCTATTGATCCCGAGTTAGATAATAAGAAATAACACATTGGGATTATCTAATTTCTCACTTCTCCAAAGAACTAATATTTATAATAATGTGGAAAAAGTAATATAATAATAGCCCTGACATACAGTAATAACACAATCATGACTCGTAACACCTCCATAATGCTAGAGTATACAAATAAGAAATAACGAACTTGGGACATAGCTTGGTATCCTGGTTCACACTAGAGTAGATACTCTTCTACCTTTTACTTTGTAATTAGATTACATTGAACAAAGCTGCATTAACCAGAGGTGGACCAACTGGTGGGTTGATCACTAACCCAGCAGTGTCACTAAGACCAGCTATAGTGTACAATATCGTAATTAGCATCAAGATAAGGTCGGCGATGGGCTCGCATATGCTACCTACCTGACATAATGTCAGTAAATAAGATAAATAACATTTCAACGATGCATCAATTTTGAGTGACATCAGTAATCAATTCTCCTTGTTGACTGTCAAGTAACTGAATCATTGGCTCGCATATAATATCTACCTGACAGAATGTCAGGATGAGTACCAATAAATAAATAACATTTCAACGAGGCATCAATTTTGAGTGACACTAGTAAACAATTCTCCTTGTTCACTGTCAAGTAAATGAATCATTCATTAGATTATGAGTAGGTCTAACACCCACTAAATTCAGTAAACATATGTCATAGACACATGTTTCTATTAAGAAACATGGGGAGTGCCTTTATTCATCACATTAGTATCCGAAGGAGAGTAATCATTGTGGGGCCTCCACATATAGAAGGAAAGTTTTTTTTTTGGGATTTTCTTTTCCTAAAAGTTTTAGGTGAAGAAGTGCAATAAAAACATTTGGAAGAAACAAGGGAGATGCCTCTATTCATCACATTATTACCCAATGTTAAGCAATCGTTTTGAAGCCTCCACTTAAAGATTGAAAGGTTTTTCGGGATTCTCTTGTCCCATTAGTTTGACACATACCAGTCTTTAGGATGTTCTACCTTACCAAGTGCCAAGCTGTTTTGACTGAAAAATCCCCATCCATGGTGCAGGTGCATAGCATAATGTTGTTATCATTGCTCTTCGATCCCTGGTAATCAATCACCTTAGGCAGAAACTCATTAGAAAGAATAGAATTAAGATTAGATATTCTAACATTCCCCAATTTTTAAATCTTTCATCTTTAGTTTAGCTGTATTCTTAGGCACCAACTGAAGCTCACCAAGCAGAACCTCTATAGCTGAGGCATGCTACCGAAAAGAGATTTCACCCTTATCAACAACCAACAAAGTACTGAAATCTTAAACCCCAATCGAAATTAAAATTGAAATTCTAAACCCCAATCAAAATCGATTACAGCTCAAAATCGAAATCGAAATCAAAATCGAACCTCCTGTTTGATTTCGAAATTGAAATCAATCGAAACCCTTTCGATTTTGAAATCAGAACCCTAATTTCGATTTCGATGCTAAGCAGACGACAAAGATGAGGACAGACGATGGCAATGGAGGATGGAGAAGAAGCAGATGACAGCGACGGTGATAGTGATGGTGATGGAGAAGAAGAAGAAGAAGACGACGGCGATGGCGATGGAGGACGAAGAAGAAGCAAATAAAGGTGATGGAGGATGGAGAAGAAGTAGATGACGACGACGATGGAGGATGGAGAAGAAGCAAACGAAGGCTAAGCAGACGATGGAGGATGGCGAAGAACAACGATGAAGAAGGACGAACGATCATAGGAGGAGGAGGTCGGAGGAGCGACAAACAACAGATGAGCAGAAAGAAGCTCATTGAAAATGGGATGGGAATAGGTAAAAACAAATTTTTTTTGTTTCTCATTTCTAAAGAAAAAAGAGAGATGGATTATAGTTTTGGAATGGGAAGGGAACGGAAACAAAATTTACCAAACACTATGCCCAAATAGAAAACCCAAAAATCTGAGAATGGGATGAAAATTTTTGGGATGGGAATGGTTACCAAACGGGGCCTTAGTGTTTTTTCTTCCAAAATTTGTTCCCATTCTAGAATTTTGAAGTTTAAGAACAAAAACATGTTTTGTTAACAACTTGACATGTTTTTATTCCCAAATATTCCCAAAATTTTGAGATAATCCCCAGATTCTTGGGATTTTTAGAAACAAAAAAAAAAAGTTGGTTTCCAAATTTCAATTCAATATTTCTTAATAGGTTCTATCCATTTAAAATGTGGCTCTTAGTATGATAGTTACTTCATTTCAAATTTCAATCAGTAAAACTTTGGTTTGGTTTGATACTAAAAATAGTTAGCCTATTAGGGGGCTAGGCCTAACTGATAGGAGAGGACGCCCACCGGGGGGGGGGGGGGGGGGGGGGGGCATAAACCGTCCCTGAAAAACCAAGAATAACCAAAAAGCCAATAGTAAATATAAAAACTAAAAAGTTACTGGATTCACCTTAATAAGAATCGCAACCCCAATTCACCAAAACATCAGCAGTGGAGTTGAGTTCCCCTGTTGACATGCATGCAAACCATCTGCATCTTGTCCAAAAGGTTCCACAGACTTCAAAAAGAGTATCCCACAAGAGCCACGGAGTAGAGCATTTCTTATGAACCATATGGACCAAAACTAGAGAATTAAGCTGAATAATCACATCATGAAAACCATTCTCAAAACACCAAACAAATCCATGAACAATGCCTTTGTTTCAGCAACAATATTAGTTTTGATACCAAAAAATTCAGCAAAACAATAGACAAACATACCAAGGTAGTCCCTAGTCATGTTTTTACCCCCGGGCAATACCTGGAGCACCTCTGGCAGCCCCATCCGTTTTGAGTAGAGTGAAAAGGAGGAGACCAGTATAGGATCATAGTGTGGAATTTTTTCTGTCTGACAGCTGTAATTCCAAAAACCTCCATAATAACACCATCTTCCATTTTAAAGGAATGTGGGACTGAAAAATTAAAAATGTGCTCAGCATCTTTCTAGATAGTACTGACTACAAAATCAGCATTTGCAGTCAAGCCATCAAAGACAGACCTACATCTCACTTTCCAGAGTTGAGTAAAACGTGAAGAGGAGGATGAGACCAGTACATGATCAGAGTGTGGGATATTTTCTGTCTGACAGCTTAAAACCAAAAACCTCCATAATGACACCATCTTGCATTTTAAAGGAATGTGAGGCATAGAAATTAAACACCTGCTGAACGTCATGCAAGATAGTACCGACCACAAAATCAGCATTAGCAGTTAAGCCATCAAAGACAGACCTCATCACATTCCAGAGATTCCAACAAATGAAAGCAGAAAGAATATGTAATAAAGATTGTTGCAACTTGGGACAATTTGGAGCAGACCACCACTCCCTTAGTACACTCATAACTGAGAGATGATTTTACTCTTATGCATAAGTTTGGCAATAAACACCAAACGGACGAATCAATTTGGTCCTCAAGCAGAACATGATTCACTGTTTCTTCACGAGGAGAAGATGGGCAGCAAAAGCATTTAGACTCTAAATGCAGTGGTCTGGATCACATTAGCAACAAGGAGGCAATCATAGAAAATCTTCCAAATAAAAACACATTATGTTTTATGAATATGAGGGTGCCAGAATTTACCAACAAGAGGGTCAGCCCGCTGCTCCTGTCTGACAATGAGCCAAGCCTTTTTTACTGGGAAAAGACCATCATTTGTCAGTTTCCGAATGATCCTATCAGCCTCCATAGGATGCAGTGTAAACATGCTGTATAGTCTCTCAACCAATATGTAGGAAGCAAATCTTGAAGAACCTGCACATTCCATATACCAGTAGACATGCAATCCTCCACCTCAAGATTTTCTTTACCAGTTGGTACCATTACCAAATCACCAAGAGGGATTTCAGTGGCCTAATCATTCCACCAAAATGTGACGTTACATCTTCCCATTATCCAGAACATATGCTCCTCCAAAGTCCCGAGCCACTAAAAGTTGCTTCAAGAACATGTGAAGCAGCACCCCTATAATACTCTTTATTCTTCCATTTTGCCTTCATCAATCTTGCCTGAAGGCTCAAATCTTCTTTGTACTTCCACCATAACTTAAAATTTTGCCTTCATCAATCTCCCATATTCTTGTGTTTGATTCTTTCTATCATCTTTTTTGCCAATAAAACGCTGTCTTGATTTACTCTACCTTGAAGGCTTGAACATAGGCACTCTGCTCCTCAGAAATCAATTTAGGAAGTAACTTAGGCTAATCTAGAAGCTATAAGTAGCTTGGAAATCCTGACACGCCTTTCAAAGTTTCAAAATTCGATTTTCAAATCTAAATTGTTCCACAAGTGGAATAAGTAGCTTAGAAATCCCGCAACACAGGGCTCCATTTAATTGGTTTGCCACTGATTTTTTCCTTTGCTGCATTAACAAACCACCCCCCCCCCCCCCCCCCCTCCCCACCCCACCCACCTCATGCGGATGGCCTGTGGAGCATTTAGGTTTTCTGTGAACAGGAACAGATTATCCCACATCCTTCTCATTTGGACAGCATTGCATTGGCATAAAACGAAGGACCAATGGAAAGTATGTGCAAACATGCTGTTGTGCTTGATCTCCAAATGAACAACTTGCTCGAAGTTGGAAGCCTTAACGACATTCTTCCAAATTATTACATTTTTACTAATTTTTAATGTCTTTTCTTTGTGGGGGGCCCAAAGACCTCTCAAATTCCATATAAGGAGATTAATCATCAAAAGACAACTCAAAAGTCCTAGCTTTAGTAAGAACTCCGTTGGTTCAAAACTACCGTAGGCGGGGGGCGGGGGGGTGGTTTAATTGGGTTGGGCAGTTAAGTTGTCATATTTTAACCAATTCAAAAAGAATGAATATTTTTTTATCGTTAAAAATGTGTGGATATGCAACGGAATAGGCAATTAAGATAATCGTAAAACACACACACAAACACAGGCAATCACACAAGAGAGAGAGTCACTTGACACGATGATTTATAGTAGTTAGGCAAGGGGTAAAGGACCTCCTTGCCTTTGTCTACGTCTACTCCTCGACGCTCATTCGGAGAGTTCTATCCACTAAACTGATCGTTTTCCTAGGTGAAGATCAAACCCCGTTACACCCTTTGAACAAATCCCCTCTTCCCTCAATCAAACACTCAATCTCACAAATTCTCTCACTTGAACCAACACTCTAGTTCATGTTTGCAATTCACACTATTGGCTCACACAAAATTCGATTTTAGGTTCACACAAGGAATGTCTACCAACATTTACAAACCAATATGTATGGTTGACTCAACTAAGTGATGCGTAGAAGTGGGTACTCAATATGAAGTAAAACGTGTAAGTGTAGAGTACAATTTAGCTCAAATCGGTGTTTGTATAACGCGGCTCAAGAGTGATAATGAAAAACACAATTATATCACAAATCGGGAAAATATAATTTGATATGTATTCTATTAAAGTCCAAATTCCAGATTTGATAGATTTTATAATTAAGCTTGGTTTCTCGTTCTTCAAAGTCGTTCAAATAATTTTCTCAAAAAGGTGACTCAGTTTAATTCAAAGATGAACGGCTCAATCTTATCTTACTAAGATTGGTATGAGGGGATTTAAGATCACGATGTGAAACTAGTCACGCTGGCAATGCGAGTTCATTCCTTTTTTGATATACTGAGTCTTATATGATAAGTTTAATCAATCCGCTGTGAAACTTGAAATCCTTTATACAGTAATTCAATTTTCAGTCTGAAAATTCTAGATCTAAAGATGTGTTCTTTAAAATGATTTTACTTCAAAATATGATTTAAAACAGTTTAGGGACTTAGTAAAATTGGTTTTGACAAAAAATCTGATTTTGAACGATCGAAATCAATACACTGTATCACGAAACACCTGATCAAGATAATCAGTGATAATGCAATACTACGCTTAAAAATTAATGAAGTTAAGCCCAACATAAATCAGTTAACAACAACAACAACTAAGCCTTTGTCCCACTTATGTAGGGTTGGCTACATGAATCCGTTTACGCCAGAATGATTGATCAAGGGTCATCTCCTCAGTCAGGTCTAATTCCTATTTCCAAATTTGGGTTATTTTGATAAACTAAAGATAAACCAATATAAAGCAAAATGAAATTTGGAACAAACTCACCGGAATTTGAGAGAGAATCAACTCAACAAGAACAATACCATCTGGGAGATATAGATCTCAGCCCAAGTGAAGAAAATCATAGAGAAGTTGAAGTTAAACCAATGAAAATTATTTATCCCAGATTTTCACTCAAGAATGAGGGATTTTCTAATGATTTCTCAAGTAGTTTTTCACCAGTGTATTTCAGAAATTTTGTGGCTATCATCCCCTCAAATTGTCTATTCAAAAACTTGGAAGGAAGTGCCAATTTATGAAGAAGAAAGACAAAGTGACTATTGCACTTAATCAGCCCCAAAACATGTTTTTTTTATTGGATATGAATTCAGATGTAATTGGAACGTTGTAAGGATATTAATCAACCCTAAAACTAAGTGCACACTCAGCTAAATAGATCTCAGCCCAATCCAATCAAGGGTGATCAACCAAACCATAAAATTTTGGAGAGATTTAAGAAGGCTTTGGATGGAAAGAAAATGGTTCAATAATTCCTCAAGATTTGAAACTCATATCTGAACTTTAATTCGGGTAAATTAATCCAAATTAATGTAAAGTTATCCAATTTGATGTTAGAAGTGATTTGGAACAATTTAGATTTGAACATAGATCGATTTTTAAAAACGAAAAGTGATTTCACATATAGTTATGTGCGGTTCGGTTGATTGGTCCTTGAAATCAGCTGACCAAAGTGCTTGAGAATTCAAATTTTAAAGGTTCTGGAGAATTTGGTTGACTTGATCCTAGGGATTCGTTTGACCGATTTCAGGCGGAAACACTTGTATTATGCTATTGGAGACTGGTTTTAGGGATCAGGTGACCGGTTTCATGCAGAAACACTTATATGGAGCTACTTGACAGTTTGTTTGAGCGGGTGCAGGGGGATCAGTTGACCTGTTTCATGCGGAAACGCTTCTACTGGACAGATCGGTTGATGGACTGCAGGAGATCGGTTGACCAATTGCTCTGAAATTTAAGTTCAACATATTTTTCAACCCGACTACAAAACTTTTTAACATGTTTTAAATGACTGAAACATCCTAAGCAGGTTCAAAACATAGATCAAACTTAGTGCCTGATGTGACTGATTCTAATTGAGTTAAGACATATCGGAATGTAAAGTAATGCTTTTTTACCTATTTAATAAAAGGCCCTGTTTCTTCAATTTCTTCTGCACGTTCAACCTTGTTATTAATTTCTTGATGCCTTGGCTTATTGATCACCATTGTGGTGTTGCTTTGGCTCTGCAGATCTTGTCTTCCTGCTTTATCCATCTAGACAGATTTTAGAACCTTGGGGTATACAATCTCCTTTATCAAAAGCCTGTTTTCCATTCTTGTTTCTACCTTTTTTTCCTTGTAAACAGCAACCTGAAAGTCTAGAGAAGTGAACAGAATTAGTGGTCTTATCCATGGGAGGCTGCACCTCAGGTTGTTGAATTGGGTCAGTGGTCTCCTACACATGCTCTGAGCTACACTACTCTCTTTCCTCTCCCAATTTCTCACCAACTTCAACTCCTTCATCCTCTTGATATTCAAGAACTGCCAACAAATCTTCCAAAGGATTACCATCATCTGCAAAAGCTCTCCTTTAGGAGAGATTTCTGAACATGTTTCCTTGTAATCAGCTGCTTGGCAGCGAAATCACTCCAATCTGAATTTACATCCATCACTTTCCTTGCATTTACAGACTCATTGTCATCAACACCATTGACCCATTTGGCGACCGTCAAAGGTTTATTCGGGTGCTTATTATCCTTTCCCCCGTGAATAGGGTTGAGTACTGTACATTCTGTTTTAGCATGTCCGTGCCTCAGACAATTTGTGCAATTCCCTGGAATTCGTTGAAAATTGTTTTTTCACCAGAAATCTTCTCTCTTAGATCCAATACGAATCGAAACTCGATTTGGCTTTGGCTTTAACAAGTCAATTTCCGCACAAACCCTAGCCAAACTAGATCTAGCTAATTCATCCGTCGCTGCATCTAACTTTAAGTGAGGGGAGAAAGTCTGAGCAGTGAACACACTACTTGCATTTGTAGAACACAATGATGGCCAGCCGCTGGCCACAATGGCCGCCGGGAACGTCAATCCTATACCTAGAAAGAATCGCAGCTGGGAGGGAAAAACCGAGAGATCATTTTTTTACTTTTATTCTATTTAGTTGTTTTTCTTTTTCTTCAACCGGGGGAAGCAACTATTGGAGGAATAAGAATGAGAATATAATCCTCGATGAATATTGACTTCTGTCGAATCAACATTAGATTTCCTCCTGTCATGAAAAAGTTGGCAAACAAATAACACCTAGGGTGGTTTGTGAAAAATGTTCTCCACCACTTTTGGATTGCTTTTGCTTGTTTCCTTTGGATGTTATTGCGTTTCTGGTATTTGCTTTGTAATAATTATTTCTTGGGGCTTGGATCAGGTAATACTCAAAGAAAACTCCTCACCACAAGACATGTTGAAGTCGTTGTTCCATGTCAATTATCTTTACTGGTTAGAGAACAATGCAGGAATCAAATCAAACAGTACCTCTGATGACTGCCGACCTGGAGGGAGGCTGCAAATGTCTCTGGAGTACGTGCAAAGGGAATATAACCATGTGAAAAATGACGGTGAACTAGCTGGTTGGGTCATTGACGGACTTATTGCCAGGCCTTTACCGAATAGGATTCGTCCGGGAAGTACTCTGTCTGCTGTAACATGCTGATAATTAAGGAAAGGCTTTCTTATTTTATATCGACATGCATGGCTGTTCCTGGGCAAGCAAGTCACTGGTGTTTTGCCTTTCCATTGTGGACAAGCTGCCGTCTTTGTTGAGGTTCTGATGTTGTGAATCTCATGTGAATCACGAAAACTCGGGTGGAACTTTAATAGCCATGGATGGATTATTTGAGAGTTGGAGACTGAAAATGTAATGAGCTAGTTAAAGTTGTCAACCACAAGCTGGTGGTTCACAATATTTTTTGCTGTTCACTAGGTGGTTCACAATGTAATGAGCAAAGCCAATTTCATGTCTAATATGAACCCGTGTAAAAGAATAATTCAACTAAAACATGCTGTGTACAGATGAGTCTTTCCTCCCCTTCTCTCCCTTCCCTGAACATCTTCATTTCTTTTAGTTGTTCCATTTATTACACACGTTGGTTAGCCATATGATGATGATTTCAACGGGATGCTGATATCCATGATTGGGGATTGGTACATCACGATATGCTCTTATTTGTTTAAACATCTGGTATCTGGCTGCTATATGTAGTCCCATTGGGCTTCTGTTTTTTTTGCCAATATAGAAGTGAAACGTATGTGCACTCCCTTGTAAATGAATCCCAAAATTACCAGGGTGGGTGATTAGTAATTAGATTGCCACCTCATACTGTTTTGGTGCATTTTTGTACAATAGCATTGCGTCCCCGCCACCCTCAGTCATTGCCAGCATTTTCTCTTCCTTCTTTTCAACCCCTCTCTCTCTCTCTGTGCAAATACACATATATATATACATATATAGTATACAGAGGAGAAGAAGAAGAAGAAGAAGAAGAAGAAGAAGAAGAGAGGTCGGTGAGGAGTAGGAGATAGAAACAACGGAGGAATGTTGGAACTTGGAACTTGGAACTTGGGGGGAGAGAGAGAGAAGAAAAAAAGAGAGAAATAAATGCGTTAGAAATTCAGAGGGAAAAATAGTATTTTAATTAAATAATATTTATTTATTTGTTTTAATAGGTGTATATGGCAAAAAGGGATGTACATATTGAAGTTCTCTTTCTGCAATAGGTTAGTGGCCGGATGGTCTTAATATGAGGGATAATCTACCAAATTATCCTACACCTTTTTAATTGAACTAATTAATCCTCAAATTCGCAATTATCATCCTGAATAATCCCAAATTCAATTCCGAATAAATTGAAATGACGACAATGCCCTCCATTGATCTAAAGAAAGCAACCTATATTTTGGTTAGATTTAGAATACTGTTGGACAATTCTATTTTTAACACATTTTGAAATATAAACGAAACTAATTGATTGATTATAATCTATATATAGTGTTTATTCAAATTTCAAATTCATAAGCTAAAATAACAACAACGATTCATGAACAAGTTTACTTGAAAAATTGCAGAGCGATTAGTGATAGGATCTTCTTTGTTCAGGTTGATACTAGGTTGTTTTCATGCAAATATACTAATGATTATAAATATTGTTAGTTTTTAAATGCAGCGCTATTATAGATTCCTTGTTCTTGAAATATAATATCGAAAAACAATAAGTTCTTGTTCCTGACATATTCGTTGTGTTACATTCAAAACACGACGAGTGGTAAAACAACGATTAGAATCATTTTTAGTTTTTGAAAGCGACGTTCCTACAAACTTATTGTTGTTGACATTTCAATCATGTTACATTCAACACACGATGAGTGGTAAGGTGGGTAACGATAAAGAGCACAATTTTAATTCAAATACAATATCATGTTATATTTAACATCGATTAAAAAAAAAAAGGCATGCACATGTTATGCGCTTTGGTAAACATTTGGATCAAATACGGTAGTATAAGTTATTTTCAAGATGATAAGATAAATATAATATGTTGAATAAACGAATGAGAATTAAAGATGCACCATGTAAAACAATAACTTAAATGGATAATATATTGAATATAACATTGTGTTACATTCAACATGGCTATGTAAACAGGAAAGTCTTTTTTCCTAATCCTTCTCTTTGTATACAGTGATTATCTGAATGTCATCATCGGTTGTCATGTTATGCGAATACAATGGGTTATGTCCGTGACACATATTAATAGCAAGTGTACAATAGGAACAATAGTCCAAATAATAGTGAACATATGACATGACTTGTCGAATGAACATTTCGACATGAAGTATGCACTCTGTGGTCACCCAAATTGTATACTTATTGATCAAAACAATTAATGAAGAAATGTTTATTCTCGTTGGCCACAAGAAGGTTGACATTCTTTAAATAAATGTGAGGAATATGGACAATGAGTTTGGGGGATCAAGCAAGGCATCATCTTCTGCAATTGTCCCTACTAACACTAAATCATGTGGTGATATTGATGATGAAAATGGACTACATAGGGACTTATGGTAATATGTTGCAGAAGAATGATGACAAGCTTTTACTATCAATAAAATGAGCGAAGGGGATACAAGAGAAGGGTAAAAAATGTAGGGGTGACACGAGCGAGTTTAGGATGGTTCTTCGAAAGTATGTAATAGAGGTTGGACTGAACTTTTGATATTTGAAAAATGACGAAATTCGGATAACGACAACTTGTTCATTGCATGAGTCAAATGGATGCCCATGGTTTGTGCACAGGCATGTGAAGTCTAAGGATAGATTCTTTTACATACACAGCCTAATAAAAGAAAATAGATGCAGTGCTATATTTTGGACGTCAAAGAACAAAAGAATGAGTCCAAATGTCACATTTAGTTATTTGATGGATAAGATGCATGAAAAATAAAAAACTAGACCTATTGATGTTATTCAAACATTTAGAAAAGAATACGGTCTTGAAATAACATACCACCACACAGGTTGTTGTTGAGAAGCCTATAAATAGTTTATTTAGGGACCATTCATCTGCGTTCAACCTTTTACGATGGTATGTTAATGTATGTATCATGAGAACAAATCTCGACAATCATCTTATATTGAATTACAACACAAACACTAAGCATTTCACTGGAATTTTTTGGCATTTAATGTATGTATCTACTTCTTTAGATATTTTTGACTAACAGTATTCTTGGATGGAACATTTCTAACGGGAAGTTATAGAAAAAAAACTTACTTGCAGCGTGCACCAAAGATGTTATATTCAACATATAACCCATGTTATTTTCAACACTGCAATAAGCATATGTTATGTTCAACATATATTGTAAACCCATCTTATTTTCAACAACACATACCCATATGTTATATTTAACTTTTATATTTGGACATACAATAGTCAAGCAAACATGTTATATTGAACATTTTCAATACCTGTCATAACAAACATTATAGAGTTGAAAGACGATTTATAAGGTGTTTTTATATTCTTGAATATGTTATCCGGTATGTTTCCAATTATATTTGCAATTGTGGACGCAAAGAATGGTGATAACTGAAAATGTTTCTTTTTAGAATCTAAGAAGATTGTGGAGCCAAGTATATCAAATTGAAATAATGGAATTCTAGGAGTACATTGTATGTTTCCCAAATGTCACCATGGATATTGTCTAGTACATTTGAAATGAATTTAATAGCAGCGATAATTGGAAAAAATACACATGGAATTAGAAAATGATACAGAAGCTGAATGGATTAGCATATGCGCACAATTTGGATGTGTAAATGATGTTGTACAATCAAATAATGTCAAAATGTGTTGATAAAGTTCATAGATTTATGCATAAGCTATCTGCCATGAAATTTAGTAATGCATTCTTTAGATGAAAGCGGTATGGAGAAATGTTGTCAAATTTAGTAGAATATTTCATTTCATGGATAAGTGACCATTGTCATTTTTCTGTAGTTCTATTGATTGACAAGATAAGAATACGATTGATGGAATTAATAACAGAGAGAAGGGAAATAGCCCAGTAGATGCGGAGTGAATTAACACCATATTGGGATAATAAGTTGACTGAAATGATAGATGACGGACAACAATAGAATGTCAGTCCTTCAGGTAATGTGATTTTTGAGGTCCACTTATTGCCATCAGAGTTGGTGAACACAGAAAAGAGAACTTGTTCATGCCGTCAATTGGAATAAAAATGGTTCCCATATGTGCATACAAGCTCGGTGTTGCAAAGGAGCGGATTTCTTGCATACACATATATTGAGGATTACTTTCACTATATTTTATTGAGAGACCTAATATGGAACAATCAACATGGCTTGATAATGAAGTCGTTATTATCCATACGCAAGAGGTCTATGAAAAGTAAGGATGCCACTGAGGGGAGAAATAAATGAAAGAAGTTATGGTCATTGTTGGAAATTCGGATGACATTACCGCAAATATTCAAGGCGTCACTGATGTAGTATTCATTTTTTACACGATTATGGACTGTTTTCATTTTCTACACGAACACAAATAGATACGAATATTGATTGTTTTCGTTTTTTTCTAGTAGTGTTTATGTAAAACATACATTATCAAAATAATTTTTCCCTTATGTTGTTTGATATTGAAATACTGGTGTTATTTAAAGGGATTTAAAGCACAATTGCATTTTGCACTTGATATTGAAATAGTGGTGTTATTTAATGGGATTTAAAGCACAATTGCATTTTGCACATGGCGACATCTGTAATGTTTTTTACCAGGAAATTACCAGTGACACCCCTTGTTTTCGAGAAGGTGCCACAACAATCCCATGTCTTTTAACAAATACCACAAAGACCTCCTATCTTTTTTAATCGGAGCATTCAACCTTCCAAATAAGAGTTGACCGACTGATGTAAACATTTAAATTATGATTTTACCCTTGTAATATGAAACTTATTTTACTAAATTCCCTTTTATCTCATGTAAATAATGACAAAATTATCCTTTATTAATTTTTTTTTCTTACTTTTTTTTCTCCCTCCATCCTCCCACCACCATCTTTTTCGTTGCTGACGAGGAAGAGGAAGGAAGGGAGAGGAAGGGAAGAAGAAGAAAAAAAAAGAAAAGGCAGAGGTAGCGATGACAATGACAACGGGAAGTCTGGTGGTGACGATAATGGTGTAGTGCACTGATGCATGAGAGATAGAGAGAGTAAAAAAAAAACTTAATTATACGTAAAGGCGAAATAGTAATAGTCTTTATTTGGTTGTTTTGTTGAAAGATAAAGGCAAATATATAATTAACCATTATTTTTCTCTAGTAATGGGTCTATGTGGTATTTGACAAAAGAGCAGGGACTGCCATGGTACTCGTCTTAAATACAAAGAATGTTATTGATAATTTTCCTTTTTTAATGGTATAGAAATGCATATGTTAAAAAAAATGCATATGTTGAATTAAACTTATAATAGAGCAATATTATATTCAACCAAATGAACAAACCTATGTTATATTCAACATAATGATAAACAAATGCAAATTTCAACAATAGAATAGTATGATGTTATATTTAAAATCACAAAAAATATTATGTTATTTTGAATACAGTACCAAAAGTTATGTTATATTTAACATATAACAAAATAGATGCAAAAAATTCAGCAACCAGATACATAGAATTTTGTTAGAAAGGTATGTGGGATAAAGTAAAAATATGAAGTTGAACATAAAACATATAAGACAGAAATAAACATTAAAACGATGTTGAATCCTAGTTGTCCAATAGGCAAAAAATACACAACCCAAACAAAATTAGAGAATATTGTTTGTTGGCATTCTTAAATGAAAATGAAAATATTATTTTTGTTCGATCTTCGTTGTTCCTTATTCAGAAATTTTTTACGTGTCTCAAATGCATCAAGGGACCACGTTCTTATTGTGTCTTTCAAAAAATCATGGATTATTTTGGTTCGTTCTGCTTGGAAGTCACTTTTATCCATGACTGCATTTATAGGTAATCCGTAACAGATCAGCATCATAACATGTATGACAACCATTCCACAGTCCATTTTGTCGACATCATTTCAATGCAATTAGATTGTTGATTGAAAAATAAATATAAATACTTGGATTGAAGACAATAGCTTACTCTAATACACCTTGATCAGGCACATCATCAACATTAATGATTTGTGGTCGCCTTACACGAGTATCGCGTGCTCATTTAAGAAGCAATACATCAACATATTTAAGTTGTAAATTTGTATAACATTTGCGAATATGGACACAATACATATATGTTATGATAGAGCAATTTTATATTCAACACAATATAATTTAAGGGGAAAAAAAAAAAACGATCCACAATTCTCTTCCGTCTCATGTAAATTGAATTATAGTTTCTCCAAGTACCATCATGACGATCAAACATGAAAAATGTCCAATGACTCGATAAATGCACCTTGTGTGTTGATGGGAAAATGTATAAACCTAACATTGCTCTTGAAAGCATAAATGATACTTAGGGTCCAATATCACCTCTAATCTGCCCTTGTGTTTACCAAAGACCCATGTCTACGTATGGAGTGTATGTCATATTAAATATGGTTTAATCACATCCGAAATGATGGGAAAAAAAAAAAAGTTTACTTACCCAACCCTCACTATTAACAAAAGCAGATTGATTTTCATGTTTTGGTCCATCAGTTTCATTTGCTTAGATAGGACCCATTGCTCGTTCCACAATATTTCAGCACATCCATTTATAAAATAACAAAAACAATTGTGTTTATAATAAGATGTTGAATATAACACGCAACACAATTTGATGTTGAATTGAAACAACATAGAAAACACAAAATACTTATGAAATTTGTGATTTGTCTCTCCCATAGTAAAGATTACCACTAGGGTTGAACTCATTTGGAAATATTATTTCATCATTCTACACAATCTTTACATCACCAAGTGACATCATGCTTGATGACATCACTTTCCCAAATCAAGGTAGGAGTGTTGCATTAAATTCTAAAAATTAATTTTTAGGCATTTTTAATAATTTTTAATGATTTCCTAATTAGGAAGGACCTAGAAATGCGTAACTGGCTATTCTGGCATCGGAATTGGCAGAGCCACTCAAAAAATCCTCCCTGAAGTATTGTTTAGCTAATCCACCCATCTTCTCCCCTACTACCCCCAAACCCTCAAAACCTTCCCAAATCTAATTTCAGGGGACATTTCTGCAAAATTTGGGCTACTTATACAGTTTTTGTATTTTCTTTTAAGCTATTTGTTCATCTCCTATTCTCCATGGCTCTTTCTTTGGCTTGTTTCTCTCTTTATTTAACTTAGATCTATAGTATGTGAATACTAGGTCGGGATTAACTTAATTATATCTAGATATCATCAATGATAGTGGCAACTAGAGATTCAGAACATCTTGTTTAGCATTTCTACACTGTAGATCTTGTTATTTACTTATTGCATTTGCGTTCTGTATTTTATTTTTCTTGAACTTATTTTTTTGTCATTTAAATACTATTACATCCTATGATTCGATAAAAATTCCGAGATGAGGTTACCCTCTCAATTTTAGCCTCTGAGCATTAGATGAGGATCCTTAAAGTTTTCTTGCTTTTAATTTTTTTTGTTCTTTAAATTACGTTGTTAGGTTGTTTGTTTAAAATCAAGGAAAAGAAAAAAATGCGCCGTTATTATGCTCGTTTTAAAATTAAAAGTTTTAAATATATCATGTTACTATGCCAAAATTTCGCCTTAAAAATTGAAAAAATCGAATCTGTGTGTTTGTTGAAATCGGCCCATTGGAACCTCATTGAGGGTTAGATGATTTGGAGAATTGAGGGAGGGGTTTTCATGCTGCCGTTTTGATTCACCAAAGGGTGAGGAAATTGGAAACAAACGGCTTAGGAACCTTGGTATGTCGTCTCTTTGAAACCGGCATAAGTTTTGGAAAGACTAATTTCAGCAAAAATGTATTTTCCCGGGCCTCCTCTTAATTTTCATTTCCATAGGATTTGAGGGGACAGAAAATTAAGACACCTCGATTTATTTGGGTCAAGCTAAATGAGTTGAAAATGGATATTTTATTACATTTATTTTCCTTGAGAATCATATAGAAATTAGTTGCATTTTCATTCTTTAATTTTTCATACATTTTTACCACCACCAATTTTTGTCATTTAGGAAATCATTTAATTCATTCCTTTACTTCAGAATTTACGGCGTTAAATGGGTCATTTGATAGCGTAGGAAATCATAAATATAATATACCAATTAGACTAGATTGTGTTAGAAAATTCATACGATTCTAGTAGAGGACCCATTTACCATATGCTTTGGAAATGCATATCATTGGCACCCTTCCATGCTCATCCTTGTTTATGTCATGTAGATATATCAAATTAGACACTAGGACCATTTTCATGTCGAAAGAAATCATTGGCCTATGTTTAAAATGCATTAAACTTGGGCTAGCAATCACATTTTTCTCTAATTTTGATGGCCACTTTGTACTCATTTTCAGAGGTAATTTGGAATGGTCTTATTCATGAAAATGTAGTTTAATCAACAATATAGACCCACAAACCATTTCATAGTAATTATAATCAAGTCACTTTACACGAAGAAAAGTCACCAAAAAAGAAGGGGGTCAAAACTGTAAATGAATTGTTTCGTATTTTTGCATGAACTAGTTTAGGCATTTTTCATCACCAAATGAACATATTTTTGCATAAATAAAATTAGGATATTAAATATCCTGATGTTAAATATATCATATTCAAATTTCATCTCATTCCACTAATTTTAACTTGTCATTTAGTCACTTTATTATTTAATTAAACTTTCAGCCCCTCATACTATAGTCTCATCCCATTTAGCTATTCTTTTGCATTTACTCACCTACATATTTTATGATAATTCAGGAAATGATAATTCATTTCTATATTCCTTTTTATGCAATAAAAGTAGGGTCATATTGGTTTATTTTGGATGTTTTAACGAAGCTAAAATAGATTCATGTCATCATCATCTTTAGGTTTTGCATTTTTGCATCCATATTTTCACTAAGGTCACCATAACTCACTTAGTTTTGGTTCATCCCTTTAAATTTAAAAAATTCATTTGATGTAATGTCACCCCCTGAAATCTTTCTTGTCTATCATCTCATAGTTAGTAAGAGATCATACCGGAAGAAAATTTGAAAAAACACCAAAATTTTGTCTCACCTTAAACCAAAAACCCAAAATGAATTTTGTAACAAGAGAAAAATATTGTCAAATAAAATAAAGCATTCGTATTTAAACTAACTGGACTTTGGACAACGTATCATTTTTGGGAGGGCGTGTTGAGGTGCCTAATACCTTCCCCAAGTGTAACTAGGCCCCGAGCCTATTTTAATGGAATCTTTGCTTGGACCATATTTTTTGGAGTCAATTTGTTGCTTAAATCCATTTTCGAAAATCATTTTCTTAAAATATGGTGACCTAGCATATCATTTAAACTCAACGCGAAGTGGCGATTTATTTCTTTCAAAATTCGACCTAAGTACTTTTTCAGAGAAAATGCGTATTTAAGAAACCCCTCTCTCTATGCTTTACCATTTTATTATATGTTGTTTTGAAATTTTCAATCGGGGGTGCATCATTTAAAAACTATTATCTAAAGTTGGTATCGATGATCCGGAGATTGTCAGTACTTCTATTGAGCCAAACATTCAACTCACTTCGTTTGATGGGTCTCCTCTTCCTAACACTACTTTATATTGTCAGTTGGTAGGTAGCCTAATATACATAACACTAACATTCCTAGACATCACGTATTCATTTCATCAAGTCAGTCAGGTCTTATTCGCAGTCTTATTCGCACCACGAATTGTTCATTATTCAGTTGTTCAGCGTATTTTGTGATACATCAAGGAGATACTCTTACATGGTCTTCACTTCTCTTAACAATCCTATCCACTTTTACAAAGATCCCATAGATCGGTGCCCTACTACAAGATATTGTTTCTTTCTTGAAGACTCTCTCATTTTGTGCTAGCGTAGAAAGTGAATTGTTATTGCTTGATCTAGCACAAAAGTATAGTACCGTGCTTGCGCTGATGGCACTTAAGAATTACTTTGGCTATGATAGTTACTTATTGACATGAGAGATTACTTTGGCTATGATAGTTACTTGTTGACATGAGAGATCCCTCTCTAAATACAACCACTATGTATTGTGACAATTAGAGTGTCATCCAAATCACCCACAATGATTTTTCCATACACATCAAACACATCAAGAGTGATTGCCACTTCATCCATCATCACATTCTTCAGAATATGTTCTCCTCTACTTAGTCATCTATGTCGATCAAACTACATATTTTTTCACCAAGGCCCATCAACCCATACATTTTCACACATTACTCTCCAAACTCAAGTTGACTTGGTTTTTGCCACCTTGATTTTGATGGGCTGTTAATATAATGTATATATGGTACTTGGACCATTAGGTTACATAGAGCGCAATACTTGAAACCTTAATCCTTGCCTTTATATAAGAACTTTTGTACATCTATGTATTTTGTAAGCTTTACACATATCAATATATTTTCTCTTAATATTCTACCTCTAAATTATTCTAACAAAATGATTGATATTAAATATCACCTTTCACTAGCACATATGTACTTTAGATGGATCCATGTGTTTCAATGTTATTTTACCAACCTCCTTCTTTAGCTTTGAAAGGATCTATTTTTGTGAAATTGGAAAATTCTAACAATGCGTTAAATATTTTTATTTCTGTGTGGTGTTGTTGTCAAATTGTTGGTGCTAACAATATTGGTGTTTTCGCAAAGAAAATACTTCAATGGTCAAATATTTATGCTAGTTTAGTAAATCATTTTTTATGCGATATTAAGCATTATTGTAATGTCATTTACCAGAAAAGCAAGCACACATCTAGTAACCTTTTTGTGCGCATTATAGTTGGCAGCAATAAAGGTCTTCAGATCATTGTATTTTACATCACTTTATGCGTACTTGTTCATCACTTCAATATATACTCAATACAGTTTATGAATGCCCAACTGATTTTATTACCTAAATTTGCTAATAAATGAGTCACCAGTAATAACTAGTACAAAAGTCTGATAAAAATCCCTAAAATCCTGACCGAAAGTGATATCTATTGATTTGTTTAGTTCATATTTGATGATTGTGGCACCCATTCCAAAAAATTATCCCCAACTGGAAAGAAGCACTTCACGAACCACCAATGATGTGACTATTCAAGAATTAAAGTCCATTTGCTTCATTGCTTCAATCCATAGAAAGATAGACTCTGGAGTTAGCATGTCTCCCATGCAAATTATAATTGCAGACAACTTATCAACTAGTGAAGGACAATGTCTTCACAAGAATCTAGAATTCCGGTTACGCTTTATGTATTGCGTCGTCACATGATTTGTCCCTCTCCTAATACCAAATATAATACATATTTCCTTTGGGGTTCTTATGGAGGACTTCCCCCTAAGGTAAATGTTCCATCCAACTTGTTATACATCTGTAGTAACTCGATGACTATATCATCAATTTGGTTATACCTTTCATCGTCACCTTCTTTTCTAACATAACATTGAATTTTCATTATCACTTGTTTCTGTCTTTCATTGAGCCTCTATTTATTCATCACACTAACGATATTTTCCAAATTTGGAATGTACTTTAGGTGTAAATTCAAAATCATCGTCCGAATTGTCTATTTCACACAAAATTAAATTTTCGTTTTCCAAATACTATGCACACATAAAATAGTTAGGCTTACACACAAAACAGTGGAATATACGATTCACATCAATTAACTATTCACTATATAATCCATTAACCATTTAGTTCATTGCACATTACAACTCCCCACCTTATATTTGCAGCAAACACAATAGCTTGATCATATTCTATGCTTTACCCATTTAACGCGCATTCACCTATTTTAAACAACAAACCACCATGATGAAATAAAATTTCGTTGAAATCATTTGCCAGACATTATATTGTTCTCCTAATTAAATTGAAGACACCCGATGTCATACCAAACTTACGAGTTTGCAATACACCGTTGAACATAACACTATCACAACTCACTACAATAGCTAGCATAAAAGCATATGACATACTTACCTTCACTTGAGATGACCACCTTCTCTTTCAGTTTCTTTTCTAACAACCACTGTTGTCATACGACTAAACTATTGTTGGTTACTCTTGATACGTCATTTGTTGTGTTAAAATAATTGAAAGGCGGAATAGTAAAGAGAATATGAGAGATTGTATTGGCATGTGTGAAAGATAAAATGTTATAAATATATACAAATGGACTATATATAGACAATGACTAGGGTTTACCTAGTGAGATTAGGATTTATCCTAGTGGATCAAGGCTCATAAACATATATAAACATCCTCACTTAATTTTTCTGCAGTTAAAGGAAGAAAGAAATTTGAAAGATATCCATCTGCAGCAGAAAAATAGATCCTTGATCTGGAAAGAAAGACTTTCAATCTCGATATCTGATCTTGGCAACTGGATGATTGGATAAATAAGAAAATGGCAAGACTTCACTATATTCCACGCTTAGATAACAGTGATTCACTTTATCTCCCTTGGTGAAAATATTTGTTGTCTGATTGGATGAATTGACGGAGTGAAAACAAACAATATTCTGGAAAATGTGGTGACGAATAAAGTGACAATCAGTCTCGATATATTTTATATGCTCGTGGAAAACATCATTATTGGCGATTTGAATAACACTCTATTGTCACAATTTAGAATGGTGGCAGTAAGGGAAAAGACTCGCATGTCAGGGATGAGCTAGCGAAACCAAAGTAGTTCTTATATTGTATCAGCGATGACATAATATTCAGGCTAAGTAATGGAGCGGGAAACCACGATTTGTTGCTTACTACGCCTGGAAATAAGAGAATTCCCAAAGAAGAAACAGTAACTAGTTTCGTTGAATGTCTGCTGATGGGATCTTCGATCTAATCGACATCAGAATAACCTGAAGGTGGGAGAAAATTAGGCGAACAAATGATGTCCATGAAATACCTACCTTTGACATACCAAACAATACAAAGAAAAGCCGAGTAATGAGTGGTTCGAGGAGCGGACAAGAACTGACTGACTTTATGGACAACATAGACAATGTTTGGGCTGAGTAACTGTGAGATGTACTAAGTTTCCAAGTAGTTGGAGATGAAGAGTGACATCCGGGAGAGGAGATCCATCTAATGGAGTAAGTTCGACAGTCGACTCTAGAGGAGTGGATGAGTTAATGATGTTAACCTTAGAAAGGAGATCATAGGCATATTTGGCCTAAGTGAGAAAATACCAATCTTAACTAGTTGAAACTTCAAGGCCAAGAAAATAAGTGAGCATGCCAACATCTTTCATCTTGAATTGACCACTGAGAAAAAAATTTGAGTTCAAAAATTTCGCGTAAATTATCTCCTGTAATGATTATGTTGTCCACATATAGTATAAGGATGATAATATAGTTGTTAGTTCGGTGAATAAACAATGAAAAATCATAAGCACTGGATGTGAACCCATACTAATTAATGGTGCTGAATTTTGCAAACTAAGCACATGGAGTGTTTTTTAGACCACATAGGTAACAATGAAGGTCAAAAACTTTGTGTTGAGGAGCCGCTAGGCCAGGACAGTATAGATATGAATTTCTTGGTGGATATTTCTGTTGTGAAAGACATTCTTGACGTACATCTGAAAAAGGGACCATTTCTAAATGGCAACAACGAAAAGAAAGTATGGATAGATGTGAGTCTAGCTACAGAGTAAATGTGTCTTCGTAGTCGATGTCATATTCATGAGTGATTTTTTTTTGCAACAAGCCAAGCTTTATAGCGTTCAACGGAAGAATAAGAAAAATTTTTGATTTTGAAAATTCATGTAATATCTCGAAAATTTATATTTCGAAAAATAATATTTTATAGTTAAATATTCTTGGGGTTACTTTGATATATCATGAAAATTTTGAGGTATGAATATATATTTGATAATTTTTTAGGTTACAAGTGAAATTTTAGGGTTTAATAATAATGATGTTATATAATATGGGGGTGTTAGTGTAATTAATATAAAAAAAATTGCATAGTAAATCCCATGTGATTGTAATCGTGAGGAGAGAAATGTAGGAGATATATTGGTGTGTGGGTCCTACTTTGACTCATATGTTAGTGTATCATGTGTTTGTGTGGTGGAGAAAATTAAAGATAAAAAGAAAAGAAAATAAATAAATAATTACTATTATTAATATTAGATAGATAGATAGATAGATAGATAGATAGATAGATAAATAGATATAGATAGGGAATTGGGAAGGAAAAAAAACACATGCACACAACACCGAAAAATAGAAGAGAAATAACGGAAGAAGATGAGAAGGAGAAGATGAGAAGGTCTATGAGTGAAATTAAGTTTTGAGAGGAAGGATAAGCTCCTACTAGGTAAATTTCTCAAACCCTAGAAATTTTTATTGAAATTCTATTATGAATCCTTATGGATCTAGGAGTTAAGATGTAAAAGTAATCTATTAAAACTTGGAATAGTCATGTGTGAGTTGGTTAGGTCGAATTAGACATGAGATTGAGTGAAATCAACATGTAAAAAAAAAATCTGATTTTTATTTTTTATGAGGTTTGGAGTTTGAACCTTTTTTAGGAGAGGAAATCTAAGGAAAACCATGATGTACATGAACCCTAGATGAATTAGAATGGTTGTATGTTAGTTTGGGATGAACTCTAAGCTTTAGAAGAACCAAAAACGTGGTATAGGAGCTTTGGGTATCAAAAGAAATTAAAGAACCGAGATTTGAAAGTGCAAATTTTGCACTTAGTTTTCCTGAGCAACCTATCTTTAAAAATTCATAACAATTCATAGAAAACTCAAAAAAATATGAAACTTGTGGAAAATAAAACTAGACTCAATGAGGATCATTTTGAGCTATTATAAGGTGAATTGTGAACCCGAAATAATGCCGAAACAGACCCTGAAAGTTGACTGAATGCAGTCCCGTAATATTCTGACAGCTTATTTGCTGAACTTTGAAAAATCATCACTAAATGTAAAAAAATCAGAATCTGGTTATTCAAAGTGAGTTTTAAAGATTGGGATGTATACTTTCGTATAAAAATCCCAAAAATTGTTTTTAATAGTGATAAAATGAGCAAGAAAACTGATTGTTCACAGTAAATAGCTCTCACAATGCACAATACCTCCTTAAGAAATATTAGAATATTAAGGGTACACGCATAAAGTGATGATATTAATAAGGAGGATGTTTAATTTTGCTTCCAGCAGTTGGGTGAGCTGAAATAGGATGACTCGAGATTGCTAGGTGGCCACTCGCATCTTGAGGTAGGGAATTCTATCATTTCTCTTGCGTGTTTTTAGCATGCACTATATGTATGTATCTATGTGTGTTTATTTGAAAATTGTGTTTTCAAATGAAATTGAGTTTGTGGTAAAAAATTGAAGTTTGGGCAAATCCGGTATTATAAAGAAAATATATATATATATATATATATATATATATATATATATATATATATATATATATATATATATTTGTGTGTTAAATATATCTGGCTAATGGTATTGCGATGATATCATGTGAGGACTGATGATATTGGGTCACCGTAGAGTTGACCTTGGGTGCAAATTCCTAAACCCGCACGGGGGATACTCCAGGTTACGTAAGTATCTCACTGGATAGTAGAGATTCCCGGTGGTATGGTTCGGTCACCAGGTATCGTAGTGATACACTTGTTGTGTTTGTGTTTTAGAATTTCTTCTACTTGGATTTTATTTTAAGAGTAAGTTTTATTATTATGTGCGGATGCATTATATATTGTTTTGTAAAAACGAGTAAACTATAGCAATCCGAACAAAAGCCAAATAAAAACCAAATAAATCGAAATGAATCGTTTGATCCCTTAACAATATCAAAAATTAATTTATTTTATATGGCTTTGTAGGTTTTTGAAAAAGCAAACCAAATGATGTTGAGTTAGAGTAGATCGGATAAAAAACGAGCAAATTAGGACAAGCTGAACAGAAAGCCAAAAGAAGTCGACATCTGCATACCGGCTGAGTCACGCATTGCGCGGCTCAACAGCACCTCTCATAGAGAGGCGCCGAGCCATTGGCAACCGAGCCTAACTCAACTTCCGCGACAGCCGCGCAATGCGCGCGACTGTTGCAAGCTAAGTGGGTTTGTTCGCTTGGCCACATGTTCCCTACCATTTTTTATCCTTTTTATGATTTAACCCCAAATATTTTTCCAATTGTTTTAAATGTCATTTTCACCCCTAATTGATTCCGGTTTTTGTCTATTTTACCTATCAAAAGATATTTTTTGTGCTTATAAATATTAGTTGAGGTTGAATACATTCACACACATTTCCTAGATAAATTTCATGCAATTTTAGACACCAAGGAGTCTTGGGAGGATGCCAATCTTCAATAAGGGTTTGTTTTCTTTTATTATGTATTTCTAAATTTTCGTATACTAAGATTAAAGATGAAACCATGTGTAATTAATTAAGTTGTCATATTATGTTGATTCCAAACAATTTGTAATTAATATTTATGGTTTTTGCTTCAATTAAATAAATAATTTCATCTTTCATATTACGTATTATTTATTATTATGAATTATTTAAATGCTTGAATTTGTATTGTAAAATAAATAATATCTTATGATTATACATATAATACTTAAGAATTATATTTTCAATACAAATAAAAATCAACTTGAGATTTACATCGAGCTTAATTTCTAAAATCTTAAGAGGATAGTAAGATTAATTTCTAAAACTATCATTAAAAATTTGGAGTCAACCCAATAATAAGAACTAATTAATTATATATCGGTAGATTCTGAAATCTTAGTATTTCTCCATCGTCAATCAAATAAAATTGGTTACTTTGCTGTTTATCTAGTTTTCCATTTCTTGGTCACAAAATCAATATCATCTTGAACTAGATTATAATTAAATTAAATTAAATTGGATATATTAAGTTTCCCTATAAACAATCCTCGTGGTATCGACTTTGCTTCCGTCAACATGCTACAATTGATTCATATGTTTGTGAGTATTTTTAAAATGAGACAGAACACAGTTTCTATCACAAAAAGTTTTTGGCGCCGTTGTCGGGGATTGCGACAGAACAACTTTCAAATCCAAGTTAATTTAATTCTTCTACTAGTTTTATTATTATTATTATTATTATTATTATTATTATTATTATTATTATTATTATTATTATTATTATTATTATTATTATTATTATTATTATTATTATTATTATTCGACAGGAAGGTTAACCCATTTCTCTTTATATTTTTTTTTCTTTTCTGTTGAGAATCGACAGGCTGAGCCACGGTCCTATTTTATTTATTTATTTTATTGTCTTTAATTTCTGTTGGATAGGATGGTTGAACCCCCTACTATTTATTTTATTGTCTTTAATTTCTATTGAGAATTAGCAGGCTGAGCTACCATCCTCTTTTATTTATATAATTTTGATTTTATTTGTTAAAAAAATATTAAAAAAAACTGTTACAGGTTGTTTATGCAGGCTTGCAAGCGAAATTCAAAGAATCGTTTGGTTAGGAGAAGACTATCTTTACGTAGAATTGCACGGAAAACTTTAAAAATGGAAGAACATGTTGAGAATCCAGAAAGACGTGCAAATTCACCATCACCAGAGAAAACTCTTCTTGAATACTTCTTTCCTATTTCAGCCAACTCTCTCTCTCTTATATAGTTTTACTACAAACAATCGCTTCCCACTTTTTGCTCAAATCGTCCATCATCCAATTTTTGCCATCTTTTTATGGGTTAGAAGTAGGAGATCTATATATGTATGTTAAGGAATTTCTTGAGATATGCTCCATATTCCGATTCTAAATTTTTTCTGATGAATCTGATTGACTTAGACTTTTTCTATTCTCTCTAAAAAATAAAGCAAAAGTCTGGTTAAACACTCTTCCCCTTAGAACAATTATCAGTTGGGACCAACTTGTTAACAATTTTTTATCTAAATTCTTCCCCATGTTAAAAACTTATCATCTTAGGAGAGAAGTATCTGAATTTTACCAAAAAGATGGTGGAGAATTTTATGAATGGTGGAAAAGATTTAATGATATAACTTTAAAGTGTCCCCACAATGGTTTTGAAATTTGGAGGCTTGTGAAGTATTTTTTTTTTAACGGTTTAACCCATTTAAATCGTCAAATGATATAATCTATGCATGGTGGAAATTTTTTGCAGTTACGTGGGCAGGAAGCTTGAGAATCTCTTGAAACACTGTCTGTTAACTCTCAACAATAGAACTGTCTAGATTCTAGAGTCAAACCCAATGCACTAAAGAGATGATAAATTTATGAAATAAGAGAAGATAATGATGTAAAAATCAGTCTAGCCAATTTAATTAAGAAAGTTAATGAATTAGTTTTGAGCTAAAGCATGAATTCTAAAACTAAGATATGTGCCTTATGTCAAAATTCGTCCCACACTGCTCATACATATCCATTGTCGACTTTCCAAGAAGCCTGTTCCGGACAGGCCAATGCACTCAATTCTTATGGAAAATCATCTGATAGCCCATTTGCTCCTACATATAATCCAAATTGGAGAAACCATCTAAATTTCTCATGGAGACAAAATCAATTTGCAATGAACCAATCAGGGTCTCAAGTTAATACCCATAACCAAAACTTCTACCATTCCAATCCGTCATACCCTTCAAGAAAACCATTTTTAGAGGAAACCTTACAACAATTTATTCAGTCAACCCAAAAATGCATCTCCAAAATTGAAATGCAATTGGGTCAACTAGCAACTAATGTAGGAGAGAGAAAAAAAGAAAAATTTCCAAGTCATCCCATCCCAAATCCAAAAGATCAATTTGAGGTAGGATCATCAAACCCTAATGAGGAAGTTAAATCCATTACTACTCTTAGGTCGGGAAAACTTATTATCAAACCTAATCACCTACCTGAACTTGAGAAATATAGTCCTAAGTGCCAGCCTAAAAATTCTGAATCCAAAAACTCGATTGAAAATCAATAATTTCCTTACCTTCTAAAAGCTCTATTTCCACAAAGACTTGTTCCGAAAGAGAAATGTACACAATATAGTGACATTTTAGAGGTGTTTAAGCAAGTTCGCATTACCATTCCCTTCCTTAATGCTATAAAACAAGTGTCTGCCTATTCAAAATTCTTTAAAGATCTTTGTACTTTGAAAATGAATACCAATGCTAGGAAAATGACATTCTTGACTGAACAAGTAAGCTCCATAATCCAACACAAAACTCTTACCAAATACAAAGATTCTGGTTGTCTAACCATATCTTGTGTAATTGGCGATGAAGAGATTAGTTGAGCTTTACTTGATTGGGGTGTGAGTGTAAATTTGTTGCTATATTCAGTTTGTGAGCAACTCGATCTAGGAGAGTTGAAACCCATATCTATGACACTCCAATTAGCTGATACGTCTGTGAAAGTTTCGAAAGGTGTCATAGAAGATATTTTAATCAAGGTTGATAAATTTTATTTTCCTGTGGATTGTGTTGTTCTTGATACCCAACCTGTTGAAAACTTGGATACTCAAATTCCTGTTATCCTGGGTAGACCATTCTTAGTAACTTCTAATGCAATCATCAATTGTCATAATATTTTCTTGAAGTTATCATTTGGAAATATGACAGGTGAATTAAATGTATTTAATGTTGCTAATAAATTTGTAGAACTGGATGATTTGTGTGAAGTAAATATGATTGAATCTGCTACCCATGATTTCTTCCAGCAAATGAATGGAAATGGCCTTTTTGAAAAATGTTTAACGCAGTTTGGCATGAACATAGATGTTGAAAATTCAATTAATGATGTAAATTCTTTGTTAGAATCTACACTATTAATGGATACTGTAGAATGGAATGCCAAAATTGAACATGTTACACCCACTGAGTCTATCCATTCAAATTTTGAGTCACCACAGTTGGACCTTAAGCCCTTACCCAATACCTTGAAATATGCATTCATAGGACCATCAGAAACCTTGCCTGTTATTATAGCATCTAACCTCGATAATGAATATGAAGATAAGTTGATAGATGTCCTCAAATATCATAAAGAAGCCATAGGGTTGACAATTGGAGAGATTAAGGGTATTAGTCCATCAGTGTGTATGCATAAAATTCATTTGGAAGATAATTCCAAGACTAGTCGTGAGATCCAAAGATGATTAAATCCAAACATGAAAGAAGTTAGAGCTAAAGTGATTAAACTTTTAGATGTGGGTATCATTTACCCAATTTCTAATAATGAGTGGGTCAACCCTGTTCTGGTGGTTCCTCAAAAATCTAGTACAATAGTAGTAAAAAATGATGAAAATGAATTAATTACTACCCAAGTACAAACTAGGTGGCGTGTTTGTATTGACTAAAGAAAACTGAATGTTGTCACCAGAAAAAATAATTTTCTACTTCCCTTTATTAATCAAATGCTTGAAAGATTGGTAGGTCATTCCTATTACTATTTCCTTGATGGTTATTCCAGTTATAACCAAATTTTCCATTGCCCCTGAAGACTAAGAAAAACCTACTTTCACTTGCCCTTTTGGAACCTTCGCCTACCGGCGTATGCCCTTTGGTTTATGTAATGCTCTAGGTACTTTTCAACCATGCAAGATGAGTATTTTCTATAATATGGTAGAGCATTTTCTCGAAATTTTCATGGATGATTTTTCTGTGTTTGGGTCTAGTTTTGATGAGTGTTAGCACCATTAGATGCAAAAAGAAAAATCTTGTGTTAAATTGGGAAACATGTCATTTCATGGTTAATAAAAGGATTGTTCTAGGTCATATTATTTCAAAAAATGGAATTAAGGTTGATAAGGCAAACGTTGACTTAATTTCTAATCTTCCACCTGCACAAACAATGAAAGAAATTCACTCATTTTTAGGTCATGCTATGTTTTATCGTAGGTTCATTAAATATTTTAGTAAGGTTTCTCGACCTTTGTGTAGTTTTCTTGCAAAAGAAACCCCTTTTCTCTTTGATGATTCTTGTTTTCAAGCATTTGAGAAACTAAAACACTTGTTAACCTCTGCTCCGATCATTCAACCTCCCGATTGGAACCTCCCTTTTGAAATCATGTGTGATGCATCTAATTATGCTATAGGTACTATTTTAATACAATGTGTAAATAGGTTACTGCATGTGATCTATTATGCTAGTAAAACTCTCTTTGATGCACAACTGAATCACTTCACCACTGAAAAAAAAATAAAAATTACTTGTTGTTGTGTTTGCTCTAGACAAGTTTCAATCCTACTTGATTGGTTCTAAAATCATTGTTTATTCTGATCATGCTGCATTAAAATACCTTCTTTACAAGAAGGATTCTAAATCTCGTTTGATTAAGTGGATTTTATTTTTACAAGAATTTGATTTAGAAAACCATGATAAGAAATTATTTGAAAATGTTGTTGTTGATCACTTGTCTAAGTTGGTTGTAGAGTCTGATGATGAAAATTTGCCCATCAAAGAAACTTTTCCTGATGACCAGTTCATGTCTATATCCCAATTGCCTTGGTTTGTTGATTTAGTCAATTATCTTGTCACTGGTCATATGCCTAATCATTCAAGTCACCAAGATAAAATAAATTTTTTGACTGAGATAAAGAAATCTCCTGGGATGATCTATATTTGTTCAAATATTGCCCTAATCAAATCATTCGGAGATGTATTCCAGAGATCGAACAACAAAGTGTTATTTCATTTTGCCATGATGATGCATGTGGAGGTCATTTTTCCTCAAAGAAAACTGCTTAAAAAATTTTGCAGTACCGATTTTATTGGCCCACTCTTTTCAAAGACACTCATGTATATTGTCGCTCCTGTGACCGATGTCAAAAACTAGGAAGCATTTCTCGTAGGAATATGATTCCCTTAAGCCCAATTTTTATTGTTGTGTTATTTGATGTTTAGGGTATCAATTTCATGGGTCCGTTTTCTAACTCTTTTGGTAACCTATACATTCTTGTTGCTGTTGACTATATGTCAAAGTAGATGGAAGTCATTTCTTGTAAGGTGAATGATCATAAGGTTGTGTTGAAATTTTTAAAAGAAAATATTTTTTTCAGATTTGGTGTCCCACGTGCTATCATTTGTGATGGAGAAAATATTTTTGTAACAGGCATTTCGAAAAGTTGGTGAAGAAATATGGAATAACTCATAAAGTTTCTACTCCTTATCATGCTCAAACAAGTGGTCAAGTGAAAATTTCAAATAGGGAGATTAAGTACATTCTTAAAAAAACGGTTAACCCTACAAGAAAGGATTAGTCTTTAAAACTATCTGATGTATTGTGGGCTTGCCGAGCTGCTTATAAACCCCTATTGGAATGTCTCCTTACTGATTTGTTTACAGCAAAGCCTGTACTTACCTGTTAAGTTAAAGCGTAGAGCATATTGGGCAATCAAACAGTTGAATTTTTCTTGAAACCAAGCAAGTGTTATGAGAAAACTCCAATTAAATGAGTTATAGGAAATTAGGAATGATGCATACAATTGGGGAAAATGATATAAGGATCAAACAAAAACTTTTCATGACAAAAAATATTTTGAAAAAATCTTTCTTTCCAGGTCAAAAGGTCCTTAGGTACAATTCTCGTCCACATATATTCCCTAGAAAATTGCACTCTCGATGGTCTGGTCCATATGTCGTTCGTACTGTTTTTTCCCCACGGAACTATCGAAATTGAAAATCCAAAATATGGTGATGTTTTAAAAGTTAATGGCCAAAAGTTAAAGTCATTTTTGTAATTAAAAACTTAAGAAGTGGAGGAAACAGTCCTCGAAGATTTAGTTTATCAAGATTAATCATTCTTTTGATAAAAATATCTGGCTGAAGACGTTAAACTTAGCGTTAAGTGCCCACTGTTATTTAAAAAAAATTGATTATATTTTTAACTTTTCTTTTGCTAAGTTTCCATGAGTTTTGTGGCAAACAAGTACAAGCATTCAGGTCACACAACTCAATTATACTAGGTAGTATATTTCTTTGCCAATTATTTCTGTACTTTTCTCATTGAGGACAACACGAGATTTAGGTTTGGGAGAGGTAAATGTTTATATTCCTTCTGTTATTTTTATTTTGCACTTAATTTTATCAATCCATCCGATGATAGCATATATGTCAAATAAAAACTTAAGTTTTCTAAATAATTATTGGAGCATAGCACTGACTTTTGTTAAAATATATATATATATATATATATATATATATATATATATATATATATATATATATATATATATATATATTATTTTTCAACTCTTGCATAAATACTAATTTTATTTTATTTCAAATTTAGTACGTGAGCTGATTTGCTACATTTTGATATGATAATAACCTACCCTTGGAGTTTAAAAATAAATAAAAAAATGTATAATTTTTTTTTATAATAAAAATTTTATGTCTTAATAATGAACTTCCATTGAGTAATCAGACCTCTTGCTTTTGTAAGCTTTAAGTGTTTGAGTAAAAAAGGCAGAACAAATTGTTAAGACAATAAGTGGCTTGTTAATTTTGAAGTCTAAGTTGTTCGAGTTATTAAGTCTAAATAGTGTCTTAACACCTAATACTCCGAGCCAACTAGATTGGAATCATTGGCCCAACGCTCGCTACATGGACATCTTAGAAAGCTTAGTGGGGTTAACATTGTACAAGTCATTTATTTAAAAAAAAAATTGTTTATATATATATAAAATAGATATGCAAAAATATTTTTTTATTTTAGGGAAAACGTTATTTGATTGTTTAAAATTAGTTGACTAGTTACTTGTATTAAATTCATTATAAAAGAGAGTTGAATGTATGTTGTGGGTACAAAAATAGATATTGTTAAAAATCATGTGCTATGAGATAAATAATTATTTCAGTAACTCTTGTATGATCTCAACTTATTATGTCAGCATTAGACTAGATTGATAAACTCTTTGTGATTAATATATATATATATATATATATCATAATAAGGAATTTTTGGATATTTGTGGGTAACATCACTGTAAACCCTCACTAGATTATATTCATTCACTAGGGGTAACCTAGGGGTTCAAAGACTTGTTGCATACGCTAAATGCAATCGTGTTTCCCACGAAAATGGTTTTGTCATTTAATTATTATTTTAGTTTCGCTCGAGGACTAGAAAAAGTCAGGTTTAGGGGTGTGATCGCACCTCATTTTATGCGAGTTTATACCTTTAAACTTGGGTTTGTTAATCATTCAAATAGTGTAAATTATTATAAATAGAGTTATTTTATTTATTTCTGTATGTTTATGAAAATGGATCAAAACAGCATTAAGATGGGGCAAATCGGATTAAAAACGAGTAAATCATAGCAATCTAAACAAAAGCAAAACAAAAATCAAATAAACCGGAATGAATCATTTGATCCCTTAATAATATCAAAATTTGATTTATTTTATATGGTTTTGTAGGCTTTTGGAAAGAGAACACAATGGCGTTGAGTTGGAGTGAATCGAATAAAAAATGAGCAAATTAGGACAAGCCAAACAGAAACCCGAAAGAAGTCGACAGCTGCAAGCCGATTGAGTCGCTCATTGTGTGGCTCAGTGGTGCCTCTCACAGAGAGGCGCCAAACCAGCGACTCGGCTTCCGCAATAGCCGCACAATGCGCGCGGCTATTGCAGGCCAAGTGGGTTTGTCCACTTGGCCACTTGCTCTCCACCATTTTTCACCCCTTTTACGATTTGACCCTAGATATTTTTCCAGCTGTTTTAAATGTTGTTTTCATCCCACTTAATTTCAGTTTTTGTCCATTTTACCACCCAAGAGATTTTTATTTTTTTTTTGCCTATAAATATGTGTTGAGGTTGAATACCAATTCACACACATTTTCTAAATAAATTTCATGCAATTTTAGACCCCAAAAAGTCTTGGGAGGATGCCAATCTTCAATAAGGGTTTGTTTTCTTTTATTATGTATTTTTAAATTTTATTATACTAAGATTAAGGATGAAACCATGTTTAATTAATTAAATTGTTATATTATGTTGATTCCAAACAATTTGTAATTAATGTTTATTATTTTTTCTTCAATTAAATAAATTATTTCATCTTTAATATCATGTATTATTGATTGTTATGAATTATTTAAATGCTTGGATTTGTATTGTAAAATAAATAATATATTTTGATAATATGTTTTCTATTAATTTGTATACATATAATGCTTAAGAATTATATTTTCAATACAAATAAATATCAACTTGAGATTTATATCGAGCTTAATTTCTAAAATATAAAGAGGATAGTAAGATTAATTTCTAAAGCTATCACTAAAAATTTGGAGTCAACATAATAATAAGAATTAATTAATTATATATCGGTGGATTCTGAAATCTTAGTATTTTCCCATCTTCAATCAAATTAAATTGGTTATTTCATTGTTTATCTAATTTTCCATTTCTTAATCACAAAATCAACATCATCTTGAACTAGATTACAATTGAATTAAATTGGATAGATTAGGTTTTTTCTATAAACAATTCTCGTGGGATCGACCTTGCTTCCGTCAATCTTTGCTACAATTGATTCATATGCTTGTGAGTGTTTTCAAAACGAGACAAAACACAGTTTCTGTCACAACATAGAAAAATAATTAAAATCACGAAGATATAGGAAGGTTGTGTTACCCAGCTAGAACGACAGGGATTATATGGTACAAGCTCACTTGGTGCAACATCTGAAGTCATCGGGACATGACCGAGGGAGTCATTTACTAGATTCGTAAACGGAGCAAGAACGTTAAGGGGGTCAGTGGGATTTTTGGAGGATCTATTTGGGGCTCAATAATATTTGTGTTAGGATAATTAGGCAAGAAGTCTATGGTTAGATTGGTGAAATGTAGATGGTTGTTGGTAGATGTCGAATGAAACTTGAATATAGAGGAAAATATATTATGTTCCTAGAAAGTGACATGATGAGAAATACGAAGAGGATTAGAAATGGGATCTAAAAATCGATATCATTTTTGTTCAATTCCATATCCGAGGATACAACATACTCAAGCCTGAGATTCAAGTTTGGTATGTTAATGAGGTTGTAAGAGAACAAAGTAGACATACCCAAAGTCTTTTAAGAGTTCGTAATTTGGAGAAATTACATGCAACTTCTCACAAGGGCAAAGATTACCAATGCTAGGTGAAGGGACCCGATTGATGGTACAGACAGCAGTAAGAGCAACTTCTCCCCAAAAGAAGCTCCGGATAAGAGGATGAAATCAGTAGTGACTGTATCTAGAATATGTCGATGTTTACATTAAGCTCAACCATTTTGGGATGAAGTTATAGAAAAACATCTATGGGGCAGTGTGCTGTGTTTTTAAAGGGTAGTAATAAGATATTGTTCCTTGTCTTCCATGGTATTATAAGATCTAAATATTTTTTATATTACGGAAAAATTGAGTTTGAATCTTGACAGCAAATTCTAAATAGATTTGAGGTAACTCAGAATGCTTATACATAAGGTAGATCTAGGTGTATTGAGAGTAGTCATCAATAAATATGACAAATTATTTGGATCCCCCATTATGTAAAAGGTGAGGGTCCCCAAATATGAGAGTAGACTAGCTCAAAGGGTGCTTAAGAGTCTGAGTCACCTATGGAAAAGGCATGGTGTGTTGCTTAACTTGTTGACATGGAAGGCAATCGAGATGCTAGATAGAGACAAGCCTAATTTTCATTAGAGTTTGAAGTGTGGATACATCTAATAGATGCATGACCTAACCTTGAATACTAAAGGTAGTGAGAAGACGAATCATATGATGAATCAAATAATATTGATGGTGGTGGTGTTGGTTGGGGGGTTGGTAAGAAGGATGATGTATGGGATGGTAAAAGTGATGAGGATGATGGTGACGATTGTGAAGAAGAATCCGGTGATGATGATGATCGAAGATGGTGATGGTGATGGTGGTGGCAGTATTAAAGATTATGATAGTAATGATGATGGTGGTGGTTATGGGAAGGATTAAGGTGGTAGGTGAAAACAACTAAGCTTAAATATACATCCAATTTTACGACCAATGCCAAGAGCTTTTCCTGTCTGAGGATCTTATACACGACAATAATTATTAGAAAATAATATTTCAAGTTCCAATTCACAAAGTTACCCAACATATAAGATATTTAAAGTGAGTTAGAATTAAATACGAATAGAAAAATGTGAAGTAAAAATTTAACCTGTGTTTCTAACACACATATCAGAACCATCAACGGTAAGAATGGTAGGATCATTCATAGTCAATAGTTTGGATGAGAAGAAATTGGGATCATAAGTCATATGATTACAACATGCAGAATCAAATAACCAACAAGAATTACCTATAGTAAGAGAAATAGCAGAGGATAAGATTGTACCGGAATTGGAGAGAAAGCATTAGAAGATTGAAATCATATTCCCAATAGAGATAGAAACAACGGTCGAGGCAAGATCACAACTCTTATTGGCAGCAAGAACGACAGGTGAAGGACAACCTTTGGACATCGTTGTTGAATCGGATAAAAAATATACGAGAAGGTATATTTTATGATGTTAATTTGAAAAAATAGAGGCAGTGGATAAAATTAGGAGATCAAAATTATTTAGGAACTTGTATAAGATCGTGAATAATCGATTGATTAATCCTTAACCAGGTCAAAAAATCGTAGTAAACCAAATTAACAATATAAAGAGAAGTTTATTGTATGATTCAAATATGAATAAAAAGATATTGCAGATGGATTTAGAATGCCGAAAATAGCCAAAAATATATTTTATATCTATAAGAACCGATCCAAAAATTGGTAAAACAATCGATATATGTCCAAAACTGAAATGGTTAATGAAATGGTCAATGGGGAAGATGATATGTTGACGTGGCAAATGATATGCCACAGGGATGCAATGATCTAGTAACGTGGTAGATAATGCGACGATGATGTGACTGGTGATGTGGCTACTGACATGTCAACCGACATGGCACATAGTTGCTGACATGGAAAATACGTTGATAATAATGTGGCTGTTAGTTGGAACTTTTGTGGCTGCATTGTGGTACTAACGTGGCTGACTTATTTGGCAGAAGGTAGGTGCATGAGTGTCATGTATCGGAGAGGCAAAATTTTTGGCTACGTGTGAGAAGTGTATGAGGTTATTTGGCGGTAAGGTTGGTGGTTTTGGATTTGTATTGGAGAGACAATGAAGAGGGTATGTTTTGTGTTGTTGTAGGAGCAACGATTATTGTAAAATATGTAAAAAAAATAGTGACGGCAGTGCAAATTACTTCAACAGCGCGTGGAAGCTCGGTTGGGATGCTCTCTGGTGAAGTTGGACTCACTGTTTCAAAATGGGTTGGAAGGTGGTGGTGGAGTCAGTGTTGAGCTATTGGAATAGTGATAAAGAATATTAGAGACAGGGAGCAATGATTCGGGAAAAAAAGTTGCAAAAATTTAGTAAGAACATGAACAAGAAAAATTGGCTCTTGATACCATATTTGAATAATTGAGAGGCAGAATATTGCAAGAGAATATGAGAGATTGTATTATTATGGGTAAAGGCTACAATATTATAGAGATATACAGAGGGTTTATATAGACAATGACTAGGTTTTTCCTAGTGGGATTAGAGTTCAGCCTTCCTAATGGGATTAGGGTTCAGCTTCCCTACTAGAATTAGGGTTCAACCTAGTGGGACAAGGTCCATATGCATATATTAACATGTTGGATGGTGGGCCCGCACAAAACTTTGTGATCACCACTCCCCCCTTAGGTTACCATATAATGAATTATGAAGATAGTTGTTATTTAACTTTGATAATTATCCATATTTAAATTTTAAAATATTTTAAATTTTTAAAAATTTACATGTTTATCAATTAATTTTAATTTAATATTATGAGATAATTTTAATGGATATGTAATTTAGATGATTCAAAATTTAAATTTAATTCTATTTTAATAACTATACAATTTTTTTTAATAGATATAGAATTTTATTTAATTTAATTTGAATTAAAATTCCTATAGGATAAGAAGAATTTATTAATTAATTACGAAATAGCAATATCTATCGATCCAATCCGATTTCATAATAGGATTAATCAGTTTATATATTTTATATGTGATGTATTATATATGTTAGTTATGGAATGATCATTGGCTAAAACCGATTGAGTTACGTGATTCGTTTGTGGATTAATTGTAATTTTGTAGTTTGAATATTATACTTCCAATTAGGGTTGTAATTAATTATTGAGGGTTCATGCTCTCTTATTTTTATTTTCGTTGTATTGATCCTCTTCATGATACCCCCTTCTCCCTTAGAAATGTATCTCGTTCTTTTTATTACTTTTCTTTGTATTTATAATTTTAAGAAAAATAAAAGGAAACCCAATGATGATAGAAAAACTGAGGAGCCTAATCACGAGTATGGACAAATGGAGGCGAAACATTTAAAGCCCAAAAAGGAGGCCCCATGTTATGTGTTGTCTTCAGATTAATTAATTACATAACTACATTAAACCCAAAATTTTTTGCCCAATGGCTCAGGTTGAATCGAAGTGGAAGTCCATGATCATCCTAGCCCATTTATATGCACAACTATTATTTTATGTTGCTTTATTTTTGGCCTATTAGCATACATGTATAGAGCATTTATTTATTTATTTTCCTATCCAACCATTGAGTTACTGGTATCTTTGAATTGCGACAACAATGGAGCTATAGTTCAAGTAAGTGAACCATATCTCATCAGAAATCCAAACACACAGAGTAGCACTCCCATTTTATTCTTGAAATCGTCGGGAGGAATGGTATCGACGTTAAGAGAGTAGAGACGGTCGATAACGTAGCAGATCCACTCACTAAGTTTATGACTTTTCAATAGTTGGATCAACATATTGAAAAAATGGGTATTATATACTATACTGATTGGCTAGAGTGATAGTGAGAGATTATTAGGTGAAAGCATTGTAGTCCATATTGTAATCTTACATTTATAGTTTACATTTATAAAATATTTCAATCTCAAGTATTTATAAAAGGTATTTTTGATATTATTCTTTAAGTATGTCATTATTGTTATAGACCTCTTAGCGCTTTAATATGATTAAAAGTCAGAGACTAAAGACATTTGGTAACTTAATATTCTTAATTAGATTGTTGAAAATTAGTCTTCAATAATCTAGGCTAGCTTGCTCTTGTTTTTTCTTTGGTAATGGTGAGTCTCAAATCATTAATATGAGATATTAGAAAAATTACAAGTGGACTTACTAGTGTAGTACATAACTAAACGTAATCATCCTTGATATCCTATATGATAACTTTTCTAAATGTCTAAATAGGATATATGAGGTACGATGGTATCTGCGGTCTTTTGACTTGAGGTGCTATATATGGATTGCGATGCTTTGATAATACTAGGTGTTATTGACCTAAAGAGCCACCCAAGAGAGGAGTGAATTGGGTAATTACAAAAATTTAAACAATTATATCCTTTAAATACAAATAATTAATTTTCCTAAATCAATTAGTATCTTAAGACGTGCGGAAATTTATTTAATACTAAGTGCACACCCAAACACAATATAAAGAATAAATTAATGCAGCATACATGAATTTATTCTGATTCGACAGGCTATTCTTACCTAAATCTAGTCCCCCGAGCTCCTCGGAGATTCACAGTCCACTAAACCCCTTAACTCCTTTATAAGGTAGGAACCAAATCCTTATAACTCACGATTCTTTTACAGACACATAATCAACCTTTACAATTTACTCTTTTCACAAGCCAAAAATGAACCCTATATTTTTACCAAGTTGAAGACTAACCTAACACTCTCTCACTTATCCTTTTCAAAGGGAATGATGAACCTTTTCAATTTACTCAAAATAATTCAATTACAGGATGAATCAAAGCCAAATTCTTTTCAAGGGAAAAGAATAACATAAATTTTTTACCAAAACAAAGATCAAACCTTAATTTTTTTTTTATAGAAAGATCAAAACCTAGCTACCCTGACTAGAAACCGTCGCAAACAAGTCTAATCCTCTCAAACTCACAAAAACAAAAAATATATAAATTTCTTCTCACAAGGAGCGTTTACCACCTTAATACATATATACTCGATTAATGTCCTGAACAATTACTTTGTCATAAATACAATGTGAGGCAATTAAAATATGATTAATAAATAAACTGGGTAGCAAAAATTTAGCACATAACCAGATAATTAGGCAAACATCATTTAAAAAAAATTCAGGCTTTTAAGTTTAAAACGATTTTCTAGCAATCCTAAACCAAGCAATCAAGATAAATATAATGTTAAAAAGCAAGTAATAAATCTTGGATGGATCTCACCAGGAAAACATCGAAGATAATAGAAATATAGCGAGTAGAACTCAAATCGGTGACGCTAAACAGCAAACGCTTTATATCAAGAACTCATATGAAATCTCTCGTAGAAATTTCAGCAAAAATCTCACTCTTATAATAGCTCAAATTGATGTTCTTGATGTATCTAATTCAATTCCTGCAGGTCTCTATTAATAGACCAATAATTAGCCCTCCAACGGCTAGTTTTTCAAAGATATGTCATTAAATGACAATTTAAGACTCCATATAAGATATCCTATCAATATAGGTATGTTCCACTTCAAAAAAAAAATCTTTTAAATCTCACTTTTAATTCCATAAAACTATTCCTAATTTAAAACCACAAGAATAGGAAATATGAAATCATTTAAATTAAGAGAATCTCAAAATATATGGGCCTTATCAATAGGAATTACTAAATATGTTGTTCATATTTGAAATACATTCAAATCCTGCAAATCCTTTTCTTGGAATCCTAAAAAACAGATAGTTTTTTACCAAGATACCAAATCAGTCGAATTACTGACTGAAACAGCCGGTTGATTGAGCCATACCATTCGGTCGACCGCTTAGTGCCAGGCCTCAATTGAGTTATTGGCACTGCACTAGTCGATTGACCGTCCCACCCAGTCAGATAACTGACTGGATCAGTGGGTTCCTCCATTTTTTCATCCGCTGAATCAAACGGTTGACCGACTCTAACCATTCGGTTAATCGATTTGATCAAAGCACTTACTTCTACATCCATTACAGCCACTGTTTCAAATGGTTGACCAATTACTTTTCTTGGTTGGCCGATTAGATCAGTAGAACTCCATATTAACTCTAAAAACTCACTGTTTCATTAAGTCGACCGATCACTTTTGCAGGTTGACCGAATTGACACGAAAACACAATATTTTATACTTTAATACACATTTTTCAATTAGGTCAAATATCAAAATCATTTCATGTAAGAAGTATATAAAATATATTATTTTAAGATCTTAAACTTATCACTTCTTATCATGGCACACATAGAATTAACTCATTTTAAGTGTCACGTGTGATCCTAATTCAGGTTGCATTAAGAGCATAAAAGTAAAGAGTTTTTTTTACCTAGTTTTCTTCAGCGTCTTTAAAACTCTTCACATATTCGTCATGTCCATCTTGCAGCCTTTATATTTTCTTCAAAAAATCTTCTTCTTAATCAAATGCATTAAACTATAAATTTGAAACACTCGATAAAACTATTAGTTCCACAAAACACATTAATACTTAATTACTCATCAAAACCTTGAGTTCAATAGATGTTGTACTATATCCATGAGATAATACTTTTATCGGGTATAGTAAGACATACATGTGAATATACGAGTATACAATATAGTATTGATCACTGTCAACAAAGAGTTACGTGTCCTATGTGATTCAATTTAATATAATTCACCCAATCCTCGGGCTAGGACAGTGTAACGATCGGGATGAGATCTCAATTGGTGATACTATGAGTAATATTATTAATCAATATATATATGATTGAACTAGGTTTTTTTTACTTTTCCATACCATATTCATCCTTTCGGGAGCACAAGATAGAGATATATTATAATATGAAAATTATACTTAAAGAAATTCTCTTGTTGAAATTCCTACAAATTGGACATAGTAGTAATATATGGGTAGACGTAACTCACAGTTAGATAAAATATCTTAGCGTGTTTTCCTCCGGAAGGACAAAATTAAAATCGTTCCCGTTGGCCCAAAGATCTACTCAATGGGGTGTGAATTGGGTAGTTAAAAAAAATAATAAAATAACTTTAACAAATAAACAATCAAAATCAGTTTAATTTTCCTAATCACTTTTTATCTTGTTATATAGTAGAAACGTGAACTAACTAAGTACACGACCAAACAGATAAAGGATATAAAATTTGACACAAAGATTTATAGATGTTTGACAAGCTACTCTTGCCAACGTCCTCTCCCCTGAGTTCCTGTAGCGAATTCACAATCCGCTAAACCCGATCCATTTCCTAGGCAAGAACCAAACCATTACAATCCTTTTCATAGGAGCAAGATTAACCTAATTCTTTTCTAGGCTTAGAATCAAACCTTTAAAATATTTTTTCTAGGCTAAAAACTTAGCTAATTATTTTGTAGGCTCAGAATCAAATCTATATTTCTTCCAAACTAAAGACAAACCTTTTTTTTTTCCCAAGCTGAAGCTAATTCTGATTATGCAACGTCTCTTTATGCCTAGTACACTCTCACTCAGACTAAGTACGTTTAGGCCTAAGTTAAAGCTCACAAATAACAAAAAATAAGTATTTCTTCTCAAAGGAGCTTCTATCACCTCAATTCAAACTTAAATTCAACTAATGTCCCGATAGACTAGTGATAGAAAAATGTGAGAAAATAAATCCGATTTTATCAAAATTAAAGCACACATACTATAGATTTCAGATTTACAGACAAATTGTTTTAAGGATTTTAAATATATTCTATCGAAAATGATTTTCAATGACAAAGATGATAAACTCAAACCCTCAAGAAATATAAAGGAAGAATATAACAATTTATTTGAGCAATAAAAAATACTCAGAGATGTCTCACCGATATTTCTTTCAGAAAAATATATAATAGCAACGTAGTATCAAATCCAGAGTTTTTCAAAAATAGTTTTGATCAAGAATTTCATCAAAACGTTATCTAAAAAATGCATTCCAGAAAAATTTAATCTCTCTTTCAAAAAATATGATTTGATCTTTGATTATTGATAGATTGAAATATAAAATTCGGAAGTTTATACATACAGAATTTAAACATTGCGTAGAATGACTATATTTTAAAAGATATACCTAAAAATAACATAAATAAACCCCATATATCAAATCAATTTAAATCAACTATATTTGACTAGAAATAAAACTTTTAAAACACTCAATTTTGCCCCAGAAAATATGTTTGATTTAAACTCCCAAATGATAGAAAGAAGTTTGATCGGTATAAATAACAAAATCAAGTAATACATCGACTAAATCATAAGATCTTTAAATTATATGATATATCTTTGAAATATAGTCCAACCATATTAAAATATAATATTCCAACGTTCAAATCCATGAAAATAGATGGGCAATATTTTAAAATATTTTGGTCAAAGATCTAAAAACTACCACATCGGTTGATTGGTTTATCTGGGGATTGATCGGTTGACCCTCAACGTCTAAATTTCTGGTCATTTAACACTAATCTGACAATCGGGCAGTTGACCATTTTAGGTCCTGAATTAATCGTTCAACCCGTCGATCATCCGATTAGCCTAGAACAACAAAAACCACTAACCTGAATCATTCGGTCGACTGTTCTTCCTGGCGATCGACCATTCAGGCTAAAAAACCAAAAATTATCATTTTTCAAGCATTTTCTTGATCAAGCTTTTAGGAAAAACATTTGAACACTTAAATTTATCTCTTCTTAACATATTAAAAATATTTCAAATTATTTTGAAGTGTCGTGTGTGATCCTTATTGGCTTGCATTGAGAGTTCAAGAAGAATTGAGTTGTAATACCTAGAAATACAAAAAATCTCCAAAGTTAAAAAAATCTTTAATGTCTTCATTGCAAACGTCTTGATCATATCATATCTCTTTAAATATTTTCTCAATGAAGCACTGGAACTAAAATCTAAAATACTCGATAATTGCATTAGTTCTTTAAAACATGTAAGTGACATAGTGTTATTTTATTTAATTTATCTAGAAACAAGGAAGCAACAATTGTATTACTAAAAAAAATAGTCGAGAATTAAATTATTTGCTTTGATTTAAATTGTTAGAAATTAATTTCTGCAATCATATTAGTGAAATTTTTTTTAGCAAAACAATATAAAAAATTATTAGACATTTGTGTTTTAGATAGAATATGATAATTAAAAAAAAAATTAATAGCCAAAATTATACAAAAAAAAAAACCATCAAAATAAAAATGTGTAAAATATTAAAGTCATGAATATAAAATTGTCCAAAGTGAAAAAATGAAATTTTCCAAAGTAATAAGTCTAATTCGGGAGTAGGTCATTAAGTTTGGCTGATAATTTATTAGCAAGGTAGTCACTCACTGTCCACGATTTTGTTGGATCATGCAACAGGACTTCTATGATCAATGCCTTTTCTCTTCTGATCTCATCCCTTGAGAAATTTAGGTAAATTTCCTCCCCTTGTGAAATTTTCTTCATGAAATAAATCACAAATACACCACAACATTTGTTGTATTGTTTAAAAAAATAGCATTATCATAGTAACTAGTTTAGCACAAACAATTTTTTTTTTTTTTTTTTTTTTTTTTTACCTTGTTGGAGCTTGTTGTGGGGTTTCTTTAACCCAAATTAAACTAGAATCAGACTTGGTTTGCAATGTAGGCTGCTTCCGATGTTTCTTAATTATTCTTTTAACAAACACTCTAGAAAAACAAACATAAATGAAACTACGTAAAAAAATAAAATTAAACAAATATGTACTACTCCTATCTTTCTCCTTGTATCTTTGAAGTAGTAATCATATTCGGGTCTTTTAATTCTTGGATGCAATGAGTTGTAATGATTCCTTGTATTCTCATGAGTATTGAAGACGAGCAATGTCCAATGAAAGTCTGTTGCACATCGTCTAGGAGAGTTCATTGGAAAATAAAAATTACCTATAATCTTCATTTAAAAATAAATAAATTCAAATTGTGGATAGAAATACTTTTCAAGAAATGTTGTTGATTTATTTACCATCATTTTTTTTGCATTTTTTTCCATATTCAATCGTAGTCCAATTATAACAAATTTTTAGTAACATACAAAGGTTGATGTTTTTTTGTTTTATATATTTTTACCCACATTGTGCTTATCATGAAGAACGACTTGGTTATCAAAGTCTGTTGTGTTAGACTAAGCTCTGTAACTTTTTGTTCTTATTTCTTGAATAAAATTTCAACGTATGCATTTATAACCTACAAAAATATAATCATTTTTATAACTTAAAATATCAATCATATAATAAATTTTGAATTTAGTGGCATTGAAAATATTTATATTTTTTTTAGTAGCACAAAATAAAAGCTTGGTGTAACTTATAATATTTGCTTCCATCTCGACAAGCATCCCAAAACAATCACATAATGTTAATTGGGCTCTGGTCCTTCACTGCCAAAAACTAAAGTCATGCAATGTTCACATTAGGTGTAATTTTGGACAATTAGTTCAATCATAGTATATGTAGTATAATATTAAGAACAAGTTAGTTAAAAAGACAGATGTAACATAAATATTAGTACCCTTCTTTTTCAAGATGATAAATTTACTCCATCAATTGACAATCCTCTTCATTTAAGAACGGTGAAACTAGACTCTTACTCTTTGATGGCATCGTTACGGTATCTTCATCAGGGACATGTAGATCATCAACATCAACAGGTTCTTCTACTTTCTCATTGTCCTTTGTCATCTTTATTTTTTCTCAGGATTATCGTATACAAACTCTTCGTGCTCTGTTCTTTGCCTTCGAGCTCACGATTTGATGCGTTTGACGAAAGATTTTGGGTTAACAGTTTTTTGTTTTGTAGATTTCAGTTTCTTCTTATGTTTTGAACAACACACGTTATCATTTTCTTGCTCAGTAACCTCCCTCTTAACATCTTCAGCTAAATCTGCAGATAGTCTAATTATCGCATCTTCCAATCGTACCTCAACATCATATTTGTGTGTTACATCGATTTTTTGTTCAGCCTCTATCATTGTAGGAGTCTGCTGCAACTGGCAAGTTGTATCCAAATGTATTGTTGGTATATACTCTTGTTTATCATCAATCGACTCTTTTATTTTTACTTTCACTTTTTGGATGATCCTAATTTGATATTTCAAACTCTCTGTCTCTTCATCATTCCTTGCAACTAGTTGCATGTAGTAGTACTAAAGTTTTCAATCTGGTCTTTCCAGAGGGCCTCAATTCAACACTGTTGCGTTACAAGTTGAACACTTAACTTAGTAACTTCTCTATCCAACTTCTCTTGTTTTTCAAAGAAAACTTCAATTGTTCTAGTTATTTCTTTAATTCTTTTGCAAGATTGAATATTTTCTCGTTTCAGCTCTTTATTCTCAACTGTGAGATCTAGCATTTTCTTTTTGAGTTCTTTTTTCTCTCGATCTATCCTTGGTGCTCTACAGTCAAGATCAGAAAATCCCCAAATCAAAATTGGGTTTGTCTGTTGTCGCTGGTACATAACTCATTTCCTTAAAAAAAAAAATTCAAACCATTTTCAGCAACTGCTTTTGCCTTTTTTTCTTTTCTTTTCTTGCTAGTACTACCTTCTATTATCTCAATATCAGAATCATATTCAATAGTTTTTCTTTCACTGGCTTGCAAATTCCTTCCCAAATTTCACTTAGGTGGCGTTTGGTTAGTGTTCCCACTTTTTTGAACCCAATTGGAATGGGTTGGGTTGAGTTGAATTGGGTTGGATTGAGAATTTTAGGAATAGAATTACGTTTGGTAACGACAATTTTTATTTTGTGCTGAGAATAGAATGTGTTTGGTAACGATTTTATCCTAAAACTAATTTTTTTTTAAAAAAAAAAAAATTTTTGTTTGGTGGCGGCCAGACTTTGGCGGCGGCGGCAAGGTGGCCAGACGGGCGGCGACGGCGGCGGAGGTGGCCGGAGGCGGCTGCCGGTCGCCGAACGGTGGCCGGCGGCGGCGGGTGGTGGTGGTCAGCCGGCAGATGAAGTCGGAAGTTGAGAACTTTGGGTTAAGTTTTTTGGGTACAAAAAGAAACAACTTTTTTTTGTTTCTGGTTTCTTTAGGATTTTGAGAATCAATTCCTATTTTTTGAGTTGGGTTGGGTTGGGTTTTGTGCGTTGCCAAATGCGTTCCCAACAATCAATCCCTGAATTTTTGGGTTGGGTTTGGTTGGGAACACTAACCAAACGGGGCCTTAATTTCTCAGTTATGTCAATTATCAAAACCTGTAATGAAATGATAAATATTACTTTTACTTTTTTTTTTTTAAATGTGTTTAGAATATGTTGTCAATGTTATATGCGATATATTCATGTTTTTCAAACTGTAGTTACATGTCTGCAATATTTTAGATACATTTCTACTAAATATATTGATTTTTTTCTTTCAAACTTTCAGTTACATGTCTCTAATATGTTAGATTTATTCGACTAAATATACCTGTGTTTTTAAATTTTAGTTACATGTCCGCAATGTGTTAGATACATTCTACTAAATTGTATTCATGTTTTCAAACTTTAATTACATGTCTCCAGTATGTTAGATACATTCTACTAATTGTGTTCATATTTTTTAGTAAGAATGAATTAAATATGAGACAACAACAAACCAGTACCTGATTTGGGTTCACATCGGCGATTCCAACATGTTTCAACTTATTGTTTAAACTTTTCAGATTCCACTTTGTGAATCATGGAATTGCCTTTGTCCTCCAGTTTGTATGCTCTCACAACCAATACTGCATTTTTTCTTCTTCATGAAAATGCATTTATATTATAATACAATAATATTTATCGTATAAGTTAACTATTTAAGTATTTAGAATGTATATTGACAGGGAGGGTCGTGACACATCCTTTGACTCCTCCTGGATTATTGAAATCTGATTGAATAGATGCCATTAAGTTTTGGTAGATTGACTCAGGCCAAGCATTTAAAATCATGCTATCAATGTCTTCGATGTACTTCAAGAGTTCATATGAAATGAATTGACCCTTGTTGGCATAAAAATAGGTCGCAAATAGATGCATGCATAGAATTTAAACTAGATTAGTGATTTATGTCATTGTCTCACCCTTAACAGTCGCTTTAGCAAGTTCTTTTATCATTGAAACAATAAATTTAGCCAAATGTTCCCCTGCATAAATTGTGATGACCCTCTTATGTCGTAATTACTATTCACAATTTATATCCCAGACTTGATGCCAAAAGTAACCATATGTCACATGCCTTTAATCAAATTTATTTGCCACCAATTTTAAATGCCTTCTTATAGGGATTGAAACGAGATATTTTGTCACTAATTAGACAATCATTCTTCCTACATTGCTCTGATGTTACTTCTCTATCTAGTAGAGCCTTAAATGTGTGCCAAAATGGTGTCTTGGCTAGATACTCATTGTGTTATTTTCGTACTTTAACCAACTTAGTAGATCAATTGTTTGACTAAACGATAATCTGAAATGACAACAATTTTTCACTCTCTCTTGCGGTGATGATGTCACAAGAATATTTTCTGAGTCTTCTGCTTCATCTAATGGTGTTTTGCCTATTCTGGGATCTATATCAAATAAGTTACTTCTATTAGTACAAACAACAAATTACTGAATAATAGAGTTAATGTAAGCCAATCTACTAGAATTCATAAACAAAATGTAACACATAGACATTTGCATAAGTACAAGGTATTAATACAAGTTACATGTTGCAACTAGTTACATGTCTTCGATATGTTATACACATGCTACTAAATGTAATTATGTTTTTCAATTTTCTGTTACATGTCTTTAATATGTTAAATGCATTCTACTAAATAGTTACTAAATGTGTTCATGATGCAAACATTTTAGTTACATGTTTTCAATATGTTAGACACATGCTACTAAATGAATTCATGTTTTTAAATTTCAGTTATATGTCTCTAATATATTTGTTTGTGCATAACTACATGCCACATGTGTAATATTAGTTACTCGTAAGTATTTTTTGTGAGACCCCGATTTTTTATATGCGTATAACTTAAATCGCGCTTTAAAATGTTTCAGAAATATTGGGGTGGATGGTGTAAATTAATTATGGGAATTAAAATGTTGGGAATCAAATTGTAATTTTTCAAAACATTAAAATGAGAATGGGTCTAATTAAAGTTTTAACTAAAAAGAGAGGGATGATTGTGTAAATTATATATATTATATATAATTCATATATATAGATAGATAGGAAGGTTGGACAACAAACGGTGAGGGAGAGGCCACTTGGCCGGCTACTTAACCACACACACACACACACACACACACACACACACATATATATATATACACACACACACATATAGAAATCAGGAGAAGGGTCGAGAACCAATTATCGAAGAAAGAGAGAAAGAGAAAGAAGAAGAGAGAGAGAACCGAAAACAAAGGGGTTCGCCGGCGATGGGTGTTCGGACGTCGAGGGTGGTTTGCGTATTCGTCATGCATGTGTGGGCTGCTATGGGTCTGTGTGTGTGAGATGATGTGTATGTTGCATGTGTGGGTTTGATCACTACAACAGTAACGAAGAGAGAAAGAGAGGTCCGACGATAGTGGGTCGTGCGGTGTTGCCGGCGCGGGTCTATAGGTATGTGTGTGTGTTTCTGCTTATGTTTGTGTGTGTATGACTGTGTTCTGCTCAAATGTTCCGGTGCGCGTGTGTGCTATTCGTGGGTGTAGCCGTCGGCTAGTTGCCGCAGTGAGTTGTGTATTCCGTTGCCGGTGGGGTTGGTGATCAGGGTATGTTGTGTGTGTGGGTGCTCTGTTTTGATCATCGGTGTGTGTATGTGAATTTCAACGGTTGTATGTGTGTATTGTGTCCTCGGTAGAGTGGGTGTCGCCAGCCGAAGAATTAGAGAGAGAGAAGGTGGGTTTCGATTTGGGTGTGTGATCTGTTCGGTTGGGTGGTATGGGTGTGATTGCTGCCATCGTTGGTTGGCTAAAAAGAAGCGGAAGCAGAAAGCAAAGAGAGAGAAAGATAGCAGTGTATGTGCATGTATTGTCGTCGTCGGTTGTGTGCGTCGATCGTCGGGCAGTTGTGTGCATGTGGGTGTGTCGTTTGGTCGGATGGCATGTGTGCGTAGTGTGTGGGTGATCGTTGGTGTAGGACGGCCGGCGGTGAATGAGATCGCTGGAGTGGATAGTAGAGAGAGAAAGGGGGATGGTTGGCCGGGGCTGTAACAGGAACCAAAACAGGAAACAGAAGCCAAAACAGAAAAACAAAAAAGAAATGAAATGAAGAAAAAGAAAAAAAAATGAAAAATTTGCAGAAACCACCCTAGGAAAATCCAAAACCCATTTCGTGGCCGCCAAACGATTTGGAAAAAGGTAAAATTTCAATCGATTATTAATTTTCGTTTGATTAAATTTTATTTAGCGTTACAATTTTTGAAATCGTAATAATTTCGTAGCGATTAATTCATTTTAATAACGTGGTACATAAAATAGTAACAATTCAGAATATAGGGTCTGCATTGCATGATTAGGATATTCTAAATAAGATATTAATTTAGGTTCTGTCACTATTAGGTTCGCATGCACCGATGTCTAGATAGAGTGTGGTCAGTGTCAGTTTTGCAAAACGGATATCGAGGTGAGTGTACTGTCTTCTTGCCAAAACTATTTTTTATATATATGATGAAAAAATGTGTTTATTTCAGATTGGACGATTTTATAAATAATATGGATCAAACATTTTTTTTTGGGTGAGTTGGTAAAAATGAATTTTTGGGGAATTCCGTTGGTTTATAAAAAGAAAAATTTAATTAAATTGTTAGATTTGGGTGAGTTGGGGAAAATTGATTTTTATTAAATTATGTGGATTTTTAAAGAAACTCGAAAAATGATTTTTGTTGGTTTTGGTGGCTTTAAAAGATAGTGGATAATATTTGGTTTTTGAAATAAAATAAAGGGGAAAAATTGTTTCGTTGAAATTAGATGGTTTTCAAACAAAGGTGAAAAATATGATTATCGGATTTAAAAGTTGATTTTGAGAAAAAGAGGTGGACGTTGGTGTTTTTGACGATATTGATGAGGTGGTGATTTATATTATGCTCTGTCTGGAGGGTGGTCTGGCAGATGGATATTGATTGTGATTTGATTGGACTATATCATAGTTTATAACCTATCTGGAGGTATAGTCCAGCAGGTGGTGATTTATATTATGGTCTGTCCGGAGGGTGGTCCAACATATGGATATTTATTATGGTGATGGATATTATGGCCTCCGGAGACGTCTGGTAGATGGTTATCTGCGCAGTTAGGTCCGCTAGGAAGGCATATCTTACGGATGGTTACGGTACCGTTACAACTCCCGATCGTGAGGTTAAACAATCACTATGGCTAACTAGTGTGTGTTGTGGTGGAGTAGTGTTTTGAGATGTAATGTTTTACTTATATTATGTGATTTATTATATATTATGATGATTGATATCATTTTACAATAGATGGTTTGATTGGAACTTATACTTATTGGTTTTATTTTCACTACTTATATTATGGAGAATTTTACTAGCTAAGTGTTGTCTATATACTTACGTTTGATCCATTTAGATGTTGTAGTTATGAATTATTATTATAAAATATTTTTACTAAGAAGACAATACACTTGTAGGTGAAGCAGATAGGAGTCGGTCCCCTACTGGCGCTAGATAGAGTCCTACGGTGGTGTCGGGTGTAGGTTTTGAGATGAGCTGTCTGGGGTGAACTTGTGAGAGGTTCATGGTATTTATTTTGCTGTTCATATACTTGGGGACGGGTGAGTCCCCATAGTAGAAAATTTGTATATGCATTTTTAGACGATAGTATATTATTGTATGTGTATTATCGTTATATGAGTTAATTTAGCGTTCAGGTGATGTCACGTCGACGTCACGCCGGCCCCACAATGAAGGGTGTCCGGGGTGGGGTGTGACATTTTTATGTAGAAAAAAGCTAGAATCACATGTACCTCTTAGATTTTGTACCAAATCGTTAATATTAGTTACATACACATACTTTATGCACAAATAACTCAAACAACAATGCATATATCGGGAGTTTTAGGATGAAATCGTTTAATATTATTACATCTAACAATTATTACGCACAAGGTTTAGTGAACGATTTAATATTAGGTACATCTAACAAATAACACAAGTTACTTTTGAGTGGGTCATGAAGTATTACATACATGTAACAAATATTTGCATACATGTACAAAATACAAAGTGATCGTATTATAGTACTTACATGTAACTACTATTATGCTTGAAAAGATGACAGGGTATATTTTTTTTTTTTTTAGCATGAAATGGTTATAAAAATTTGTCGCAATACTATTTGTGTTCTACTAGTCGCAAATAGAGTAAAATCATCAAGAATGGATACAAATAGTCGTAAGCGATTCATTGCATGAATCAGTTTTACCTCTTTTTGGAGCATGCTGTGATTTATCTCTGGAGGACTTCGATATAGTGCTTTTCCTGGTCATTTTTGAAGAAGAACAGAGTTATTTGTCGTAGAATTATAGGATTTTGTATGTAGAAGAAGAGGGTTTTGAGAGGTTTTTCTTTGGGTTTTCTAAGCGTTTAGGTGAATGGAGTGAGTTTCGTAGAGTGAATCGTTCACGTTCGCGTCGAAATGATATTCTGAATTCTGATCAGTACGGTTGTGGGCGCGTGTATTGGCTTTGCGAGCGCGTGTGAATTGCCTTCCACATTTTTTTAATGCGTAGGACTAAAACGAAAGTTGTAATTGTCCAAAGAACTTTATAAAATTTCATGCTAAATTATGGGACCTGTGGCCGAAAGTCCCTTAAATTTATTTCTTAAAATTGAGATTTGCTTCAATTATTTCATTAAATATAATTGACAGAGAAATTTAAATAATTTTTTTTTACCAATTTAATCATATACCATGTGGATCCCACCCAGAGCTGGTTGGTTTGCAATTAATATTTTCTTCACACAAATAAGCCGGTGGACACTCCCAAGAGAGAAACGGGGGAGAGAGCGACCTGTTGGACGGTTCTCTTATTCCTTTCAAAACTTGGGCTGGCTGATGCTTTTAGGATCTGACCGAATTCAATTCCTGTCCCCTTCGCACAGACGGTAGAAAGAGAGTGAACGATTAGAGAAAGCACCGTTGAACGGTTCAGTTACACATTCAGACCCTTGCGCTTAGTGATGTTTTTAGAATCTGAAAGAATTCGATTCTCTCCGTAGATGGAAGGTAAACTGTTTTTTTCCCTCTCAACTCTATATTCACTCCTTTCTTTGACTATGACTTTTGCTTTGCTAATTTTTGACTCATGGTAATGGCCATTCCCATAATTTTAATTTGGGTTTTCTGAATTTTTCGTTTAATGATGATAATATAGACATATATTCTCAAATTTCTTCTTGTTTATTGTTTGCTTGATTCTAAAAATGTAATCCAGAATTGTAATTGAAATCTTATGGTTGCGCCGTCTCCTTTCGTTTATCTGGTAGACGAGTTTGTTTGACATTGTTGTGTTTCGTGTGTGTCCGCGCATCGTTCTCAGTCAGTCACTCTATTGAAAACAGATCACTTTAAATGTATCTGCTTACAGAATTGGTTAGTTAAAGACCAAAAATTTTAGTTGCTTTTGATTAAATTCCAAGCTCGTGGAACAATTTTATGATGGAATAGACGTGGTAAATTGTTTTCTCTTGGTTTGGAATTCTGAACAAGTGAAAGAAGGTCGATCTTGTTTGCCAATTGTTGAGTTGAATGAGAACAGGAAGTAACATTTAGAAAGTTCTCATAAAATTTGTTTCCTTTTTCTACTCTTCTTAGAAATGCATGAAAGTCAGGCCAAATGTGCTGCTTCATTATTCTCCGTCTTACCAATGCTCCCTTTTCCTTTGCTTATCAAGAAGCAACTTGATTCAATATGACCATGTTTTTGGTGATGTGATTGTTTTCTGGGAGTCGTAACATTCCTCCCGCAACCCCTCCCCCATCTCTCCACATGTAAAAGGAAATGAATTCATAACATTCTTTCTTTCCCTTAAAACTTAAAAAGGGGTAACAATCTACATGAACTCCGGCACTCGGGTGTAGAAAGAATTTTATTTCTTCAATCAGTGACTTAATTCTAGGGTGTAGAAAGAATTTTATTTCTTCAATCAATGACTTAATTCACTAGAATACAACTTCATATTGATCAATTCAACAAAATTGCTTATTGACAAGGAGAGTATAAGTGAACCACTAGTAAGAAGGATGCCTATGAAGGCATGAATAATGAATATAAAAGGACACTGAATATATAAAACAATAATTTGTTGTATTGGAACTTATATATTCCCTTCACTTATGTTTTACAATATTTCAATAAGACTAGAAAGGATATAGAAACTAGTAAAAGGTAACTTCTGAATTTATGTTATATTGCTTCTGTTAAATAGTAAGAGAATACAAACTTGCTAAGAGAGGTAAAAGGAAGGGAGAGATCTAGGAAGTGTTAGATGCAACAAAGACGTGAACCAAAAGGTTTTGGTGAAGGATGAAGAGATTAAGAAACGATGTATAAGTTATTTTTATAGTTTCTTCACTGAAACCAGTGTTGGGGAATTAAATTTGAAATTGCCAAGTTTGTCTCCAAGTAGGATCCATAGGTTTCATAGGAGAATTAGAACTTTAGAAGTAATAATAGCATTAAGGAAGACTAGTAATGGGAATGCAGTAGGTCCGAGTGAGTTTCCTATAGAGGTTTTGAAGAGCTTGAGAAATCTTGGGAGAGATTGGTTGACTAAGCTACTCAATAACATATTGAAAAATGAGAAAATGTTGGATGATTTGAGAAGTATTTTAGTGCCTATTTACATATATAAAAGAGTTGTCCAAGGTTTACAAATTATCTGAACATAAAGCCTATGAGTAATATTGTCACACCACGTAACTTTGGGAGAGGGTAATAGAATATCGAGTAAAACATGAGATGGGCATAGAAGATAATCAATTTGGATTTATGCTAGTTGGTCAACTACGGAAGCCATACATATACTTAGGCGATTGATGGAGAACCATAGAGGAAAAAAAAAGAAAGAAAGATTGACATATGTTTTTCGTGTACATGGAAAACCTGTGATCGGGTTCCCATTGTGTTGAGTTCTAGAAAAGATAGAAATATCCATGATTATATTAAGGTAAAGGTGATTAAGGACATGTATGAATGTCTAGTTACTAGTGTTCGAACAATAGTAGGTGATAATTTTGCCTTTCCAATTAATATTGTTTTGCATCAAGAATCGTCTATAAGTCCTTGCTTCTTTGTTTTAGTGATGGATGAACTCACAAAACACATTCGAGATGGAGTACCATGGACTATGTTGTTTACTGATGACATAGTACCAGTTGATGAAAGTAAAAGAGGTCTTAAAATTAAGTAAGAATGTTAGACGAAGGCCTAAGAGTGGATTTAATGACCTATAAAACAAAGATGCAATATAAGCATCAAAATTTTGGTAATACTCAGAGAGAGAGTGATATGATAAAAATTAGAAATCTAAAGGTCCCTTAGGGTTGTTCATTTCAAATACTTGGGTTCTATAATTTAGGGGAATGGAGAAATCGAGGAGGACATTATGCATAGAATCAAGTCATGATGATTAAAGTGAACAAGTATACTTGGGGTGATTTGTGATCATAGGATACCATTGAAGTTAAAAAGAAAAATCTGAAAAATTGCAATAAGAGCCCTGATTCTCTATAGTTTAGAATGTTGGGTGGTGAACAAGAAGTATGTTGAGAAAGTAGGTGGAGATGAGAATGTTAAGGTGGATGAGTGCAAAGAAAAGAATGGATAAAATTAGAACTGAGATTACTAGGGGGAGGTGAGGAATAATACCGATTGAAGATAAAATGAGAGAATTGTTACGACGGTTTGGATATATTCATATAAGACATGAGGAACTGGTGAAAAAATGTGATTTAATTCAAGTGGAATGTGCTACAAGGGAGAAAGGTCGACCTATAGTTTGGAATGTTGGGCAGTGAACAAGAAATATGTTGAGAAAGTAGGTATAGCGAAGATGAGAATGTTAAGGTGGACGAGTGCAAAAAAAAGAATGGATAAGATTAGAACTGAGATTATTAGGTAAAGGTTAGGCATAACACTGATTGAAGATAAGATGAGACAATCGTTTACGGCGGTTTGGATGTGTATAGAAGACGTCGTGAAAAAATGTGATTTAATTCAAGTGGAATGTGCTACAAGGGAGAGAGGTAGACCTTTGAAAACTTGAGATCAGAAACTTAGGAATATTCTGATATCTTTGAGCATAAGTGAGGGCAGCCCCCTTTAACGATATATAATTCTGTATGGCGTGAGCGAATTGATGTGACCCTAGTTGGGCGGGACAAAGGTCTCGTTGTTGTAGTTGTTTGGAACTTACATTAGATAATATGTTTTATTAAATTAAGATGTTCCTTTCAGTTACGTGTACAATATCTGAATAAGACAAACTTTGAGATTGATGTCAGATTACCTGAATTTTCTTCTTCAAAATCTTTACACATAACTTCTGAAGTTTAACTGCTACCTATAGGAAGAATAAATATCTTTATGATTTCACGTAAGATGAAATGCACCCTCTTCCTCATTTTGTTAGCACATCACTTCTGTAGATTAACATCTACCGACGATTTATGTTGTCTTTCAAATCTTGATTTCGGATCCTAGTTTTCCAATGGTGTCGTCAAAATCATTGGTGCATTATGTAACTTTCACTCGAAGATCCATAAAAAATGTTGATAGAAGAAAACTACCTGTATATCCTTAAATTTTCTAATTTTCTTTCATAATAATATTCGAGGCTGTGCATTATGCAACTTCAATCTACAAATCCTTTGAAACTGCTGCAAGGTAAAGAATCACGTCTTCTCTAAGACATCACACATAAATGCTGCAACTTGAAAGTTCCTCCTTCCCGATAAATACAATTCAAGGTTAAGAAAATCTTGGCCTAATCTGAATAAACATAGCTAGTCTTTACAGCCTTTGCTTCTCATTTGTTTCATATTTTGGTAGTGCACCTTCTGTCATTTTGCCTTAAAATTTGTCATGCATGCCAATTATGAAGAGGATCTTGTTAAAGTTTGTAATCTCTCTTAGTTGTTCTGTTAATAAATATTAGAATAAATATTACAATCTATAATGGGATGTTGATCACATATCGTGAATCTTCAGTCGACTTCATGTTAGGAGTCATGTTCACGGGTCTTGATTAATTGTGTTACGTGAAACTGGTATGATTACTAGGTATGTGATACATAGTGGTAGCCTTCTCCGCTACACTTTTATGGTTCACAATTTGTCATGGTACTCTATTGGGTCCTTTTCGTGACTTTTAAATAAAAATATTTAATTTCTGGAATAAACAAAAATCTATTGGAATAAAAAATAAAAAGTCAGTAATTTAAAATATAAAACAAGAAATGATATACCAAAAAAAAAAAAAAATCATAAAAATATAGAAGGTGAGAATCATTTGTTAAAATAAAGTCAACACCATCAATCCTTGCAGTCCAATTGTGATATAGGTGAATAGTAAAATTGGAATTCAACTGCCAATAAATACCTAAATAATGAACAAGTTATGATTGTCTTTACCACCCAATAGAGGATGCTTTCTAATTTTACTACCAAATAATTTGACCCTCTCAAATTGGCAAATAAGTGCAATTTTAGTTATTACTCCCTCGGTCACAAATTAGTTGTTTTACTTTCATTTTTCGGATGTCCCAAATTGATTGCCATCTTTCCTTTTTAGACAAATACACTCTATCACTCTTCCCTAAATATCCCTCTTCTCCACGTCACATTCAAATTTTAAAAAAAAATTATTACTTAAACACTATTCCCAATAAAGACAGTGGCGTAATAATGTAAAAACAAATATTCGAACACTACCTAAAACTTTGTGCGGAGTCATATGTGACAATAGATTTGTGACGGAAGGAGTATTATTTACTTTGACCAGGTTAAAATTGAGTTAATAATCGTGATAATTATTTGGGGGAATCTATTACCTATCATTGATGCAGAAGGGAGGTCAATTTCATTTGATAAACAAGAGGGGGTTTGAGTGAATTATGGACGAATCTCAAGGGGGTTAAATGAAATTTGTCCTTTTATTATAATTATGTTCGATACATAGAACTTCTGACTTAACATCACAGTTTTTGCATTTTTTTCTGGTGCAAATATATTGCTTAACATCACAGTTTGTATACATTTTTTAATTTGTATGCTTTTTAGGATATGTGGCTTTTGCTTGGTTTTTCTGTTTCTTTTCCAATGTAAACTAAATAGGATTTCGTTTCCATTTCTGGTTGGGGGGCGAGCAAAAACACGTGCTTCCACTATTTAATTTTATAAATCTGCAAACAAAAAACAGAAGGATATAGGAAGAGGAGAAAAATATATTATATTATGTTATATTCATATTTACAGGATTGTTCTATTCTCCAAATTATATAGCCGAAGGAGCAGGTTATATTAGAAAGAATATCACTGGAATAAATGGACTAATAAAACTCTACAATACCGATGTCAAAACTAAAAATAAATGCATACATGTTGTATTTCAACACTCCCCCTCAAGTTAGGGTGAAAAAATGTTGATAAGCTCTAGCTTCCCAATAGCTGATTGAAGGAGAGATGGTTCTGTGAATTTGGTGAACATATCAACAACCTGTTCGGAAGATGGGATGAAGCTAGGTGTGATGATTTCTGATAAGACTTTCTCATGAATGAAGGGGATATCCACCTCAATGTGTTTCGTCCTTTTATGGAGAATTGAGTAAGATGATAGCATTATGGTGAACTTGTTATCACTGAACAACTTAGACGAGTTTCTCATGGGAAATCCTAGGTCTGTCAAAAGGGAACGAAACCAAAGGAATTCACACGTTCCCTAAGTCATGGCGCGATACTCAACTTCAACAGAAAATTCGAGAGACAACGGAGTGCTTCTTACTCTTCCACAAGATTAGCTGTCTTCTATGAAGGGTGCATAGATCAGAGGTCGAACATCTATCGTCCTTCGATCATACATAGTCGGTATCTGTAAAGTATGAGAGTCTCTCTTGTGCCCCTGTCATATAAAAGAGGCCAAGATCGGGGCAGGTTTTGAGGTATCGAAGGATATGGTAGAATGTATCCAGGTGTGGTGCACGTGGTGAGTGTATAAACTGACTAACAACACTGACAACATATGTAAGATCTAGCTATTTATTAGTTAGATAGATGAGGTGACCCACAAGTTGCTGATATACCCATGGTTCTAGTAATAATTCTCCTGAGTTTGCTGTTAATATAAGGTTTGGATCCATGGGAGTGGAAGTGGGTCCGCATCCAAGCATCCCAGTGTCCTAAAGAAGATCAAGGGCATATTTCTGTTGGGATGACCGAGCAAACCTCAAAACCAAGAAAATAGCAAAGAGGGCCCAAATCCTTGATGTTAAAAATCTGCCCAAGATCCTTCTTTACCTACTTAATGTCAGGTATGTCATCTCTTGTGATAATAATGTCATCCACATAAATTGAGATTATGGTGCATTGTTCCTGGTGCTGGCTACGGATGAAGTAGGTATGATTTGAGTGACACTGGGTAAAAACCCCATAGTAAGGATCGCTTCACTGAATCAGCTGAATATTGCACGAGGAGACTGCTTAAGGCAATAGAGGGATTTTTAGAGTCAATTGGTTTTGCTCAAATGCTTCTCCTAAGTCTGAAATCCCAGTGGAGGCTCCATATAGATAGTCTCAGTTAGGTCGCCATTAAGGAAGGCATTCTTGACAGCTAACTTGTGAAAAGGCCAGGAATAGGAGGCAGCCAATGAAACATGGAGCCAGACATTAGTCAACTTCGTAATAGGGGAAAGGTGGCACCAAAGTTTTTGCTCGTGATTTGTGTGTAGCCCTTATCGATAAGTCGTGCTTTATATCGATTAATGGATCAGTCAGCTAGATATTGACACTAAAGACCTACTTATGACTAACCGACCGTTCACTAGACAGCTAGGCAACCATTTCCCATGTATGATTCCGCTGTAGGGCATCCATCTTTGCTTACATAGAGGCTACCTACTTTGGATTCGGGAGGGCCTTATGCACTAAGCAAGGAATGACAACTGAATCAATTTGTCTAAAGAAGGATTTATATTGATCCGAGAGATCCTGAAAAGGCAAATACTTGGAAATCAGATGATTAGTAGAACAAGAAAGGAGGTAGTGGAAGGGTGGGCGAGGTTCCCGAGTCGGGTAATGAGGAGGGAGGACAAAGTGGGAAATTATGGGAGATGGAGATGCACTTGATTCCGGAGTAAATGTCGGCAGTGGTTGTGAAACACGAGGACGACGAGAGTAAATCTGTTACAGGGCGGGAGAGGTTTCAGGTGGTAAGCGTGGTGTGAGCGGGGAGGATATATCAATGACAGAAATAGGGCGTGGAAGTAAGGTATTATCCTTGGTTGTGGTTGCCTTGATAGGTGGAGAAGGTATAGTTGGGGATGGTAATGGTTTGGTTTTGGTTCGGTTTCACTAGAAACCCAAACCAAAACCGTTAAGCATATATAAAACCCAAACCCAAACCCAAACCCAAAACCGTTGTTTTTTTTATTTTTTATTTTTCATAAATGGTTTAAAACCGAATCATTTAATTTTTGTATAAAATCAAAACCAAAACTGCAAAACCGTTTTAAGAGTTTTTAATTTTATAAAAAATCAAAACCAAAACTGCAAAATTGCTACCTGTTATTTTTTATATATAAACAAAAATATAACTAAAATATAAAATATTAATTTCAAAATACCAAACCAAACCATAAAACTATCAATTGTTACAATAAATGTTCTAACAATAATTAAAATACAATATATAAAATTCACATGTACTAAAAAAATAAAATGATAGATAATCGTCACAATACAGATCAGATAAAGATGACAATTGGGAAGTCGGCAATGAAAACATGGTGAATACCCCAACCTGTTAACACACACACACACACAGAGGAGTTAAACTGTAAAATGACTAAAAAAGTGAGGGTAATATGTTTAATAAAAATATATCTAAATTATCGGTTACACGGTTTAGTTATGCGATTCGGTTGAAGGTTACTATCCCAAAACCAAAATCGAAACCAAAACCGCTTTAGTTGCCAATTTCAAAACAATAACCTTAACCAAAACATTTAATCGATTTCAAAACCGAATTGTTTGGTTCGGTTTCGTTTGGTTAACCATCGGTTCGGGTTGAATTCCCATCCCTAGGCATAATATCGGAAAAATAGGGGATAGTCTCTAGGAATGTAACATCGAAAAAGTGATGAGTATGACGAGTGATCAGATCGTAGCACCTATTTCCTTTTGACATGGTGGAATAGCCTAGAAAGATACACTGAATAGAATTATCATCAAATTTGGTTTGAGTAGGGCTTCAATTCTAGACAAAGCACGTATAACCAAAGACAACGGGTAAGATAGGAAAAATGGTGCTAGTGGGTTGTAGTATATGAAAGGGGATTTTGGTTGTAAGGACATGACTCAGGGTGTGATTAATAAGATAGGCGGCAGTAAGAACCGCCATGTGCCAAAAAGATTTGGAACATTCACACCTCGTAAAAGACAGTGAACTACAGACATGATCTGACGGTTCTTACGTCTCGTCACACTATTCTGTGTAGGGGTGTAGGGACAAGTAAGTTGCTGGAGGTTGCCTTGCCTATTAAGCTCAGCTTGGAATTAATCGGATAAGTATTCTTGTCCATTGTCAGACCTGATATTGCACATGACTGTTTTATATTGGTTTTTTATCATTTGAATAAAGTGAGTAAAATTAGTGTAGACCTCTAATTTGTGCTTCATCAAATGAACCCAAGTACATTGATTATAATCATTTATGAATGTGACATAATTGCAATGTTTGGCAATAATTGTAATAGGAGAGGGTTCTCAAATATCAGAGTGGTTAAGGTCAAAGGCCTGGAAGGCACGGTGGATGCGAGGAATATAAGAGGTGCGTATGTGTTTAGATAGTTCATGAACTACATATTGAAATTTAAAATCCTTGTAAGCTTTATTAATATAGGGAAACAATCAACATAAATACTGAAAATTCGAATGTCCTAAATGGGCATACCCCAAGTTTAAATTTTTGAACGAACAAATAGAAGAATAAAAATTAGGCAGCACAGAAGCTTGTATACTCGAAGGTGGTACGACTGGAGGATGAGGATTGCCAAAGTAATAGAGACCATCGTGTTCATATTCCTTGCCAAAAGTCTTTCTCGAATTCTGGTCCAGCAAGAAGCAACGGTTAGGTAAGAAAATGACGATGCAGTTAAGATTCTTAGAAAAACAACTAACAGATAGAAGAATATAGGAAAATTTAGGAATATAGTAAATAGAGTGAAGGGTGATATCGGGAGACAAACAAACATCTTCCTGGTAACAAATATGGATAAAGGTACCATCTACAATTCTCACCGATTGATTGATAGGCGAAGCAGGAGAGTGAAAGGTAGAAAGCTCACCAGTCATGTGATTATTAACCCTAGAGTCTAGAATCCAAGTAGGACGACTAGACTTACCATGAAGCGCAGTAGGAGTATCCTAGGCAAGAGCAGCTTTGGGCCGGAAGACGATGCCAAATTGGTTAATTGAGCTTGAAGTTGGTCAATTTGGGCCTGAACGTGGGAAAGATCCAGGAGAGGTGGTGGAACTACCGGACCGGGAAAGATATGAGCAACAACACGTGGTGCTCCTTTTTCTTTCCTCCTTCCTTGATTTCAAGATTTCAACTCATGATGGAGATTATAACAACGGTCAATTTGGTGACTAGGTTTTCGGCAATGCAGATAGAAAGGCCGCGATCTTGAATAACGAGGATCGGAGCAGACCGCAAAGCCTAACTACTCAAGGACAAAAGGAGTGACTTCAGGTGGAGAAAGGAGTCGACGTTTTGAAGTGTTGTCGACAATAGAGAATACTCCATATAGATCAAGCATCGGTGATGTATTTAAAATCTGAGTTCAAAGATTCTTGAAGTCCGGATTTAAACCCATTGAGAAATGGTATGTGTGATGACGATCTGCACACTTAGACTCGATCTTAGCGGCATTCTCGTGAATTTCTCTCAGTGGTTCATATTGCGCAAGTTCCTTCCACCGAGTTTGAAAGTACCCGAAGTAATCCGCAATTGATAGTCCCAGGGATGCCTGGGAGGCATGAAAAATCTTACGGTAGAGTTCAAAAATCTGAGATTCGTTGCAAGAGTTGGCATACATCTTTGTAAGAGCAGACTATAAATCTTTGAAAGTCTCATGGAACATGAACATATTATAAATTCGTTCCTCCATAGAATTTAAGATCCACCCTAAGATGGTATAGTTATTTGCATCCTACTAAGCAAACTTTGGGACGTTGATATTTGGCCTTGGCTCAATGCCTTCGAGTCATCCGGTCTTACGTTTTACACCAAGGTAGAGACAAAAGGAGCGAGACCAAGCATAGAAATTCGCTCCACTGAATAATACGATTGTGACACGTTGGACCGTGGAATCATTCGCATGAGTAGGGTTTGAGCAAGTGGGTAGCTGTAGAGTAGGAACGATCATCATCTTCTTTTCCAAAAGCCATGGAGACATATGAGACGTGATTGTAGCACTGAAACAATCGGAGAAATGCTACGGAAGACTAACTAGGCTCCGAAAAAAGAAGATATAATGTGAGGGGGGTAACCAGAGACGAAGTTACCCAACCATATAACAAAGAGAAGAAACTACCATGTATTTAAGACATCCAAAACACCAACGGATGGAGAATGACGAAGAGTTGCAGAGATTTGCGGAAGGTGAACGATCCGCAACTTGCGGCATTGGATAGCCTGCAATGTGCGATTATCAGTAGCAAGGGACACGATAGTGGACAGGAGGTAGACAGCTGCCTGCAACGGTGTCAGATGGATAGCCCTGGATACCACAGTGAACAGAGCGCAACAGGCAGACTGATGATTAGTTTGCGCGAGATGGTGCACAAAGCTGGTGCTGATTCGCGAGGGTGTTTAGTTCTTGAAGGTGGCTGGCTGCTGGTGGCTCGGTGCGAAGCTAGTAGGGTTAGGGTTCGTGGCTGTGCAGAGGTGGTTTGTGAGGGTTCTGGTTTGTGAAGGTTGCTGGTGGCTGGTGTAGGGCTGGTAGGGTCAGGGTTTCGCTCGAGAAAGGGCACAGGTTTGCAAGGCTTTTGGTTAGGGTTAGCGTTTCGTGCGCGAACAAGGTGCAGGATCACGAGGCAGCAGGTTCGCAAGGTTTTTTGTTAGGGCTTAGATTCATGAGAGCAGGATGTAGGTTCGCAAGGTTGCTGCTACTGGTGACGGCTGCTGGGGGTGACGGTGAGAAAGTTGCAGGTTCCCAAGGTCGCTAGTTGCGAGCAGGGTGCAGATGGTGGTGGCTGCTGCTGGTGGCGTGCGCGAAGCTGGTGGTGACGGCAAGGGTAGAGGCGTGAGGCTGGTAATGGCAACGGTGGCTGTTAGGGTTAGGGTTTGGGTGAAAACTTGGCTCTAGATCCCAAAAAGGGTATAGGAAGAGGAGAAAATATATTATATCATATTCGTATATGTAGAATGGGTTCTATTCTCTTGCTTATATAGTTACAAGAGCAGGCTAAATTAGAAAGGATATCTTCGGAATAAATAGACTAATAAAGTCCTACAATAACGATATCAAAACTAAAAATAAATGCATAAATGTTGTATTTCAACAAAAACGGTGCTGTCGGCCAAGACAAAGGTGAGATTATTGGCTATATGAAATTGGAAGACATCATCAACAAATTTCATTAATTTCACCATAAATATGTCATACATGGGATGTTTTCTATTTCAATAAAATACCAAGTAGCATGATAACCATTACATATGAAAAAGATTGATGTACATATAATTGCCAATGATAAATGTAAGGGCAATTTTTGTTGCAATCCCATTTTTTTTTTTTTTTGTTTTATTTGTGTAAGTTTTGCTATTTTAAATAAATAATTTCTATTTGCAATACCAAGATTACCCGTACGTGCATGCATTTTTTGAAGTTGATGTTGGCGACCAAAAAATCCAAAAAAAAACTTTAAAATGTGATAACTTTGATCCATTACTCTATTTTCAATAAAATTTGAAGATTTTTATTCTATTCGTCAAGTATTTTAAAACAAATACCATTTTTTATATCTTTTGGTGAATAAAAAAGTAATGGAATTTCACTCAATATATGTTGCAAAATTTCTGGACTGAAGTCCAGTAAATTTTAGGGGATTTTCACTTTGTTATATGAATTTTAAGTTAAAAGTGTTATAATTCAAAATTGTTAGGATTGCTGAAATATGAGAACAATAATAAAAACAAACATTTTTTCGCTAACTAGTTATTCATAATTTTAATAATTTCTTTGTTGTTCAAAGTTTGTATCTATTCATTGGTCTCCCCACTCAAATGATTAATGAATGATAAGGTTGGATTTTTAGTAAAAATGGTCAATTATCCTTTGTTGTTTGACGGACTCCCATAAAATTGTTCAATAATTAATTTGTTATCTGAAGCATATAATTAGTTATAGGTATGCGCTCAAATAATTCAACAATAATCGAATTAAACATATGACTGATTTTTCTAATGAAAATTGTCCAATCTAATTATTTATTAGTGGATTTGTTGTAAATATTAGTGAATATCCCAAAAGTGTGGTACAATTTCTGTACACAAATGGTCAAAATTATACAAATGTTTAGTAAAAATCCACTAAAACACTAAATTACGCTATAAAATATGCTAATAAAGTTTCAAATAAAAACCGAATTATTATAAAAATGCAGTTTAAATGCATTCTGTACACAAATGATCAAAATTATACAAATGTTTAGTAAGAATCCATTAAAACACTAAATTACACTCTTAAATATGCTAATAAAGTTTCAAATAAAAATTGAATTTATTATAAAAATGCAGTTTGAATGCATCTGATTATAACTCCTCTCAAAACAATTACATTTTTATTCCTTATTTAGTGAAGTTTAAATTCCCTACATAAGTGGGACGAAGGCTTAGGTGTTGTTGTTAGTGAAATTTAAATTAATTAAAGATTTGACTGGAAAGGTAAAATATAGTGTAATTCCACTAACAAATAAGAAGAGTAAAACATTAGTGTAATTCCATTAACAGTGAAGAAGAGTAAAACATAAGTGTAGTCCCATTGAGAAATAAATAAATTTCACTTAAACATCAAAAATAATAAAGAAACTAAATAATAAATTACGTTTGAAGTTCAAAAGCATATTTTTTTTTTTTTCACTAGTAAGGAAAACAACAAAGCAAACAATTAACACAAGAGACGACAAGAAATATGTTAACGTATTATGCTCATTTGTGGTTAAAATCGATGGGAAGAACATCTTTGATCACACTGACAAATGGGTAGAATCGAGTTAGTTTCAGAAAAAAATTATTTTAGTAGTGCAAGTATTCTAGATAAAAATTAGTTTAGTGGTGCAAGTTTTTCCGAGATTATTGTTGACGGTTAAAATACAAAAAAGGTAATTTGGTACATATATGGAGGGTGTTACATGGTTCTAGAGAGTGTAAACGGTCAACTCTTCTAAAGGAGTGAAAGAAGTCACACAGTCGTCGGAACTGACTGTGTGACCCCGGACTTTAGATTAAAGACTTATTTGATCAAAAGTGTAATGATAATTTTCTATCTTTTGTAAGTCTTGTTGTTGTTTCAACGTTTTGTTGTCTGTCCAAAAGATTTCTAAAATCCATTATTTATAATGTTGATTAGAGTATAATGGAAATTAAGTGCCATAATTAATTACCACAAATAACTTAATAAATACTTTTTATTTTTAGCCTATTCTAAGGTAAAATCAAGCCAATCAGTTGTCAAACTCTCCCTTATGTGTGAGCAGGCGGAGGGCTCATTGTCGATGCATCTCCGTTGGTATTGTTCCATTTTCCATTCCACAATCTCCCTAGAATCTCGAAATTGATAAGTCTTTAACGCAGTCTGGCTCTTCGAGGGGCTCACGGGAATTTATTACAGATGAGTTAATGTCTTGTGCATATGAATTGAACCTTGTATGGCTTACTGGAGCACTGCAGTGATCTTTCTCTTATGTGGCTTCTATTTTGTCGGTTATAATGTGACGGCAACGACCATCCAAACAAATTTTCCGGTGATCGGAAGTAATTAGGGCATATGTAATAAATATTTATTTATTTATTTATTTAATATATAACATATTGTATTACATATTTATTTGGTCAAGGTGCACGTATGGTAGCTAATACTAAGAAGGGTGCACAAGTTAGAAAATAGATATTAGGGGGGGGTGCAAGGTAGATATTCCTTGTTAAAGGGGATGATGCACAAGGTAAATAATACTCCCTCCTTCCCAAAATAATTGCTCTATTTTTTTTTTTTAAGATGTTCCGAATTAATTGTCACCTTTTCTTTTTTGACAACTATATTTATCACTTTTACCAAAATAACCTTCTGAGGAAGTTGTATCACTTTAATACCACTCCTAATAAAGGTAATATGACAACGTAAAAATTATCCAAACATTGCCTAAAACTGTGTAAAATCAAATGTGACAATAAATTTGGAATTGAGGAAGTATTTAAGGTTGGTATACTTTAATAAAGGTCAGTATAATTAATATAAAGTGTGTATAATTTAGGCATATAATGTGTGTGTGTGTATATATATATATAAAATAATGCCCCGGCTGCCGGTCTCCGGTGGTGCCGTCAGCTGGTCATGCACTCCGGCGTTCCGGCCACGCTCGCGCGGCGGATTTCAGGTGACGTTTTGTGGTGGCAGCTCATGATTATAGGTATTCCATCAGTGACCTTGCCTTTTTGTTACCTCCGTCAAGTATGTTACGTGTAGTAGCACCAGTCGCCATAGCAAATGAAACCAAGAAAATACTACACATTGCTAATACACCAGCTAGGTTGATGATTTTGCAAATCCCCAAGTTCTTCTCACTGCTTATTTTGCTTGTTGATATGACTTTTGCGTATGTCATGTACTATGGCATTGACACTTGTGATTTATTCTACTAGAAAGAAAGCACGGAATTTGTCCGTACCTGTCATCGATATACATTTAATAATAATATACTAACTTCTAGCAAACAAATTTGAAAGTGAATTTTACTTGCACATTGGGACCCATTAAAAAATGTCACAGTCAAGACTATCAAACTGAGTCATATTATAATGATGGTAGCAAAGTCACATGGATTTAATGACAATCGATTGACTAGATTTTTTTTTGGGTGTGTATGTGTGTGTGTCATGATAAAAAAATAAAATAATTGATGATAGAGATTTAAGAACAAAATACTGAGATTGTAATTTTCAGTAAATCACACATTTGAAAATATCGCAGTCAAGATAACCAAATAAGTCATAAAATAGTAGTAAAGTCACATGAATTTCAATGGCATTAAGGTGATGCTATTGATTTTTTATTCTTCTATTTGTGTTAGAATTTAAAAAATAAAAATAAAGAATTGTTGATAAAAATCCCACCAAATGTATGGAAATACAAAAATAAAATCTATGACGATCAAAAGTATCAAATTTACATAAATGTTTTTTTAAAACAATGAAAAGCATCATCTATTATTTTGAACATGTGTTTTAATACTTAATAAATAAAAGTAGTGGAGTCTCATAGAGTTTAGTTTGGTAGCCTGAATTCACTAGATTCCAAATTTCTCCCTTCATATTTTTATATAATTTTTGAATTTGAAATAATTGATTGTATTAATCCCACTTATTATCATCATATATATATATGTATGTATGTATGTATGTATGCATGCGTGTATATGTGTGTGTGTGTAAATATTACGTTTAAATGTTTGAAATTCATTATTGTAAAAAAATAATATTTAATATCTTCAATATGTAAAATTGTGACTTTCAATTTGAGACAATTTTTTATATATTTAATTATATTTATATATATGAAATCTCTCACAAAAAATGGAATGTAATATACATTGAACATTAAAAATAGTATTTTTAAACTTTCTTTTTCTAAGAATATAGATACAGAAGTATCAAAAAAAATTCCTCATTAAAACTACTTAAATTATTTTGAATTAAATATCCATATTCATTTCTGTGGTTAAATATTTTTTTTTGATTATTTTCCATTTTCTATTTCCATTAAATAGTTTGAGTTTTTATTTATTTATTTATTTATTTATACCATGTAGTATTATTTTTACATATATAATTACTATACTACATAGGAATATTAAATGCCTTTCTTTTAAAAATAAAAAAGTGAACTTATTAGTTTTTATGGATAAATTTGTGATTTTACTTATACATATGAATGGTAAAAAAAAAAATGACTTTGATAATAGCTATAGATAATAAGCTAATAGTCATATATATACACACACACACATATATTTATGTATATATAAAGTTGGTGAAAAAATGGACCTTGAGTTTTTAAAAATTTTGAGGACAAATATGTAATTTTACATATTCAAATGAATACTTAGACAAACCTTGCTTTATATTATATGTAGATTCTTTGATAGACATAATTTATTTTATATTTGTATTTATCATTATTGTAAAAGTTGGGGGTGTTGGATGGGGCGTTTTGACCTGTTCGGGGCAAGGCGTAAACCCTAAGTGGGGCATAAGCCCCACGATACATAAATTTTTAATATTTTAAATATATTATATTATATATAATTAAAAATATATCAAAAATAAATAAAAAAGATATATATGAAAATTAAATAGAGATAAAATCATAAGATGATAAAAGTTATGAATCATAATAGTAATTTAATTGAAATTCTATTGTCCATATGAGGCCAACCTATTTAGTGATGTTATTAAATATTGTTGTTTAGTTTGTCATCTATTTTCTAATAAGTAGTAGTATTCCTTAAATTCTGGTCAAAAACTCCAAAATTTTCCTATACTAATTAAAAAAAAAATATAAATTAGAGAAGACAACTGCTTTATTTCCAAATAAAACATAAAAAAAGGCATTATTTAACTCTAGTTTTCCTATTTCCACCTCCATGGACCTCTGCTTTCTCATCTGAGTGATAACCTTTGCAACCTCAAATCTTGGTTGCACGTCCAATCTTTAAGGTCTGGCATCGGCGAAGCGATTAATACGAAGACGAACACACCAAATAGGTACAAAATCAAGTTTTGTCTCTTGATTTTTCCAATGATGGAAACAGAAGATGTGAGTCCCGTCGAACTTTGCCCGGGGGCGAAGTTGGGTTTCGCCAATGGCATTTGGGCTCAAGCCCAGCTAGAAAATCACCCCCTCATTGCACCGGGGCATTTTAGGACCGCCCCTCCTTTGGGCGAGCTCCGGGGTGAGCCCCACGAATGCCTTTTACAATACTGGTATTTATTTATGTTTCTGTTTTTAGTTTTACTGTTAATGGTTATGGAATACTTGGAAATCAAAATAATAGTCCAACATCTTTTATTTTCATAATATTGAGAAACTAAACGAAAAAAGAAACAAAAAGACCGTCAAGTGCCATTTATGATCCTTCAGAGTGAAAATGAAATGTGATATCTATTTCTCTTCATAATAATGCTTTGTTTCTTTACATTGCATTATGCAATATATTTTATCACTTCTATTTTTATTTGTGTACTTAATTAACAGATATTGTTGAAGGCATTGTGGTTTCGTGATGCAATAGAACTACCGATGCATCCTATCTCTCTCGTCTTTTTTTATTTTTCCTTTTTTTTTTTTTATGGTTTGCATGAAATCCCCACGCTCTGTCTCTTGGTTTATTTTGCTTGTTGATATAACTTCAATGTACATCATGTATAATGGCATTGACATTTGTGATACATCCTACCATCGGATTGCCTTTAAGTTACTTTTTAGTTGATTGACTGGCACTTCATCCATTTTTATATTTTGCAACTCTCAGAACTCAGCTGTCTTATCAGCCTTATAAAATATACTGTATTTAGCAGGTGAATCTCCAGAGAGGGAATCGGTCGAGTCTGGGACAAAAAAGTCTAGTGTTTCATCAGGTGGTAGGGCTCGGGACTGTAAGGAGTTCCTCCACAGATTTGTAGATAGTGAAATTCTTTGTGCAAACCTTGAGGAATGGTATGAACAGATAGCAGACCAGTCACAGAAAACACATGCATTTGATGTTCCTTTTGAGTTGATTGATATCCAGAAGTTTGATTATGCACTTGAAGGGGTTTCCTTCCAGCAGATGATTCGGATGCCAAATGCTATTTATGCTTCAACATCTGGAGGAGTAGAAGCTAAAGCTTATCTTGCACTTGAAGATTTTCTACACGCTAGCGTCAAATGCTTGTGGGAGGCATTTTGGGCTCAGGATGAGACTATGCCATTCTACGTTTCTTGTCTTTATGATGCGAACTTGAAATTTTACCCTGCTGAAAAGGCTATTGCCAAAGGAAAACTGGGAGGTCTGTGTGCCACAGCTATAATGGTAAAGAACCCTAGACATCCATATGGGAAGTGGGATGATATTATTGAGTTAGCACTTCTAAGGCCCGATGTCAGAAGCCTTGCACTGGAGAGTGACGAGAAACCATCTCTCTCTCTTATAAGCGAGGCTCTATTCTTTGCTATTCGTGTATTACTTTCCAGAAGCATCAGTAGGTCGAATATTCCTTTGAGTTCTACCTCCGTTTTTATTCTTCTTGTTGATTCTCAGTACGGTGGAGTTGTGAAAGTTGAAGGAGACGTCAATAGGTTCGAGTTTGATGCAAATGATGTATACGGATGTGCTGCTGATTGGATAAAAAAACATTCACAAATTGCTGTTTCCCCAATTGATAAGATCTGGAACAAGCTTGGAAATGCTAACTGGTCAGATATAGGAGCCCTACAGGTGCTTTTTGCAACCTTCCATGCCATCTCACAATATGCTGGGATGCCCAAGAGGTCGGTTGAAGATTTGGCTGTCGAGCACAGTTCTCGTCTACGAGCGAGAAGAATTGAAAGGCAGTTGGGGGATACTAGAATTAATGAAAACGGTTTACTCAGATTCGAGCAACACAGTGCTTCCCCTGAAATTGTTGAAGTGCAGGATGAATCGATCGGAGTGGAGTCTGAAAAGTTGTTGAAGCTAGAGGTAGGATCTGTTCTTTGGTTGGAGGATTCAAACTGGCAGAAGGGTTATCAGATTAAGGAAGTGCTGTTTGATAAAGAAATGCCGTACTATATTGCGTCTTCTGTTGAAGAACCGGGAAAGGATCTTTTTCTGTATGTTGGTTCACATCCTTCTCAGCTGGAACCAGTATGGGAGGATATGAAGTTATGGTATGAAGTCCAAAGGCAAACAAAAGTGTTGACCGTCATGAAGCAAAAGGGTTTGTCTAGCAAATATCTGCCTCAGCTGAGTGCATCAGGTAGGATAATTCATCCAGGTCAGTGCGAGAGGCCTATCTCAGGTGGAAATTGTGAGCACCCCTGGTGTGGGACCCCAATTCTTGTGACCAGTCCTGTTGGCAAAACAGTTGCTGATATGGTGAGATTCGGTCAATTTGATTCAACCGAGGCTATCAAGTGCTGCCACGATTGTTTATCTGCCCTTTCTACTGCTGCTGCTGCTGGAATTCGGCATGGAGGCATCACGCCTAAGAGCGTTATTTGTGTGAGCTCTAGCATGAGGCAAATTTTTTTTGTTTTGATTGGTTGGGGGCATGCTATTTTAGAGGAGAGAGACCGGGCAGCAATGAATCTTCATTTCTCGTCAACTTATGCCCTCCAGGAGGGAAAGTTGTGCTCAGCTTCAGACGCAGAGAGCCTGGTATACATGCTTTATTTTTCTCTTGGCGGGGATTTGCCGGAGTTGGATTCAATTGAGGGAGCACTGCAATGGAGAGAAACTGCGTGGTCGAAGAGATTGATTCAACAAAAGCTTGGAGACGTCTCAGCTGTCTTGAAAGCATTTGCTGATTATGTTGACAGTCTTTGTGGGACGCCTTATCCTATGGATTATGATATTTGGCTGAGAAGGTTGAGGAGACACATTCAAGAAGATGATTATGGAAAGGAAATTGACCCATCCAGTTAAAATTTCACTCTGAATGATGGTCTGATGGATCTGGGTTCCTGAGATTGGTGTTGTATATGGGGACGTGCAAAAGAGGAATTCAGGTTTTCCTTCATAAGAGTGAGTTGACATTGTCATGCCTGAAACAGCGGCTCGGTTAATATTGTTGCTTCTGCAATTACATTAGTATTCCTTATAAAGATTTTTTTTTTTTTTTTTTCCTTCAAATTTCTGTGTCATTTTGGAAAGAGTGATCGATTTGTTTGAAGATAGTGGATGTGTACTTGTGTCATTAAAAATTGTATCATCATCATCATGTATTTGTAAATGGATTAAAATCATTTCTCTGTCTTTCTATCTTTCAAAAACTTAAAGTGATAATGTTATAGTACTTTTTGCCTATTCCATGTAGCCTTGCATCTCTCTCTCGTATGTTAATGTTATGTACTCATATGTTAATCTGATAATGTTATGTGTTTACGAACATCTAGTTTAATTAATTTTGCGATTGCCAAATGCACCATCTCTCCTCCACTTTTCGGTCCATTTTCGAATGGACGACTATAGATGGAGTTTGCTCAACTGAAACCATGGTAATCGTGTGAATACTTCACGTGGCATGCGAAGGAGCGGATTACACAAGTTTCATAAGTGGACTAGAATTACTTTTAGGACTATTAAAAATGAACTCCGAATGAAAATAGTCTAAATTAATGAATATGATTTTTATTTTTTTTAAACATCACATCAATTTAACCTGAAATCAACATGAAATGTAGATACCATAAATAATAATAATAATAATAATAATAATAAAAAAAATCTCAATGGACATCTCTATGAAATTTGGCTAAATTAATTTTTTAAATGTGATTTGGCAAAAATTTCACGTGTTCTATGATTTTTAAAAAGTTATCTAAGATCTTTAGTTTTGTTCCCTCAAATATTCCATTAATTAGAGACTTGAGGAATTCAACTCACTAATCATGGATTCAAGACGTTGACGCACCTCTGATTTTTATGAAAATGATTAAAATGCGTTTTTGAAAATACAAATGACAAGAAGGATTTTTGAAGTTCCAAATTTCTCATAAAAGAACTTGAGTTAATTTTCACAAAAAAGAGTCACCAACTAGTATTGAGTTTTAAATAGTATGTTAAGCCACCGGATTTTTAAAAAACAATTTAAGAAAAATGGTTTAAGTAACATTTTGACTTCCGAAAAGCACGGTTCGACTAAAGATTCATTTATAAAGGGTTCGGGGACTAATTACACTAGGGAAAGGTGTTAGACACTCTAAGATGTCCATTTGAATATGGTACCTTATCCAATTAAGTCAAATTAAGATAAAATCCGAATGTTTTATATTTTTTCGAAAGCTTTCCCTGAAAAATCTTATGATTTTTCAAAGATAAGTTTTGGTATTTTAAGAAGTGTTTTCCTAATATGACCTCTTATCGAATAACGAAAAAATTGCCAAGGCTGATCCCCGGGAGAAGTTTTATTTAAGATCCATTGAATTTCTTTAATTCAAATGAACCAACAATTTTTTAAGGATTAAAAATGCAAATGATGCAACGCAAAATGATAATGGGATTAATCTAATATGATGTCATCTAACCAACATACATAATATGAGAACTACAAGCATGGCTTGAGACCTAAGCAATCATGTTTTAATTTAACATGCTAGATGCTGATGACATAAGTACAAGATGAACTACATGATTCTATAGGTACTAATGCAACTACATTTTACATGAAATGAAATAGATACAAGTTGCAACACAAATTTAAAACTAGGAATGAGGAATCAAAGTGTATTTCCATGATCCTAGTCTACGTGACATGACCCTAATGCTTAGTCTAAATGACATGGCATGTTGGAATAAATGCATGATAAGCACGGTTTAAAGATGTTACTTATGTACTCTCAATATGAATGGACAAAGCATGACTTGTTCTTGAAAATAATACGATGTAATGCTTAGTTTAGGTGACATAGCATATTGGGATGGTATATGTAAGGACAACTATGATTTAAGAATGTAATTTACATGCGCTAACCGGTAATGCACTACATGGATACCTTAAAATGATATGAAGCGATATAATGCTTAGTGTAAGCAACATGACATATTGGGACGATGGACATTATGAAAAGTATATTTTTAAGAATATTACTTATGTGTGTTAAACATGGATGTACTACACGGATAAAACATAATTTTATAATGTGGAATATGCTAAACAACATGACATGTTAAATATGTTTTCCTACTCTATGAATGACATGAATCAATATGATAATAGGAAGCATGTGGAATATCCTCAGTCAATGTTTTTAAAACCGGACCGGAGATCGAGCTAAAAAAGTCACCGAGTCACTGGTCACCAGTTCAATTGGTAAGCGAACCACGGTTGAACCGTGACATCATAATTATGTCATTAATATATATTTAAATAAAAATATTAATATATATATTGTGTGTGCGTGCGCGCGTGCATATTTGAAGAAAACACAAAAACTCAAGCGTCTAAATACAATCAATCACAAAATCCTCTCCAAACACATTAATTTAAACAAATCAAACAAATAATTTTTTATTGTGTAATTCAAATTTCACAACAATTATACCCAACTACTAAAGAGGGTCTTATCTAATAAATATATATTTTTAAAAAAATTACTGACAACGATGTTTTTTCAACTTATTTACGGGAGGCGAACATCCCGGTGTTCACAACACCGAGATCAAAGTAATTTGTTTTTAATTGAATGGTCCTGATGTTCACAATACCGGGACCAAGATGAATTTATTATTATTTTTTTAATTGAATGGTCCCGATATTGTGAACTCCTGGACCATTCCGGCACATCGTTGTTTCAGAAACGACGATGTGCCGTTTGTTGGTCAACCAGGCAACTGCAGGTTGCCTTTGCAGTTGTAGGCTGTGCAGCTCAATTGCACAACCTTTTAGTTCCAGTGTTCACAACACCGGGACCAAACCGCTATTTTAGTTGGCTCTTTCTCCCTCATTCTTCCTGCTCTGGTTTTCCTCATTTCCTTCTCCCTGCTCCTTCCTCCATTCATACTTAGAGTTTTGTTCATCCATTTTTTTTTTTTTTAATTAGAGTGTTCATCATTTATTTGGCCGATTTTCTTCATCAAAATTTAACAAATATTACAACTTTACAACTCCTTTCTCCAACTACAAAGGTAAGTTTTTTTAAATTTTTTTGTTTAATTTATTTGTTAGTTTGATTAGTATATTTTTTACTTGTTATTTGTTAGTTTGATTAATTTACTTGTTTGTTAGTTTGACTGATTACTTGTTTTTTACACATTATAATATACTGTTTAAAAAAATAATTAGTTAGTTAATTAATTAGTTTAGTTGTTAATTTAATTTTTTTAAAACATAAAAAAAAACATTCGATAGTTTAATTTTAATTTGTTATTTATTTAATTTATTAGTCAGTTTGTTTGTTTTGTTAGTTAGTTTACTTGTTCCATTTGTTGGTTAGTTAGTTAATTTAATTTATTGGTTAATTGGTTAATTTAATTTGTTAATTTAGTTGTTAAATTAAAAATTACACTTTGACCTCTTTCACATGTGTAGGAAAATATAAATTAATATATTATTTAAAAAAAAATAGTTAGTTAGTTTAATTTTTGAATTTAGCTATCTAATTAAAAAATGTTTAATTAAAAATATGCACTTTGACCCTTGAAAGTTTGACAATTAGAAAAATATAAATTTTTAATATATTGTTTTAAAATAAATTGTTTGTTAGTTTAATTTTTGAATTTAGTTAAAATTGTTAATTAGTTAGTTTAATTTATGAATTTAGTTATTCAATTAAAAAAAATATTTGGTTAATTTGTTAATTTAGTTGTTAAATTAAAAATTACACTTTGGCCCCTTTCACATGTGTAGGAAAATATAAATTAATATATTATTTAAAAAAAATTGTTAGTTTGTCAGTTTAATTTTTGAATTTAGCTATTTAATTAAAAAATATGCACTTTAGCCCCTGGAAGTTTGACAATTAGAAAAATATAAAATTTTAATATATTGTTTTAAAATAAATTGTTAGTTAGTTTAATTTTTGAATTTAGTTAAAATTGTTAATTAGTTAGTTTAATTTATGAATTTATCTATTTAATTAAAAATTATGCACTTTGACCCCTAAAAATTTTGCAAATTAGAAAAATATAAATTAAAATATATTGGTTTAAAATAAATTGTAAGTTAATTTGAGTTTTATTTTTTAATATAGTTGTTTAATTAAAAAATATGCACTTTGGCCCTTTAAAGTATGACATTTAGAAAAATATAAAATATTAAATTTATATAAAATAATATTTTTAAAATATAAATTTAATTTGTCAAGTATATATAAGAAGTTTAATTTGTTATAAATACATTTTTTCAACTTCATCAATAATCGAATCTAATTTATCAAAATCAAGTTTAAAAATATCTTATTTTTCATCTACAACAATATATTAATTGTTACAGATGAGAAAGAAGATATTTTTAAGCCTGATTCTGATAAGTTAAATCGATTATTTTTTAATTAAACAACTAAATTAAAAAATAAAACTCAAATTAACTAACAATTCTTTTTAAAATAATATATTAAAATTTATTTTTAATATTTGATGAAGTTGAAAAATCTACATCGGTTACGTATTTGTAACAAATTGAACTCGTTTTATGTTTGAGCAAATTACACGTGTGGGAAAATAAAAATTAATATATTATTTTAAAAAAAACTTGTCAAGTATATATAACGAGTTTAATTTGCTACAAATACGTAGTCGATGCATATTTTCAACTTCATCAATAATCGACTTTAACTGTCGATTATTGATGAAGTTTAAAAACCTGCATCGGCTACGTATTTGTAACAAAACTTTGACCCCTCAAACTATGACAATTAGAGAAATATAATTTTTAATATATTATTTTAAAATAAATTGTTAGTTAGATTATTTTTAAATTTAGTTAAAATTTTCAATTAGTTAGTATAATTTTTGACCTATCTAAGTTTGACAAATTGAAAAAATATAAATTAAAACTTGTTAGTTAGTTCAATTTTTTAATTTACTTGTTTAATTAAAAAATGTGCAATTACAAATTGTGCATTTTGGTCCCTCAAAGTTTGAGCAAATTGAAAAAATATAATTTTAAATATAAATTTTAATTTATTGTTTTAAAATAAATTGTAAGCTATTTTGAGTTTAATTTTTTAATTTAGTTGTTTAATTAAAAAATATGCATTTTGGCCCCTAAAAAATATTTTCAAAATATAAATTTAATTTTTCAAGTATATATAACGAATTTAATTTGTTACAAATACGTAGTCGATGCAGGTTTTCAACTTCAATCGGTTATTGATGAAGTTGAAAACCTGCATCGGCTACGTATTTGTAACAAAATTTTGGCCCCTCAAAGTATGACAATTAGAGAAATATCAATTTTAATATATTGTTTTAAAATAAATTGTTAGTTACATTATTTTTTAATTTAGTTAAAATTGTCAATTAGTTAGTATAATTTTTTACCCATCTAAGTTTGACAAATTGGAAAAATATAAATTAAAACTTGTTCGTTAGTTCAATTTTTTAATTTACTTGTTTAATTAAAAAATGTGTAATTACAAATTGTGCACTTTCATCTCTAAAATTAATTGAATCTATTGAGTTGATATTAACTTAACGTTAAATTTATATTCGATTTAGAGTTAAAGTTAAAATAATTATTGAATAAATTAAAAATAAGTAAAATATTAAGGATTGAAAATAAATTACTCTAACCCATAAAAAATGAACACTATAAACATTGGTTTATGAACATACTTTGTGATTGAGTTTTAGTTGATGATATTATTTTCTTATTTTGTTTTGCCTTGTGAAATGATAACCGCTTAAAATGGATCACGTTCGGTTGTTATTGTATTGGGGTGGTAGAATATTGGAAGGTATCAAGTTTGGGATTTGTTACAGTACATCAGCTATAAAATCTTTGGTTGTCCGTGGGGGAACAACCTTAAATGAATTAATTGAGATACTAAAACTATGTGTTCTTGAGGATGAGACTTCTGGAAATATGAAACTAAAGTGTAGGATGCCGATGGCTCTTTTCGAGGAGAATTATAAATATATCTTGTTTTCTATTGGGGATAACTCAACATTAAATCAAGTGCTTGAGTTACCTCTTTATATACCCTTGCTTCTTGTTGTTGAGGTGTATGTAGAGGTGGAACGAGTATTTCATGATGGTCCAAAATTTTCCCCCCAAAGTGGTCATTTTACCAACTTAATAACTCAGAGTTTTAATCCGTACAATACCCAATCTGACGGGCAATTTTTCAGCACCGTCCCCCAAGCAGTCTAGTCTAATTACACCGTTTCATCTACTTATATTCTAGAATAATATCATTCCCACAGTACTCCCATACCGCACCCTTATTTACTTGAGTCTAATTACACCGTCCAACCCCCCTATATTCCAGAACAAAATCATTCTCATAATATGATTGACCGTGATAATGGCACCAACTTTGGTCTTCCACATCACCATTATTCGCCGAGTAGTCTACCGCAAGACAACACAAGTAATTATGGTGGTCAGTTTGATATAATTGATAGTCATCATGATATGTCAGAAGAAGAGTTAGATATGGATGTTGCGTTTGAGCCAGACGAAGATCTTGATGCTGGGCCTAGCAGGCAAGGGAGTCAGAATCAATAATTGGAGTTGGATAGGGTTATTCCATTTTTCAATAACTTGGACTGAGGTGACGACGATGACATGGAGAAATATGAGCCGAAGTTGCGGAAGAATTTCTAGACACTAGAGATGGACGAATTTCGTACTGGTATGGTCTTTAAAGACAAGGAATATGTCCAGCAGGTCGTCAAATATTACCACGTGAAGAAGAACAAAGAGTTTTATGTGTTGGAAACGAACAAGAAGGTTTGGTCGGTTCGTTGTTTTTATGGATGTGGTTGGAGGTTGTGGGCGGGTAGGAAAAAAAGCGACGGTATGTTTTAGATTACGCAGTATGAGGGACAACATACATGTTTCTATAATCATACTGCTGTAGATCATAAAAATTTGGATTCTAGACTCATTTCGAACCTAATACTTGGATAAGTCAAATAGGATCCAGAATTGAAGATTGACGTAATTGTGGCTTATGTCAAGGAGTCTCAGGGATACACTATCTCCTACCGAAAAGCTTGGTTGGCTAGATCTAAATTCATCGAGACCTTATTCGGAGATTGGGACGAATTATATCGGAAGTTGTCGAAGTTTATGATTGCGTTCCAACACTACAATCCGGGTACAATTGTCAAGTGGAATACTGTGTCGACTGATATGTCTGGTTACAGGACATTCGATATGGTATTTTGGGCATTCAAAGCTTCAGTTGACGGATGGCGTTATTGTATCCCTATGATCACCATTGATAGGACCCACTTGTATGGTAAATACGAGGAGAAAATTTTAATCGTCATTAGAATGACGCCATCCAACAAGTGCTACCCATTGGCTTTCGCCATCGTATCGATGGAAGACTACCGCTGCTGGCGATGGTTCATCTACATGTTTAAGAGCCATATTGTCGGTGATCGTTCTGAGGTGACATTGATATCTGACAGACACGCCGACATTACTAGTGCGATCGACAGTATTTGGCTTAATCAACATAACGAGCCCCTTCGATATCATCAGTATCTCAAAGATCTTGCTTGGAATGTGAGTGCTGCGACACAAATTCAAAAATACGATGCTATCATGGAAGAGATCAAAACAATTGATCCTCGGCTGCATAAATGGTTGAATGATATTCCAGCTTACAAATGGACCAGGGCACACAATAATGGTAAGCGTTGGGGAGTCATGAAGACCAATTACGTAGAGGTATTTAACAAATGTTTGAAGGGTGCAAGAAATGTTCCAATTACTACATCCGGAAAGATTACGTTCTATATAATGGTTAAATACTTTGATATTAATCGACAACAAGATCTAAAGGACTCAGCCAACGGTTACGTATATACTAAACACGTCGTTAAAAAAATATAGAAATCTTAAGTCAAGTCTAAAACATAGGAGATTCAAATATTCAATCGGTAATTTAGTATTTATTATTATTTTTTTCATGTTACATATAATTTTTGCGACACATATTTTAATAAAATATGATTTTTTTTTCTAGAGAGAATATGATGTACCACGTGAACTAGAAAGACTTTCACTGGAGGTCTGATTGCTCATGAAGTCACATTAGGGGATAACGTTGATTGTACATGTGACAAGTATAAAATTTGACAATATTCGTGCTCCCATATGCTTGCGGCCACCGAGTATAGTGAAGTTGATGCATTATGCTATATTGCAATTGAGGACATAATAACAAATCAATTGATGGCATGGGAGTCATGGTTTCGGCCGATTATTCACAAGGACTATTGGTTAGAGACCAATTTTTTGAACCTGATTCCAGACCATAACAGACTTCGAGTTGTGCATTATGGTCGACCAAATTCCACTCGCATTCAAAACGAGATGGATCAGTCATGAAGAACAATGACAAATCGTTGTGGTTTATGTTCCCAGACTAGATATGATAGGCGGAGGTGTCCATCATGATCTCGCCATACACCCAATTGATCTTGTCAGTTAATTGTAATGAATGTTTATACTACTTTATTTCTTTGTTATGTTAACTTTTATGTATTATAAATTCCATGCATTTGTCGCATACATTTCTTTGTAATGAATGTTATATTTTGTTTATAAATGTGATTAAATTTTAATTTCCTACGAACAAATTTACCACAAGTATTGCGGAATTTTTTTTAGCTATGTTAATCCCTATACCCGAAGATACTTCAATTCTACACCTGCAGGTAGGGCACAGGTCCGAACTAGTCTGGGTAGCACAGATAAATATTTAGGTTATTGCATTTTTTTATTTTTATTTGAGTTTTTTTAAATTTTAATTGTTGGCCCAGTGAGCTACCCTAGAGAGGAGGGGGGGGGGGGGTGAAGGGTGAATTAGGTAGTATTAAAAAATTAATCCAAATAATAACACTTCAAAAATCAAATAATTAATTTTATCCTAAAATTAATTATTATTTTTATAACAACGGATAAGTGTAATAAGCTCTAGGTGTACACACAAACAAGACAAGATAAAATAAATGAAATAAATAAAGTAGTACACACCGACATATCCTGGTTCACCAAACTACTCTTGGCTAATCTAGTCCTTCGAGTCTCATGGAGATTCCTACCCACTAAACTCAAGATTTCTTTAAAGGTAGGAACCAAACTCTTACAAATATTTTTTTATAGGCTCAGAATCAACCTTTACAAATTCCTTTTCACAGGCTTAGGAATGACCTCTACTTTTTACAGGCTCAAGAATAACCTAATTCTTTTTATATCTTAGGCTAAATAATCAAAACCTCACAAACACTCCAAATATCCTTTTACCCGGTAAGGAGTGAGCCGTTACAAAATTGCTCACAAATCAATTCAATCAAGAAAGAATTAACACCTAATCTTTTTATACTCTAGGGAAAGATCAAAACCTCAATCTCTTCACCGGAAGAGATTGAAACCAGCTACCCCTGATTAGACACTCCCAATAGTATCTAATCCGCACACAACTCACCAATTACAAAAATTGATAAGTTTTTCCCACTCAGAGCTTCTACCACCTCAAATTAATTAATACTCAATTAATGTCCCGATACTAGTGATAGAAATAAAGTAAGGAAACAAAATCTGATTATAATAAAAAAATGCGGGTAGCACAATTAAGCACGTAATCAGATTAACACACAAATCGTTTCAAAATATTTTTATACTTTTAAAGTTAAAAAACGATTTATCAAAAAGATCAATTCACCATGCAAGTAATAATAATCAAATACTCAATTAAAAAATAAGTTTGAAATGAGCTCACCAGGAAAGCACCAATGAATTGCAAAACAGATCGCTATACAACTCAGATTGGTGACACCAAATAAATTAGCGTTTTAACTCAAGAACTTTAACTCCAGAATAATCTCACAATATTTTTCAGTGTAATATCAGAATGATAACTCTTAGAAAAACTTAGGAACTTAATTGTCACAACCCGTCCCGAACACCCATCATCCCGGGACTGGCGTGACTACAGCATGACATCACTCAAATCCAAATAACCTAATAGAAATGAAAATATACACCCACTGTATAATACATACATCTATTACGGGGGCGCACCTGGCCCGAAGTTTTTCTAACTAAAAGTATTTATCCATGAACCTTCTTAGGTTCGCCTTTGACAGCTTCTCTCAATCGTCCACATGACTCCATCACATAGTTCTACCAATGCCAGTAGGGGACCGACTCCTAGCCGTTGTACCTGCGAGTGTTGCCTTCTTAGTAAAACATTTCTAAAATATTAATATTTTCTAAATATTTCCACAATCTAGTATGGATCAAGCACAAGTATATAAGCAATGACAATAAAGCGATATAGATAAGTTCTATCTAGTATAAAATTCTACCAATCATAATAATAAATAATATCAAATCAACCCATATACGTAAAACACCACATTTCAAGCACTAATCTCAAACACACATCTCCAACACACATACACTGGCTAGTCCTAGTGATCGTTTTAACCTCATGATCGGGAGTACGGTACCGTAACATCAGTAGAAATGCCTTCCTACGAAATATCCACACCCCTTTTTGGAGAGAAATATAATCCACACCCCTTACGGGGAGAAACATAATCCACACCCCTTATGGGGAGAAACAACTATGGCATCGTCAAAATTAGATACAGCATCATCGAATCACAACTCAATAAATATCGTCTACTCAACATCATCAAATTACCACGCCTATCTCTTTTCCTCAACACCAACATTTACATCCAAAAATCATATTCCATATCTTATTTTAAAGAAAACGTCTAATTTTATCAAAATCATTTTCCACCCTTTTATTTATAGAAAACCCGGCATTTTTTTAGAAAGACAGATATTTTCTATTTTCCTTTAGAAAAACATCGACTGATTTCACTGAAACCAATCAAAAATTTATTTTTAACTTCTTTCCAAAAACCATCGAAATCTTCCGAAAAATCCAATTTACCCACTCCCTCAAATACTGCTTGATCCATATCATTTATAAATTCATACCGTTTAAATAATCACATGTTTCATCATGTATATTCATAGAAAAATAGTTTGGCAAGAAGACAGTATACTCACCTCGATATCCGTTTTGCAAAACTGACACTGACTGCACTTTATCTGGACGCCAGTGCCTGCGAACCTAATAGTGGCAGATTCTAAATTAATATCTTATCTAAAACATCCTAATCATGCAATGCAGATCCTATATTCCGAATTGTTACTAATTTTATGTACCATGTATTTAAAATTAATTAATCGTCACGAAATTATTATGATTTTAAGATTTGTAACACTAACTAAAATTTAATTTAACGAGAATTAATAATCGATTAAGGTTTCACTTGTTTCCAAAAAGTTTGGTGCCCACGAGATGGGTTTTGGGATTTTTCCTAGGGTGGTTTCTGCAATTTCCCCTTTTTTTTCTCTTTTTTTTCTTTTTTTTTTTTTTTTTTTTTTTTCGTTTCTGTTTTCCGGTTTGCATTCCCGACCGACATCTCCCTTCTTCTCTCCCCAACTCCGACAGTCTTATACACACATACACATTTCGCCGCACGGCAACACCACCGGCCGAACAACACCCGTACACACAGGTACACCCGGCAACACCCACTTCGAATGAGAAAACCAACCACACGCCTGCTCCGAAACAGCCGGAAACCCAAACCCATACTTGCGCCGGCACCGGACGACGAGCAGCAACCCACACACAACACATGCCCACGGCAGCGCCACACCACCCGACCACCATCCCCGCCGATGACCCATACCAAAAACTGTAACCGAGCAGAGCACCCCCCAACCGTCGATGAACAGTAACGCAACCCACATTCGCACAATTGAACACCCACGCACACCCAACACACACAAACACACACAAAACAGACTGAACGAACCGCCACCACCCATGACAGACTGCACCCTACCGCCGGCAGACCTCTCTTTCTCTCTCTTCGCTTTCTCTCTTTTCCTTCTCCGGTTTGCGGTTCCTATTTCGAGAATTGTTTCTTCGTGATCATTACATGCATAAGTCTGTATTTATATGCAAGTGGCTAGTGGATTAAGCGGTAACCTCCTCCTGCCACGTCACTGTTCATGCACTGCTCCGGCCGATGACTCCCGATCACTTATATATATATTTTTGTGAAATTACCCTTTTCTTCCCTTAACTTCTTAAAATCTTCATTTTAGTTTATGTCCACTTTTAAGATTTTTTCTTAAATTGCAATTGCACCCCTAAAAGTTTTAATTTTAAGTTAAATGTCAATTTACCTTTCTAAATTGGGATTTACTGTTTCTATATTTTCAATTTGACCCCTAGACTTTTTATTTGAATTTTTAATTGTCCTAATTTCACCCCGAATTTTTACAATTATTCTAAAATACCATTGAAATGACGCACATGCTACAATTGAGGTCTTACAACTCTTCCCTCCTAAAAGAAATTTTGTCCCGAAATTTTGTTACCTTAGTCGAATGAATGTGGGTATCTGTTTCTCATCCCGTCTTCTCGCTATTATGTCATATCTTCCACTGCATAATTGCGCCATAACACCTTGACTGACATAATCATTTTCATTCGCACACCTGACCTTTATAGTTTAGGATTTAAACTGACTCTTCCCCGTAGGTCAAATCTGTTTCTAACTCGATCGGCTGCAAAATCAACACATAAGAAGGGTCTGACACTTATTTTCAGAGTATCGATTCATAGAGATCGTCATGTAGTCGAGATAATTCTGGCGGTAACGCAAGTCCATACGCTGTCGTGCCCATCGATCTAAAATTTCATATGGTCCGATGTACCTTGGACTTAACTTCCCTTTCTTCCTAAACGTCATTAATTTTCGTCAGGCTACTAATATGTCAAAGTTGCATCACAAAGTTATACTCGTCTCATGTGCTTCTAGAACAATTGTTTCCCATATATGGTCTCATTACCCCAAATCGCCCAAAATTTATAACCAACAACTTTTTGTCAGATCATAATCATCCAGCAAACAAAGTGCACTTGGTCGGTTACCCTTAACACGGATAACTCTCCGTCAAAGGATCTCATGTTCCTAACTGCTTCCACTGCGCTACTCTGATAAAATCAAAATCAGTAACAACCCTATATGCAAAAAATATTCCGGTACGGTGAGTCTATTTCAACCCGTTGTAACCGGCACTTATCCATTTCATCCGACATTTCCTAGTTGCCTGTCGCAACAATATTTTTCATTCCATATTTAACCTAATAATAATTGCCACCAGTCTCATAGGCACAGATAACTCAACTATCATCAACCTTGATACCTATCTCAACTCTTTAATACTTATATCGATATCTTTCCTAATACCTAAATATAACCAACTCTCATAACTATAACTCTAATATATTAAACAAACAATCTATAAGAAATCCTTTCATGCTCCCACATTTTACCATGTCCCTGACATGGTCACGCGTTTCAGGTTTGTTTCCACCTGCCTAACATGCTTCAAACATATATTCACGTATGTATACGACTCGAAGTACATAGGTGCACCCCAGTCACAACGAAATCGATACCTTCTGATAATTATTAGCTACTAACTGTAAAATATTATATCATGTATACATATCAGCTCAAGGATATTTTAAATTCTCCTTGTCCCGTAACATCTCAATAACTTCTAATTTCCAGTAAAAGAAAGTAGTCACATTGGCTATTCTAAATCCTGCAGAAGTTTCGTTTTCCTATCTCAGTTCAATTTATCAGATCGGAATCCTGTATCTTTTTCATACAACACTTTATGCGATGCCACCAAGATTAATGACAAGATAATTATTAGCATAACAGATTTTATTAACATTGCACAATCATCTCCCTTACCAGAAACTACCACGACACAATCGCTCAACATATCTTCCAACACCTGAATCGTATTTACAAGGTATCAACTTCCACTTAGGCAACTAAAGGAGTATGGAAAATTTTAACCCGCATGTTCAAATAACCATCAACTCTTGACACTACAGTTTCCCCTTACGGGTTGTTCATATACTGACGACTTATTTCACTTTGATAACAATTATTATTTAGATCACCATGCGGTGATAACATCTATGTTTTTAGAATTTCAGTTCCAAGATTTCGAATAACCAATTAATAAAATTCCTAGAATTACTAATCCTTGTCCCTTTTGATTTTTAAAAGAATATCTTGTCCCAACTTAATTTTTAATATTTTCATTAAATTGGTGCATCACGCAATTGAACAATCTTATCAATATATATATTGGACATACATATCAGGATAACACTCCTCGAACTCCTCTCCCTTTTTCTTCCTAGTATAGGTCAAGGCTACAATAGCCCACCTAGAGATTTCGTTACTTCTTGACCTTAACTTGACTAACAAATCACTGGATAACAAATGCCGTGATTTCCTATTTCCATTCGCAATCTACTAATCATGCCCATGATAGTATAGTTAATATTATTGGGGTATTGCATATCTTATTCCATGCACTATTTTTATTTTTTTATTTTTTATTTTTTTATTTTTTATTTTTTTTAAGATCTCATCTATAAATTGGCATTATCAACCCTACGCATTTTAATTCAAATTTCCAAACTTCATCGTTCTTTCAGACACGCCGATCAGCTCTACAGTCAATTTTCACTGCCTCGCTAAACCTTCTTAGCTGGACATCCGACCTTTACATGTCTACACCACGGTGAAAATCAATACCAAACAACATTACCATCTGACCAGCCGCCCACTAAACTTACAAGGGCCTTACCTTAACCCATAAGTTAATATGAACAATCAACTTACCAATTTTTTTTTACCCGAAATATTTGCTATAGTCAGCACTGTGACCATCATCATTCCCTTCTACTCTTATAGTTTCCAATTGGACATCTACTTCTGCGCTTCTACCCTACAATCGCTAAATGTCAATTTCATATCTACCAGCCCCATTTGAGTGGTCACCCGACCGATTACCTAATAGACTTACAAAGATCTCTATTTGACATTAGTATGAATAACCCAAATATGCGCAACCCCGCTTCATTTTTTTTTTCTTTCCAATTTCCGACTTAAAGCACAAATCCCGCCATACAGGAGATGTCATAAATGTTAGAACGAATACAATCTCTACTAGTTCCAAAAAGTTTCGAATTTCGGTCACATGTTCTCAGCCTTTTCCATATTCCGTCAATCCACTACTTCGGCTTCCTTTGGATTCACTTGAATGCTATGCCTTAAGAGTACTAGTCATATTTACTGCACTAGTCACCGCCTTAGTAACACATTCTAGTTTTTACGTTACGAACACCAGATCCTCATGGAAACACACACCAGGTTTACCTAAATCATTAGTTGATATTCTAATTTATTGTGACGACTTCTTCTTCTATTAAAATTTCCTAAACTGCAAAACAAACTTACTCCAATCCCTCAATATCCAACGATTAATTTTTTTTTATTTTTTTTTCACCCAAAATTATTTAAATTAAACTAAATACAATCCATCATCGAGTTAAATTAATTCACTCATTTTTCCTATCACATAGCAATCACCCCTAAAGTCCCAAGACTATAATTTCAAATCTCAATTTCCCACATTCATTAACACCAGTATACTTAACCAACTTATGTGCTGAACGTTCCCCTCCTTATCATTATGAAACTTATTTAATAGTAATCACAGTTACCAATCACGCTTACAAGCACCTTGTCCATTCTCGAAACTACATAGGGAAGATCCCTAGCTATTACAATATCCACTGCCGGAATTTGTATGAACAACATCTGCGTACTGATTTGTGATATCTTTTCTTTAACCCTTTGCTAACCTCCTAAACCTACTATCAGACTAACTGAGGCACTAGATATGCCTCTCCAACATTACATATTTTTATTTATCCCAAATTTGACTCCACCCGCAACTCTATATTACTTATTCAAATGGATTATATCTACAGGCACCTACTATCCTCTTAAATCCACAATCCTCGGCTACTTCTTATATATCATTTCCTATTACCTTGCTACTTGCCACAACTGTTATTTCGTCTATTAATCAATCTAAAAAGTGCTACCAAATTAAATTCTCGTCCAGTAATATTACAATTTCCTTTCAGATTGTCTAGAAAGCGATTTACTCCATTTGAATATTATTTCTTATTTCGACTTAAGTATGTTATGCCATATCATCTAGTATATTGTTAACGACGTAATTTGTTGTTTGTTTAACTTAGCCTTCTTATCCTGTGGAAGACATCCCTCCTAGTAATATCACCATGTGGTCATATCGTTGCCTGCCCAAAAAATGACCCTTCACGCACCATGCTAATGCATAACTTTATGAAATAAAAACCTAACACCCTCATACCAAGCTCACCTATTAATGCCCTATCTCATGTCCCCTACTGACTAGACTACTGGCACGTCCTCCTACCTCATAACCTTCTACTGACATATCTCCTGACAAGTCTACAGAACCTATATCCTAGGCTCTGATACCAAAATTGTCACAACCCGTCCCGGACACCCATCATCCCGGGACTAGCGTGACTACAACATGACATCACCCAAATCCAAATAACCCAATAGAAATGACAATATACACCCATTGTATAATACATACATCTATTATGGGGGCGTACCCGACCCGAAGTTTTTCTAACTAAAAGTATTTATCCATGAACTTTCTTACGTTCGCCTTTGACGGCTTCTCTCAATCGTCCACATGACTCCATCACATAGCTCTACCTAGTGCTAGTAGGGGACCGACTCCTAGCCGTTGTACCTGCGAGTGTACTGCCTTCTTAGTAAAACATTTCTAAAATATTAATACTTTCTAAATATTTCCACAATCTAGTATGGATCAAGCACAAGTATATAAGTAATGACAATAAAGCGATATAGATAACTTCCATCTAGTATAAAATCCTACTAATCATCATAATAAATAATATCAAATCAACCCATATACGTAAAACATCACATTTCAAGCACCAATGTCAAACACACACCTCCAACACACACACACTGGCCAATCCTAGTGATTGTTTTAACCTCACGATCGGGAGTTGTAACGGTACCGTAACATCCGTAGAAATGATTTCCTACGAAATATCCACCCCCCTTTTTGGAGAGAAATATAATCCACACCCCTTACGGGGAGAAACATAATCCACACCCCTTACGGGGAGAAACAACTATGGCATCGTTAAAATCAGATACAGCATCATCGAATCACAAATCAATAAATATCGTCTACTCAACATCATCAAATTACCACGCCTATCTCTTTTCCTCAACACCAACATTTACATCCAAAAATCATATTCCATATCTTATTTTAAAGAAAACGTCTAATTTTATCAAAATCATTTTCCACCCTTTTATATATAGAAAACCCGGCATTTTTTAGAAAAACAGATATTTTCTATTTTCCTTTAGAAAAACACCGTCTGATTTCACCGAAACCAATCAAAAAATTATTTTTAACTTCTTTCCGAAAATCATCGAAATCTTCCGAAAAATTCAATTTACCCACTCCCTCAAATACTACTTGATCCATATCATTTATAAATTCATACGTTTAAATAATCACATGTTTCATCATGTATATTCATAGAAAAAGAGTTTGGCAAGAAGACAGTACACTCACCTCGATATCCGTTTTGCAAAACTGACACTGACCGCACTTTATCTGGAGGCCAGTGCCTGCGAACCTAATAGTGACAGATTCTAAATTAATATCTTATCTAAACATCCTAATCATGCAATGCGGATCCTATATTCCGAATTGTTACTAATTTTATGTACCATGTACTTAAAATTAATTAATCGTCACAAAATTATTATGATTTTAGGATTTGTAACACTAACTAAAATTTAATTTAACGAGAATTAATAATTAATTGAGATTTCATCTATTTCCAAAATGTTTGGCGCCCACGAGATGGGTTTTGGGATTTTTATGGGGTGGTTTCTGCAATTTTTCTTTTTTTTTTTCTCTTTTCTTTTCTCTTTTTTTTTTTTTTTTTCTTTCTTTTCTTCCTCGTTTCTGTTTTCCGGTTTTCATTCTCCGCCGACATCTCCCTTCTTCTCTCCCCAACTCCAACGGTCTTATACACACACACACACACTTCGCCGCACGGCAACACCACTGGCTGAACAACACCCGTACACATAGGTACACCGGGCAACACCCACTTCGGATGAGAAAACCAGCCATACGCCTGTTCCGAAACTGTTGGCAACACAAACCCATACTTGCGCCGGCACCGAACGACGAGCAGCAACCCACACAGCCCAACACAACACATGCCCACGGCAGCGCCACACCACCCAACCACCATCCCCGCCGATGACCCATACCGAAAACTGTAACCGAGCAGAGCACCCCCCAACTGTCGGTGAACAGTAACGCAACCCCCATTCGCACAATTGAACACCCACGCACACCCAATGCACACAAATACACACAAAATAGACCGAACGAACCGCCACCACCCATGCCGGACTGCACCCCATCGCCAACAGACCTCTCTCTCTCTCTTCGCTTTCTCTTTTTTCCTTCTCCGGTTTGCGGTTCCTGTTTCAAGAATTGTTTCTTCGTGATCATTACATGCATAAGTCTGTATTTATATGCATGTGGCTAGTGGATTAAGCGGTAACGTCCTTCTGCCACATCACTGTTCATGCACTGCTCCGGCTGATGACTCCTGATCACTTATATATATATTTTTGTGAAATTACCCTTTTCTCCCCTTAACTTCTTAAAATCTTCATTTTAGTTTAGGTCCACTTTTAAGATTTTTTCTTAAATTGCAATTACACCCCCTAAAAGTTTTAATTTTAAGTTAAATGTCAATTTACCTTTCTAAATTGGGATTTACTGTTTCTATATTTTCAATTTGACCCCTAGACTTTTATTTGAATTTTTAATTGTCCTAGTTTCACCCCGAATTTTCACAATTATTCTAAAATACCACTGAAATGACGCACATGCTACAATTGAGGTCTTACATTAATAGTTTTTGATATTGTGTGTCACTTATGTAAAATTCGCAGGTCTCTTTTAATAGCCCTCAAACTAGACCTCCAACGGTTGATTTTCAAATGTTATATCAATAAATGACACATATGAACCTCATATATCATATAGATTTATAACAACTATATTTAACCAACAATATAACTTCTAAAGCTCTAAATTTAGTCCCCAAAATAATTTGATCTTAATTAATGAAAGTATAGAAAGAATTATATTTAAATATATGAACTAAATCGTAAGATCAAAATAAAATCCCTTAAATCTCTCCCATATTTTATGCCCAAAATATTTTTCACCAAAATAGTAATATTTAAACTCAAAATTTATAGGTTTAAATATAGGAATTTCAAAGATATCTTATAACAACTATTTTTTAAATATTATGTCATTAAATAACACCCCAAGACCCCAATGTTTGTCGTTCATTGAATTTGCTTATAATCAGAGTATTCATTCTACTACTGATTTTTCACCATTTGAGATTGTTTATGGTTTTAGTCCACTAACTCCTTTGGATTTATTGCCTTTGCCAGTTAATGAGAGTGCTAGTTTAGATGGACAAAAGAAGGCTGAGATAGTGTAAATACTCCATGAAAGTGTGCGACAACACATAGAGGAAGAAAAATGAGTAATGTGTGACTGAAGCCAACAAGGGTTTTAGATGAATCATCTTTGAACCGAGTGATTGGGTTTGGGTGCATATGAGGAAAGAACGATTTCCATCCCGTAAACGGTCCAAACAACATCTTAGAGGGGATGGCCCATTTCAAGTCCTTGAGAGGTACAATGATAATTCGTATAAGTTAGATCTTTCAGGTGAGTATAATGTTAGTTCTACATTTAATGTTTATGATCTTTCTCCGTTTGATGTTGGTAAAGATTCAAGGTCGAATCCTTTTGAAGAGATGAGGGATGATGAGAATCAACAAGTACCATCAAAGGATCATCTATATGTTTCAATAGGGTCTATTACTAGGGCAAGATCAAATAAGCACTCAATGGGCTAATTCAATAGATTTGGACTGAGTCTAAAATGGTGAAGTTCAAATTAGGCACAAATGATGATCAAGACCTAGTCTATCTCATCAAGGCAAGCGAATGAGCTTAGGCTTAAACTTGAATGGGCCTAAGCATGAGAGCCATGAAATTTTCAGCTTATTTATTTTATTTATTAGTCTTTTAATTTTAATTTTGGTTATTTATTTGATAATTTGTAAGACATGATTGTTAATTTGTCTTTTCCTTTTCAGACTAGGAGTGTAAGGTAAGATAATGAATAGTCCTTATTCTTTATTTTTGTCTTGTCGTGTGAGACACTAGTGTTTTATTGTATTTTTTTATTGTGGCCGCCACTATATATTCATGGGATACTGTTCACGACTATTGTTCATGCGTACTATTCACGGCTAGGGTTTTCTTGTATTCCTTGGCCGCATATTTAAAGAAGAGATGTAATGATGAAAATATTACTTTTAATGAATATAATTGTGAGAGTTTTCTTCTAAGTTCTTCTGAGAACTTTTCTTGAACTTATCAAGAATTTCTTGTGGCGTTCAAATTCTATTCCTTCGGTTCATGATTCGCTTATAATCATTGGGTCAAGGTTGTTACTCTATACCATTGGTTCGCATTTTATTCATAAACGTTAGGTCAAGGTAATCTAACATTCAATTTCTGTATTTTTAATTCGTTATAAATTTGAATTTAGTTCGATCCTTCGTGAAGAAACCCTAAGTTGGTTTCGGGTTTCACTTATCATTGGTGAGGTTCGCATCATCGTTTGTTTTTGTTTTTTTTTTTTTTTTTCCAAGGTGAGTGAATTTTTTGGTAGGGTGAAAGGAGTTTTAGAGAGGCTAAGGAATGGAAAATAAGGTAAATTCTAGAACAGGGGACCAAGTCTGCTAAATGGGGATGAAAGCCTGCCCTTTTATAAATAGCCATTCCTTGGCGCATCCAGGGATGCACAGGGTGCTACCAAAATGCTTAGGGCATCTTGGAAATTGCAAGGTGCCCCCTGGTACAACCTACAGAATTACAGGTCGCACCCTCTTATTTTTTCTCAATTGGATTTGATTTCTCACCTATTTTCAAACATGGATAGAAACTCTACACTGGTAATGGTAAGTTTGACTTTCCTTGAGGTGAAAATGAGTAATAAAATTGATTTGGGATGAAATGCAAGAGAAAATATTTTCAATTTAGTTCTTGAAACTTTTGAATTTACTCTTGGATAAACCCAAATTATAAAATTAAACTATCCACCATTTGATTGGTGATCAAAATTAACATTTCTAACTAAATTAGTTAATGGATTCAACCAAGATAACAATTTTTTAATTAATCCCAAAGTTTCAGGTGAAAATAAAATATTTTGAATACTTATTTCAAATAATTTTTCTTCGCAATTGAGTGTTGAATAATAAGACTAAGCTCTTATAAATCTTTGAGTTTATAAAATTTTGGACTAATTGTACCAGTTGGGGCTTCTAAATAAGTTTTTGAATTTTTCATTTTGACCCCTTAACTTTACGAAATTCAAAATTAACTTTTAGGGAGGTGTTCTTATGTCGTGCAAAGCTTCTCGCCAATGTAGGCATACTTTTCCAAGTCAAATCAAGCCCTTAGATCCTATTAATTTCAAAATTCAAAAGTTTTTAAACAATTGCACTTTTAAGCGCCAAACTTTTGAAATTTCTTCGAAATTCCGATTTTCGAACAAAACTTTTTCTTCCAAATTTTCTTGGAAAAGATTTCACAATTATGCATGAGTTCAATCCTCTTTTTCCATTTTGATTTTTTAGATTTTATGATTTTACTTTTTTTTTTTTTGAATAAGAATGCCGAAACCATATGCCAAAAATGGGACTGAGTGGCAGGACAAAATGTGGTGTCTACAAATCCAATATTGAACAAATATTGGCATAGTAACATTAACTTTGTATGAAATGGGAATTTTCAAAACTAAATGGACATTATAACAATATTAGTATGTTAGGAATATGTAATCAACAATCTAGGAGCATTATTATGGTATTTGATATATTCAGTTCGGATAGAGTATGACAATTGTAAAAATGGTCACTTCCACACAACTAAAGAAGGACCACCACATGTCATTAACTCTCCAATAGGGCCCGTCCCTACCTAAGACTAAGTGTGAAGATTGTGCCAGGATGGGGCCCGTCCCTACCTAAGACTAAGTGTGAAGATTGTGCCAGGATGGGGCACGTCTCAGCCCATGCCGGTCATCCCAAGACCTTAGTAGCGATGTCTCCCAAGAAGAGTGGGCAAGCCATCGTCGGGAAGGTGGAAACCTCTCCCCATCCCGACATAATTCCCAGGTCGATATTGCTCATCTCGAAATCAACTCCACAACTTCCTCAGCAAAACGCCCCCTCCCCGTCTCTGGCTATCCGGGAAGGGCAGGGGATAAAACTTCTTACACTAGGGGATGTAGGAAGAATCCTTCTCGGATCATGGGCCAAGCCACTTCTCCACTTGCTGATAATCTCCGCTATGGGTCTCAACAAAAGGGCCAAAAAGCCCAGGCCCACAAAATTAAGCTCTCCACTCGCTCTCTCATTGTCCACGCATCGAGATGGGACGCTAATCCCTACTTAAGCCTCTAAACTAATCAATCAATTGCTTATATAAAGGATGGCATACCAATACCCAAAGGTACACCAAATTTGCTTAGCTTTCTCATTGTAGCACATTTAAATCTTTTCCCTGAGCACTGATTCTCACGCTGGAGGGGACACGCCAATTCCATCCCGGCAAGTCCTTTATGCAGGTGATAGGTTGAAGCTCATCCCAACTCGGACTCATTCCTTCTCGAACCAAAACTTTCCACGGATCGAAAGACTCCCAAGTTACTTCACCACTCGGAATCCATCCTGGATCATTTTACCTCTGCCCATCTAGGGCTGGACGGGCTGATCTCGAACCTCACTATCCCCATCCCACTAAGGAAAAAGATCTCCACCAGCAGTAACCAAACTATATCGTTGGGGTCATCCAAGATTCGACATCAATAGTTTGGCTCCGTCTGTGGGAAGCGCTACTAAAAGCCTTGTTCTAGTCATCAGCTCCTATCTCGGCTAGAGGCTTGATGATCCCAAGGTCTAGTTATTTTACACGACTGAGAGACCCAAATAGTGCGGTGAACAACAACTCGGTCAGAGATATGTCAAGAGTCCCCAGATTGGATGTGAGGACTTTAGTTCCCATTCTGGAAGATGAAGAAAACATACCCCAAGCTGACCAGGCGAGTCCGTCAACTCCACCCTTGGGGACTTTCATCGGACCATTCTCTAAAGCTGTGGATGCGGGGCGAATTGATAATTTAGAGCATCAGCTAGGGCAATTCCAATCTTATCCTGATGTTATCCTCTCTTGCTTGACACTGGCTCTGGCTTAGGGGGGACCAATTCTCCAAAATACAGGAGGAGATGAACGCCACCAGGAATCGGATAGTGTGATTCACTCTGAAGGGCATATCTCGAGAGATCTGCCTCGTTATCGTGACCATCCAGCCCGGGAATAAGATTTTTCCCTACCGGCTGCTTTGAACTCCTCATCTCTACCCTTCTAGGGTCGCCAAATAAAGGACCGCCATGAGTCCCGACCAAGAAGAACCTATAACAGCGTCACCCGTACAGAGCAGAGGATTCACCGTGTTTGGGACGAAGACTCTCACTTTCCTCCTGCCGGGTGGTAGGGATCTAGAGTAGCCGCGAGCCAAGCTACAGTGCTACCCAGGGGAGAGGCTGTCTTAGAGAGGCATATCGTCGAGATGGAAGCAACATTCGTGTAGACACAGGGCCCTAGAGGGTCCACTATACTCCTTTTAGGGGTAAGGTCTCCCTTTGTTGATGAGAACATATGTGAAGTGATTTCGTACAGGTTTTCTAGTCTGTAGATAGTTCCCTATGATGGGACTACCGACCTCGTCGATCACCTCTCGATTTTTTTGTCGACTTCATGGATATGCATACGGCCTCTGTGGCGGTTAGGTGTAAGTCGTTCTCTCTTGCCCTTTTCAGGATGGCCAACAGTTGGTTTTGAGACTTGGTTCCCACCTCAATCTCAATCTTTGCCCAGCTCAAATAGTTTTTCTTAACCTGATTCATCTACTCCCAACGATGGCCTAAAACTGTAACCTATATTCTCGCCCTCCAGTAGGAGATGAGAGGGAATTCAGGTAATTTTGTAAACAGGTTCCACATGGAAAGTTTGTGTTGTGAAGGCCTTCTGGATGCCATAACCTTAAATACTTTCATTGACGGATTGAGGCATCGGAGGTTATCTTATGACATATGCTCCCAATCTGCGCCCATCCTGACTATCGCTCTGGCCAAGGGTATGAGCTTCTAAGAGGCAGACCTCTGGGACACCGGGAAGCGAGATCGAAAAGGGACTTGGAAAAAGAAAGACCGAGTAGAGGAGATGTCGGGCAGGGCTCAAGGTTCTCGGAGGCTGCAGGCTAAGAGATATTTGGGACCCTTTCCCGGGGATCGGAGGCTTCTTATACCTCTAGGGACTCATCGGGGGGATGACCCCACCAGTAACGTCCATTGTAATAATCTTCACCAAAAATTTGAGAATAGGATTCTTCCCACTTACTCCTCTCCCCAGAGAAAAACCCGTGGGGAAATCCGTCAGCAAATATTGTGAGTTCTACCGTGACCAGGGTCACACGATAGACGAATGCTTTCATCTCCAAGAAGAAATTGAGGCCCTCATAAAAAAAAAGGTAACTCGGCAATTACGTTCGCAGGGAAAACGCAGGCTCGGGGGGGAGCAGTCGCCGAGATAAGTATAGGGGGAAATCGAGATGAGAAAATCGTGGTCGACCTTCGTTGAGAAGAGAAGTCAAAGAGTACAATGATGATCTACGGGTAGATGGAGAGATAAGTGTGATCCATAGTGACCTCGGTGGGGAGACGACCTTCTCCCGGAAGAAGTACGAGTGTAAAGCGAAAAGGAAAGCCAACGACGATATGTATGATGTTAGCACAATTAATGCTACCACGCACAACATCATCTCCTTCAGTGAAGCCGACCTCAGAGGGGTGCACGCCCCTCACGATGATGCCCTAGTAATTTCAGCCTTGGTAAACCATTGTAAGGTGGGAAAGATTCTGGTCGACGGAGAAAGCTCTGCGGATATCACCTTCAAATGGGCGTTCGACAGGATGAATGTGAATTCAGGCTCTGTGCAACCTATTGCCTCCCCTCTTGTCGATTTCGATGGGAACATGGTGAGCTCCATTGGCTAGATCTCCATACCCATCACAGTTGATGCTATGCCCGCCGCGGCCACGTTCTAGGCCCAATTCCTCATCGTGGACCAACTTTATCTGTATAATGCAATCATTGGGCAGCCAACTTCAGCTACCTTAAAGGCTGTGTCTTTCCCCTATTACCAATCGATGAAGTTTCCCACGAAAGAAGGGGTGGGAGAAGTGAGAGGGGACCAAGAGATAGCCAGATCTTGCGCCAGAAAGGTGCTCAGGAAGAGGAAATAGCAATCAAGGCCAGGATTGGGAACGGTGAGGGAGAGCTCATGATCCTATCTAATCCCGGAACCGTCCCGATTGACGACCCTCGAGATGAGAAACCCTGTCCATGGCCCCATAAAGATCTATTGGAGGTATTCATCCATCCTACCATCGAGGGAAGGATTATCCAGATAGGCACCAAGTTTAGCGTGGCGCAACAAAAAGAGCTCACCGATCTCCTTAGAAAAAACTATGACGTGTTCATCTGGTCTTACAACGAACTTCCTGGGATTGATCCAGCTGTAGCCATGTACCGTCTCTAGGCTAACCCTTATCCTCCCTCAGTGAGGTAGAAAATGAGAAAATTTCACCCGTAATGCTAGAAACTCGTCGAGCAAGAAATGGATAAATTGGTGAAATCAGCCATAGTGGAAGAAGTTGAGTTCCCGGATTAGCTCTCCAATGTCTTCCTCGCACCCAAGGTTGGTAACAAGTGGCGTCTCTACATAGACTTCAAGGATCTCAATAAGGCGTGCCCCAAGGATTTCTTTCTTTTAACGAGAATAGACTTGGTCACAAACACCACGACGAGGTATGAGCTCTTGAGTTTCCTGGATACCTACATCGGATATAATTAAATCTCTATGTTTCCTCCTAACAAGAGCAAGACCTCATTCATCATGGACAGAGGCACTTACTGCTACAAAGTCATGCCCTTCGACTTTCGTAATGTCGAGGCAACCTACCAAAGGCTCGTAAATAAGATGTTCAAAGAAGATATCGGCTCAACAATGGAGGTTCACATAGATGATATGCTCATAAAAAGTATCTAGGTATCCGACCACATCATCCGTCTCCAGAGCTGCTTTGACACATTCTGAGCCTATCATATGAAGCTAAACCCTACTAAGTGCATTTTTGGGATTTCAAAAGGGAATTTCCTCAGCTATATGGTCTCCCAGCATGACATTGATGCCCATCCCAGGCAGATTAGCGTTATTCTCAGAATGGTCTCTCCACAGACGAAGAAGAAAGTCCAAATGCTCACCTGGAGGTTTGCCACCTTGAATTGCTTTATTTCGTGTTCCTCGGAGAAATACCTTATTCTCTTTAAGATTTTGCGGGGCAAAAAAACCTTTGAATGGATAGATGAGTGTGAAGTCGCCTTCCAAGAGCTCAAAACTTACCTCTCCTTGGCGCCACTGCTCAGTACCTTCAAGGATGGGAAGGAATTGTTCTTGTACATCGCTGCTTCGGACACCGCAGTTAACGCGACTCCTATTCGAGAAAAGGATGGGATTCAGAGGCTCGTGTATTATTCGAGCCAAGTGCTAACTGACGCTGAGACGAGATACCAATGGTTCGAGAAGTTGGCCTATGCCCTTCTCATCGCGTCAAGGAAGCCGAGGCAATACTTTCAAGAGCACCTGATCATCGTCCTTACTAATCAACCTTTGAGGCAAGTTCTTCACTCACCAAATATTTCTGGTCGACTTATGAAATACAGCCTCGAGCTCGGCTAATTCCATATTGACTACCAGCCTAGGACGGCTATCAAGGGGCAATTACTGGCCGACTTTATTGCTAAGATGACCTTCCTAAAAGAGCCCATCCAGGATGACTATGACCCTGCTAGGTATGAGACCCATCTAGGCCCAGTAGGGGCGCTGGTCGCAGAAGAAACCTCGTCCCATCCTGGATCAAGCGATAGTCTCAGCCTAGATAAATGACAACTTATTATGGATGGCTCCTAAAACATAGGAGGTTGTGGGGCCAGGATGGTTCTAGTAGTGCCGAATCAGAAAGAGATAGAATATTCCTTTTGATTGAGGTTCCGGGCCACCAATAATAAAATTGAATATGAAGCCCTTCTCGCCGGACTCAGGTTGGCAAGAGTTTACTGCGACTCACAACTTCTGGTAAACCAAGTTATGGTGAGTATGTGGCTAAAGACCCAAACATGACGGTTTACCTCGAGAGGGTGAAGGCGCTAATGGAAAATTTTGAAATTATCCAAGTGAACCAAATCCCCTGAGAAGAAAACAGGCACGCCGACGCTCTAGCCAATCTGGTCTTCACAGTAGAATTTACCCTAAAGAGAAGTTTTCCCGTCGAATACTTGGAGGGGACAAGCACAATAGTTTCCGATTAGGTGACCGCTATATGCACCTTCTCCGATAGTCTGACCCGGATGGACCCGATAAGGGATTATCTACAGTACAAAATGCTCATTTCTGACCGAGCAGAGGCCTAGGAGGATGCGCTATAGGGAAGCAAGGTATACCCTTATCAATAAAGTACTATACCGACGATCCTTCTTGGGTCTGTACTCTCAATGCCTGTAACCGGAAGAGGTCGATTATGTGATAAGAGAAATTCACGAAGGGGTATGTGGCAACCACTCAGGAGGGAGGTCCATGGTCCACAAGCTCATTTGATATGGATACTTCCGGTTGGATATGAACAAAGATTCCATGGAATTTGCGAAGAAATGCGATAAATGTCAGAGGTTCGACTTCCATCCCCTGCTGCTCCCAACCATTCTCGTCCCCATGACGAGTCCTTGGCCCTTTGCCCAATGGGGCATTGACCTTTTGGGCCTGTTCCCTCAAGGGACCGGGCAGAAGAAGTTTCTTATTGTTGTAATCGACTATTTCACAAAATGGGTAGATGCTTAGCCCCTTGCACGGATCTTGAAGGAAAGGATCAGAGAATTTGTTTGGGAGAGAATAGTTTACTATTTTGGGATACCCAGGGCCATCGTCTCCAACAACGAAAAGCAATTCGACAATGATTTCTTCCCAAAGTTCTGTGCCGAGCTGGGGATTCAGACCCACTTAGCCTCTCCAGGCCATCCGCAAGCTAATGAACAAGTGGAAGTAACCAATCTCACTATCCTCCATGGGCTCAAGACTAGGCTAAATAAATCAAAGGGGAGGTGGGTCGAAGATATATATCCTATTTTTTAAGAATATCACACTATAACGAGAACCCCCACGAGGAAAACCCCTTTTGCAATAACCTTTGGATCAGAGGCCGTAATCCCTACCGATATCGGCTTGGCCTCTCCCCAGACAGTAGTAATATTTGGCCTGGATGAGAATGATGCCTCCTTGGCTCTTAACCTGGACCTTCTCGAAGAAAAGAGAGAGTGTGCCCGTGTTCGACAAGCAACTTATCAATAAACGGCAGCCAGATACTACGACAGAAGGGTCTTCCCTAGGGAAAGTAACCTTGGCCACCGAGGATCAAACCGTAGGAAAATTAGCTCCAAACTAGGGAGGTCCATACCTCATCACTCATATTTCCCATCCCAGTACCTATGAGTTGGAAACAGAAAATGGTGTCCCCCGTAAAACATCCCCGAAATGTAGAGTATCTAAAGCGCTACTACCTCAGAGAGGAAGATCTGATGAACTTGTAAAAATTTCACTTTTGAAGCTTGTAATGAAACTACTTATCAATGGAAGGAATCTTTGGTTCAACCTATTCTCCATTCTCCAAATTTTGCAAACAACAGGAGAGAGTAACCCCACGCCCCATCATGGATGAGGACTAGCGACCCTTTTTTTAATCTCTAAACGGAATGCATGTAGGGATGAGTAGCCCTCCATCTCATCTTGGCCGAGGATGTGCCACCCGTAGCCTTCTACTAAGAAGAAACGACATCCCGGCGTATCATGCCGAGGGTGATCTCCAAAAACGAGCCCATCTTGGCACATTGTGTCGAGGGTGTAACCGAACCCATTTCACAGGTTGATAATTTATGCCCAGAGACTGACTACGATTGTCTTTTAATGACGGAACATCAATCGGGTCTAAGGACCTATAGTTAAGCATCCCACCCCTAATAGCCGAGCCTTGCTCAGGCGATAAAAAAGGATGATGCTCCTGTAAGGATAATTTGGGATAACTCAAAAAGGCACAGGAATGAGCCTCACTAAGGAGAACCCACCTATGACTGGCCACAGGGGGCCAACCAAGGGTTACTCCCCTGGGGACTATGAGGGCCAAAAACCATACGAGTACCACCCCTAGGCTAAACCCTACCACTTGAGCTCTACTCGTATGCTAGGCTGGGGGGCAGAGAAGATATGGACATTGTAAAACAAAACAGAACGATGGCTTATCCGAGAAGAAAAAATCGTGATTTCTTCTCGGAGGCATGGCTGGGAAGGTGCGTGAACCCGACAGGAAAAAAACTTGAATTTTTTAAGTGAAAATTGCAAACACTAGCTTAATAGCTAACCCAAGGTAATGCTGGTCCTTGGCTCTATGATCGAGAATGGTGCGTCCTAAGCAACTCCCCCTCTAAAACTCATGCCGAGATGAGGTAAGATGATATAATCATATCTCGTGTTGGTCTCAGGATGTCCAAACTTTGAACGATGTTTCCACAAACAAATACCCCTAACGAAATGTCCAGCATGGGGCTTGGAGGAAAAAAAGGGAAAATTAATTAAAATAGCTAAGTGACAAGGAGTGTCCATCTAGAGTAGAGTACCGTCGAGATCAAGAAGAGGTGGGAAGTTAAATCTTTGGCACACACGCCCTCAACTTAGGCAATGTACGAAAGACGGATGCAAAGGAAAAAAATGTCAAAGTCTCCAAGAATGACTGAGCAGAAGCTAGGCTCCATGCTTAAGTACCTTACTGAGCTCAGATTCCTTACCCACTTCAGCCATTGTTGAGATTAGGCTAGGAGCAAAGCCCCATCGATGGGCAGAGGGATCATTGTTGCCCCAAAGGGGACAACTCCCCACGAACAGACAAAAATTTAAAGAAATGGAAAATATGTCGAGCAGAGATAAAAAAAAAAAAAAAGTCTTCATTCATTTAACCATCATTACAATTGATAGCTCACGAGACGATTACAAAACAACCTTACAAGGCAAAAGGGTAAGGAAAAAAAAAAGAAGTACAAGTGCTAGAAATTTTTTGGGATTGAATTTTTTGGGTTGGAGTGAAGCAACCTACTGGGCGACAGTAAGGGGCCAGTTTCATTTTCTTCAGCTTCGGGCTTACCTTGCCTAGCCTCAGCTTCGCCCTGCCCGGTCTTGGCATTCCCTTGCTCGGGTGCTGCTTCTCCTTTGGAGTCGGAGAAATCCATGTCGATCTCGTCAGCTGGGAAATTCAAATATTGGCAACGCAGGTTACGGATAATATACCTGTGGCCATCCTCTACCATCTCCATGGCTAGCCCTATTCTTATTTCCTCATAGGCTAGGGTGAGCTTCCAGTCCTCTATGGCCTCTTCCTTTGCCATGGCGAATGCTACATTTTTCTCTTTCTCTATCTTCTACATCCTCTCTCATATAGTAGTGAGGTCATTCTCAAGCCTTCCGACCTGGGATTTGAGCCCCTCCTTCTCGCTAGAAAACTTGGTCACCTAGCCTTGAAGCCACTTTCACTTCTCATTAGCTTCTTGGATTGATCGTGGAATCTTTTCAACTGAGCCATGTGCTGTGGACGCACATTCTTATGATCTTTCTCCATCTTCAAGGCAGAGTGGAAGCGCGTGGACATGGAGGCAGCCCTGAAAAGTGCCTACACGGCAAATGTAAAGGACTTAGCCAAAACTAAAATGCAAGGAAGAGTCGAGAAGAGTTTTAGGGTTGCGAGGAGTCTTACTTACACAATCTCCCTCTGCAGCTCAGTGGTCATCTTCACGTCCGGCTTAGAGTCCATTCGCTCGTGATTGTGGGTCGGAGTAATAAGGTGGACGTAGTCGGGCAGCAACTCAGGATGGTTCAGGATTCTCTGGTCAAGAAGGAGGCTTGTGTCCAGAACCAAAATGGTTGCGAAAGCAGGGACGTTGTTTGGTTGGGGAGCATCTGGGTCAGCTCCTCCTCCAATAGGGACCTCTGAAATGATATTTTCTACCCTGGCTCTCTTTTGTCCCTCAACCTTCCACCGCTTTCCTCTTCCTTTTGTCCTAGCCCTCTCCCACAGCTCTTCGGGGAGGCTGGCTCTAACTCTGGTGGTGTCCCTTTTCTAGCCGTAGCCCTCACTGCCACCGACACCTCTCTTATTGGTTGTTCTCTCATCTGTGTTGTCTTTCTCGAGATTATCTCTACCCATCCAGGGGTATCATATGAGGAACTCTATTCCGTAATTGGCTCTTCTCCCTCAGGGACTCTCTCTGGTAGAGTCCCCTCTTGGGGCTGAGAAGCCTGCCACTTCTCGGAGGCTTCTTTCGCGGTTTTCTCCTTTGACATCCTTCTCAACGCAACTTTTTCCATCTCGGCAAAGAGATCACTAAGACAGTTAAACAAACAAATAAGGAAAAAGCGCCAAAAAATTCTAAGTATTCAAAAAGTTCCGAGAAGGGGAGAGATTTTACTATTCTTGGTATCTGGGTCAATGTCCAGTACCGACAAGCCTGGGGCACGATGGCAAAACTAGTATTTATTCAATAGCACGACACGAGACTGACACAAAATTATTGGGTATGAGTTTAGCTTATTGGGTAACAGATTGTTATCGGGTTTGACCCGATAAGCATGATAAGAAACAAATCAGGTTATCAGATTTACCTGATAACCCAATAGGCGACACGAGTCATACGATAATAATTATCAGGTGTCCAGGTTACACGATAACCTGAGATCTAATAGGTCACACGATAATTTAATAAATTATTATAAAATAAAATAAAAATATACTAAAAAATATTTACACATATTACCGAATATTGGATAATTTGGGGGTATAAAAATTGTGGTAATATGTGTAAATATTTTTTAGTATATTTTTATTTTATTTTATAATAATTTATTAAATTATCGTGTGACCTATTAGATATATATTCACATTTTATTTTTTAGTATATATATATATATATTTATATTTCCCTAACCCTAGCTTAATTGATATTCATTCTCTCTTGTCTCGGCCGCTTATTTCACTCTCTCCTTTCTTTGTTGAGTGTCCGCTGCTTTACGAGGACCACGACGACCGCTGCTGCTCCACGATGACCGTCGCTGCTCCTGTCCACGCTCCAACACGAGTGCACGACCAACACCTTCGATTGAACTATTTGTCAATTGTTCTCACTTCTCAGTCTCTTCCTTTTGCATCCATTCCAATCTTGTCGATTTCACTCAAACGTCGGTCCGCTGCTGCATGAAGACGTTCGATCCACTACTCCAGCCACTGTCACCACTCACCGTTCGTCCAATCATTCGAATCTCAGCCATTCGTTCGAATCTAGGTAACACCGCCATTCGAATCTCAGTGAAATCAGGGTCATCGTTCAAATCTCAACTATTATAACTGTTATCATTGCAATTCAATTTTTTTTTTTCATTTTGGGTAGATCTGATTAGCTCAATTACTATGTACTCATTTGGGTTTTGGATCTTATTTATGTTTGTTCTTGATATTTTGTTCACAGATTCATTATAATTTCTGATTGTTTTTAATTTCTTAGTTCCATCATTCATCATTAGAATCTCAGCCGTTGTTCGTCAAATCTTCTATTAATTGGTGAGTGAAATCAGGGTTTTTATTTTGAAAGTACATTATTAAATATTACTTGTGCTTATTCTTGATAGATCTCATTCTTTTATTCATTTATTTGTTTTTTAAATTTTTGCAAAAATTCTTCTCAAATTCAACACAAAACACAAAACAGGTATTGATCTTTGATTTTATTTACTAACTTAATATCAAATGTGTAATTTTTGTTATTTTTCCATCTATTTCTATTGAGTTTATATCTTAGTATCTGCTTGATGTGTATATTTTTTTTGCTGAAATTATCCTCAAATAAGCTGATATTTGAGGTATGTTCTTAATCTTGTTTAGGCTTTATTTTCGTTAATCACTATATTCATTTTTTATGAGTTTTGCTTTTATCATGTTTTTGCAGTTCTATAATTGCATACAACTGCAGAGATAACCTTCCAAGCACTTCTCTAATTCTCCAGAGATGACCTTCCAAGCACTTCATTTATGATCTTCATGTCTTTTTTGTTTTGTTCCATTGTATATTTGTATTGGTAGATTTTATTTTATTTTTGGTTGTTTGGTTTGTTTTTATTTAACTTGTATATATATATATATATATATATATTTTAATGTGTTAATAGGTTTTTAATTTGTAATGGGTAGAACAGGTGTTTATTGTGACATGTTATCGTGTCATGTTTACCTGATAGGTTTCGTGTTATCATGTGACACGAAAAATTATCGTGTCGTGTCATGTCGACACGATAATTTTCATGTCGTGCTCGTGTTTAGGTAATCTGACACGATACCTTATCGTGTCATGCTCGTGTTTCGTGTTATCGTGTCATAACACAAAACATGACTTGTTGACACGAATTGCTAACCCTAACAAATAGCGATCGTACAAGGTTGACTCCAACAGGTGCTCGACGTTCTTAAACTCCGTGTTGAGGATCACTTTCCTTTATTGCTGAATCAGTGGGCTCAGTGTTATTCTCTTATCGCTTACTTTCTCGGGAACTGCACACTAAAAGACACAAAAGTGCAATCAAGCTACCAAAAGATTACAGAACCAAAAAATTGTTCACGAACAAATTTGCTCTCACCTACAGTACCCTACTTCCTTGGAATGGGGTTGACCTTCTCATCTGTTGGGATAAATTCCTAACAGGTGCCTCCCAAAAAAAAGAATTGGGGCTTCCAGTTCTTGACAGAGGCCTCTAGACCCAAGAGGAACTGCTTCCTAGCTACCATATAACACCAACCCTTCTCGGATGGCATATACATTGGAACAAAAAGGGGACTTAAAGATTCCGATGGATGGCTCAATCCCCTCTACCTTGCAAATGATGTACGTGGCCACGATGGCCCTCATACAATTTGAAGCAAGCTGTGAGGGAATAGTTGGTACTCCGTGTAGAGGGATCATATCAATAGGTGGATTGGGAATCTCATGTAGTCACGCAGGTGATCCATGTATATGGTAATGAAGCCCTGAGGGAGAGCACAAGCCCTATCCCCAGGAAGGGGAAGACGGATCTCCACCCCCTCCAGGAAGGTAAAATTGGTTCGGGCTGAGCTAAGCTCCTCCATTGTCATCTTTGACCTAACCTTCCAAATGAGGCTTTCCGAGGGAACAACAACGTAACGGGTTACCTGAGGCTATGAGGTCTCCGTCATATCTCGTTCGAACCCAAACTCACTTTCCTGGCCCAAGCTAACCTCAATGGTGCGGCCACCAGAAAGCACAACACCAATACCCTTATCACGACGACCAGCGGGCCCAGTATCGCTGGAAGAGCCTATTCGTTTTTTCGGGCAGGGGGTAATGTCAGTACGGGATCAACCTACTAAAGTGGGGAAGCTGACAGTGCCCGTTCAGGGGTAACACACCCTGAACCCATGCCAGACCTTGAGGGTGACCCTGAAGAAGACCCTGACGAAGACCGAGAAGAGGAAGATGATGAAGTAGAAAACCTGGGGAGAAGAGAAGGTGTACCTGTCGGGAAGGGGAGGGTCTCCCTAAAATTGCTCAAAGTGTAAAAATGAGCTTGGGATGCCCCCTTTATATAGAGGGCCCTGTTCATCCGAACCGTCATGAAGGCGGACGGTTTAAATCATCTGGAGCGATGCACTGTTCAGAACCATACGGACACATGTCCTCCATCCGTCGGCTACGCAGACCTGATGGGACGTGTAAGTGATATTCGTGAGCCATTCACGGGCCTTTGATGGCCCACCGTTACCGTTCTTGGGCCGACTGTTCCTATCTTAGGATTGCTAATTTTTCTTCTTGGAAAAAGGTTTGTTCCATGTGCCACATGCCTTTAAAGTCCAGAAAATAAGGAACATCTCGGAATACTCCATAGAAGCGCCATGATATCAAAAAAGCTAAGAACAGAGTCCGCAGTGCCTCAAAGTTCCTTCTCAACGCTAGGTCCTGGGGGGCAAATGTGAGTGTAAAAATAGTCACTCCCACGTAATCAATGAAGGACCGCCACGTGTCATTAACTCTTCAATAGGGCCCGTCCCTACCAAAGACTAAGTATGAAGATTGTGCCAGGATGAGGTACGTCTCAGCCCATGTCGGCCATCCCAAGACCTCACCAGCAACGTTTCATGGGAAGAGAAGGCAAGCTGCCATCGGGATGGGGGAAACCTCTCCCCATCCCGACATAATTCCCAGGCCAGCACTGCTCATCTTGGAAATCAACTCCATAAGTTCCTCAGCAAAACACCTCATCCCCGTCTTTGGCTATCTGAGAAGGGAAGGGGATGAAACTCTTCACATTGGGGGCTGCAAGAAGAATCCTTCTCAGATCATGGGCCAGGCCACTTTTCCACTTGTTGATAATATCTGCCATAGGCCCTAGCAAAAGGGCCAAAAAGCCCAAGCCCACAAAATTAAGCTCTCCACTTGCCCTCTCATTGGCCACGCGCTGAGATGGGATGCTAATCCCTGTTTAAGCCCCTAAACTAATCAATCCATTGCTCATATAAAGGAGGGCATACCAATGCCCAAAGGTATACTAAATTTGCTCAGCTTTCTCACTATAGCACAATTAAATCTTCCCCATGAGTGCTGATTTTCACGCTAGAGGGGACACGCCAAGTCCATCCCGGCAAGTCCTTTGTACAGGTGACAGGTTGAAGCTCATCCCAACTTGGACCTATTCCTTCTTGGACCAAGACTCTCCACAAATCAGAAGACTCCCAGGTTACTTCACCGCTCGGAATCCATCCCAGATCATTCTACCTCCACGTATCCTGGGCCGAACGGATTGATCCCGGACCTCACCATCCCCATCCCAGTAAAGAAGAAGATCTCCACCAACAGTGATAAGACCATACCGTTTGGGTCGTCTAAGATTCAACTTCAACAGAGTATAATTAGGAGATTGATTGAATTTCCATTTTTCACCTTCCATGCTTATGGCATACTCTTGGATATGTTTGCTTGATTAGGAATAATAAAATCATCAATTTTTCCAAATATCACATGGTACCGGAACTTCAATTTTCTAGATGTTAAATTTTTTAAAATGTAGTTGATCTCACCAAAGTTGCCGCCAACGAAGTCCTGCATCTCACCGGTGCTGACTTTTTGCTTAGGCTTGTAGACATAGTCTCTCTGTCCCATCAACTCGTAAGTTTTTCCTGGTCTGCCTATTTCTTCTTCTCATCCGACATTGCCGAGAACGTTACACTGTTGGATTATGATTTACAACTTTAATTGGACTTACAGTAAGAGGGTGTTCATTGCATAAATTATAGAATTTAAGAGCATTTATTATTTTACCCGTGTATCTTCGATCTCAGTATGTTTTTTTATTTTTTATTTATTTATTTATTTTGTATAAACCATCTAGTATCTAATAATCACACTAGGCTTCGACTATTCCGAATTGATATGAGTTGGACCACAAAAGCGTCAAAACTCTCCCTACTGAGTTTTAACGCAACTGTATTCTCAAATCTTAAATCGAGGACCTTAGTTAAGGTAGAACAGGCAATATGTCTTCTAGCATAACTTATCAAGGCTGCTTAATATTGAGTTTTAAGAGACTAATTATATCTTGGAATACTTGAAGCTAATTCCACTTTTAAGAGGGAAATTAGAATGAACCCCAACCACTATTAATAAAATACTATTTACCAAAAAAAAAAAAAAAAACCATAATTTTAAACTTCTAATTCCTAAATTACCCTTCCAAAACAATACAAGAAATTAGGCAAGGACAATCTCTCTCTCTCTCTCTCTCTCTCTCTCTCTCATCGTATCATCAAGAAAATTCTACCTCCTCCATCACCGTTACTACCGGTTGCAAGGTCATCGCCGACTCGTCCCTTCCTCCGCCAGTGATATCGAGTCTCCTTCTTACTCCTTTGGTACTGGAGAAGACTTCTTTTTCCTATCACTGTACGGACTCGATGATATGGGACGATGATGAGACGTGGCCCAGATCTGGCTGTTCATAGGCCGGATCGTCGGTCGTCTTTCTCTCTAAACAAATCGCGGCCACCACCATATATATGTGGTGGTTGTCGGCGATTTGGTCGTGAACAACTAGATTTGGGCCCCCATCATCAGATCTGGCGGTGGCGTCCCCGATCTGGTTGTCCACGACCCGATTGCCATTTCTCTCTCTAAACAAATCATAGCTACCACCACGCTGATCGCTTCTTCCTCTCTCTTTCTATCTAAACAAATCATGGACCACCACCACTGGAGTGTGGTAGCCATCAAAGATTTGGCCGTCAACTGCTAGATTTCTGCCTTTTCTACACTCTACAGCTATCGCTATCATCGTTTTTTACCTTTTCGTCTACTGTGTCACAGCTAGTCATCCCTCCTTCTCATTTCTAGAAAATTGCAATTTTTTCTTCAAAATTCACTTGAAAATTATAGATTTTATTTTATTTGATGGTAGTAAATTTGTTGAATTTGATTTTTGTTTGGACTATTGGAATAATTACAACAAATTTATTGTGGTTAATTTTTTTTATTGTTAATATTTTGTGTAATGTTAATAAATTTATTAAACAATTAAGATTTAAAAGATATGAAATTCACTGTAAATGTTAATTTTGATTTTGAAATTTGCTGTAATTTTTTATTGTGATTTGTTAAAATTTGTTGTTGCGTTACATGTTTGCTGTGGCGATATTAGCCGTTGTTGCTCCATGGCTGCCATCTCTTCTTCGATTTGTCGTCATCGCCACTCTAATTTTTCATTACCGCTTCGATTTGGCAGCTCCACCGCTACCTGAACGATTTTTAGGTATTTTTTTTTTCTTTTTTTTCTTTGGTTTCGATTTTTGACAAATTTGACTCAGATATTTGTTAAGTATTGAAATAAAACCTACTTTGTTTACTGATTTGCTCGAGATTGTTGCCATGCCCTGATTTTAGTTTGTTTTTTTTTTGGTTTTTTGTTTGGTTGTTGTTGCTGTTGCATTTTAATTGAATTAGCGGATATCCAACTTGAAATTCAAGTCACTGATTATATGGCCTGTGATTATACTATTTGTGTTTTGATTCAACTAATAGGGGTAAGTAGATATCCACTGATTGATTCTTGTGGATATCTACTTACTGATTTTTGAGTGGATATCCATTGGCAAATTTGAAATGTGTTATTGTTTATCAAACCTAACTAATAAACTTAGTGGATATCCACTGATTGTTTTTTAATGGAAATTTAGTTTTTTAGTGGATGTTCATTGCTTTGTATAAATTTTTAAAGTGAAATTTAGATCTACTCAGATTTAGCCAGATCTGAGTAGATCTAAGCAACGAAATGACGAACGGCATAGCGGTGATGAACGACGACGGCGACCACGATGTAGCAGTGACGAACAATTACAGGTATTTTTTTGTTCTTTTTTTTTCTTTTTGCTTTGAATTTTGAGAGATGATTATGCATTGAAGAATGTTGGGTTGGGGAGGATATCTCATTCTTTTGAAAATTCATGATTTTTTGGTTTCATTTAAAGAATGTTGTGGGGGGTTATAACTCAGTTTAGTAGATATGTTTTTCATTATAAATTTTCTGAATTTATTGTCCTTATTGTTTGATGAGGATTCATTTTCTGAATGTTTTCGGTTCATGTGGATATCTACTTGATTTTTTTAGTAGATATCCACTTTGATTTTTTTACCGCACCTTCCTGTTCTCTGAGTTGCTGTGTTCCACCGTCGGTCAAGTAGATATCTAATTGCTGGAATAATTATGCGTTTCAACTGTTTTGATTGCTTGATACATGAAGGAAGAGAAATGAAATTAAATTAGAATTTTGATATTATTTAGGATAGTCCAATTAGATTCAAATAAGTTCTAACCATTTATTGATTTATTTATCATTTTTATCCTATGTGTGCAATTTTTTTGTGTTATTTTTTAGTTCAGTGTATATCCACAGATTGTTTAAATTGATTGTTTAAATATTTTTGTTTATTTTTTAGTTCAGTGGATATCTACTGATTGTTTTTAGTGGATATCTACTTATTGATTTTTAGTAGATATTCATAATTTTAAGTGGAATTTAAAAAAAAAAAAAATTGTACGTCTAGAATATTTTCTTGTCGCCGTCAACTTGAATTTTATACTTTAATTATATTATTTATATGTTTTCTTAATTAGCTTTGGAGATTGAAACTGAGAAAAAGATCTTGATGTGGTTGAAAAATTGATGCGTGAAGACCAATGAAGATGGAGGGAGCGCGACGATGTGACGATTGACGAAGACGACGGACGTCAATTGTCTTAATGTTTAGCAGATGTCAATCGTCTTAATTTTCAGCGGATGTCCACTTATTTATTTTTATTTTTTTGTGGATTTCCACTTAGGAGTTATAAGTGGATTTGTGTAATTTTCTAGTGGAATGTAACATAAGATTAATATTCAGTAGAATTGAAATTAAATTAAGTGAAAAATAATGTGAGTGAATATTTACTAAATATAATTAAATGGATATCTAAGAATATATTCACTTAATTGATTTTTAGAAAATGAATCTAAAGGAATTTTTAATTTAAATAGAATTTAATATTTAATTTTTTATATTTTAAAATGTTCATAGAATATTTTAAAAAATAAACTAAATTTGAAATAAAATTAAGTGAAATATAATTAGGGTGTTTATGATATTTTACAAAAAAAAAAAAAAAAAATTTTAAGAAAAATAAAATTAATTGAAATTTTTTATTAAAAAATAAAAATTGAGAAAATTTTGAAAAGAAGTGAAATTCTAAATATATATATTAGAAATTTTGAAAAAAAATAGTTAAAATGACCTTCTTGTAAATTTTGTAACTATTGAGAGTAATTTAGGAAGACTAAATATGATGGTAATTTTGGAATAAGCTCAAAAAACATGAGACCTAGAAAATTATTTTTTGAACAATGGGGACCGCTCAAAATTTTTACCAAAAAAAATAGTGGACTTTTGGGGGTCAATTAAAACTGCCCTTACATTGGGGTTAATGACTTTTTTGTCCCTAACAATTGTAGTCAGTGTTTGATTGGCACCTGATATTTAAAAATAGACAATTTGACCCTTCACATTTCATTCGATGTCCGAATGACGAATTTGTTAGGTCCATTTAACGGTCAACTTTAAATTAAGGCTATTTTGGTCATTTTCCGTAAATGAGATTAATTTGAAAAGTCATCTAAAATTTTAGGGGTCAAATTATTTTTTCCTTTTCTTCCCAAATCCTAATCCACCATGAAGTTTCTCTCTCAATCGTCTTCTGTGGGTGGCGGAGGCCGTGGAAGGGGGGGGTAGTTCTCTGGGTCTGCACTCTTCAAAGCTGGTGTGGCGGCAGTTTTGGGAAACTCGTCTCAGAAATCGCCTCCTAGGCAGCAGGAAACCACCAAGAGCTCAAATGCCAGAGTAGTTGAGTCGAGTTGCGGCCGCACGACGGAGCTTCAACATGTTCCGCCATCTCTGGAGATTGAAACCAGTGGAGGGGCGATAGAGAAATGTGGGTTGGAGATGGAGGACTAGGAGGAGGTGTTGCCGGAAAACTAATTGGCGGCAATAATCTTTCAAGTTTTCCCCATAAATTCAACCCTGAAAAACTCATTTTACCCTATAATCTCCCTAATTTCAAGCTTTCCAATTCTCAAAATCCTATGTTCTCTCTATTATCCAACAATCTCTCCGCCTTTCTCTCTCCCCTAGTTCATTCAATCTACCCCCGCCAGCGCCGGCGCAATCTCCACCGCAACAAGCTCAGTTCGAATCCTCCAACGTCAAACCCCAAATTTTCAATCCCCAAATGCTAATAAACCATCACCAAACCCACCAAACCCAAAACCCATCATTTTTCTTGCCCCACACACACACACACATATAAATACCACACACACATTATACATTAGACAAATTAAAAAAAATTCCAAGGATGGATCTATAGATCGCCCTTGAATTTTACACATACACTATATATATACTAACGTATAACCCGTGCTTAAAAGTACGGGCGTTAAAACAATTGAATGTAAAAAGAAAAAATTGACATTTTTTTTCTCTCTATACAACATTCTACATCTGTTTTATTAAAATATCAACAATAACATCTAAATACTGCATAGAAAAAAACCAATGAAAAAAAATACTATAAAACAAAAACTTAATTAAATCTATAGCAAACAATCCCAGAAAAAAAAAATCAAAAAATAGAAAATACAGGTTAAATAGATAATAATCATTATTTTATATCCTAAAATAAAAATGATTGAGATATATTTATAGCTCCCAATCCAAATTACACTGCTGATTCATTAAAAATCTGGGAATAGAAGTACATAAATTTAGGAACAGACACATAAATCTGGGAACAAACACAGAACAAAAACAATAATTTGCCTTGGAGTAAAAACACTAAACCTACACCAACTATAAAATAGAGAATTTAGTAAACAAATTGAACGTAAATCTTACCTTTAAGACGTGGTAACAACGGAAAGATACCAGTGATTTCCTGATCTAAACAAAAATTCAAAAAGGAATATAAGTAATAAAAAAAATGAATCTAAAAAGAACTAACTAAATTAAATTTAAATGATGGTAAAATAAATTTAAATCAAACAAAAATTCATACCAACAACCAAAACAATGAATATAGATCGCAATACTTAAAGAAAATACAAAAATAGGAAATGAAAAACCCTTAAACAAAATCAATCGTTGCATTTAAATAGTCAAAAATGATAAACAAAAGTAACAAATGCAATTAATTTTATGTCTCCACCAGCAGTAGGGCAAATTCTAGACGCATACATTGACGTCCGAGCCGTGTACCATGATTTCCCCAAAATTTGAGTAAAAAATACAAACTATTAGTGAAACAAAAAATGAAAAATGGCCTATGAATAAATAAAAAAGGCATGGAACACAATTAAATCAAACAAAATGATAATGTAAACAAAAAAACGTAACATCGATCGACTTCGTGAGAAAAAAAAAAAAAAAAAAAAAGCCCTGCAAAAGGTAGCACACTGTAATTTTCATGTGATTTTCATAAAATGTGTATATCCTACATGAAAAAGACACTGAAATGGAGGTGAGATCAACAAAAACTTGAGTGATGACAAACTTCACCTTTCAATAATACTTTTCAAAAAAAATCAAAACTTCAAAAAGCTCAAGGCAAGACAAACGCCACCTCATATTCTCAAAATTGAATCATAATAAAGGGTGTATTTAGCGATAGTGAGCAAAAAATAAAATAACAAACAAAAATTCAAGAGAAAGTTCAAAAGGAACCCATTAACTAAAATAAAGTTGCAGAGGAAGATTGTGCGGATGAAGGAAACATGCAAAGATACTGGAAAATGCAGTGACATTCTTGCAAGAGATTAAAAAACCTGTTTCTGCGGTCCATTACGATCACCCACTGTAGTTGCAATGATATGGCCTGTTTCTGTTCTATTTCCACTAACAACTGCTGGCTCAAAATCCTGCATGACATCAAAAAAAAAAAAAATATCCAGTGTCGGAGAAGTTTCCCACTGAAAGAGTCCAATACTCCAATTCACATCAAAAGGAGATATCATCGGCAATATACCTTAAAGTTATCATCTAGGTTATCAGATTTCTCATCCCTAATTTTCATTTCATGCATTTCTTTTGGAAGTTCATAATAGTCAGGTAGTTCAGATTTGACATTAGAAATTACATCAGATGTGCTTGTGGCATTTTCAATGCCGGTAGAATCCGTATGCTGCTCTTGAGCTGTGGTACATGTCTCCCCTAATTGTAATTCAGGAGCAATCGTATTATCTGATTCTTGATCAAACTTCACCCTCTTTATGCTAGAATCTCCAAACAAAGAAGCATCATATGAAAACTTTATGAATCGAACTACCAGGTTAAAAATGGGAAATTGTGTGTGTCAGCAATTTTATCAATTAAAACAATTATGAAAAATATATTCAACTCACTCGTGAAACTTATTGCATGGAAAATTGTGAATGTTTCTTCAAAGCAAGATTCAAGGTTGCAACAACCATAGGATCTAAGTTAGTATGTTGTATTTCAAATAACTTCTTTTACCAAGTCATTTTAAATCCTTCGATTTGGATTAAACGTATGCTTTTAGTTTGTTGAAATCCATATCTGGTATAAATTTGGGTTATCGTTTTCCAATTTTAATTTCGTTCTTTCAAATCTTTCCATCAAAACTCAACCATAAAGAAATGCAGCAGCCTACTCAAATTAACTACTACTAACGACTATAAACATGGCACAATCTATGAGCCAAATTCTGAAGCCTTCTAGCAATGTCCATTTTTTCTTGCGAAAAATTTGCCCCCAAGTAACCAACTACTAATTTAAACAATCATGTGCGTGAAGCGGAACAAACACAAAATAAACACTAACATAAGTATCAATCTAACAATATATTCAAAATTCGCGAACTTCTCTATGCTGATATCATAAAATAATCCCCAAATGCATATTTCAAATTCAATATATTAAGGTTGTAAAAATATTTGCTTGCACAAAGTCAGAAACAGATTAAAAATGAAATTTTACTGTTAGATTTTAAGACATCAACGTGAGAGATCAAAGATCTTAAAATAATGTTCCAAAGGTGAAAAAAACAAATCGCATAATAAATCACACATAATGCCTTCGAGCTGCACCAAAAATTAATCCTAGCAAAGGTTATCTACGCGAGAGATCAAAGATCTTAAACCCATGAACAGAAAGAGAGGATCATGACAAAAAAAAAGGCCTAAATCAGTAGCTTGTCTCTCTTTCCTTAATTAAGGCCTCTATCAAGATGCATTTTTTTTAAACATAGTAAATGACTTCAATTTTAGAGAGGAAGATACATTTTTTCAGAAACTAAATACAACAAGCATGAACACAAACAATTGTCCTAAAAAAAAATTAGTCCCAACATCATGATAGAGGCCTTAATTAAGGAAAGAGGTACAATCATTCCTAAAGCAATGAGAGCAAAAACACTTTTTAGGTTTCTTGGAACAGAAATGAAAAAATGAAAAAATGAAAAAAAAAAAAAAAAAAAAAAAGGCATTGTTTTTGTTCTGTTCTCAGATTTTTAATTTGAACACTGAACAAATGCCACCTGAATGAAAAAATGAAAAAATGAAAACAAACAAAAAAAAGGCATTGTTTTATGTTTCTTTTTCTTTTTGTTCTCAACCCCCAAAAAAGAAAATGTGAACACTGGGAACAAAAATGAAAAACAACTGATATTATGCATGCATTTTGTCTGAACTTAAATCACAAATATTTCCTAAAGCAATGAGAGCAAAAATTCCTAAAGCAATGAGAGCAAAAATAGTGTTTTCTTAGACATCTAACGGGTTTGAACATAAATAAAAATGGGAACTAAATGCTACCTTGGAACAAAAACAGTAAACAAAAACTCAGAACAGAAACTCCAAATCCAAATAGCAGTTCTTTTTGTTCTCAACCCCCAAAAAAGAAAATAGGAACACTAGGAACATAAATGTAAAACAACTGCTATTATGCATGCATTTTTTCTGAACTTAAATCACAAATATTTCCTAAAGCAATGAGAGAAAAAATTCCTAAAGCAATGAGAGCAAAAACACAAATAGGAACCAAATGCTACCTTGGAACAGAAACAGTAAACAAAAAAACAAAACAGAAACTCCAAATCTGAACATGATTTGAACTAACCTTGCGAAGAACGATTGTTGTTGCAAGGAACGATCGTTTAAAGCGAGGAACCAAATTAGTGTTGTTGCGAGGAACGATTGTTGTTACGAGGGTCTTATAGATGCGAGATGGAGGGATTCCATTAGGGCTTCGATTAGCGCACAACTGATAGGCAGAGATTAGGGCACGATTGATGTGGGAGATGACGGCAAGGAAACCCAAAACAGTGGGGGAAGAGATGGGATGTAGATTTACCTTGAGATCTGCGAAGATTATGGAGGTAATGAATTCGGAGGAGAAAAAGAAGAACCAGTGCAGGATTAGAGGTGACGAATTCGGCGGAGAAGAAGAAAGACACGAAGCAGAGCCAGCTATGGTGATGGTAAGTCTCAAATGTAAGTCTACGATTATGGAGGCAACACAAATTCAGCGGAAAAGAAGATGAATTAGTGGATTGGAGGCAACGTATTCGGCGGAAAAAAAGAACCATGTTGAGCAGGGGTAGCTATGATCATGGGAACTCTCAAAAGTAAGTTAAGTAGTAAATGCAAGCCACTATTGATCAGCAAGTCATGTGATATGTTTTAGATTTGTATAAGATAAAACTCATCCAACGGTTGGGAATATGTTTGATGTTTGTCTCTTGATCCAACGACCCTCGATGTAAGTGAGCTGATTTATTATAATTATATATAGATAGATAGATAGATAGATAGATAGATAGATAGATAGAGAGAGAGAGAGAGAAAAAAAAAAGAATAGGGGAACGACCGAATGGAGTGGGGTTGGGGGTGGCGAATGGAGGATAGGGACTGATTGATGGCCGTTGAAAGGTGTGGCGGTGGTGGCTTCGTTGATCCGCATGGTGGTGGCTGTCAATCGCGGCGGTGGTAGTGGGTTTTAGAGAGAGAGATGGTCACTTCTTGATCTGAATCAAGATGGTGGAGGAGGAAGCTTTGTGGTCAAATTACATTTAATACCCTAAACTTTTGGATGTTTTTTTTTAAATAAACTATGTTAATTGAAAAGATGACATCACCATTATTTTTGGATGGAAAATGACCACCTTAGTTTAACGTTGACCGTTAAATTGACCTAACAGATTTATCATTTGGGCCAATTGGAAACTAAAAATAAAATATTAAGGACCAAATTGCTGATTTTCAAATACCAAAGGCTAATAAAACACTGATCGCGTTTGTGAGGGACCAAAAAAGTCTTCCCCTTATATCGTTTGGTCCCAAAGCATGGAATATTTTCTCCAGGGTGGTAAAGCGTGGGGCCCAAATAAAATGGGATAAAGACTTTTTTGGTCCCTGAGAAATGCCTTGGGTGTCCCATTGGCCCCTAAGATTTGCAATTCGATAATTTGGCCCTTGACATTTCAAAATAGTGTCCAATTGGCTCCTGAAGCGAATTCCGTTAACAAAATTTGGGAGAAATGGACGGAAATAGCACATGACAAGCACATGACTATTTTGGCCAAGGGTAAATGCGTCAATTCGTAATTAGGGGAAAAATTCAAAGGTCCAAACTCATGGGGAGTAAAGTGCAATTAAGACTCTCTCCCCAACCTCTTCTCTTTCTCATCTCTTTCCCTTCTCTTTCACGAGCTCTCTCCTTCAAATCCTCTACCCTCATCTGCACTAGTGGGAAAAATCCCATGGCTAGCCATCTTTCTTTTGTTCTCCTCAGCAACATCAGAGAACCGTCTCCGCCGCCACCTTTTCTTCAGCCAGGCTTCCACCTCCTTCACTTCCGCTTCGATTTATCTCTCTCTCTAGAAGCTTTCGGAGATTGCCTATATCTGTCTCAAAATGGGCAGATATGAAGACAATGGTTCAATGGTTCGACCTCGGGTTCGATCTCAGGTTTGCAAAGTTTAATTCTGCCGTTACATTCTACTAGTAGAGATTTGTGTTTGCTATTGTTTGGTTGCTTTATTTTTTTTTCAATTTTTGTTCTATGTTTGGATTTGCTGCCTATGTGCAGTGTTCTTGATTCTCTTGTGGGTGTTTCCCCAGTGTTCTTGATTCAATTTTTGTTCTACGAGCCACCAGTAGAAAGTTCACTCCCACAGCCACGATCGGGACTCAGATTAAAAGATAGAAAAGACCTCCTGGACAAAATTTCTCTACACAGGAGAGCTTCGATTCGAGTTTCATCCGACACCATTCGAGGTCCGATCTCTAAAACCCACTAGATCTTAACATTTAGGTTTCAATTTGATATATTTTCTGCTTCTTGTGTACAAGTTTTAGTTGAGTTGGGTTTGGAGGTGAATTGAAACCCTGTTTCGATTTGGGTTTCGAAATCCAAATCGAAATAGAGAACAAGACGAAGACGACGTAGTGGGTTTCGATTTTGAATATGTTCTTCGATTTCTGAATATGTTCGAAGCAGTGGTTTCGATTTCTGAATATGTTCTTCGCCTTTTCAATTTTGATTTCGATTTTGAAACGATTTTAAAATCGAAACCGAATTGAAGCAGGGTTTCGAAATCGAAACCCAAATCGATTTCGATTTCGAAACTAGGTTTCGATATCGATTTCGAAACCTAAATCGAAACCCTATTTCGATTTCGATTTCGAAATCAAAACCTCTAGGTTTGATTTCGATGGTGTTCATTGTTTTGGTGGCGATGTTCGGCGGTGTTCTTCAATTTCGAAATAGAAATCAAAACCCTAAGGTTTGATTTCGGCGGTGTTCGTCGTTTTGGTGGTAGTGTTCGGCGGTATTCTTTGTGCCATGTTCTTCTATTTCGATTTCGAAATCGGAATCAATTTCGATTTCCTGTTTCGATTTCGAAATCGAAACCCCAAGCCTATATAAAGACAACTCTATTTGATTAATACTGATATAAATAGAGAGGTATAAACTAAGACTTGTAACATAATGGTTATCTAGTATATTTTTTTAGTGAGAAGTTTAATGTTAATTATATCTAATTTTTTATCTATCTTCTGTAATTATTTTAACCAATACATATGTTAAAGAACAAGTTTGATGGTTTATTTCTATTTTTTTTATATGTATTATATTGTTTTTTTAGGACTTGATATATTGTATTGTTTTTTTAAGACTTATTGTATTGTTTTGGCTGTTTATCAAGACCTGATGTATTGTACTATTTTTTAAGAACCTATTGTATTATTCTGATTGTTTAAGAGGACATGATGTAGTGTACTATTTTTTTAGGATCTATTGTATTGTTATTTTTTTTTTAGAACATAATGTATTGTTTGTGTTTTCTAAAATATATAAAAACTGTGATTTTTTTTTTTTTTTTTTTGTGAATATATTGTTCTGATTTTTTTTTTTTATAATTCAAAAATATAAAAAACCTTTTCCCGATTAATGTTGAAATCGATCAATATAGTGTTTGAATATACTAAATCTTGTAATTATGGTCAATAATTTTTTTTAATTGTTCTGTATTTTTTTTTAAAAACATATATAATAAAAAAAATATATAATGGAAATGAAGAATAAACAATTAAAATGGGGGTAGGAATAGTATTTAAAAGTTGCAAAGAAATATTGAATGGGAGGGATCAACAAGAAATAGAAAAAAAAATATTTTGACCCCTTGAAATTTAGATGGCTTTTCAAACTAATCATAATGAATGAAAAGACCAAAATACTCTTAAACTAATGTTGACCGTTAGCTTGACTTCACAGAAATCGTTTCAAGGGCCAATTGGACACTATTTTGAAATGTCAAGGGCCAAATTGTTAAATTACAAATCTTATGGGCCAATTGGACACTCAAGGCATTTCTCAGGGACCAAAAAGGTCTTTATCCTAAATAAAACTGTCCTTACATGTTTTAGTTCCAAAGCATAGAAGATTTTCTCTAGGGTGCAGGACATTATTGATGGATTTGAATCTCAACCTGATGCCACCAATACCAAGAAGCTTAAAGAGTGAAAAATGAATAATTCTAAACTCATTTCTTGGATCCACTCCTATGACTATTAGTAAAACTTTATCTGCCAAAGCTGTTTGGGATAAATTGAAAAACACTGATGGATTTTGCTCGATCTCAGAATGCCAATCTCAGTGTAGGATCAATTGGCAATGACCAGACCAGACTGGTTTTATTCACATAAGGAGTACTATACTCTTCGTGAATGGACCAAACTTGTTCAGTTGATGGCTTTGAGGCCCTTCGGAGTTTGATTCTTCATCGAAAACCATTGATGATAAGTTACTTGCTGAGCAAACGAGGAAAAGAATTCATACCTTCTAACACTTCGTCCAAAGGATTTTGTATTCCAACTATTCTTCCAAATCCAAGAGGAAGAAACTGATGAGGGTATTTTTGGACATCTCTAAGTCAGCACTTGGAATCCAACCACGTGTCTGTCTTCGTAGTAACAGGGATACATTCCGGAATCCACAACGCCACACTGAAATATACGCCGACCATGGCTCCTCCCTGGAATCTTATTTACACCTAGGGAGGAGCGAGGAGGCCCACAGAGACTTAATGCTCTGGGCTATGCGCCGTGCCCTAGACGATTAATTTCAAGGACTTAAGTGTTTACCTCGACAGGCACCCCCTTCCAGTTTGTTTTTCCTCCAAGACTCCACAGATCTCCACTCTTCTCCACAAGCTTACTATCACAGGCCTAGCAAAGGCCTGCAAGCTTTGCCAAATGGGCCCAAAAGTTCAAGCCCAACAATTACCTCCTAAACGCCCTAGATTATCGGCTAAACACAGGGTTTCGACTAATTAACCTTATTTTGGCCCGACTAATCATCTTCAATGCCTATATATATCGGGGGCTATGCAAGTCCGAGGTACACTTTACATTACGCACGAGTTCATTTGTTTACTTGCTGCATTACTGTACCTTTTCTCTCTAAGCATTGATTACCACACCAGAGGGGCTTCATTGGGATAAATCCCGATTTGAGCCTTATGCAGGTATACTCCCTGAGGAGCAGGACTCTGGACACAGCAGATCAATCCTCCTAGGACCCAGTACAACTCATGTGAACAATTTTCAACCGACTATTCCACCTCAGCAAAATGACCCATCTGTCATTCGACTGGACCATACTTGAGGTATGCACCAGTTTTATACACCAACAGAAACCATTGCCATAAGCCAGGATACTAAAAATTTGATTTTCTTTGTCTTTAAAGTCTTCATAAGGATGGCCCTCATCGTGTCGCAACTGTTGAGGATTCTTTTACTTCATCTTCCACCGTTGTTATGAAGAAGTTCAAAAGATGGTACATCAAGCTCTCTCTAGTTCGAAGAATCCTTATCTATTGTTGCCCTTTAGGTGCGTCTCATCATTCTTTCTGGTACTTAGACTTTGGAGCGTCTAATCATATAACCTTTACCTCTATTTGTTTTTCTCAGTCGTATTTTGTTCCCTCATCCTTTGCCACTTATACTGCTAACAACCCTCTTATCGTCACTCATACAACAACGGTTCACACCACATCCGTTACTTTACATAATGGTTTGCTATACCATGAATACCTATGAATCTTGGTGGCCCAGACTTGTAGATCCAATCAAATGACGTTATCAATTGAGAATTTGATGTGACGGAAGTATTTAATCAAGGGACTGACAAACCGCTGCACCTTCTCGACTAACCTGAATAAATAATGCAAACAAAGAATCATGAAGAAAATTGCATGAAGTTTCATTGGGGCTCATGCATACCTCTCCGCTCTCTCTACGTTATAAAAGGAAAAAAAAAAACCACAAGTTGAAAGATAGTTGTAGGGAGATTAATGCCCCATTGCGATTAGAGGAAAGTTCCGGAGCGAGAACTGGTCCCGACCAATAAAGGTTCCCGGATCATCTCCGAGAGAAATAGGGTCTCGTGGATGGGTCCCCCCGATATGACCATCGGCGAAAAATCTCTAGTAAAAGAAATCTTCCTAAGTCTAAACCTATAAGCCAAAGGGATTTTGTTTCCCTCGTCAGAATTGCCACCGAGTATATCTGATTGAATGGCATGATCGTAGACAGTAAGATCGACAGTCAAATTGGGCTAGCGAAAAATTCGAGGACCTTCCCCTATTATCAGGATAACTTCTCTACTCAGCCCATAGAAATCAGCTTGTAGTTTCTCCAAATCACTTTGTGCACGTTCTAACAATTCGCGAACCATTGGATCATGGATTTATCATGCTCCCATTACCTAAGGATGTATTTCTCGACTATCCTAGTTGCTTGTAAATCTGGAAGTTCAAACTGCATTCCTAGTATGTACGTTTCTATCTCCTTTAGACAATTTTTTGCTTGAATCCTCGCCCTAGCCTAAGCAACATTACAGGCCCTTAATGGGATATCGTGAGCCTATTTACCACCAGGGGATTAGACCTACGCATGAACTCTATGTCATGAGGCATCAACACAGATTTGAATAGCATAAGTGAATTGGCCCCAAATCGTGGAGTCACTAGTAAGGCTGGTACCCCAAATTTCCCAGTCGGGGGTGTTGGTGTCAAAAATTGGAACGCCCAATAGTATGGTCTAGTCAGCGTCCATGTGGTGAGTATCTGGTAACCTAGAGGTTGCCCTTTGAGAAACTGAATCCTTTTAAGTCTTTTTATCCATGAACATGCAATTGACCGAGCTAGTCTGGCGTTGTTCAACCTGACCTGCGGGTCAATACCTGCACAAAAGACTTGCCGGGGTTGACCCAGCGTGTCCTCTCTGGTGTGAGAGTAAGAGCTCGAGGGGAAAAATTTAAGGTCGCTAGAATATATTAAAGTTGTTATAACCTGTTGAAATGTTTGTTTGCGCAATTTTTTTTATAAGCGAGAATGTGATTAGTATCTTGGGAATTAAGGCCCTAAGCTCCGTTATCCGCCCTAATTCGGCGTGTGGAGGGTGTTCGTTGGGATTAGAGCTATGGGCCTGGGCCTTTGAACATTAATGGAGAAGCCCATGGGCCAAGCCTTTAAGATTAATGGGTTGGCCTGGGCATCGGAATGGACGCCGGGGTGACCACACTCGTTGTAAATACATAGAATTTTTAGTTTGTGATTGCCCAAGTCCTTCGAGATGATCGACCTGATGAGATATCAGGCTCATGAGCGACCGAGCTGATCAGGCCTTTTGGTGATGCGTCCTCCTTTGGTTTATATGGTAGGCCTAGGTAGAGCCACTTGGAGACCGGCGGATTTTCACCCATATCAGCTGTCCCCCAAGCCTAAGCGTGGAAGGAGAACATGAGGCGTTGAGGGTTCTACTCTAAATACGTAGGAGAATAGGATTCTAGGCTCGGGGTGAAACTACTCGGTATCAAAAAGAAGCTCGGTTGGTCACTACCTGGCTTCCGCGAGAAACCTTATTGTCATCTGGATGGATGTGCGACACGTGGCCTAACAGTGCAACGATCGAGGCACCATCCAACGTTCGATTAACGTGACCGTTTAACTTATGAGCCCGCCTGTAAATAGACACTTCTTTGCCCATTTTTCTTCGCACCAGAGTAATGTAAGTGCTTCTACTTACCATATAGTACGGTACTCTTTTCTTCTCTTCCTCCAATATGTCTCCTCCTTTTCCTTGAGGTACAACTTGTCTGATACCGAGCGGACCAGATCAGATTCTCCTATTGAGCAGATTGAGCTCAGTTCGTATCCAACAGAGGTCAAATGGATAACCTTGTTATCCGAGAGGGTTTGCAGGTCTGTTGGAATGGGGCCCTTCCAAACTCCAGATATGACCAGCAACTCTCGACGTCGGAGAACCAGAAGTGAGGTAGGCTATTTTGGGGATCCTAGTGTTGAGCCCGGGATAGGTCCTGCAGTTCCAGAAGCTGAGGTCCCTCTTGAAGTTCCAGTTTGGCAGTTTGAATCCATCTTGACAAAGGAGGATGTGAGCAAATTTTGGTCTAAGTATTCATTCCCCAGCGAGATGAAGCTGAAAGTTCCCAAGGAAGAGGACCTATCCTGTGCTCCTCCCAAGGGGTAGATCTTGGTGTACAAGGAGCAACTTAGCCAGCCTACGATTCCCCATTCACTCTTGGGTGCGGGCCGTCTGTTGGGACCTCGGGCTGTGTTCGTCACAACTCGTTCCCAAAAGCACGAGGATAGTGGTGGCAACCCACATTATCTTTATTATTGAAGGAATTGTGTTGTCCCTAGAGTTATTCCAGGCTCTCTTCTTTACCAAGTCGATACCCAGTAGTAAGGGATGGTACTACATCACAACCCAGTAGAAATTCCTTCGTGTCTACGATGACTCCATAAAGAATTGGAAGCCCAACTTGTTTTTTCTTGGAGGGAAAGGATGGGAGTTCAGCTCGTCAGCGGACATAGACCACCCAATCTAGATACATTAAGGGACAGTGGGTAAGTATCAATCCCGACGTGAGTTTGAGTTTTTCTCTTTGGTAACTTTGTCTAACTTTCCCCTTTTGTATTTTCAGCCCAGAAAAAGAACAAGCCCAACCCGTAAATCATTTATGAGAAAGACCGAGTTGTGGAGATGCCGTACAACCACGTCAAGGTGCTAATCTCGTCAACCTTATACGATATATATTTTTGGAGTGATCCCTCTCTTCCGGCGCCGGTCCTTAGTATGAAGTTAAAGAACATTAAGTTCTCTCACCTCGGCTAGGTAACGTTTTCATACTTAAAACATTTCATGATTCTTGTTCTGACCAATACTATCGTTTGTTCACAGTTATGGACATAGAGAAACAGGTCTAGCAAAAGGCCGTTGAACAAGCCGATTCCCAGCAGGGATCTCAGCACGTTTCGTAGTAGAATTCTCAGCCCGGTGGAAAAATCTAGGGAGTGGAACACACCTCAGCTCGGACAACCCCGACATTGGAGGAAAAGGCCTCGACCCCGGTTTTGTCGGTAACATTGGAGGAAAAGAGCCCGACCCCGCGGAGAGGAGGGATAAGGGCAAGAGAAAGGTGAGCACAGTCAAGGTGGTGGCTGAGCCCCAAAAGAAAAGCATAAAATAAGGTCAACCTAAGCAGGCCAGGACCTTTATTGCTGATAGCTGTAATTTATCTAAATATTCCCAAGCCGAATTTGGTAGTTTTCGAGTGTTTTTGTAATAATTTAATATGTTTTAATTCATTTTTATTTGTTTGTATGTAAAACAGGTGTTTGAGATTAAAAGTGATTAAAACGGTCAATAAACAAGCAATTCAGTGGAACGTCGGTGAAAAAACGATAGAAAAATAAGCAAAAAGGTAAATTTAAGACTACAGCTTCACCGCTGCAATGGTGAACCACCGCTGCAGCAGTCAATCGAACAAAAACCTTCTGCTTAACCATTGCTACAGCAGTGATTCCCACCGTTGTTGCGGTGACCCATCAGAAAGCCTACTAACTTTCCACCGCTGCAGCGGTCTGACACCAAATGTTTTAGATATTTTGTTGATATTTTTTATCCCTTCATATCCTCCCTTTTTCCCAAGACATTGAGCACATTTTTGTGACTAATTTTGGTGCTTCAAACCTCGTCAAACAAGAGAATATCACAAAGTCAAGAAGATGAGAAAATCTCGGAGCGATTTTAGCATCGATTCTTCGGATAACAGCTAGTTTCCTTGCTTCTCTCTTTATTTCTTAGTTTTGGTTGATAGTTTTGTTTATGTTTAACTTGTGTATTGTTGAATATAGGGCTATGGCCATGTGTAGCTAAACATATATTGTCTAGGGAGCCATTTATTTATAAAAATATTGTTTATTTGATTGTTTCATTATTGGTTTTTCATCCATATTCAATTGTGTTTACTGTTTTATTACAATCATTATATGCTTGTTATGGTATTTTGGTTGGTTTGAGAAATCGGGGTTTAACACTCGGGAGAGGTAACCCCAAATTCAGACTAGGATTTAAGCACAACACGATGATCGAATGACCTGAGAGTGTATTAGAAAGTGTGCAATCCGTAAGGTTGAGGCGAGAATCATGTTACCAAGTATCGTATAGATGCTAGAGGGGGACTTCAGCGTTGACGCAAAGTCGCACATTCATTCACTTTACACTCGGGAGAGGTAGTGAATGAGTTTTCGATACCTAGATTGTCAGATAGATTTGAATGCCATTAGTGTAAATTAGATTGAAATGAACACGTTTAAGTGAGCAAAGTTAATCCGTATGCAATATATTCTCTTAAACGTCATATTAGTATTGTAGTTATTAATTTAGTTTAGTATATCTTATTAACAAAACTATAAATTGAGTCTCTTAGATAAAGTCAGGTTATGAAAATCACGGTACTCAACGACCATCTAATCTAATCCCAGTGGATAAGACAACCCCTACTCTTTCCATTATACTAAAACTTGACCCGTACACTTGCGGTGAAAGTAGGGACGTAATATTCTGCTACCAAGTTTTTGGCGCCATTGCTAAGGATTAGTTTTTAGATTGTTGTTGATATTGTGAGAAAGTAACTTGATTTTAATTTAGACATTTATTTTGTTTATAATTTTTGTTTGTAGTTTTGTTTTAATTTATAAGGTACTTGAAGATGTTAAATCAACAAGTGCTATTGCATTTCTTTTAATTAGATTCCTAGTCGTTTTATTGTGCTTAGGATCGATACAAGGAATTGATGTTCCGGTTCCCAAACTATCGTTTCCCGAGGGAGTGTCAACTACTGAACTTCCTCGATGGGTTACTAGCCGCAACAAGAAATTGGGTTGAAGGAGTAAACGGTACTACCTCTTTCGATCAACTAACCGTGGACAAATCCTATTGGTTGCTGGAAGACATGGTAGAGTTTGATTATTAGAGTTGGAATTATTCAACAAGCTACCAAAGCTTGGGGGATAATTCTACCATTTTGACGCCATAGATTGACACCCTAGACCAATAGGAGGAGTCTTCCTCCACCCTGAAGGAAATGTTCGCTGAATTTATGGAGGAGACTCAGATATTTTGGAGGGAAAATAATGACCAACTCAATGAGCATGAGGATCGTCTTGACAAAATTGAGACGATCTGTGCTGAAATTAATGAAACCGTAAAGTCTCTTGAGACTCAAATCGGTTAGCTTGTTAGTTTCATTGAGGCCGAGGCAGAAATGGTGGCACTGAGAGATACACAAATTGTATCTGAATATGAAAGTCACCGTGAAGAACCGAATACGAGCAGGAGGAACTTGGGTGTGTTCAACGATGATTATCCTATTGAGGAGAAAACCCAAGTGTGGATCGGCAATGAAGAATCATATGTTAAAAATTGTGATTCCTCACCTCGTGAAATCCAAATATTGATGTTGCCTCTGATCCAAGAAGATCACATCTATGAGGATCCAATGTGGCTCAATTGCCCTTTACCGCCTTTTGCTCCGTTTATTCATGCCAACCAAGCACAAAATCCGAAACTGAGTTAAGTTGAGAGTATGAACCGATCAAATACAAATCTTTCCAAGCTTGAGGGCATTCAAAATCAAGACCCATATATGGTGTTATATGACACTTACTATGGGCGAAAGCCGCTCTTTGACGAGCCCTTCTCCGTGTCAAGCCGAGGATATTAAACCAAGCACTTCTTGGGAGGCAACCCAAGTTTCAAAATAAATTAGAGCATCACCGCCGACTTCATTCGAAGGCAAGATTGTCTCGCCTCCCAGGTACGTGTTCTAAACCCTTTTTGTCACTATAACGTATGTTGAATGTTGAGATCGATGATTGGGTCATTTTGGACACTGACCGTTTTAAGTTTCAGGGTGATGTTTAGCATGTTTAGTATTTATTTTTGTTCTTAGTTGTGTTAGTTTAATTTAATTATGCATGTTTGTTTAGTTTACTATAAATGTGTTCGTAGTATGTGGTGTTGTGTACTAAGTTTTGCATTCCTCTGGGCCATTACCTGATGATGAAATTATCCCCCGGTTATTTTTCAAGGTCAATGGTAATGCACATTCATGTGTGTTCTGTGTACTTGGCATGTCGTTTTGGTAAAAGTTATTGTCGATCATAATTTGCATGAGCACGTAGACTCAATGTATATCTATTCAATTGATTTGAGGTCAATTATCCATTATCCAAATTCATGATAATTTTAAGGATTCTAGAACCTGATTGGGGAAAATTTGAAGCGCAATCTTAGGCGAGGTAATTCAGGAGACATGATTTAGGCATTCATTTTGTTACTTGAGCCTTTGAAGCTTAACATGTAATATATTTTATCCCTCGTTACCATGTCGAAGCCTATAAACTGTTTCAATTCTAAACACGTCACAAATAACCTGGCCAATAAAACTTTTTCCAAACCTAAGTCGCTTAACGAAGGCACAATTTGAGTGAAATCAAGTTAGCATTCGTTTATGCTACTTGAAGTGAACGGTTGGATTTTGGGCGAACTTTTCATTGGTTCGATATTCGAGTACTCACTTGTCATTTTAACCACACCCATTAAATTGTAGTAATCGAATAAATTTGGGGGTGTGGTTTGTTTAAAAAAAAACCCATATGTAAATATAGTTCTTTTATAGTTTCTTTTGACAAGTAAGTACGGTGTTCTTAAATGTATGTTTATGGTTGTTCCAAATTTATGTATGGGGGTTTGAGTGTGATTGTGTGCCAAGCGTTGTGCCTTAGGTATCGTTGAGTTAATGACATTAACTTGTTTTATATTCCCGATATACTCTTGGCCATTTTCAAAAAAATCGAACCAAGTTCTATTGATCTTTTTGAATTTCCAAGCCTACATTAGTGGAGAGTGGAACTCAGTCAGGCATATGGATATCCTAATTCTTTATGGTATAAGTCGTGAGCTTCGTTGGTGGATAATTCAATCCAGTCTTTGAATAGTTATATAATTGAGTTTTCGTACACACACTTGAGTAGGATCTATAATTGCGTTTACCATTATCGAACGTTGAAATTCTAGAACATAACATGGTGCATTTTACTCCTAAATTCAATATGAATAGGGGTTGTTAAGGGAAAACATTTTGGTCATAATAGTTGAATTCAAAACTCGCATGTTGTAGTTTGTGTTTTTATTCGTTGTTTAGTATTTGTGTTAGTTATTTTGTTGTGTTTGTTTATTTTAGTGTGAGTGTTTTGCTCGAGGACTAGCAAAATTCTAAGTTTGGGGGTATTTGATAGGTTTAATTTATCTAAATATTCCCAAGCCGAAATTTGATAGTTTTCGAGAGTTTTTGTAATACTTTAATATGTTTTAATTCATTTTTATTTGTTTGTATGTAAAACAGGTGTTTGGGACGAAAAGGGATGAAAACGGTCGATAAACGAGCAATTCGGTGGAACGTCGGTAGAAAAATGGTGGAAAATAAGCAAAAAGGCAAATTTAGGACTGCAACTCCACTGCTGCAGCGGTCAATCGAACAAAAACCTTATGCTTGACCACCGCTGCAGCAGTTACTCGTTAGAAAGCCTATTGACTTCCTACCGCTGCAGCGGTGATTCCCACCATTGCAGCGGTCCGACACTAGATGTTTTAGATATTTTGGGATATTTTGTTAATATTTTTTATCCCTTCATATCCTCCTTTCTTCCTAATACATTGAGCACATTTTTGGGACTAATTTGGAGCTCCAAACCCTATCAACCAAGAGAAGATCACGAATCCAAGAAGATAAAATGATCTCGGAGCGGTTTTAGCGTCGGTTCTTCGGATAATGGCTAGTCTCCTTGTTTCTTTCTTTATTTCTTAGTTTTGGTTGATAGTTTTGTTTATGTTTAGCTTGTGTATTGTTCAATATAGGGCTATGACCATGTATAACTAAACATATATTGTCTAGGGAGCAGTTTATTTGTAAAACGTTGTTTGTTAGATCTTTGTTTCGTTATCGATTTTTCATCCATATTCGATTGTGTTTACCATTTTATTACAATCATTATATGCTTGTTACGGTATTGTGGTTGGTTTGAGAAATCAGGGTTTGACACTTGGGAGAGGTAACCCCGAATTCGGACTAGGGTTTAAACACAACGCGACGATCTAATGACCCAGGAGGGTATTAGAAATATGCAATCCGTGAGGTTGGGGCGAGACTCATCTGACCAAGTGTCTTATAGACGCTAGAGGGGGACTTCGGGGTTGACATGAAGTTGCATATTCATTCACTTTACACTCGAGAGAGGTAGTGAGTGTGTTTTCGATACCTAGATTGTCAGATCAATTTGAATGCCGTTAATGTAAACTAGATTAAAACGAACACATTTAAGTGAACAAAATTAATCCCTAGGCAATATAATCCCTTAAACGTCATATTAGTATTGTAGTTATTGATATAGTTTAGTATATTTTATTAACAAAACTATAAATTGAGTTGCTTAGATAAAGTTAGGTTATGACAATCGTGGTACTCAACAGCCATCTAATACAATCCCTATGGATACAACAACCCCTACTCGTCCCATTATACTAAAACTTGACCTGTACACTTGTGGTGAAAGTAGTGACGTAATATTCCGCTACCAGTTGCCAACACCAGCCTCAAGCTCGGGAGTCATATCCTCGATCAACTCGATATCCTCCCAAGCTTCATCCACAAGATCACCCCTCCTGACAACTGAAACAAGATTGCCTCTAAGACTAACATCATGCTAGCCACCAAGGTCCATAAAGATGTCATGTTGGTAAGTTTTGCTTCCTGGTATTATTTTACGACTTGTAAAAGTTTTCCTTCCATACTGATCGTTCTTTCTTTAACCTTATAGAGCCTCTTCAAGGTCGTAGAGATGGGCCTGCATCTGCACCGAGCTAACGAGAAGATTAATATGCTGGAAGATGAGAAATTTGAGGTGGTGACAGGCTGCAACGTCACCCTTGAGAGGGAGCATGAGCTGGAAGAAACAAATCGGAAGCATCAAGCCCAAATCCAACAACTAAGCAAGGAAAATGAGATTCTGATCGGCATGGCTAAGAAGTCCAAGGACAGCCTCAACAAAGCGATCAACCAGCTTGGTACCTATGAGAAAGATAAGAGAGAGACTGTGGAACAAGCCGAGATGGGAGCTGTTGAGGCTTGGAAGTGGAGCCAAGACTACAAGTGTCACACCCCACCCCAGACACCTGTCATGTGGGGCCGGCGTGACGTAGACATGACACCGCCCAACTGACTAGTCAACCTCAATACGTCAATAACAAAATTGTAAATCTATACAACACATATAATAGTCCCATCTGATAGGGATACACCATCCCGAATATAAATACAATCAAACAAATCCCATGAACCTCACTTAGATTTCATTTTTGATATCTCGTCTCCAAAATTTTCCTCAAATTACTCCTTTGTGTTACTGCATAACTCTATCTAGCGTCGTAGGGGACCGACCGACTCCTAGCTATTTTACCTGCGAGTGTACTGCCTTCTTAGTAAATATATTTTTAAAATAATAATTCATTCTACAACATCTAAATGGATCAAACGTGAGTATAGAAACAGCACGTAACTAGTAAAATTCTCCATAATATAAGCAGTGAAAATAAAGTAATAAATATAAGTTCCATTCCAACCCATCTAGTAAAATAATACCAATCACCATAATAAATAATAAATCACCCAATATAAGTAAAACATCACATCTCAAACCACCACTCCACTACAACACATATTGACTAGCCATAGTGATCGTTTTAACCTCACAATTGAGAGTTGCAACGGTACCGTAACATCCGTATGAATGCCTTCCTATGAAATATCCTCACCCCTTTTGGGGAGAACTATAATCCACACCCCTTACGGTGAGAACTATCCACATCCCATGGGAAAAATCCACACCCCTTACGAGGAGAAATAAAATCCACACCCCTTTCGGGGAGAACAACTATGGCATCGTCAAAATCATCAGTATAGTTAAAAATCCACATCCTTTACGGGAAGAAATATATTTTCACTCCAGATCGTCAAAAATCCACACCCCTTATGGGGAGAATATAAGCCAAACCCCTTTCGGGGAGAATTTCCAAAATCACGTTTTCACTCTCCTTTTTAAAAGTACCACCAATTTCAGTAAAACCCATTTTTCTATCTTTGTACCACCGATTTTAATAAAAAAAACCATTTCTCCCACCTTAGTTTTTAGAAAACCAAACATTCTTAGAAAACTAGTTACTTTCCACTCTCTTTTAGAAACCAACACAATACCCCGAAAATTTATTTTATCAACTTACCCAAATACCTGTTTGATCCATATAATATATAAAATCGTACAGTTTAAGTAAACCAATATTTCATCATATATATATATATATATATATATATAGTTTGGCAAGAAGACAGTACACTCATCTCGTTAATCGCTCTCCAAAACCTGCACTGACCACACTCTATCGGGACACCGGTGCCTGCGAGCCTAATAGTAACAGAACCTAAATTAATATCTTATCTAAAACATCTGAATCATACAATGCAGAACCTATATTTCGAATCGTTACTATTTTATGTACCACGTAATTAAAATTAATTAATCGTTACGAAATTATTACGATTTTAGGATTTGTAACGCTAAATAAAAATTTAATTTAACGAAAATTAATAATCGATTGAAATTTCACCTGTTTTCGAATCATTTAGCAACCACGAGATGGGTTTTTGATTTTCAGTGGGGTGGTTTGTGTAATTCCTTTATTTTTTTTTTCTTTTTAACTTTTTTTTTCTTCTTCTTTTGTTCTTGGTTCTTCTCCAGACCCGATGGCCGGCCCCCTCTCTCTCTCTACTGTTGCCGACCGCCGGTGGCCTCCCACTCCTTGCCGATTCTCACCATCGGCCCTGCACCACCCACAACATCAATCAAACACCACCACTGGCCACCTCATAAGCTAACCCGCACACCGACCAGATTATTGCTCACACACCCACGCACGCTCCGACACACACACTCCCATGCACACAACTACACATGCATGCCCAATGCCGATGACACGCCACGGGATCAACGACCCCTGCCGACGGTGAAATACACACACAACGGCACACCGTAGCTGCACCCAACTCGCACCACTGCCACCGCCGTTGATCGACCTCTCTCTCTCTCTCTCTCTCTCCGTTTCTATTTTTTTTGCTGGGTTCTTGTCGACACAACACACCCACACACACACATACTAACTGGACAATCAAAACCCACACGCTGTCGGAAGAAGAAAACAGAGCATAACCCACACCGCCGGAAATTTACCGACCAAACTCGCAACACTCATGCATGCATACACCCACAAAAATAATTAGAGAAAATACACATAAATACTCACCAGCCCGACGATCGTCGATGATTGGACGGCGATCAACAACTCCCGTTCACCGGTGATGCTAAGAACGCCCACTACCACACCGTTAACGAATCATGCCACCGGCTGGACCACCCTCTCTCTCTCCTGGAACTGTCGACGATGTCCACATGATCACGCATACCTATAACAGCCATAACCACGCTGCCGGAGAAACGCCGATTCAAGAAAAATCGACGACCCCCACTTCGGTCATCTCTCTCTCTAGAATTTCTCTAATTTTCCAGATTTGATCTAGGATTTGATCACTTCTACTGCATGAGGGGGTATTTATTGCATGAATTTAGTGGTTACATTTGATCCCCTCATGCCACGTCGCCTGATCTTTCTCTCCATGTCGGCCGGTGGTCTCCCGTCACTCACACACACGGTGTTCATATATATATATATATGTGTGTGTGTGTGTGTGTGTGTGTGTGTGTGTTCAAAAAAAAATAGTTAAATGGCACTTTCCTCCCCCAATTTCCTTTAAGATCTTAATTTTAATGAATTTCAACTTTTAAAAGTTTCAAAAATTATAATTTCACCCTTAATATTTTTACTTTTAGATTTATAATTGTCAATTTAAATCTTAAGTTTTAATTTTATGTTTCTAAATTTCCAATTTGACCCCCAACTTTTGGTTTGAATTTTTTAATCAATAAAATTTTACTCTAAAATTTTCTAATGCTCTAAATGCAACTATTTATGACGTACGTTTTACGATTTAGGTTTTACAACAAGAACCTTGAGACCAGGATCGGTCCTGCAGTGATGCAAGTAGGCTTTGACACTGCCATCAACTCCTTTCGCCTCTAGTACCTCGACTTCAACTACAAGACCATCCGAATGGAATTCTTTGAAGAGGAGGTCAATGGAGGCCAGGGTGGCAATGTTGGGCCCAGTGCTAATAGCGGAGCAAACCAGGCCGGGACAACTTTCTATATTATTTTTGCTTCATCCTAGGTCGAGCATGTGATACTAAGCTTTGACCCCACCTTTTGTAAAAACTTTGAATTAATAAACGATGTCTCTTTGTTGATTTCTTGCCTGCTTGGTAATATTTTCTAGTCAGCCCAGTTTGTAGACTTGAATGCTTAATCATCACTCAAACTGTCAAATATAACCAACCTTAATTAACAAAAAAATTTATCCGCAATTTAGGTCGAAAGTCCTCACACACTTAGACCTTTTAGAGACGTTTGTAACACAACTTAATTAACTGGCCTTGAATGACTAAGCCCACCATCTTGGGCATAGCTCGACGATTATAAAACTTGGAAAATTATAAAATAATTCACCCTTGCATTCTAAGAACCGGACAATAAATTAGTTCGATGGCTCCCAAAACAAATCTGCTGGCCTCGAGTACCTGAGCTTAATGTCTGTAGACAGTCCAGTGATTTTCAGCCACTTCATTTGCACTAAATTTGGGCACATTTTGAAAGAGTAGCTTTGTAAAATCGACGTCATCATTTGACATTAAGCCGGTTGGCCACTTAACTGGACATTAAAATAAGCTCAATTACTTTCAAGCACTTGGCAGCGAATTTTTCCATTCAATCGCCTAAACATAAAAATTTAAGAACCGGGTAGAATTTCACACCGGCCTTAGTTTTCATTCCGAGATGTTTTTAACTACAATTTGGACTTAGGACCATCCAGATCATCATCGCAACACTGGGAAGTTACACCGAGAAGAATTTAATCTTTAATTGTATGTCACACCAAAGAGAACATCGTCTCACTCAAATATCGGGTGATCGGGTTGGTTCTTTAGCTCTTTACCCCGCCTCAGTCATTCTACTCCCCAGGCGACTACACGAGCTCGGTTACGCCGTGATCGCGTGGTCAATTTATCTAGTGAGAGTGTCCAACCTGAATTGGGCCCTCTCAATCCACAAACCTCAACACCTTGGTGGGTTCCTGTGGCCAGTCATAGGTGAGCTCTCTGTAGTCAGGATTATACTTGAGCCTTTTTGGGTTAGTTTGTTCTTGCAGGGGCATTCTCCTTTTCTATCGCTTGAGCTCCACTCAGCTATGAGGGAGTAGATGCTTATTAGCAGATCCTCAAACCCGACCGGTGCCATGCCATCGGTGGACGACAGAGGTCAGTCCCCGGGCAAACACTCCCGAATTGTGTAGAGGGTCTGGTTATCACCCTCGACGATGTGCGCTGAGGTGTACTTCTTCTTGTAGATGGGCTGGAGGGCTATCCGTCATTGTCTATGGTGAGACAGAGGGCTGCTCGGCTCTGCCACTGCACATGTATAGATTTTAGAAATAGGAGAATGGTTGAACCAAACACTTATTTCATTGAATGAAAAGTTCATTACAGACTTTGCAATTGAAATTTCTACAAGTTTATAAAGATGCTTCCCCCCTTGGGTAGTAGCGCTTTAGGTGTTCATCTTTTTAGGGGTATTTTAGTGGCACCCCTTATTTATTTTCCAGGTTGTATATACCAGGATGAGCTACCTGAGTGACCCGGTAGGGTTATTCCTAGGAGGGAGCGAGATTTTCAGTACTTTGGTCCTTGGTGGCCAAGGTGACCTGCCTGAGAATAAGTTCCTTGACATCAAAGGAGTGAGGTTCTACCCTTCTATTGTAATATTGGGCTGCTCTTTGTTGGTAAGCAGCTTGATGTACTTGGTCTATTTTTCTTCTTTCTTCCAAGAGATCCAGGCTTAATGTCAGACCTATTTCATTATCAGCTCAGTTGAAGGAGGTGGTAGTTCATGGTAAGAGCATACTGATCTCAACTGAAATAATGGCCTCAAACCCGAAGGTCATTGCAAAAGGTATCTCATCGGTTGGGGTTCTAGCCATTGTATAATAAGCTCAGAGAAAGGGGTGTAGATCTTCAACCCAGAGACCCTTAGATTTATCTAGCCTCGTCTTCAAATTTTGTAAAATGGTCGTGTTGGTGACCACGACTTGACCATTCGCCTAGGGGTGGCTTGGAGAGGAGAATTGTGTGCTGATCTCCAATCTCGAGCAAAGGTTGGCGAACAGGTCATTGTTGAACTACTTCCCGTTGTCCAAGACGATAGCTTTCAGAATACCGAACTGGTAGATAATTTATTTCTAAACGAAGTCCTTAATCTTTTTCTTGGTGATCTTGGCTAGGGGCTCAACTTTCACCCACTTTGTAAAGTAGTCGATCGCCATGACCAAGAACTTCCTATGGCCAGTGCCCTAAGGGAACGGGCCGAGGAGGCCGATGCCCCACTGGACAAAAGGTTAGGAGCTAGTTATGGGCACCAGCTCAGTTGGCGATACGTGAGGCTAGGAGAAAAACCTTTGGCAATTGTCGTAGACTTCACGAACTCATCCACATCTTCCAGCATTCTCGACTAGTAGTATCCGTGCTGGAGCAATTTTTGAGCTAGAGATCTGCCACTCAAGTGATTGCCAAAAACTCCTTCACAGACTTCTCGCATAACGTATTCGGCTTCCTTAGGTCGGAGACACCAGAAGTAGGGGCCCGAGAAAGATTTATGATATAATATACCATCATGAAGGATATACCTCGCAGCTCAGTGGCGCATCATTCTAGCCTCATCCCGATCCCCAGGAAACGTTCTATCTTCGAGATAGTTCTTGATTGGATCCATCTAGGTTGGCCCAGAGCTAAGCTCGCATATAGTCACAAATTTATCAAAAGCAGTTGTGCTCGGCCCGACCAAGTACTCCACGAGCACAATCTTCTTGAAGGGGTATTCCACCGCGGAGACCAGGTTAGCTAATGCGTCAGCATGCCTGTTTTTCTCTTAGGGAATTTTTTGAACTTGTACCCTCTCAAAGTCATTCATCAAAACCTTTACCCTCTCTAGGTTAGGCAACTATGCTCGAGTCCTTAGCTAGGTAGTCACCATTTACTTGGTTGACCATGAGCTGAAAATCACACTTGACCTAGAGGGTCTTCACGTTGAACTGCCGAGCTAACCTCAGCCCCAACAAAAATGATCTCATACTCTACTTTATTGTTTATAGCATGGAACCCCAACCGGAGTGCATACTCTACCTCCTCATTTTTTGGAGCTATAAAGACTATCCCAGCACCACAACTGTTCTGGTTGGATGAGCCATCGGTGAAAAGTTGCCATGAATCTAATCCCGAGTCGGATGACCAAACTAGGGATTTGCCGACCCCTTCGCCCAATGGGGAGGTCTTTTCGGTTGCTTCTAGGTCGATGCTTGGATTTTCTTCTAGGAAGGTCAGCTCAGCGATGAAATCAGCTAGAACCTGCCCCATGATCGCTGTTTTGGGCCGATACTCGATGTGGAATTGGCCCAATTCAAGGTTATATTTCATTAACCACTCAGAGACGTCGGGAGAGTGGAGGATTTACCTTAGGGGCTGGTTGATAGGTATAATTTACCTATCTATTTTCAAACCAAACTTGTTAGTTTTCTAGTGTTATTATAAATTTTAATACATTTTAATATATTTTTATTCATTTTGTATTAAAACAGGTGTGTGGGGGGTGAAAAGGGATGAAAATGGATCATAAATGATTAAATCAGATCAAGAACAGTAGAAGAACGGTGGGAAAACAAGCATAAAGGCAAAATTTTGAAAAGCAGCCTACTGCCGCAGCGTCCAGACCACCACCGGGGTGGTCAATATACAGAGAGAGGCCTTTTTTTGCTGAAAGCTCACCACCGAGGCGGTAAAACAGTAGAGAGGTCTCTGCTTCCACCGCTAAGTCCACCGCCGAGGCTGTGATCAAACTGACTTTACCACCACCGTGGCGGTGACTCTGCACACACTGTAGATATTTATTTAAATATTTTTTATCCCTATATCTTTCTCATCTCCTCTATTTCAGCCATTTGAGAGCTCCTAGGGTTAGAATAGGGTTGAGAGGTTTTTTGGGAATGCTTCACCAAATCCGAATGAGAAGAACACGTTGTGAAGAAGGAGAAGCGATCTCGAAATGGTTTTAGCACCAAATCTTTGGACTTCGGCTAGTTTCTCTCATTTCTTTTTTTATTTATTAACTTTGTATTATGATTTGAGCATGTTTAGCTCATTTATCATTGTATATACGGTTATGGCCGTTAGCTAAACGGATATTGTCTAAGGATTACTATAATTTATAAATATGTGATTTTGAAATCGGTGTTTCGTTAATAGTTGTTCTTCGTTATTTGATTGTATTTGTCGTTTCTCCTTATTTATTATGCTTGTTATAATATACTGTGAATACGGAGTTTGACACTCGAGAAAAGTAACCTCAGATTCGGACTAGGGTTAAACACAATGTGACGATCTAATAACCTGGGAGGGAGTTAGAGAGTGTGCAATCAATGATGTTGCGGCAAGACTCATGTGACTATGTGTTCTAAAAAATGCTAGAAGGGAATTTTGGCGTTAACGCAAAGTCACATATTCATTCACTTGTTACTTGAGGGAAGGAGATAATGCGTTTACGATACAGAGATTGTCAGATAAGTCGAACACCGTTAACGTAAGTCAAATGAGATCAAACGCATATGTGTAAACAGAGTTAATCCCTAGATAATTCATTCCCTTAAACATCTCAAAATAGTAATATAGTTTAATTAGATAAATTAGTATTTTAGTATTAGTATATTATTAATTATAAACTTCATTTATATCGCCTAAATAAAGTTAGGTTATGTCAATTGCGGTACTCAATAATAATCTCAACCAATCCTTGTGGATAAGACAACCCCTACTCCTTCCCATCTATACTAAAACTTGACCCGTACATTTGCGGTGAAAGTGGTGACGTAATATTCCGCCACCAAGTATTTGGCACTATTTTTGGGGATTATGTTTTGAATTATTATTGATATTGTAAGTAAACGACCTGATTTTAATTTAGGCATTTCTTTTGTGTATAATTTGTATTTGTAGTTTTGTTTTTATTTCTTATGCAGGGTACTTGGAAATGTTAGATCGACAAGTATTGATGCATTTCTTTCAACAGGATTCTGATCCATTTTATTACGCTTAGAATCGTTATAATGAGCTGCTATTCTAGTTTTTGAACCATAGTTTCCCTAGGGAATGTCAACTCCCAAATTTCCTAGACGGGTTATCAGCCACAACCAGAACAAGGGTGGAAGGAGGAAATAATACCTCCTCTTTCTACGACCTAACCGCAGATGAAGCCTTTTAGTTGTTAGAGGAAATGACGGCCCTTAATTATGAGAGTTGAAATCATTCACCAAGTCACCAAAGCTTGGGAGATTGTTCCAACACTCCGGCGGATTGACACTCCGGTTCAAGATGAGGAGTCTTCCCCTACCTTAGAAGACGTGTTCGCTACAGTTATAGGGAAAACTCAAAGATTCTTGAGGTATACTAATGACTGGATCAACTTGCACGAGGATCGTCTTGATTATATGGAGATGATCTATGCCAAAATCGATGTGACCGTAACGTCTTTGCAGATGTAAATCGGCCATCTTCTTTGCTATGTTGAGTCCGAGCAGACATGGTGGCACTGAGAGATGAACAAATCACATTTGAATGTGAAAGCCACCATGAGGATCTGGAAGCAAACGAAAGGTACTTGGTTGAGATTGAAGACGATCATGAAGATGCTACAACCCAAGTATAGAATGGCGATGGAGATTCACACATTAATCATTGTGAGTTTTCACCGTTTGAATTCTAATTAGTGATGCCGCACTCGTTCCAAGATGATCGCATCTACGAGGATCTGATGTGCTTCACCTATACTGCCCCATTTCCAGCTCAATACATTTATGCTCCCCAAGCAAATAAGGCAGATCATAATCGAGTTAAAAGTCTGAGCCAAATAGAGCCATATCTCGCCAGTCTTGAGGGTATATTAAATCAAAACCCGTACATGGTGTTGTTTGACACATACTATGGGCAAAATATGCTCTTTGATGAGTCGTTCTCCGTGTCGGGCCGAGGACAATAAACCACGCGCTTCTTGGGAACAACCCAAGGTTAAAAAAAAAAAAAGTTAAATCCGTCACAGCCAACTTAATTCGAATGCGAGATTCTCTTGCCTCCTAGGTACGTGTTCTAAACCCTCTTCGTTAGCATGCTATATTTCATATGTTGAGAATGATGAATGGGTCACAAAGGACACTATCTGTTTTAAGTTTGATGGTGATGTGTAGGATGTTAGTATGTTTTATTGTTTTACCATATAGCATGTTTGTTTAGTGTAGAATATTTTTGTGTTGTTGTTGTTGCATGCTAAGTTTTGTGTTCATCTAGGTCGTTACCCGATGATGATATTACCCCATGGTTGTTTTTCGAGGTCAAGGGTAATACTCATGCATGTGTATTTTGTGTGCTTGATAATGCATTGTGGTGAAAGTTATTGTGGATCCTAATTTGCACGAGCACAGATTTAATGTATTTATATTCAATTGATTTGAGGCCAATTATTGATTAGCCAAACTCTTGACAATTTTAAGATTCTAGAACTGGATTGAGGGGAAGATTGAGGCAAAATCCTAGGCGAGGTAGTTCAAGAGAAATGATTTAGGCATTCATTTTGTCGCTTGAGCCTTTTAAGCTTACCATGTTATATGTTTATCCCTCGTTACTCTGTCGAAGCCTAAATGCCATTTCAATTCTAAACACATAAATAAATACCCTGGCCAATTGATCTTTTTCCAAACCTATATCGCTGAATTAAAGGCAAAATTTGAGTGAATCAAGTTAGCATTCGTATATGCTACTTGAAATGAGCAGTTGGGTTTAGGGCGAACTTCTGATTGGTTTGGTATTCGAGTATTCACTTGTCACTTTTCTTTTGTTTTAACTACACCCATGAAATTGTAATAATCGAATAAGTTTGGGGTTTGGTCCTTTGAAGAAAAAAAACATATATAAATTTCGTTAAATTTTATTTCTTTTGACAAGTGAGTACGTCGGTTTTAAAAATGATTGTTCAATATTGTTTCCAATTTATCAATGGAGGTTCGAGAGTGAGTATGCCTAGCGTTGAGCCTTGGGCAACGTTAAGTTAACGACGTTAATCTATTTTCTATTTCGATATACCCTTGGCCAAATGTTCCAAAACCGAACCAAGTCCTTTTAATCTATATGAACTACTGAACCTACATTAGTGGAGAGCAAAACCTAATCAGGCATATGAATATCCTAATCCTTTACGGTCTAAGTCGTGAGTTTTGTTGGTGGATAATCCAATCTGATCTTGGATAGCTATATTATTGAGTCTCGCATACACACGTTGAAATGATCTAGAATGACGTTTACCATTATTGAATGCCAAAATTCTAGAATACCACATAGTGCGTTTTACCACCTGAACTCGATATGATTGTGGATTGTTGAGGTGAAAATGACTTGGTCGATAGAAGAATTTAAAACTCGCATATCATTATGTTTAGATTGTTTGTGTTTAGGTTGTTCAAGTTATTTAATTTAGTTGTATTTTTCATTTTAATGTAAGTGTTTTACTCAAGGACTAGCAAAATTCCAAGTTTGGGGTTAGTTGATAGGTGTAATTTACCTATCTATTTCCAAATCGAACTTGTTAGTTTTCGAGTGTTATTATAATATTTTAATACATTTTAATATGTTTTTATTCTTTTGGTATTAAAACAGGTGTGTGGGGGTAAAAATGGATCATAAACTATCAAATCAGATCAGAAACGGTGGAAGAACGGTGGGAAAACAAGCATAGAGGCAAAATTCTTAAAAATAACCCACCGTTGCGGCGTCCAGACCACCGCCGCGACAATCAATATGCAGAGAAAGGCCTTTTCTTGCTGAGAGGTCACCGTCACCAACAAGACGGTAAAACAACAGAAAGGTCTTTGCTTCCACCGCTGAGTCCACTACCGAGGCCGTGATCAAACAGACTAAACCACCGTCGCAGAAGTAACTCTGCACACATTTTAGATATTTGTTTTGATATTTTTTAGCCCTATATCATCCTCACCTCCTCTATTTTAGCCATTAGAGAGCTCTTAGGGTTAGAATAGGATTGAGACGTTTTGTGGGAATACTCTACCAAATTCGAAGGAGAATAACACGTTGTGAAGAAGGAGAAGTGATCTCGAAATGGTTTTAGCGCCAAATCTTCAGACTACGGCTAGTTTCTCCCGTTTCTTACTTTATTTCTTAACTTCAGATTATGGTTTGAGCATGTTTAGCATATTTATCATTGTATATACGGTTATAACCGTTAGTTAAGCAGATATTTTCTAGAGATTACTATAATTTATGAATATGTGATTTTGAAATTGGGGTTTTTTTAATAGTTGTTCTTCGGTATTTGATTGTGTTTGCCATTTCTCCTTGTTTATTATGCTTGTTATGATATACTGAGAATACGAAGTTTGACACTCGGGAGATGTAACCCCGGATTCGGACTAGGGTTAAACACAATGCGACAATCTAATAACCCGGGAGGGAGTTACAGAGTATGCAATCAATGATGTTAGGACAAGACTCATATGACTATGTGTTCTAAAAAATGCTAGAGGGGGACTTCGGCGTTAATGCGAAGTCACATATTCATTCACTTGTCACTCGGGAAATGGAGTGAATGAGTTTACAATACAGAGATTGTCAGATAAATTGAACACCGTTAACATAAGCCAAACAAGATGAAACATGTATTTGTAAATGAAGTTAATCCCTAGATAATCTATTCCTTTAAACGTCTCAAAATAGTAATATACTTTAATTAGATAAATTAGTATTTTAGTATTAGTATATTATTAATTATAAACTTTATTTATATCGCTTAAATAAAGTTAGGTTATGACAATCGCGGTACTCGATAATAATCTCAATCAATCCCTATGGATACAACAACCCCTACTTCTTCCCATCTATACTAAATACTGGTCGATCAAAATGATGATGGTATGGACTTGGACATATTGCTTTATCTTTCTTGATGTAATAAACAAAGCGTAGGTCAGTTTCTTAAATCTCGTGTACCTCGTCTCGACCTCTGTGAGGACCCTGCTAAAGTAATAAACCAAGTTCTGGATTCTATTTTCTTCACATACCAGGGAGAAACTTACCGCCATGGTGAATACTGTAATGTAGAGGAATAATTCTTCCTCTCTTCTCAGTGTGTTGAGTAATGGATCTAAGGAGATGTTTTTGCTTTAGCTCCTGAAATGCTTTGTCGCACTCCTCATCCACTCGAACGCCTTGTTCCCCTAGAGGATTTTGAAAAATAGGAGGCATTTCTCAGATGACCGAAAGATAAATTGGTTGAGAGCTTCCAACCAACCTGTAATCATTTGGACTTTCTTTTTGTTGTGGGGTCAAGCCATCCTGAGCACAGCACTGATCTGGTCGGGGTTGGCATTGATACCACGCTGAGACAACATGAAATTGAGGAACTTACTCGCAGACACCCTGAATATACATTTGCTCGGGTTGAGCTTCATGCGGTGAGCCTGGAGCTTGTCAAAACAGGCCTGGAGGTATCCGAGGTGATCAGGAGCTCGACTGTTTTTTACCATCATGTCATCGATATACACTTCCATTATCTCTCCGATCTCTTCTTTGAACATCTTATCGACCAGTAGTTGATAGGTTGCTCTAGCGTTACGTAGCCCGAAAGGCATGACCTTGTAGCAATAAGTATCCCGATTCGTAATGAACGAGGCCTTTCTTTTATCACATGGGTACACCGAGATCTGATTGTAGCTGACATACGCGTCGAGGAAGCTCAGCTACTTGTAGCCAATAGTGGCATCAATCACGATGTCAATTCTTGGTAGGGGAAAGAAATCCTTCAAGAAGACCTTGTTTAGATCTTTGAAATCCATGTAAAGGCTCCATTTGTTACAGGCCTTAGGGGCGAGTACAACGTTAGCCAACCAATCTGAGAACTTGACTTCTTCCATGACATCAGATTTGATAAGCTTATCCATTTATTCCTCAATAATTTTCTGATGGTTTGGGAGAAATTTCCTCTACTTCTGCCGAAAATGAGGGTGGTCCACGTCGATATGCAGCCAGTGCATAGCTACACTGGGGTTGATCCTTAGGAGCTCGTCACATGACCAAGCAAACACGTCTTAATTCCTACGTCATAGGTCAGTAAGCTCAGCACGCTACTGGAGACCGAGGTTGGCTCCAATTCTCACTGTCTGTCCTTCAATAGAAGGGTAAATGGGAACTTCCACTAGCTCCTCGTGAGGTTGGGGACTAGATTGTTTTTCTCGAGGGTCATCTATTGGGATGTGCCCGACACTATCATCAAGGGCCATAAGCTTGGGAAATTACAGGCAATGCTCCCTGGGCTTGGGCCCTTTCAGTAATTGCTATTTTTTCTCTAGTACTCTCCTCGCACAAGCTCGGGCTATTTTTTGGTCCCCTCGGACCTCTTCCACCCCATGATCGATAGAAAACTTCATTAATTGATAATAGGTGGAATAGACGACCTTTAAGGTGGCTACTGTCGATCACCCCATGATAGCATTATAGGGTGAGAGTTGGTCCACAATGAGAAATTTAGTCCACACCATGGCCGTCATGGGCTTAAAATCCAACGTAATGGGCATGGACACCCATTCGACCGAGCTGATGAAATCTCCTTCGAAGCCAACAAGTGGTAACTTCATGGGTTGTACTGCATTTGCATCTACCTTTATTTTATTGAAAGCCTACTTGAAGATTATGTCGACAGAGCTTCCCCCGTCAACCAGGATCCTTTCTATTTTAAAATAGTTAATCAGGGTTGATATAACCAGGGCATCATCGTGGGGGTTATTCACCCCTTTGAGGTTGGCCTCGTTGAAGGAAATAACGTTGTGGAAGGTGGCATCAATCGTGCTCACCTCTTACACGTCTTACTTGACCTTTCTCTTTACTTTGTGCTCATATTTTTTTCGAGAAAAAGATGTCACCTCTCCGAGACCAAGTCCACCGTGGATAACATTGATTGCTCCATCCACTTATTGGTCATTATCATTACTGAGGTTATTATCCTGAGATAGAGGCCGACTATAGTTTCGCCTTCTTCGCTGACCCCTATGCTCTTCTCGATGGTCATGTTTCCCGAACTAGAGTTTCCTATTCGTTCTATAAACATAGTGTCCAAGTTACCCTCTTTTGATAAGCGCCTTTATCTCTTCCTTCAGTTGGAAGCACTCCTCGGTAGAATGGTTGCTGTCTTGGTGAAACTCATAATATTTGTTAACCGACCTGCCAATGGCTTATTTCCTCAAGGGAGGGGTAGGTGGGAAGATTCCTTTCTCTGAATTCTCAATGAAAATCGTGGAGACCAAAGTCATCAAGAGGGCAATCCTATGTTTTTTAGCCCTAGGGGTGGATGAGGTCTCCTATCCCCGGGCAGCGGTCCTAAATGCCCCTTAGCTTGAAGCCATCATGAGCCCTAAGATAGGCTCGGCCCTTCCTCAGCTCAACCCTTCTTCTTCTGGATTTTCTCTTAGTCTCTCTTCACCATGTTAAGCAGTTCGGCCTCATAGAAGCTAGTACCATGGTCCAAGGCATCACGAAGGCTTGGAGCTGGCTGTGAACACAGGTCGTAAGATAATTTTATAACTCATCAATGAAGGCGCTTAAGGCTATGGCATCTGAGAGGCCCTCAAGGGGAAGAGTCTCCTTCCAAAATCTATCCATGTAAAACTCTTCCCAACCTTCTACCGAAGGGTAAGGATGTAGGTCACAGTCTTTGGCCTGCATCGAGAATGGCTGAACCACGTCAGGAAGAGCTGCTCAAGATGAATGAATGTGGATATCAAGGCTTGGGCCAAATCATTGAACCATGTGCAGGCTAGACCAATCAGGGTAAGAGGGAAGAACTGGCACCTTACCGCCATAAAGGTCGTGTGCATATCCATGAAGGATACGAAAATGGAGAGATAGTCCATAAGGTCAGTGGTCCCATCATACTAGGTCATCGGGGGATTGGGGAACCTGTAAAGTACAAGTTTCTCCATAACTTTATCGATAAAGATTGATCTCACCCCAACAGGGTGCCTGGATACGCCCCCAATGCCCTGTATCTGGTAGAGTACGGCCTATATCTTGGCCATACGATGCTCCACAATTGCTCCTCCTTTGGGTGGTACAGCGGCCTAGATAGCAACTGCTCAGGCTTCACACCTCCGAGCTAGTAGTGGAGAATGAGAATCTATTTCTCAAGCCCGGTAGGACCAGTGTTTAGATTGGGCCACATGATTAGGCACCCTAGCTGGTAGTGATTTTCACCTGTCCTTAGATTGGTGTCCATGAGACGGCTGAGATGATGTCCTTGAGGCAGCGAGGGGGCAGATCACTTTTCCTGACAACCCAGTTATAGGGCCGAGCCCGAGCCTAGGGCACGTGTCTATGAGAGCTAATCACTCGATCTCTAGACTTCAGAGGTTGCTCTACTCTCCCCTACAGTCTGGAGATCTAATCTACCTTGCACGGGGGTCGGAAGCAGGTAGGAAAGAAGGACTTGGAATTAATTTTAGAACTCGCTAAGCCAGCATTCCAAACTGTCGATCCTTGATGCCTCGATGGCCCCAAAGGTCTAGCTGACCATGACCTCTGAGGGCGGAGCTAACCAACCTGCTTGGCCCATGAGAACATTTTCTTCGCCAACAAGAACATGGGCTGAGGTCCTATTATCCAGCCTGGGTGCTCTAGACATCTCTTGGTTCAGGATGTTGTTCACTACTACATTTTGATCTCTTTACTGAATAACTTGACTAGACCTTGTTATAATTAAATCTTAGTTGAACACGGAGTTGATGACTTGAGGAAGGCTTTTTGTGCACTTCCCACAAACGATGCCAAATTGTGGTTATCAGAAATTGGAATACCCAACAATATGGCCTGGTTAGTGTCCACGTGGTGAGTATCTAATGACCTGGAGGTTGCTCTTAGAGAAACTAAATACTTTTGAGTATTTTTATCCATGAATCTGCAATTAACCGAGTTAGCCAAGTGCTATTCGGCCTTACCTGCGGGTCAGTACCTACACAGACTTATCGGGGTTGATCCAGCGTGTCTCTTACAGCGTAAGAGTAAGAGCTCGAAGGGAAGAATTTAAGGTCTCCCGGATATAATTAAGTTATTACCTACCTTTATAACCTACTGAAATGTTTGTCCACGCCTTCCTTTTATAGGCGAGAATGTGATTAGCATCCCAGGAATTAAGGCCCTAAGCTCGGTTATCTACCCTAATATGGAGAGGGCATGCGATGGGATTAGAGCTATGGGCCTAAGCCCTTGAAAGTTGATGGAGAAGCCTGTGGTCCAAGTCATTAAGATTAGTTGGTTGGCCCAGGCACCGGAATGGACACTGGGATAAGCACACCGACCTCATCCTCGCCGACTACACTCGTTGTAAATGCTGATAATTTCTGGCTGGCGATTACCTACCTCAATACCTTCTTTCATTCGATAATGGAGGAAAAGGTTCAAGAAAGTCTATGCCTTTGATGAGATGTTAAACCAAGTATTGATGAACTCTAAAGAGCAAAGATATTATGGTAGGACATGTGTTATTCCTTAGGAGACTGTATCAGAAGACTCCCAGAGTCATGAAATTGGCCTGCGAGTGGGCGACTACTAACGAAGGGTAAAATAGTCTATGCATCTAACCGTGGGTCAAAGGCAGGCTAAACTCAAAATTTGGATTTGTCTTACCTAGAACACTCTATGCTCATCTAGAAAGGGTCATGCAATTCGTGTCGGCCTGTGGGAACCTTCATGCATGGGGCATTGTCGTTTCTTCAAATGGTCGAAGAATCTAGAAACAAATTCATTAAAGGTTGTTGTTGGGTATCCCCCTCCTGTCATTTTTTTTCTGCTAAGCAAATGTTTATAAATATCGAGAGCGTGAGAAGTTTCAGGTAAGTTTAAATATTTCCTAAATTCAAGTTCACAATTATATTATCATCAATGAACACTTACTCTGACATCGAAGGTTCTTTGCCAGTGTCCGAACCCTTAGTGTAAAAATTCTTGTAGTTGTTGTTGCGAAGAGTGAAGAATCAGGAGCCAACTTCATCACGTACTGTGTGGTCCCTGAGATTAGGGCATCATTAACAATTATTGGGTATAGTGAATAATGCTTATGGACATTCTAGTATGCTATAGAGGATCTATTACCTTTAGCAAAAAATGAGATGTTCTGTGTGATTTAATGTGCTTCAAGTCATTTAAGTCTTTGGTTAAAACAACATGATGATTAAAATTAGATTCTAATTGATATCACAAGAGAATTATATCATTAATAACACATAAGATTGAACTTGGGATTTTAACTTTGTCCACGCCCAAGTTCTTTCGGGTACATGGAGATATAAAGATTGAATCGCATGATAATTGCAACTGAGTCTGTTCTCTGATTAAATTCTTATCGATTGAATACAACTATGACATGTTGGTAGACGTTAATCATAGTTAGTGGGAATATAGTAAAATAATAATTTCTTTATAGACAAAATTGAAATAGTTATGTTGATGTCAAATTTTGGTCGACATCAGCGGTATGGTCTGGTTAACCTTGGAGGATGTTGGAGGGCTCTGGAATGGAGGTCTTCAATCTATGTAGTTTCTGATCCATGGACGAACCTCTGGCCGGGAAGGGGAGGGCCGATATCGAAAAGGACCCGAAAACCTTCTGAGACAAGATAAGGATCAGAATACCTTGTGATCCTTGGAGAGATAAATCAGTACTTGAAATTTAGCAGTTTCAGGAAGAATGAGCACCTGAAAACTTGCACAAATGACTTATAGGGGTCTTCCCGGCTTATCGCCTCCAGCATGAGAATCAGCGTACGGGAGGAAGAATTTATAGTGTAATTACCAAGAAGAGTGAGTAGAGTTCATCTACCTTTGAGAAATTGTATGCTCTCCTTTTTATAGGCATGGTCAAAATTAGTTTAAGGGCTAAGCATTAGTTAATGTCTCATCAAGATCACGTCATGGTGTCAACTTGGCATATAGCCAATGGAAATATGCCAAGGGGCTCTTGTTTTGGCCATGTTTAGGAGATATTTGGAGATATTTTGGTCAGGGAAGAGAGCCATAGTGATGCTCTGAACAGTACGCCTATCACAGGCGGTTTTATGGCGTTGTCAGGTGAAACGGTTGGGATGGACGGGCGTCCTACTATTTAAGGAGGCACCCTGGACCCATTTTTACACTTTTGCAATTTTGTTTTGATGGAGCACCGACCTTTCCGGCAGGTAACTCATCTTCTTCCCAAAATATCTTATTCTCCCTCTTCATTTACTGCTGAGTCAGTGTCAGGCTCTGCCACCTCTGGGCAGGCCCTAAATATTTCTCCCCTCTGACAAATAAACCCTCAATTGGCCCTGTATCCCTACCCAGAGGAACAGGCAGGATCTTCAAGCGATGCGGAGCCCTTCGGCCGTCATAATGGTGGTAATGGTGCTGAGTCCGGCAATGGCCCACCATGGAGGCGAATCTAAGCTTGGATGACGAGGTTGAGATATGGGAAGAGGCAGTTTTGGGAGATAGTCCGGTCTAGGGGATCGAGACGACGATGCCGAAGAAAAAAATCTGAGACACCTGGAGCATGTATACCATCCTTGAAGGGGTAGAGACTCGTTTCCCCCATCCGGAGGATAGGGCTTGCGTTCCTCCCGAGGGTTTCATAATGGTAAACATGGATCACTTACGTGGAGGTTTACGATTCCCGATTCATCTATGGATTCAAACCCTATGCGCGGAGTACAAGTTGTGCCCGTCACAACTTGCTCCTAATTGCATTCAGGCCTTTGTGGCTTATTTTATCATTTTCAAGGATGGGGGACTGAACCGTCCCTAGATTTGTTCAAATCTATCTTTTTCCCAAAACCCATGCCTTCCAAGAAGGGGTGGTGTTACATAGTTTCTCGGAGGAAATTTCTTTCGGGTCTAGAAGAGTCAATGAAAAATTAGAAGCCCCAATACTTTTTTCTGGGACGAACAGGCTGGGAGTTTGGTCCTAATGAGGAGAGAGTCAACCCCATTCCTAGGGAATAGGTTATTGTAGGTGAGCATGCCCCCTTCTGTGAGCGATTCATTAATTGCACATTTTTTTTTTGTTGACTGTTTCTTTTTTACTATTTCAGTTCTTGGAACAGTTCTAGAGAAGGCGAGCAAAAGAAGAGTCTAACGAAGTGCTCAGATTAAATAGCAGAGAAGGATCGTGTAGGAGACGGAGTATACAAACGTCAACAAGTTGCTGGAGTTAACATTGTATTGTCACCACTTCTATTATGCACCAGGTCTTTAATTCCAGATATCGAAGAAAACACCGACAATGGTAAGGTTCCCCCTTCTTGGAAGTTGTCACTTTTTAGAATCTTTTGCTATCTTTTTTATTTTCCACTTATCTAGTTCTTTCTACTGTTTTGGTAGAGATGGATAAGTTAACACTGGAAAAGTTGCTGAATGAGAGAGTTACGGCTGCGAGTGCTGAGGCCGAGAATAAGAGAGGTCATCCTCCTCAGGTGGAGGTCCCAAGAGAGGACTACCAAGAAGGGGGAGGAAATCGACAAGACGAGCTCCATTGGTAAGGCCCCTGCTAGGGTGCAGAGTCTACCGAGGAGGATAACGAGGAGAGAACAGCAGCGACTCGAGACTAAGGCCATTGTCAGAAAAGAGACCCTGCACAACTTGAACTGGTACACATGCCCTCTTCTGGAAAGGGCAACATTGGAGCTGGCCAGGAGAAAGGAAAAATAAAGGTTGGGCGGTCTAGAACGGAGGGAGCCAAGAAGGTAAGGACTGAAGAGGCTCCTGGAGCCCCCTAGCCAAGCAAGGTTTTAACTTTAGGATTAGGCCCGGTCACAAATACGAGCATCCTTCTTGAGCAGGGAGCCCTCGAGCATCTGGGGATGTTGTCAACTTATTTCAGCCACGTCATTCCTCAAAGAACAGAAAACGAAGCAACGCCAAGACAAATGCCCAAACCCTTGCAAAACTGCAAAGGCATACTATGTTCTTTAGACTAATACCAAAAGTTATTTTGGATTCTTTATTGCAATATGATTTCGGACAACAACATGACCACATTTCATATTATGTGTTTTGCAGGTATTATCCAAGGTTTCTTTTGTGGCTAAACGTCTTACTGTCACCCATGAGAGGGAGCAAAAGCTTGATGAAGAACACAAACTACTCTATGAGCAGTATAGACAACATGTGGATCAGGCAAAGCGATGTCATGAGTCAAGCAAGATAATGATAGCTAATGAAAAAAGCGCCAAGGAAGAGGCAAAAAAGGCAACCGAATGGAAAATGAGGCTATCCGAGGAGAGAACAACCCTTGAATCTAGTTGCAGCAGGCTTGAGGCTGACCTTGGTACCGTTAGGGAGAGGATGGAAGTGATGAAGAAGAAACACGACGCCTCTATCATCAGAGCCAAGGAGAGTGCTATAAGCGAGGAACGAGTCTTCAGACTATGTTCAAGTGAAAATGCTCATGGCTGCTGAGATAGTAGAGAGTGGACACAAGTACACAATCCGGAACTTCCGCAGGCAACACCCTGAGTTCTCAGTGAACGACATTGGGATGAATTATTCTGATACTGAAGACAGTGCCGGACTTGAGATGAAGAATGTTGTGGTAGAAGAAGGAAGTGAAGAAACAGTGGCAGCGGCAGCTGATGCCAAGATGGGGGGAGATTGGAGCCAACAAAAGAGATGCCGAAATCAAAATGAGGCAGTAAACGCTAGCCTGGACGAAATGGATACTGTTCCCAGGAACATTATGGCCGGACATGATAAACCCTCCATCTGTGAAGGTAAAGCCAATCCATCCCCCATCGAACAATAACAAATCTCAGCCCCAACCCCCCAATCTTGAATCAAAAAATTTGAATTTGACTTTTTTTTTTATTATTTTTTTTTTTTTAATGTTTCTACTATTTGGCGCCCAACCTCCTTTGCCTGGATAAGGGCCTTTTGTAATGGGCATTGGAACCCCCTTTGGGAATGTACTAGACACCGAATGAACGAACAAATATTTTCTTATCTCTTCCCGGTAGATTCTAAACACTTGTGATTTTCTTTTTGCTTTTGAGTTTGTGAATACATGCCTTGACATTCTTTTGTTTTTGTCTATCATTTGAGAGTTACTTTCTTGGAATTAAAGACGATTCCTCTTCCCGGTGGTGGAGTTTTACTCTCATCCCTACCTCGATCACACTGAGACGGGAAAACGCCCTTGCTTAGGAAATTAACGGAATGTGAAGTTGAGTTCCTGCTTGGGAAATTGCTTTAAACTTATCTTGGAAAAGGACCTACGACCCTTCTCGGTCAGATTTGAAGACTTTGGATATTTCTGGATCTTTCTTTGACCATCATGTCCCCTTCTCAGTTATTTTTTGAAGACTTGGTCATTTATAACTATGATGCTTGCTTTCTGCTATTTGTCTTAGCCAATTGGACGTTCGTATGGATTTCTTCATGATCTCGGCAATACTATGTCCTGGGTGGATAATCCACAATACTTGTGCAATGTTTGCGATTTTTTGCTTGAAAAAATTCAAGTCTCTTTGCCATTTGGTTTTACGCCTCTTCTCGGATAGGTAACCGAGAAGAAGTCATACTCCCCTTCTAGGAATTAACTCCCTGGAAGAGATCATGCTTCCCTTTCTCAGGAAGTACTATTTTATGTTGTTTCACCATATCCACAGCCTCCCTGCCTCTTAGCTTAGCATCCAGGCAGAGATCGGGTAGTAGGTTAAAATTCCAAGGGTGGTAGAGGTATGGAATCTAGCCCTTGCAGTCCCTAGGGGGTAAGCCCAGATAGGCCCCCTGTGGCTGGTCACAGGCGGGTTTTTCTTTGTGGGGCTCATTGTTGAGTCTGTTCAGGTTATCCCAAAATTTCCTTGCTAAGGACATCCTCCTTTTGTGTCGCCTAAGGAGGGCTCGGCCGTAAGGGGTGAGATGCTTACCTATAGGTCCTCAAAACTGATCGGTGCAGTTTCCATCGAAAGATGATAGCTATCAATCCCTAGGGTAATACTACCGACCTGTGGAGAAGGTTTAGTTATACCTCTGACGCAGTGCGCCAGAATGGGGTTCTTTATGGCGATTATCCCTGACACTATGCGTCGGGATACCAATTTGGGTTTATCAAGAGTTGAGGGTAACAAATCTTCGTCTGAGATGGGACAGAGGGTTGCTCATCCCAACATGGTCGTGTTTTGGAGATTCATGGGGAGGGTGGTGCATCCTAATCTGAAATGGGATGGGGGTTGCACTTCACCGCCACCAACAAAACTTGGGAGAATGGAGTGATAGTTGAACAAAATATTTCTTCCATTTATAAGTAGATTCTTTACAAACTTTGAAAGTGAAAAACTTTACAAGTTCATCGACATTTTCTCTTTACGGTAGTATTGTTTCAGATGCTCTGCATTCCAAGGGTGCCTTAGGGGGACACCTATTTCGGTCTCCAACTCATAGGTGCCAGGATGGGCAATACGGGTAACGCGATATGGACCTTTCCAAGATTGGGTGAGTTTACCCACGATCATATCCTTGGTGGCCAGGGTTACTTTTCGGAGGACAAGGTCTCCAATGTCAAATGACCTAGGACGGATCCACTTATTGTAATATCTGGCCGTCGTTTATTCATAAGCTGCTTGTCAAACACGGGCACACTTCTTTTTCTCTTTAAGAAGATCAAGGTTAAGGGCCAAAGATGTGTTGTTTTTATCTTGATTGAAGATCATTGCCGTCTGGGAAGAGAGTACACCAATTTTGGTAGGAATCACTGCCTCGGACCCAAAAGTCATTGTAAAACAAGTTTCTCCCATGGCGGCCCTCGCTGTAGTATGATACGACAAGAGAATAGGGTTCACATCTTCCACCCATCTTCCCTTTGATTAGTCAAGTCCAGTCTTGAGTCCGCGGAGAATGGTGTTGTTGGTTACTTCTATTTATCCGTTGGCCTAGAGGTTCCATAGAGTGAGAAGTGGGTCTAAATCCCCAGCCCGACGTAGGATTCCGTGAAGAGGTCGTTGTCGAACTATTTCTCGTTGTCGGAGACGATGGCCCTGGGTATGCCAAAGCGGCATACAACACTTTCCCATATGAAATCTCTAATCCTTTCCTTGGTGATTGTACAAGTGGCTTGACTTCTACCCATTTTTTTAAAATAATCGATTGTGGCAACAAGGAACTTTCTCTGCCTAGTCCCTTGAGAGAATGGACCGAGAAGGTCAATGCCCCACTAGGCGAAGGGATAAGGACTTGTCATAGGGACGAGAACAGTTGGAGGTTGTTTAGGATGAGAGGCAAACCTCTGACATTTATCGTATTTTTTTACAAACACCATGGAGTCCTTATACATGACCGACCAGAAGTATCCGTGGTGAATGAGCTTGTGAACCGTTGACCTTTCTCCTGAGTAGTTATTACACATCCCCTCATGGACTTCCTTCATCATGTAGTCAGACTCTTCTGGTTATAGTCAACGAGAGTATGGGCCTGAGAAGGACCTTCGATAAAGTATTCCATCAATGAGGGTGTACCTGGATGCCCTGTACCTTAGTCGCCTGGCCTCTGCTCGGTCGGAGAAGAGTGTTCCATTCAAGAGGTATTCTCTTATGGGATCCATCCAATTCGGTGTATCAAAAAGAGAGCATATAGTAGTCACTTGGTCAGAAATGGTTGTGCTTGGTTCCTCCAAATATTTTACGGGAACACTCCGTTTTAGGGTGAATTCCACAGCGGAGGCAAGGTTAGCCAAAGCATCAGCGTGTCGATTCTCTTCTCGGGGGATTTGGCATACTTGGATTTTTTCAAAATTTTCTATACGCGCCTTTTCCCTCCAGTGGTAGGCAGTCATACTTGGATCCTTGGCCACATACTCACCATTGACTTGATTTACAACAAGTTGTGAGTCACAAAAGACTTGAAGGTTGTTGGCATTGAATTCTCTTGCCAATTTGAGTTCGGCAAGAAGGGCTTCATACTCTACTTCATTGTTGGTAGCTCTGAATCCTATTCGAAGTCCATATTCAATTTTTTCCCGATCAGGGTAGACCAGGACCATTCGAGCCCCACAGCCCCCACGTTGGAGGAACCACCCGTGAATAACTGCCAATTATCCGGACCAAAGTCATCGCTTACTCCGGAATGAGGAGGTGCCCCTTCTGAGACCAACGCCTCTACCTGGTCGAGATGGTGCACCGACCGAGCAGGATCATGATCATCCAGGAAAGTCATTTCAACAATAAAGTTGATCAAGACCTGCCCTTTAATAGTTGTCCTCGGCCGGTATTCAATGTAAAATTGGCCAAGCTCAAGGCTATATTTTATGAGCCGGCTAGAAACATCAGGTAAGTGAAGAACTTGTTGTAAGGGTTGGTCAGTAAGCACAACGATCACATGGGCTTGGAAATATCGCCTCAGTTTACGTAATGCAATGAGAAGGGCATAAGTCAACTTCTCGAAATGTTGATATCTTGTTTTGGTGTCAATTAACACCCAAATCGCATAATATACGGGTATTTGAACCCCTTCATCTGTTCGGACTAGTGCCGCAATGACTACAGTGTTCCAGGACGCAATGTACATAAAAATTTCTTTACCGTTTTAGGGATACTCAGTAGTGGCGTCGAGGAGAGGTATGTTTTAAGCTCTTGGAAGGCAACCTCACACTTCATTGTCCATTCAAATGCCTTATTGCCCCTGCAAAACTTTAAAGAAAAGAAGGCACTTCTCCAAAGATCGTGAAATAAACCGGTTTAGGGCAGCCGGTCATCCTATGAGCATTTGAATTTTCTTTTTTTTTTCCGTGGAGAAGTCATTCCGAGAATGGTGCTAGTTTGATTAGGGTTGGCATCAATGCCTCTCTGGGATACGATATTTCCTAAGAACTTCCCTGCTAAAACCTCGAAGATACACTTGGTGGGGTTCAATTTCATGCGGTGAGTTTGGATCTTGTTAAAGAAATTTTAGAGATAGTAGAGATGGTTTCATGCTTTGGTTCTCTTTATGAGCATATCATCGATCTAAACTTCCATCATCGAGTCAATCTCTTCCTTGAACATCTTGTTAACGAGCCTTTAGTAGGTAGCCCTGACATTGCGAAGACCGAAGGGCATCATCTCGTAACAATAGGTGTCTCTGTTTGTAATAAACAAGTTCTTTTCCTTGTCAGGAAGAAACATGGGGATTTGATTATACCCAGCATAAGCATCGAGAAAACTCAAGAGTTCATGTCCTGCCGTAGCATCGATGACTAAGACTATTCTCGATAAAGAGAAGAAATCTTTGGGGCATGCCTTATTAAGGTCCTTGAAGTCCACACAAAGGCTTCATTTGTTTTCGGCTTTAGGTGCGAGGACAACATTGGAGAGCCAGTCGAGAAATTACACCTCTTCCACCATGGCAGATTTCACTAACTTATTCATTTCTTGCTCAATTAGATTTTGACGCTCCTAGTGGAATTTTTTTCTTTTTTGCCTCACAGGGGGATGGTGAGGGTTAGCATGCAGTCGATGCATGGCGATGCTTGGATCGATCACAGGAAGTTCATTATGGGACCAAGCAAACACATCGTAATTCCTCCTAAAGAGATCAATTAATTCTTCTTGTTGTGTCAGGCTAAGCTTGGCACCAATTCAGATAGTTCTCTCTTCAATGGTAGGATGAATAAGTACTTCTATTAGGTCTTCATGAGGACGTGGATGGGGTTCCTCATCTCAAGGGTTGTCGATAGGCACAATTTCAGGATCGGTCAAGGCCATGAGTTCAACTTCATTATTCCTGGTCCCAGCCTTTAATTTCTATTTCTTCTTTTCAAATACCTTTCTGGCGTGAGATCTAGAAAATTCTTGGTCTCCCTTCACCTCCCCCATCCATATTTCCATAGGGAATTTCATTGATTGATAGTAGGGGGGATATGACTTTAAATGCCGCCAAGGTGGGTCGCTCAATAATTGCATTGTAGGGAGAAAGTCGGTCCACGATGAGAAATTTAACCCAGACTATGGCTGAAGTGGGCGCAACACCAACCGTGAAGGTAAGGGAGGCCCAACTCATAGAATTCACCACCTCTCCCCCAAATCCGACAAAGGGGAAAGTAGTGGGTCTCACGGAACTTGAACTCACGTATATTTTATCGAAAGCATAATTGAAAATGATATCTGCGGAGCTTCTACCGTCGATCAAGATTCGCCCAACTTTGTAGTGGTTGATCAAGGCAGAAACCACCAAGGCATTGTCATGAGGGGTATGCACCCCTCGGACATCAACTTCACTAAAAGATATGATGTTGTGCTAGGCAGCATCGATCGTGCTCACCTTGTACACATCCTCGTCGGCTTTTCACTTTGCTTTACCCTCGTGCCTCTTCTAGGAAGAAATAGTTACTCCGCCGAGGCCGAGGCCACCATCTATCACAGTGATCATATTAATTTCACCATCAACACACATTTTATGGTTAAACTCTTCAGTTTATTTTTTCGGAGGGGGTCGTCTACGATTATCCCTTCTCGGTCGATCCTTGTGTTCATCGAGGTGACTACTCTCTCTAGCTCCAGAGCTTGCGTTTTCTTTGTGGACATAATGATCAAGGTGCCCCCTTTTTATGAGGGCCTCGATCTCTTCTCGGAGCTAGAAGTATTCATCCGTTGAGTGACCACGGTCACGGTGGAACTCAAAAATTTTGGAAATGGCTTTCCCCATGGGTCTTCCTTTAGGGGGAGGAGCTGGTGGGAAGAATCCTCTCCCCAAATTTTAGAAAAAATTGTTGTTATGGATGCGGTGAGGGGCGTCAGCCCTAGGTGATTCCCTGGGGGTAGAGGATGTCTCCGATTCCCGGGAAGAGGTCCTAATCTCCCCTCCGCCTGCAGCCTTCGCGATCCTTGCACCCTGCTTGGTCCCTCATCTAGTCGGATTTTTTGCTTCTAATTCCCCTCTCGCCCTCTCTTCACAGCGTCTCTGAGGTTAGCTTGGTAGAAACTTGTACCCTGGGTAAGACCAGAAGCTAAATTTGGCACAAAATAGGAACACAAATCGTATGACAATCTCCAGTGCCTTAGTCCATCGATAAAGGTGTTCAAGGCCACGACGTCTAGAATGTTACTACAGATCGAATTTTCCTTGTGGAATCGCACAACGAAATCACCCAAAGTTTCGGTGATTTCTTGATGGAGAGTGAGAATTAGGTCTTCTCTGGGAACAGTCAAATCAGGCTAAAAAGAGTTGCTCTAGTTAAGTAAACGTGGAGATGGATGCAGGAGTCAACTCTCGGTACCAGGTACTGGCCATCCCAGTGAGAGTGAGGGGAAATGATTTGCATCTTACCGCCATGGATGTTGTGTGCATATCCATGAACGCGATGAAAACGAAGAGGTGATCGCTAGGGTCTGTGGTCCTGTCGTAGGAGGTTATTTGTGGACTGGAGAACCTATAGGGGACCACCTTAAATACTATATCATCAATGAAAGGGGATCTTATACCTAAAGGGAGTTCAGTAGCCCTCCCAGGGCCCCGTATCTGTACAAGCACTGCCTCTATCTTGGCGATGTGCCTTTCTAATATCGCTTCTTTCCTGGGTGGTGCTGTCACGTGACTTGCAACCACTCTTGATCTTTCAGCGAGAGAAGAGTGAGAGTCAACCTCTCAAGCACGGCGAGCTCTACGATCTACGCGAGTGACGTTACTGTAAGCTCTTCCCGTCTGGTGATCACAGTGATCATGATGATCCTCTATCTGGAGAGCCCACAAGGGTAAAGATGCAGATTTGGAAACGGCTGGTGAAGCCGAAATTCATTCTCTAACCAGTCGATCACGCGGACGAGGTTGTTCCCTTGATATATGGCCTTCAAAATGGATGACACGGTATGATTCCTAGTGAGGGTCCTCACCCTGCATGCTGGAGAACCGGTCTCCCTCGGTTAGGAACCGGTGGCAAGTAGCGCTCATTTCCCCCTGTGTTCTGGAGACCTAATCCCCGCTGATTCAGGGTCGGTGACAGATGAGAAAGAATGGTATCGAGACATGTTTGAAATTGAAACAGTTGATTTTTGAAGCTATCAAGTCGCACCGCATCCGCAACTCTGGAAGGTAGTCCAGCATGGGGTCCTGTAGGTGGAGCTGACAGGCTTGCCTAGTTGACGGGGAGTGCATGTTCTTCTTCTTCCGGGATGGGGACAATAGTCCTTGCATCCGGCCTGGGGTTTTGCAACATTTCGCCAGTGGGGTTACTGTCTACCGCGTTGTTAGGGTCTCTTGGCCATAGAGACTGACCAAACCTTGTATTCATCTAACCTCTAGCCAAGAGAAGAGCATATGATGATTACATGGAGGCTTTTTGTAGCAGTTCCCACAGACGGCGTCAAACTGTTGATGTCAAATTTTGATCGACACCAACGGTATGGTCCGGTCAGTTTTGGAGAATGTTGGATGGCTCTGGAATAGAGGTCTTCGATCTATGTAGCTTCTGATCCGTGGAAGAACCTCTAGCCGAGAAGGGGAGGGCCAGTATCGGAAATGACCTGAAAACCTTATGAGCCAAAAAAAGGAGGATCATAATACCTTGTGATCCTTGGAGAGATGAACCAACGCTTGAAATTGAACAGTTCTGGGAAGAATGAGCACCTGGAAACCTGCACAAAGGACTTGCCGAGGTGTTCCTGGAGTATCTCCTCCGACGTGAGAATCAGCGTACTAGGGGAAGAATTTATAGTGTAATTGTCGAGAAGAGTAAGTACAATTCATCTACCTTTTAGCAATTGTATGCTCTCATTTTTATAAGCAAGGTAGAAATTAGTTTAAGGGCTAAGCATGAGTTAATGTCTCCTCAAGATCACATCATGGTGTCAACTTGGCATGTAGCCAATGGAAATGTGCCAAGGAGCTCTTGTTTTAGCCATGTTTAGAAGATATTTAGAGATATTTTGGTTAGGGAAGAGAGCCATAATGATGTTTGTGGATATTTTGGGATATTTATGAGATATTTTGGGATATTTAAGAGGTGGAGAACCAAGCCAACTTATGAATTGAGGAGGATACAACCCTGTTGCAGCCAGGATGAGGAAATTGACTTTTGCCCTTCCCAGGTGGCCAGAAACGGGAAGGGGGAGGGTATGGCGCCTCTCTGCCCCACCCTTCTCGAATAATTGGAGACAAGAAGGGGAGGCTTAGCCCGAGGAGCCATTCGAAGTTGGTTCACGAGGTGAGCACTACTACGACGGATAACACTGAGATGAGGAATGGTCGCCTATCCAGGCAATGACTTGTTGGTCGTCCTGGAGAATGCTGAGTCCTTTAGGGCAACTAGTCCAGCTGGAGACATTTCTCTTCTCGATACATTTTTTATACTTAGTCTTTATCGTGTTTTAAACTTTGTAGGGAGTTACGGACGCGTAGCAGTCTTTGATTGGTTGCGTTGGAGTGACCATTTTTATACTCATCAAGTTCCAATTATTTAATTAATGGATAAAACTATTAATTAATTTCCACTCTCTAACTTTTAATTAATGGGTCACACAAAATGGAGAGATTGAGATCTTACTAATCTTTCGGAATGCATGGGGAAAAATGTCGAACAGTTTAAAAAGGTTCGGAAGACAGTATAAAATAGGAGAAAGAGGAGTCTAACCCTCACATTATATATATATATATATATATATAGGCTATATGACCATGTATCCTAAGGAATAGCGCCCTTCTCTGTCTCTCTCTTGTTAGTCTAATGTGTTCCTTTGTTCGCTGTCACGGACAATTGAAGATGCATCGCTTCTAGCATTTTCTAATCTCTAGATTCAAAATGATTGTTGGATTTTTAAAGCACCACCATTAAAATTGACATTTTTTTGTGAATACTATTGGAGGCGGGACATTTGTATCTCTATTTGGAGATTTAAAATCATGTGAAGATCGTGTCGTGGAGATTTGTGAATGTAAAAATGTAACACGGATGGACTAGCGGCTAGATGTTTAAGTACAATACAAAGGTAATTAATTCATCCAACTAAACTAATGATATATTATTTTCGTATACGTCATAGATAGATTCAAGACTAGAAAATTAAATTGTGAAAAGAAAATATATTTCTCTTTTAAAATTCCATTACGTTCATCTAGGCTTAATTTCCTTCGGTTTTTCCCTCTGTGAATGAGCTCATTGATGAAGGTTACTACCAAGTTCTTTCAAGCAAAGCTTTGAAAACTGCCCCGATTCAAGCGGAAAGTTTTTAAAACTGCACTGAACTAAGCAACATTTATACAGTTGGAATGAACCATTTTTGCAAAGAATTGATTTTGACAGAAACGGACAAACAAGTGACTACGATTACAGAAAATACAAGTGAAGGCAATGTTTCCTCATTTTCATACACTCCATGTAGTGATAATAGTGGAACACCACACCACCCTCGGGTAAAGACGACAAAAACTGTTTAATAAACAAGTTGAGGTTCAAAATTGGCAAGATCCACAGAACCAGATTCAATCGGTTTCATGAGATACGCAGCCAGTAGTTCCGAAGCAAGGGCGGCAATTAGTGGGACCCTCTTCAAGTTCTTCACCAAGGCAATGTCCTCGCTTTCCCCCACAGCAATCAGTTTCTCGTTGATCTCCACCATCCTGTCCAATTTCCTTTTGAATTCTGGGTTCTCAACATCAAGAACAGCCGGGAAAATCCTAGCCGTTGTGCGGTTCGTCTGCAGCAAGACAGTTTTACAAGAAAAATATAATTCTTACCATATAGTAACCACGACAATGGTTGGTTTTAAAGTTCTCTAATCTTATAAGCCCATCTGAGACGTAACCAAAACATGGATTTTGTTGCATCGGAAAAGAAAGGAAAGGAACCGTATGACTCAACATAAAGACCTACCTCAATGATAACATGCATATCAAACTCCTTTGTGTTGAGCCCAATGCCCTCATAGAAAGCTGTTCTTTGACAATCATTTAGATACATTGTCACATAAACCTGCATTACATTTGTTTTGGCGTAAGAGAGGGATATGTATGCTATGTAAGTTAGCTGTTCTATTTTCTTGAGTATTACACAAGAGTGGCATCGGTTTCCGTCGAGTACAAACTAAAGTTTTGTGTAAAACGACTTGGAAATATATTCAGTAAAAGGATTCATTGCTTAAATTGATCGAAACTACTTTTTAATAATGATTTGAAACCAAAGTCAAGCATTAAATGTTACCGATAGGCAGAAGAAGCGTGCCCACAACTTTGCCTTCCAGTCATTGAGGAATTGAGGTTGTGCCTTCATCAATGCAGAGAAGAAGTCACCGTGGCGGTTCTCGTCTTGGCACCAGTTCTCAAAGTACTTGAAAATGGGATAACATTGGTACTCGGGATTCGCTTTAAGGTGTCTATATATGGTTATGTATCTCCAGTATCCGATCTTCTCGGACAAGTATGTGGCATAGAAAATAAATTTTGGCTTGAAAAATGTGTATTTTCTAGCCTTCGTGAGGAAACCCAAGTCCAGTGCCAAATTGAAATCAGATAAACCCTTGTTCAAAAACCTGCAAAAGAAAAGTCATTTGCTATCAAACCCATTTAGGAGTTTCTTCGACATGAGTCAGAAACACAGAGAGATGTATTCATCTGTCATCCAACCCTGCATGACGTGCTTCGTCTCTAGACATGAGGGAGAAAATCTCTGCAACCACAGGATTTGTTTTCTGCAAATGCAATTCCACAAATTTTGAGGATTATTACGCATGTCATGGATCAATTATTAATTAAGTTACATCATGAACTGAAAAACGGTTGAATTCAATGCAATAATAAGAGCCATAGCTTGGCAAAGGAAAGTAAACAAAGACAGCAAAGTCCCTATGATCGCATATTTAGCCAATTTTTTGCCGGGAACTGGGGAAATTCCAAGCACCTAAGCAGGCTTTTTAACTTCTTCTTTCTACACTTTTTTTTTCTTTTTTTGGATTTAAAGAATGAATTATTGGACAGAGAATGGGAGAACCTTAGTGAAACATGATGCAAAACAGAAGACACGAGCCATAAAGCAGAGATCAATTCCCCCAAAATTCAGCATTACAAACAACCTTTTTTTTTCTTGGTTTTACATGCACTTCGACTAATCACCTGCCCGAGCCATCTGGGCGTACGCCCCCATGTCAGCCGGCCTAATGCATTCAGGATTAAATTCAACATTTAATTCTCAGAGTGCTACCCAAGATTTGAAACAAAGCAAAATATTCTATATCTTTACTAATTCATAAGCAAGGAAATCACCCCCTCACTAATTAATGGGCTAATTAATGAAATAAAAAATAAATACGAAATTGGTAATCAACCTAAATACCGAATATGTGGTAAATCATAAATAATTCATTAAAGTAGACATTAAATATTCCAGTAGAATGCATACGCTCCCAAGAAGACTACAAGAAATAAAATGTAGAGTAAATTCAAGAAATGAGCCGAAAAAAAAAATGAAATACCTTGAGCCTCCTTCCAAGTTCCTTGTAGAGAAGGAAGCCAGAGAACTCAGCCGTGCAGGACCTCTCCAAGAACTCGACGAAGATTTGGCGAAGTGGGCCTTCCATTTTGTCGGCAGCCTCCTTAAACTCCTTGTTCCTCACGAAATGGGTCTGATTGTAATCAGTCTTGAACTCCTGCAACAGCGCCACGAACTCCTCCTCCTTCAAATTCTTGTTGATCTCAGTGTTGAATAGCGTCTCCATCTCATCAAAGTCCGTCGTGTAGAACCTCGGCGTCAGCAAACTCTCTTTTATGCCTTTCTTCGCAGATTTCTTGGCTGGCTTCGCTGTTGTAGTGGTTGACGACATCCGGATACTGAACAGCTTGTTCTTTGGTGCTACTGGTTTGCCCAACTTGGGGGTTGCTAAGCCATATTTCGATATGGGTTTCACCAATGCCATTTCTGCGGCCATTTTTTGGAGATAATCTTCGACTGATTCTCTGGGACTTTGGGCAGAGAAGAGATGTCTGAACGGGGTTTGGAAATATATTACTGGGATGGGAGTGTCTGAATCTGATCTAATCCAATGAAATCCGTGGCTTTCATTGCTGGTTTGACACGTGTTAGACTGTCATGGGTCAGCTTGATTTCATGCTTGGTTTGGGATTTGTGGTATACGGCTACTCGGGCAAAAATCTGAACATATGAACCCGCGTCTTTTTTTCTTTCTCTTTTTTTTTTTTAGAAAGTAAAATCATAACAAAAACACATGAAGATCAAAAAATAACAAACATTACGGGCACATCTTAAAGGTTCTTTTGTCCATTTGGGAAAAAATTAAATCCTCAAGGTTGATCATGGGTGTCTCAAGGATCGTTAACTTGCAATCGCTTTTCACTCATTTTTCAATAAGCAATTATGCACACCTATTTATCTCTCAAAGCAAATTGAATAATGTAGTTGTTGGTGACGAGAAGTCTTTTCCATTCATCAACTCTAGTGGCAAGAAGTCTTTTACATTCTTCAACTCATTCCCTGAAGCAATGATTTTCAAGGCAAGTACCTTAGATTTGAGTGACCGCATCAGCCGAATATGTTTCCACTATAACACGAGGGTAGACTCTACTAGCCACGATCTTTATGTCGGTGACAATACTCCTTAACTCCACTTTCAAAGTCGTGCCACTGTCAAACGCTCTATAGAATCCCACTTTCCAACATCTGAGATTAACATGAAGACCTTTCTTATCGTCCTTTTCCCGGGTTTCTTTTTGCACTCTCATCCCTATTAAGTTTAAGAAAAGTTGTGTCATAAGAAAATCAATTAAAACAGGGTGCATTTTAAAATATTATGTCTATTCAGGAACCCTAAGTATATTTTTAACAAGAATGGATTCAAAATGAAATGGATATCAAAGAGTATTACGCAAATGTCTTGTGCAAAGTTACATAATGTCGGGACTAGAACGAAATGAACAAACAAAAAGGTTATATAAAAGTCAAGACGGAAAGTCACCAAGAATTCACCAGCAACACGAACAAATAGAAAAGATATACCAAAGACAAGATGAGATATCACCAGGAAATCACAAGTGACACGCGTAAATAGAAATATCATTGAATCAAATGGGATTAGTTGCTTAGAGGATACAGACAGGCCAAGAAAAATTGTGCATCTAAATCAATCATTGATATAAATGAGGTAAAAAAATAAAGTTGTCCCTAAAGATGTCAGAGGTACTCGTAACCTTTTGTAATTTAAATTTATTTAATTTGTTAAAGAGGTAAGTGTCCGACTTGCCAAATAGGCAAGTTGATAACAATTTCTAAGACCTATATCAAATTATGTGTTTATTTAATATCTTAGAAATATTGCATGGTGATTCTGAGAATTACATTTAGTCAAAGTTTAGTAATATATTTTTATGATATGCTCATATTGAATATTGTTCATGTATCTGATTATATGAAACATGTTATGTAATTTAAATTGATCATGACCTTGATAAAACTTGCATGGTTAATATTGGTTTATGAAAGCATGATAATTCTTTTCGATACCATCTGTATGATCTCTGAACATATATATATATATATATATATATATGGTATATCAATCGATGCTTATTTTTATTAGATTATTGATATTGTTGCATGTAGATGTTCTTATAGACATTAAATGTTTAACATACATCTAATGTCTTCTGTTTATTAAATGATTATTATTTTAGAAGGGAGATGAAATTTTATGAGATAAATATGCACTTATCCATGTTTAAAGCATGCATTAGATTTATGTTGATAATTTCATAAATTATCGTTGAGATATACTTTTCTGTCTTAGTGCGTTAACAATTATATGTTTTTTTTTTTAAATCTAAAGAAAAGATATTAATTTGTATCATGAAATAAAGCAAGATTAGTAGCACAAGGTTATAATAAAAAATAGGGAATCAATTATGACGAGACGTATACACCTGTGGCTAGATTAGAAACTATTAGAATATTATTCGTACTTGCATGTTCACATAATTTTAAATCATATAACATGGATGTAAAGAGTGCATTTCTGAATGGCTTTCTATCAAATGAGATTTATGTCAAACACTCACCTGGGTTTGAGAGTAAGAAATTACCCGATCTTGTGTTTAAACTTTAGAAGGCTTTATATGGACTCAAATAAGCTCCTCGAGCTTGGTATGAGAGACTTAGTCAATATTTGATTGAAAATGGTTTTCGATAAAGTCTTAGCGATATTACTTTGTTTATTAAGAAAATTAACTCTGATATCCTATTCATACAGATATATATTAATGATATAATATTCAATTTCACTAATGAAGATTTTTATCAAGAGTTTGACAAAATTATCCAGGTTGAGTTTGAAATAAGTATGATGGGAGAGCTAACTATTTTTCTTGGGTTGCAAATCAAGCAAACCAAATAAGATATTGTCATTAATCAAGTTAAGTACACGAAAGAGTTATTGAAAGTATGACTTTGATGGTGTTAAAGAGTACAAAACTCTCATGACAACAGTTACAAAAATAGAGAAAAACGATACAAACAAAAACATCAATGAGAAAACATATCAATGTATGATTGGTAGCTTGTTGTATCTTACTATTTGTAGACCTGACATAATATTTAGTATATGCTTGTGTGTGAGATTTCATTCTTGTCCGAAAGAATCACATCTAAAGTTGTCAAGCGAATTTTTTGTTATTTGAAAAGGACAAATGATCTAGGATTATGGTATCCTCGGGGAGTGACTTTAAGTTAATTAGTTACTCCGATCTTGATTTTTCCTGGTGCAAAGTTGAGCGTAAAAGCACAAGCAGTTCATGTCACATTTTAGAACATGCTTTAGTTTCTTGGTCAAACAACAGTCAGAATTCGATTGCCTTGTCTACGACTGAGGCAGAAATATATGGCAACTAGTAATTGTCGTGTTCAAATTCTATATATTAAGCAATAATTATATGATTTTGGTGTTTGTATGGAGGAGGTCCTTATGTATTGTGATAATAAAAGTATTATATACTTAAGTAAGAATCCGACACAACACTCACAAACTAAGCACATAGATATTCAACATCATTTTATTTGTGATCACATTCAGAGAAGAGATGTAACTATTGAATATGTTGATACCTCCGATCAGTCTACTGATATTTTTACCAAACCTTTAGCAGAAGATCAATTCATAAAAATTATTCAAGATTTAGGTATAGTTAGGCATAACGATGTATGCCTAGATTGGTATTTTTGGTTCTTCACCCCCGCTTTTTTAGATAACAAATGGGGAGAAGTTGATATTTAGAGATTTGTTCACCTAAGCATTGAACTAATTAAAGGAAGAATTTATTAAGGACTTATATTGAATATCATTATGGCTTAATTTGGCTTACAATGAATATCTTCAATATTGTTTAATTATGTTTTCAATATTATGCTTAAATGTGTTTAAATAACTGTTCTTGGATTTAGGGAGAGCGTGGTTACATTATATTTTGAAGAAAATATCAAAGTTAATTGTTATAATAAAAAATAGAGAGATTGTTAAATTCAAGATTTTGATGAGTAATTAAATATTGATGTTTTTTGTAAAACTAATGGTTTTATCGAGTATTTCAAATTTATAATTCCATGCAATTAATTAAGAAGAAGAATCGATGAAGAAAGCATAAAGGGTACAAGATGGATATAACAAAGAAGTGAAAAAGTTTTGAAGAGGCATTAAAGAAAATTAGGTGAAAAAAACTCTTTACTTTTATACTCTTAATGCAACTAAAATTAGGATCACATACAACACTTAAAATAAAGTAATCTTATGTGTATCATGATAAAAAGTGATAAGTTTAAGATTTTAAAATAAAATATTTTATGTGCTCTGTAGACACGGCATTTTGACCGCCTCGCAAAAAATTATACTTTATTTTATAGTTACCTTTATTTTATTTTTTTATTATTTATTTTATTTTTTTATTTATTTTGTTTTGATTGTACCGTATTTATGCGGTTTAATACTGCTAAATTAAGTTTTATTAATCTCTTAAGTAAATTAAATATTAGTAATTGACTTTTATTTTTTTTGGTTTTGTAGATTTTTCGAAGTGGAATAAAAACGCGTTAATTCCGAACAAAATGGACAAGAAACAGACGAGAACGAGAGAGGTCTGGATCGAACGGGAGTGGGGGGTGCACGAAGGTCGCACGTGCGACCAAAAAACTGGTCGCACGTGCGACCAGCTGGCCGCATGTGCAGCCAGCAAAAGAAAGGGGGCAAAAAGCCCCCCTTTTGGGTGCACTAAGCTTTGGTGCACCCAAAAGAGGGTGGGTGCACCAAATTTCGGTGCACCCACCCCCTTTTCCTTACCTTTTCGCACGCCTTTTGTTCGGAGGAGTTTCAGAAAATTTCCTATAAATAGAAGAAGGCTCAGACAACTCAAAGGGGGAGGATTTTGAGGGGAAGAAATGTTTTGAGAGAAATTTTTGTAAGGGAGAGGGGAAATCTGGAGAAAAATTTTGAAGAAAATAATATTATTTTCATTTTATTGTAATTTTGAAGAAGAAAAATCTCCAAGAAGGTGGTATATTTTTATCTGTTGTAAATCTTACTCTTATTTTTTTTTAGTTGTTATTATACTAATTTTTTTTTTAAATTAGATTTTTTTTTTTCCTTTATTATTTATTTATTACTTTTTTTTTTTTTTTTGAGTAAATAATACGAGGTAGAAAATTTCCAACCTTCAATTTGAATGGCTAAAATTTAGAAGGGAATTACTCCCCTTGATGCGTGTGTGCGGGTGTTTTATTTAATTCGTATTAAATATAATGTGCTAACAATACGAGGTGGAAAATTCCCAACCTTCAATTTGAATGGCTAAAATTTAGAAGGGAATTACTCTCCTCGATGCGTGTGTGCGGGTGTTTTATTTAATTTGTATTAAATATAATGTGCTAACAATACGAGGTGGAAAATTTCCAACCTTCAATTTGAATAGCTAAAATTTAGAAGGGAATTACTCTCCTCGATGCGTGTGTGCGGGTGTTTTATTTAATTTGTATTAAATATAATGTGCTAACAATACGAGGTGGAAAATTCCCAACCTTCAATTTGAATGGCTAAAATTTAGAAGGGAATTACTCTCCTCGATGCGTGTGTGCGGGTGTTTTATTTAATTTGTATTAAATATAATGTGCTAACAATACGAGGTGGAAAATTCTCAACCTTCAATTTGAATGGCTAAATTTATAAGGGAATTACTCTCCTCGATGCGTGTGTGCGGGTGTTTTATTTAATTTGTATTAAATATAATGTACTAACAATATGAGATGGAAAATTCCCAACCTTCAATTTGAACGGCATAAATTTAGAAGGGAATTACTCTCCTCGATGCGTGTGTGCGGGTGTTTTATTTAATTTGTATTAAATATAATGTGCTAACAATACGAGGTGGAAAATTCTCAACCTTCAATTTGAATGGCTAAATTTAGAAGGGAATTACTCTCCTCGATGCGTGTGTGCGGGTGTTTTATTTAATTTGTATTAAATATAATGTGCTAACAATACGAGGTGAAAAATTCCCAACCTTCAATCAGAACGGTCTAGGTTTAGAAGGGAGATCACTTCTCTCAATGTGTGTGTATGTGTATATGTGTATATAAGGAGGATTTAAAAATAAAATAAAAACATTCGGATTTAAATTCTAATTGGACTTAATCGGATAAGGTACCGTATTTGGACGGGCGTCTTGGGGTGCTTGACACCTTCCCCGAGCGTAACTGACCCCCGAACTCTTTAAACGAATCTCTGGTTAGACCATGTTATTTTTGGAGTCAAATTTTACTTAAGCCATTTTTTTTAAAATTATTTTCAAAAAAGAAAAATATGGTGACCTAGCACATCATTTAAACCCAATGCTAGGTGGCGACTCCTTTTTCTAAAACAGGCTTAAGTATATTTTAATGAGAAAATCGACGTTTTTAAAAACCCTTCTCATTTTACCAGCGCCAAGTATATAAACATATATATATATATATTTATTTTTGGTTTTCTCTGGAAAATCGGGGCGCGTTCAGCTGGCGACTCCGCTGGGGAACGGCTGAGGGTCGAGCCCAATATGTCTGAATAAGTCCAATTAATCTAAAGTCCGAATGTTAAATTTTATTTTATTTTTTCCCTCAATTCAGTAAATAAGTTGTGATTTTTTTATTTTTTTTTTATATCATTTATTTTTATTTTATATATATATATATATATATATATATATATATATATATATATATATTATTTTTTTATTTTATTTTATTTTATTTTTATTTTTTTCCTTATTTCCTCTCAGGCCCTTATATCGTTGTAAATCCTCTAACAAAAACAAAACTGTCTTGTATCCATATTATCCCCTCAGGATTCTATGATACAAGACGAGAAAGGGTTTTTTGTACTTGATGGATTTATGACGTCTGGGGAAGTCCTAAAAAAAAAAAAAAAAAAAAAAAAAAAAAAAACACACACACCAAACAAGTTCAAAGTTTTCAATATCGGTAGGGAACGACAAAAAAAATATAAAAAAAAATAAAAAATAAAAAATAAATAAAAAAAATATATATAAAAAAATAATTTTTTTTTTTAATTAGTCGTTACCGAAATTGAAATCTTCGAATTAGAAAGGGCTTTAAGGCCACCTAAGACCCACGTGAACTAAAAAAATGATTTTTTTGTAGGTGAAAAAGAAAAGGACAAGACAAAGAAAATTGGTCCCAGAAAAGCAAATCCAGTTCTCCCCTCTCGAAGTCCGATCTTTACACGCAGTCGAGCACAGACTCATTCCAGGATGACATCAGAAAGCAATCCCGAATCTCCCCGAACGACCCAGATAGCTCAGATGCAGGAAACTATTGACAGGTTGATAGAAAGGATCAACGAACTTAGCCGACCTCAGGAGGTGCCTATTCCTCCGTCCAACGGGACTCCTGTGATTGAATCCCCAAATGGAAACCCTGCAAGTATTGGGATGGAGAACTCAGGGCCGAATCCGAACCACGTCGGCCCGAACTTTGCAGTACCGGTCTACTATGGACCTAAGATGGGCTCTCATCCTTTCGCCTATAGAGCTCCGACATATCCCATCCAGGGGCATGTCTATCAGGCCTCGCCAGAGGGCTCGGCCCCCGCCGCCCCGCAGATCCTCATTCACCCGGAGAGGGTCGTTGCTCCACCAAACAATTCAAATGATAGCCAACCGGCCCCGGCCATTGAAACTGAAAACAAAGAAGAGAATGGCCCTCCACCGGCTTGGCTTCTGAAAATGGAGAAATTGGAGAAAACTATGGAAGAATGGCAAAAGGAGAAGCCATCCAAGAAAGCAACGTACAAGGAGTTGTCAGCACCACCCGGGATTGTGTACCCGAAAAATTTCGTGGTTCCAGAATTTACAAAATATGATGGCACTGGCCCTCCAGAATGGCATGTCAGTATTTACAAAGAGGAGTTAGGAATTCATGCTCGGAACGAAGACCTTTGCCTAAAGATGTTTCGGAGATCGTTGAAAGGATCGGCTCTCAACTGGTACATGACCCTGGAGCTATCACAAATTAAAACATTTGAAGATCTGGTAGAGGCCTTCTGTGAGCAATATGTGTATAATAGGGATGCCGCGCCAGACTGCAATACCCTCTACCAGATACTGAAAAGTAAAGACGAAAGTTTTCGGAGGTATACTGCTCGTTGGAGGGAAGAGGCTGCCAAAGTTATCCCTAAGCTGAGCGAGGAGGCTCAGTTAGAGATATTCAAGTCAATTCAGTCACCGCCGTTCCATCGAGATCTCTCAAGCATAGCAGTGGTTTCTTTCGGCGATGTGATCAAACAGGCCGAGGTGACGGAAGAAGGAATAAGGAGCGGAAAAATTGAAGGGGCCCAATCCAATCTGACGAAAAGGTCAGCCCCGCCAAAGATGAAAGAAAATGAAGTAGCTGTTGTCGTTTCCCCTCGGCAAACCCATTACCAAAACTACCCCCAAACTTCTTGTCCCCAGAACTACCCGAACCAGAACAACCAATATCACAACTACCCTCCTCAAAATCGTCAAAACCAAAACTATCCTCAAAACCAACCCTATTCCCAAAGCCGCCCCCGCTATTACCAAAATGTACCTCCCCCTTATCAAAACCACATTCCCCAATATTACCCTCAAGCCTACCCAACACCCTCTTACCATACCTATCAGCCACGCCCAAATACCCCACCTCAAATTCCTAACCGCACTCCAAGGTCAGGAACCCAATACCACCAAGACCTTCTACCTCATGCTACTGGGGGAAATTTCCAGAACGACAACAGAGAGCTACAAGACCTTCCGGTCTCGATCACCGAGTTGTACCGGAATTGTTTGAAGCAAGGGATGCTGACGCCCCTTCCATTCTACGAAGTTAAACCTGGGAGTAAAACAGCTTCTTCAAATGCTTTCTGTGAATACCACTCGGGAACCAGAGGACATGCGACTGAGCAATGCTTTCAGCTAAAAGACAAAATCCGGGAGTTTATACGGACCGGAGCCATCACTTTTCCTAAAAAAACTGAGGCCGGTACGCCAAATTGTCAGCAAAATCCGTTGCCTGAACACGCCTCCTCAGGAAGTGGCGTCAATCTAATTTTCACAGAGGAGGTCGAAGAAGAAGTTGATGTGATCGATATCGGTGGTGTTTATTTACACCCGGAGGTTCTCTACGGAGGGTTCGAATTACATCTAGAAAGGGTAGCCCAAAAACTGGAGAAATCTCTAGTTTTGTCTTTCCCAATCCAAAATATGGTGGAAAATCTCAATAAGGTTCCGTGGAATTATGAGATCGTCGCTAAAACAGGAGAAGGAGAAGAATTGTCAATCTCAGCAGGAGAAACCAGTGGAATCACTCGGTCTGGAAGAGTGTATACGCCACAGGATTTGATCAGGATTCCTGTGAGGGAACCAAGAGGGGCCCTGAAAAAGCCAGTGTCAGAACCGGAGGCTCACGACTTTCTAAAGGCAATGAAGAATTCAGAATACAAGATAGTGGAGCAACTCAGTAAAGCACCGGCGCAAATCTCGATGCTCTCACTACTTCTATCCTCAGAAGTACATAGACAGGCACTGCTGAAAGTCCTAAATGAAGCCCACTTGCCTAGCACGATCTCTCCGGAGAAGTTTGTCACTCTGGTCGAGTAGGTCCTAGGATCTAACACCATCACCTTCACAGATGACGAGATGGACGATAATGGAACAGGTCACAACAAACCTTTGAATATCATGGTCGAAAGCCATGGAATGTTCATAGCTCGGGTGCTGATTGACAATGGATCGGCACTAAATATCTGTCCTTTGTCGACCCTGGAAGAAATGGGGATAGATCTATCACAGGTTCGATCGTCTAAGACGGTTATCCGAGCATTCGATGGGGCTAAGAGAGATAGTGTTGGAGAAATTGACCTGCCAATTGAAATTGGTCCAATACAGTTCAATGCGAAGTTCCAAGTGCTCGACATACCTGCTTCGTACAACCTGTTGTTGGGGAGGCCATGGATCCATAACGCTGGGGCAATGCCTTCATCTCTACATCAGAAGATCAAATTTATCATTAATGACATACTGTACGTGATCAGGGCTGATTCAGATATCATACCTTTCCATCAAGCGATAAGTCGGCATGTCCCGTTAACAGATGACGGAAAGGAGAAGGAGAAGATTGAAGCCTCCTATCACGTGTTCGACGTTGCGAATGCTACCTTTGTGAAGGAAGGAGGACACGAGATGACACCATCACTGTCTAACACTGTGGCCTTCGTTGCTAAAGAAATGAAGTCTCGGGGTTGCATTCCCGAGAAAGGTTTGGGCAAGAATCTAGACGGAATTACAAAACCAATAGAAGTCAAGGAGAAGAAAGGGAGATTCGGATTGGGATACGAGCCGACAAAAGCAGACAGAGCGAAGTTCTTCCGGAAGAAGAGAGATGGATCCCCAGACAACCAGCCAATGAAAATTTCGCATATCCGGGTCACTTTCCCCTATCCAGCAGAAACCCTCAACAAAGAGAAAGAGACCGCAGGATTCAAGTTGCACCCTGAGAGAGTAATGATCAAGGAAGCTGTGAATGTAATCATGAGAGACGAGGCAGGGCCAAGTCATGGGTCTGGTATTCGAACCAAGGGAAAAGAAAAGTTGCAGAATTGGGATTCTTGTTCTCTCCCAATTCGCCAGGCGTTTCGGTAAACTTAGGGAGATTTTCTGTTGGTCATCCCTCCATCCACCTTGCCTTCTAGATGGGAAGGGATTTTGCTTTGTAATTGTTTTTTATATTTAATGAATGCAATTCTGTTTTATCCGACATATGGTTTAAATGTTTAAATTTTATGCTTTCAGGATGTCTAAAACACCAGTGTATGATGCATGCGATATAACTGAGCCAGAGTGCGATAAGTATGATTTCAATGCAAAACCAGACCATAACCCGATGGGAGTGGAAGCAGAAGATGACTCTTGCCAGCCAGACGATGGTGAGATCCGAAAAGCTTTCACGGAGTTCGAGAACAAGCCGATTCCCAGTAACGATGAGACCGAGTTGATAAACTTGGGGACCTCGGAAGAGTTGAAGGAAGTAAAGATTGGATCAGCCCTCATGACTCTGGAAAAGAAAGAGTTGACAACGCTCTTAATTTCCTACCAAGATATCTTTGCCTGGTCCTACGATGACATGGTAGGACTGGACAAGAGTATCGTGGCCCATAAGCTGCCGCTAAAGCCGGGGAGTGTACCAGTCAAACAAAAGTTGAGAAAACTGAGGCCCACTGTCAGCCTCGAGGTCAATGAGGAGATCGTGAAGCAATTCAATGCCCGAATTATTGAAGTCTGTAACTACAGTGAATGACTCTCAAATGTCATTCCCATGCCAAAGTCCTCGGGAAAAATCAGAGTCTGCGTGGACTATCATGATCTCAACCGGGCGAGTCCAAAAGATGATTTTCCACTGCCAAATATTCACATCATCATCGACAATACTGCGGGGCGAAAGCTCTATTCTTTCGCCGATGGGTTCTCTGGCTATAATCAGATTCTGATGGATGAGAAAGATCGAGAAAAGACAGCCTTCACTACACCATGGGGAGTCTTTTGCTATAGGGCGATGCCTTTCGGTCTCAAAAATGCCGGGGCGACATACCAAAGAGCAATGACGACCCTCTTTCAGGATATGATGCACAAGGAGATGGAGGTATATGTAGATGACATGATCGTTAAATCACAAGAGAACGAGGATCATCTCTGCCATTTGAAAAAGGTGTTCGACAGACTTCGAAAGTACCAGCTCAAGCTCAATCCAGCAAAATGCACGTTTGGGGTGGCTTCCGGAAAACTTCTTGGTTTCATGGTAAATCGCTATGGAATCAAGATTGATCCTGCAAAGACGAAGGCCATTCGTGAGATGCCGCCGCCGAGAAATGAGAAAGAAATCCGAAGTTTTCTGGGGCGATTAAATTTCATAGCCCGATTCATCTTCCAACTCACTGCCACTTGTGAGCCAATCTTCAAGCTACTTCGAAAAGAAAGTGACGGGCGATGGAATGCAGATTGCCAGAATGCCTTGGAGAAAATTAAAGTCTATCTAACGAACCCTCCCGTTCTAATGCCACCTCGGGAGAAGGTTCCGTTATTACTATATTTGTCAATTCTCGACTCCTCCATGGGAGCTATTCTTGGGCAACTCGATAAATCTGGAAAGAAGGAGCAAGCCATCTACTACCTCAGCAAGCGCTTCACGAAATATGAGGAAAATTATACCTTGCTGGAGAGGACCTGTTGTGCATTGGCTTGGTCCGCTCAAAGACTGCGCCATTATATGCTCCCACTGACTACCTACTTGATAGCCAGGATGGATCCCTTAAAATACATCTTCGAGAAGCCGATTCTGTCAGGAAAAGTTGCAAAATGGCAGATGCTGCTGACGGAGTTCGATATCATCTACAAGACCCAAAAGTCAGTGAAGGGTCAGGCGATAGCAGATCAGTTGGCTAGTTGTCCAGCTCAAACGGATAACCAGCCTCTTGAGACGCTATTCCCTGACGAGTCGATTCATGCGGTGGATGAAGAAAATGAGGAAACAGTCTGGAAAATGTATTTTGATGGAGCAGTGAACTCTCGAGGGGCTGGAATCGGAGCCGTTCTGGTTTCTCCGGGCAAACAGCATTATCCAGTGGCTTCCAAGTTGAAGTTCCAGAGCACAAATAATCGAGCTGAGTACGAAGCCTGTATTCTGGGACTCCAGCTGGCTGTCGATATGAAAATCAAAGAATTGCTAGTGTTCGGAGATTCTGAGCTGATAATCAACCAGGTGACGGATAAATATGCCACGAGAGATCCGACCTTGATAGCCTATAACAATCACCTCCTGGAGTTGTGCGAGCAATTTACAATAATAGAATTTGAAAGCATACCGAGGCTAAAAAATGACTTCGCCGATGCCTTAGCTACCTTGGCATCTATGATATCTATCACTCGAGAGGATGATGATATCATTCCGGTGGTGATCCGAGTTCAACGCCGACCGGCCCACTGCTGCCAGCTTGAATCTGAGCCAGCCAAAGACCCGTGGTACCATGACATAAAGAACTTTCTGAAAAATCAGGAGTATCCGGAAGGGGCATCAAGTGTTGATCGGAAAACTCTCCGGAGGTTAGCAGGCCAATTCTTCCTAAGCGGGGAGACACTGTACAAACGCTCCCCTGACATGGGCCTGTTGAGATGTGTTGGAGTTGAAGAGGCCATCCAGTTGATGAAAGAGGTCCATGGTGGTATATGTGGACCTCACATGAGCGGCTTCATGCTTGCCAAGAAGATCCTGAGAACCGGTCATTTTTGGCTAACGATGGAAAACGACTGCGTGCAGTTTGTTCGAAGATGCCATAAGTGTCAGATTCATGGTGATCAAATCCATGTCCCACCTTCGCACCTTTATTGCTTGGTGGCCCCATGGCCCTTCTCAATGTGGGGTATGGACGTGATTGGGGAAGTTACCCCTAAGGCGCCGAGTGGTCATCGCTTTATCCTGGTGGCAATTGATTATTTTTCCAAGTGGGTAGAAGCCGTTTCCTTAACCCGAGTGACTCAAAAGATAGTAGCTCGATTCATCAAAGAAAATATTATGTCAAGATACGGTTTGCCGCAAACATTGATAACCGACAATGCTAAAAACCTAAAGGGTTCAGAAATACAGAAAATATGTCAGCAGTTCAAGATCGAGCACAAAAACTCAGCGCCTTACCGTCCAAAAATGAATGGAGCAGTGGAAGCCGCCAACAAAAATATAAAGAAAATTCTCCGGAAGATGATTGACAATTATAAGGAGTGGGATGATATGCTGCCATATGCTTTGATGGCTTACCGAACCTCAGTTCGGACCTCGACAGGGGCAACCCCCTATTATCTGGTTTATGGCACAGAAGCGGTGATACCAGCCGAGGTGGAAATTCCATCTCTACGAGTGCTCATAGAGGCCGAGCTTGATGAAACTGAATGGGTACAACAACGGTTGGACCAACTTTGTTTAATCGATGAAAAGCGGCTGACAGTGATATGCCACGGACAGTGTTACAGACAGAGGATTACTAGAGCTCATGATAAACGGGTATACCCTAGAGTCTTCAAGGTCGGTGAGTTAGTATTGAAGAAAATCTTTCCTTTCCAAGATGAAGCTAAGGGTAAGTTCGCGCCAAATTGGGAAGGTCCTTTTGTTGTTCATAAGGCTTTGAGCGGTGGAGCGTTGATTCTCCAGGAAATGGATGGTGATGTATTTCCCGAGCCCCTAAACTCAGATTCTGTAAAGAAATACTTTGCCTAATAAATGTCCTTATTTTCTAAATAAGTTTATTTCAATTTGTGATTATCTGTTGCTTCCAAAAAAAAAAAAAAAAAAAGAAAAAAAAAGAAAAATACGACTCGAACATGGTGAAAACTCGAAAGGGCGCTATGAGAAAAATATAGAGACCGTGTCGCAAAAAAAAAAAAAAAAAAAAAAAAAAAAAAGAAGAAGAAGAAGAAGAAGAACAGTTAGATCACTCCTAGGGGCATTTTTGGAATTCCCACTACGGTTGACTTCCATTGACCGTAAGACTTTTCTGTGTTCGGAACTTGATGGATTTGAGCAAGAGTTGGAATCTGTGAAAAGGAACATCGAATATGGCTCAAATTTGCATTGAAATCATACTTGTCAGACAATCCAGCTTGAAATCTCGCAGTCAACATATCTGGTGATAAAGATACCTATTTGGGGTAAGGTTTTACACGTTTTCCCATATTTGGTTAAATCAGTTTTGCAGGATTTGAAAAATACAAAGCAAGCAGGAGTATGTGATTCTCCTAAGTACTGAGGATGCTTAGTAGAAAAGAGAAAGTGAGAATCGGCGGGTGCAGAGAAATAAAGGCTGATAGGGATGTTGTCCAAAAAAAAAACCAGACCTTGCCAACAACCCGGAGAAAACCTCCAGAAAGTACATCTCTAAGATTGACGGAAGGACGAGACGGAAAAATCTCCCGATACTGTCCCGTGACCCGAGAAAGTCAAGCGCCATCAAATGAGGGATTGCGACGGAAAAGGGGGGACGGAATTGCGAATCATAAAGAGTGACAAGTTTTTCAAACTAAATTTTCGTGTTACATGTGTTTTTTGTTCAATTACAGGGTTTTCAAAGGACATGGAAGCATGGATTTCTCTCTCACAAAGTCTTCTTACCTTCCGGTTGGACGGAATTGCGAGTCGTAAAGAGTGACAAGTTTTTCAAACTAAATTTTCGTGTTACGTGTGTTTTTGTTCAATTACAGGCTTTTCAAAGGACATGGAAGCATGGATTTCTCTCTCACAAAGACTTCTTACCTTCCGGTTCAAATTAGAAACTTTTTATTGCTGAAAGTTCCAAAGCTCTAAATGAGCGTCCAGGTATGCGTTTTGCCCTGAAAATGGCGAAAAGTGAACTACGCCAAACTTGATCCTCGGCATAATACTAAGGTATGCAGGCAATCTATAAATGTTCGGTCATCTGAGAGTTCGGCTGGGGCACATTTATATCTTTGCTCTCTCATTCTGGCTCAGTCACAAGTTGGGGCATATTTTATACTCTTGAACTTTCTTTAAGCCCTTGGCCAAGAGGGCTGGGGCATGAATAATTTTTATTACTCTAAGCGATCCTCTAAACGGACACGTGTTCGTCATGAGTATCGTCATGAGTCATTTTTTATTACTCTAAACAATTCTCTAAATGGACACATGTTCGTCATAAGTACCATCATGAATCATTTTATTACTCTAAACAATCCTCTAAACAGACACGTGTTCGTCATGAGTATTGTCAGGAGTCATTTTTTTATTACTCTAAACAATCCTCTAAATAGACACGTGTTCGTCATGAGTATCGTCAGGAGTCATTTTTTTTATTACTCTAAACGATCCTCTAAACGGACATTTGTTTATCATGAACATCGTCATGAGTCATTCTTTTATTTTTCTAAATGGACACTTGTTCGTCATGAGTCTTCTTTTATTACTCTAAACGTACGCTTGTTCGTCATGAGTCATTTTATTTTATTTGTTCTATTATTAGAAAATAAACTAAAAAAATAAATAAAATAAAAAATGGGACGATCAAAATGACGTGGTCTTTTATCTTTGTCAAGCAAGTGGAACTTGCATGACAAAGAGGGGCAGCTGTAAACACGGCATTTTGACCGCCTCGCAAAAAATTATACTTTATTTTATAGTTACCTTTATTTTATTTTTTTATTATTTATTTTATTTTTTTATTTATTTTGTTTTGATTGTACCGTATTTATGCGGTTTAATACTGCTAAATTAAGTTTTATTAATCTCTTAAGTAAATTAAATATTAGTAATTAATTTTTATTTTTTTTGGTTTTGTAGATTTTTCAAAGTGGAATAAAAACGCGTTAATTCGGAACAAAATGGACAAGAAACAGACGAGAACGAGAGAGGCCTGGATCGAACGGGGGTGGGAGGGTGCACGAAGGTCGCACGTGCGACCAAAAAACTGGTCGCACGTGCGACCAACTGGCCGCATGTGCAGCCAGCAAAAGAAAGGGGGCAAAAAGCCCCCCTTTTGGGTGCACCCAAAAGAGGGTGGGTGCACCAAATTTCGGTGCACCCACCCCCTTTTCCTTACCTTTTCGCACGCCTTTTGTTCGGAGGAGTTTCAGAAAATTTCCTATAAATAGAAGAAGGCTCAGACAACTCAAAGGGGGAGGATTTTGAGGGGAAGAAATTTTTTGAGAGAAATTTTTGTAAGGGAGAGGGGAAATCTGGAGAAAAATTTTGAAGAAAATAATATTATTTTCATTTTATTGTAATTTTGAAGAAGAAAAATCTCCAAGAAGGTGGTATATTTTTATCTGTTGTAAATCTTACTCTTATTTTTTTTTTAGTTGTTATTATACTAATTTTTTTTTAAATTAGATTTTTTTTTCCTTTATTATTTATTTATTTATTTATTTATTACTTTTTTTTTTTTTTTTTTTTGAGTAAATAATACGAGGTAGAAAATTTCCAACCTTCAATTTGAATGGCTAAAATTTAGAAGGGAATTACTCCCCTTGATGCGTGTGTGCGGGTGTTTTATTTAATTCGTATTAAATATAATGTGCTAACAATACGAGGTGGAAAATTTCCAACCTTCAATTTAAATGGCTAAAATTTAGAAGGGAATTACTCTCCTCGATGCGTGTGTGCGGGTGTTTTATTTAATTTGTATTAAATATAATGTACTAACAATACGAGGTGGAAAATTCCCAACCTTCAATTTGAATGGCTAAAATTTAGAAGGGAATTACTCTCCTCGATGCGTGTGTGCGGGTGTTTTATTTAATTTGTATTAAATATAATGTGCTAACAATACGAGGTGGAAAATTCCCAACCTTCAATTTGAATGGCTAAAATTTAGAAGGGAATTACTCTCCTTGATGCGTGTGTGCGGGTGTTTTATTTAATTTGTATTAAATATAATGTGCTAACAATACGAGGTAGAAAATTCTCAACCTTCAATTTGAATGGCTAAATTTATAAGGGAATTACTCTCCTCGATGCGTGTGTGCGGGTGTTTTATTTAATTTGTATTAAATATAATGTACTAACAAAAGGAGGTGGAAAATTCCCAACCTTCAATTTGAACGGCATAAATTTAGAAGGGAATTACTCTCCTCGATGCGTGTGTGCAGGTGTTTTATTTAATTTGTATTAAATATAATGTGCTAACAATACGAGGTGAAAAATTCCCAACCTTCAATTTGAATGGCTAAATTTAGAAGGGAATTACTCTCCTCGATGCGTGTGTGCGGGTGTTTTATTTAATTTGTATTAAATATAATGTGCTAACAATACGAGGTGAAAAATTCCCAACCTTCAATCAGAACGGTCTAGGTTTAGAAGGGAGATCACTTCTCTCAATGTGTGTGTATGTGTATATGTGTATATAAGTAGGATTTAAAAATAAAATAAAAACATTCGGATTTAAATTCTAATTGGACTTAATCGGATAAGGTACCGTATTTGGACGGGCGTCTTGGGGTGCTTGACACCTTCCCCGAGCGTAACTGACCCCCGAACTCTTTAAACGAATCTCTGGTTAGACCATGTTATTTTTGGAGTCAAATTTTACTTAAGCCATTTTTTTTAAAATTATTTTCAAAAAAGAAAAATATGGTGACCTAGCACATCATTTAAACCCAATGCTAGGTGGGGACTCCTTTTTCTAAAACAGGCTTAAGTATATTTTAATGAGAAAATCGACGTTTTTAAAAACCCTTCTCATTTTACCAGCGCCAAGTATATAAACATATATATATATATATATATATATATATATATATATATATATATATATATATATATATATTTATTTATTTTTGGTTTTCTCTGGAAAATCGGGGCGCGTTCATGCTCATTATGCGAAATAATTTTGATAATTGACCTAAAAGAAAAATATGTTTTAAAGTATAAATTATTGTGTTTACGGGTCAATTTGGTCAACCGGTAAAAGAGGGTGGTCGACTTAATGAAACAATGAGTTTTGGGAGTTAAATTGGAGTTCTACTAATCCAATCGGTCAACCTAGAAAAGCAATCGGTTAACCATTTGAAACAATAGCTAAAATGGATGAGGAAGTGAGCACTTTGATCAATTCGGTTAACCGATTGGTTAGGGTCGATCAACTGAATGGTTCAGTGGATGAAGTGGGCGAAAAATGGGGAAACCCACTGATCTAGTCGGTCAACCAACTACTATAGTGAAATCAACAACTATTTTGTTATTTTGGTCAAAACTATCTTTTTTTATGATTCCAAGAGAGATTTTTGGGGGATTTGAATGTAATTCAAATACGTATAACCTATTATATGATCCCTATTGATATGATCCATATATTTTGAGATTCTCTTAATTTAAATGATTCAATATTTCTTATTCTTGTGGTTTTAAATTGGAATAGTTTTATGGACTTAAATGAGATTTTTAAAGAGCATTTTTAAGTGGAACAAACCTATAATGAAATGTGATATTATATGGGGTCTTAGAATGTCATTTTATGATATATTTTGAAAAATTAGCAGTTAGAGAACTAATTATAAGTCTATTTAATAAGACCTACGGGATTAAGTTTTGTCACATCAAGAACATCAACTTTGAACTTTTGTAAGAGTGATATTATTACTAAGATTTCTACGAGAGATTATATTCAAGTTCTTGATCTAAATTGATCTAAAGCGTTTGTTGTTTTGCGTCACCGACTTGTGTTTTAATTGCGATATCATCTTTATCTTCAATGTTTTCTTGGTGAGATTCATCCAAGCTTTATTACTTGTTTTTAAAAGTTATAGTTATCTTGATTGCTTGATAGAGGATTGCTAGAAAATTGTTGTAAACTTAAAAGCCTAAAAATCATTTTAAACGATTTTGCCGGATTATCTGATTACTTGCTAAATTTGTACTACCTACTTTATTTATTAATCAGATTTTATTTGCCTTACATTGTATTTATTACATAGTAATTATTTGGGACATTAATTGAGTATATCTGTGTTGAAGTGGTAGAAGTTCTTTGTGGAAAAAAACTTATATTTTTTGTATTTATGAGTTTGAGAGGATTATACACGTTTGGAACGGTGTCTAGTCATGGTAACTAAGTTTCAATATTTTTTCCTGCGAAAACTATTAGGGTTTTATCTGTGTCCGGCAAAAAGATTAAGTTATTCTTTTCTCTTGAAAAAAATTAAGTTTTGATTCTTTTGATAATAAAATTGAATGATTATAAAAGTTCTTTCTAAGCTGACAAAAAGGATAAGTGTAAAAGTATGAAGGAGTGATAGGTTTGATCTTTAACATGTTAAAAAGATTAGGTTTTGATTCTTCCTGTAATAGAATTAGGTTAACCTGGTAAAAATATAGGTTTCTTCCTAAGCATGTGAAAAGGATAATTGTAAATGTTGATTCTGATCTTGTGAAAAGAATCGAGATTGTAAGGGTTTAGTTCCTACTTGGGAAATTAATTAGAGATTTAGTGGATTACGAATCTCTGTGAAGTTCGGAGACTAGATATAAGTAAGAGTAATTTACCAAATCAGAATATATTGCTATATATTGTATTGTCTTATTTTTTAATTTTTTGGTTTGCATATAGATGAACATATTTCAATTGAAAGATAATAATTAATTTAGACAAATTAATTATATGTGTGTTTAAGTTAGTAACTACTTTCTCTTGGGTAGTTTTGTGGGTAACACGTATTATTTTTGAATCCTTAGAACGAGGGATTTACTATGTTTCAATTTCGCTACTCTTTTGTTCTGCTCAAAAATTTGCCTATCGCCTTGCTCAACGCCTGCCGTTGCCTTCGGTCAAGCATGCAGCCACCAAGCCGCTGTGACTCGACTCAGCACGAAGCCGTCGTCATCGCTGAAGCCCCTTTCTCGTCTCTGCTCGCTATCGCCGAAGCCGTCGCTAGAATTTTCCGTCGACGTTGCTCGAATCTTCATGAAGTCGTCGACGTCGCCGAAGCTCGAATCTTCACGAAGTTGTTGCTGTCGACTCTGCTTAGCCATTGAAATTGTTGAAATCGTCGAAAATCCGTTGAAATCGCACGAGAATCTTGTGGGTTTGATTCAAGCTTGTGATTTTGGTTCAAGCAGAAAATGGATTGATATCATTTGTATGGTTGAAGGCTGAGATTTCGGGTTAGAATTGACAATTGAAATTTCAAAATTCCATCATTTATAAATTTTGAGAAATTCCAAAATCGCGACCAAAGTTTACCCATTTAAATAGAAACTGTAAACATTTGATAAAGGTCCATAAGATCCAACATGATCTTCCTGAATAAAAGGCGACGTTCCAAAACATGATCTTGTGGCTAAATTTAATCTCCGTGCGACATTTTATATTAAATTCGTGTCGCTTGGAGACAAGTCCTTGATGTTGTGCCCTTGATTTATGTATGTTAGAGCTGTTACCACCTGTAGCCAGTTAAACAACAAATAATCACGTTAGTCAATGTTAAAGTATATTGTAACTTGGAAATTGCAGTTGAACATTTTGGATCTTTGTAACTTATTTGGGCAATTTGTGGAGAAACCGAAGAAGGGTGCTTCAAGAAGTATTACGTTAGCTTTTAGAAAGTAGTATCCAATATTTATATTAAGGTGATTAGGACATGTATTGACTATATGGTCTGTAGTGTTTGAGCAGATACCAATACCTTTCCAATTAATATAGATTTACGTCAAGAGTTGTTTTTCAGTTCTTACCCTTTTGTTTTATCGATGGATGAACTCACTTGACATATACATAATCGACTACCATGGATGGAGGGAGATGATTGCAGATGATTTAGTACTAGTTGATGAAAGTAGAGTTGCTCTTAACAAGAAGTTAGATCTTTGGACATAAATCCTAAGGTAACAAGTCTAAGGATTAATAAAGCTAAAACGAAATATATGCATTGTAATATTAGTAACACTCTTAGAGACACGGTGTGATAATATTTGGAGATCATGTGGATCCTATGATTGATCAATTTAGACACTTAGCTTCCATAATTTACGCCAATTGAGAATTGAAGAGGACATTCCACACAAAGTTAAGGTAGGATGGTCAAAGTTAAAAAGTGGAGTTAGAATAATATGTGACTATAGGATATCGTTGAAAATTTAAAGAAAAATTCTATAAGACTGCCATACGACTGTGGTGTGGCGATGATGATGTTAAAAAAGTATGCATAGTGGAGATAAAAATGATAAGGTGGATGAGTGATAAGATAAGAATTGATAAAATTAGGAATTAGGTTATCAAAGACATGCTAGAAATAGCACCCATTAAGGATAAGATGTGAGTAAGTTGTTGAATATGGTTTGAGCATGAATATAGATGACGTGTAGAAGTACCGTTTAATACAAGTGGAGTACAATACACGAGGAAGAGTTAGACCTAAGAAAACTTGGGAGGAAACAATTAGAAATTATTTTTTATGACATTTAACTTGATGGGTGAAAAACGTATTCATATAGCTGACCCTAGTTAAGTCATTACTATTTTTGCAAGTCTGTGGATTATTCAATCTTATGTATTAAAGTAATATTGTAAGGTTTCTTCCAATCTTATTTTTATGTATTGTAGTTTTGACAAAGATTGGTTTGCTATAACAAGCTCAAGTCTTTGAAGTCCATTGGTCCAAGAAACAAGTACCTTGTCTATTGAGGGTCTTCTCTCAGGATCCCAGCTGATACAACTCTTAGCAACACTAGCCACTGATATGAGTTGTTGAAGATCATGTGAATCTAGCACTATGGGGTCGATCAAATCATCAAACTTCATTTGTTCCAGGAGTGGTCTTGCCTATAGTAAACATATAACCTTTCTTGTAAGATATCGACTAAAAGATCAAGGTGGAAAATATCAATCGTCCTCATCAAGCAATGCGACATTTTTTAAAAATCCATTTGCCAAAATACATAAGGTACGATAGAGCAACATTATATATGGGACAATTATATTACCCATCTGAGGAAACTTTGTTCCTTGGTATCTTCAATTGTTCTCCATCCGGCAATCAGCTGCAGCAGGACCACTCCAAATGAATACACAACGGTTTGGCTTGAATCTCCAGTTTCCTCATATTCTGGTGCTAAGTACTCAAAAGTAGTCATGACCCCTGTTTCAGAAGAGCGATCTAATTCTTCATATTGGTTTCTTGCCACTCCGAAATTCATGAGCTGTTCAAAGTCAAATTGTAGGTGGTGAGAGTAGCATCAGTATGCAATGACGTAGTAACAATTGGTGCACAGTTTGGAGACTCTGAACCGTTGTTTGGAAGACCCAAGTCGACTGGTTTTGGATTATCAGATAGCTAATTGGGAAGTCCAAAATGGGTGCGCAGAAAGGGGTAACATTTCTAATCTAACATAAAAATAAGACCAAATATTTTGAATTTATTTTGTTAACTAATGCACGGATTTGTGCTATTCTTTTGGAAGTTGTTCTATGATTATGACAATCAAAAGAACAAAAAAAAAAAGAAAAAGAAAAAAGAAAAATCACAAATTTCAAAATTTACCAAATAGAAGAAAAACATGACACAATTTAAGATTCTTACCCGTGGGCAGTATTCATGGGTTAGTAGTATGTTTCTTGGTCTTGGACATCCATAAATATTCTTCTTAAGCAGATATTGTAACCCTTCAGAAGCTCCTAGTGCTATTTTCATTCTTCTTCCCCAACTTAGCTCTTTACCTTTTCCTGCACAATACTTATTAAATAGCTTGGCTAGTAGCCCAGAATCTAATTTTTGAGCATGCGTTAGTTATATGTCTTAAATGCATCAGGTGGCATTTCGTTTAATGTTTCTGTTTTTGTTTTGTGAAAATTTGTAACAGACTCTGGGAACAAAACAATCTGTTGCCATTTGTTTAGTGTTTCTGTTCTCAAAACGAATTTTGGACGGAAACATAAATTTGGGAACAATTCTGTTCTGCTCCTAGAATTTTGTCTGAAAATTTGGGAGCAGAACAGAAATCATATTTTTTGTTCCCCTATTTTTGTTTCGAACAACAAAAATCTGAGAAGGAAACATATACATATTTTTGTCAGGGTCTAGTTTATTTATTTCTTTTTTATATTTTTTCCTTTCTGGAAACAGAAACAGAACAATAGAAACATAAAGACTAAAACAAATGATGCCACCTTAGAGTTGATAAACATATTTGGGTGTTGGAATTGTTATCTTACTTGATAGATGTTGGTCCAATGATCCATTGCAGACATGCTCGTAAACAAGGCATCTATGACCATTTTCAAAACATGATCCCAGCAGCATGGCAACCTTTTGGTGCTTTGCCTCTGAAACCATCTGAACTTGGACCTTTAAGAAATCTTCCTCCTCCTGGTTCCGTAGGAAACGCCTGACCACTATATTGAGCCCATTGGATAGCAGCCCTCTATAGGTTTCCTTGCTGCGTTTTGACAGAATATTCAGTGGTGAAAACCCGTCTGTTGCAGCTTCAAGCTCGCAGTACTTGAAGACTCTGTATGATCCAACCATTGGGCGTATATTCTTGCACACTGTGCAAATGCGGTTCTCAAACATCTCTTCCTGACGTTCCCCTGTAGATCTCATTCGTCAAATTAAATTACTGTTTATGAAATGTGAAATTTGGAAGTAGAAACCGGCAACTTTACCAGAATTATGGGTTTCGGAGTTCATGTGGCTGCATTGCCCCCTGTCTGCTGGTGTTTTTCTGATCTCTTGTGTCTTTGGTTCTCTTAGATGTTTAATGCTATTATCTTTCTTCATTCTTAAGACTCCGCAGGATAGATTTTCCATGATGTATTTATGATCTTTCTTCATATGACTGCCATGGAAATAGTAGGGTATTCATGAATGTTTAACCATCTGTTTTGCTTTGACTATCTTTCAAGAAAAGCTTAGTCTTGGACAATGTTTAAGGACATATTTACAGACAGGAAGATGGGCGGGTTCTATTAGCAGAATCATAGATTTGAAGCCCTTTGTTGATCAGGCGACAGTCGGATTTGAACTGGGGAAAAAGGATTTAAAAATATAGAAATAAGAAGATACCTGTCCAGGATCACACACGTTGCTTCTATGTTCTTGGCAACCTGTACAGTGACCTCTTTCATTGAGTTTCCCGCTTCCACTAGAATTACAAGTTCAATCTGGAAAAAAAAAAAAAGAAATCAATAAATTTGCAGCTTTATTTTCCATATTTCATCTGATGCGTTTCTTCCATTTTAAGGTGTCTGATTTCTTGACATGGTAACACATACATGATAGAACATCAGCAAAGCAAGATAGCAAGACTGCTCTTCAAGCGGGAATGTGATATGGTTGTGTTGTCTTAGGCGTCTTGATAATATTTCGATTTTTTTTTTTCCTTTTTTCAACGGAATGACTTACTGGAATATTTTGAAGCATGAAAAATGGTTCCAATGCCGATGGCAGGGCCTTCATGGTGGTCACTGGAAGGAGTAGGGCACCGGACATACCATGAGTCGTGTTGAGCTCACTCGAGAGCAAAGCAAGCTTCTTTAGAAGAAAGAGTATCATTTCCGTGGTGTCTACAACATTGGACTCTTGGGGTGTATAGAAACCCAATACGCCTCACTCACTTTTAAAAGATGCCATGAAAGATGAGGATTACCTATAAACTTACATATAACTTAGATTAGGTAACACAAGCGATGTGGGATTCAATACACCCTCTCAACCGAATGGTGGACTTTGACAAATCACTCTGAACGGATATCAGGGGGCCTAACATCAATGTTGGATTCAACAGGGAGACTTGAAATCCAATAGAAGATTGTCAAATGAACCAAGTTGTTCGCAAACAATTTGAGTTTGGCTCGAAAAAAGCTCATTTTTATTAAGAGCTGAGCTCGAGCTCGATTTTTGTTCGTTTAATATTTGAACTGAACTAGGTCATGTTCGTGAATGGCTCAAATATGTCCACGAACACACACACACTGAGACACACACCCCGTGCCTGATGGCATTTAATTTAAATAATTAAATTAAATGAAAGAAAGAGAAACATGATAAAAATAACTCGTGGTGGTGAGGCGTTGGTTGTTCAATGAGGAGATGAGGGGGGGGGGGGGGGGGGGGGTTGATGAGGGGATGGGGCAGAGAGAATTTGGGCGAACAAGGGTAACGATGGGGAAGGTTTGGAATGTGGGTGTGTGTGTGAGAGAGATAGAGAGATAGAAGCATGTGAGAGATTGGTTAGAGATGAGGCAATAACCAATCCTATTATTATAATGTTATTTAATCTCAACCGTTATATCTATAATTTGATTTAACAGTGTAAAATTTCTCATGAGATCAAAATTGAGTTATCTTATTATAGAACTAGAGTATAACTCTTTCCTCAAGAAATAGACTAAAAAAAAAAACTAAATTTGAAAAAAAAAAAAAAAAAACCTTTAATATTGAGACAATAAAACAAAAAGATTAACTCTAATATTCAAGGAAATATTGTACATAAAAATATCTTTCGAGAATATAGTTTAAATTTGTACCCTTTCATATTCTATTATATGTAATAAACTAATTTACTATTTTTTTTCTTTTAAAAAAAAATTAATTACTAAGGATAATATATTTTTTTTATAATTTGTTAGAAGAAAAATAATAATTATACATTAACTTGTGCAAATAAGTGTTCAAAAAAGAAATACTAATAGATACAGTATTTTGTTCGCCAAACAAAAATTAAAATAATATTAGTCATCATGTTATAAAGTCCTCTATCTAATTTTTTAATTATTTTTAAAATTTTAGATTAATTTATTTTTTGACCCTTTTCGACTTACTTTTCAGTTTTAATTGATATTAACCACATGAAATTAATATTTTATTAATATTAATTGAAAGGCTAAATAATTAGTTGATATTAACTTAAAAGACTAAAACATAAAGAAAAAAGTAGGAATAAAAACCGTAAGTTACTTATTTAAAGGATAATCCAATTACTTCTATAATAATATGTTTATTTTTATTTTAAAAAAATAAGAAAATAAAAAAGCTAAAAAAAAGGCTTAAAATATAAATTAAAGAGAATGACAGAGCTTGAGTATTTATCCAGGAGATAGAGAGAGAGAGAAAAATGAGATCCCCTTTATTTTTATTTGGATAAAAATCTTTTTTTTTTTTCTCAAATTCATTATTGACCTTTGCCTGTTAGATTATGATTTTTTTTTTTTTAAGATTCTAACCCTTTGGAGTTTTGTCGGGATTTAGTTTAAATCTTTCTTTACTTTTTGGTTGCCTTTTCTTTATAGTCTAAATTATGGAATGTTTTTATATCAGCTAAATTAGACTTGCATCCTTGAAGTTTGAGCCATCTTAATCGATTAAATTGACTCGTTTTAGCTGTCTTAATTGCAAGAGTAACAACAGTTGTATCACACGGGTAGATTTTTTTCCTCATATTTTCTCTCAATTACGATACACGTGTTATTGTTCTAACGATTAGGATGGTCAAAATGTGTTGATATGACAAACTATTACTAGAGGCCAAAATCAAAGTATCGGGACACCATGCAAAAATTAAAACATCAAGGGGTTTGCACTCAAACATCAGGGGACGAAAGTGCGATTTAGCCTTTTATATCATAGATGTTAATTATATATTTTCGTGGTTTGTTCCTTCGTCTAGCTTTTGTGAATGTTCGGCCATCTTCATCAGTCAACATACATTAAAGAATAGGGTAAAAAAAATAAAAAAATTAATTCCATGTTGAAAAAAAAAACGTTGTATTACCTGTTGCCTCTCGCATAAAGGAATCATCACTTGGATCTCCTCACTTTTTTTGTAATCGGTCAGTTTCTTTGCATTTTCATTTTGGATGTCTTCTAGCATTTCTCTAACCGTCGCGCTCGAATTCAGCTTTGTCTTTTGTCCCACTGCCATCACACAAATAAAAATCACATTTTTAATAAATTTATTTGATGAAAAGGGATAAGAAATTCAAGGAGAATTAGTAAATTAGTCAATTATAATTTTTCATCCTCCCCTTTTTTTTTCTCTTTCACTTTTAATCTTTTGACTAAGTGTTTACTCATCAGTAAATGTTAATTAGATTGAATCCATTTAGTTAAGATCAACTACATATGAAATTTACATTTGATATAATAATTAATGTTAATTAGGTATTAATAATTAAGTTGAAAATAAATTGTTAAGGACTAAAAAATTAATTGATCCATAAATAGAATAAAAAGATTTAAAACCCAAAAGTAGCGGATTATATACAGAAAACCTATTAAAATTTCACTTTAATAGTATAACCTATATGTTTTAATTTGAAAGAATAAAAATTTGAGTGGTTACGGCAGCCAATAAGAGGGGATGCTTTAACACTTCGGAACTCCTTAATTCCAAGAAATATGATTCTGTCACCGCGCTCAAGCGACAATCCATGTAGAGCCCACTTAACAGTGGTCGTGCAAAGCTTCTTAGATGCATCTTGAATCACTAATATCCGTTGGTCGTTTTTTGACATTTTTCTACAATAAAAACAATCCAAGGATACATAAAGTTATTGTTTATTAAATAGAAACAAAGTTTCAAGAAAAGAGTTTATGCCACATATATAAAAAAAAAAAAAAAAAAAAATAGTTACTTATTTGATTTTATTTTTGGTAATTATACTTTTTGATATTTTTGAGTAGTATGATCGTACTATGCACTCTATCTAAAGAGTTGAAATAATGAAGTTTCGCTCTTTGTAGGGTATATGAACAGCAAGTCCGGCAACCCGACCCCTTCCTTCTATACAACTGAAGAGCAGAAAACGGGATACAAACAAGAGAAATAGCTAAGCTATTATGTAAAGCGCAAATGAAGAATATTTACCTCTATAAATGGCAATGTAGCTCAATTCCAAAGAAATAAAAGAATACATTCAAGAGTTTCAATATTGTTTAGAGAACAAATATATATAGAAGGGAGATAGAAAATTGAAATATAGAAGTGTTTCCAATGCTTTGATCTAGTTATTATCTGTGTTTTTTGTCCTCTGCAATGTGCCCATATCCTTTTTTCTAAGAAGATAAGGGAACCAAACGATCTTGATAAAAGCAATGAAATTTTCCTAGAGAGAATTGATTACTAATGCCTATGCAAACTTATTTGACACATAGCATCAATATTACACAGGAAAATCCACCACTGATCTGTCAGTTCTGCACCATGTTTCTTTATGCATCTTGTCATTGGCGAAGTTGCCTGAAATTCGGGTATTGTTTCTTACCATGATGCCAAAATCAAGTAACACATTTTCCCAAACTTCCTCCTATAGGGGGAAAAAATTGAAGGTCCTTCTGTGTCTTGTAGTTGGCACACTAGTTTTGGTTTCCTCCTATAGGGGGAAAAAAATGAAGGTCCTTCTGTGTCTTGTATTACTATATATCTTCTATTGCATTTTTACAAATATCACGGAGTTCATTTACCGGAGTTTTTAGTTGTTAAATGTTTATTTTATTGGAATTTTTAGTCATTAAATGTTTATTTTACACTCAACTCAAAATAATAAAAGGGGGAGAGTGGTCCTCACTCCTAAGAGATGACATTTATCCATTTTTAAAACCATTCGTTTTACAACTTCAGAACTAGTCCCACTGACCATTATTTACCCTTGAACTTTTATGTCAATATCCATTGTATAATTAATTCCTTAATGATAAAGAATTTAGGTATTGTTTGGTACGCGGGATTCAAGATGGGATTTGAATGCCATGGGAATGGTTTGGTATATAGGATTTAATCTTATTCCCATCACCAAAGAATCCCTAATATCACAAAGTATAAGATTAATTAATACCAAGATAAACTTGGTATTTTTAATCCCAATTATATAAGATTAGATTTTAATCAATAATTGGCCAAAAAATGAGATCAAATATTAAATAAATATTTGAATTCAAATGAAATTTAATTAAATTAACTATTATACCGTTTGAAAATTTAATTAAATTACTATTTTATTCTTTGATATCATTCCAATACCACATATAATCCCTTTCGTCACCAAACATAGGAATGATAATGACCATTTAATTCCATTACCATACTAATTTCGATTCTATTGTCATTCCATTCCCTTTCATTCCATTCCATTCCAACGTACCAAATACAGTGTTAGTGCAACGATTTCTAATGAATCTTAGTAGTTTCCATCAATTAGGAAACACAATCTAATTCCAACATTTGTATTTGTAATGTCATTTTTTTTTTCAATTCTGTAAATCAAATGCAGCAGCAATTTAATTACATGTTATATTTGAAAATAACTGTAACACTACAGTTACATAATAAATCTGAATTTGTTATAAAACAGTTTCCAATTACATTATAATTTTTTTTCTACTTACAAGTTATATTTCAGTAGAATGTAACTGCATGTTACAAAATACTATTTTTTTACGATTTATTTATTTACTAGCGTATAACCCGTGTCTGAAAGCACGGGTGTAAAACAATAAAAACAAAATAAAGAATTAATCGATTTCATTTAAACATCAACAATAATTAACAATCGAGATTAACAACATGCACCTATTTAATTTGAATATCAGTAATAATTAACAATTGAACATCACAAATAATTAACAATAAAGACTAAAACTTGTATCGATATAAAATAAGAAGATTATATATTTTTTTACAAATACATATTATTTATATACTGCATAGAGTTTTTCATAAATTCTTTTTTTATTTAGGATAATGACATTTTTGATCCCTCACAAATGCAGTCGGTGCTCAATTGGACTCCCAAATTTGAAAATAGACACATTCGCTCCTTGACATTCAATTTTGTTTCGATTTTGCTCCAATACTATTCAATGATAAGGGCCAAAAAGTATTTTAGTCATTTTGTGTTCAAATCTAATTTCAACTATTCAGCCTATATAGATTAATGCACCCCCTTATTTTTAAAATTAAATTTTTTACTCAACTTTTTAAATAATTATATTTATATCCCACCTTACCCCACCCTCTCAACAACGCCATTGCCACCACCAACCGCCACTGCCATGGACTAAAAAAGAAACCTTAATTTAAATTTAAAAAAAAAAAAAAAACTTTCAATTAGAATTGGAATATTTTAAAACCATATTTTAGAGTAAAACCAACAAATTGTATAAAAAGTAAAAAATCTAAACAAAACAATGCTAAATATTGACATTGGAATAATGAAATAAAAAAACCATCAAATTGTTAAAGTTTTCTTTCATTGTCAAATAATTTCAATGAATCACAATTAAACACAAATTAATAATATACATACAAATTTATAAAAAAAATGACAAAAAACCATTTGTTTCTCAAGTTCTCAACTTCCGTTTTTCAAGTGAACACAACAATAATCGACATTTAAAAAAAAAATATAACTTGCTTTGTTTATATAATATTCCAAACACTCCGGTTTTTAATCTATCTCGATCACCGTCCGGTGCTGAAGTGGGATAGAAATTTGCGAGCTGCAAAAGGAATTGACAGTAATATGAGTTTCTACGACCTAATTTTCCAGGATAGTTCAATTGTGCACATACATACAATCTAGATAAAACGAAGGTGAAATTCTCAATCGCGTACATATATATACAATCTACCTCCACACCCATAAGGTTTTAGGTTTTGATACTCCTTGACATCTTCAAGCTTTATCCAGAAAATAAAATGGATCAAACTCTTGCATTATAAAAAAAACAGAAAAACAAAAACACAATCAACAACTGCACCAAAAAACAAAGATTAGACATGTTTTATAAGGTTATTCCTTAGCTCCCAGGCCAAAACTAGATCAAACTAATTAAACAGAAAATCTTTCACAGAATTCCCCAAGAACACAAATTAAACATGAAACATCACAGACACCACTTCTCAAGTGAACTAACTTCTCATAAAGAAGCAATTAGAAGACTCATACCATCTGCTCCAAACATAATTACTGAAATTTAAAATTTGGTCTTCCTCACTTGGAAATATATTTTCTTAAATATAGATTTACTTGATTTGTCATCTCTATGACTCCTATTAAATGTAGAATATCTACAATAAATAGAGGAATTCCCCAAACAATACATCTCTCCCACCGTCTATAACATAATTGTGTATTGAATTTCCATCAAACAACAGAATCCATTTCCTCGAACAACATGTATATTGAACTTAAGCAGGCGTACATGAAACATACATAGTCGGATGTGTGTGTTATGTGTGTGTCGAATTGTGGATGTATTGAATTCTTATATCCCAGAAACAAAGTCCATGAAACTCAAAAGAAGTACTGAAATTTCGAAAATCGTCCCATACCTTGTCATAATTATCGAAGTTTGTCTTGAGTATATCCTCAACATTAGCGGGATCGGCCATGTAAATCTCGTTCTTGTAGGGGCTAAGCAGCCTTCAAGTCCTATGCTTCCGAGCGAGATCAGTCATGTAGTGGTAAGGCCTGTTGAAGTTGAGCGATATCAGGATCAACAACTCCACCAACAACGAAAAATCATATCGACAACACGAAATAAAACATGAAAAATTCAGAAGAAGAGAAAAAACTGATTGAAAAGTTCACCTTTTGTTTTGGCATTAGAAAAGTACAACACTAAATCCGATTGCCTTTAATACCTGATACAAATTTACCATCAAACGATTTAGAATACAAATTATATAAAGACACTATATTACCATCAAACAATGTAGAACACAAATTATATAAAGACACCATATCACCAATGGTGGCTGCAATTACGTGTCGCCACTTTCACCGCAAGCGTACGGGTCAAATTTTAGTATAATGAATCTTTCAGTTGGGTATCGTATCCACAGGGATTGGTTGATATTATTATCGACTACCGCGATTATCATAACCTAATTTTATGTAGGCGCTTAGAAATTAAATTTAATTAATTAATACTAATACTAATATAACCTAATTTAATCTATATTAATACTAATATTATTATGAGATATTTTAGGGAAGTAGATTGCCTAGGGATTAACTTCATTTACTTAAATGCGTTTGATTTCGTTTTAGTTTACGTTAATGGCGTTCTGCGTATCCGACAATCTCGGTTCGTAAACTCCCTCGTCACCTCTCCCGAGTGTAAGACAGGGGAATACGTGACTTCGTGTCAACGAAGAAGTCCCCCTCAATGTCTTAATGACTCTAGGTCACGTGAGTCTCGCCCCAACGTCATCGATTGCACACTTTCTAATGCCCTCCCGGGTCGTTAGATTGTCGTGTTATGTTTAAACTCTATTCCGAATCCGTGGTTACCTCTTTCGAGTGTCAAACCCCGTATTCTCAATATATATTAGCATATAATCATAGAAAATACGGCAAACACAATTGAAATTATAAAGAACAATCATGAACGTAACACAAACTCAACCAAATCACATCTTTATAAATATATGTTAATCCCTAAGATAATCCATATTTAGCTCATGGCCATAACCGTTTGTACAATGTAAAACGAGCTAAACATGCTCAAACAATAATCCTAAGATAAGAAATGAAGAGAGAAACGAAAGAAACTAGCCATAATCCGAAGATTTGTCGCTAAGAACGTTTCAAGATCGCTTCTCCTTCGTTGCTTTGTGTTCTTCTCCTTAGTATTTGCTTGAGCTCCCCGAAAACACTCTCTGGTATCCTCCTTTAGTCTATGGAGGTCTGTCCCGAAAATGAAGAGGAGATGAGAAGAAATAGGGTGCAAAAAATATCATAAATCTGTGCAGAGGTGACCGCTGTAGCGGTGGGATTCACAGCTACGGCGGTGGGTATGTCAGTTTAATGTTTGCTACAGCAATGGAGAAGGCAGTGGATTCAGGGACCATTTTGCAATTTCACCGCTGCGGCGGTGGATGTCACCGCTGCGGCAGTGGATGTCCAGCAAGACTTGGCTTTTCTCTGTATTTTCACCGCCGTGGCGGTGGGCTACTGATCTGATTATTGCTTTTGTGCTTGTTTTTCTACCGTTCTCCGACCATTCTTAGTCCGAATTGATCGTTTACTCTCTGATTTCATACATTTTCACCTCAAACACTTGATTTAATACCAAAAGAATAAAAATACATTAAAACATAATAAAATACTATAAAAAAGCTCGAAAACTAACTTAGTTCGGTTTGAAAATAAATAGGGAGATCACACCTATCAACCAGAAACAATTTAGAAAACAAATTCAGGGTGATAAAAATCATAACATGAAACAGTCAAGTAAAAAACTTGTTGTATTTCTCATCACGTGAAATTTTGTATTTATGATGAATAGCCTGTGAGTCAATACAGAAATATGAAATTCTGTATCTCTGATGAATAACCTGCTGTATATGCATGGGATATACACTAGTATCCATTTACCAAGAATTCAAGCTTCCATCCACTTCATTTGTGGCTTTGTTCAATACTTTAATAAAACCTTCAAAGCAAAAGTTAAAATCAAATAAGAAATAAAAATGAATCAAATATGAATTTAAGAAAAAATCGATAAAAAACATGAAAAGGAAATTCTCAGCAACTATCTGCATACACAATTACACATTGTTCAAGTAATTTGAGTACATAGATTGAAGTTCTTATCTCATAATTTCGAATTTAATTTTAATGCAATGAAACCGAATTTCGGTTCCACCCAATTTCAGAATCCAATTTTAATGCAATGAAATTAAGTAGTATAAACAGAAATATTATAATGACCCGATTTTCCAAGACCGCCACTCGGTTTATCCTCTTGGAGAATTAAAATTATAATCGATTGACTGAATTTTCATTCTATAAAATCCGGTAAATTTTAAAATGCGACGGCGACAAGTAATCAATAATTCGTTTTATAATACTAAAATTAAATGATCATAAGTTTGAGTATATAATTATATTTTACTCAAAGTTTCATTAAATAGATTTATAGCATGAAATAAAATAATGTCAGGGCCGTTTCGGAGGGCTCTAGGGAGTTATCATGAAATCATGAGTTTTTTTTTTTTTTTTTTATATACATAATCACAATTATTTAGTTTTAATTAAATAAGTTTTATTAAATAGGTTTCATTAATGGAAATCAAACAGTGAAATTCTTTGCGCCATTTTCTAGGGTGGCAAACTCAGAATTTCATAAATCATAAGTATATAAAACAATAATATTTTATTCTATAAAAAGTTGAGAATTTTTACAATGCGATGACGACAATTGTAATTATCGAATTCAATGATTCAATTTTTATAAACGGGAAATAATAATTTACAAATAGAATTATTACAAATTTAATAGAAATTCAATTAAATTTTCTGTCGCCGTCTCGTTCTCACCGGCCCTACAATCAAAACTATGGGGTTGTGAATCAATACTTAGTAGAATTTCAACCCCTCTAATACGTGCATTTAATTAATTCAATAAATAAAATACTTTGGCATGATTTTCACATAATTTTCATATAATCATAATTATTTTATAAAATTTAACAGTTAAAATTCAACAACAATAATAACATAAATCATACAATCGAAAAATTAAATACATATATTAAAAAAATTAGAAGTTTTACCTGAAATTCGGAGCAAAAATTCGAATCGAAATTGAAATACTCAAAAACATCCAAAATCCATTATAGTTAAATAACTATAATGATTTGTTTAGTATGGATATTATAGCTTCAATTCCAATTTCCTATTCCTGCGGCTCAAATTTCCCTTTTGTTGATCATATCTCCATATATGTAATATATCCAAGAACCCTCCCTATCCTCTATGGTTTTCATATGATATATCCCTACTTAGACAGTTCCAATTCCTTGATTTTATTATTTTCCCTTTTGTTGATCATATCTCCATATATATAATATATCCAGAACTTATCCTGGAACCCTCCCAATCCTCTATGGTTTTTATATGATATATCCCTACCTAGACAGTTCCAATTCCTTGATTTTATTATAATTATTATTATTACACGTGTAATATGCATATATATATAATATAAATTCGTGGTTACTTTTGTTTCCTTCTATACGAAGGAAACAAAACTGATCACTTATTTATTTATTTGTTTATTTACACAATGTTCTCTTTTAAAATAAAAAAAATATTAATTATATTCTAAAATTTTAAAAAGTATATTTTAAATAGCACAATAGTCCCAAATCTTTTAACGTCAATTTAAAATTAATATTTAACCCAAAAAGAGTTACCAAATATTATATATACCACAATTTTTCATAAAATACACAACACTCCAAAAATATTAAAATAATGTTTTTTAAAATATGAATTTAACATTTAACTCCAAAAATTATCAAATATTATCAATACCATAAATTCGCAAAATAGTCCAAAAAATATTAACTTTTATATAAGTAATATTTTTAAAAATATAAAGTTCCACGGTATTACAAATATATTCTATAAATTCGAAATCGAATAAAAATAGGAATAATTGGGGGTCCATTCTCCTGCATCTCCGCTCGCCGCCGTCGTCTCCTTGAAAGCCGTTCGTCGTCGTTTTTCATCGTCATGTGTCACCTAGTCTTCAGTTGAGCCATTCGTTGCTTCATCGCCGATCGTCGTCGTCTTTTCGATTGGTGGCGAATCAGACCAAAGTAAACCCAAACATGCCCGAATGGCTTGGAGGGTAGAGAATTAAAACATACCTGAAATTCCCGAAATCTCCTGAAACTCCCGAATCCATTTTCGCTACGAGAAGAAATTAGGTTAAAAAAAAATACACAAATCTGGCCATTTTCGGAGTTCGATCGGCCAGATCTAGCCAAATAGTTCGATCGGCTAGATTTAGACATTTTCGCAACCCTTCTGCTCCACAAAACCCACAAATCAACCACTTCCAATTGAGCTTCGATTTGTAAACTGAGGAGAGAAAAGCGAACCTGAGAGTCGGTGGTGGTAGTGGCAGCGACATCCAAACCGGATTGATGAGTTCTACCGTTGATGTTAAGGAAGATTTGTCTTCTTTTTTTTTTCGTCTCCAAAGAAGGAATCCGTTTGCAAATAGGATGAGGGAAACAAAGCTGAGACTGATCCCAAGTACCAAAAAGTCATCATTATGGATTGAGATTGAATGAGATAGATAGAGAAAACGTACCTGCTGGAGAAGAGAGTAGAGGTGTGAGCTGGGGGAACTCGATGGTGACGGAAGACGGCTATGGGGAATTGAAGAACTATTTCGGCCAAATTTGGCCAATTGGGTCTTTTTGTCGCAAGTGACCATTGTCGTCGTCTTCGCAAGAGAGGGAGGGAAAGAAGGTGGCCTCTATCTGCCGCCATCGTCATTGCGAGATCGGGTCCCGAGAGAGTGAAAGTAAAAGGGAGAACAAGGGTCGACTTCCGATAGGGAGGGTGAGAAAGACGGCTGAGAGGGATTGTGGGGCCAACCCTAATTTTAATATTTATATCTAGGTTTATTTTGATCTAACGGTTAGAAAATATCTAAAATTTTGTTTCTCATCTGACGACCGTGAATATACCTGTCCTGATTTATTAGATAGATTTATTTTTTGTATAATTAGAAACATGGACTTTTTATTTTTGGAAAATAGAAACATAACATGTTTGAAATGAAAAATGACAAATCCACGGATGGTAATTCGTAAGTTATGAATTAGGAATTTATTTAAGAGTTCAATCCCACAATTACTGCTCCAATCAATTTTTATATTTCCATAAATTAAGCTCTCGTGCACTAAACAAGAGTGGCAAAAAATGTCATACACGTGTCTCCAAATTTAGGGACTAATTTTAAATATTTCTTTGAAAAAGTTATTATTCAAAACAAGGAATTAAAAACAGATTAACATCTTGCAATAGAATAAAAGTATAATTTCCTACTAAAAATAAACAAAAAAAGTAAAATAAACAATACTAGATTATCTTTTATTTTATAAAAGAATACATCATTTTTTTCCCCTTCATTTAGTCTATTTTTTTGAGTTCTTAATGTAATAATTATAATTTTTTTTTTCCTACGTTATTAATAGATGTTGCAAAAATTAATTTTCAGTGGTAAAATAGGGGTGCTAACCCTATTTCTATTAAAAACGGGTTGGGAGTGTCTTTATCTTATATGCTTTTTACTGATGAGTTTTGTGTGAATTGTTAGTTCCCAAAATAGGGGCGGGGAGTTCTGAATACTGTTTATAAAAATAAGTGACCACTTGTGATCACTTGGGATTCCATTTAAAGAATAGATATGGTCAAATAAGAGTAAATGGATTAGAGTTAAAAGTATGACAGATAAACCCTTGAAAAGTAAATTTTGAAATTAGGATAAATTGCAGTGAATCTAAGATGTCCTTAAGGGTTTATGTTAGAAATTTAGGTTGTTTAATGAGTTTTGTTATTTTAATATCAATACGTTTGTTAATGATTAGTAATAGAATTACTAATGCTTTTTACTTTATTTTTTTGTTTGTTTGGAAAATAAAAGTCGTTAAAAATAAAGGTTGTGACTATGGCGTTTCATGGAGGGGGTAGGATATCGCAAAGATTTGATTGTAGGGTGTCGTATAGTTTATTTGTGAGGAAATAATTGTTAGTGCATGGAGGAACAATTTTAAATTAATTATTAGAAATCTTACAACTAAGTGTCTTCGAGGAAGGGGAAACTAGAAATTTGAAATTAACATGTAGAATGCCCGTGTCTCAGTGGTTTGCAATACATTCATTTAAGTATATGTTATTCCTATCGAGGCTGATGCAACAATGGACATATTGTTGGGGATAAGTCCTATAGACAACTCTAGTTGGTCCTATTTTTGAAAATAATTTCAAGTAATTACATAATGAATAAGGGCAACCTTGGTATTTCATATACCAATTTGGTAAAAACGTATCACTATGCATGTATAATGTAATTGTAAGATTCTATGAATATTTAATTGAAATGTCTTAACTTTTAATTGAATAATAAAAGGTTTAAGATCCTTTACATTTGAAAATTGATATCCTAAATGTTTCTAATTATAGGATTATTAATTGGTACTTAATAATCCGCATAGATTAGCTTGTTGGTTATTTTCTATGTTGAGAATGATGAATCTTAAATCCATTGGAATGATATATTAGAACAATCACAATGAGACTTGTTCGGAAGTAATGAGGTCCTGAATGTGGCCATACTTGATATTCTATGCTGGAAATATTACTTAAAGTCAAAATAGAAAATAGAATATCTGAGTTGTAATGGTGCATGTGATATTTCGACTTGAGGTATTGTTTGTCATTGTTGTGCACTTATATACGTTGATAATACTAAGTATTTTCGTCTAGCAGAAACTTCAAAGGTATTCATTTTGTACAATGAACATACATATGATTTTTCGAGTATGTAAGAAATAATCTGTTGACTTAGTAGAATACCCAAGAGGGGGGGTAAATTGGATAATTAAAAATATATTAGAATAAAACTTGATAAATCAAATAATTAATTTTAAACCTAAATTAATTATTATTTTTATAACACAGCGGACTAATATGATCAATCTAAGTGCACACCCAAACAACACAAATAGCAAAATAATAATGCAACACACAAAAGATTTATACTGATTCACCAAGTTACTCTTAGCTAATCTAGTCCTCCGAGCTCCACGGAGGTCACACCCACTAAAATTAAGATCCTTTAAAGGTAGGAACCAAACCTGCACACCGATTCTTTTATAGGTTCAGAATCAACCTTTACAATATCATTTTCTCAGGCTAAGGAAGAACCTCTACTTTTTACAGGCTAAAGAATAATATAATTCTTTTTAACATTAAGGCTCAAGAATCAAAACCTCTCACAAACACTCCAACTATCCTTTTACCAAATAAGGATGGAACCTTTACAAATCACTCACACTAATTCTATTCAAGAAGAATTAATACCTCAATCTCTTTACAGGAAGAGACTGAAACTCAGTTACCCTTGATTAGATATCCCCAATGATATTTAACCCGTCACAACTCACCAATACAGAAATTTGATAAGTAGTAAATCTCACTCGGAGCTTCTACCACCCTAGATAAATAAAAACTCAATTAATATCTCAACTAATGATAGAAACATGTGAGATACAGAAATCTGATTTTAATAAGAATATGGGTAGCAAATTGGAGTACATAATCAGATTCAAGAAATTGTTTGAAAGAATATTTTCTTCAAAAATAAAAAATAATTTCTAAAATCAATTTTCAAAATAAAATAATAAACAATAAACAATATGGAAAGATCTCACACGGAATCCATAAAAATAATGATTAAAACAGTATAGCTTCAAATCTGGTTTCAGCAAGAATAGATCGCAATTGATTATCATAATCACTCTTAGAATAACTCATAATATTGTAGAATAATAACTCTTATAAAAGCTCTCTCAAAATGATATAAAATGATTAACTCTCTTAGAATGATTAATTTCTCTAATAAAATTCGCAGGTTTATTTAAAAGAATATGTAATCAACCTTCTAACGGCTAGTTTACAAGTGTCATGACAATAAAAAACTCTTATAGACCCCTTATAAAATAAGGACTTCATTTAGGTTCAATTTCACTTAAAATATCTTTCGAATCTCTCAATTAAACCCCCAAAGTTTTTCTCAATCAAAATAAATAAGTATAGATCTATTTCAAGTACCAAATTGAAAAACATTAATATTTAATGAATCATATTAAAAGGATTTAAGTAGTATATGAACCATATCTTAAATATAGATAATATCCCTTAAATCTCTCTCAAATCCTAACAAAAAACAGATACTTTTGGATTTAAACTCGGATCAAACTATATCCTGAAACAGCGCATTCGGTCGACTGCCCAACTCAGTTTGTAGCTAAACCATCACCGCGGCGTGCATAGGTTGACCGCCCGGTCGATTTTCCAACTTAGCTTGCAGCCAAACCATCTCCGTGGCGTGCATAGGTCGACCGCCCAGTCGACTCACAGATTCAGAGAGTTCAGTACTATTTCACAGGTCAACCTATCGGTCGACTCTTTGATTAAGAGAGTTTAGTTATTTTCACCGATCGACTTGTCGATTGACTCTTCGATTCAGAGAGTTCATCCACCACTAGACGGTTGACTCCTCAATCGACTTCTCCCTTCTGGATCTTTTCTCTGATCTCGTTTTTTACTTACTTTCTTTTACGATTTTGCCCCTTTATTTATTTTTATCTTTAAATAAGCTCCACTAATATTCTTATATTCTATTTTATTCATTTAAAAATATTTCTTTTCAAATCACAAAAGAGAAAATAATTATACTTAACCAAAACAAACATAAAAGGTAAAATTCATTTTGTGCCATATATGTGTTTCTAAATGGGATATTAAGAGTTAAGATTTACCTGAGTTCTTTTTTCTAATTTCTTCACACTCTTAATACTTCTTCATCATCTTGATATCTTCATTTATCATATATTCAATTTGACATCTTCATTATTGGATCTTTAAATCACTGAAACACTTAATCAAACATTAGTTCCACCAAAATATCAATACTTAATTGTTCATCAAAATTTTAGGATCAACATAATCTATTGCACTTTAGCAGAAAGAGAATTATCACATGTGATAAGATATGATTTACTTGAAGTCTTTGTTCAAAATGATATGAACAAGTAAATTATATTAAGGATTAATGCATATGATTAAACTAGAGATTTTGATTATATCTCGCCTTGTTAGTTCTTTTGGGACATACATATAGAGTGATCAAATTTACCGATAATTACAACTGATTGAGTTCTCTAATTAAATTCATATTAATTAGATATAACTATGATATGTGGGTAGACGTGACTCATAGTTGGTGAGGATGCCGTAAAGAAAAGTTATTTAGGAATGGAAAAAATGAAATTATTACAATATTAATTAATTAGTTAATTATTATAAATTAATTAATTTTTTCTGCCATCCATCTTTTGATACGAATGTAATGGGTCACACACAAATGGAGAATGAAAGTTTGAATAGTCCCTATAACAGGAAAGGATAATAATCTTAAATAGTTTAGAAATTCGTGGGCCAAAGTATAATAAAAAAAATAGGAGTTTAGGGTTTTACCCTAGACTTGTCAATAAAAGGGGCTAGATATACTATGGTTGACCAGACATTTGAAAACTAGTCGTAGAGGTCAAGTTTTAGGTCTATTTATAGTGACATACGAGATTGGAATTATATACATCAAGAATATCAACCTTCTATCATTCTAAGATAAATTTTATCGCTGAGATTTATAAAGTGAGATTATATTCGAAGTTCTTGATCTAAGGCGCTTATTGTTGTGTCATCGGTTTGGGTTCTTTATTGCAAAATCGTTATTACTTTCAACCAATCCTGGTGAGATCCTTCCAAGCTTCCTTTGTTGCTTTCTTAGATTATTACTGATTTGTTGCTTGGTTAAGGTGTTTTAGAAAAATCGTTTTTGAACTTATTTCTTGAAAATCCTTTAAACGATTTTAAATTAAAAATCTAATTACGTGCTACTTTTTTTATTTTTTTATTTTTTATTATAAAAAAAATAAAATTTGTTTGTCTCACATTGTATCTATTACATAGTATTATTATTCGGGACATTGATTGAATATATTATGTATTTAGGTGGTAGAAACTCCTTGTGGGAAAAAACTTGCTATTTTTTTGTATTTGCAAGTTTGAGCAGATTATACATATTTGGGTTGGTGTGTAATCAGGATAGCTAGGGTTTTATTATTTTATTTGAGAAAAAGATTAGGGCTTGATCTTTGGCCTGCAAAAAAATTCAGTTAGTCTTTTCTCTTGAAAAGATTATAGGTTTTAATTCTTCGTATAATTGAATTAAGTGTAATCGTAAAAATTCTTCCTAAGTCTGCAAAAAGGATAAGCGTAATTAGTGATAGGTTGATTCTTAGCTTGTAAAAGAATCACGTGTGTAAAGGTTGATTCTGAGCCTGTGATAAGAATAAAGATTGTAAGGATTTAGTTTTTACCTGTGAAAGGAATCAGGAGTTTAGTGGATTGCAAATCTTCGTGGAGCTCGGGGAACTGGACGTAGATAAGACTAATTTGCTGAACTATAATAAATCTTTGTGTGCTGCATTGTTTATTCTTTTATGATTATTTGGGTATACATTTAAATTAAACACATTTCCGCTGCTAATCAAGATAATAATTAATTAAGGATTGTTGAGATTTTGTGTTTAAGTATTTAATTGTTTAAATTTTTTAACTACCCAATTCACTTTCCCTTTTGGGTAGCTCTTTAGGCCAACATAATTGACCATCATACTCTCACTAGTACAAATTTCAAAATAATTTGTATTTAGCTGATTTTGTAAAGAATGCTGTTTGAAAATTATCATAACTTAATTGACGTCTTTGTTTATATTGGATATTGAGATCTTTCAAATGGGCAATCATCTTCGATCTTATTATATATATAACATATCAAATTAACTTATATGTAATCATTATATCCTATTGTCAGTCATTGCATAGAATCTGTATTACATGTTATTGGCCAAAATTGTTTTGAATTTGTTAGAGATCATACATGGTTTTTAAGATAATTGATATATACTTGTACACTTGATCTCTACTAATGATCATCTTGCAAGTAAGTTTCAAAGAGTTTCAGGTTATAATATAATCAACAAATAAAAAAAATATTCATACTGAGACTCAAAGTTCAAGTTAAGAATAAAAATGAAATTCTCTTTGAAAAATCTTATTCACAGAAATTGGCTCTCAACTTCATGAATATCCTGTTTTGATTATATGCATACATGGAATTCTATTATTTATAATAATATTTTATTAGTTAAAAAACTGAGTCATGTGAGGTTATTATATTTCTTGTATCACATGTTATTAAAAATTATTTGATAAAATCAATATTTAGCATAATCTACTTTGTTGGCATAATCACGTGAATTTAAACTTGCATAGTTGGTATCATTTTGTACTATATGTACTATCATCTGAATATATATGACATATCAATCTGTGCTTAGTGTTTTAAATATATATTTGTTAAACTATTGATGTTTTTGCACATGAATATCTTTATAGACATTAATTGCCTAGTAGTATGTATGTTAGTACGAATTAAGCGTACATTTAATAAACTAGTATTTTTTAATATATATTATTTTGTAAGAGAGTTGGAATTTTATGGGATGATATCTTCCAAATATGTAACTATTAATGTTGGAGCGTTCTTTAGAAGTATATCAGTTAATTTTATAAATTTATTTTTATTATCATGATTAAGATATACTCTATGTCCTTGTGCTTTAACGTTTACATGATTCTAATTCTATCTAATGGGGGAGTTTCTAAAGGATATGATGAAATTAAGCATGTTAGCTTATTTGAAATTATATGATTTTAGACAGTATTGAGATAATTTGAGTATGATATTCTCATCTTTATCTAGAAAGTGATCTTTGAATCATTCGAGGTTTTGGAATGGCTAGGCATAATAATGTGTGCCTACAATAGATGTTTTGATCTTTCATCCCCACTTTTTGTGATGACAAAGAGGGAGAAGTTATATGTTGTTTTTCGAAGTGTTTTGTGTTCTCCTTATATAAATTCATGAAGATAATTAGAAAGGGCGAAGAACATTGTTTTATATGGTATATTGCATATTTTTAAGAAAATATTTTTTCTCATTATGGTTCTTAAATGAGTTAAAAAAATCATCTTCATATTTAGGGGGAGCGTGGTTACATGTTTTTTTTTTTTTTTTTAAAAAAAAATCAACATTAATTGTCATCATAAAAATGAGTGAGATTGTTGACCCTAGATGTTGTTATTGACAATTCAACGTGGATATTTTACAGAATTAATGTATTTATTGAGTGATTTCAAATTAGAATTTCATTTGTGCAAATGAGAAAAAGATTGAATTGTAAGAGATAATTATTGTTGAACATTTATAAAGACAAGGTTTTATTAAAGATTCAACATGGTTGCAAGCGAAGACGTTGAATACTTTTTGGAGCATTGAAGATTTTTGGTATTCTTAGGTAAAAACAAATCAATATTTTATGCTCTTAATGCAACTCATTTAGGATCACGTACGACATGTAAAATTGAGTATTCTTATGCTTGCAACGGTAAGAAGTGATAAATTTAAGATCGTAAATATTTTCAAGATATGAAAAATGTTTTTCATAAACTATTGAATCAAGAAAATATTTTTAAAATATTAAGAAGAAAAGTTCAGGCTCATTCAGTTGACTGGTGAAAAGAATCGGTCGACTAATAAGAACAGTAGCTTGTGAGAAATTTGATAAAAGTCTATTGGATAGAAGAACTAACTAATGGATGGATTTGTTAGTTTAAGCGGTTTCAATCATAAGATCTCCAGAAAATGTGATTTTGATGACAACGCCTCATTTGACGTTTTAAATGAGCTAACATTGTTTTTAAGTATAGATCTTCCATACATTATGAAAATACATCATGGAGATGCATTGAAGTTGAAAGGTATGATTTAAATAATATAATTTTCATTTCGATAACATTGCTCAAGATATTGAAATCGGAACTCTATAGGTTGCATTCACACACTGGGGTGTATACATTAGTGATGTTTTGTTTCTAACATGTCCAATATACCTAAATATCACAACATGTATTATATGTTTGATCATATCATGCAAATTTGGAAAGTTCACATCTTGATCACAAATGTGCTTAATATGCTTAAACTTGGATTTAATGTAATCATATAGTACATTGCATGATCTCAATGTGAAAATATTTCAAATATCATTGATATAATGTCTTGAACATGTCTATATTATTATTATTATATCATGATACATACAATAAGATTGTTCAACTGGAAATTTCACATTTTATCATAATTATGCAAAAAATTAAGAAATTAGGTTGTCAATATGATCATAAGGTACATTGTATATTTGAATCATCAAAACACTTTAAACGTCATTGAAATAATATTTTTAAGGTGTTTGGCTAAAAAATGATCACAGACATTAGCTAAAACCAAGAGCTGGTGAAAAACAATAGAATTGTGTTGAAAACACTGTAGCAATCGATTGTTATTATCCAAAAAATAAAAATTGACATTTTGTAGTAAATTTGCTATATCTCTTTTATTGGTTGCTCAAATCTAATGAATCTTATATGGTTGAAAATCTAATTCAAATATATTTAAAACCATATAAATTTCATGTTGATCCAAGATGTTTTGGCTCTTCAAATTTCAACATTTCTCCAGAAGTCAGTAACTATTTTTTTGCTGAAAATACTGTCTAGACTTTTGCTCACTTAATTGATCATATCTCACTCATTTGGTGTCCAAATGAGATGATTCTTTTTTATTTGGAACCTTAAATAAATAAAATTTATTTATGTGCGTAGTAGGAATAATTTAGATATGTTTTTCTTATAAAATAGTAGCCGTTTGAAAAAAAGTTAGTAGCCTTTCTTTCTTTTGCCCTTTTTTTGCTCTATTTTCAGCTTAAAGTTTTGGCGATCTTTGTTTATTCTAAGTGTTGTATGATGGTTCCTAAATATTATATTGGATGTTTAACATATTAATCATCATTCAATTTGATCAAAACAATACTGAATTGAAGATAATTGATTGAAATATTTTGAAACTCTTAAGAACTCATTTTGCAACTTTTGTCATGAACCAAAAATTGGATTTACATATCAAATCTTGTTAAGAATATTCAAATCATATTATGATACGTTAGTTAATGTATCTACATAATATATGCATGATCAATTGATATTTTTAACTTTATATCCATGTTTAATTGACAAATTGGTTGAACAACTTTGGAAATTTTGTTTTCCATGCAAAATGTGATTAAGTGTTGAAACTTGTTTTGAATATTTCTAAATAATCAAGTATGTAGTATTCATGTATAAATGTGATTATACATTATATATGTGATGCATAAATTCATGATTCTAGTATTATACATATGAGATATATGAATTTGACAAACATGTACAAGTGGATGGAGTATTAAATACATTCATACTTTATGATACGATATAATAAGTTATGGTCTACATTATCTTGTCTCATGCCAATCACACTCTCTAATATCTTGATCAATTTTCAAATCGGAAGAGACATATTTTTAATGATCCATACCTACCTTTGAATACCTCCACCAACTTTTGTCTAATTGAAATAATGACCAACCATACTCTATTATATCTATTTTGAATATCTTGTTGTATTTTTTCACTACTATAAAGACAAAATGGACAATGGGTCCTGTGAAATTAATAAGATATATCTAGCATTTATGGTGTTGAAAAAATGGTTAGAATCTTGACAAATTTTTAGAGAATTGAAAGTGGAAAGGAGCTCATGTCTTGACACTTGAAGAGATCACATTACAATGGTAATTTGTTTTCTACACTTCAATTGTGATATTCTTCCAACACTTCTCTACATATATAAAAGGAGGAAAGATTACTGGGAGAATTAATTATGTGTGAACCAAATATCAACTAACCAATTGAGTTACAAAGATCAATCACATGAAAGAGCTTCAAAGAGATATATTACAAAAGCTTCCAAACAAAATTTTGTGCAACATCACCTTCATACTTTCTTGATTTATATTCTTGAGTGATTGTTGTATTATAGCTTAACACACATAGATTCTTGAGTTCTTTATCATATGAGTGTTGAAACTCCATTTTTTGTGAGATGGTGAGAATTTGATTGTAAATCTTGACTAACAGTTTTACTCAAGAAGAGAGATTTGTGAGTGGAACATATTCACTTTAGATTGTAAAGTCTTGAGATATGAAATTCTCAAGCAGTGACTACAGACAGTTTGGTCTTTACTCGAAAGAAAATCAAAAATAGTAAAATCCTCGAAGGAGCTCGCAAGAGTAGGCTAGGCAAAGAAGTTTTGCCGAACTACTATAAATACTGGTGTCAATCTCTCTAACTCTACTATTTACTTTTCAATTTATATTTGTGTGTGTGATTATTTGTTTGATTGAATATCCGTTGTACACTTTACATAATCACATAAACACTTAGTTTAAATTGAGTAGAATCAATTAACAAATATTTGCCAAAGCTAGTTCACTCCATCTCTTGGGTGTTTTTGGGCTATCAATTGGCATTAGAGCTACACTTGCTTAATAGGCTTAAAATCCTAACAAATTGATCATGACAAATTTTGTTGCAACTACCCTTCCCAAAGGTTAATCCATGCATAAACCTCCATTGTTTAATGATAACAATTATATGTTTTGGAAGGTTAGAATGACAGCGTTTTTACAAACTATAAATTATGAAGCTTGGAAATTTATTAAAAATGATCCACATATTCCTATCAAAACTAATCTTAGTGGGTCTAGAACTCTTGAGACAGAATCAGAATTTGATGATAGGGACACCAAGTTAATTTCTATAAATGCTCAAGCTATTAACTTTCTTTATTGTGGTTTAGATGTTCATGAATATGATAGAATTTTCGGAAGCTCATCGGCTAAGGAGATTTGGGATACTCTTATGATTACTTATGAGGGTACCAACTAAGTCAAGGAAACCAAGATCAACATCCTCGTCCACCAATACGAACTCTTCAAGATAGAGGATGGAGAATCAATCATGGAGATATATAATCGTTTTACAAATATTTCTAATAACTTGAATACACTCGGAAAGCCATACTCAATGCCTGATCAAGTATGAAAGATCTTTAGAACTCTTCCCAAGGCATATGAACCAAAAGTGATGGCCATCTCAGAATCCAAAGATCCAAACACGTATACCATTGATGAACTCATTGGTAACTTGATCACACATAAGCCTTCACCCAAAATCTTTGAAGAAGAAAGTAGAATAAACCGAAAGAAGTGAATAGCCTTAAAATCTATTCAAGATGATGATGATGAAAGCATCAGAAGCGATGACAAGAGAGAAATGACGCTCTTGGCGAGATGAATGGATCAACTAAATCAGAGAATCTTCAAAAAGAAGGGATTCAACAAAACCAACACAAGCAAGGTTGAATGCTACAAATGTCACAAGCTTACTACAAAACCGAGTGCCCTCAACTTACAGAGGATCGTAGAAAGCGGAGCAAACATCATCACAAGAGTAAGAAAAAAAGCTTTCAAGGTCATTTGGGATGACACCGACTCAAGTAGCTCAGAAAGTGAAAGTAGTGGCGGAGAAGTCAACCTATTTGCACTCATGGAAAAAGAAGATGAGGTCATTCCTATTTCTGAAACTTATTCAATTGATGAATATGATAAGTTACTTGATGCTTATGAGGATTTGAAAGAAGAACTCAAAAATTATTTTTCAAAAATGATAACTCTTAATAAAACAATAACTACTCTTTCAAATCATTTGGAAAAATCAAAATCTGTAATTATTTCATTAAAACAAGAAAATGATTCTTTAAAAAAATATGATCATGAAAAAGAAAATGTTTCTTTGAGAAATCAAGTTGATGATTTAACCAAAGCACTCCACAAGTTTACTAAAGGTGAAATAACTTCAAACTTCTTTTGGGAAGCCAAAACAGTGTTTTCGGTAAAGCTGGTTTGGATTTTCATCAACATAAGAAACAAAAGAAATTTTAAATTTTTTTCTCAAAGACCAAAAAGTTTATAAAATGATTTTTATTGTAACAAAGTTGGTCATACTATTGATGAAGGTAATGAAAGAACACTGAAAAATACTAATGTTAAGGTAAGAAATATTTGGGTACCAAAAGGAACATTGGTTCCGAAATCTAACCCTCTAGGACCCAAGTAAAATGGGTACCATTTCGAAATCATTTGAGGCACTCCTTGCAAATTAGTTTGAAGGCAAATATAAATAAGGAGAAATGACTCCTAGATAGTGATTTCTCATGGCACATGACGGGCGATAAAGATAAATTCACATATTTGACACCTAAAGATAGCAGACATGTGATGTTCGGAGACAACTTTAAGGGTAAAATAATTGGTATTGGTAATTTTGGTAAAGATGCATTTATCATTGAAAATGTTTTACTTGTTGAAGGTTTAAAATATAATCTTTTAAGCATAAGTTAACTATGTGATAACGGTTTTAAAGTAATATTTGTTCTAAAATCAATGTGTTGTCAAAGAAAATGATGATCACAAGGTTTTATTCGTTGCATCATGTTTTGAAAATATTTACACATGTTCTTTTGATGACTTATCTTTTCAAAATGTTTCATGCCTTAATGCATTTATAAAAAATAGTTGGTTATGGCATAGACAGTTATGACATGTTAGCATGGAACTTATTTCAAATTTATCTAAGAATAATCTTGTACGTGGTTTACTAAATGCTAAATTTGTTAAAGACAAGATATGTGATGCATGCCAACTTGGTAAACAAGTCAAAAATTCATTTAAAAAGAAAAAGTTTATTTCTACTACTAAACCGATAGAACTTTTGTATCTAGACTTATTCGATCTTAATCCTGTTGCTAGTTTAGGTGGCAAGCATTATGTATTTGTTATTGTCGATAATTATTCTCTCTATACAGGGTTCTATTTCTTATCAAGAAAAGTGAAGTTGCTCACGTGTTTGTTAAGTTTTGCAAACATGTTGAAAATGAGAAATGTACTTGCATTAAGAATATCCGAAGTGATAGAGGAAGAAAATTCTGAAATGATGAGATTGAAAATTTTTGTGACGAACAAGGTTACGGACATAATTTTGCAGCCCCTAGAATACCTCAACAAAACGGTGTTGTAGAGAGAAAAAAATGCTCTTTACAAGAAATGGCTCGGACTACGCTAAACAAGCATTCCTCATCACAATACTTTTGAGCAGAAGCCGTAAGTACGACATGTTACATATTGAACTATGTTTCAATCCATCGAGATTTGAATAAAACTCCATACAAGCTATAGAATGGTAAAACCCTCATTATCTCTTATTCTAGTATTTTGGGTTGCAAATGTTTTATTCTTAATGATAAAGAAAATCTTTCAAAATTTGATGCTAAATCTGATGAAGGTATTTTTCTTGGTTATTCTACTAATAGCAAAGCTTATAGAGTATATAACAAACATACATTTGTAGTTGAAGAATCAATGCATGTTATTTTTTAAAAATCTAACTCTTTTTCATCAAGTAAGGATTTAGATGAAGAAAATCCAGATTTGGTGGAAAAATCAATGGAGCAAGGTGAAAACGCTGAATTAAGACTCGTTGATAATGATTCAATGGAAGCATAACCATCCGAGAACAATTTACCAAAGGTTTGGAAAAAAGTTAACATTCATCCTACCGACCAAATCATTGGTGACATTGAACACGGTGTAAGTACTAGATCTTCTGTACGAAACTTTTCTAACAATTTTACTTTCTTATCTCAAATCGAACCTAAAAATATAAATGAAGCTATTGACGATGAATCTTAGATTCTAGCGATGCAAGAAGAGTTACATCAATTTGAGAAGATTAAAGTTTGGACACTAGTACTAAGACCTAATGATCATCGCATAATTGGAACAAAATGGATAAAAATGATGAGTCGGGTGTTGTTATTATAAATAAAGTAAGATTGGTAGCATAAGGATTTACTCAAGAAGAAGGAATAGATTATGATGAAACATATACATCGGTAGCTAGACTAGAAGCTATACGTATGTTACTTGCTTTTGCTTGTGCTAATAATTTCAAACTTTTTCAAATGGATGTTAAAAGTGCATTTTTAAATGGGTTTATATTCGAAGAAGTATATGTTGAACAACCTCTCGGTTTTGAAGATGAAAAGTTTTTAAATCATTATTTTAAACTATCTAAAGCACTTTACGGTCTCAAACAAACATCTAGAGCTTGGTATGAGAGGTTAAGTGGATTTATTCGAGAAAAATGTTTTAAATGTGGTTTAAGCAATATAACTTTATTTATTAAAGAATCTAACAATAATATCTTATAAGTACAAATTTATGTTGATAATATTATTTTTGGTGCTACTAATGAGATTTTGTGCCAAGAGTTTGCTAAGCTTATGCAAGAAGAATTCAAGATGAGTATGATGAGAGAATTAACATTATTTCTTAGATTGTAAATTAAGCAAATTAAAGACGGAATATTTATAAATCAAGCAAAGCATAACAAGAAATTAATAGAAAAATACGGCATGAAAAACTCAAAAGTATACAATACACCAATGAGTACTTCAACCAAGTTGGACATCGATAAAAATGGTAAAAAGGTAAATCAGAAGGAATACCGAGGTATGATTGGTAGTCTTCTTTATTTTATGGAAAGTAGACCCGATATTATATTTAATATTTGTCTATGTGCTCGTTTTCAATCATGTCCTAAGGAATCACATTTAAACACCGTTAAACGTATTTTTTTTATATTTATTTGGTACATGTGATTTAGAATTATGGTATCCTAAAAACGAATGTCTTGATTTGCTTAGTTATTCCGATGCCGATTTTACCGGTTGCAGAGTCAAGCGTAAAAGCACTAGTAGTACTTGTCATTTTTTAGGACACACATTGGTTTTTTGATCAAGCAAAAAATAAAATTTTGTTGCATTATCCACTACCAAAGCTGAATATATCGCGATTGGAAATTATTGTGTGATAGATTGATATTTATCTATGTATTTTCTTACGAATTTTGCAGTTAACGAGTGTTCCTTTAATGTTTTTAATCATTTTTTATTGTTTTTATGCAGATAAGGTGTTTTGGGAAAAAACAGTTGCAAATCAAGCCCGTCAATGGAATATCGGTAAATAAACGAGTGAAATGGCCCATATTTGTGTTTCTGCCTACAGGGGGCCCCCTGTATGCATTCTGACCATAGCGCACTGTAGCCTGTTTTCCTTCCTTTCTGTTCTAAACACACTGCAATGTGCTCTTTACGCGCTACAGCGCCATTGCACCAGCTGGCAACGCGTTTTCAGCCATTTTTAGGGTTTGGGAGGAAATCTATAAATAGAGGAGGATAAATATTTTGTGGAGGATGTTTTTGGAAGCCTAATTTCAGACCAAATCAAGGAGGCCACCATTGGAGAAGAGAGAAGTGGCTTAGATCGGATCTTGCAGAAGTGAAACAATCTATACTTTAGATTTGGATCTCTATTATTTGAATCTCTATTTCATTTTCAAATCTTGGTTTGTTATTTTGATTATGTATTCCTCATTTGTTGTTGGATATTTGGATATGACAATGTGTAACTAAACCTCTATTGTCTAGGGATTAATGTAGTTCACAAGTACTATATTTGATTGAATCTATGTTTTGCTAATGATTGTTCATCTCTATTCAATTGTGTTTACCATTTTATTACTTCTATTATATGCTTGTATATGATATTGTAGTTGATTTGAGAATACGATGTTTGACACTGAGGAGGAGTAAGCCCGGATTCAAACTAGGTTTAAACACAACACAAGTTCTAATATATTGAGAGATTATTAGAACTTGTGCAATCCATAAGGTCGGGGCAAGACGCTTGTAATTATCTAAACTCTTGATAGGGATATCGATTTCAAAATGATTACACATTCACTCACTTTACGCTCGGGAGAGGTTGTAAGTGAGTTTTAGAAATTTTGATTATTGAATAGGTTGATAACCATTAGTGTAAGCTAGAATAAATCAAGCACACATACGAGTGAACGAAGTTAATCCCTAGATAATCCATTCCCATCAAATTTATTCCAAGTATTGGAGTTTAATTTGTTTTAATATTTCGAACACCTTTCAAATCATTAATCATCTAGATAAAATTGAGTTATTCTAATTGTAGTACTTAGCTTGTGCATTTGCGAGTATTACTAGCGCATAATTTATTGCTTTATTCCTAGTGCACTTGCGAGTATTCCTAGTGCATAATTTAATATTTAACCTTGTGCACTTGCGAGTATTCCTAGCGCATAATTTATTGCAACATTGTGCACCAGTTCTTTATATGAAACAACAATTGAGAGATTTTGGTATTGACGTTGGTTGTGTTCCGATCTTATATGATAACACTAGTGACATATATTTGAGTAAAAATCATACTCAACATTCACAAACGAAACACATTAAAATTAGACATCATTTTATTCGTGACCATATTAAAAAAGGCGATATCATATTAGAATTCATTGAAAATAATAATCAACTAACCGATATCTTTATTAAGCATCTAGCGGAAGAACAATTTTTAAAAATCTTACGTGGTTTAGGTATAGTTAGACAAAAACATGTTTTGAAATGATTTTTTTTAAACCGAGCTTATACATGATATAGTTCCTCACAATTGCAAAAATTATTTTATAAGCCAAATTTGACTTACATTTTGATTTTTGGTATTCCAAATGATCTTTACAAATGTATAATCATATTTGATATTTCAAAATGATTTCAAAACCATTGTTCTCTAAGTGATTAAAAATTCAATTTTGGTAACTTGAATCCTTGAGGCAATAATGAAATTTGGTTACATGTGATATTGATCAATCTTAAATAATATTGGGTTGATAAATTCATATACAAATCAGGAATTTGTCATAAATTAAGTTTATAGATTGTTTTGATGCTCAAGAACATAGTATAGATGAGCGGTTTCAAACGGTCATAGGATCGTTCTCGCAATTCATGCATAACTTTTACATGCACTTTCCACCACCACCTCCTCAAAACTAAGTCTAATTCTACTTTTTTATGTGAAACAAGGGGGAGAAAGACCTAGATTTGATGTTTATGTTTTCATTATGCTTGTGTTTTTGATATTGTAAGACAATCTATGTTATGTGGTGTGTTATTTATGTTTGTATGATTTATATGATGTTAATTATATAGTTTTATTACTATGAGAATTACAAGAATTTTACTTGCCTAAAAGAATGAAAGATGAGCTTTCTTAGATAAATCTTTTTTAAACCGATCTCATTATCAGGGGGAGCTAGTAAAATGATTATCATTCTTAAAGCATAAAATGAGTTGTCATTGTAAAAAATAGAGAGATTGTTAGCCTAAGCGGCTTCAATCATAGGATCTCCGAAAAATGTGATTTTGACGATGACGCCTCATTTGATGTTTTAAATGAACTAACATTGTTTTTAAATATAGATTATCCATACATCATGTAAATACATCATGGAGATGTATTCCAGTCGAAAGGTATGATTTAAATAATATAATTTTTTATTTCGACAATATTACTCAAAATATTGAACTCGAAACTCTATATGTTACACACACACACACACACACACCGAGGGTGCATACATTTATGGTATTTTATTTCTAACATATCCAATATATCTAAATATCAAAATGTGTATTATATATTCAATCATATCATGCAAATTTAGAAAATTCACATTTTGATTACAAATGTGCTTAATATGCTTAAAATTAGATTTAATGTGATTATATAGTACATTGCATGATCTTAATGTGAAAACACTTCAAATATCATTGATATAATGTCTTGAACATGTCAATATAATTATTATATCATGATCTATGCAATAAGATTGTTCATCCCTTACTCAATTGAAAATTTCACATTATTGTAATTATGCAAAAAATTGATAAATTGGGTTTTCAATTTCATTATAAGGTATATTATTTATTTGGATCATCAAAACACTTTGAACATCATTGAAATAATGTTTTTAAGGTTTTTGGCTAAAAAATAATCATAGTCATCAATCAGAACCAGGAACGGGTAAAGAAAAATAGAATTGCGTTGAAACCACTGTAGCAATCGACTATTTTTATCCAAAAAATCAGAATTGATCTTCTATAATAAACTGATAATATCTCTCTTATTAGTTGTCCAAATCTAATGAATCTTATATAGTTGAAAAACTAATTTAGATATCGTTAAAACCATATAAATTTTATGTCAATCCAAGTTGTTTTGAATTTTGAAATTTTAATATTTCTCCAGAAGTTAGTAGCTATTTTTTTGTAGAAAATAATGTCTAGACCTCTGCTCACTCAATTGATCATGTCTCACTCATTTGGAGTCCAAATGAGGTGATTCATTTTGATATGGAATCCTAAACCAATAACTTTTATTTATGTGCATAGTAGAGATAATTTGAATATATGTTTTCAAATAAAACAATAGCCATTTATAAAAAAAATCATTAACCTTTCTTTCTCTTACCCTGTTTTTGCTCTGTTTTCGATTTGCCGTTTTGGTGATCTTTACTAGTTCTAAGTACTATATTATAGTTCCTAAACATTATATTGGTTGTTTAACATATTAATAATCATTAAATTTGATCAAAATAATTTAAAAATAATTGATCAAAACATTTTAAAACTTTTAAGAACTCATTTTGTAGCTTTTGTCATGAACCAAAAATTGAATTTACATATCAAATCTTATTCGAAATGTTCAAATCATATTACAATATGCTAGTTTAATGTATATACATGATATATGAATAATCAATTAATATGTTTAAATTTATATTTATGTTTAGTTGACAAATTGGTTGAACTACTCTGTAAACTTTGTTTTTCATACAAAATGTGATTAAGTGTTGCAACTTGTTTTGAATAGTTATAAATGATTAAGTATGTTGTATTAATGTATAAATATGATTATAAATCATGTATTTGATGCATAAATTTGTGGTCATAGTATTATACACATGAAATACATGAATTTGACAAGCATTTGCAAGTGGATGGAGTATTAAATGTATTTATACTTTATGATAGGATATGATAAGTTATGGTCTACATTATCTTATCCCATGCCAACCATACTCTTTAATATATTGACCAATTTTCGAATTGGAGGAGCTATATCTTTAATGATCCATACCTACCTTTGAATACATCCACCAAGATTTGTCTAAATGCAATAATGACCAACCATACTCCATTATATATACTTTGAATATCTTGAATAACTTGTTGTATTTTTCCACTATCAAAATGATAAAATGGAGAATGGGTCCTATGAAATTAATAAGGTATGTCTAACATTTATGGTATTCGAAAAAATGGTTGGAATCTTAACAAATTTGTAGAGAATTGAAAGTGGGAAGGAGCTCATGTCTTGACACTTGAAAACATCACATTACAATGGTTATTTGCTCTCTACACTTCAATTATGATATGCTCCCAACACTTCTCTACATATATAAAATGAAGAAATATTATTAGAATAATTAACTAAGTGTGAACCAATTATCAACTAACCAATTGAGCTACAAAGATCAATCACATCAAAGAGTTTTAAAGAGATATACTACAAAAACTTCCAAACAAAATTCTGTGCAATATCAGCTTCATACTTTCTTGATTCATATTCTTGAGTGATTATTGAATTATAGCTTTACTCACATAGATTCTTGAGTTTTTTTATCTTGTGAGTGTTGAAGCTCTATTTTGTGAGACAGTGAAAATTTGATTGTATATCTTGGGTAAGGGTTTTGCCCAAGAGAAGAGATTTGTGTGTAGAACATATTCAGTCTAGATTGTAAAGTCTTGAGATATGAACTTCTGAAACGAGACTATAGACAATTTGGTCTTCACTTGAATGAAAATCGAAGGTAGTGAAATCCTCGAAGGAGCTCGGGAGAGTAGACTAGGCAAAGAGTTTTTGTTGAACTACTATAAATACCGGTGTCAATCTCTCTAACTCTACTATTTATTTTTCAATTTATATTTGTGTTTGTGATTATTTGTTTGATTGAATATCCGCTGTACATTTCACATAATCATTTAAATACTTAGTTTAAATTGAGTAGAATCAATTAACGAAAATTTGCCAAACCCAATTCACCCCCCCTTTTGGGTAATTCTTGGGCCATCAGGATTAAACTGTTGCAATTTGAACCACTGCAAAGGGTCGGTTGACTTACAAAATCTTCGGTTGAAAAATGGTGGCAGATTCAGTTACCTTTTCTGTTTCAGTTTTCGAGATCTTTAGCCCAAATCCTATGGTTTTGAACGTTGAAAAAATTGATTCTAAGGGGTTATGAATATATGTCAAATGTCTATCATATATTTTGAACATCCTATTTATTGGTTCTTATATTAATTGGTTTTAGGAGTTTAATTAGTCAAACTACTTTCTATATTTAGGGTGCATTTGGTTGGGTGAAAAATGGATGGAAAAGAAAATAAAATAAAAAATGAAGAAAAAAAAACCTTGTTTGGTTGGATGGGAAATGGGAGGAAAAAAAAAATAGGATAGAAAAAACACAATTTTCGAGATAATTTTTTCCTCACAAATATGGGAGGAACATAGAAAGAAGTGATGAACAATGAATAAAATTACAATTATACCTTTGCTAATATAATTTTTAATTTATTTTTGTAATATATGAGAGTAAAATAATAAATTACATTAAAGTAAATTATTTTTCATCTTTTCATTTTTTGTTTCTAACCAAATAACACAAGGGGAAATAATTTTCATCTCACAATGGATAAAAATATTATCATCTCATTTTATTTTTCTTTTTCATCTTCTATTCTTCCAATCAAACATACCCTTAAGGATTTTGAATCAAAAAAGTTTTAAGGACTCAATTGAGCTTTTCTGTAAGGTCCAACTTTTGAATTTTTGAACATTTATAAAAATAATTGGTTTAGTGTGTAATTTTTAATTTTACCTAAAAACGTTTGGGGGGTTATGTTATAGTTAAAAATTTATTTAATAGTTTTAGAGTTTCAATAAATGTTTATAATATTGTTTTGAGGTTGTATGTGTAATTACTTGTTGGGGGGTTATATGTGTAATTAAAACAAAACTATAAAAAAAATAATCAATACATACTTATCAATTGCATTAGAAATTAGAAATATTAAAAAAATCAAAGAAATGAAAGGGTAAAAAATGTGAAATCCACCAAAAACATTTTTTTTTTCTTTTAAAAAAAAAATGAAGGTGGTTTGCATCTCATATATATATATATATGTGTGTGTGTGTGTGTGTGTGTTTGTGTGTGTCTGTGTGTGCGTGTTTTGGTTTTCTTTTGACTTTTTCCTATCATCTTATCCTTTATTTGATTCACAGGTGAAGCTAATCCCATCAGGATTACAACAATAGTGTGAAAAATAGTGTAATTATTGAGGGGAGTGTAATTTCTTTTATGTAATTTACCCCCATTATTTTCGTACAAAAATGTGAAAATAAAAGGTTTATTAAAATTGATTATTTTGTAACGTTAAATGAATTAAGTAAATGGTTCAATGTGAAAGTGGTTTTTATTATTATACCTATATGCCTTGGTATGATCCCGACTGGAGGACATGTCTTGCAGGATGTTGTTGATCCTAATACTAAAGCATGTTCTATAGAACGTTATGTTGTGACCTGATAAGAGGGCAAGTCCTACAGATGGTCGTTGTTGTTGTTGTTGTTGTTGATGATGATGATAATCATCATGATATGATAATTTTTACTATGCGTTGTTGATTATTAATATGGTGGAGTCGAATATGGTATTGATTATCAATATAGAGTTGAATATGGTATTGACAATATAATATGGTGAAATTGAATATGTTGATAATATGGTGGAGTTATAGTACCATTATAACTCTCAATCATAAGCTGACACTTATGGCAACTTTAGGTTGCACAATTGTGTGTGGTATTTCATTGTATATCAAAGTAATTTGATTAGTTGATTTAAATACATTTATTTTATCATGATAATAGCTGTGAAATTTTATTTCGGCTCAGTGTGCGGTTATATTTATATTCTATTTGAAAAGTGGTGCTTGATAATTATATGCTTGATCCATAAATTATTTTATATTATGAAGATAGTTTACCGATAAAATATTTTGTCTTGAATACTCCAAGTAGAGACAGATCCACTATTGGCGTTAGATAGGGTCCGAGTATGGTGTGGGTTTTGAGGCTATCAGGGCAGTTGATGGTAATGAGTGGTTTAGACTTTTATAGCTTTGTTACAAAATATTTGAATTTTGAGTTAGTAAATTTTTAAAATTTATGTCAGTTGGTAGGGGCGGATTTTGCACACGCCTACTTACGCTTGCAAGTATACGAGGTCTAAAGTTTTAATATAGTAGATCTTTGAAGATCGGATATCGTTTCCACAGAGAAAAGTGTGAATAATTGAATTGAATACCGCAATTGACGAAGTCTCGTGTTATCCTGACGATGGAAGACGTGAATTGAAATTAAACTAAGCTAAACTACAATTAGTGGGTTAATTCTAACTAGGTTGATTAATTAGGGATTGATTTCATTCACTTAATACACGTTTGATTTCGTTCGGTTAACAATAACGGAGTTTAGGTATCTGACAATCTCGGTTCGTAAACTCCTCCGCCACCTTTTCTTAGTGTAAGATGAGGGAATACGCGACTTCGTGTTGACGAAGAGGTCCCCCTTGACGTCTTAACGACTCTAGGACACATGAGTCTTGACCCAACGTCATCGATTTCACACTAACTAACGCCCTCCCGGGTCATTAGGTCGTAACGATGTGTTTACCCTAATTCGAATCCAGGGTTACCTCTCCCGAGTGTCAAACCCTAGAATCTCAAATCCAACCCTAATATCATTACAAGCATATTAAGATCGTCACCAAATGATAAACACAATCGGACTTAAAACAACAACCGTTAAAGAAACTTATATTAAACCAAACGAATATTTACACAACTACACATTTCCCTAACTAATCTCTAAATTACACTAACATGTTCTTAGCCAATACAACATTAAATCAATAGGAGATCATCATTATCAACAATAAACATTAAATACAAAGATGGAAACAGGAGAAGAAAAGCCAAATCTCAAAGTAGAGTGGTCCACTTTCGCCAAAGAACAGTCCTTCCGAGCTTCCTCTTCTCTGTTGATGAACTTCATCTTCTAGCTCTCCAAGGATTGGCCAAGAACACCTCCTAAACTAATCTAATCTACTTCCTAAATTACCTAAACCTAACTAAGATGGAAGGAGAGCTCTCAAGAGGTCAACCGGAGCCTCCTCTCACGTCTTAGCCTTCTTTAGGTTTGGTGGAGAAAGGGGTAAAAAGGAGGGATTTGGAAAATATCTTCAAAATATCTAAAAATAGATATTTCTGTGCAGAGTGTCACCGCTTAAGCAGTGGTTCACCGCTTAGGTGGTGGACTTAAGTCGGTTAACTTCTGTTGGTAACTTCGCCTAAGCGGTGGTTTTTCTGCTTAGGCGGTGCATGCTGGCATATCATTCTGTCGTTTTCTCGCCTAGGCAGTGGTTCAGCCCTTCAGCACTCCAACATTCTGCCTCTTTTCCGCCTAAGCAGTGGAACTTCCGCCTAGGCAGTGATCTTCATTCACCCCTACCTTGTTTTGCACATTTTGCTCACCGTTTTCACTTGTTTCTCGCCCTTTGACGTCCTTTCACCTGTTTTACACTAAAACAAACTAAAACACAATTAAATATAACTAAAACGCTTTAAAAATAATAAATTCAATTTGGAAATAGATAGATTTTTCACACCTATCATCAGTTGACTGTTAGTTTATATTTATTATTGATTGGATAATAGTAAGTTGAGGTCACGTCAATTGTTTTATTTATGATAGTGACGTAGTGAAAGTGTGGCGGTGGAGTGATTTTTGTTTTACTTCTACTTCTCTGTGAAATAAAAAGGAAGAAACCAAGTAGTGGCCCTCAGAAATCGGGTCATTACAAATGGTATTAGAGCTTTGGTTATAGGTTCTGTAGATTTGGTGTTAGAGTGTCGTGCTAATAGTAGACCATAGGATAGGTCGTTAAGTTGTGAGGTCGAGTTAGAACGTGAGTTTGGAGTCATAAGTAGTACATATGTATCAGACATTGCATTATATTAACTATTATTTATATTACCTTATTAATGGCTAAGACATATACTTTGTTGTTGACATTTTATGCATCATTTTTTCATTTGAGGTAATTAAATTCGGGATGAAATTTCTTTTGGGGGAGAAGGATTGTAAGACTCAACTTTTGCATATTTGAACATTTTGAAAATAAAAAATAAAAAATTGGTCTAGTGTGTGATTTTTAATTTTACCTAAAAACTTTGGGGGTTATTTTATAGTTAAAAATTTATTTAAGAGTTTTAGGGTTTCAATAAATGTTTATAACATTGTCTTGAGGTTGTATGTGTAATTACTTGATGGGGGGTTATTTGTGTAATTAAAAAAAAAACAAAACAATACATACTTATCAATTTCATTGGAAATGAGAAATATTAAAAGAATCAAAGAAATGAATGAATATGAAAGGGTGAAAAACATGGCAATCCACCAAAAACTTAAAAAAAAAAAAAAAAAAAAAAAGAAGAAGAAGAAGGCGGTTTGCATCTCATATATATATATATATATATGTGTGTGTGTGTGTTTGTTGATTCTTTGTTGACTCTCTCCTATCATCCTATTGTTCATTTGGTTTACAGGTGAGACCGACCCCGTCAGGATTACGATAGTAGTGTGAAAAACAGTATAATTATCGATGTGAATGTATTGTCTTCTATGTAAATTACCCCATTATATTTTCGTACAAAAATGTGAAAAGAAAAGGTTTATTAAAATTGATTATTTAATAACGTTAAATGGATTAAGTAAATGGTTAAATGTGGAAAGTGGTTTTTATTATCATACCTATATGCTATAGTGTGATCCTGATAAGGGGGCATATCTTGTGGGATATTATTGGTCCTAACATGAGGACATGTCTTGTAGGACTTTATGTTATGACTTGGCAGGAGAGAAAGTTCTGCAGGTGGTCGTTGTTGTTATTGTTGTTGTCGTTGATGATTATCATCATGATATGCTAGTTTTTTTTCGCCCGTTATTGACTTTTAATATGGTGGAGTCGAATATGGTATTGATTATAAATATGGTGGAGTTGAATATGGTATTGACAATATAATGTAGTGGAGTTGAATATGTTGATGATATGGTGGTTTATACCACGTGTTGATAATTTTTTAAAATTTATGTCAGTTGACTGTTAGTGTATATTTATTATTGGTTGGATAATAGAAAGTTGAGGTCACGTCAATTTATTTTATTTATCATAGTGGCACAGTGAAAGCGTGACGGTGGAATAGTTTATGTTTTACTTATACTTCTTTGTGAAAATAAAATAGGATAATCCAAGTGGTGACCCTGAGAAATCTGATCGTTACATTTTTAATGAGTATTTTAAAACCAAATACATTTGTTTTGAATGAGTATTTTATATGGGATCTTAAAGTGTCATAAATTGTCTTATGTTTTGAAAATATTCGTTATATGCATACTTTGAAATCTATATAATAAGACCTACGTTTTTAACTTAATAATAATCAAGAGCAAGAGTTTTAATCAACTATGTTCGTAAAGAGATAATTATTTTTGCTTAGAGTACTTTCAAGAGAAAAAGTTTGCTTTGAATAAATTGTCAGTCTTGCTATTTTTGGATTTGAGTCTTTCCTACGATCTTCTAAAAGAAATCTTGATGAGATTGTTCTTGAGTAATTGCTTAATATTATCTATGCTTTAATTGAGTTATATTCTTAAATTGAGCTAGTACAGTTTTTATGTCAAAAATTATTTTCAATTAAGAATATCTTGAAAATCCTATAAAATAGTTTTTACTTGAAACATCTGATTAATATTATTTGTGTGCTTAAATTTAGTTAAATCAGATTTATTTTCTTAAAACATTGTATTGTGGTGGTAGATGCTCCTGTGGGATGAAACTATTTTTTTTTATATTTGTGGGTGTGATTAGATTAAACATATTTGGGATGATGTCTAATCAAGGTAGTTAGGTTTGACTTTTAGCTTGTGAAAATGATTAAGTTTGATTCTGCCTGTAATTGAATTAAGTTAGTCTTTAGCCTAGTAACAAGATAAGGGTTCTTTCTTAACCTGTGAAAAAAGAAAATTATAAAGGTTTTATTCTGAACATGTGAAATGAATTAGGTTAGTTTTGAACTAGTAAAAAGGATTGTAAGGGTTTGGTTCCTACCTGAGAAAGGAATCAAGGATTAATATATTGCAAAAGCTTTGTGGTGCTCGGAGGAGTGGACGTAGGTATGAGTAGCTTACCAAACCAAGATATATCATTGTGTGCCTTTTCTTTATTTTTGGTTGTTTTGTTGTGCACTTAGTTGCAAACATTTCCGTTGTAATATAAGATAATAACCAGTCAGGGGAATTGGTAATTTGCGTGTATGATAATTTAATTATTTAAATTTTTGTCACTGCCCAATATACCCCTTCTTGGGTAGATCTGTGGGCCAACAGCTTGGGTTGCTGCCTATTGCGTGACACACAAGAAAAAAATTCATTGTCCATATATCTATATAATAAAACAGGACGTACATAAACTTCCTAGATAAATCACAACCGTTATTTATCTCTCACATAAAGAATGGTCCAGATTGATTATCTAGATTGACATATATATATATATATATATATATATATATATATATATATATATATATATATATATATATATATATATATATATTTTACCCTATATACATTTTATTAATTGAAGAGAGATAATATATTTTTGTATAATAATGCGAAGAGAGAATACGTTTTTTTCTATATATATAAATCTATAAAAATAATATATGGACATTAAATTTAGCAATATTATAAAAAATTACGGATAATAAATTTACAAAATAATAAATTAAAAATAACATAAAAGAGAATATAATAAGAAAATTATGGGCATTAAATTTAAGAAAATTAAATTAAAAAGAATAGTATAAAAGAGAAAATATAATATACGAAAATTATGGATATTAAATTTACTAAAATTATGAAAATAATATATGGACGCTAAATTTAGTAATAATATAAAAACATTAATTTTATAGAATTAAATTAAAAAAAGTATAAAAGAAAAAATATAATATACAGAAATTATAGACATTAAATTTACGATTTTTTTGAAATTATATATAGATATTAAAATTAATAATGATATTGAAATATTAAATTTATAGAAATTATGGAAATAATATATGCACATTAAATTTATAAAAATTAAATTAAAGAACTAATATAAAGAGAAACATAATATATATAAATTATGAACATTAAATATAAAAACAAATTATAAAACTAATATATGAACATTTAAATTTAGTAACAATACTCAAACATTAAATTCATAGAAATTAAATTAAAGAAATAATTGAAATCTAGACATATAATATATAAAAATTATGGACATTAAATTTACGAAAATTATAGAAATAATATATGAAATTAAATTTACTAATAATACTAAATTTTTAAATGTACAAAAATTATAAAGATAATATATGGATATTAAATTTAGTAATAATATTGAAATATTAAATTTATGAAAATTAATTTTAAAAAAAAATATCAAAGAAGAAATATAATATACAAAACTTATAGACATTAACTTTATAGAAATTATAGAAATAGTATATGCTTATTAAATTTAGCAATAATACCGAAACATTAAATTTACATAAATTAAATGAAAGAAATAGAATAAAAAATGAAATATAATATACATAAATTATGAGCATCAAATTTACAAAAATTATAGAGATGATATATCGACATTAAATTTAGTAATAATATTGAAATATTAAATTTATAAAAAATTAAATTAAAAAAATATAATAAAAGATCAAATATAATATATGAAAATTATTAATATTAAATTTATAAAAATTATAGAAATAACATACGGATAACAAACTTAGTAATAATAAAGTTAATGAAATTTAAATTAAAAAAATAATATAAGGAGGAAATAGAATATAAAAAATTATGGACATTAAATTTACGAAAATTATAGAAATAATATATGGATGTTAAACTAATAATATATGGATGTCAAATGGGTTGTTACAATTTTAGAATTTAAATTGAACATCAAATTTTAAATTCCAAGTCAATTGTTATTAGATAATGATTGGTAAGTGTTGACTTTGAATTTGAAAGTTAACAAATGTATTTAAATTTTAAATTTGAATTTGAAAAAATTTCGATAATGATTGATAAATACAAAACTTTAATTTAATTTTTTTTTTTAAATAATTTTAAATCAAGAGTCCTAGTAACCCCGCTAAATGGTGATTCAACATAGATTTTACATCTTGAAACCAAACAAACTTTCTATCTTAATTATTTTTAGATAACGATTATTAGATATAGAATTTTAAATTAAAATAACATTTCCATAGGATTACATTTAATTATTATTTTATAATAAATAATAGACATAGGATTTTAATTAATAAATGTGGTATTATTAAAGTCAATTTTTATTAAAAGTCTATTTTAATTATTATTAGATAATGATTAATAGACACATACTTTTAATTAAAATATTAGAATTCCAGTGTTAAAAAAATCTCATTTTAATTGTCCTACAATAATTAATAGATATATAATTTTTATTTTTATTTAGAATTAGATAATTTATATGTTTTGAAAAATTCTATTTTATTATTATGAGTTAATTTTAAAGGATATGGAATTTATAAAATTCAAAATTAAATTATATTTTTTTTAATAATTATAAAATCATTGTTATTGATATAGAATTTAATTTAAATTTGAATTTATAATTTTAATTAGATTAGAATAAAATTAATGTCTTATAGGATAAGGATAGATTATATTGTCCCTAATTGGATTAGGCAATTCCCATTACTATTTAATTTAAAAATACATGATCATCTAGGCCATTTATATGCATGTCTATGGCTTTTACTTCTTTATTATGATGTGTTTAAGCCCCTTAAGAATGCGTGTATGGGGGCAATATTTGTTTTATTATATGCAAATGATGCATGTTTAACAAACTAAATAATAAAATAATGAGATCAAGAAACTAAAATCCCTCAAATAGTTGTAAGCGTGAACATATGAGATATATGTCATCTTGGTCTTCCACCAAGAGGATTTGTTCGGGATAAATTTCCATAAACCCAAAGGTAGTCAACACCTGATTCTGTGAGGTTGTGTCTTGGAAATCGATCCCTCGATGAATTTATCTTTCCTTTAGTAACATGCAAAGAGTATACCATAAGCTCCAATACCTGATAGTGTGATGGGTTCATTGGGACTCACTTGGGCTACACCGGATGTGTGCAACTTAACTAGAGAGATGTATCAACACATGAAAATGCGAGGTATATTCAAACTAAAGGCCAAACAAAAAATTAATTTTACCCAAAACGTGAGTGGTAAGAGTAACTTATCCTAGAATAATCCGTAAACCAATACCTCAAAACGTGAGGCCTACTGGAAATATTAAGATATCAAATTTTCTCACAAACTACATTAGTGATGTACTTGTCTCTCCAGAAGGATGTGAGATTCGGAAAAAAAAAAATTAGTGGGAATACATTTGGATTCATTAATGACCCTAATAATTCTAAAGTTAAATGCACAATACTTTTCTGTTCATTTTGTTCATTAGTTAAATTATTTTATATAGATAATAATGAACTAAACCTCTTATTAAAGTTATTGAGAAAATTAATTTAACTAGACCCAAGTTCTCATATTAATTTTGGAAATTAAAATTCATTTAACTTCCAAAACAATAGGCTAAGTTATGAATGAACCAATTGTCTTATAAGACAAAAAATGAAGAGAAATATGTTACTATTTGATAGTAATAGGTGGATTATAAGTAGAATCACTCTTATTTGATAGTATCAAGACATGAGTTCTACATATAGTATGAAAGTCTGTTGAGCTCGTATGCGATAGTGAACACTTGGAATCTTTTCTAGCAAGTATAGTTGCATTACAAGATATAACATCTCAAAGGAGTTATTTCAGGCATAAAGGGTGGTAGAATCATCAATGGAATTTAACCCAAGATGATTGGCCAAGAGCAAGACCTAAAGGATTCAGGATCATTTTGGACCCTAAAACCAAATATGGATTAATTTTTACAGAAGTAATTCTCTCAGTTTTTGATAAACTTCGACATAAATAATTTAAAGTCATTATTCCTATACTTCTAAACTTTTTAAATATAACCATAGGATCTTGAAAAAACCAAAGTGATCATTTTTCATTTGGAACAAGACTTCTTCCTACACAAAGAAGTAAGAGATAAAGTTGTTTCTTCTCAGGAGTTGAAAGGTTAGATCAATAAAAGTAATAAATATGAGCTAAGGAAGTGCTTTCACGCATTCAAATTGAGCATTGGAATGGTAACTTCAGAAGTTCCTTGCTTCCAAGAATGTCAAAAAGTATAAATGATCAAGAAATAAAACTGAAATCTACTCGGTACATACTAATATTTGTGGGCCCATGGGCTTTTGAAGCTCAGGATGTTTTTTGTACTTCAAAATCCTTACTCTAGTTTTAGGTTGCCGTGTATAATATGATACAAGTCTTAATATTTAAAGAAATTTAGAGAATGAAGAATCAAAGCAAAAAAAACAAATGGAAAAGTATTAAGAGTCGACAATTAGATCAAAGAGCAAATAATTATCCATTATATTTAGGATCATTTAAGGATCACCTATAATTTTTATTAGGCTCTTCCTGATAAATGACAATTGGATGGTTTGGACCATATTAGATATGATTAGATCAATAACGAGCCACACTAGTTTACCCAATTTAAGAGAATGCTCTCTTTGCATGTAGCGCATTTACTAAATAAGGTTCCTACTAATTTAGTTTCATAGACACTATATGTGATATGTTGAATGGATGAGACATTAGAAATTACAGATCTATGCAGTAGAATATAAAAAAAAAATTAAATCATAATTTAATATCCAATTTCTTAAGGCGGATCTAATCGTATTAACATTAAAAAATGATACATAAAATATTAAAACTCTTTTATAAATGTACCTCTTTCGATACTTTAGCCTCAAAATTGATAGTTTTCGAGGCGTGATCTGAGAAACCTCTTCCAAGAGCGTCTGAACACGAACAAAAACAACTACAGCAGGTTGATTCTTTTAGCAATAATACAAACATCTCACCTTTAATAGTTCCACACTGAGAACCTGAAAAATAAGAGTGTCTATGGGATTTCTAAGATCAAATCTAATCCTAAGACTCAAAGGTATTTATGATTTGAATCTAGAATATATTAGGATTCAAATCAGTAGTGCATAAAAGAAGATAAAATCTCACAGTCACAGAAGACTGAAAGAGAATAGGGAGAGGGTGGCCATAATGATCTGTTCGAAGATAGCCAGACATTATGGTCTCTCTTTCCTTATAAATACAGTCCAGGGTTCAAAACCCTTTACCCATGTCTTACTTAATTGTAATTTAGCCCCTAAACTTCTTAAGTTTATCATTACTACTCATTCTTTTCTCAAGGACTCTTCTAACATCAATTCTCTACTATGTGTGACCCACTAAGTTCATATAAAAAGGTGTATGGTGAAATTAATTAATTAGTTAATCAATTAATCAATAAAAATTAGAACAATTCTAATTTTGTCCCTTCTAGAAGAAAATGATTTCTCCTTAAGGTATTTCCTTCGACTATGAACTATGTCTACCCACATATCACAACCATGTCTAGTTTGTAGGAATTTAACCAAGATAATCCCCTTATATATGATATGTTTATTCCTTGATATCTTTATCTGTGTACCCGAAAGAACCAATTGGATATGGTTTAATTAAAAAACCATTGTCCAATCATGTGCATTTGATTGGTAACATAATTCCTTGTGATAGCTAATTGGAATCTTATACCAATCATCACACTCCTCTAGCTAGTGGCTTAGATTAATTATATTAAATTGAATTACATGGGTCACGTCTCTTTTTACTAAGAGTGATAGATCTCTTCTTGCATACTCTTATATTCCTATGTATATTCCACCATACCCAATGACTACATTTAAAGGCACGTGGTTAGAGAACCACACCTATTATTATCGAATTGTAACAACCGACACATGTATATACAATACCTCATGTAGAAAAGTTCACGAAATACAATCACACCTCAAATATTCTATTTTGACTTGAGAGCAAAACTACCATGTAAGATATCAAGGATGATCATATTCGGTCTCTCACTATTATTAGAAAGTCCCATTGCAGATATTTCAGTAGCTCATACTAATAGATTGAGACTTACCATTATGAAAGAGAGAACATCAGATCAAGCTAACCTATATTGTTTAAGACCATTTTCAACAATATAATACTGACCAGAAACAATTTATAATATCGAGCTACCAAATGTCTTTAATTTCATCTTTTTTAATCATATTAAATAGCCAGACATTATATTCAACATTCAAGGTCTATAATGGTAAATATATAATTACAAAAATAATATCAAGAACTACCTTTTATTAATACTTGAGATTAAAATATTTTTAGATACAAGCTTTAAATGTAAAATTATAAGATTGATTATATGGCTTACATCCAACAAATGATGTGGGTGGAGCAAAGTCTTTAAGTTGTTGAGATTTGGTAGGTTAAGCTCGTTACAAACATGTTGAAATTAGGAACTCATAATTGTAAGTTTTAGATGTACCTATGGAAATTGTGTTACACTTTTTCTATCTTTAAATTGAACAAAAGATATTCGTTTGCGGAAATTTGATATTCTAGAAAAATAGTTTCTCAAAAGATTTTGGCATTAATAAAATATAGAAATGAACGAGATGTTGAACCCCATATAAAGCAACAAGAGAGTTTATCAGGAACTCATGGGAGAAATAGAATATGGTGCACTTTATTCTAAGGATGAAAACGATGAGGATGGTTCTCATTTGGTCAGAATGTACCGTTGCTCTCTCACGATAATGGTCCCGTAATCATAACTTTCTCGATAGTAATGGGATTGAGATCTGCTCATCACCATAACGGTGCATAGAGAATCAGAAGAGACTTACCAAACGAGTCTCCTTTATCCCTATATAAAGGTTAAAACGATAAATGTTAGCCCAAAGAGCTACACAAGAGGGGAGTGAATTGGGTAGTTACTAAAAATTTAAATAATTAAATCAATTAAATACAAATAACCAATTTTTATAAATAGATTATTATCTTGATACGTAATGAAAATGTGTTTACTTCTAATTGCACACCCAAACACAATATAAAAAAATAAACAATGCAGCACACAACAATATATCCTGCTTCGGTAAGCTACTCTTATCTACATCCAGTCCCCCGAGCTCTATGGAGATTCGCCCTCTCTTTTCCCAGGTAGGAACCAAACGCTTACAATCTCAATTATTTTCATAGGCTCAGAATCAACATTTACAATTATTATTTTTCCAGATTAAGAAAGAACCTTATCTTTTTAGCAGGCTCAAGACTAACCTAATTTTAATCCTTTTAATTGGATAAAGATCAAACCTACCACTCCCTCACACTTTTATACTTATAATTTTCTCAGGTTTAGGAAGAACCTTTACAATCACTCAATTCTATTACAGGGAGAATTAAAACCTAATTCTTTTGAAGGGAAAAGAATAACCTAATCTTTTTGCAGTACAAAGATCAAACCTTAATCGTTTACATAGGAAAATATCAAAACCTAGCTACCTTGACTAGACACCCTCCTAAACGTGTCTAATCTACTCAAACTCACAAATACAAAAAATGTAAGTTTCTTCCCACAAGACGCTTCTACCACTTCAATACGAATATACTCAATTAATGTCCCAAATAATTACCACGTGATAGATACAATGTAAGGCAATTCAAATCTGATTAATAAATAATGTGGCTAGTACAAATTTAGCACATAATCAGATAATCAGACAAAAATCATTTAAAAAGATTTTTAAGATTTTAAGTTTAAAACAATTTTCTAACAATCCTAAACCAAGTAATTAATATAAATATAACTTTAAAGCAAATAATAAAGCTTTGATTGATCTCACCGAGAAAACACTGAAGATAATGACAATATCACAATTAGAACTCAAATCGGTGACACCAAACAACAAGCACTTTAGATCAAGAACTTACATAGGATCACTCTTTGAAATCTCAGCAAAAATATCACTCTAATGACTCTTTGAAATCTCAGCAAAAATATCACTTTAAATAGACCTAGAACTAGACCTCTAATGACTAGTTTTCAAATATTGTGTCAATTAATGACACTCTAAGACCCCATATATCATTACATTTCATTTTAGGTGTATTCCACGTTAAAATAACTTTTATATATTTCATTTAAGTCCATAAAACTATTCTCAATTTAAAACTATATAAATAATGTTTTAACCCATTTAAATTAAGAGAATCTATAATTATGTGGACCATATCAATAGGAATAACCAAATAGGTTGTTAAGATTTCAATTATATTCAAACCCCAAAATCTCTCTCTTGGAATCATAAAAAACAGATCTTTTTTACCAAATCAAGAAAATGGTTGTTGATTTCACTGTAGAAGTTGGTTGACCGATTGCACCAGGTGGTTGACTGACCAAACCAAATGGTTGACCGACTGGATCAGTGGGTTTTCTTATTTTTGACCACTTAATCCACTGAATCAAATGGTTGACCGACCTAACCCATTCGATTGACCAATTTGATCAGAGTGCTCACTTTTACATCCATTTTAGCCACTGTTTCAAACGATTGACTGATTTCTTTTCTCCGTCGATCGATTGGATCAGTAGAACTTATATTTTAAATCCAAAACCTCACTGTTTCATTAAGTCAACCGACCCCTTCTGCCGGTTGATTGAATTAGCCCAAAAACACAATATTTTATACTTTAAAACATATTTTTCAATTAGGTTAATTATCAAAATCATTTCACATATTAAGAACATAAAATATTCCATGTTAGGATCTTAAACTTATCACTTCATATCAAGACACACATAAAAATAACTTATTTAAAGTGTCGTGTGTGATCTTAATTCTGGTTGCATTAAGAGCATATGAGTAAAAAATTGTTTTCACTTATATTTTTTCAACGTCTTCAAAATTCTTTATATCTTCATTATGTCCGTCTTGCACCCTTTATGCTTTCTTGATTAATTATTCTTGTTAACCAAATGTATGGAACTCTTTGTAAAAATGCTCAACAAAATCATTAGTTCTACAAAAAACATCAAGACTTAATTGTTCATCAAAGCCTAGGGTTTAGTAGTAAAGGTCTGAGGTATGTGCATTCTTAGGTACAATTCTACGCAATACAACACAAGCTCTTACGCTTATTCCCTTAGTATATTCTCTCTCAATACCCTTAACTGATTCTTACACTAGAAGTACAATGCTGGCAGACCCACTCGCGGTGCATTGTTTTGCAAGAACCAGATCGAGGGATAGTGAGATAACCCCAGTAATCCATCAATCCCAGATCTCAAAAGTGACGTGTATGGTGATCCATTCCCAAGCATCATCAGATTGGCACTGACTGTGGGAACGATATATAGTTGTTCTTACATTTCAACTGAATGGTCACTTTGAGGTTGCGGATCATGATAAACGAAGATGAAAATGAAAGGTAGTCGCTCCGCACTACTGCCCATGAAGCTGGATCATCAGGAGACTCACAGGCACTCATGATGGAGATAATAAGATAAGTCAAGAATATCTCCCAACCTATCCAACACTTTACCAAATAATTAGATCCCCATAAACTCTTTCCGCCCCAGTCGGCGCTACGAGAGGTGGCGCAACCCACCACCGACTGGAGACGAATGGCCCGATGCAAATAGTACTAGGAAGAATAGAGCTAATGTTGTCCAAAAGAGCTACCCAAGAAAGGGGTGAATTGGATAGTTACAAAAATTTAACAATTTATACAATTAAACACAAATAATTAATTTTCCTAAATCAATTATTATCTTGATACGCATCAGATATGTGTTTAATACTAAGTGCACACCTAAACATGATATAGATAATAAATCAATGCAGCGTATAAAAATTTATCCTGGTTCGGTCAAGCTAATCTTGCCTATGTCTAGTCCCCCCGAGCTCCATAGAGATTCGTAATCCACTAACATCTTGATTCATTTACCAGGTAGGAACCAAACCCTTACAACTCATGATTCTTTTACAGGTACAAAATCAACCTTTACAATTTATCTTTTGTACCGGCCAAGGATGAACCCTATCTTTTTGCTAGGCTAAAGATAAACCTAACATTATCTCACTTATCCTTTTCACAAAGAAGGATGAACCTTTACAAATCACTCAAAATAATTCAATTGCAGGATGAATCAAAACCTAGTTCTTCTCAAGGGAAAAGAATAACCTAATATTTTTACCAGGAGAAAGATCAAACCCTAATCATTTTTACAGGAAAAAGATCGAAACCTAACTACCCTAATTAGATATCGTCCCAAACATGTCTAATCCACCCAAACTCACAAATACACAAAATTATGAGTTTATTCCCACAAGAAACTTCTCCTACCTCAATACAAATATACTCGACTAATATTCCGAATAATTACTACGTGATAGATAAAATGTGAGGCAATTAAAATTTGATTAATAAATAAATTAGGTAGCACAAATTAAGCACATAATTAGATAATCAGGCAAAAATTGTTTAATTTTTTTTTCCAGGCTTTTAAGTTTTAAATTATTTTCTAACAATCCTAAACCAAGGAATCAAGATAAATATAACTTTAAAAAACAAATGATAAAACTTGGATATCTCACAGAGAAAACACAGATGACAATAGCAATATTGCAAGTAGAACTCAAGTCGATGACACCAAACAGCAAGCGCTTCAGATCAAGAACTTATAAAGAATCACTCGTAGAAATCTCAGTAAAAATCTCAGTCTTATAATAGCTCAAACTGATGTTTTTGATATGTTTCATTCAATTCCCGCAGGTCTCTTTAAATAGACCTAGAACTAGCCCTCTAATAGCTAGTTTTTCAAAGATATGTCATAAAATGACACTCTAAGACCTCGTATATCATAACCATTCATTATAGGTATATTTCAATTAAAAATATTCTTTAAACTCTCATTTGAGCCTATAAAACTATTCTCAATTGAAAACCACAAGAATAAGAAGTATTAAATCATTTAAATTAAGAGAATCTCAAAATATATGGACCATATCGATAGGAATAACTAAATAGGTTGATCATATTTGAAATATATTCAAATCTCTTTCTTGGAATCATAAAAAATGGATAGTTTTTTACCAAGAGACCAAATCAGCCGATTTCTGAACTGATGCAGTCAGTTGACCGACCTGCCCCAATCAGTTGACAGACTAGTGCCAAGCTGAATTTAGCTGTTGGCACTTACACTAGTCGGTTGATCGATTGGATCAGTGTCTTCCACAATTCCTTCAATTTAGACACTGTTTCATTTAGTTGACCGATCATTCTCATTCTGTAGTGTGCTCACTTATCCATTTCAGGTATTATTTCAAACAGTTGAATGATTTCTTTTCTTGGTTAACTGATTGGATTAGTAAAACTCCGTTTTAACTCCCGAAAAGTCATTGTTTTAATTAGTCGACCAATCACTTTTCTCGATTGACCGAATTGACCAATCACTTTTCTCAATTATCAAAATCATTTCACATAAGGAGCACATACAATATCTCATTTTAGGAACTTAAACTTATCATTTCTTATCATGACACACATAGAATTAAATCATTTTAAGTGTCGTACATGATCTAATTCGGGTTGCATTAAGAGTATATGAGTAAATATTTGTTTTCACCAATTTTTCTTTAGCTTCTTCAAAACTCTTCATATCTTCGTCATGTCTATCTTGTATCCTTTATGTTTTCTTCATCATTTCTTCTTCTTAATCAAATACATGTAACCGTAAATCTGAAACTCGTTTCCACAAAAAACATCAATACTTAATTGTTCATCAAAATCTCGGATTCAATAATCTCTCTGTTTTTTATGATTACAATTTACTTTGATGTTTTCTCCAAAATTTAAGGTAACTCCACTCCCTTAAATCCGAGGACGGGTATTTAAACTCATTTAAGCACATTTATGAAAACATAATTAAAAAAATAATAAAATTTTTCAATATAAGGTTAAAAACTTAATAAATTCTCCCTTTAATTAAATTCTCCCTTTAATTATCCTCTTTTGCTATCTCAAAAAGTGGGGACAAAATGAAGTTGTTCTTTACTCCCCTTTGATAAATATTATTATGAGAACTCTTCTTTAAAAGATCATCAAAATTGATTTTCAACAGTAAGAATTTTGAAATTTCCAAATTTAATATTTATGTGGATCATCATAAGAAATAAACATTAAATCATAAAAGGTCATTACTAAATAAGCATAATAATCCACTATATTAGGCTAATACCATTTTAGCCTACTAAGTCTAGACCAAGTATCGTAAATCGTAAATTAACTATTACAAACCATAGCACTGTGATGGGACTTGTTCAAATACATAACCAAAATATGAGATTGCATAAATTCTAATGGGGACCCTAACCTATAAACGGGTAATACGAGCCCAATGGACTAGTGGTTGGATGTTGTGGGTATTGGCCTTCAAGTTATATGGCTAAACTTGAAGGCATCTGCTGATAGTACGAAGAGGATAGTCCTGCCCCTTAAGGTCTTACTACTGAAGGTCCTCCCAAGGACTACTGTTCCCCAAATGATGTATGCCCGTTGTGCTGTTGTTGACCACTGTATTGCCGTTGACTATTGTACTGTTGTTTTGCATGAATGGGAACATTTATTCTATGTTACTCGTGAGTTTCTCGAACCTAGCTTCCATCGTATCTGTCAGCCTCCTATATCCTCTTTTCATTGATACCCCCATTTCAACTACATCATCAGTTATCCTAGACACCCTAGAATCAAGCACCTCACTATATTGCTAGAAGTCATCGAACTGACTCTGAAGCATATTGATTTTCTAATTCGTGCCCAACTCCTCCGGTTATTCATCTTCTTCCTCACTCATTCTCTCCATTTTTTCACCTATTTTCTTCACCCATTTGTTTCTCTTATACTCATATCCCATCAAATATACATTGTTTACATTTAACCATCCTGGACATATCATGAAAAATATCTTTTTCTTCAGGGTCACTCTAAATTTTGAAGTGATTAAATATTCTTTGAAGCATATCACCGTAGGGTAATATTCTTGATGGATTTTTCAATTGACATTCCATATGCTCAAACATGATATGAGCCAAATAAGATTTCTACCCTTAACAATCTCACTCAACAAATACAAAGCAAAATCATTTACATTCGCATGACTACCACCTCTAGGGATGATAGAGTAGGTGATCATGGAATGAATGAGACGGTGTTCAAGAATTAATGACCCACTTTTTCCTTCAATCAAATTAAGTTTTCTACGAACTTCACTTCCTTTAAGATTTTCAACAAGCCACAAGGTGTTGTTATAAGGTAGTACATCTCTCTTCTTAAACTTCAATTTTTTTCCAAAATCATCCATATCTAAATTATTTTTGACACCCTTAACAAAAGATTCTAACTTCTTTTCACCAAACGTGAGATTGTTATAAAATATTTTTACCCAATGTAACATCTAAGGATTACTTTGGTTAAGAAAAGCAATCCACCCCATCTTCTTGAAATATTTTTCTTTTTGAGGTTAACAAAATCAATTAGTTTAGAGCATGCAACCTTTCAGTTCATGGTTTCATTTTCGTTTTTTTTTTTCATCTTCTTTACTTAGGAAATGTATGGTATCAAACTTAACTTTTCTCTGGCATGGTTGTTTTATTATTCCTTTAAGAATTTTCTCCCAACAAAGATATTCAACAAGTGATTCAAATCCCAAAACCTCAAGAAGATTTAGGGAAACCCTAAAGGAGATGAAGAAAACCAACATTTTGATGAAATTCTTGCTATGTGATAATAGATCCAAGCTCACAATCTTCAAATTCAAGCCAATCTATGAAGATCCTTTGAAGTTTCGAAAAGAACTCTCTTAGATCTTGAAGGATTTCTAGAGAGAGAAATAAAGAAATTGAAATGGGAGAGAAATTGGGACACAAATGGGTATTAACCCGTAATAATCGGTTGACCGACTATTAATGGTTGGTTGATCAACCAATGCAAAGTCTACACTTTGCAGACTTTGTCTCTTTCGGTTGACTGACAGTTTCTGTCAGTTGACCAACATGACGATTTCATCCTTATTTGGCAGATTTGTTTTATTTAATCTATTTGCTCCTCTTTTATCCCTTATTTTTCTCTACACAAATAGTTAGTTTTAAAATCATCTTTATCTCATAAAATATTTTCACATACACACCCAAACACCTACCATAAATAAATTAATTTGAAAAGTTCGAGGCATCGATCTTCCTAACAAAATTAACATATTTAAATTTCAGGAAATTTGACATATCTGGTTCATCCTTAGGAGCGGTTTGTGTGTGTACCTTTGGTGGACTTTCAATTTGAAGCTTGTTATTCTTTGAATCCGCCATTTTTTTCTTCCGTAAATTTGATATACCTGGTTCATCCTTGGGAGTAGCTTGTGTATGTACCTTTGGTGGACTTTCAATTTCAAGCTTGTTATCCTTTGAATCTGCATAATGGTTTTTTTCTGAATTGGTTCAGTGATGATCTTCTTGTCTTTATAAGGTATTTTGGGTTGTTTTCCCTCGTTGCGATTTGCCACCACCTTATATGTTGTCTTTTTCTGATATTAATTTCTTGTCATTCTTTGAGGATAAGTATCCATTGATCCTCTATACCACGCTTATTGCCTTCTAAACTTTTCGTTTTACATATTTTGATTTATCCTCATTGGTGCATTGAATCTGGAATTCTTTCTCGTCATGTAATATTTGTTGTACATTCTTGATTGAACAAATCTATCATTTGTACCTGCATAAAAAATTTCTTTACTTGGTATCCAATTATTTCTGGATCCAACCGGGTAACTATGCAACTGATAACACATTTTCTCAAAATGACCATACTTCCCACCAAAAAAACATCGAGAATTGTTAGCACGTTTCTTAGGATAATAATTATTCCATATGGGAGAACAATATTGATGGTGATATTGGCGAGTTGCCTTAGCAACTATTGATTTTTCAACAAGTTTGGCTCTCTCAATATCCTTGAATTTATCCACTGCTTCATTAAGCTTCTTTTGAGTCTTTTCAAGAGATTGCTCCAACGAACTTACGTTCACCTGTAGACCAAAATTCTTTTTATGCATAAATTCAAGATCATTGTTGGCCCAAAGAGCTATTCAAGAAGGGGAAAAAATTGGATAGTTACAAAAATTTAACAATTAAACACTTAAACACAAATAATTAATTTCGCTAAATAAATTATTATCTTGATACAAAGTAGACATGTGTTTAATACTAAGTGCACACCTAAACACAATATAGATAATAAATCAATGCAGCATACAAGAATTTATCCTATTTCGGCCAAGCTAATCTTACCTACGTCCAGTCCTCCAAGCTCCACGGAGATTCATAATCCACTAATCCCTTGATTCCTTTACCAAGTAGGAACAAAACCCTTACAACTCATAATTCTTTTGTAGGCACAGAATCAACCTGTACAAGTTACCTTTTTGGCAGGTTAAGAATGATCCTTATCTTTTTACCAGGCTAAAGATACACCTAACACTCTCTCACTTATCCTTTTCACAGGGAATGATGAACTTTTACAAATCACTAAAAATAATTCAATTGCAAGATGAATCAAAACCTAATTCTTTTCAATGGAAAAGAATAACCTAACATTTTTACCAGGATAAAGATAAAACCCTAATATTTTTCAAAGAAAAAGATCGGAACCTAGTTACTCTAACTAGACACTGTCCCAAATGTGTTTAATCCACTAAAACTCACAAGTACAAAAAAAAAAAAAAATGAGTTTCTTCCCACAATGAGCTTCTACCACCTCAATGCAAATATATTCAATTAATGTCCCAAATAATTAATATATGATAGATACAGTATGAGGTAATTAAAATCTAATTAACAAATAAAGTGGGTAACACAAATTAAGCACGTAATTAGATAATCAGGCAGAAATCATTAAAACGATTTTCAAACTTTTAACTTTAAAACGATTTTTTAGCAATTCTAAACCAAGCAATCAAGATAAATATGACTTTGAAAAGCAAGTAATAAAAGATTGGATGGATCTCATCGAGTAAACACCGAAGACAATAGTAATAGTGCGAGTAGAACTCAAGTCGGGGACGCCAAATACCAAGCGCTTTAGATTAAGAACTTAGAAAGAATCACTCGTAGAAATCTTAGCAAAAATCTCACTCTTATAATAGCTCAAATTGATGTTCTTCATATGATTCATTCAATTCCCGCAGGTTTCTTTAAATAAACCTAGAACTAACCCTCCAACGGTTAGTATTTCAAAGATATATCATAAAATGACACTCTAAGACCCCATCTATCATAACCTTTCATTATAGGTATGTTCCAATTAAAAATACTTTTTAAAACTCTCATTTAAGTCTATAAAACTATTCCGAATTTAAAACCAATAGGAAGTATTAAACCATTATTAAAATATTCTCAAAATATATGGACTATATCAATAGGGATTACTAAATAGGTTGTTTATATTTGGAATAAATTCAAATCTCCAAAATTTCTCACTTGGAATAAAAAAAAATAGATAGTTTTTTTTTTTTACTAAGATACCAAATCAGTCAATTTCCTAACTGACACAGTTAGTTGACCTACCCCAATCAGTTGACCAACCAGTGCTAAGTTAAATTTAGCCATTGGAACTTACACAAGTCGGTTGATCAACCTTGCCAAGTCAGTTGACTGATTGGATTAGTGTATTTCCCAATTCTTTCAATTTAAACATTGTTTCATTCAGTTGACTGATCCTTCTCATTCGATTGACTAATTGGATCGGTGTGCTCACTTCCTCACCCATTTCAGCTACTGTTTCGGACAATTGAACAATTTCTTTTCTTGGTTGATCGATTGGATCAGTAGAACTCCATTTTAACTCCCAAAACTCATTGTTTTAGTTAGTTAACCGATTGCCAATCTCGGTTTACCAAATTGACCCGAAAATGCAATTTTTTATACTTTAAAACACCTTTTTAAATTAGGTCAATTATCAAAATCATTTCACATAAGGAACATATCAATATCTCATTTTAGGATCTTAAACTTATTACTTCTTATTTTGACACACATAGAATTAACTCATTTTTAGTGTCGTGCTTGATCCTAATTTGAGTTGCATTAAGAGTATATGAGTAAAGTGTTGTTTTTACCTATTTTTCTTCGGCGTGATCAAAATTCTTCATATCTTCGTCATGTCCATCTTGCACCTTTTACGTTTTCTTCATTAAATCTTCTTCTTAATCAAATGCATGGAACTATAAATTTGAAACACTCGATAAAACCATTACTTCCACCCAAAACATCAATACTCAATTGTTCATCAAAATCTTGGATTCAACAACTGCCATACTCAGTGAGACCTCCGACAAGAGCTAGAAAAGATCCGCACGGAGAATAATGAACCACACTAGCTACTATAAATCAAAGAAGTAGTACCAAACCCCCGAAGTCAGACAAACCCCTAATATTCATACTCGGCTAGGCCTACGAACATACTGGAAGGAGTCAGGAGACAGAACCCATAGAGTTCTATTATGAAAGAATGAGGCACGATATGCCAGCATTGCGGTTAAAACTCATGGAGTTTTTCAATGGACCCTACCGCATGCGGTAAAAGCTTCATCGACACTATGTTCGAGGCCCCAAGTAATGTGATTCTAGTTAGTGGAATGATATAGACTTATGGGAGCAGGTCAAGGCCATCCATGAGAAGCTGGGATAGTTTGGGAGAAAAGAGCAGAGCGTTTACGAGACAGTGAAGCGAAACACTTCTCTATTCACCTTGCATTCACTGCGGTAGCTTATCTCGTCTAATTTTAAGTTGTTGTCCCAGATTGGAACGTACCAAGGAGACTTTGACCCTATAGAGTAATTAGATGTCTACCATATACGCATGGATCTAAGAGGAGCGTCGAACTCAATAAAGTGGCAGGCTTTCTAGGTCACCATAGCCAGAGCAACCCAGAAATGGTACAAGAATCTGAAGCCAGGTAGCTTTAATGCTTTTGAATATTTTAGGTTAGCCTTTGCCCACAATTTTGTTAGTATCAAGAGACATGCCAAGAACCCATCGAACCTCATGTCGATCAGACAGAGGAAAGACGAAAGACTAGAGGCTTACATTGAAAGGTTGCGCTATAAATTGGACCAACTCGAAGATCCAACAACAGAGTGGTCGTAATTGCCCTTAAGTCAGGGGTACGGATAGGCCCATTCATGTACGAGATGGATCGTGCCCCTTTGAAGGCCTTGGCCACGATGTTCAACCTATCTACCGAGTTCATTACTACAGAGGACGTTTATAGGGCCTGGGTCAAAGAAGAGAACGACGCGGGAAAAAAGAGGAAAAATGATAAGCCCAATAGTAACAAAGCCAGAAGAAATATCTTATGGTCTAAGAAAATATGAGCTTCCTAAGAAGAGCACGTGTTCCAAGTCTCTAAGAAATCGCCCACTGGTAGCAGAATATTACGTCGCTACTTTTACCGTAAGTGTACGAGTCAAGTTTTAGTAAAGTGGGAAGAGTAAGAGTTGTCTTTTCCATATGGATTAGATTAGATGATCGTTGAGTACCGAGATTATCATTATCTAACTTTATCTAGGTGACTCAATTTATATTTTTGTTAATAAAATAGTATACTAAACTAATTAACCTAATATACTAATATTGACGTTTAAGGGAGTAAATTGTCTTGGGATTAATTTCGTTCATTTAAACGATTTCAATTCAATCTAGTTTACATTAACGACATTCACATTATCCAATAATCGAGGTATCGAAATCTCACTCATTACTTCTTTCAAGTGTAAAGTGAATGAATTTGTGATTTCGCGTTAACGTCGAAGTCCCCCTCGAGCGTCTATACGACACTTGGACACATGAGTGTCGCCCCAACTTCTTGGATTGCATACTTTCTAACGCCCTCCTGGGTCATTAGATGACCACGTTGTGTTTAAACCCTAATTCGAATCCGGGGTTACCTCTCTTGAGTGTCAGACTCCGTATTCTCAAAACCAACCCTAATACCATAACAAGTATATCAAGATTATAATAAAATGGTAAATACAATCGGATAAACATGAACAACCATTAATGAAATATTGATCTATTCAAACAACGTTTTCATGAAGTCAATCAAGCCCTAGACAATATATGTTTAGCTATACATGACCATAACCTAATATTCAAGTACAAACAAGATAAACATGATCAAATACAAAAAGCAGTTTAAGAAATAAAGAGAGAAACGAAGAAGAATAGTCGTTATCTGAAGAACGGGTGATTCCGCGTTCATGATTTCCGCTCTGATCTTGTTCCCTCTTCTTGAATTTGTGATCTCCTCCATTTGGTATGTCTTGGAGCTCTCAAGAACACTCCCAAAAACTTCCTCTATGTGTTGGGGAAAATGGGTGATCTTAAGGGGTCAAAAAGTATCAATAAAATATCCCAAAATATCTAAAACAGGTGGAGTCTGACCGCTGCAGTAGTGGGAAGTACTACTGTAGTGGTGGGAAAGTCAGTAGCCTTCTGCCGGATAACCGCTGCAACGGTAGGGAATTCAGTAACTCTCTACATTTTGACCACTGCAGCGGTGGAAATACAACTCTCTGCATTTTGACCGCTACAGCGGTGGATACAGGCTCTTAATATTGATCTTTTTGCTATTTTTCTCCACTGTTCTTCCACCAACTTGCTCGATTATAACCCTTTTTCGTCCCTTTCATCCCAAACACCTAATTTATAACAAAACAAATAAAAATGTATTAACACATATTTAAAAGCTATAAAAATACTCGAAAACTACCAAAACTGGCTTGGGAATAAATAGATAAATTACACCTATCAAATACCCCCAAACTTAGAATTTTGTCAGTCCTCGAGAAAAACCCTCACACTAAAATAAAAAAATACACAACTAATTAGCTAACACAAAGACTAAAAATGAATAAAAACACAAACAACGGCATGCGACTTTTGAATTCAAATATTCCAACCAAAATGTTTTTCCTCAACAACCCCCAATCATTTCGAGTTCAAGAGTGAAACGCACCATGTGATGTTCTAGAAATTTGACATTCAATAATGGTAAACGTCATTTTAGATCCTACTCAAGTGTATGTTCGAAAATTCAATAATATAACTATCTATCAACCGGATTAGATTATCCACCAACAAAGCTTACTACTTAAACCGATAAGGATTAGATTTTCCAAACGCCTGAATGGGTTCCACTCTCTACTAAAATAGGTTAACGTCGTTAACTTAACGATATCCAAGGCACAACACTTGGCACAAAATCATTCTCGAATGCCCATAGATAAATTTGAAACAACCTTGAACAATTATTGAAGAACGTCGTACTCACTTGTCAAAAGAAACGAAAATTAAACTATATATACATATGTTTTTTTTTCACGATCAAAAACCACACCCCCAAATGTATTCGATTTTACAATATCACGGGTGTGGGAAAAATGAAAGAAAAATAACAAGTGAGTACTCGAATACCGAACCAATGAAAAGTTTGTCCAAAATCCAACAGCTTACTTCAAGTAGCATAGCCAAATGCTAACTTGATTTTAACTCAAATTATGCCTTCGATTTAGCGACTTAGGTTTGGAAAAAGTTTTATCAGCCAAGGTATTTGTTATGCATTCATAATTGAAATGACTTAATTGGCTTCAACAAGGTCACGAGGGATAAACATTTTACATGGTAAGCTTTAAAGGCTCGGGCGAATAAAAACGAATGCCTAAATCATATCTCATGAACTACCTCGCCTAGGATTTCACCTCAAGTTTCCCCCAATCAAGTTCTAGAATCCTTAAAATTATTATGAGTTTGGCTAATGGATAATTGGCCTCAAATCAATTGCATAGTTATACATTGAGTCTACGTTCTTGTGGATATTAGGATCCACAATAACTTTTACCAAATTGACATGTCAAGCACACAGAACACACTTGAATGGGCATTACCCTTGACCTCGAAAAACAACCAAGGGATAATATCATCATCGGGTAATGGCCCAGATGAACGCAAAACTCAGCACACAACAACACATACTACAAACACAAACATACTACACTAAAAAACATGCATACATTTAAACTAAATCTACACAACTAACAACAATTAAACATACTACACATCACCCCCAAACTTAAAACGGTCAGTGTCCACAATAACCCAATCATCAATGTCAACATTTAGCATGCATTATAGTAACGAATGGGGTTTAGAACACGTACTTGGGAGGCGATACAATCTCCCCTCCGAATGAAGTCGACGGTGAAGTTTTAATTTATTTTGAACTTGAGTTGCCTCCCAAGAAGCACTTGGTTTAAAGTCCTTGGCCTGATATAGAGAAGTGCTCGTCAAAGAGCAGGTTCCGCTCATTACAAGTGTTATACAACACCACATATGGGTCTTGATTCAGAACACCCTCAAGATTAGCGAGATTAGGCATTTTATGGTCTGTACTTTCAACTTGACTCGTCTCCAGCTCATATTCTTGGTTGCCCTGAATGAACAAAGTTGGAAGTGGGGAAGGACAAGTGAACCACATTAGATCCTCGTAGATGTGATCGTCTTGGATTGGTGGTAGCATCACAATGTGGATCTCAAATGATGAAGAACCACAATCGTCGATCCACACTTGGGTTCCTGTCTTATTAGAATCATCAACATCGCATGAACTCAAGTTCCTCCCGCTTACATTCGGTTCCACATGGTGGCTTTCACATTCGGATGTGTTTTGTGCGTTTCTCAGTACCACCACTTCTGACTCGGCCTCAATGAAGCAGATAAGCTGACCGATTTGTGTCTAAATAGACGTTACAGTCGCATCAATTTCAGCACAGGTCGTCTCAATATTATCAAGACGATTCTCATGTTTGTTGAGCCTGTCATTCGTTTTTCTCCAGAAAGCCTAAGTTTTCCCCATAAAGTCAGCGAACATTTCTTCCAGGGTGGGAGAAAACACCTCTTGTTGGTTCGGGATGTCAATCCATAACGCTGAAATAGTGAAACTATCCTCCAAGCTTTGGTAGCTTGTTGAATAATTCCAACTATAAAAATCATACTTTGCTATGTCTTCCAGTACCCAATAGGCTTTGTCTGTGGTTAGTTGGTCAAAAGAGGTGGTACCATTTCCTCTTTTAACCCAATTTCTTGTTGCGGCTTGTAACCCATCGAGGAAGTTCAGTAGTTGACACTCCCTCAGGAAACAATGATTTGGAAACTGGATGAGCAACTCCTTATATCGATCCCAAGCACAATAAAATGGCTAGAAATCCTGCTGAGAAAAATTTGAAAGGACTTGTTGATGCGCCATTTCCAAGTACCTCGAAAAACAAAACAAACTAAAAAAACAAATTATAAACAAAATAAATTCCTAAATTAAAATCAAGTTACTTACTCACAATATCAATAACAATCTAAAAACTAATCCCCGGCAACGGCGCCTAAAACTTGGTAGCAGAATATTACGTCGCTACTTTTACCACAAGTGTATGGGTCAAGTTTTAATAGAGTGGGAAGAGTAAGAGTTGTCGTATCCATAAGGATTGGATTAGATGATCGTTGAGTACCGCGATTGTCATAACCTAACTTTATCTAGGCGACTCAATTTATATTTTTGTTAATAAAATAATATACTAAACTAATTAACTAATTAAACTAATTAACCTAATATACTAATATTGACGTTTAAGGGAGTAAATTGTCTAAGGATTAACTTTGTTCATTTAAACGCATTCAATTCAATCTAGTTTACAATAATGGCATTCACATTATTCGACAATCTAGGTATCGAAATCTCACTTACTACCTCTCCCGAGTGTAAAGTAAATGAATATGTGACTTCACGTCAATGTTAAAGTCCTCCTCGAGCATCTATACGACACTTGATCACATGAGTGTTGCCCCAACCTCACGGATTGCATACTTTCTAATGCCTTCCTGGGTCATTAGATCATCACGTTGTGTTTAAACCCTAGTCTGAATCCAGGGTTATCTCTCCCGAGTGTCAAACCCCGTATTCTCAAAACCAACCCTAATACCATAACAAACATATCAAGATTGTAATAAAATGGTAAACACAATTGGATAAACATGAACAACCATTAACGAAACATTGATTTATTTAAACAACATTTTCATGAAGTCAATCAATCCCTAAACAATATATGTTTAGCAATACATAATCATAACCCAATATTCAAGTACAAACAAGCTAAATATGATCAAATACCAAAAATGGTTTAAGAAATAAAGAGAGAAACAAATGAGACGTTATCTGAAGAATGGGTGATTCTGCGTCCATGATTTTTACTCCGATCTTGTTCCCTTTTCTTGAATTTGTGATCTCCTCCCTCTAGTATGTCTTGGAGCTCTCAAGAACACTCCCAAAAATGTCCTCTATGTGTTGGGGCAAAGGGGTGATCTTAAGGGATAAAAAAATATCAACAAAATATTCCAAAATATCTAAAACAGGTGGATCCTGACGGCTGCAGTAATGGGAAGCACCACTGCAGTGATGGGAAAGTCAGTAGCCTTCTACTGGATGATCGCTGCAGCGCTGGAGAATTCAACAACTCTTTGCATTTTGATCGCTGCAGCAGTAGATACAGACTTTAAATATTGATCTTTTTGTTTTTTTTCTCTACCGTTCTTCTATCGACTTTCTCGATTATAATCCGTTTTCATCCATTTTCATCCCAAATACCTAATTTATAACAAAACAAATAAAAACGTATTAACACATACTAAAAAGCTTTAAAAATACTCGAAAACTATCAAAACCAACTTGGGAATAAATAGATAAATGACACCTATCACCCACTGAGAAAGAGCTATTACATTCACTAACAAAGATCTATATGGGGTTCATACACCCAACAATGATGCGCTAGTGGTTAATCTATAAATCAGCAAATACAATGTGGGGCATGAATTGGTCGACAACGGCAGCTCAATAGAAATATTGTACCTGATCGTATTCAATAGAATGGGGATTGACCGTGACCAATTCAAGCCGATATAACCTCTCTGGTCTAATTCGGAGGAGAAACTATGAAGTCCCTTTACTGGGTCACGTTGCAGACCACAGCAGGGAAGAAATTGAGGTAAGCCATCGTCGACGCATAGTTCATTGGTAGTAGATTGTCTATTGGCATATAATACTATCATCCATGACTTAATGTCTTGAAGGTTGTTACTTCAACGTGCCACCACATGCTAAAGTTCCCCCCACAAAGAATGGCGTGGGGGAGGTGCGCAGAAGCCAAAAGGTTTCTAGAGAGTGCTTCCTGGTCGAGATTGAACTCCTCGAAGTGCTACTTGACAATCTAACCCGAGGACGTGACAGAACGCCCCAAGGCAAGAGACATACTGGACCCTCAAGTCGAGAAACCAAATGAACCGTGTCTCTGTCCTGACAAAGAATTAGAAAAAGTTCGAGTACATCTGATGGAGTCAGATCGAACATTCCTAATTAGAAGAGCCCTTATTGGGGGCATGAGAATCCAATTGGTCGAGCACTGGAGAGCCAACCACGATATGTTTACCTAGTTGTATCCGAATCTACTTGGGATAAATTTGAACATCTCTATGCACTGGTTATACATAGACCCAGCTTATCCGTCAATTCGTCATAAATGAAAGAAGTTTGGACAAAAAAAAAAAAAAACCCAGTAATCGAAGAGGAGATAAAGAAGCTGATGAACGCCAACACAATCGGGGAAATCAACTTTCCCATCTGGCTGGACAACATTTTTCTGATCAAGAAAAAGACGAGAAAGTGGCGCATGCATGGATTTCACCAACCTCAACAAGGCGTGTCCTAAAGACTACTTCTTTCTCTTGAATATCGATGTGATCATGGATGCTACAACTAGCTACGAGTTGCTTAACTTCTTCGATGTATTCTGCAGGTACAATCAAATCAACATGTATCCCTTTGATAAGGGAAAAATGGGGTTCATCACCGACAAAGGCCATTATTGCTATGAGGTCATGCCATTCGGTTTGAAGAGCGTCAGAGCTACTTATCAAAGGCTAGTAAACACGATGTTTTCCAACTTGCTTGGAAAGACCATGGAGGTCTACATTGATGGAATTCTCATCAAAAGTAAAAGAGCTGAAGATTACCTGACTGACCTGCATGAGTTCTTCGACGTACTCAGGAAGCACCAAATGAAATTAAAATCAAGTAAATGCATATTCGGGGTTAGCTCTGACAAATTCCTCAATCACCTGGTGACCCGAAGATGGATCGAAGTTATCTTGAAACAAGTCAAAGAAATTCTAAACATAGAATCCCCGAGGACAGTCAAGGAGGTACAGAGCTTGACAGGGCGAGTAGCGACACTAAACCGGTTTATTTTTTGAACCTCTGACATGTGCCTGCCCTTTATCAAGACTCTGCGTGACAACAAGAGTTGGGAATGAATCGAGAATATGAAGATGCCTTCTAGGCACTCCAGAAATACATCTCCAAACCTTCAATATTTACCACCCTAAAGCTTGGGAAAGAGATGATCGTCTACCTGGCCACCTCGGCAATTGTTGTAAGCTTAACCTTGGTAATCAAAGAACTTGGAGCATAAAAGCCCGTGTGCAACGCCATCTATGCGTTGAATGGAGCTGAATCCTATTACCCCCTCTTGGAGGTGATCGCTTATGTGTGGATAATGTTTGCCAGAATGATCTAGCACTACTTCCAAGGTCATCTAATGGTAGTGCTAACCAACCAACCCTTTAGGGTTATACTGCATCGACCAGAGACTTTCGAGTGACTACTAAATTTGTCTATCGAGCTAAGAGAGTTATACATTGAGTATCACTCGTGAACAACCATTAAAGGCCTAGCGTTAGTTGATTTTATCTCAAAATTCACGTTCCTGAGAGAATTAACCCTAGGAATAGAGACGACACTCTCAACCCGGACCATGTTAGGCTGAATGTTAGACGGCGCACGTTGATGGATCGTCGAATTATAACAGTTTGGGGGCCAAAGTCATAATCCACACCCCTGAGGGCGATATTCTGGAGTACGCCCTAAGACTCAACTTTAAAATGAAAAACAACGAAGTTAAGTACAAAGCCTTTATTAACTCTCTAAAGATCCTCAAAGAGCTTAATGCCACCGAAGTTGAAGTATTTTGCAACTCCCTATCAATAGCAAATCAGATGAACGGGGAGTACGCCGCTAAGGAATCTAAGGTGATGGCATATCTAAGTAGGGCCACACTTCTAATGCGAGGCTTCCAAAAGATCACTATCAGGCAAATCCCAAGGGAAGAGAACAAGCATGCCCATTAACTGGCTAGCTTAACCCCCTTCAATGCCCTAGGGCATCGAAACATCATGGTCGAGAACATTTTGCAACCAAGTTACGATGAACTCGAATAGAAGGTAGAGATGATAACCCACTGACCTAGTTGGATGGACCCTATCTACAACTACCTCAACAGTGGACTCCTTCTAAAATAAAAGGCCGAGACCAAGAAAGTTTGCTACTGCACATCCCTATACAAGCTGCTACAGGAAGTCCTATACAAGTTATCATTTATGGGGCCCCCACTTTAATGCCTACATAAAAATAAAGGCCACCAGGTCCTATAGGACATCCACAAAGGCTACTACAGTAACCATTCAGAAGCATGATCCTTAGACAGAAAGACGCTACGATACGGCTACTTTTGGACCACGATAGAAGCTGACACAAATGAACTGATTAGAAAGAGAAAAAAAAATGAAAAATATTCAGGTCGATGATCAGTACCTTGACCACGGGGTAACTACCTATGCCCGAACCCTAGTCGTTCGCCCAGTGGGGAGTGGACATCTTTGGCCCTTTCCATATGGTAGTAGCGCAAATGAAGTTTCTCATCATGTTCATCGACTACTTCATCAAGTAGGAAGAAGACGAAGCTATAGCAAAGGTCATTGATGCCAAGATCAGATACTTTATGTAGACACCATATTTTGTCCCACTTCTTTTCCTATTCAGTAAACGTGTCGGGTCTAAAGTGCAATTTTGGATAAACTTTAAAACACTTTTAAAGGAACAAATTTATGCCTTAGATTCATATGTCTAAGTTTCATTTAATGTTTTGAAAAGAAAAAGAAATCAACAATTTGATCAACTAAGCAAAAACAAAGTTTTGGGCTAAAATCAAAATTTCTAAAAGTTAATTGGGCACTAAATTGGTTAATTGAAAGTTTATTTTCATATAATATCACTTTAAATATAATTAATTTTATTTTTTACCCCTTAATTTTAATAAATTTCACCAATTCCAACTACTTTTCATTTTGGTCAAAAAATTGTATTTTGTTGCCCGTTTTATCAAATTGGCAACCAAAAACCTTTTATTTTCCAAAATTGAACTTTAAAATATTTATTTGGATAGTTTAGTTTCATTTTTATCATTTCAATGTCAAGAAAAATCAAAGAATACCTGTGCAATTGCTAAAAAAGTGCCTGAATCACGAATAACACTAAGAAAACACTCTCCGAGAATAAGACGAAGCCTTGGATTCCAAAATCAAACCGAGGGGGCCAAAGTGTAAAATTTACAAAATAGGGGGGTAGGGCCATCATGAGATCACATGGACCAAAAATAATGGCTTGTGTGCACTACTCATGGTGTGCACCTTGAGGAGTGCGCAGGTAGCGTCCCCTATAAACCGAGGAGGCCCTCCTTTAATTTCCTTTGCTAATTCACTTATATACTTGTATTTCTCTCTCTAGAGCACAAGAAAACTCTCTCTCTCTCTCTAAAAATACTTCTCAAAATAGTTTTAGTTTAAGAAATATTAGACTTTCTACGCAATAGAAAACTAGGAAAGTAGAAGAAGAAGCAAACAAAAGGAGAAGAACCATCCTTCCAAAACGCAAGATAAGTTCTTAAAACCTCCAAAATTGTTACCTTCTTGTCTAAAAACAAAGACAAACAACGAAAAAAACACAAAAAATGTCAAAAATTGACAAAAAAAACATAAGTCGTTCTTCGAGAATGCACTTTACGTTTCAGCGTTTACTTTACTATCATTTACTTTACCATTTTTCGTCTTTTTGCGCTTTATATTTTCATATTTTTTTTTAAACTAAGGCCTTGGACCAGCACTAAGTAACAGTCATTGGCCTAGCGCATCGTTTTCTTTTTTTTAGTTAAGTCTTCAGACTGGCGATATACCTATATTTATACTTATATATCTATATATACTATACTACATAGATATACAAATATTTGTACTTTTAGTTATATACGGAAAAATCAAAATCATGAAAAAGAAATGAAAGATAAAAGAAAAGGGTTCTACTTGAACTAAGAACCCCTTCCCAAAAAATGATATTTGGTAAACTTATTATGGCAAAAATTTCGTTTTTATTATTATGATAAAAAATTAAATAAAAAATCAATCGTCATTTTTTATCCCAAAACAAATAATACTTCAAAAATACTTTTTTTTATTCTTTTTTCTTTATTTCTAAGAAGTTCTCTTAAAAAATGATAATAATAAAATGGTTCCTCCATCTACTACACTCCAAAGATTTTTTCTAAACTCTTTCTTTAAATTTTTTCTTAAAAGAATTTTTTTTTTTCCAAAAAAGTAATGTTATTTTGTTTTTCTTAAAAAAACAAAAAAAAAAAAAAAAAAAAAAAAAAACTCCTTTTCATTAAAATTTTGGTTGTTTTACTTTCAAAAAATAAAGATTTTGATATTGTTTTAAAAGAAAAACATAGTTCTTTAAAAATTATTTTTTCACAAAAGGCCAAAAAGTCCCCCATAAATGGTTATTCACTAAAAGACAAAAATTTCATGAAAATGGAGGGTTTTTTTTTTTGTTTTTTGTTTTTTTTCTATATATATATATATATATATATATATATATATATATATATATATATATTTATTTATTTATTCCATTTAAAATATATTTTATTTTAATGATTTTATTTTAAATAACTAAAAATTATATTTTAAAATGTCTTTCTCACAAAAAGACAAAAAAAAAACATTCCATTTTCATGAATTATGAAATCAACACTCGATCGGCGTTGTGATTCACGAGCGAAATCCAAGGTGCATTACTTTATTTGGAAGCACATCGTCTGTTGATTCGGGGTTCTGTAAGCTATCATCAGTTATCAAAGCACGCAATTCGACTGCACCCTGTTCAATGACTTCTGCATAGAGCTGGTTATTCAACACAACATATCAACTCTACGACACCCACAGTCTAATGGACAAGTCAAGGTATCTAATGAAATGATCTTACACACGTTGAAACCTCGACATGGATGATCTCCTACGGTGTTGTGGGCCTACCACACTACTTTGAGAGCCTCTACCAAAGAAACGTCATTTACCATGGCCTTCGGATCCACGACAATGATTCCCATCGAGGTGGGTCTACCAACTTGCAGAGTAGGTCACTACGACCCTAACGAGAACCAGCGCGAACTAGCACTAAGTCTAAATTTGCTGGAGGAGAAAAAGAACACGCCTATATTCAATAAATAGCTTATAGAATGTGGATGTCCCAGTACTATGATAAGTGGGTCAAAACGTGATCATTTAGATAAGGTAATCTAGTGCTATGAAGAGTCACCATCGCAACGCAAGACTAAGCAGAAGGAAAACTAGGACCAAACTAGGAGGGACCCTATCGCGTCACCAAAGTGATCAGCCTAGATAACTATGAGCTCAAAATGCTAGAAGGAAGACCATTGAGAAATTCATGGAATGTAGAATACTTAAAGCAATATTTTTAATAGCATGTGTTCTTTGATGTTTTTTTTGCTAAATAAAACCTTACGCTTAGCTCGAAATACTTGCAACTGTCAACACAAGATGAGATAAAATGACGGTCTAAATCTACTACCCTACCCCGATCATGAGGGTAGGAAGGAGTTGTTGCCAATAACTAGCATGCACTCACTCGACCAAGTGCCTACGACACCAACAATCTAGCTCAACTAGACAACTACGACACCAATAGTCTGGTTGAGTATCAACTACCCCACCCGAACTAAGCGGGTGGATAGGGGTCACTGCTAGCAACTGTCATGCACTCAACCGAGCAGACAGCTACGAACATCAACAGCTTGGCTTCGCAACCAGATGTCTATGGCATCAACATTCTGCTCAATAGCTAAGTGGCTATTATATCAGTAGTCTCGCTCAATCCGATAGCTAAGGCTCCAATAGCCTGATTGGGTGACAGAATCAAAGAAACCCTGTGTATAATCGATCTCGTCCGATAATCGAGCCCACTTTTAACGGGGGCCGATGAGGAGTAAATACCGTCACTGTCAACATACAGAAATAACCTTTTGCATAATCAGTCATGCCCGATAACCCGAGTCACCCAATAGGAGCCAACAAGGAGATGACCTCATCTGACACCGATCTACGAGCTAAAAGAACCCTCTGTATATTCGGGCATGCCCAATAACGCAAACCCACCTTAAAACGAGGCTAGTGAGGAGTGGAAGCCGTCAAATCTCGCGAACCTTGGTTGGGAATAACCTCGCCACTCATGTTGGATACGCTGAAATAACCCTTCGTAAAATTGGGCATACCCGATAGCTCAAGCCTACCTTAACCGGAGCTAGGCAAAGAGCAGATACCAATTAACCCTCTGACTTGTAAACAACTCTAGATTCAACATCAACACACATGGTTGAAATAACCCACCATATAGTCGGGTGGTGGCCGCAAATAATGCGCTGTCACTTTAACTGCAAGCATACGGATCAAGTTTTAGTATAGTGGACCTTTCGGTCGAGTATCGTATCCATAGGGCTTAGTTGAGATTACTATCGAGTATCGTGATTATCATAAGCTGACTTTATCTAGGCGACAAAAATGGAATATAATTTATACTAATACTAAACTAAAATACTAATTTAATTAACTATACTATAACTACTAATTTGAGATTGTTTAAGGGAGTAGATTGCCTAGGGATTAACGTTATTTATTTAAATGCATTTGATTTCGTTTTAGTTAACATTAATGGCGTTTGGCGTATCCGACAATTTCGGTTCGTAAACTCCCTCGCCACCTCTTCCAAGTGTAAGACGGGGGAATACGTGATTTTGTGTCAACGCCGAAGTCCCCCTCAATGTCTTAACGACTCTAGGTCACGTGAGTCTCACCCCAACATCATCGATTGCACACTTTCTAACGCTCTCTCGAATCGTTTGATTGTCGTGTTGTGTTAACCCTAGTACGAATCGGGGGTTACCTCTCCCGAGTGTTAAACCCCGTATTCTCAATATATTTAAACTATCATATAATCATAGAAAACATGGAAACACAATCAAAATTATAAGAAACAACCATAAACGAAACACAAATTCAACCAAAACTACATTTTCATAAATAATACGTTAATCCCTATTACAATCCATGGTTAGCTCATGGGCCTAACCGTTTATACAATGTAAAACAAGCTAAACATACTCAAACAATAATCCTAAGATAAGAGATAAAGAGAGAAACGAGAGAAACTACTCATAATCCAAAGATTTGTCGCTAAGAGTGTTCCAAGATCGCTTCTCCTTTGTTGTTTTGTGTTCTTCCCCTTTGGATTTACTTGAGCCCCCCAAAATACTCTCTAATATCATAGGAACCCTAAAGGGTCTCCTATGGCCAGGAAAAGAAGGAGGAGAGGAAAAGAGAGGGGTATAAATAAGCAAAATATCCTAAAAATATATCTATTTTGCACAGAGGCCACCGTCGCGATCGTGGAGTATGTCAGTTAGTTGATCGCCGCGGCAGTGAAGAAGGCGGTGGAATAGGAAGAACATCCTGCATCTTTTGCACTGCGGTGGTGGATCTTGCGCCGCGGCCATGGAAGTTCAGCAACTTTGGTGTCTTCTCAGCATCTTCATCGCCGCGACTGTGGTATGGACACCACGGCGGTGGGCTTGTTTCACAATTTTGCCTCCAATCTCATTTTTCCACCGTTCTTTGACCATTTTTAGTTCGATCTCATCGTGTTCGCTCCGATTTTATAACTTTTCACCCTACGCACATGTTTTAATACAAAAGAATAAAAACACATTAAAATGTATAAAAACATAATAAACGTACTCGAAAATTAACAAATTCAGTCTGGAAATAGATAGGCAATTTACACCTATCAAATACCCCCAAACTCAAAATTTTGCTAGTTCTCGAGCAAAAAATCCACACAATACGAGAAAATATAAAAACTAAATACAAAATTAAAAACTAAAAACGAAAAGAAAAAAAAAACCACTGAAAAACAAAAATGTTTAAGTTTTGATTATCATCTACCGGCCGAAAGATTTTTCCCTCATCGGCCCCGAATCCTATCAAGTTCAAGCATAAATCACACCATGTGGTATTCTAGAATTTTAACGCTCAAAAATAGTAAGCGCCATTCTAGATCCTGTTTAAGTGTGTGTGATTAAACTCAAATATACTACTATCCATTGATTAGATGGGATTATCCCTAAATATAGTTCATGACTAAAACCTTTAAGGTATAGGAAATCCATACGCCTGACCTGGGATCTATTCTCTACTAATGTAGGCTCGGAGGTTCATGAAGATCATTAGGGCTTGGTTCGATTTTGGAAAAATGGCCAAGGGTAAATTTGAATAGAAAACGAGTTAATGTCGTTAACTTGACGTTACCCAAGGCACATCGCTTGGGACTGTTACACTCGAAACCCCATAGTTTATTTTGAAATAACCTTGAACATATATTAAGAATGACGTACTCACTTGTCATGTAAAAAAGAAACGATTTTTTTTTTAACACACCCCCAAACTCATTCGAATTTCTACAATTTTAGGAGTGTGCAAAAATGATTAAGTAACACACCCTTAAACATATTCGAATTCTTAAAATTTTAGGAATGTGCAAAAATATGAACAACAAATGACAAGCGAGTACTCGAATACCAAATCAATTAGAATTTCAGCCTAAACCCAACCGCTCACATCAAGTAGCGAAATGCTAACTTGATTCACTCAAATTGTGCCTTCAGTTTAGCGATATAGATTTAGAAAAAGTTCAATCGGCTAGGGTATTTGTTAAGTGTTCAAAATTGAAACAATTTTTAGGCTTCGACAGGGTAACGAAGGATAATGATTTATCCGGGTAAGCTTAAAAAAGGCTCAAGCGACAAAATGACTGCCTAAATCATATTTCCTAAACAACCTCGCCTAGGATTTCACCTCGAATTTCTCCCAAATAAAGTTCTAGAATCCCTATTGTCATGAAATTGATTGAAGGATAATCGGTTTCAAATCAATTAGATAGTGCTATATTGAGTTTACGCGCTCATGCATTTAGGATCTACAATAACTTTTACTAAACGAGACGTTAAGCACACAAAACATACATGAATGAGCGTTACGCTTGACCTCAAAACAATCAGGGGACATAGTCATGATCAGGTAAAGGCCCAGATAACGTCAAAACTCAGCACAAAACAACAACTAAACTAAACAAACTAATCCTAAACAAGCATGCATACATAAAAAAATAGTAAAACTTAACTAAAAACATAAACACATACTAAAACATACTACACATCACCACCAACGTAAAACAGGTGATGTCCAAAATGAACCATCAGCGATCCCAATGACAGTATATGGCATGATATTGAAGACGAGAGGTTTAGAACACGTACCTAGGAGGTGAGAGAATCTCGCCTCCGACTCAAATCGACGGAGATATATCTAACTTATTTATGACCCTGGGTTGTCTCCCAAGAAGCGCTTAGTTTAATGTCCTTGGCCCGACACATGCCCTCAAGACTGGCAAGATATTCAATGATCGAACCGCAAGAGCACCTGTCGATCTAACATCTTCAAGCATCCTGCCGGAAACAAAAACAAAACTACAAATGAAAATTATATACAAAAATGCCTAGATTAAAATCAAGTTATTTAATCCCAATATCAATAGTAACACTCCTTCCAATCCCCGGAAACGGTGCCAAAAACTTGGTGGACATTGCCGGAAACTAAATCTGATAACAACCAATCCACGACAACGGCGCCAAAAACTTGGTGGCTGCAAATAATGCGCTACCACTTTCACCGCAAGTGTATGGATCAAGTTTTAATATAGTAGACCTTTCGGTCGAGTATCGTACCCAGAGGGATTGGTTGAGATTATTATCGAGTATCGCGATTGTCATAAGCTGACTTTATCTAGGCGACAAAAATGGAATATAATTTATACTAATACTAAACTAAAATACTAATTTAATTAACTATACTATAACTATTAATTTGAGATTGTTTAGGGGAGTAGATTGCCTAGGGATTAACATTATTTATTTAAATGTATTTGGTTTTATTTTAGTTAACATTAACGGCATTCGGTGTATCCGACAATCTCGGTTCGTAAACTCCCTCGCCACCTCTTCCGAGTGTTAGACGGGGGAATATGTGACTTTGTGTCAACGCCGAAGTCCCCCTCAACGTCTTATTGTCTCTAGGTCACGTGAGCCTCACCCCAACATCATCGATTGCACACTTTCTAATGCTCTCCCAGATCGTTAGATTGTCGTGTTGTGTTAACCCTAGTCCGAATCCGGCATTATATCTTCCGAGTGTCAAACCCCATATTCTCAATATATTTAAACTAGCATATAATCATAGAAAACATGGCAACACAATCAAAATTATAAGGAACAACCATAAACGAAACGCAAATTCAACCAAAACTACATTTTCATAAATAATACATTAATCCCTATTACAATCCATGTTTAGCTCATGGACCTAACCGTTTATACAATGTAAAACGAGCTAAACATGCTCAAACAATAATCCTAAGATAAGAGATAAAGAGAGAAACGAGAAAAACTACTCATAATCCAAAGATTTGTCGCTAAGAGTGTTCCAAGATCGCTTCTCCTTTGTTGTTTTGTGTTCTTCCCCTTTGGATTTACTTGAGCCCCCCAAAATACTCTCTAATATCATAGGAACCCTAAAGGGTCTCCTATGTCCAGGAAAATAAGGAGGAGAGGAAAAGAGAGGGGTATAAATAAGCAAAATATCCTAAAAAGATATCTATTCTACGTAGAGACCACCGCCACGGCCGTGGAGTATGTCAGTTAGTTGATCGCCGCGGCGGTAAAGAAGGCGGTAGAATAGGAAGAACATCCTGTATCTTTTGCACCGCGGTGGTGGATCTTGCTCCGCGGCCATAGAAGTTCAGCAACTTTGGTGTCTTCTCAGCATCTTCACCGCCACGGCGGTGGTTTGGATGTCACAGCGGTGGGTTTGTTTCACAATTTTGCCTCCGAGTTTGTTTTTCCACCGTTCTTTGACCGTTTTTGATTCGATATCATCATTTTCGCTCTGATTTCATACCTTTTCACCCTACGCACCTGTTTTAATACAAAAGAATAAAAACACATTAAAATGTATAAAAACATAATAAACGTACTCGAAAACTAACAAATTCGATTTGAAAATAGATAGGTAATTTACACCTATCATCGGGCATACCCGATAACCTGTGTCTACCCTAGTAGGGGCCATGAAAAGCGAAGCCTATGTCTTGCAAAAACTTGAGCCCTACTGGCGGATAAGGACACCACTAATGGATGCAATTACTGCAAAAAGGCCACAGGCAAACTAGCACTTCTATAGCTACGACAAATTTCTTGCACTACATGGTATGGACTCGACTATTTGCAACCTTGTTTAAAGCTTTTGTGTTATAAAAATACACACAACATGTACAAGCGAGCCGATACGCAAGAGAAAAGCAATTTTATTCATATGAGTAAACTTTCTTACAACTTCTCTCACAAGTATATCTCTACAAGTCGTCCTATACATACAGAAAATGTACCTAATGAAATATGAATGGAAGAATGATCTTCTAAACACTCCATACGTTCCCAAAAGAAATGGGAAGACAGCGTAGAAGTCTTCACCTATACTTCTCATCAAACTAGATTAAAGTAAGGTATACAACTCCTCCATGCACCATCAAACCCTTATTTATTGCCTTTACTGGAATAAGGAAGGGTTAGAAACTTTCAAAGAAGAAATGGAAAGTTGACGCGGAAGCTTTCGCCTATACTTCTCCCAAACATAGGGTAGAAGACAACTTCTCTAAGGCGAATAGGCCCCATCGCCTCATTTCCATCTAACAGGAAGAAGGAAGTTATGGAGGCTCTCCTAAGCCTAAGGACGGATTGGTTCCATGAAGGCTAACCTCTAGAGCTCAGAGCGTAAGAATGATTATTTTCTCTCACTCCTTACTCTCGAAGCAAGCTGCGAAAGAGATTACCATCTTCAGGCCAAAAAGGAGATGGCATACATCCTCCCTCTTGCTGCAAGAATTCATAGAGAGAGCTCTCATACTCCTCGACAGCCAATGTATGCAGGAGAACCCCTTTGCAGAGTCATATTTCTCTGTTAAAAGGATATTAAAACTCATCCATGAATGAACAATGGGGCATAATTCCAACAGAACAATGGGCTTCTACCATATAAATGAGCCTCGTCACTTCTGCCTCTATAGTTACCCTCAATTGTTGGAGTGGTTCCAACTGCAGCTTGGGAGATTTTTCTTCTTTGGCCTCCAAGAGTGTTGAAATCTCAGCACAACTACCATACATGGAGACAAAAATAATTATGAACTCCCTCGGATAATAGAAAGAATGAAGTCGTCGTTCATCCATTCTGAGTTGTTGAACAAAGAACATCCATCTTTTGATTTACATCGCTATGACTACCTCTAAAGCCTATGTAAAGGCCCATTGGACAAAAGAATAAAGAGGAAGAAAGAATAAGTGAATGATTAATGATAGGAGTAGTGAAACACTCCTTAAATGGGTCCCTTAAATAGAACGTAAGAAGGCACGCCTTATTGATGACGTCAGGGGGCATGCTTCATAAATAGCTGATGGATCAAAAGATCGTAGAATCCCAAAATCTTGTACACAGATATGCTGCATAAATGTAGACACTGTATTTTTTTCCGCTCATTTTAATTTTGAAAAGTATTGGGTCTAAAGTGCAATTTCAAACAAATTTTAAACCAAGATCGAGGGATGATTTTTTTACTTAGATTACGATTTAATATTTCAAAAAGATAATAAAAAAATAAATAAATAAATAAAAAGGAAAAACATGGAAAGTTTCCATATTTAGCGAACTTTGGTATAAACAAAGGTTTCGGGTCAAATTGGAACTTTTTAAAAGTTAATTGGGGACTAAAATGTTAAAATTAAGAATGAATTTTCTTTTTATATCACTTTTAATATGTTTAAGTTTAGTTTCTATCCTTTGATTTGAAGAAATTTCATCAATTACAATTACTTTACGTTTTGACCCCAAAAACTTTTGTTTTCACCGGTTTTATCAAATTGACGGCCAAAAATATTTTATTTTTAGAAATTGAACTTTCAAATAATATTTTGGAAAGTTTAATTTCATGTTTAAAATTTAAATGTTTTTAAAAAGTAATTAATAAAGCCTTAATTAGACAGATAAGTGCCCAAAACATTAAAATTACTGTGAGCACACCCCCAAGAATAGGACATAGCATAAGATGCTTCTTGGGAGTGGTAATAGACAATTGGGAGAATCCTAAGGTTGTTACTATAAATATTGTGCATTAAATGTGGTGTTTTGGAATAATCTTCACGCAATACTATATATAGAAAGGCTAAAAATGTAATGATTTCGCCCAAATGTGGTAGCCCCCCATCAATCAAATGGCATTAAATGACTTTTGGTTAGCCAGATCATTCATGAAGGCGTAGGCAACCAGATCTCTATAAATAGGGGCCATTTTTCTTAAGGGAGATATAGTGATCTCATTTTTCTATCTCTAAGACAAAATATCCTCTCGAGTTTGCTTAATTCCGAAGCATTAACCCCTCAAACACCCTCAAAAAGCTTCCAAAAATCTCTTAAAATATCATTTTCACACTCTTTTACAAAGAGTTCAAGAAACTATACAATAAAACCAAACAAATAGAAGATGAAGAAGAAGAAAAAGAAAAAGAAGAGGGTAAAACACTTAGGAAAAGATTACTCTCCTAAGTTAGGTAAGTATTCTTCAACCCCTTCTTTTGTGTGCATATCATTTTGTATTTTGTCAAGAAATACAAGAAACATTTGGTTTGTATATCATTTTTGTTTTTTGTTAAGAAATTCAAGAAACAAAACACAAAAAACCTAAAATAAATCGACCAACTACTAACTACTCCCTATTTACTTTTCTTGGTCTGCGTCTTTTCGTGCTTTACTTTTCCTGTAGTTTTTTCTTTTTTTACCCTAGGCCATGGACCGGTATTAAGTCTCAGACCATGGTCTAGCGCTCGTTTCTCCTATATTTAGCCTAGGCCTTTGAGAGGTATTAAGTCTCAGACTCTGGCCTATTGCCTTTTTGTTTTTTGATTTTTTAGCCTAGATCATGGACTGTCACTAAGTCTCAGGTCATGGACTGACGCCCTATATATATATAAGTCAAGTCTACGGATTGGCCCTGTATAAATTTATGTCAAAACCCTTGTGGCTAAATGGCGGAATAAAGGAAGACCCTCAATCCCTTTTCCGAAACGTTTCCTCATTTTTAATTACGAGTAGGATTGGTCATATATATAATTTTATTTTTTACCAACAAAAAGCAAACAATAAAATTAACATTACCTAAGAAAATTAGTTTGGTTGTGGTGTTCTTGACAAGAATAAAAAATTCATATCATTTTCTTTAGTTTCATGCATTGTCATTATTTTTCCTTAAAAAAAAAAAAGTAGTTTTACATAGAAAGTTTTCTTCTCAAAAAGGGACTTTTGTGTTTTACTCTAAAAAATAAAACTTTAGTTTTTTTTTTTTAAGAAATGATTTTTAAGTTTATTCTTGAAAAAGGGAATGTCTTTTAAAAGTATTTTTCTACACTTGATGTCTTTGAAAAGTATTTTTCTTAACTTGATGTCTTTTTTAAAAGTATTTTTTTAAAACTTGTTTTCCGCAAAATATTTTACATGTTGTCTTTAGAAACTTTTTTTCCAGAAATGATTCTTACAAAAAGTTATTATGTTTTTCCAAAAAAGATATCTTTAACAATTTATTTATTTATTTATTTTTTACAAAAAGTGTTTTTACTTATTTCAAAAAATATATTTTCTTACTTGTTCTTATTTTCTAAAAAATATTTTTTTTCAAATTGTTCGTGAATAGAAAGGTTCTTTTAAAAATGATTTTAAGGTTTTCCGAAACAAAGTTCTTTTTGGAAGATTGTTGTTATTTTTTAAGAATTTTTTTATTATTATTAAAAAAAAAAAAAAAAATCCTTTCTCAAGTTTTCACAAAAAATGTTTTTTTATTTCCAAGAATATTTTTTTTCAAAAACTTATTTTTTCCAAAATGTCTCTTAAAAAAAAAAACCTTTTACTCTTTTATTTTAAACCTTGTTTTTTCAAATTATGTTGAATTTAAATTTTTAACTTATTTCTTAATAAAAATATTTTTTTAAAAAAAAAATTCCAAAAGAAGATTCTTGAAATCTTTTTGTTTTCTAAAATTATTTCCACCAATAAATGTTTTTATAGACTTTATTTTTTATAGTTAAAACTTTTGCTCTTTTTTTTTTCTATCATGTTTTCTTTACTTAAAACACATGGTTTTTCACATTCCAAAAATATTTTTAATTACTTCAAATTTATTTCACACTTTTTCTTCTCTTTAAAAATGTATACTAGATTTGTCAAAACATCCTTAAGTAAACAATAAAAATCTTCTCAGGTGTCAAACTTGTCAATTCTTCTATAATCGACTGGCGGTCTAAAAGGGGGAACATTTTGTTCTTTATTTACTTTTTGTTTTATCTGTTGTTGTTTTAGAACATATTTCTTTCTTCTTTACATAAAATAAATATAAGAAAGACAAAAAAAAAAAAAAAAAATGGGAATTAATGTGTTAACAAAAATCGAAGAAAATTACTTGGACTAGTTTGAATTTATAGATTTATTTAAACTTAGGTACCGTCTTCGGATGGGTGTCTTGGGGTGCCTAACACCTTCCCCGAGTATAACTGACCCCTAAGTTTAAAGATATCTCTGGTGATACCAACTATTTTTTTAGTCAAAACTTAGACCATTTTTAAAATAAAAAATAATTTTCAAAATCGTAGAGCTAACACACCATTTAACTCAATGCTAGATCGCAACTCCATTTTTCAAAGAAATCTCGGCTCAAAGAACGTTTTCAAAATCGGCACCTAGGAAAGCCCCTGAAACTATTTTTTCCAAATTGAATGGATTTTCAGAAGGAGAAAACCAAACCGCATTCTTTTTTTTCTTTTTTTTTCGCTCGTCTCTTTTTTCCAAAATTCGGGATGCTTCAGCTGGCGATCCACTAGAAACTTCTGTGGGTAAAGCCTAGGTAGAGTTCAAATCTATCTTCAATTTCAAACTAAATCCAAGAAATAAGTTTTTGGCTTTAAACATAATAATTCCCTTTTATCTAAAAAAAAAAAAATAATTAAAAAGTTAATTGTACATATTTAATTTAGCATCCAAATGTGAGTGTGAGTGCATTTATTTTCAGCTTTACTTCCTGCATGTTTCCTGCTTTATACCCTGCATTTTTCCTGCATTTATTTCCCAATTTTTACTTTTTTCGTATTTATTTTTCTTTCCTTATATTTTTGTATTTTATTTTCCATAAGCCCTTTCGAAGGCACAAGCCACATTTCATTTGTATATATTTGACAAACCCACAGTTGTGGACCCTGTTAGGAGGCCAACAGTAGGGGCTAAAATCGTGCAATTTTATCACACCGATATAAGCCTTGAAACCTTGTAGGATTAGAAAGAGAAGTTAGTAGAAGCTAGGTTGCGTGGTTTATCCACCAAAACCGGTTTCGAATCTCGTCTTGCTCAGATCACCAATCAACGATGGATGTTCTCCCAAAGAAGATGCTAGAGGTTTGAAGATTTGGGAATCAAACCTTTCTAGGATGCATTAATAGAAAAGTCGTGAAGCCCATATAGTGAACCTAGGATAGAATGATACCCAACAACCCTTTTTCCATTAAGACATGATATTAGAGAGAGAAATTTATTAACCTTATGTACATTTTTTTTACATTTGTTGTTTTAGATCCGTAGAAAAAAAATTCTAGGACAAATAGGGGGCATAATAGACAACATAAGAATTCCCCTTCTATCTCATATTTCACAAGCTTGTTCTAAGTCAAAAACTTCTGTAAAACCGGACTAGTGAACAAGCCGTAGGAAAATAATGGAAATTCCTTTTTTATCTATACAATGCTTAGTGGTAGAAACTCTTTATAACTTAACATGGCCTTAACCTCATATAAATCATGAATGACTCTTGCACCCAAAATAATGTACATAAAAAGCTCGCCTTGATAATTCATAAATACATTAGCCTTTTGAATAATGTACATAAAAACCGTACCTCAATATTCCATCTAAAAGTAGCATTTGCTAAACAAGCCGTCTAAAGGTTCATCTGCTAAGACAACAAGATGGAATCTACTTCGATTGCGTAAAACCGCTCCAAGCTCACCAAGATGCTAGAAAGTGGTGCCACCCTATCAAATCAGGATTGTTCTATCTAATAATAAACATACGGTCACATCACCCTAGGATTTACATGTCATGTCCTAAGCATGATACACAAATGTCCTTTCTTGTAAGCATATACAATATGAGTCATACGCCATAAGGAATAATGTACATAAAGCCTATTTTAATAATTCATTAAGATTTAGCTTCAAAATTTCTTAAGAAAGTCTAAAGCTATTTTGCTAAAAAGCCAACTAAGGTTCGCCAACTTGACTGTTAAAATGGACTCAATCTCAAAGAGATATCATTGTCTACTAGTCCAAAATCTTTGAACTTGAAACCAAATTTATTTTTCGTCCTTGGAAGGGGTATCATCGAGACTGTAATTTGAGGTGTTTTCCCCCACACTGGAATAGTTGTGTCACAGTCCAGCCTAGTATTAAGTTTAAAAGTTTTACCTTAATTTAAGTCAAAGCAATTGTCCATCAAGGTCTATGTTTTCAAACAATATCCATTTGCATCCACATCATCTAAAAAAAATGGTTAATAATTCATGAATTAGGTTTTACGTACTAAACGTAAAAAGCTAATCGGTTAAATAATTCGAGAAAATTGCTCCTCAAAAGGAAGTTCCTAACCTCTGTTCCCCATCGCTACCCACACTGAAGCTCGTCTTCACGATCAAATGGAGGATATCATTGGAAGCTTGGTAGGGGCGCGTTTGTGTACGCCTACTTACTCTCGCAAGTATACGTGGTCTAAAGTTTTAATATAGTGGATCTTTGAAGATCGGATATCGTTCCCACAGAGAAAAGTGTGAATAATTGAATTGAATACCGCAATTGACGTAGTCTCGTGTTATCCTGACGACAGAAGACATGAATTGAAATTAAACTAAGCTAAACTACAATTAGTGGGTTAATTCTAACTAAGTTGATTAATTAGGGATTGATTTTGTTCACTTAATACACGTTTGATTTCATTCGGTTAACAATAACGGAACTTAGGTATTTGACAATCTCAGTTCGTAAACTCCTCCGCCACCTCTTCCGAGTGTAAGACAAGGCAATACGTGACTTCGAGTCGACGCCGAGGTCCCCCTCGATGTCTTAACGACTCTAGGCCACGTGAGTCTTGACCCAACTTCATCGATTGCATACTAACTAACGCCCTCCTGGGTCGTTAGGTCGTAATGATGTGTTTATCCTAGTCCGAATCCAGGGTTACCTCTCCCGAGTGTCAAACTCTAGATTCTCAAGTCCAATCCTAATATCGTTACAAGCATATTAAGATCGTCGTCAAATGATAAACACAATCAGACTTAAAAGCAACAACCATTAAAGAAACGTATATTAAACCAAACGAGTATTTACACAACTACACTTTCCCCTAACTAATCTCTAAATTACACTAACATGTTCTTAGCCAATACAACATAAATCAAGAGGAGATCATGATTACCAACTATAAATATTAAATATAAAGATGAAAACAAGGGAAAAAAAGCCTAATCTCAAAGTGGAGTGGTCCACTTTCGCCAAAGAACGATCCTCCCGAGCTTCCTCTTCTCCGTTGATGAACTTCCTCTTTTGGCTCTTCAAGGATTAGCCAAGAACACTCTTTACAACTAATATAATCTACTTCCTAAACTAATCTAATCTAACTAAGGTGGAAGAGAGCTCCTAAGAATAACCAAGCCCTCTCCCACGTCTATGGAGTGTCTAAGGTGTAAGGTCCTTCTTTTGGTTTGGTGGAGAAAAGGGTTAAAAAAAGGGTTTTGGAAAATATCTTCAAAATATCTAAAAATAGATATTTCTGTGCAGAGTGTCACTGCCTAAGCGGTGGTTCACCGCTTAGGCGGTGGACTTAAGTCGGTTAAGTTCTGTTGGTTACTTCGCCTAAGCGGTGGTTTTTACGCTGAGGCGGTGGCTGCTGGCAAAATATTTTGTTGTTTTCTCGCCTAAGCGGTAGTTCAGCCTTTCAGCACTCCAACATTCTGCCTCTTTTCTGCCTAAGCGGTGGAACTTCCGCTTAGGCGGTGATCTTCATTCACCGAAACCCTGTTTTGCACATTTTGCTCACCGTTTCTCCACCGTTTTCACTTATTTCTCGCCCTATTGACGTCCTTTCACCTGTTCTACACTAAAACACACTAAAACAGAATTAAATATAACTAAACTGCTTGAGAACTAACAAATCCGGTTTAGAAATAGATAGATTTTTCACGCCTATCAATACCCCCAAACTTAGAATTTTGCTAGTCCTCGAGCAAAACACTAACGCTAAACTAAACTAACTAACAAACAAATCAACTAAAAATGAAAAATTAAACTAACACAAAAGAAGTATATGCATGTAAATATAAAGTTCAATCGAAATGACCAATCTGTTCCTCCCTCAACATCCTGAAATCGGATCAAGTTCGGGAAGCATCCCACACCAAGTGGTGTTCTAGAATTTCAACTATCAATATCAATAAAAACCATTCTAGATCCATTTGAAGTGTGTGTGTGAGAACTCAAATGCATAACTAGTCAAATACCGGATTCGATTATTCAATTGTTAAGCTCATAATTTTAAACCGTTGAAGGATTTAGGAAAACCATACGCTTGATTGGAGTCTACTATCCACTAATGTAGGCTTGAATATTCACAAAAATCAATAGGACTTGGTTTGTCTTTTGGAGAACGACCACGGGTATTACTGGAATAAAAATAGAAAATTGGTTTAATTGATTGATACCCAAGGTAAAATCGCTTGTCGCTATCCTCTCTCATGACCCTACCATATTTATAGTACAATTCTGAATAAGAAACGAAAAAATCTTGTATTCACTTGTCGAAAGAGAAGAAAATAAAAATAATATTCAAAAATTTATTTTTTTATTTATTTTTATTTTTTTAACACACCGCTAAATTAATTCGAATTATCACAGTTTTAGGAGAGTGCAAAAAGAAGTTAAAGAAACACACCCCCAAACTTATTCGAACTTGTAAAATTTTAGGAATATGTAAAAAGAAATGATAGAAACACACCCCCAAACTTATTTTAGGAGGGTGCAAAAAGAAATACAAAAGTGACAAGTGAATATACTAATACCGAATCAATAAAAATTCTTCTGAAACCCTACCGCTCACTTGATTTCACTCAATTTTGAAAATTAGGCTTAGCGACTCTGGTTTAGGAAAAATCTAAATGAAAAGAGTATTTGAATCGTTTTCAGAATTGATTACGTTCTCGGCTTCGACATGGGAAATAAGGAATGAATATTTTCAGGTTAGCTACAACGGATCAAGCGAAAAATTGACGGCCTAAATCACGTCTCCGGAATTACCTTACCTAGGATTCTGCCTCAAGTTTTCCCAAATCAAGTTCTAGTTTCCTCATTTTCTATCATGAACTTAATATCGAATAATCAATGTCTAATCGTTTAGATAATTATTCAGTGAGTTCAAATGTCGTGCAATTTTCGGATCGAGATAATTTTTACACAATTGACATGTTAAGCACACAAAACACACTAGAAAGGTATTACCCTCGACCTCAATATGCAATTTGGGGATAATTCTCATCATCGGGTTTTGGTCCAAATGAACTTACATCTAATCATGCAAACACAACTTTATACATACACAATATTAAACTAATTCTAATATTAACATACATACTAATCTAACCAATAAATATTCAAAAACAAACATTAAACTAACTAAACTAAAAATTTAAAATTTAAGACATTCATAATACATAAATAAATAAAGGTCTGTACAACAAAAAACTTTCATTTTGTTAAAAAATAATAATAACTGTTTATCCTTTTCTACAAAAAGTCAAAATGGATGAACATCCACTAAGTTATCATCCGATCCATACCACTTAGGCCTGAACATGGCAGTGTTCCAATAGTAGCGAATCCAATAAACATATAGCATGCTTACACAAAAAAATAGGTTGAACACATACCTAGGGAATAAGATTTATTCCCTACTATTCACCTGAAGACAAGTCATCACCATGATCACTCTAAGAAGGAGAATGTGGTCACTGGAGTAGATGTGGTGGCACAGATGGCATCGGTGGGAAGTCGTCCATCTCAAGGCCAAGGCCCTCCCAATTCTTCCGTTGGACCCGATCTTATTGCCTCGAAAATTGGTCCAAGAAAGAGGCAATCTCGTATTGATTCTGGAGGACCATCTGAAGCTTCCTCTCTTGGGAGTTTTTAGCTCGGGCTCCAGAAGGTCCAGCCGTATCGTCTGGTTCTTCTTCACCTTCCTCCGGCTCAGGCTCGGGTGCCTCTTGCGCCCCATTCCTCCACAACCAATTTATCGCTGACAGCGTGAGTGGAGAGATAGGTTTACACTGGCTTCCCAAGGATACAGTCACATCAGCTAATTTGAATATATGGGTCAACAGTGACGGAAACGGGAGCCTACCCTTTACCGATTTCAAAGCATGAAGGATTGATGAATAGATCAGAAATCCAACGTTTATGGGTTATCCATTCTGGATTTTATAGATCAAATAGGCCCTGTCCCTAGAGACGTCTGACAAATGTGATGTCGGCAGGAGGCTTCCACAGATGAAGTTGTGCCAGATTTTTTAAATCAGCTTGAGGCATCTCACTGAAAATGTAGCGACGTTCGGCCCCTGATGTTTCCACTTTACCGGGCCAGATGTGATATATTGGATGACCCGTTGTAAAGAAGGTTCTTGGCTTTCAATTAACTCCGGTGCCGAAAGTCCGAAGAGATGATTTATGAAATCGGGGCTGAAGATAATGGGTTGGTTCCGAACCCTTGCTAGATCGTCGATGGCCTCAGTAGCATTTTCATAGAACTCTTTGACCAAAGCGATTTCGCCTGGGGGTGGCGATTTGCAGAGTTTCTCCCAATGGCGGCTTAGGATTTCATTCCGAAATTCCTCCGGGAGCTCCTCGATCGGACCGAATCCCCGTTGACGTATGCAAGCATGATGTTTTTCATGTTGTTCGAAGTGGTCCGCCGCTTGTTTTGACACAAAGCGAGTAGCATCAAAGTCAACGTCGGTCAGCACCCTAGGGTTTGAACTTGACCCTTCGCCTCTAGCCCTCTTCTTAGCTGCTCTTTTCGGCATTTCCTACAATCACAATCACAAAAACCCAATACAACCTTATCATATATGAACATTTGAAAAACATAAACTTCCCTAATCACATTGTCATGAACAAATTCATCCCAAAACGAATACCCATTTGAATTTTTCAAACAATTTTTCACAAATGTGACATCCTATATTAATCCACACACTCAACCAATCCAATTAAACGTGTGTATCATCAAGAATCAAACCAAAAACCCATTGAACTTCGAAATCGCAAAACTAGGGTTTTAGGTTTTTGGGCAAAATCTCAAAATCCATTGATTTCTTTGATAGAATCATGAAAACCAACTAATGATTTCAACAACTAAACTAAATGTAATGTAAAAGAAACTTACTTGTTGAAAAATAATGGCCTAATCAAAAGAAATGGAAGAAATCGCACCTTTCACGCGAAACCCTTGATTTTCGGAAATGGGGGTTGAAATCTGATTGTTGGAGGTTGAATCGTAATGGAAATGACCACGTTTTTTAATGGATGGATGATTTTAGAGATTTGGAATAGTTTGGGAGTGAAGTTTTAGAGAGAAGATGGAGGATTTGGGAGGGAACTTGCGTTTTTAATTTTTAGGCGACGGGCTGTTTTAACAGCAGAAGGTCCACCGCTTAGGCGGTGGATTCACCGCTTGAGCGGTGTAACTCTTTTCTTTAAAATCAAACCTTCTAATGAAATTCCTCTTAGGCGGTGGTTTTTACGCCTTAGCGAAATTACACCAGTGTGCAAACGTTTTGTTCTGCTGTTAATCCGCCTAGGCAGTGGTTTTTTCGCCTAAGCGGTAGAGCATATTTTGAAAATTTGGTACATCCTGTATTTTTACCACCTGAGCGGTGGGCTGTTTTCACCTACTCTGTATTTTTACCGCCTAAGCGGTGGGCCTTTTTTTTTTTTTTTTTCTGAAAAACACCTTCTCTGTATTTTTACCACCTAAACAGTGGTTTACCGCTTGGGCGGTGGTCCTAAAACTCCTACTTTTGTGTTTTTCTCAAATTTTCAAAATACGGCTCCGCCCCGTTCATTTTCACTTCGCTTGTTCAATGTGTTTTAAATTTTAAATACTTTCCGAAACTTCCACACTCCTAAATTCACTGCCGAACACATTCCAAAGTCATGCCGGCTTCCAAAAAGAATAAATAATCAAATAAATAGTAATTAAAATCGGGTATTTTGATACCCTAAGTTTCATTTCAAAAGAATAGCGCTTGAGTTACCGTCCCCAGCTGGACTTTTGTGTCACTAAGTATTTTTCACCAAAATTCCCCATAGACAAGGAATTTGGGCTCAAATGCTTAGTCGGATCAATATCATGGCCTTGAAGTCGGCGTCTCCTCTCAGTCCTTATCATTTTCAACAAGCTCCATCTCGGGATTGAGATTTAAGTGTTCCAATCTTCATCATTTCTCGCACCGTTTGATCTCATTAACACAATGAAACAAAAATAAAAATTAAAAACAAAACAAAAATAAATGTCAGGATTAACACTTGACCACTTAGTCGCAATATCAACTTAGAATTCACATTGATCTCACGTCTACAACGCCAAAGACTTGGTGTGTTGACGGACTAGGAAACGATACATTTGCTTTTCTTATATATAAAACTTAAGTTCTGGGCCGATACCGCGTTTCTTTTGCAATATTCAAACAATATTCAAATAACATTCACATTAATCCCCAGCAACAGTGCCAAAAACTTGGTGGCCGCAAATAATGTGCTGCCACTTTCACCGCAAGCGTACGGATCAAGTTTTAGTATAGTGGACCTTTCGGTCGGGTATCGTATCCACAGGGATTGGTTGAGATTACTATTAAGTATCGCGATTGTCATAACCTAATTTTATCTAGGAGCTAAAAATGGAATTTAATTTAATACTAATACTAAACTAAAATACTAATTAAGTTAACTATACTATCAATACTAATTTGAGATTGTTTAGGGGAGTAGATTGCCTAGGGATTAACTTTATTTACTTCAATGCATTTGATTTCGTTTTAGTTAACATTAACGGCGTTCGGCGTATCCGAAAATCTCGGTTTGTAAACTCCCTCGCCACCTCTTCCGAGTGTAAGACCGGGGAATACGTGACTTCGTGTCAACGCCGAAGTCCCCCTCAACGTCTTAATGACTCTAGGTCACGTGAGTCTCGTCCCAACGTCATCGATTGCACACTTTCTAACGCCCTCCCGGGTCGTTAGATTGTCGTGTTGTGTTAACTCTAGTCCGAATCCGGGGTTACCTCTCCCGAGTGTCAAACCCCGTATTCTCAATATATGTAAACTAGCATACAATCATGGAAAACATGGAAACACAATCGAAATTATAAGGAACAACCATAAACGAAACAAAAATTCAACCAAAACTACATTTTCATAAATAATACGTTAATCCCTATTACAATCCATGTTTAACTCATGGCCCTAACGTTTATACAATGTAAAACGAGCTAAACATACTCAACAACTACCAAAATGAAGAAAACAAAGAGAGAAAATGAGTGACTTAGCCTATATCCGAAAAATTGGCGCTAGAATTGTCAAACGATCGCTGCCCTCTTCATCCTCCACCTCGGGTTGAGAGCTCTCCCTCAAAATCCTTAATCCTACTCTTAAAATATGGCCTAATGCCTTAAGGGCTGAAGAGAGGAAAGAGAAGAGGAGAGAATGGATTAAAAAATATCCCAAAAGATCTCAAAATATCTAATAAATATCAAGGGTGTGCTGCAGGATTTTCGCCTAGGTGAATAAAACTTCGCCTAGGCAAAGTTAAGTCAGTTAACTTTCTGCTGGAAATTCGCCTAGGCGCAAAAAAATTCATCTAGGCTAAGTTACTGCAGCTTTAAAATTTTGTTTTGACTGTAACTTCTTCATCCGAACTCCGATTGAGGTGATTCAAAAACCTATGGAAATCTAAGAAAACTATCTACAACTTATATGTTTTGAGAATTTCCCAAATCGGATTTCATTATAGTCCAAAATAGCCTTGAAAGTACAGCACCTGTACCGGCTTTGCAGGTTTGGTGACCACCTAGGCGAAGAAATAGGCGGTGGACTTGGAAATGTTTCTACTGGGGTTTCTACCTAGGAGGAGGAATTTCCTGCATAGGCGATGGGCTGTCAGTAGCCTTTTGTCATTCTCAGCATCTTCACTGCCTAGGCGGAGGTCTGGACACCTAGGCGGTAGGCTTCCTTCATATTTTTGCCTCCTTTCTTGTTTATCTACCGTAACTTTGACTCGCCTTTGGTTCGATCTCATCGTTTTAGCTCCAGTTTCCTATCTTTTTGCTCCACACGCCTTATTTATACAAAAAGTATAAAAACATATTAAAACATATAAAAATAACTATAAACGTATACGAAAACTAACAAATTCGAATTGGAAATACGTAGGTATTTTACACCTATCAAATACCCACAAACTCAGAATTTTTCTAGTCCTCGAGCAAAACACCCACACAATAGAGAAAGTATACAAACTAATTACGAAATTAAAAACTATATACGAAAAACATTAAAAACAAAAATGTGTAAGTTTTGATTATCATCTACCGGCCGAAAGATTTTTCCCTCATCAGCCCCTAATCCTATCAAGTTCAAGCATAAATCACACCCATGTGGTGTTCTAGAATTTCAACGTTCAAAAATAGTAAGCGTCATTCTAGATCATGTTTAACTGTGTGTGTGATTAAACTCAAATATACTACTATCCATTGATTAGATGGGATTATCCCTAAATAAAGATCATGACTAAAACCTTTAAGGTATAGGGAATCCATACGCCTGACCTGGGATCTATTCTCCACTAATGTAGGCTCGGAGGTTCAAAAAGATCAATAGGACTTGGTTCGGTTTTGAAATAATGGCCAAGGGTATTTTAGAATAGAAAATAGGTTAATGTCGTTAACTTAACGTTACCAGAGGCACATCACTTAGCATTCTCACACTCAAAACCCCATATTTTTTTAGAAACAACCCTGAACAAACGTTTAAGAACGTCGTACTCACTTGTCATGTCAAAAAGAAACTTATTTATTTATTTATTTATTTTATTTTATTTTTTAACACACCCCCAAACTCATTCGAATTTCTACAATTTTAAGAGTGTGCAAAAATGATTAAATAACACACCCCAAAATGTATTCGAATTCTTATAACCTTAGGAATGTGCAAACAATATGAACGACAAACGACAAACGAGTACTCGAATACCGAACCAAATTAGAATTTCGGCCTAAACCCAACCGCTCACATCAAGTAGCGAAATGCTAACTTGATTCACTCAAATTGTGCCTTCAGTTTAGCGATATAGGTTTGGAAAAAGTTCAATCGGCTAGGGTATTTGTTAAGTGTTCAGACTTGAAACGGCTATTAGGCTTCGATAGGGTAATGAGGGATAATGATATTGCATGGTAGGCTTCAAAAGGCTCAAGCGATCAAATGACTGCCTAAATTATATCTCCTAAACAACCTCGCCTAGGATTTCGCCTCGAATTTCTCCCAAATCAGGTTCTAGAATCCCTATTGTCATGAAATTGATTGACGGATAATCAGTTTCAAATCAATAAGATAGTGCTATATTGAGTTTACGTGCTCGTTCATTTAGGGTCTACAATAACTTTTACTAAGACGATACATTAAGCACACAGAACACACATGAATGAGTGTTACACTCGACCTCAAAACAATCAGAGGACAGAGTCATCATCGGGTAAAGGCCCAGATGACGTCAAAACTCAGCACAAAACAACAACTAAACTAAACAAACTAATCATAAACAAGCATGCAAACGTATAAAAACAGTAAAACATGCTAAAAAACATATACACATACTAAAACATACTACACATCACCACCAACTCGACACAGGTGGTCTCCAAACAAGCCGTTAGCGATCCCAATGACAGTATATAGCATGATATTGAAGACGGAGGTTTAGAACACATACCTGGGAGGCGAGAGAATCTCGCCTCCGACTCAAATTGACGGATATGTATCTAATTTATTTGTGACCTTGGGTTGCCTCCCAAGAAGTGCTTGGTTTAATGTCCTCGGCCCGACGCATGCCTTCAGGACTGGCGAGATTTTCAATGATCGAACCGCAGGAGTACCTATCGATCTAACATCGTCAAGCATCCTGTAGGAAAATAAAAACAAAACTACAAACAAAAATTATATACAAAAATGCCTAAATTAAAATCAAGTTATTTAATCACAATATCAATAGTAACACTCATTCCAATCCCCAGCAATGGTGCCAAAAACTTGGTAGGTGTTGACGGGAATAGAATTTGATAACAACCAATCCCTGGCAACGGCGCCAAAAACTTAGTAGGGGTGCGTTTGAGCACGCCTACTTACTCTCGCAAGTATACGAGGTCTAAAATTTTAATATAGTGAATCTTTGAAGATCGGATATCGTTCCCACAGAGAAAAGTGTGAATAATTGAATTGAATAACGCAATTAACGTAGTCTCGTGTTATCCTGACGACAGAAGACATGAATTGAAATTAAACTAAGCTAAACTACAATTAGTGGGTTAATCTAACTAAGTTGATTAATTAGGGATTGATTTCGTTCACTTAATACACGTTTGATTTCGTTCAGTTAACAATAACGGAGTTTAGGTATCCGACAATCTTGGTTCGTAAACTCCTCCGCCACCTCTTCCGAGTGTAAGACGAGGGAATACGTGACTTCGAGTTGATGCCGAGGTCCCCCTCGATGTCTTAACAACTCTAGGCCACGTGAGTCTTGACCCAACGTCATCGATTGCATAGTAACTAACGCCCTCCTGGGTCGTTAGGTCGTAACGATATCTTTACCCTAGTCCGAATCCAGGGTTACCTCTCCCGAGTGTCAAACTCTAGATTCTCAAGTCCAATCCTAATACCGTTACAAGCATATTAAGATCGTCGTCAAATGATAAACACAATTGGACTTAAAAGAAACAACCGTTAAAGAAACATATATTAAACCAAACGAGTATTTACACAACTACACCTTCCCCTAACTAATCTCTAAATTACACTAACATGTTCTTAGCCAATACAACATAAATCAAGGGGAGATCATGATTACCAACTATAAATATTAAATACAAAGATGAAAACAAGGGAAGAAAAGCCTAATCTCAAAGTGGAGTGGTCTACTTTCGCCAAAGAACGATCCTCCCGAGCTTCTTCTTCTCCGTTGATGAACTTCCTCTTTTGGCTCTTCAAGGATTGGCCAAGAACACTCTTTACAGCTAATCTAATCTACTTCCTAAACTAATCTAATCTAACTAAGGTAGAAGAGAGCTCCTAAGAACAACCAAGCCCTCTCCCACGTCTATGGAGTGTCTAAGGTGTAAGGTCCTTCTTTTGGTTTAGTTGAGAAAAGGGTTAAAAGAGGGTTTTGGAAAATATCTTCAAAATATCTAAAAATAGATATTTCTGTGCAGAGTGTCACCGCCTAAGCGGTGGTTCACTGCTTAGGCGGTGGACTTAAGTCAGTTAAGTTCTGTCGGTTACTTCGCCTAAGCGGTGGTTTTTACGCTTAGGCGGTGGCTGCTGGCAAGATATTCTGTTGTTTTCTCGCCTAGGCGGTAGTTCAGCCTTTCAGCACTCCAACATTCTACCTCTTTTCCGCCTAAGCGGTGGAACTTCTGCTTAGGTGGTGATCTTCATTCACCGAAACCCTGTTTTGCACATTTTGCTCACCATTTCTCCACCGTTTTCACTTATTTCTCGCCCTATTGACGTCCTTTCACCTGTTCTACACTAAAACACACTAAAACACAATTAAATATAACTAAAATGCTTGAGAACTAACAAATCCAGTTTAGAAATAGATAGGTTTTTCACGCCTATCAAAGTTCATAAGGGCCTACCGAAATATCATAGTTAAGAAATGAGGTGACCTCGTTAAAAGAGGATGTTGGCCACATAATTGAGCTTCTTCAACTAATCCAACAAACACAATTAATTTCTGCAACTCTGATGCAAATACCCCATTCTGTTGGGTTGTCATCATCGCACATCCCGACAGATGGGAAAGCCATATCTTCAACAATGCATATAGTGTCGACGAGACCCACCACCTCGAATTCGGCCAAACGCATTGAGAAAAAAGTCAAAGAGAAATCCGAGAAAACATTTCTACTAGTAGAAAAACTACAATAGATGGAAAAATAATTGAAAGAGGTAAAAAGAGAAGAATAAGTAGTTAATGTTTGGTATATTGGATTATCATCCGTACCATAAGTGAAATTCCTGGATAACTTCAAGATGCCAATACTAAAAAAATATGATGGATCAGGATGCCCAAACTAGCATATTTAAAGGTACAAAAATGAGATGGGAGCCTATATCCACAATGAAGCACAGCTATCCAACTTTTCTAGCAGTCATTGAAAGGATCAGCTGCCAAATGGTATAAAACTATAGAGCACAAGGAATTGAAGACATTCCTTGATGTACTCAAAGTATTCTATAACCAGTATGGCTATAACCGAGAGACTTTTCTCAACAAGATATCTCTTTAAACGCTGACAATGAAGAATAATGATAGTTTTCGAGAATTCGCTCTCCGGCGGAGAGATAAGGCAGCACATATAGTGACACCCTTGAATAATAAATAAATGGTCCAAATGTTCATACAAGCCCAATCGCATCCGTATTACGAACCTTTAGTCGACACTTTGAGTCGACCTTTCTCAAACGTTATTCTTAGAGGAGAATATATAGAAGAAGGTATCAAGACTGGTAGAATACGAAAGCTTGTAGAATGTGAGGCCGGAAAGGTAGCTTCACCAAAGGAAAAAGATCTGTAGGTATCATTTATTGACTAGACCCTAGGACAAAAATGCATTATACACTTTATTCAATTAGTTAGGATCAAATCCATACCTAAATTACCAGCCAGCCTACACTTCTGGACCGTGTATGTCTTATCCTCAAACCATTGAGCCCACCCAAAAAACCCAGAAGTGGAAATGATTCACCCCACTTCTTTTATCACTCTCTGAAATCTTTTGTGATTACTTAAAAAAAAGGGTTGCTAGCACCAATTCCTCCTTAACGAGAAAACACCCAAGCTCAAAGAGATTTAACCCTTGTAATATCTGCCGATACCATTCTAGAGGAGCTGGCGATCATACTAACTAGTACTACCATCTTCGGCACAGGGTTGAACAACTCATTTAGATGGTTGTTTTAAATTTTCCCAAATGTGGAGGTGAAAAGAAAGCCAACAATAGTCAAGAGTTGTCTTTTAGGAGTGACGAGTCGTTCTAGAAAAGTAGTAAACTTGATACCTTAACTTCTATCTAAATTCTAAACTATTCTAGTAAAATTTCGGTCTCTAGTTTCCAACCCCGAGCTTAGTTATCCTTCTAAGTTCACGGGGATTTATCTGTAATGGCTTTAAACTTTTGATGACATGTATGTTATTTTAACTCAAACATTTTCAAATTTTTATTTTCTTAATTTTCAAGTAATCGAATTGCCTGTTCAAAATCAAGTGTACTAAGAATTATTTGAATTATGAAAATTCAACTTCAAAGATAAACTGGAACATAATCTAAAGGGTTAGAAATAAAAATTACTTATCTTGCCCAAACTATGGTGGAATATTGAAAAAAAAAATCTGAGAAAGTTAGAAAGAGAACTGAAAACCCTGATGTGTAATTGTTACATATGTTCCAACCCCGGAACGACGATGAAACTACAAAGAACTAATGGGAAGACTTGTATCTGGCATACTTATCGAGAAGAATTTGGGACATTGGAGAAAGACCTATGGCTGATATCATCTATTATGGAAACCTGAGAAGAGAAAAGTAACCTCAAAACCTAGCATCGCCCTAAGAAAATTCTTAAGAGGGGGCAGGTGACCATAAACTATTCTCAAGGAAAAATCTAGCAACCAGGGTCACATGGAGGAAAATTGAAGGTTTATCAAAGACGTACATGGATATGGAGAGACCTAGCCTTATCCAAAGTTATGAAAATAAGTAAGGTAGGTAACCAGACTCTTCCATTCTAAAGAAGAAAGAAACGAGCCAGAAGAAGATAAGAAATCACTATATGGAAGAAGTTAACATTGAAGAACCGGCATAGATAAAGCAAAATCAACGAAGACCTAGAGATTAAATCAAGTTTCCCTATTCTTTTTTTGTAATGTCCAACTAGTATATGTTGAGAAAAGAAAAATAAAATAAACAAAAAAAAAGACTGATCACAGAAAAATTTTAAACATTGAGTGGTTACACGAAGGTGATTTGGTTGATCAAGTATTCTTTATAGTCCGAGTGATTAAGTCGTAGGGGTGTCTCAACACCTAGTGACTTGGGCCAACTGAACTAGGACCATTATCCAAAACTCACTAAATGGACTATTTAGAAAGGCATGAGACACTAATTACCCTAGTGAAAAAAAAAATCTCTCAATGTTTTGTGGACAATCAACATCTAATTAGTCATCCTGATTATCATTTGTATTATTCTCTTGTTTTTTCTTTCTTCATGAGTCATCTCGAGGTTGCTTACTCAAGTTTCCCTCAGTATTATGTCAAAAGGAAGGAAGTCTGAATGTTGAAGAAAATATTGGGAAGCATACAGGGTGTAGGCAATCTTCATAACGATCTTAGGAAAGTTTAAATATCAGAACTTGATGGGTTTGAGAAAGCTAAATCTATGGATAATAAAGGCCGAAAATGAACTAGGATACAATTGAAATCATATATATCATAACTCATATGAGGCTAATACACAAAGTTTTGACAAACAAAATACGCCTGTTTATTTTTTTAATTTACTTATTTGAATATATTTGAGCCCAATTTTTTTTTTTGCATGGATTCAAAAAAAATACTGAACATATAGAGGAACAACACCTCAAGCACTAGAGCTAAGTCCAAAACTTGGAAGAGGAAGAGAAATCTAGTTGATTTTGTTCTATTGTGAAAAGCGGGCACTATCCCAAAATCTCCATTGACAGACTCTCAAACTAGAAGGATCGTGATTCATCTCAAATTCTTTCATGTTTACCTGAGCCAAAAATTGAAAAATATTTAGAAACGTTAAAGATACAAGGAACCAACTGATTTTACATGTCAAAAATATCGTGGCTCTCACCCTCGCGAATAAGAAATAAGTTCTCAAGTAGATAGCCTTTTACCAAGAAGGATCATTCTAGGAATTTTAATATTTTTTGAGCATGTTGAGTGCCAGGCATTCAGCCGCTAATAAGTTATAGAAGCACTTTCCATCCAGTCATCACAGTTGGTAACTGCAACAAGCTAATAGATAGGCTCAAGTATTGGCTAGGTGACTACGGGCACAAGAACCAAGAGCAGAAACGTCTTAGAAAGAGAATAATAAAAAAAAAAAAAAAAGGCCCTTCAAATGCATTTCCCAAATAAATGTTTTCATTTTATTTTAATGACATCATTGAGATTATTTAGGTCTTTATAGTAGGTATGGCACATTAGGAAAGCTAGTTAGGTCCATATAACAAAAAGAGGCATACAATCACTACTTCTTGGGCTTTGAAAATTATAAGGTAATTTTGTTTTTCATAAAGGAACTATCTTTTCAGCGAAATCCATGACCCTAAGCTAGCAACCAACATTACGTCGGCAACAGATTGTCATATCATTGTCTTGAATTATGGAAAACTAGTCACTACCTGGTCACAGTAGCCTAGTTGTCAAAATAAAAATCATTATGATAATGTTGTCATTATTAGTCACCTCTTAACATCCTTTCCCAACCTTCTTGGTCAGAGATCTTAGCATCATTTCCTACCTAACTGGTTGGAGATCTTAACATAATTTCTCTGCCTAACTAATTGGATATCTTAACAACATTTCCCTACCTAACTGGTCTAGGATCTTAACATCATTTCCCTACCTTCTTGGTTGGAAATCTTAACATCCTTTCCCTACCTTCCTAATCGGATATCTTAGCATCATTTCTTTACCTTCCGGGTCGGAGATCTTAGCATCCTTTCTCTACCTTCTCGGTCGAAGATCTTAACATCATTTCCCTACCTAATTGATTAGAGATCTTAACATCATTTTCCTACCTTCTTGGTTAGAGATCTTAACATCCTTTCCCTACTTTCTTGGTCGGAGATCTTTACATATATTCTCTACCTTCCTGGTTAGAGATCTTAACATTCTTTCCCTACCTAACTGGTAGGAGATCTTAGTATTCTTCTTTTAGCTTATACTGGGAAGTGGTTGATTTGATCCCTTGCAAAACTTATCTATTCACCACCCCAGTTAGAGACCGGGGCATAATTTACCGTATTTAGGATTTCCCATAAGAGTCTGTTTTTGTTTTTGTCCCTAGTCTTAGACTGGGACACCTAGACAATCATTTGTAGAGACGAACTATGTTTTGACCTAATTTCGAACTTAAAAAATCAGGATACGTAGGTAACTCATATGGGTTCAGTCGTCAGTCAAAACAACCTCATCCTAGTAATAAACTACGTTTCGACCTAATTTCCTGTGAAAATAGGAATACATAGGCAAATCATACGTGTTTGGTTGTCCAATCAAAACAAAATCAACGTACCACCTACTTACGTTTCAACTTGATTCCCTGTGAAAACTAGGATACATAGGCGACCCATGTGGGTTCAATCATACACTAAAAAAATCGTATTGTGTTTTCTCATCTCTCATAATTGAAGTGTTTCTTTCTATCTTTGATGACAAAAGTGTTTATTCCCATCTATGGTGACGAAAGTGCTTGTTCCTGTGTTTAACGGCAAATGCATTTGTCTAACACTTATAGCCGATAAGAGTCGCCTAGATGTTTCCTCACCTATTTATTATTTTCGATTGTCCAATTAAGACAAATACTCACTTCACCCAAACTATGTTTTAACCTAATTCTTGATGAAGACCAGGATATGTAGGTAACCTAAGTGGCTTTGGTTGTATAATTAAACAAACAATCATTATCCGAAACCATATAACACCTAAATTAGCAACTTACACGGTTTTAGTCTCTTTTTCAAATGAAAATATTACACCGTCTAAAATATATTTTTGGCCCAAACATTTGATTTAGGATACGTAGGCAGCTCATGTGGGTTCTGTTATATCTTTCCTGAATACCTCAGGATTCATTCCTTTGCCCCAGCCTAGCGCTAAGGCACATTATATTAGGTTGGGCTTGATTAGATTCACCCCAGCTTGGGCTGGGGCAAATTTCAAATTGTGATTCGTTTCCTTTAAGAAGTACATACTACCGATCCATAGTCTTGGACTGGGGCATATTTTATCATAGTTAACTTCTTGTGAGAAGTTTTCTAATCTTCTTCGGCAGTCCTAGGTGGGATGTTTCCCTAAAAATCCACTGAAGGTTGAGTTTCCCCAAGGGTTTTCCAACGGGGAATCCTCTTAGTCTTCTTCACTCTTGGATTGAGATGATAACCCTGAGATCGGTTTCTCTAATCAAGAACATCTACCCACCCATTCCTCATTTACTTTTTGTCGGTGATGCCCAGGCTCAACCTTAGCTTCACTTTTGCAGTTTATCTATCGCAGTGATGCCCAAGCGCAACCCTAACTTTGCTTTTCCAATTTATCTATTGCAGTGATGTCCAAGCGCAACCCTGGGTTTGCTTTCTAGTTTATTTATTGTAATGATGCCTAGCCACAACCCTGACTTTGCTTTTTAGTTTATTCATTTCAATGACTTCTGGACTAACCCTGGAATACCATTGTTAGAACTACATTTGACCTATTTCTTAGCTATCCTAAGATATGTATGGAAACCCCTGGTTAGGTTCGATCAAACTAAGGAGATGTTGTTAAGTCAATATTTTCTGTCTCTATGCTATGGCGTATCCCCTCTAGGGCTTGTTAATTGACCCTCTTTAGAGATTTTTCCCTAACCTTTATGGTAGGATTTATTAGAACTACATTTGACCTGATTCTCAGTGAGACTGATATATGTAGAGAAACTCTGGTTGGATGCGATGAAAACTCAGGAGATGTTGATGAGTTAACATTTTTCGTCCCCTATGCTGCAGTATATTCCTCTAGGACTATTTAACTAACCCTCATTTGATATGATTCCTTATCCACTGAGTAGGAATTGATATTTACCATTCGTATTGTTCCTCTCTACCTTTGGATCACTATTTAGATTTATTGTTCACAGTGTTCCTTGCTACCTCTGGATCACTATTTAAATTTATTGTTTGTAGTGTTCCTCGCTACTTTTAGTTTACTATTTATATTTACCGTTTGCAGTATTCCTCGATACCTTTGGTTCACTATTTAGATTTACTATTTACAGTGTTCTTTAGCTACTGTTGGTTCATTATTTAGATTAGTTGTTTGTAGTGTTCCTCGCCTACCCTTGGTTCATTATTTAAATTTATTGTTTTCAGTGTTTCTCGGCTACCCTTAGTTCACTATTTAGATTTATTGTTTTTAGCGTTCCTAGGCTACCCTTGGCTCATTATTTAGATGTACTACTCCCGAGTTTAATTCTGGATCTCCGTTTGTTTTACTTACTATCAGTAACTTTCAAAGATACTTTGGAAAATACAATTTTCATTTCCTTCCCTGTCAAAACTAACCTAGACTACTCAAGGTTAGATTCATTTCTTTTTCATGTCTTGCGGAATGAAATGTTTGTCTCTCCTATCTTTTTCATTATAATTAAACTTGTATGATAAAGAAAGATAGTTATGGACACCGCATTTTGTCCCGCTCATTTTAACTTTGAGAAGTATCGGGTCTAAAATGCAAATTAGTACAATCTTTAAACCATGTTTTAAATATACTCAAGTTATGGGAAAATCACCACCAACCTTTTTTTCTCATGCAACTAACATCACTTGAACTTGTAAATTTTTTCAATAACTTGTAAGTTCTGTAATAAATATTACAAAAGATAATTTGTATATTTTTTCCCATAACTTGAGTACATTTAAGTGAAATATTTTAATTATAATGATGTTGCCCAAAAAATCCCTAGTACGTGTTACGGCTCCTCACGTGCTGAAAATCTTCGCAACCCACAATTCAACCTTCAAAACCAGTTAGTTCTATGGGGAGATATCGGTGTGGTATCAGCCAAAGAACCTCCAGCATAAGAATAAGATTAGACTTTTCTTTGAGAGATAAAAAGCTTTAGACTGGATATGAAAGTGGTATTGAGAGTTATGTGTTATACTTCATTCCCTTCTACATATATAGCTCGTACCCCTGGTAATCGTCCTTGCCATGATCTCTTCTATATTCCATACTTAAATTCCATGAATGTTTCCTAAGCTCCCATTACGGGATGTTACGTCAATCACGTTCGTGCATGGGGAGGGTGGTAGGTGAGGTAACGGTTGCCGTTGACCTACTATCCTTGGATTTGATGATCAGGCCTTCAATAGGAGGCCTTGTCTTGCACCGGATAAGTGCATGTGTGGCCGAGCTTTATTAGTAAAACATATACCTTATTTTTGGGGGTGTTAGAGCAGTCGGCCCATGAATAATTACTGGATTGGTTCTTCCTGGTCGGGTGTCACCAGAAGCTCCGACCCGGTGTTTCACCATCGTCTACTTTTACTCATGGGCAGGAATTTTCCCCACATCATTTGCCCTCCTAACCTTTGTGATGATTCACTGAAGCAAAACGAAAGGTCATCATTTACCTATAAGTTCTCCTCTTCTCCTATTCATTGCTTGATTTCTTTACTGCAATGTGCTCTCTTGCACTCCCCCAAGCTCTTGATTCTAGTAATGGATTCTACCCCGCCGCCTAGTTCGGCCGATGCCGGTTCATCGTCTACACCATTTTTTCGAGAGGGCGTTGACGACTGGGGCTCGTTCATCTACCGATTCTCCAGTGAACTGAGGTGATCATGGGGCAAGCGTTTATAGAAAGGAATGGCTCGGGTCATTTCGGAACACATTCAAAATTCCTTCCTTTATTGAAATTAGGGTTCCTTCAGAAAATGAATGCCTTTATTACTGTAAAAAAGATAGAATATGTTTTTTTGTTTAGATATTTGAATACGGTCTCAAACTTTCTTTCACCCTGTTTCTTCACAATTTGTTCTGTCAATTGAAAATCACCCCAGTGCAATTGGTCCCCAATGGGTTTCTCTAAATCATGGGTGCTCTTGCGCTATCCCATTTAAATAAGGCACCATTAACCGTAGAAATGATAAGAAGTGTATGTTCTCTGAAATTCCATAATGACTCAAGGAGATTCTATTATTTTTAGTGAAATAGTTTACTTTTCTTACTAACCTTCAACAATCAGTAAAAGATTAGAAGAATTGGTATCTATTCTTCAAAAGGGGGTGGGAATTTTCCTCTGAGAAAATAGGGCGGCCCCCGGTCGTACTTCGACATTTCAATTATCCAAGTAATCTTATTTTTCCCATCATTGTAATATTTTTAGCTTTATTATCTTTGTGGCACCCTTACCCTTTCTTAAATTGTATTGCATAGGTAGAGGCGCTTGCCAAAGATTTCGCCTAATACAGAAGATTATCGATCTATTGGAGAAGCTTCTGATACCAGAAGACTGACCTTGCCAAGAGCTCTCTTACAAGCCCTTTGTGTCTTCAAAGACAAGGATCGATAAATCTCATGTCTTTTAATTGCATGATTTGGCTCTGGGAAAGAAGAAAAGAGTGCCTAAGAAAGCCTCACAATCTATTATGTTTGCCACAGCTATTCAACCCGCCATAGCTCCTCCCAAACCTACTCAGCCTCAAGAACCTCAATTTTTCCTTCCTATATCCTCAGACTCTAACGAGGACTCGCAGCCTTTATGTATAAAGCGGTGCAGAGTGGTGTTTATCCGTGTCCCTAATACTCACACTCCAAATCCTATTGAAATTTGTGGATTAGAATTGGCTACTTGAGCAGTTAGGACTCCCATAATCCTGATTTCTGAGGCCACGACAGCTTGTGTGTAGCCTCTTCCATCTACTACAATGGCTAGAGTTGGCACCTCTGCAAACCCGAGTCTGCTAGGGGCTTCTAAAGAGTTGATGTGTCAATTCCTAAAAGAGGTAGGGCCATCAGTTTCAAACTGCCAAAAAATATTTGAGAATGCCATTCAGTTCTTTTATGAGCAGTCTTGGGATAAGAGTCATTCTAGAGTTGAGAAGCGTAGTCGAGCATATCTCTTTTAATCTCTCATCTGTGCACTCCTCTAAGTAATTTTAAATTTGTCTTCCTAGTTCACCTGTCCTTTGTCTTGGCTGGGAGTTCAGATGATACAACTGAACTGGACACGCAGCTCTTGCACCAACTAACCGAGTCTAATCGGCTGGAAGAAGATCTCCGAACTCTATAGGAGAAGAAAATTTCTCTCAAAACCGAATTGGCATTAGAGAGGTCTTCAAAAAAACAGTCTAAAACCAATCTGCAAACCGCTCGTGCTCAGTATGAGTTTTTTTTTTTTAAAAGCATCAATTAGTCTTTGATTAGTGAGAACTCTAGGCTCCTATTCGAGGTTAAAAGGTTGTCGGCTGAGAACTCTACGTTAGGAGAAAAGCTCAACAAGTAGCAATTTGATCTTAATCTGAAGAAGACTGAGTTGTATGCCAAAGTAGATACACTCCAGCAATTAGAGAAAGAGAAAAAGCTGGTCTTTGATAAACTGAGCTCTGAGAAGGTTAAGAGCACAGCGCTCGAGGCTAAATTAGCAGCCCTATAAGCAAAGTTAGCAGAGCAGACTAAGGCTTAAGTGGATCTAACTGTCGTGGCAGAGCAGAAAAGGATTGAGCTTGAAGAGAGGATTAGGGAACTCTAAGAACACTTTAATTCGCTCAAAAAGAGTATTCAACTGGTTTGTTTCCATTTTTGTCGAGCACAGGTGCAACAGGCACACCCTGAGCTGGATCTTGCTTTTCTGAACCAATTTATCCCTAAAGACAAGGAGGGTCCTAGTTCTACTCCAGGATAGCTGCCAAGCATAGAACTCGCAGATGTTGGTGCAACAAGTTCATCTTTCTCTCAGGGTTCGCCTCACATTGATCAAGCTCGGCTAGACTCTAACCAAGTCAAACTTAGTGGTGAACTAACTCAGCCTACCTCTGATCAAGCCTGCCCTGTTTCGAACCTAGTTTAGCCCGCTTTTGCACAAGCTCAACTTAATCCCGACCAAGCTCAGGCCATTTTTGTCCCAGCTTAGCCAGTCTCCGAACTAGTTTAGCTCAGCCCCCATTTAGCTCTGGTTCTTTCTGACCAAATTCAACCTTTGCTCAATGAATCAACCTCAGTCATTGTTGATGTTCGTGTTGTTCCTCTTCCAAATAATAGAAATCAGCTAGGCACTATTTGATTGGTCGGGTGTCTTTTCAATTCTTATTTTAATCAATTTTGTAATGATAGTACTTTGTAATTATGACTAAACATCCACCGTATTTAGTATTGGGAATCGTTATCTTTTTTCTTCGATATTGGTTACTGTCGTTTCGTACCTGACGTCATAAATGTTTCGACGATTTGATTTTGCCTTTTTTGTTCTTTAGTGGATGTTGGTTTGGCTATTTAAAGACAAACCCTCTCGAGATTTCTTTATATTTTCTCCTAATCTTCTTGTTTCTTCCTCCTTAAATTTTCTTCTATCTCATATCAATTATGGCCTCAACATCCTCAACATTAGATATCTTTGATGATGGCCAATTTTTGTGTGGTATCCCACGGCTACGTTGAACTAGGGTGACAATTTCAAGAACTTATGATGATGACCAAGGTTCTAGACGAAGAACATCCACGACTTCGTACTCTCGAAGATGTCTATGTTGCCTTTACCTCCCTTGATGCTGCCCATTTTTGTGCGGTATCCCAAATCCATGAACTCCATGATCGCGTGAAGCTGGCAGAAAAGGAGATCAATGATCTACAAGCCAAAGTTCTCCTCCATAAATCCTACAGCAACGTGCTGAAGATGAAGAGGGACAAGCTCTCGAAGAAAAATGAGGAGAATAAATAGAAGATACGCTCTCTCATTCTGAGCGTTGAATCGATATGAAGAACACGACTTCTACCATTCAAACTCAGATTTTGAGGGCTTAGGTCATGTGTATTCTCCTAGATCGGATTAGCTGCTTTTTTTTTTTTTTTTTTTTTTTTTGTGGCAAAACCTCAAGAGAATTTTTTTAATAATATGAGCTTATTAGTCACCAAATTAACCCCTACAATGCTCTTCCAATGGCTCTATCAAATATGGAATGTTCATTGGCAGGATTCATGTGATTGTAAGATCTTATTTATGTTTGAAGAAAGATGCGATGCACCTTCAGATTTGTACTGATTCCGTGGTAGGAGGTGACAAGTTTGAGATTTTCCTTTTTTTATGGATTGTACTGATACATTTGTTGTGTATGAAAATTGTTTGGGCATCATATGTTGCGTGTTAAATAATCTTCTAAAAGAATCCTTACACCAAAATGGGATAGATATGGAACATAAGCCATCAAATATCGAGTATTAAATCGTGTATTTGACTCCGTAAACATATCAAAAATGGATTTATTTCTTTTTTAAAATAGAAATGGGCGTATTAGGTGCATTAGTACTCCTCCTACCCTCCTCCATAACAAGTTTGAATAACAAACATGTTATGGATTACCTTAGTCTTCGAGGTTTATGGATGAACCAATCTTTATAGCTCGACTGATGAATTGCCTTAGGTAACTTGTTTTGCAAACGAACTTATCTAGGCTATACAGTGGAGTTGATTTTAGCAGCTCAATGAATAAACTGATTTAAACAATTCGGTTGAGCTGAGCTAGGTGGCAAAACTTATGAATAAACTGGGCTAGGAAGTTCAGCGATGCTGAGCTTGGTAGCATAGTTTATAAATGAATTGATCTAAGTAGTCCAGTTGAGCTGAGCCAGACAGCTCTAGTTACGAATGAACCAGGCCAGGCAGCTCGATTTATGAACGAACTGATCTAGACAGTTCGACTGAGCTGAGCTATGAAGCTCAAATTATGAATAAATTACGCTGGGCAGTTCCGTTCATGAACGAGTTAGTCTAAGCAATTCGATTAAGTTGAGCTAGGTAACCCAAATTATGAAATAATTGGGTTGGGCAGTTCAGTTCACGAGCGAACTGATTTAGGCATTTCTATTAAGCTAAGCTAGACAGCTCAAATTATGAATGAACTGGGCTGGGCAGTTCAGTTCATAAGCGAACTGATCTAGGCAATTCGACTAAGCTAAATTAGGAAGCTCAAATTATGAGTGAACTGGGCTGGGCAATTCAGTTCCTGAGCGAAGTGGCCTAAGCAGTTCGATTGAGCTGAGTTAGGCTGCCCAAATTATAAATGAACTGGGTTGGGCAGTTCAATTCACGAGCGAACTGATCTAAGCATTTTGATTGAGCTGAGCTAGGCAACTCAAATTATGAATGAACAGGGCTGGGCAATTCGATTTATTATTGAATTGATCTAGGTAGTTCAACTGAGCTGAGCTAGAAAACTCAAATTATGAATGAATTGGGCTAGGCAGTTCGGTAAGGCTGAGCTTGGCAGTTCAATTTTTCAAATAAGCTGATCTTGGTAGCTCGGTTTATAAATGAACTGGTCTAAGCAGTTTAGGTAGGTCTTGTTTATTGTTCTGAGCATAAGACTAATATTTCTTTGCAAAGATAAGTGGTTTTTATTGCATTTATGAAAATAACAAGGAACAATTCTTCTTCTAAACTTAAAACGAAAGATCACAAAATGAAAAATTAGAAAACAAAAACTCACAAAAAGTAAATTAACCCTTGAGTTGGGCTGTTGATTCTAGCTCTAGGGAACTCCTGTCCCTAATCTGGGCTGTTGGTCAGCACTTCTCCAAGCTCCTATATTTGCCGTTACTGAATAGCTCTTTTCCCCTTCATGGCTATCGCGAAACACTACCTAGATGTTACTTGATCTCCTTTGATTACAGTTACCCTACCATTCTTCACATATTTGATACATTGATGGAGGGTTGACCCTACAACTCCCATTGCGTGGAGCCAAGGTCGTCCCAGGGTAGTATTGTATGGGGACGTAGAGTCCATTACCATGAACTCGGTGGCTTTGGTCACTCCACCTTCGTCTTTGTTTGCAGTGATGGATAAGGTAACCTTCCCCTTCGGAAAACTCAAGTCCCCGTTAAAGCCTACCATCACAGTTTGGGTTGACCCAACGTCTAAGTTGGGAATACCCATTTGGTTGAGTGTGTTAAGAAATATGATATTGGCTGAGCTGCTGGTGTCAATTAGGACTCGTCTTACCTCAAAACTCGAAATCCATAGTGTTATTACCAAGGCGTCATCATGGGGGTAGGCTACCCCCTATAGTCCTCGTCATTGAACGTGATCACTGGCCTAGTGTTGTTGGTTAGAGCCATCACTTCTCCGTAACACCGTTCTTCTGTTACCTCGCAGATTTTCCTCTTTCATTCTCGATTTGACCTTCTGGGGTAGGGACTAGTTGTATTTATCATGTAGATGACTCCACGATTGTCGCTCGGGTCACCATTATTCCTTTCGTTGTTGCGGTCCTTTGGATGAGCTTCACTTCTTGGCCTTTTCCTTTCCATTGTCTGCTCCTGTAGATATCCACGCAATCGTCCCATGTCAATCAATCGCTTGATATCTCTTTGAAGTTCTCGACAGTCATTAGTATCATGTTCGTGATCCTTGTGAAACTCATAGTATTTGTCTTCGTTCTTAGTGGATTTTGTCTGGAGTTTGGGAGGCCACTGCATGGCCTAAGACAACCTGATCTCATGAAATATCCTGGAGATCAACATTCGCAATCCTAGAAGGCCGGGCCACTGCTATACCCTTGCTCTCGTTGTTGAGCTCCTGGAACGCTCTTTTTGTATGTCCGAGGTACTGCCCTTAGTTCTTTGACGATTTTCTAACCTGACCTGGGGTTGTCTTTCGCCGTTGTCCTACCTTCATGAGCGTACTTGACATTTTCTAGCTTTATACACGGATTTGCCTTCTCCATCAACTTAGTCATAGTCTTCGAGGTGTGTTTCGTTAGTGAATCTTAGAACTGACCTGGTTTCAATCCTGAGGTGAATTCATTTATAATGAGGTTTGAATCACAACCTTAAATGCATGTTAGTTTCTCATTGAAGCGATTCATGTACTAACACAATGATTCTCCATTTTTCTATCACAGAGCTAAAAGGTAGCCAATGCCTTTCATCAGCCTTTAGCACGTGATGAATCGACCAATGAACTGCTTTTCAAAATCCATAAAAGAAAAGATCGAGTTGGGTGGTAACACGTGTAACCCCTCCAAGGCCGACCCCTCCAAGGTCGTGGCGAAAACTTTGCAGAGCGTAGAATTACCCACTCTATAAAGTGTCATCAGGTGTTTGTACTGTTGGATGTGGTCTATCGATGCTGTTTTTCCATCGTACTTCTCAAATTTGGTAGGATCAAATTTGTCAGATAGCGATGCTTCCAGGATATTTGAGGTAAAAGGCATCTCGGTTCCCTTTGGCAATGCGTCCAGCTAATCCATCAGTAAATCTCTGTCATCCAGTGCACCATGTTGCTAGTGGGAGTCTTCCGCCTCATTTTAGGTAAGCATTCACCCCCCACCTGGGTGGTTACTCACGTCCCTCTGGTCGGTTTGTCTTCCTTATGACAAATCCAGTGACTTTAGAGACTCCACCTGCTCTCCATAACCATTATCGATAGAAGGAGGCTGCTGAATATTTCCAATAATCTGCTGGGCCATTCTTATCAACATCTTTTCTATCGTAGCAATCGTCTCTATTAGTGCGTCTATTCTTGTGTCCGTCGTTTGTACCTTAGGGGAAGGAGTGGCATACATTCCACCTAAAGTCTCCATACGTCCTCCGGTGCTTACTGGTAGTGGGATTTCACTTCCTTGACTCAAACCAGCCACTCTTGATCATAGTTGCCTCATCTTGTCGGGGAGCTTCTTTTTATTCTTTTTCCCATAGATGGCACCAAATGATATTACCAAAAAAATATCTGGTACGTATTACAGCTCCTCATGTGCCGGAAACCTCCGCAACCCGCAATCCAACCTGCAAAACCAGTTAGTTCTATGGGGAGACACTGATATGGTGTTGGCCAAAGAACTAAATAAGATTAGACTGCTCTTTAAGAAATAAAAAGCTTTAAACTGAATATGAAAGTAGTATTGAGAGTTATGTGTTATACCTTTTTCCCTTCCACATATATAGCTCGTACCCCTGGTAACTGTCCCCGCCATGATCTCCTCCATGTTCCATACTTAAGTGTCGTGAATGTTGCCTGAGCTCCCATTACGGGATGTTACGTCAATCACGTTCGGGCATGGGGAAGGTGGTAGGTGAGGTAATGGTTGTCATTGACCTACCATCCTTGGATCTGATTATAGGCCTTCAATAAGAGGCCTTGTCTTGCACCGGATAAGCCCATGTATGGCTGAGTTTTATTAGCAAGCCAGATACCTCATTTTTTGGGCTGTTAGAGCAGTCGGCCCATGAATAATTACTGGATCGCTTCTTCCAGGTCAGGTCTCGCTGGAAGCTTTGACCTAGTGTTTCACCATCGTTTACCCCAACTCGTGGGTGGGAATTTCCCCCACATCATATAACTCCTAGTCTTAGACCCTAACAATGTTGGAAAAAGGTTTGGCACAAATTTGGTGCACTTTTTAACTGGACGTGGTGCGCATGGCACCATATAAAGGCATTGGTACGAAAAAGGCGCGGAGGTTAACTATAATGACGAATGTTGGGTGAGGACAAATGTTGGTTAGCAAAACATCGGCATTGTAGTGCCAAGTTGGGATAACATAGCGCAAAATATAGGCATTCAGCTAAGCCAAGGAGTCAACTGTGAACTGGGGTCTATTATTGACTCTATTATGACTCCTCAAACATTTGGTTGTCTATTGGTACTACTTGGATTTTTTTATTTTTTTTCACTTAGAGTATTATAAAGGGGTAACCCTCCCTTAAAGCTCTTGGCGTGGAAAAGAACCTGGGTGTGCAAAGGGGCGTTGGCAGACAAATGTAAGGTGTAAGTCACAACTTACACATGGTAGGAAGCTAGGGGTAAGGCTTATCCAAGATGATCGGTTTGGGGTAAAAGTTGAGGCACGACACACCGGCAAACAAAGGTGTCGTGGGGCAACAGCAACAAGCATTAGGTATTGCTAAGCTAAGATTCAGGTGATCTTAGGCACAACGCTAGGATCAATACTATGGGTGTGGCATAATATGGGGCAAGACTTAGCATTGGGTCAAGGCAACAAACGCCAATAAGAGTCAGGACACATTGGAATAATGTGGCGTCACTAGGCAATGCTGGTGGGGGCATTAGACAACATTGGAATGAGGTGCACAACAACATAGGCAAATTGGGGCATCCTTGGGCAATGTGGGTAAATATTCGTGGCATTGGCACATGGTGCAAGACAATCCTAATCGCGGTGCTAGGATTGGGTTTCATAGGCGTGACATGAAACCAATGAAATACCTTAGTAAAGAATCAAGGCAAGAGGAGCAAAACATGGACGCAACACCACATTTTGATCAGAGTCATGCAGGCGATATGACAGACCGTTGGGCAAAACAGTACGTTCTAGTTAGAAACATACTTACGACATGACAAGTTGTTGGGGTGCAACGACGCAAAGAAGATGAAATAGGACGGGCAGAGTTAGTTGGATAATTAGTGATACTGATGATTAGTTAGGTGGCGTTTGGTAACCGTTTCGTGATGATAATTTTGTTTCCTTCTTAGGAACATAATTGCGTTTGGTAACGACAATTTTTTTTTATCCGGGAATAGAATCGCGTTTGGTAATAATTTTATCCAAAAAATCAAGAATGAACCCTAACCACAATCAAGAAATTATCATGCAATCAAACCCTAAACCCCAATCGAAATCGAAATCCTAAAATCCAATTGAAATCGAATTTGAAATCAAAACCATTTCGACAATCGAAATCTAATTTGGGTTTCGAAATGGAAATCGAAATCTGATTTCGAAATACAAATTGAACATGTTGTTCGATTGATGAGGAGGCCGAACGACGATTTCGAAACCTTGTTTCTTGTTTCGATTTTGAAATCGAAATCGAAACCTTGTTTTTTAAATCGAAACCCTATAAGCACCGGACAACGGAGGACACGAAGACGACGACGATGGAGGACGCGAAGAAGACGACGACGACAAACGTGATGGAGACGACGACGACAAACTTGACGGCTGAAGAAGACAACGAATTAGAGGAGAATGGTTGAAGAGGACGAGGACGACGAAGGTGATAGTGGTGATCATGGAGGACGATGAAGGTAAAGGTGATGGAGGAGGACGACGAAGGTGAAGGTGAAGGTGATGGCGAAGAATGCGGTTGAGCAAGATCGTTGTTTTTTTTTTTTTTTTAATTGGGAATGAGATGAGAATAGGTAGAAATAAAATAAAATAAAATTGTTTCTCATTTCTTTGCAAAAAGTAGGAAGGATTCTGGGATGAGAATGGAATAGAAACAAAAACAAAAAAGTTAGATGAATTACCAAACGTTATACTCAAAAATAAATCTTAAAAAAGTGAGAAAAAAGTGGGAATGGAATGAAATTTTTTGTTTTGGGACGAGAGTGTTCACCAAACCGCATTAATGTGTGCGAAAATTTACTGAGCATGGTGTCTAGCATGTGGAGACCACAGATTTGACCAAGTGCGTGCCTTGCCTTAGACTCTTCGTCCCTTCTTTAGACTCCGGAAGGGAAATTTCCTCGTGGTAGAGGGGATTTCCCCAAACTAACGAGAAGGCAAACCAAACCTAAGTTGAATTCCATACCGTTCTTCTGCTCGACGGCAGGGACTCCTATTATCATCTCTCGCTTCCTGGTATTCCGAGAACAAGCCTTCGAATGACGAACCGGGCAGTTGCCGACACACCTCAGCCACCTGACGCAAACCTTTCCATCACCGACTTTGACGGCCTCGCTATTCCACCCCTCGACCCCGCCTTCGTTTCCGAAGACCTGGCTTTCACGGATCACGAACGGAACATCTCTTCTCTACTCTCGTTCGACGAAGACGATATTGGTGGAGACTTCGATTTCGATTTCACCTTTGACGACCTGTATCTTCCGCCGGACACCGGTGGCTTCTTCAACCCCGCTGTGCTCGACAAACCTAGTTCTTTACTGGTTCAGATCGATTCTAGCTGTACCGTTGACTTGACCGAGCCGGAATTGTGTCAGAATTCTGCATCACCTGACCTCTTTGCGGTCTCAGATGATCAATTAAGCGGTACTAGGGTTTTGGATTCGAGATCTCCGGAATCCATTCAGGTCTCAGGCGATGGGGGATCAGGCGTTTTAGGGTATTTGAACATAGAGTCCGGCGGAATTGATAAGGAGTCTTCTGAGGAAACTGATACGAAAGGCTCTCCAAGTTGCTATGGAGAACCTTCTGGACCGGCTTCCTCTCAGGGATCAGGCAGCGGCAGGTCTAACGTTTCAGAATCTCTGAATTGTCCTTCTCCAGATTCTAACAATGTCGTGCAATATGTTAATTCTTCACCCAATTTTGCATATGATTCAATTCCTGGCGATGTTGATCAGAAGATAAAATTGGAGGAAGTGGGAAATAATTCGGTCTTAAAAAGAAAGAAAGAGCATGAAGATGTGAACCAGGAATCGAGAACGACCAAGTTTAGAAGGTCCGGTGCTATAGAAAATGCGATAAGTGAAGAGGACGAGAAAAGGAAGGCGAGGTTAATGAGGAACCGCGAGAGCGCACAGCTTTCTCGACAAAGAAAGAAGCATTATGTGGAGGAATTGGAGGATAAGGTAAGGGCAATGCATTCAACTATTCAAGATTTGAATGCTAAAATTTCTTACATAATGGCCGAAAATGCAAGCCTGAGACAACAAATGGGTGGTGGGGTTTGCCCGCCGCCTGTTCCTCCTGGGATGTATCAGCATCCTCCAGTAGCACCCATGGCATATCCGTGGATGCCATGCCCTCCCTATGTTATGAAATCTCAAGGGTCTCAAGTGCCATTAGTTCCAATTCCAAGATTGAAACCACAACAACGCTCGGCAACACAAAAGGTTAGGAAGGTAGACAGTAAGAAAACTGAAGGTAAAACAAAGAAGGTTGCAAGTGTGAGTTTTCTGGGCTTCTTGTTTTTTATCCTGCTTTTTGGCGGATTAGTTCCGATGGTGAATGTAAAGTATGGAAGATTGCAGGACACAATCGCAGGTGGATTGGATTACAACCGTGAGAGGGCGTTGACAGTCGAAAGTCATCTGAATGGAACTGATGGTATGAATAAGAAATTTGGTTGTGGAAATGATTTTAGGGAAAATTTACAGTATGGAAGAGGCCGCAATAGAGAATCCGAGTCCACTATAGGACAGAAAGGAGGTTCGAATGCTGAGTTTGTTCATTTGGATAATTACAGTGAGCCTCTTGTTGCCTCACTATATGTTCCGAGGAATGACAAACTTGTGAAGATTGATGGGAACTTGATAATCCATTCTGTTCTTGCTAGTGAGCAAGCCATGGCATCTCGTCGAGTCCCCAGAGAAAAGGGTGTTAAAGAGACTGGTCTAGCGATCAAAGGCAATTTTCCCCCTGCAGTTCCGTATCCAGGAAATGGTAGAAATCCTCGCATTTATGGAAGTCAAGTGGAACGTCGAAAGGCTATTGCTTCTAGCTCAGCAGAAGACAAGTTGAAGTCCACGGCAGCTGATGGCAAAGTACAAGAGTGGTTCCTTGAAGGCCTTGCGGGTAATTGCTTCTCAATTTTGTGCTCTGATTATGTTTATTTTCTAAATATATATAATAAATTCTGCAATCTGTATGTGTTTACCCGTCATCATTTATGATTTTCGCTTCAAGAATATTATGATAATAAACTCGGAATTAGATTAGCAGTTAAGCTTTTTGACAACTTAGTACGCACCTCGTCCAAACAATAACGGGTAATCACGGCATCCCAGTAAGACAACATTGACCTACCTTGTTCATATTAATTTATAAAATCTCTTCCTGTAAGTTCTAAATTTCTAACATTTGAGGCTATTCATTTATTTATCTCACATTCACATAAATTAGTTTCATGCTCCTTAGTCCTTACATTATATAACAACAATAACAATAAAACCTTTCTCCTTGGGTAGATTCAGTTAAATGAATCTGCTTGCTCCCTGCCATCATATAGAAATATATAAATGTTAAATTTTTGTTGTCAACTTATTGTCTGCGGTGGAGTGAGAGTTTGTTCACATCTTACAAATATGGTTCTGGAAGTTGCTGACCTATTTTAATTCACTGTTGCTAGTGCACAAGTTTGTGGCATATGGCGAGTTCTTAGTGTTCTATTCTTTTGTGATCGTCTTCTAAATTCCGTATTCTAATTTGAGTTCCAAAATAAAGAGAAGTTGGAGAATGATTAACACTAAAATTAACCTAAAACATGAATTAAAGGTTGAAGTCAGTGTAAACTGAAAGGGAGACCTAGGGACGTGATTTCACACTATAATTCTAACTATGGTTATCTCCCAATACGCAAACCCTAATTCTGCTATGAATGAAGTGTTCATGGCTACAAGTGAGAACATCTTTAAAGGTCAAAATGGGTTAATCATCATCTTATCATAAGGAAGTTTGAATTAATGCAATCATATGTCTCTAAAACATAGACATAAACACAAAAGATTCAATAACTAACAAAACTTTTTTGTTAAAGAATCTTAGATACTGCAATTGTTAGGACACAATATATGGATTTTTGATAGGGAGAAGAACCCATGATTTAGGGTTACATCACATTTAAAAACCTAAAGAAAGAATATGAGGTGGCGTTCGGTGTGGCCATATTTCTGTTTTTATTGTTTCTGTTCTTACAAAATTTGGGGGGAAAAAACAAAAGAAAAAAAAACAGAAGAAAATTTTTCTTTCGGGCTTATTCAATATTTTTAGATTTTTTTTTTTTTTTTTTTTTTTTTGGGAACACAAATATAATTTATGTTTCTGTTCAAAGTTCTTTTGAGGATTGAAGAAAAATAATTCACAGAAAAAATAACCTAATGCCACTCTAGTTACTCATGATTGTGAAGATTGGTGCCATGTCAGATGGAATCTCAATGAACTCTTTTCAATCTTGAATGAATCCCCCCCCCCCCCCCCCCCCCCCTCTTTTCTCGTGGTCCTAGTTATTCCTAGTCAATTCTCCCTCGAAACAAGTCAACAATCTGGCATCCCCTTACCTCAATGTTCGAGTCCTAGTTTCCAACTCAGTGGGAAAAAAACAATCCTGAAGAAAATTGATCCAGTCAGCCTCTCTTGTGCCTGCAAGAATTTACTTGTGAAAATTTATTCAATCACATCTATTTTTTGTAATCATCTTGTGCGGGGGAGGCTGGTGCTTGCCTGTGCAAGGTCAGCATTTTTTCTCACTTTTCATTTCGTTTTACTTCTTCCAAACCTACACCACCACCAGAAGGTCTAGCACAAACTAGTAAGCACCAACACTCCTCTAGAGGTCGAGTGTTGGTGTCCGACACGTGTTGGTTTGAACTTTGAAGATTTATGATTATTAACTTAATGGTTTTTGTTGAATGAATTTGCTTAATGGCACGTCTTTTGTTAATTAGACTAAGATATATAAAAATCCATATTTATTTATTGACGTGTTCTTGCCGTATCCGTGTCGAAATTTTTGAGAAATTGTGGTGTCGCCATGTCCATGCCTTGTCGTGTTCGTGTCGGTGTCCGTGTTTCATAGAGCACAAATAAAATACTATACTAAAAACACTAAGATCATGTTTGATGACTACTTAAATTTTAAGTACTAAATTTTAAGTGTTGAAAGTATAAGTGATGATTATTAACTCAATGGTTTTTGTTGAATGAATTTTCTTAATGACACGTCTTTTGTTAATTAGGCTAAGATATATAAAAATCCATATTTATTTATGGACGTGTTCTTGCCGTGTCCGTGTCGGAATTTTTGAGAAATTCTAGTGTCGCCATTTCCATGCCTTGTCGTGTTCGTGTCGGTGTCTGTGCTTCATAGAGCACAAATAAAATACTATACTAAAACACTAAGGTCATGTTTGATGACCACTTAAATTTTAAGTACTAAATTTTAAGTGTTGAAAGTGTAAGTGTTGAATGTATTAAGTGCTGAATATATTAAGTATTCAATTTTTTAATACTTTTTAAATTAAAAAAAAAATATTGTTTTTTTAACAAATTTTTAGTCCTAAAATATTTTTTACAACTTTATTTTTCTAAAATATTTTCTCTCTATTTTTTCTCAATTTAATATTTTCTCTATCTATAATTTTTTGTATATAATTTTTTTTGTGAGATTTTACAGTATTGATGTGAAATGTTGGTTGTCATAATTAGATATTCTATAGTATTAAGTGATAAATGTTTAAAAAATTAAGTGAATCAAACATCACTTAAATTTTTGAACATTTTTTTAAGTGAGGCTTATAGTCTAAGTGATTGTTTAATTTTGTTATCAAACACACTTAATTTGATATGTACTTAATACATTCAGTTTTAAATTCTTAATTGCGTTATCAAACAAGGCCAAATTAGTATTCGTAAATGCAAATTTAAGGGTATAAAAAACAGAGTAATTTATTAACCTTTCTGGTGCATCCTTTTATATTGAATAATTTTATTGAGTAGTGGATGTTATTCCAGTAGCCCCTTTATCTGAATGATACTGGGCATCCTTATCGTGTGATTTTCCTTTGAGCATGCTGAGTTGTGCTCAGTTAATTCTACATTCATCTGATTTTTTTCTATTCAAGGTTTACTGTAGATGTTGTACCATATCATTTAATATTTTATTGCATTCAATTTTATTTTATTTTTTCGTGCAGGGCCGATGTTGAGTTCTGGTATGTGCACAGAAGTGTTCCAGTTTGATGTCTCACCAACTTCTGCTTCAGGAGCCATTATTCCTGCTCCCGAGGTCAGGAATGTTTCCACAGAACGCCGTCAGAATTCCACAAACCTTAATAAGGGGATAAATAGAAGGATCTTACATGGTCTTCCTATTCCACTTCCTGCAACAACCCAGAACATGTCTACAAAATATATAGGTACAACTTCCAATGAAGAAAAGTTTTGTGGAAATAATTCTGCTTCTTCCATGGTTGTTTCTGTGCTGATTGATCCCAGGGAGGCTGGTGATGGAGATGGAGATAGCGTGATCCGATCAAAGTCGCTATCCCGGATATTTGTGGTAGTGCTTTTAGACAGTGTTAAGTATGTCACTTATTCCTGTGTGCTTCCGCTCAAGGGATCATCAGGTCATCATCTTGTCACTAACTGAGGATGGTAAATCAGGTTATGAATTAAGGAAAAAGTGTACCAATATCCTTTGTCCATTTTTGTAGGTATTCCAAGTTTATAGCCTGAAGAAAATTAACATCAATATGTAGTTAAGAGTGTGTTTGTTGTGGTTAACTCCAAACATTTGTCACACAAATAATTTAATATCTGATCCGGAAATTCTCTAATGAGATTGCTCAATGTATGTGTTTGAGGCTTAGTTTCATATATTTTTTTTCTAAATGTTTCTTTAGTTTCATATTTTTTATTACAAAAAATTGTAGGCCTTGTACTTTTAAGACAGGTTTTGGGTTCATATTTGTGATTCAGCTATATGTTAAACTACCGGGCAATCAATCAACGTGACTGAAATTAAGTGTCGTTATTTGTTACTTGTTAGCGTACTTTTGACATGGGAACTGCGGTCTAAATTTTTGAATGAATTTGGATTCTTGCTGAGGTTTGAAAAGTAACCGTAACGGCTCATAATTTCTTCTTGTGGGCTAGTGTGAAATCCTTTTAGTTGTCGAGTTTTAGGGCAGATTCCTTAACAGCCAACTTGGTCTCTAATTTTGACGCGGGAAACCCTGCAAATTAGCCATAGAGAAACTGTCAAACTATTAATTATTTCTTACAGTATAAAAGGCCATATCAAGAGTCTAGAGCCAAATTTGACATGAGAGTGATATTATCGATATAAAAATTGTGTAGGCGATTTCATTTATTTTTCTTAATTCACAGAAATAACACTAATGCAGAAAAAGCATTTCATTTATTTTTCTTAATTCACAGAAATAACACTGATGCAGAAAAGGCATTCAAAACTACTCAAGTTTGGGTGAATCCTATTTAATTAGATAAGAAATGTTTAATATGAAAGTCGTCCGCATTAAACGGGAATGGTATAACGATAAGAGCGGCGACAACACCCTTGATGAAGAATGGAGGTAAAGCATTGATCTTCTCTTCAGCATGGTCTAACTGAGGCATGATTGTCCCAAGTACACAGAGATGATTGGAACCTTACCAGTAAGATGCAGTAGCAGTTAAGAGCACTAGTTGGAGAGAACCAAGAAATGGAGGCGGCCCTACTTGCTGTTCTGATGCACTAGAAGAAGATTTGGAGACCTACAACCACGTCGAGGTGTCTCCCATTGGGCTTCGTACATCGATTGTTCTACACATACTTCTATTTTATAAATTACAACATTTGAGATATTTTAGACCCTTAGATTAGATATCTAATGGGCAAGATCAAATGGTTTCAGGTGATATTTTTAACCCTTAGATTAGATACAAATGCTGAAATATTTTAGACATTCTCCACCGTTGGATAGATTTTTGAACCAACAGTTGAGATCAATAACTTTTTAAATTATTTTTATAATTATATCAAGATTATAATCCTTACATTCTATCAATCTTTACCCACAGATTTCCCACCATCCCTCAAAAATCTCACTCTCTTGGAACCCTTGGATAATAAATGATCTAATGGTTTAAATAAAAAATTAAATTATATTGGATTTTTTTGTAATTGATATGAGATATATTTCATCTTAATTTACCCACTCCGATTACGATTCTGCCTCCTTCCCCATCTTTTTTTGCTCTCTCTCTCTCTCTCTCTCTCTCTCTCTCTCTTTTGATTGTTCAATCATTGAGCAATATATAGAGAAATCAATAGCAATGGCTACCGTTGTTGGTACGTGCCTCTAGATTGATCTTCAAGAACAATGAATTATGAAGCAATGGCCATTCTCTAGTTCAAAACAATGGGATCGATGCTGCCAATATCAAGCAATATGTTCGATTGGGTGTAAGCAACGGATCCATTTCCACTTCAAGTTATCATCAGTTTTTGCTGCCCTAATTTATATATTTGTTTAGGGTTTTTTTTATATTAAGGGATGAATTTATTTTGAAATCTGTAATATATTTTGGTGTTAGATTTCAAATGTTGTGATTATAAAAATTAGCCTTACTGTGAATCAGTCGGCGAATTGGAAGTGTTGGCTCCTCCACCCAAATTTGTATTGACTCAAGACACGAGTATTGTTCACTCGATTGATGAATTGGATGGGATGATTTGAAAGGAGAGTCGTGAATTGGCCAACGAATCGAAAGAGTTGGCTCCTCCTTCGAATTTTGCCATAGCCGTATAACTAAGAAGGATATCATTAGTCCCACTGATCGGAACCAAAAACTGAACCTTCTCTTCCTTCCTTCTTCTTCTTCTTCTTCTTCTTCCTATTCTCCTCCTCCTCCTGCTGCTGCTTCTTGTGCTCCTCCACTAACTTCGATAAGATCTAATTTTGTTCTCTATTTTTTTACCTATTATTGGTTAGCCAAATCTCAAATCATGATCTCTTAGTCTGTTTGATCCATATATTGTTCTAAGATTGTGCAGAAGATCAGTGATTATCTACTTTTACTTTTCTCTCGTCAAAACTTATTATTATCTGAGGTGTCACTAAATGGATCAATATGCTATCTGCATGGTTTGATAATCTGTTTTCTTCTTTGAAATTTAAGACTTGGTATTAAAAATTCAAATCGTGTCGTACTTTTTCATTTGAAATCTTTAATTGCGATCAAAATTTGTAATTGGGTCGTTTTTTATTAATCAATGTCTTCCGCCCCAAGTATTTCCTATATTTGTTCATCCTAACTGACACATTGAAGTACAATAACACCATCTCTAGATCTCCAAGTAAATGGTCTCTAAGACGAAGTTTATTTCTTTGAGTCATATTTTTCCTCTTTTTGTGGCTTTATGATTTTCTTATAGTCGAGTCATTGTCACTTGCAAGGTGCGATCTTCGTGGCTCAAAGCTTTAGGGGGCTTAATGACTTTCACATCACTTGATTTAGGGTTCAATGAAATTAGAGTAAGAAATTCTTTACATGTTTTTCTTTTTAAATATCTACATAGAAATTTAGGTGGCGTTTGTTTCTATTCCCCAATTTATGCTTTTGCTCACAAAAAAAAAAAAAAAAAGGGAACAAAAACAAAAAATTTGGGAATAATTTGTTTTCTGAGCCAAGAAATTTGTTCTACAAAATTGCAAAGTAAACACTTCCGTTACCAAGTTTCTAAGAACAAAAATAGGAATCTGAGAGCAGACACATTAAATGAATGAAAGCGTGTGCGGTATTTATTTATTTATTTATTTATTGTGCATCATTGACTTAATTTCTGTGAAAATTGGATGATGGGAATTTTGCAGTTGTTCAAGCACTAAAGGCCAATGAATATGTAAGAATCACATCTCTAAACATTGCAAGCAACTTCCTTACCGAGTTGGGAAAAGTGAATTTTACCTATTATAATTATTTATTTATTTAGGCATGAAATGGTTTTTTGAGTAATTGTTTTTAAACGAAAAAATACTTGATTTTAAAAGTAACATTTCTTTTCTACTTAAAAAAAATACTTTTAACTGTTAAAAAGGTAAAAAAAGAAAGGTGATTTTATTTGGTGTATGTGTTTCTACATCGCATCTATTGCATATGTTACTTTTCTTCATCATCTGTGATTGTTTAATCACAGGAAATTAATATTTTTAGGATTTTTAATTTCCTTTCATATAAGTAATTGATTTGATTTTATGGATTTTGATATGATTAGTCTTATGTATTTTGATTTAACTTTTGGATTGTAGGGATTTCGATTTGATTTCTTGATTTTTAGATATCGAAGTGAAAGGTCTTTTATGGACGACAAATGGGCTAGAGGTAACCCCATTAGCCTACAGTAAAGGATGTTAAATTTGTATATATCTTGTTTGGATGTTTGATGATCACATGAGTTTCTAAGTGTATATATTACAAATCAATTGATAATAGGGCAAGAGAGACTACCTAAAATAAGAATGTTCCCAGACTGGATTTAGGGAAGTGTTTGATAATGGTTTCTTTTAGTGGTCGAGCCAAAGCAATATTTATATGTTTTTTTTAATGTATTGCGCATGTTAAAGTGATGCCCTTTCGTATTTTGCTAGCTGTAAAAAAGGGTGACACAATTTTCATTAATCAGTATCATTTTACTGGGAGTAAAACTACTACCTTTTGACTAGAAGTATGAAGCGAACTGCCTAAATTTATGATTTTTTTTTTTCATTTTTTTTCCTATTTTTGGGTGCTTTCTTTTTACTTCTATGTCATAGTTAAATACTAAACTTCTCTGAAGAAATTAAAGATTCATTTACTTAATGTTTATTTTTACATCACAATTATTACCGTTATGATGATTGTATAATAATATTTTTTTTACATTTCAGATCTAAAATTCATGTTTCCATGTCAAGATGATGCTATTTCTTACTTTTATGAATGAATTTTCATGTTGATACAGTTTAGCGTGGAGCAAATCAACATGGATGATCCGATACAGTTTGAGGCATTAATTGAGTAATGTTGTTTGCTTTAATCACATTTTAAATAATTATATAGAGGTCGCTTGACAATTTAACAAATATATCCCTTTACTACCGAAATGTCTCAATAAGTTTATCCTTTGCCTTTGGATTTTAATTTTAATTTCAGTTTCTACTCTTAATTTCAGTTTATGGGGCTATGAAGATATGCTTGAAAGGCGACGGAAAATGTAAGATTCTTAGTTTTTTTTTCTTTACATTTAGCCCAAAAAAAAAGTAAGTTCACATTTTCATAATCTTTTATTTTTCTTTTAGTATGAACTATTTTTGTATTATTTGTTGAATTTTGACTTTACGGCCTTTTGAATTCTCACCTTCCTTTTGAATTTACAGGAGGGAAATGAAGATAAAAAAATTCTTTAAAATTTCTCTTTGGAGCTCAGTATGACCTAGATAATAATTCATTTCCTTCCATCCTAGGTAATAATTCATTTCCTTTGATTCTTAGTTAAAGGTCTACTCATGTGGCCCTTGTGTTATCTCTATTACAATTGCTATATATATATTTTTTATTTTTCTATGCATATTAGATTTTTAATTTTATAGTTTAATTTGGTTTCTAACCTGTTTGAAAAGTATTAAGTTTTTAATTTGATAGTGATTTGATTGCATCTGCAATTGTTTTCTAAGTAGATTTGTATTTTAGTTTGTTGAAATTATGTAATTTGTTTGTTTATTACGATTCCCTGTATTGGAATAGATTATTAATTGAACTGTTTTCTTATTTTTTTTCATTTTCAAAACTATTTTATTATTTTTTCAATAATAGAGATTTATATATTTCTTCCATATATTTAGTTGCAAGGCATGCGATTTCCATATTGTTGTTAGAAATCTAGAGTATGACTTTACCCCTATTTTTTTGGGTGTTTTGGTGGTAGATCTCTTATTTCACTCTTAATTTTAAAAAGTCTCATACACAATTACAACTTGTGTTTTTGTCTTGCACATTAAAAAAAGATAGAAGATCCAATACATGCGTCTGCATTGTTACAATTACATGTATCTAGTTTGTGTGTAAAATATTTGTAAGATGTAACAAACATAACACAAGTACATGTAAAATAATTGCGTGTAATTTATAAGTTAAATGCATTTGTAATTATGTATAACTAATATTACACAGATATATATAACTAATATTATAGAATGCGTGAGGATATGCAGAACTAATACAAAATCAATTTAAGGGAATAAATCAAAATTTATCTTTTTAAGGAGAATAATAATAGATTATACCCACTATTTGGGACTAATCGCCAATCATCCATTTTTAAGTTTTTTCAGATTATTGTTCACAATAATTTTATTTCATTTTTTTAACTCTTTTGGTCTTTTTTCTTTTCCTTTATTCTTCCCTATTGGTTGATGGTAGTTTGCATTCCTATTTTATTTTTTTTTATCACTTTTTGTATTTTTTTAATACGGTGTGTAAGCAATTCCAACTATTTAGTGTCAAGGAATTTGATTTCCTTTATTGTTAGATAAGTTTTAGTAAGACTCTACCCCCATTAAAACCCAGTTTTTTTCTTAGTATTTTTCATTATAATTTCATTTCATTATTAAGATTTTTGGTTTTAGAATTAACCACTACTCAAGATTTTGGAAGCCTTTTTAATTCCTTATATAAGAGAACAACATGAATTTAAAAGATTGAATTCTTCTATTCGTCAGAGAATGTCAGGGATGGAGATTGATGTTATACTATTGCTCAAACATACCATGATATAAGGGATGGGTTCTGAGTGGTTTTCGTACCACAACCACCATAGGAACTCCTATTAAGATATATAACAATAAAGAACATCCTTTGTTAAAGACTTTGAAGACAAGGACTTCAAAGAATTACTTGAAGTGTAAGGCAAATTCAAACTAAAAAATGAATGTAATTAAATTTGATATTACTTATGTTTTTATTAGAGTTGTGGTGATAAGTGTTATTTCTAAGTTATATTGGTTTTTTTTTTTTTTTTTTTTTTTTTTAACATAGTTTACTAAGGTGTAATGATTATTTTATTTGTAATTCAAGAGATACATTATATAAAGAAATAAAGTCTTGATTAGGCAAATAGGCTCCTATGACACCGAGATTACTAAGAGCACACCCACTTAAGCTTAGAAAAAGTATAGGATTCTTCCACCGGTATTCCCTTAGTAAAGTTGGCATTAAATTTAAGCAATTAATGAGTACCTTATGGAAAAATCTCAACCATAAGAATATTATTATTTGCTAGAGATGTCATGATACCTACACTAGTAAAATTAGCATGCCATTACTAAAGATTATTAATGGCCTTAAATGTAACATCAAATGAAGTCATAATTATTAAATGAAGCAATCTTATGGAAGATTTTGTGCATGAACCATCTCATGATGATAAAATATCATTATTCTATAGGTAATTAGTGCCTAAACCTAGCCTAAACTAGCCTTTATCATGGCTAAACATTTAAGGGCATTAAATGTCATTAAATAATGCATTTCATGGATGCATTAAATGGCATTTAAGAGAAATATCGTGGCAAGATTTTTGAACAAAATCTCATGATGAAACAAAGTGGCATATGGTAATTAGTAGGGTTGGTCATGGGCCGGGCCGGGCCGGGTTCGGGCCGGGCTTTAGGTAAGGTATTACAAAAAAGTGCCCGGCCCTAGCCCGGCCCGGCCCTAAGTTCGGGCTTTGTTTTTATTCCCAAGCCCGGCCCTATCAAAATAATTAGGGCCCTAGCCCAACCCTCGGGCCGGCCCGGCCCTATAAGAGAATCGCCCGGACGGCCTCTCCAAGCTTGACGAGTGACGTGATGGCGTGCAATCGGACGACTGATACCGACTCGAACACGAAGATCGACTCGATCTCTGGCCAGAGATCGGCAACAGCCTCGTAGAGATCAAGGAAACGGAACATTTTCTCAGGCGATTTCTTGCATTTCGCAACGCGTTCGGGAAATCCGAAGAGACTAACGGCAACGTCTCTTGAGATTTCTGCGAAGCAGGACTCGGAGATGATCTCGGAGGCGGAGAAGACATTATCACAGAGGATTCGCTCGCCGTAGAAGAGAGTTTTGACGGCGATCTTCACCGCCTTCAACCAGATATTCATTTTATTCTCCAGAACATCCCAATCCAACTTCTGAATCTGCGAAGAAGTCAATTTCTCAACTCCGAGATAGTAAAGCGTCTCATCGATTACAGATTTCCTAACTAATTTGTAAATCTTCACACACTCCTTTCCATAACCGGCCGAAATCATGCAATCGGCGATCATCTTCAAATCTGCCATCGCAATATCCCAAACGCAATATCCGAAATCAGTCACAGGAGGGAGAGAGGGAGGTTGCGAGCAGCCGAGCAGCGGAGCAGAAGGCTATTTAGGGTTCAGGCGACAGAGGAGCGGTGGGTTCAGTGAAATCGATGGCGAACGGCGAACGGAACAGATTCAACGGCGAATTGAAGCGATTCAACGCGAACGGAAGCGATTCACAAGCAGAGAGGGAGAAATGGAGGTTGCGGATGAAACGGGAGGGAGAGAGGGAGGTTGCGAGCAGCGGAGAAGGTTGCGAGCAGCGGAGATTCGGAGAAGGAGCGGCGGGTTCAGTGAATCAGTGTTCTGTTCATTAGGGACTTAGGGTATTTAACTATTTGGTATTTGCCTATATTTAATTTTATATATATATATATATATATATATATATATATATATATATATATATATTAAATTAAATCCTCGGGCCGGGCCGGGCCGGCCCTATAAAAATTGGCCTTGCCCAAGCCCGGCCCTAATTTTACTCGGGCTCAATTTTTTTAGTCCAAGCCCGGCCCACGGGCTCAAAACACGTACCCAAACCCTAAAAAATAGTGGGCGGGCTTGGCGGGCCGGGCGGGCCCCCAAGCCCATGACCATCCCTAGTAATTAGTGGCTGGAACCTAGTGAACCTAGCTTCCATCATGACAAAGCCTTAAATGGCCATAAAATCATGCGTTAAATGTCATTAATTAGGAATTAAATGGAGCATTTAATTTCAAGGTTTGACTAGATTTTAATCATCATAACAAAATTCTCATGATCACCTACATGTGCCCATGCAATCTTAATCATTTGCTTAAGCATTCTGGCCATAAATAACATTAAATAACCAAATGAAATAGGCTGGCTATGCCTACGCACTCCCCAATGCGTAGTCATGCCTTTGCCTATAAAAAACAGTTTGTTTTCGTTCGGAACAAAGCTTTTCCAGACTACTTCTCTCTCTTAGCTCGAATTCATCTCTCAGGTCTCTTGATCTCTTATACTTTTTACCTCATAAACACACATAAGTTCTTGTTTAAAAAAATAAAAGTCGTGAAAGGTGTTCTTAACATTCTTCTACCAATAGTTCAAGAAGTTCTTCAAGAACAACCAAGTAAAAAGGAACAAGAGATTAAAGAATGAGAAAAAGGAAAAATCATTTAGGGAAAGACTAATCCCCGAAGTTAGGTTAGTTTTTCTTAAACTCATCTTTAAGTTTTGTTTGTTTAGTATCATTTGTTTGTTTGTAAATATTGTTTTTTGGTTGTTCTTAGTGTTTTAGGTCTTGTATATAGTGTATATAATTTGTTTTTTGTGTCAAGAACAACAAGAATATTATGGTATATGCATAGCATCTTTGACCTTTGTCAAGAACACATGAAACCAAACTTAACAAACTTAAAATAAACCACCGATTATGGACTAGTAACCACGAACTACTAACTACTAACAACTAATATTTAATTTTCTCGCTCTGCGCCTTTTCGCGTAAGCCTAGATCACGGCCTGGCCCTACGTCTTTGGCTATGGATTGGTACTCTTATATATATTAGCCTAGATCATGGACTAGCCCTACGTCTCAAATCATAGACTAGAACCCTATATATATTACTACGTCTAGACCCTTGTGGCTAAAAGGTGAAATAAAAGGAGGTCATCTATTCCTTCGGGGATAAGTGTGTATCTTCTTTAGAAACGTTTCCTCCTTCTTAGTTACGAGTAGGACTAACATTTATATTCTATATTTTCTTCTCCTTTGGACTAATAGAAATAAACCTTAAAATTAAATTTGTCTAAGCAAGTAAGGTCGGTTGGAGTGTTTTTGACAAAATCAAATGTACATATCACTTACTATTTGTATTGTGTGTTGTTCTTACTTTTATTAAATAAACAAAAAAGAAAAAAGAAAAAAATACTTGATGTTTTACTTTTTTTAAAAAAATAAAACTTTATTTTTCTAAATTATTTTCATAAATAAATATTTTATATACTTTGTCTTAAATAAAACTTTTACTTGGTGTTATTATGTTTTCTATACTTCAAACAGGGTTTTCCACATTCCAAATAAAATGTGTTTTTCTTAAAATTAGTCTAACTTTTTTTAAATAAATAAACTAGTTTCGTTAAAGTCAAGTTTTCAATTACCCCCTCTTCCCCCCGGCAGGTTAAACTTGTCGATTCTTCCATAATCTATAGACGGTCTAAAAGGGAGACATTTGTTATTTATTTTCAATGTGTTTTATCTATTGCTACTTTTCATAAATAATTTTTTTCTTACTTTCTTACATAAAGAAGACAAAAAAAATAAAAAAATAAAATGGAAACTATTATGTTAACCAAAACCGAAGAAAATTACTTGAACTTGTTTAAATATAAAGATCTATTGAAACTTAGGTATCGTCTTCGGATGAAAGTCTTGATTTGCCTAACACCTTCCCCGAATATAATCGACCCCCGAACTTTAAAGAAATTTCTGGTAAAGACCTAGTATTTTTTCAAGTCAAAACTTAGGTCTTGTCTTAAAATAAAATAATTTTAAAAAATCTCAATGACTTAACACACCATTTAACTCAATACTAGGTGGTAACTCAATTTTTTAAATAAACCTAAACCCAAAGAACGTTTGTATAATCGACGTCTAGAAAAGCCCCTGAAATTATTTTTCTAAAATGAAATAATTTTTGAGGATTTTGAGAGAGAGGAAAACAAATCGCATCTTCCTCTTCTCTCACTCTCTTCTTCCTCTTTTTCAAAATTAGCAGTACGTCAGGGCTCCTAACTGAAAGTATTGCATGGTCATCCTTAGTAATCCCAAGGGTGAATTCATATTACAATTGAGCTTCTAGACATGATTAAGTTTGCATTCTTCTAGGTATCTTATTATCTTTGATAGTCTCTTCAGGTACCAGACAATATTCTAGGTTTCCAATTAATGAGTTTGGGCTCACATGCTTAGTACGTGAGTGTTACCAAAAGATATTCAGTAACACGTGATCTGCATATGAGTTTGTCCTTACACGTGATATCTTTTGAGATGGTCATAAAAATCCCTAACAGCACTAGTGTTCATGTGTTAATGTTGGGAGAGCACCAAAAAGTTTAAAACCCTTTCCTTTTATTGAATACCATACAAAAACATGAACACTAAATATAATATAAATATTTCAAACTAACTGAAGTGTCTTTAGATGAATATAATTACAAAAAAAAAAAAAATTATATTGTAAAATTGATGAAGGTATTTTTGGACACCTCTAAGTTAGCACTTGGGACCGAGTCATATGTTCGTCCTTGTAGTGATAGGGACGCACTCCGGAATCTACAATGTCACGCTGGAGTATACACCGACCACGGCTCTTTCTTGGAATCTCATTTGCACCTAGGGAAGAGTAAAGAGCCCCATAGGGACGTGTTACTCTGAGCTCTGCGCCGTTCCCTGAGCGATCAATTTCAGGGATTTAGCCGTTCACCCCGACTAGCTTCCCATTCCAGCTCGTTTTTTCTTCAAGACTCCATGGATCTCCATTCTCCTCCACCAGCTTACCATCATAGGCTTTGCAAAGGCTCATGGGCTTCACTAAATGGGCCTAAAAGCCCAAACCCAACGATTATCTCCTAAACGTCCCAAATTATAAGCTAAATACAGGTTTTCGAGTTCGAGTAATTAACCGTGTTTAAACCTAACTAATCATCTCCAACGCCTATATATACCAAGGGCTATATAAGCTCGAGATACGCTTTACATTACACGCAAGTTCATTTGTTTATTTGCTGCATTACTATACATTTTCTCTCTGAGCACTGATTATCACGGCGGATAGATTTCACCGGAACAAATACTGGTCTGAACCTTTTGTAGGTACACTCTTTGAGGAGAAAGACTCTAGACACAATAGGTTAGTTCTCTCAGGACTCAGTACAACTCACCCGAAGAATTTTTGACTGTCGACTTTACCTCAGCAAGAGGATTCACTTGTTATCCGATTGGACCATATTCGAGATGTGTACCAGTTTTATCCACTAACAAAAATAAAATATTAACGAGAGTTGTGAGATTCTTGTTGTAAATATTTATATATTATTTTTTTTTTTTTGTAATATCAGAAATTATAAATTAAATAATTTGTTGCAGCAAATATAAAACAACGGTACATTATTTTATTTCAAGTCTTTTAAGTGAGAACAGTAAACTAGCATACAATAATTTATTTATTTATTTTGAAGTACAAAAAGTAGTATACAATAATTGATGAAGCTAAAGTCTTTCAGTCACCCTCACCGGTAACCCATCTTTCATCCTTAGAGTGAGAGATAACAAATGCTCGGGACATGTGTCCTTCTCCACCACGTCTATCTTGAATCTCTCCATCACGGACGCTACGATCGACTTCATTTGAATATAAGCCAAGTCTTTCCCCAGACATATTCTTGGCCCGCCATGAAAAACTGGGAACCGGAATGGACTCTCCTGTTTACACGCGCCGTTTTCAAGCCACCTTTCCGGCCGGAAATCACCACAATCTTCACCCCATATGTTCTCCATTCTTCCCATAGCGTAAGTGTGGTACGTAACAAACCAACCCTTCCCTACAAACGTGCCGTCCGGCATGATGTCATCTTCCCGGCAAGCCTTCGTGTCCACCGGAACCGGTGGATACAATCGCATGGATTCCGATATGGCCGCGTGGAGATAATTCATGTCGCGTAACTCGTAAAAACTGTACGTGTCACCGATATTTTTATTGTTACGCTTCCGAATATTCCCGAGATCTTCGAGTATCTTTTCCTCGACCCCTGGATTCGATGATAGAAGCCAAAAGAACCAACTGAGGGCCGACGAAGTCGTGTCGCGACCAGCTAAAATGAAACTGACGATGATATCTCGGAGATATTCAACCGAATTCTGGTCGCCGTCAATGAATCTTGACAACAGATCGTCGTCTTTCTTTTCACCGCTCCCTTCCATTCTTGACCGTATGATTTGATCGGCAAACTCATGGACGGTTATAATCGATTTTCGTAGATTTCGCTCAGACCCAATGTTGAGAAACTTTTTGATTTTATAAAAAAAGGGTACGATAGCCATAAAGCGACCGGCACTGAGCGTTGCTGCTTCTTCGAAAGCTCGCATAAACTCACTTCCCATAGTTCCCTCCTCTCCAAGACAACCCGGGTCAAGGTTAAACGCTAATTTGCATATATTATCGAAGGCGAACCGCTCTAAAACATCTTGAATATCCAAAACCCGTTTGGTTTTCGCCGCGTTTTGAAGGACCGGGATCAACCGGGCTTGAATCTCGAATTTGACGTTCTCCATTACGAAGTTGCGGAGCGACCTTGTGTTGAACTCGTAGCTTGCCGTCTTTCGCTGAACCTTCCAGAGCTCACCATCGGAGTTGAAGATGCCACGGCCGAGGAAGTCTTCGAGGAGAGTTATGAATCGGGTGCCTTTTGGGTAGTTTTCGAAGTTAGTTTTCAGCATGTGCTCGACGTTTACTGGATTGGCTGTGATGATGCCGTGGACTTTTCCCGGGCGACGGAAGAAGGAGGTTTTGGTGGGGCTGTGCGAGAGGACTTCAGTGGTCCAGTCAAGGAAGCGATGGCGGTTACCGATGAACTCCGGTAAGGTTCCGACCAGTGGGTAGATTTTAAAGCCGCCTTTGGTGGATGTGGTGGTCCGGCGTTTGGATTTGATATAGGAAAAAAAGAGATGGAGGTAGAGTAAGAACGCGAAGACGAAGATGAGGTTCTGGAGAGAGAATTTTTCCATCTTTGACAGAGAGACAAGTTCCAGTATGTAGAAGATAACGCATTTATGGGTTGTTTTATTATTGAGGGAAAATTGTATTTTTTTAGTTTTTAATTTTGAGGGGGGTATTAAATTGGAGCTTGGGTTTTTTTTTTTGGTCAAAGCTTGAGGTTTCGTAGGTTGTACATTTGGTCATTCATATTTTTATCCAATCCAATCAAAAACGATGATATGAAAATTGGATAAAAAGGGTTATGTGTTGGGGGGTAATTCTGTCTATAAATCATTTTTAATTTTTTTTTTTTTTTTCTAAGCCATCATATTTTGAATGAAAAACAATTTTTAAATATCAGCTCTTTTAAGTGAAAATGACTATTTTCAAAAAATATTTCTATAGATTTAAATGTTAGAAGGTCCATTACAATCAAGAAAGATATTACGCAGCACAAAATACCCGTCCAAAAACAATACAAGAAAGATATTACGCAGCACAAAATACCCGTCCAAAAACAATACATTATCAATCTTAGATCTAATTGATTTTAATTATAAGTAAATGTGAAATCCTTTTAAAAAAAATCTTTAAGGAAATGTTACAAAAATTATGTTTTACATATGACATGTGACATGCTAGTATGTAAATGTGAAGGCATATATATGACATGTAAAAAGCTTTAGGATTTGGAATACATGTATTCGACATAGCTCCACTTCGTTGAAACGTCGCTGATTGTCAATGAATTGAGTGTCATAGCCCCGATGCTGAGACGCCACCGAACACAGCTCCCCCTGTCGTCGAAATCAAATCAGTGGTCGCCGAAATGAATTTCATAGAGAAAGAAACCCTAAAAACAAGTCCAACCTTGAAGAAAACAAATGACAAATGCAGATTTTGTGGTCGAATTCTTCTCGATTTCAAATATTGAAAGCTCTATTTTTTGTTTTCCTTTACAACACTTCATACCATGTATAGCCCACGCAACTCATGCGCGTTTCTAAGGGGGAGGGAAACACAATGGGTGGAAGATGGGCTTTTACTAAATCAAAATAAATATTGGGGATTTTATGCAAAACTTTGAGAAGTTCTTGACTGATTTTCACATCGAAGATGTAATGCTAGTAGGCTCACCTGTGGTGCATTATTAATTTGCTGGAACCTTATCTTTGGGAAAGTAGGCTAAACCAGAGGATATTCTATTGATCAAAATCTCAAGGTGACGTGTCCGGTGATTTAATTTTGGGCATCGTCATTTGTCAATTTAATTTTATGAAGAAAAAAAATTGTATTTTTATCACTAAAGAGTGCCCATAACATCCAAATTGTTTCATATGCACCTCTAGGGAATAAGAAGAAACCTAAGATACCTTTGGGGAGACGAAATAGTGACTTTGGAGTGCTCCCTAGTTATTTTCCACGAGTGATAGGACTTAGGATAGTGATTTTCCAAAGTCTACCATAAAAAACAATCTTTGGGAGGGTCTAAAGGGTGTTTTTCACGAAATAGAGGTATCTCCCCACCAAATAGGTCTATTGACAACATTAGCAGACCTTGCGCAATTAGGAGCATATGTGCATTCCTGAGTGTGCGAAATGGGGTTGCCTCTGTAAGGGCAGCCCCCTCCATTTTGCACACACACTTGATTTCCTCACACATTCTCAATCCCAAAAACCCTCTCAACCTAGGAAGGATTTCATTCTACCCCCATCCCAAGAAAAACATCTAAAAATAGAGAAAGAGAACAAGGAAAAAAAGAGAAAAAGAAGAAAGAAAAAAGTGAAATAAAAAAATAAAAATAAAAATAAAAAAAGAAAGAAAGAAAGAAGAAGAAAAAGAAGAATAAGAAGAAGGGAAGAAGAACTTCCTCCCAAGCTAAGGAAAGTCTCTTATAACCCACTATTCAAAACACGCATTATTTTTCTAAACCACTTGAAAGGACGGACTTAAAAACTAAAAAAAAAATAATAGGACGTTCCTAAGGGAACATTTGAAAACAAGCTTATTTTTTGCATTTACTTTTCTTATTCTGCGCCTTTTTGCGTTTTAAATTTCTAGCATTTTTTACTTTTCTCATTTTATTTACTGTTCTCACTAAAAAAACAACAAAAAAATAAAGTCTTGACTAAAAGCTAGAAGGGTAGAGTCGCCCTTACCCATTTTAAGTTTCCCAATTTGGTCCGAAATTTTAAATGGAGGGTTCAGGGAGGCACTTCCTCAAAGCATTTTTCTAGCTAAGGTTAATTTGGCAAACAAAATAATGCATTTCATTTCTCACCAAAACGTTTTTTTTTTTTTTTTTTTCACTTTTCGATTGTCTCTCCATAAAAAAATCCGCAAAAGTTTTGGCAATATTTGATTGATTTTGATATTTTGAAAGGGTTAATGGGTATTAATTAATTAGTTGGTGAAATTTTTATCCAATTAAATTAATTAATAAAAAATAATGAAAAAAATTATTTTGGTCAACCAATTAAGTTTTAATTTTTTTTTTTTAAGTAATTAAATTTAAATTGAATTAACAAATATAAAGTTGTCTTACAAATTATTTCTAGTTGAATTTGATCGAATTCAGATAACTCAAATTCAGTTAATGTTCATTAAAGAAATATTTGTCAACTTTTGTTTAGACTATTCAAAGGTTAAATAAATTTTTAGTGGTAGAAGAAAATAAATCTACAATTATTTTGTAGTCAAATTTAATTGAATTTGTACATAATCAATAATTCATACTCGATCTTGCTTTGCTAGCAAGAAATATGAAATCTATGATTTAGTTGGTTTACTGGAGTCAGCCGTATAATAAACTAAAGATGAACTTGGATGGTAACTCTAGAGGAAAACTTGATTTTATTGGCAGAGGCGGTAGTTTGCGGAATGCTAATGTGACTCTCTTATTTGGGTTCACTAAATTTTTTGGGTTTAGATCTAGCTTACTTACAGAATCAAAAACTCTTTTGACCGCGCTTTAGTATTGTGTTGAGTTTAAATGGTTCTCCGTGGATATAGTTATTGACAATGTCTTCCTAGTCAAAATGGTTGTTGGGAGAGCTAAAATCCCATGGAGATTAATGTCGTTAATTAAAAATATAAAAGAATTGGCATTTAAGGTTCATACTTCTATTTCGCATGCTACAGAGAAGCTAATACGACTGCTGACTTATTAGCGAAGCTTGAAAGTGACAGAGAAAATTAGACCTTCTGGTTCGAAATCAAAATGTCTGGCGCCTATTCGTGAATGCTCAAGACTAGACAGAATATGCTTCCCTCACATTTGGAAGATTAAAGGAATTTATTAAGTTTTATTTTTGATTGATTTTGTTATGATTTTATTTTTCGTCAGATTAGTTAATGTTTCAATTATTTTTAGAGGTCAGACTCCCCCCCGCCTCTCAAAGTAAAGCTCTCTTTGCACCATCAAGGTTCTCCTAAAAAAAAAATACAACACACTCATACTAGATCAATTCTTGTACGATTGTGATCCATTAATAATCACATTGGAGGATTAGTAATATATATTACCATAGAATTTTTTTGTTAACCCTAGTAACAAGGATGCCTGAGAGGTATATGAGATATCGCAATAAACATTCGTTACAGGCATGGGCATACATCTTCATCAGAGCAATCCACAGTTCATATATTGTCTTGTGGTACATGAACATATTTTAGATATGTTCCTCCATAAATTGAACATCCAACCCAAGCTAACATAGTTATCTCCATCACATTAGGAGAAATTTGGGGTTGGTGATTTCAGGCTTTGGCTTAATTCCCAAGATCCATATGGTCTTGCGTATTCCATCAAGGTAAATACGAAACGAACAAGACCAAGCATGAAAGTTTATCCCATTTAGTAATACACTAATAACACGCGGACAGTCAATTACATAGATTAGAGATGAGAGAGCTACCGTTATCCAGTAAATCTAGGACAACGATTTTAGATGCGGCTAAACAGTGTGGCTAAGAGGGACGCGAGATAGGAGGAAGGCCGCAAGGCATGAGGTGCCGCGGGAGTGGTCATGACCGGAAGAAGGCACCATTAGGGAAAGGGCAGGCACGACGGTGCACAAGGGAAGGACTAGGGATTATATTTTTATTTTTATTTTTTATTTTTATCTAGAATCTAGATACAAAAAATAATATATAAGAAGAAGATAACCATTTTATTATGATATAATAAAGCTCTACACTCCCAATTATGGGCTAAATTAAAAATAATCTTTGTCTGAATTAATGGGCCAACAAAAGCAACAAGAAGTTACAAAAAAGGGGTCAACATGACATGTAAATAATATTTTTTTTTACCCACGAGTCTCTCTACCCACACAGGATGAAAAATTATCTCGTTCGGAGTACGTGGCTATCCCTCTCAACAAGTTTATTTCCGCATACTCGAACCCTTAATATTACAGAGACCTCTCGACTGCTTTAGCTCAAGTGTACCTTGCCACTTGAGCTGAACCTTATTGGTCATGTAAATAATAAATACTAATAAAACTAAAACTAAATATTTCAACAACAATTAAGACGCTCTTAAAAAAGGGGCAGGACAAACACAATTTTAAAAAAGCATGTGAGACTAGATATGCTAAAAAAGTGAGATTTTTGTCTCAAATAAAATTTAAATAGATTTAACATTAAATTTGTGTGCCTAATTACTTTTTACAAACAATTATTCCTATTTTAAATGCCAAATCAAAAGTTCAAATTTCATGTTCCGAAACACTGGCTTCAAATTCTAATTTAAAAGTTTCATTTCCGTATGTATAAATATACATTTTTTTTAAGGGAAAGTTGCTAAGAATTGGTAAGAACTTATCTTCACCTTTATATATTTTTATGGCTGTAAAGCCCCCACCCCCTTCAAGATTCACCCCAAGTAGACTGAAGTTTTTAATTCTTGCTGGCGTCTTATTGGGTTCTTCTATTATATGAAGTTACCTTACCAGGAAGCTGCACGGAAGAATGGTTCAGACTACCACCACCTCTACTCATTTTACTCTTCGTCATTTCTGGAATTACAAATGAACATATGCAAGTATTGATGATGGGAAGAAGCATGCATGCTCTACTAAAATAGATTTCGCAGAAAACCTACTATATTCACTCTTGGCTTCGTTTGTACACGTGTGATCAGTTTGTGATTACAAAGCAGACTCCTTAGTATTGTAGTGACTTTCTAGTTAAGCAAAGATTAGTTGCAATGGACTTTGCTTTTCGTTTTGGGAACAAGCATTCCATTCTTATTTTAGACCCCCAAATCAAAATCCTAACCAGTTTCAGTTGCAAAATGAAAACAATTTTGTGCCAATCTAAGAATATTTTTCCAAATATAAATGCAGTTTCTAGAAATACCTTCTAAAAATAAATAAACACAACGGAATGTAAATGAGCTGCAATGAATCATTGAATAATTAGAAAATCTTTGTTACAACCAATGATTAGGCAAACAAAAACCATGCCCATAAACGATGCACTAAACTAGTTAAAAGCCCAATTAAATGCAGAGATATTACCTCTGCCACACTGCACACTCAAACAAGAAGCTCCAAAAACTCACACGCAAAAAATATCAGTTGCAAATTAGACATCAGTTATGTTCACAAGAACGCATTGTCGTCTGGCCCTGCAAGCACAACCTGTCATCCAAATGTTTTCGGTTTAGACATAGAATGTCACCTAATATTCAGTCCAAAATGGAAAACATGCAAGTGAAGCATTACAACAAAGAACAAACAGAGAAATCTACGTTCACAAATTATGGAATATTTCCTATCAAAATGATTAGTCACGAATATGTATGTATTCTGCATGGATGATGCAGATTTAAGGGAACAACAATGCATAACTTCTTCACCATAGTTCTAATATGTTTTTACTTTCTGCTTACTTGTCTCAAAAGAAAAAAAACAAAATTATGTTATTACTGCCTGGGACCAACAGGAACCAAGACTATAACAAAGAGGGATAGAGAAGTGACTATGGGAAGAACATGTTTTGGAGAGTATTTTAGTAGCTAAAGACGAAGAAAGAGGATGCTTACATTGCAGTCAAGAGCGTATTTCCTGGCAAGAGAAATGGCTCCGTTTCTTTCTCGCTCTGATTCAAACACTAATACAAATGATTGTCCTTTCCTTGCTAGCCAATACAATGACTTGGCCGCAGAATTTCCTCCACCTCTAAAGCCGCATAGCTAAGGTCAGAAGAGAGAATTGTAAGGAAACGCTTGTTCATGGAGATACTTCTTTGCGAGGAAAAGTGGACAGTCATACACTATAAAAGTTGGGAGGGAAGATATTACGAAAGCTATGGGACACAATTCAAATAAAACTTCTCTGTATCTCCATATTTACTTTGAATTTTTTTAATTGAGACAAAGAGATTGCTTGGTCAGCCAAAGATGTATGTCCTCGCCTTAACTTGATTGTATTTTCGATACAAGAGTAAGGTACTTATTTTTCAAAATTGATACAACAAAAAAGTGCAACCCCCCAACCACCACCACCCCAAAAAAACAAGGAAGAAGAAAAAAAGAAAGAAAACAAGGTTGTTTCATGAATTTAAAACTCTCCTCCAAAGCAAATTAGGAACGAAAGAAAGAAGGTTAAAAAATAAAAATAAAGAAGAAACGAGCATTTCCAACCCTCGCATGAGATTTATTTGATTAAAAAAAAAAATCAACTCCTTTCGTGAATCTCATGTTCAAGAACCAGGAGCATGCACCTGCATGGATATGGAATAAGAATCTCTAGCCTTCGTGATCCATCCTCTGCACAGCTTGATTCTCGTTTTTCCAACATGAAACATGTGAACTGAATGAGAAGAATAATTATTTCCATTCATCTGGGAGATAGTCACCTGTAATTAAAAAAAAAAAATGCCTGAGTCGATGCCATACAAATAACCACCTGAAGAGAAACAATTACTAGAATGAATAATACATGTATGAAACAACGAGAATCACATAATTATTTAAAAGACAAACTCCAGGTGGACAACTGGATTACTGATTCCGTACTTCCATTGTCCCATACTTTTCTCTTTATGTAAATCAGAATTTACAACAAATGATTACATTTTTCTATGCAAGATACTTGTGCCAATTCAATACATGGGGTTAATCTTACGAAATATACCAAGTAAAAGTTCCCAGGTCGAATGGGAGTCCATAACTCTCAGATTAAATTTCATCTTGCTCTCTAAAGTTTCACATTTATGTTTAATTATGGTCCTTTTTTTTGTCGAAGCTAATGGCGGTGAATGGGAGCGCGTGAGATCTCTGATGTCGGTGATTTTGGTGGCATTTTTCTCGTCTTGTCAAGATGAAGACTGTGATGTGATGGGTGTTGATATCGGAGTGATGGTAAAGACTGTAATAGTCAACAGATCTAATGGCGGCGGTGGCTTTGTTGGTGGAGCATGACAGCACATTGATGGTCGGTTGGCTTTGTTTTGGTGTTGTTGAACTTGTTTTTCCAAAACGAGTCTGATGGTGGCGGTGAATACGGTGTTGGTATTTTGAAGAGTGAATATGGTGTTGGTGGCTTCATTCATTCATTGTTCTACTGCTTTGATTCTTACTACCACCAAGGATCAAAGCAGATCTACCTTAGATATAGAAAATTAGAATAGGATTCGTAGATATTCCGTAAACACTATCCCTACAAAGTTTTTCGTGTGGATACAGTTAGAGGCAAGACATTTGTCTTACTTCTGCGAGAATCAAACTCGATTTTTGGTTTGAGATTAGATCTTGCAACTCTTGGAAGTGTTCTCAAATCATACCTCGCAATCAACTGCCTATAAGGCTGTAGCACACGGGAGAGGTATAAAGAATATATTTCGATATATTCTTTATGTATATTTATTTTGTTTATATTAATACTGACAAATCCAGTCTTAAGGAATTTTGTTTATTAAATGGATTTAAATTTTATTTTTTGCTGCGTAAATCTCTAGTTTAATATCCTATTCATTCATTCACCATGTCAAGCCACGAAGCTAGTACACGGTGCACTTTTACCCTGACGGTTCTGTGACTGTTGTAGCCGTAACTCGAGGTGAAGCTCAACGCACCGATCAATAAGGTTACCTATATTACAACAATGTTAGCAGGTAGCAATACTAGGTTCGTTGGACGAATACCGGAAGGAGCAGCGAAGGCCATCTATTCTAGTATGGCATGAGAAGGCTGAGGTGGCAGGAGGATGAATTGTCGTGCATCCCCATCAACTAAAAGCGGCACATAGGTTGGGCAAAAGAGATGTGTTAAATGCTTGAGTTCGGAGATTCTCAAACTAAGGGTTTAAACCCATCAAGAAGCGGCAAGTATGACGACAATCCTGACGCTTGGTATCGGCATCATTAGGAAATTCACTCATAGGTTCATATTGAGCCAACTCCTTCTATCTAGACTTGTTGAAATATTATATTTAGGCGTTAATTTATATTTTGGTATCTTTATTGTAGGGCTTTATTAAGCCCATTTATTTCAATAATATTCTTCCTAATTTAGCCTGCTCTTGCGGCTATATAATTAGGAGAATAAGGCTCATTCTGTATGTACAGAAATTATCAATATAATTTTCTTCTTTCCCTATATCCTTTATGGTATCTAGAGCCAATATTGTTTTTCTCCAAACCCTAAAAGCCGTTGACTTCACTGTTTACCACCACCAAGCCGCCACCGCCGCCGCTGCCTCCATTCAAGAAACCCTACCCTGCAAAACCAGCCACCACCGCAACCCTAACCCTTCGAACCGACCGCAATCAACCCACCGAAACCCTAGCTTGCCGTCGCCGGACAAACCCCCATCCTACGCATCTCAGCCTCGCCACCGAAACCGCCGCCGAAACCCTAGCCTGCCAAACCAGCCACCACCGCAACCCCCTTCGAACCGACCAGCCACCACCGCAACCCCCTTCGAAACCGATCGCAACCCACTGCGCCCGAAGCCCAACCAGTTCGCCACCGACCTCGCCATCTCCGCGAACCACCAGGTGCGATTTCGCGACCCCCAGCTGCGATTTCGCGACCCACGATCTTCGCGACCCCCAGCCCCGATCTTCGCGAACAACCAGGTGCGATTTTGCGACCCCCAGCTGCAATTTCGCAGCCCACGGTCTTCGCCTGCGATTTCGCGACCCACGGTCTTCGCGACCCTGCTGCCAATTGCGGATTGTTCTCCGGTTGGTGGTATTCCGGCTGTTCTAAGTACATGGCCGCCTCTTTGATTTTCTGAATGATTGGGTAACTCTGTCTCAAGTTCGCTTCTCAGCTTGTGCCTTCTCTCTCCGGAGCCAAATCAGTCTTCCGTAGCATTTTGTTTGTGTATTTCATTGCTACGGACTCATCACATCTGTATTCATGGCATCCAGAAGGAAAGGTGACGTCCCATCTCGGACCGCTCATGCTCCACAGTTATCCGCCCGCTTGGATTCTACTCGTGCCCCTGAGGCCACGGTCCACCGTGTTACCACCGTCTTACTCAATGGAGCGAACTTTCTTGCCTGGTCCCGCTCTCTCCGTCTCTACCTTGGTGGCAAACGTAAGACAGGATGGCTCAACGGCACTAAGCCAAAGCCAGATATCAACGATCCCAAGTTTGCTCAATGGGACGTTGATAATTGTACCATCCTCGGGTGGATCTTCAACTCTATGGAGGAACGGATCTATAACATCTTCATGTTTCACGAGACGGTCAGTGGATTATGGTCTGCTCTTACGAAGATGTATGCTCATTCTCGCAATGAATCACGGATTTTTGAGCTCTACCGTGAGATTTCCCACGCCTCCCAGGCATCCTTGGGACTTTCAGTCGCAGATTACTTTGGTTACCTTCAATCTCGGTGGGAAGAACTTGCGCAGTATGAACCTCTGAGTGAATTCCCTGAAGATGCTGCTAAGATCGAAGCCAAGCGCCAGGATCGTCGACACACATACCATTTCTTGATGGGTTTAAATCCAGAGTACGAGAATCTTCGCACTCAGATTTTGAACACATCACCGATACCGGATCTATACAATGCATTCTCTACTGTTGACAATGATTCCAAACGTCGGCTCCTTCTCCCACCTGAAGTCCCTCCCTCAGTCCCTGAGCAGATGGCTTTTCCGGCTCCTTCTGGTTCGCAGATGGCCTTTCCGGCCCCTTCTGGTCCTCGCCCATTAGGCACAAGGCCATACTGTCAACACTGCCGAAAGCCTAGTCACACCATTGATCGTTGTTACATTCTTCATCCTGAATTGAAACCCCGAAACCTAGGAGGGCGGAAAGGAAGAGGCGGACCACGTACTGGTGTTATTGCTGATATTGTCCCTGGTTCAGAAAATTCTCCATCAGATTCGCTGGATATTTCTCACGTCCAGGCCCAACTTGCCCAACTTCAGGCTCAGTTAACCACTTTGGCATCGTCTTCCGGCCTCACGGCTGCTCTTGCCTCCGGTACTCCTACTGCGCTTCATGGTAAGTCTGGCCGCCCTACTTGGATTCTGGATTCTGGATTCCGAGGCTAACAACCACATGACTGGTGAGATTTCTACCATCACCTCCCCTGTGTCACCTATTACCAAGTCTGTATGCATTGCCGATGGTACTTCTATCCCTATTCGTTGTCAGGGAAATGCCTACTTATCTCCTGATATCACTCTTCACTCTGTTTATTATGTTCCTAAATTTGCCTATAATCTTCTATCCGTTAGTTGTCTTGCAAAAACTCTTAACTGTGTCGTTGTGTTCTTACCTGATCGTTGCCTCTTGCAGGACCTGACTACGAGGAAGATTTTTGGCAGGGGATATGAACGCGATGGCCTCTACTACTTCGGCAGCCCTCCACCTCCACCTGTTCCACCTTTTAGTATGCAAGCTTTTGTACTGTCTGTTTTTGATTCCTCTATGTGTTCTTTCAAAAGTTTAAACTTGTGGCATGCTCGTTTAGGACATGCAAACTTTCAGTATTTGTGTTGGTTGTTTCCATCTCTTAATAAAGCTTGCAAAGACTTTAAAGTTCAATGTGTAGTTTGTGAATTGTCTAAACACACCCGTACCTCTTATATTCCTCGCATGCACTGTGCCCCCCAAGCCTTTGATCTTATCCATTCTGATATTTGGGGACCCTCTCCTGTTACAGCCATTTCCAAACATCGCTACTATGTCACCTTCATAGATGATTATAGTCAGTGTACTTGGGTTTATTTGATGAAGCACAAATCCGAGGTTTACACTCACTTTACCCACTTCCTTCAAATGATAAAAACCCAATATAAAACCATTGTGTGCAATATCAGGTCTGATAATGGCCGAGAATACTTATCCGATGAATTTCGAGCTGAGCTTAATAAGCACGGTATCCTTCAGCAACTTACCTGCCCCTACACCCCTGAACAGAATGGTGTGGCGGAACGTAAGAACCGTCATATTATGTCTGTCGTCCGTTGTCTTTTGCGTGGAATGAATGTTCCCAAATCTTTTTGGCACGCGGCTGTTCTTACTGCTGCCTATCTCATTAATCGGACCCCGAGCCGTGTCCTTACTGGTCAAACCCCCTTTCATATATTGCAACCCACTAGCACCCTTTTTCCTATCTTACCCCGTGTCTTTGGTTGTACGTGTTTTGTCCAGAATCGGATCCCTACTCGCACCAAGTTAGATGATAAATCTATCCGGTGTATTTTCCTCGGCTATTCTTCCATGTCAAAAGGATATAGGTGCTACGATCCAACTACCTACCGTACTTACCACTCTCTCGATGTTACGTTCCTTGAGACTGTACCCTACTTTTCTGGTATTGTATCTTCTCCACCTATTCAGGCACCCACTACTGGGGATCATACTCCACTTCCGCGTCCTATTCCTGTCTTAGATTATCTTCCCCGCCCACATCCCATCCCCCACCTGATACCTCACCCACCCCTTTACGAGTCTACTCTCGTCGTCCACGTGTCTCACATCCTCTGCCGACATCTTCTCCGGACTCAGGTATCTCTTCTTCTCCCATTATCTTTGACCCTGTTCCCCGCCGTTACCCGACTCGGGAACGTCACCCACCATCCCGCTACCTTCTTTCATGTTCTACTAATCATCCGATTTCCAAGTATTTGTCTTTTCTGGGTCTCTCAGATCAATATAAATTCGTCCTTGGAAATATTGATTCGGTTGTCATTCCTCGCTCTGTTTATGAGGCCCTCCAGAATCCACAGTGGGTTGCCGCCATGCAAGCAGAGATGGATGCCCTACAGCGGAATCATACATGGGACTTGGTTGATTTGCCGACTGGTGAACGGCCGGTTGGTTGTAAGTAGGTCTTCAGTGTGAAATATCTAGCTGATGGTTCGATTGATCGGTACAAAGCCCGGCTTGTTGCTAAGGGCTACACACAAATCCCGGGTAAAGACTTCGGTGCCACCTTTGCCCCGGTTGCTAAATTGACTACTGTCCGATTTCTTATTTCGTTGGCTGCATCTCATTCTTGGCCACTGCACTAGTTGGATGTCAAGAATGCATTCCTTAATGGTGCCCTGACTGAGATTATCTATATGGAGCCTCCACCGGGATTTCGGTCTCAGGGGGAGTATTCAGGCAAAGTTTGTCGACTCCGAAAATCCCTCTATGGACTTAAGCAGTCTCCTTGTGCATGGTTCCATCGATTCAGCGAAGCCATCCTCACTATGGGGTTTATCCAGTGTCACTCAGATCATACTTGCTTCATCCGTCGCCAACACCAGGGACAGTGCATCATTATCTCAGTCTATGTGGATGATATTATTATCACCGAAGACGACGCACCAGGCATTCAGCAGGTAAAGAAAGATCTCGGACATATTTTTGACATCAAGGATTTGGGTCATCTCCGCTACTTTCTCGGTATTGAGGTTGCTCGGTCTCGGAAAGGTATCTCTCTCTCGCAGCGGAAATACGACACTGGGATGCTTGGATGTAGACCAGCCTCCACTCCCATGGATCCGAACCTTAAGTTAACAACAGACTCGGGAGAATTATTATCAGATCCATCAGTATATCAGCGACTTGTGGGACGTCTCATCTACTTGACTAATACAAGGCCAGATCTTACGTATGCTGTCAGTGTTGTGAGCCAATTTATGCACTCACCACGTACATCACACATGGATGCTGTCTACCATATCCTTCGGTACCTCAAAACATGCCCCGGTCTGGGTCTCTTCTATATGTCAGGGATACAGGAGGGACTCTCTTGCTTTACAGATGCTGACTATGCAGGATCGAAGGACGATAGACGTTCGACCTTTGGTCTGTGTACCTTTAACGGAAGACACCTAATCTCGTGGAAAAGTAAGAAGCAGTCCGTCGTTTCCCGATCTTCTGCCGAAGCTGAGTATCGCGCTATGGCTCAAGGAACATGTGAACTCCTTTGGTTTCGTTCCCTTTTGACTGAGTTAGGACTTCCCGTTGGAAACTCATCTAAGTTGTTCTGTGACAACAAGTCTGCCATAATGTTATCCTCAGATTCAGTTCTTCATGAGAGAACGAAACACATTGAGGTGGATATCCACTTCATTCGTGAAAAAGTCCAATCAGGAGTCATCACACCAGCCTTCGTCCCATCTTCAGAACAGGCTGCTGATATGTTCACCAAGTCTACAGGACCATCTCTCCTTCAGTCAGCTATTAGCAAGCTAGGGCTCATCAACATTTTTGCCCCAGCTTGAGGGGGAGTGTTGAAATATTATATTTAGGCGTTAATTTATATTTTGGTATCTTTATTGTAAGGCTTTATTAAGCCCATTTATTTCAATAATATTCTTCCTAATTTAGCCTGCTCCTGCGGCTATATAATTAGGAGAATAAGGCTCATTCTGTATGTACAGAAATTATCAATATAATTTTCTTCTTTCCCTATATCCTTTAAGACTGACAGGTACCCGAAGTAATCTGGAACTGATAGTCCCAAGGATGCCTGAGAGGCATGTGAGATCTCACGATAACTCTTGAATATCTAACATTCGTTACGTGCATGGACATACATTTTCAACAAAGTCGTCCACAGGCCATAAAATGTCTTGTTGTACATGAAAATATTGTAAATATGTTCCCCCCTAGAATTACACATCTAGCCCAAGACAACACAATTATCCGCATTGGGCTTTGGCTCAGTTCCCAAGATCAATCTGGTCTTGTGTTCCTCACCAAGGTAAAGACGAAATGAGCGAGGCTAAGCATGAAAGTTTGTCTCGTTTAACAATACACTAGTAGCACCTTGAGCCGGGGCATTGGGTTCACGGGAGAGATCTGGATGAGCAACCGATTTGATATCTCTTTCCTTTCCAGTAGCAATGAGTCCCACACATATGTAGGAAGAACTCGATGGAGACAAACAAAAATAACTACTGGGACCCCAAGAAGAATACGAGGGAGGTCACCAGACAGTCAGTTATCTCGAGAAGAGGTAAGAGACAATACCGTTGTCTAGTACATCCGGGACTACAATTTTAAGTGCGGCTAACCGATGCCGCTAGGAGGGCCGCTGGACAGGCGACAGCGCTGGTGGAAGATCTTCGTAGTGTTGGTGGCAACGAGCTAGTAGGAGGGACGCGTGCTTGTGGCAGGTTTTTGCAGCGCTTGCGTCAATGGTTGGGCTAGTGGACCAGATTTGCATGGCAGTGGTAACAGGGATGTGCGCAGGAGAGCAGCGGCACTTGCGTCAAAACGGATAACAAAAAGGATATAGGAGAGGAAGAGAAATATTTTCATTCTATTGTTATGTTAGAATAGAGCACTACACTCTCCATTATATAGCCAAAATCAGGCCAATAAAATGAATAGGAGCTACAAAAAATGGTCAACATGGCTTGTAAAATATTAAATACTAATTAAGTGGGAAAATATATATTTCAACAGTTACGATAGGCACATAACTTTACTATCATATATGTCTCAACCACATTTCTAATCACTATGGTTCTACCCAAGGTTCTATTGTTAAGCCATATAGTCCAAAAACAAGGCCAATCCCTTTGGAATATGTTTTTCAAGTTCAAAATAAAGTCGTAATACTTGTGCAGCGAACAGATAAGGTGACAATGACATACATTGAACTCTGTGTTCGGTTTCCTTGCAAGTGTCTCCATGTAACTCGACAATCCAGCAGCTGTTAGGAAAAACTTAATGAGCCGCTTTCATCCCCATAAAACAAAAAAAAAAAAAATGCTATGATTCAAATAATTAGTGATAACAACTTCAACTATATGGAGAAAAAGAAAAAATACACAGCGGCAATTTATATCAGATGCTTGCACCAAGATTTAGAGATCCCAACCTGGATCTACAGGGCACACTGTCATCACTGTGGATTTTCGTCCATTTGAAATAATATCAGCTTGCAAAAATTTTCCAACATCAAGGGGCTCCGGAGCATAAATTGATTTGTTGGCACCTGATAAAACAGTTTTGAACCAATTACAAACTAGGAAAAGGCTCAGCAAAACAGATGCTTCTTGGGCATTTATCAATTTTTCAACCTCACTGGTTAGAAATACAACCGAGGCAAGAGTGAGATGCGCTGATACAGACACCAGAAAAGTTTTTGGAATATAACAAGAATATAATTACAAAGTCATTATTTCATGAACACAAACCACATCCACAACTTCTAAAGTAAGACATTGAGAAATTGGGAAGCAGTAATACTTCAGTTAGTTCAAACTGTAGGTAGATTAGGTGGCATTTGGTTAGTGCTTCCATTTTTTTGCTTCTACTTCCAGGGATGGGATGGAATGGGATGAGATGAGAATTTTGTTTCCGTTAAGTATTCCGCAAATAGAAACATGTTTGGTAACAACCATTATCTTGAAGTTATTTGTTTTAATTTATGAGAACAAAAACAAGAAACACACTTGGTTGCAATATATGTTTTTTTTATTTTTTTTCCCTGTGTGTGTGGGGGGGGAAGGGTGGGGTGGCCGGAGGGATGGCAGTGGGAATGGTTTTTTTGGGAGTGAATAGTAATCAACATTTTTTTGCTTCTTAGATTCTTAAGAAATTCAGAAAATAGTCTCAAAATTTTGGGAACAGAAACGTGTTTACCAAACCAAATGCATTTTTTATACATTAATTCCAAAATTTTGGGAGCAGAAATCAAGGAACAGAAACAGTAACCAAACCGGGCCTTAGTGAATGACAAGAGACCTAGAAGACATAGCATCACAAGATCTAAAAATAATAAAAAGTACATCTATTGGAGCCCAAAACTTAATAAAATTAATTTGTTCTGAAGGTTAAAACATCAACCAAATGACGACAGCATCAGACATATCTTTACCCTATTATAATCTAACCAACGGGAGCTTAATAAAGTAAAGGAATTTGATCATTTAGATAGCAAGGCCACCTTTTGTTCATTGTTCAGCTTCACAAGTAATGTAATCCAAGATACAAATACAATTAATGAAGGCATTCAAGAATAAAGGGCTCTGGATAAAAAAAAAAAAAAAAACTGATTACTGATTGTATCATGTCAAAACATTACAATACTAAATAACTATTAATAACCAATTATCTATATTTTAGAAATGACATATAAACCATAATAATTTCTCAACTCTGATAAAAGTGGATAATTTCATAAACAATAGAAGCTTAAATTAAAGTTTGTCTCCTCTTAAAATTTTTTATGATTCCCTCATTCCCTCGGTGTTCTGCTAGGAAATCTGGAAAATGCAGAACAAGATTAGATTTGACGGGATCCGGTGTGATGCTCAAAAAGTTATTGAAAATATTCACTAGACTTTGTCCAAGATTGTTCCTCCTGTGAGGAAACCAAAATCAACGTTTTAGTTGGTTTATTGGAATCCTCCCCAAAATCGACTCATGATTAATTTTGATGGAAGCTCTAGAAGAAACCCAGGCTCTATTGGCGGAGAGGGTACTTTCCGTAATCCTAATGGGAAGCTGCTGTTCAGCTTTGCTCATTTCTTTGGCTTTGGCTCCAGTTTACTTGCAGAAACCAAAACCCTTTCGATCGTGCTTCAATATTGTGTTGATTTTGAGTGGTTCGCTCTGGATGTTGTCAGTGACAATATTCTGCGAGTTTACATGGTTGCCGGTAGAGCTAAAGTCCCTTGGCGTTTAATGTCTTTGATAAGGCTTATCAACTATCTAGCTAAGGGGGTTCAAGCTTCTATATCGCATTATTTCAGGGAAGCTAACACGGCTGTAGATATGTTAGCCAAGTTAGGCAGTGCTGGCGCAGATAGAACTTTCCATTCTGAATCAGATTGCCTGTCTTCTATTCGGGGTTGTTTAAGGCTGGATAAACTTCGATTCCCGAACATCCGGAAGACTAAAGATAAGTCTTTTATGGTTTTGTCTTGAAGAGTTTTCTCATGTTAGATTGTTTCTGCGTTTGTATTTTCTGTTCAGAGGTTAGGTCTCGCCCCCCTCTGCGTTTGTATTTTCTGTTTAGAGGTTAGGTCTCGCCCCCCTCTGTGAGTTGTTTTCTTAGCTTCTTTTTAATAATATTCTCCCTCGCTTTGCCAAGGTTTTTCCCAAAAAAACCAAAAAAAATAGAAGCTTAAAAATTTTAAAATTCTCTTACTCTGTGATGATAGAGATCCAACTAAAACTGCTAAGATAAAAAAATTCCAGGCCTGTCACTTGAAAAGAAAAAAAAAAAAAAAAAAACATGTTCTTTCTCGTAGGAACACAATGGACCTAGAGTTTAACAGCTCTTAGAAGATTACCACAGGGAACAGCAAATGTCCTGAAAAATACTACTGCCACACGAAATTCTCGTAGAAAAAAGAGCGAAGACAAATATAAGAAGCGCATATACCGCTGGACTGAGCCTTTCAGGTGGAACAGTGCCAGAGATAAAGCTCATCTGGTTATAGGACTATATCTAGTAATTATTGTGAGCCTGAACTCTAAACAGTGGAATAAAACCACAACGAAATCAGGTTGAGCCCACATTGTCAATCCGATCAAATGCACCATATTGAGACCCACTGAGTTTAAGAGCATTTCATATTAACAGTGAACTAGAACATGTTAAATAACATACTGAGACCCTAACTGAATTTAAGAGCATCAAAAGCACCAACCATGCACCATGGAATTATGGAATGAATACCTGAAATAGGTTCTTTTCTGCTACATTCAGATGACAAACGATACCACTGTATTGAACATTTAGATAGCTCAATAGCTTCACTTGCACAGGGTTGGATTCGTAAAACTGAGCCCAAAGTTTCAGAACCGCTTAAGCCATATAATTGGTATTTGTTTTCCTCAGCTATCTTGCTCATTGCCAGCTGCAAAAGATAAGTAAAAGGCAATGTGAAAAAATGAGTAACGTTGAATATAAAATTCACATTTCATCTTCAGATTGTAATGGTTAAGAATTGTGTGATCGTCATCATAGAAGTGGAGAGCAGAAACAGATGCAAAAGTAATGTTGGAATAGTAAACTTGATTTAGTACTTACTAGAATTATGTCTAAGAAAGAATTAGTGGGCAACAAGTGGTCATAAGTTAAAACAGTTAGTAAATTGTGACTTAGTCCTGATAATGGTAAGTAGAAGTGATAAAAGAGTAATGATAGTAGTGTCTGTAGAACTTACAAAGAGTTACTGTTGAAATAACTATTTTCCCACATAATTAGTATTTAATGTTTTACAGGTCATATGACCATGTTTGGTAGTTTCCTTTTTCTTTTTATTCGCCTATTAATTAGGGAAAAATTCTTCCTTATTCAGTCTATCGTCTTGGCTATATAATGGAGAGTATTGAGCTCTATTCTAATATGCAATATAAATAATTTTCTTCCTCTCTTATATTCTTTTTGGTATCTAGAGCCTAAATGAAAAAAAGGGGAAAAAAACCTAGCCAGCGCCACCCCTGCCCTGCCTTTACTGCCGACAGTCCTAGTCCAGCCTTAGCCCTCCTGCCGCCGCCCTGCTCCACCAAGCGCCACAGCACATCTCTGCAGAAATAACCAGCGATTCCATGCTCCAACAGCACCACAGCAACCACTAGTGATTCCCTGCACCACCAGTACCTGCCTGCGTCTCTGCCACGAGTGTGCTGCACTTTTCTGCCACCAGTGCAGCCGCACATCAGAGCCACCAACACCTCCTCACGTCTCCACCTCCAGCACAACCGTGAGTTTCTGCCAGTGCCTGCCGCCTGTCTCACAGCCCTCCTAGCGGCATCGCTTATCTGCAACTAAAATCGTTGTTCCGGATGTACTAGACAACGATATATCTCTCTTACCTCTTGTTGAGGTAACCATGTGTCTGGTTACCTCCGTTGTAGTTTTGGTGTAAATTTTCATGGCATTGGATTTATTAAAAGATCTATGGAACTTTATTCAGATACTTGTGTGGAGAATATTTCAAGTGAAACAGGTTGGATCAACAAGGAGCAGTTTTTTTATACCAAAGAACAAGCAAAACAGAATTGAATTATCACGAGAAATTGAAGAAAAGTACTGGAGATTTAAGATGTGCACAAGTAAGAAAAAATTGCTTCTCCCGAACCAAGTGCTTTTGCGCAAGGAAGAAATATTCTTCGCAACATTCTTTAAGGTAAGGAGATGGTTCACAAATTTAAGCATAAGGTGCAGGTGGTAATGTCATCATCAAGTTGGACATGGCCAAAGCTTATGATGCAGTTTCTTGGAGTTTTTTTACAGTTATGTTAAAGGAGATTCGGATTTTGTGAGGTTTGGCTTGATATGGTCCACAAGGCAATTGTGAATTTCCATTTCTCAGTGCCAGTTAATGGTGGTGTGGGTGGCTTTTTCATATCTAGTACAGGTGTTAGACAAGAGCACCTGTTATCCCTAATCTTTTTACTATTGTTGCGGAAGTGTTCTCCAGGGGAATTCATAATTGATTGAATCAGGTGACATACAGCTTTATACGCAACCAGAGTTTGGTTATCCTATATCTCATCTTTCATATGCAGATGATGTGGCAGTGTTTTAAAATGGTAGGAAAGGGTCATTGGTAACTTTATTTAGTTTTTGAATGAGTTTGAATTATGCTCTGGTCACATGGTTAAAGTAGATAAGAGCTAGATTTTCCTTCCAGATAATTTGGCTCCTCCTCATGCTCAGTGGTTGCTACGGCATACAGGTTTTGAGGGTGTTTCCCTTTTAATTACCTGGTCGTCCATTAGATGTTATGGAATCAAGGGACACAGAGATAATAACTTAAGCAGGAAGAATAAGGTTCCAGAAAGTGGGCAGGAAGAGGTGCATTGGAAGGAGGTGGTGGAACAAATCCATTAGACCGTGTGAATGTAGCAGAATGTTCCAACAACTCTAATGAGGAGGTGCTGGAACAAGTCCATGAGACTCATGTAAATGGAGCATAATCCTCTCTCCCTATATCCTTTTTGGTTATTGGGAGCTAATTTTTTTTTTCCCACCCAAAATCACCACCAGCCGCCGCTGCCATTATATCTTGCAACCCTAGGCCGCCGCCGCCGCCACTACCATTATTTTTGGAAACCCTAGCCGCCACACCACCACGAACCGGCTAAACCCTAACCAACCGTTGCCCACATAAATGAAACCCTAGACGTCGCTGCTGCCATTATCCCCGAAACTCTAGCCGCCACCACCTAGCTCCAAACCCTAACCAGCCGCTGCCATTATACCCCGAAACCCTAGCCGCCACTGCCTAGCTCCAAACCCTAACCAGCCGCCACCAAGATCCAAACCGTAACCAGTAGCCAAAGCCACCACCTGCTGCGAACCTCGCAAACCTTCAAACAACCATGAAATCCTAACCAACGACCTTACCATCAGCTGTCGCCATTCCTTGCTGCGACCTCGCAAAACTCTTCGTGACTAGCAAACTCCCGAAACCAGACCCTCGTGTACCATCTTGAGCAAACTAATCGTGCTTGTTGTGCTCTGTTTGCCACCGCCTGACATCAGGCAATTATCTAGCTGCAGACTATTCTTCATTCGTAGAAGTAAATCTCTACTACTCATCGCCGTTGTTTTCCATCCGTCGGTGTTCCAGATGTCTTAAATACATGACTGTCTCTTCTATTTATTAAAAGATTAGGTAACTGCATCTCTGGTTACCCTTCTCATATTGTACCTTCTTTTTTAAGAGCCTGGTCAGTCTTCCGTAACATTTGTCTGCTTGTTTCATTTATACGACCTCATCTCATCTGTATCAATAGCATCCAGAAAAGAAGGTGACGTCCTATCTTAGACGGCTCATACTCCACAGCTACCTGCCCGCTTAGATTCTACCCATGCATCTGAGACCACGGTCCAACGTGTTACCACCGTCTTACTCAATGGAGCGAATTTCCTTGGTCTCGCTCTCTCCGTCTCTACCTTGGTGGAAAATGTAAGACCCACAGCCACATATTAGCGATCCCAAGTTTGCTCAGTGGGATGTTAATCATTCTCGGGTGGATCTTCAATTCTATGTAGGAATGGATCTATAATATCTTCATGTTCCACAAGACTGTCAGAGGTTTATGGTCTACTCTTACAAAGATGTATGCCTACTCTGGCAATGAATCACGGATCTTCGAGCTCTACCGTGAGATTTCCCATGCCTTGCAGATTACTTCGGCTACCTTCAATCTCGATAGGAGGAACTTGCGCAGTATGAACCTCTAAGTAAATTCCCTAAGAATGCTACTGAGATCGAAGCCAAGCGCCAAGATCGTCGTCACACATATCATTTTCTGATGGGTTTAATCCGGAGTACGAGAATCTTTGCACTCAGATTTTAAACACATCACTGATGTTAGACCCATATAATGTATTCTCTACTGTTGACAACGATTAAAACGCCAGCTCCTTCTCCCACCTGAAGTCACTCCTTTAGTCCCTGAGCAGACGGCCTCTTCAGTTCCCTCTAGTCCTCGCCCATCAGAAACGCGACCATACTGTCAGCACTACCGAAAGTCTAGTCATCACATTGACCGTTGTTATAATCTTCATCCTAAATTGAAACCCCGAAACCTAGGAGGGAGGAAAGGAAAATGAGGACCACGTACTGGTGCTATTGCTGATATTGTCCCTGGTTCGGCAGATCCCCCACCAGCTCCCCTAGATATTTCCCACATCCAGGCCCAACTTGCCCAGCTTCAGGCTCAATTAACCACTTTGGCATCGTCTTCCTGCCCCACGACAACTCTTGCCTCGGGTACTCCTACTGCGCTTCATGGTAAGTCTAGTCACCCTACTTGGATTCTGGATTTCGAGGCTAACAATCACATGACTGGTGAGTTTTCTACCTTCACTTCTCCTGTTTTACCTATAAACCAATCTGTGTGTATTGCCGATGGTACCTCTATCCCCATTCGCTGTTAGGGAGATGTCTGTTTGTCCCCCAATATCACTCTTTACTCTGTTTACTATGTTCTTAAATTTGTCTATAATTTTCCATTGGTTAATCGTCTTGGCTAAAATCTTAATTGCGTCGTTGTTTTCTTACCTAATCGTTGCTTCTTGCAGGACCTGACTGTGAGGAAGATTTTTGGCAGGGGATATAAATGTTATGATCTCTACTACTTCGGTAGTCCTCCACCTCCAACCATTCCACCTTTTAGTATGCAAGCCTTTGTATTACCCGTTTTTTATTCCTATATTTGTTCTTTCAAAAATTTAAACTTGTGGCATGCCCGTCTGGGACATGCAAATTTTCAATATTTATGTTGGTTGTTTCAGTCTATTAATAAAGCTTGCAAGGACTTTAAATTTCAATGTGTGGTTTGTGAATTGTTTAAACATACACGTACCTCTTACATTCCTTGCATGCACCGTGCCTCCCAAGCATTTGATCTTATCTATTCTAATATTTGGGGACCCTCTTCTGTTACAATCATTTCCAAATATCGCTACTATGTCACCTTCATAGATGATTATAGTCGGTGCACTTAAATTTATTTGATGAAACACAAATCAGAGGTTTACACTCACTTTAACCACTTTTTTTAAATGATAAAAACCCAATATAAAACCGTCGTGTGCAATATCAGGTCAGATAATGGGCAGAAATACTTATCCAATGAATTTCAGGTTGAGCTTAATAAGCAAGGTATCCTTCAGCAACTTACATGTCCCTACACCCCTGAACAAAATAGTGTGGCAGAACGTAAGAACCGTCATATCATGCCTGTAGTCCGTTGTCTTTTGCGAGGAATGAATGTTCCCAAATCTTTTTGGCACACGACAGTTCTTACTATTATATATCTCATTAATCACACACCGAGCCATATCCATATACTGTAATCCACTAGCACCATTTTCCCTATCTTACCCTGTGTTTTTGGTTGTACGTATTTTGTCTAGAATCGGAGCCCTATTCACACTAAGTTAGATGATAAATCTACCCGGTGTGTTTTCCTCGGCTATTCTTCTATGTCAAAAGGATATAGGCGCCACGATCCAGTTACTCACCATACTTACCACTCTCACGATACTACGTTCCTCGAGACTGTACCCTATTTTTCCGATACTATACCTTCCCCACCTATTGAGGCAGCCACTACCAAGGACCATACCCCACTTCCGTGCCCTATTCCTCAATTAGATATATCTTCCCCACCCACTTCACACCCACCACCTGACCCCTCACCCGCCCCCTTACGAGTCTACTCTCGTCATCTACGTGTCTCACATCCCTTCTTCTCCGAACTCAGGTATATCTCCATCTTCCATTATCTCTAACCCTGTTCCCCCTCGTTACCCGACTCGGGAACGTCGTCCACCATCCTGCTACCCCTTTTTATGTTCTACTAATCATTCGCTTTCCCAGTATTTGTCTTTTCAGAATCTCTCGGATCAATATAAATCCTTCATTGGACAAATTAATTCAGTTGTCATTCCTCACTCCATTCATGAGGCCCTTCAAAATCCAAAGTGGGTTGCTTCTATGCAAGCAAAGATGGATGCCCTATAGCGGAATCAGACATGGGAATTGGTTGACTTGCCGACTGGTGAATAGTCGATTGGTTGTAAGTGGGTCTTCAGTGTCAAATATCTGGCTGATGGATCGATTAAGCTGTACAAAGCACAACTTGTTGCTAAGGGCTACACACAAATCTCAACCAAACACTTTGGTGCCACCTTTAAATACTGTCTGGCTCCTTGTTTCGTTGGTTGCATTCCATTCTTGGCCTCTGCACTAGTTGGATGTCAAGAATACCTTCCTTAATGGTGACCTGACTAAGACTATCAAGATGGAGCCTCCACGGGGATTTCGGACTCAGGGGGAGTATTCGGGCAAAGTTTGTCGACTCTGAAAATCCCTATATGGACATAAACAGTCTCTTCATGCATGGTTCACCTGATTCAGCAAAGCCATCCTCACTATGGGGTTTACCCAGTGTCACTCAGATAATACCTGCTTCATCCGTTGCCAACCCCTGGGACAGTGCATCATTATTTTAGCCTGCGTGGATGACATTATTATCACAGGAGATGACGCACCTAGCATTCAATAGGTAAAGAAGGATCTCGGATAGATTTTTGATATCAAGGATTTCGATCCTCTCCGCTACTTTCTCGATATCGAGGTTGCTCGGTCTCGGAGAGGTATCTCTTTATCCCACCGAAAATACGCCATTGATCTTCTTTAGGACACTAGGATGCTTGGATGTAGACCAGCCTCTACTCCCATGGATCCGAACCTTAAATTAACAGTAGACTCGGGATAATTATTATTAGATTCGTTAGTATATTAGCGACTTGTGGGTCGCCTCATATATCTGACTAATACAAGGCCAAATTTTACGTATGCTGTCAGTGTTGTGAGCCAGTTTATGCACTCACCACGTACACCACACCTGAATTTTGTCTACCATATCCTTCGGTACCTCAAAACATGCTCTGGTCTTGGTCTTTTTTATATGACAGGGGCACATGAGGGACTCTTTTGCTTTACAGATGATGACTATGCAGGATCGAAGGACGATAGACGTTCAACCTCTGGCTTGTGCACCTCTAATGGAAGACACCTAATCTCGTGGAAGAGTAGAAAGTAATACATCGTCTCCCGATCTTTTGCTGAAGCTGAGTATCGCGCCATAGCTCAAGGAACGTATGAACTCCTTTGGCTTCGTTCCCTTTTGACCGAGTTGGAACTTCACGTGAAAAATTCATCTAACTTGTTCTGTGACAACAAGTTCGCCATAATGTTATCCTCAAATTCAGTCCTTCATGAAAGAACAAAACACATCGAGGTGGATATCCACTTTATTCGTGAGAAAGTCCGATTGGGAATCATCATACTTGCCTTCGTCCCATCTTCCGAACAAGTTGTTGATATTTTCACCAAGTCCACAAGACCATCTCTTCTCCAGTCAGCTATTGGCAAGCTAGGGCTCATCAATATTTTCGCCCAAACTTGAGGGGGAGTGTTGAAATACATTATTTATGTATTTTGTTATTTTTGGTATCTTGATTATAGGGCATTATTAGTCCATTATTCTACTGGTATATTTCCTAATTTAGCCTTCTCTTGCGGCTTTTTAAGTATGGATATAGAACCCATTCTGGACATATCGATATAATACAATAGATTCTTCTCCTCTCTCCCTATATCCTTTTAAATCCATCTCTTTTTAATGTATAAGTTCCTCTTCTGAAACTTGAGAGGGGTAGCTAATGCTGCCGCGGTCAGGAGATTGAAAAAACTGAAGATAAGTCATTCCAAGGGGTTAATGGAACCAATGGTGAATAGGGATTCCATCCTGTCTTTCAACCGTTTCAAGGAGAAGGTAGGTTTCTATAAGGCGTTTTCAAACGAGGAGAGTGAAATGTGGGTGTTATGGAGAGATCATATTCAAGCTGAAGTCATTCATAGCAGCAGCCAAATTATTGTAATGAGGATATGCATTGCTAATCACCAGTCTTGTTTAGTGGGGGTTGCCTATGCCAAATGCTCTAAAAGGGAAAGAAATCTCTTTGGGACCAGTTGCACATGCTTCACAGCCAACATAAATTGCTTGGCCAATCTCTGGTGATTTTAATGTGACTATCTCAGCAGAGGAGAGATGGGGGTATAGATCTGCTGATTTAGACTCTAATGAAGATATTTTGAATTGATTGGATGGTTGTGGACTCCTGGAGCTCCAATTCACTGGTGCTAGTCTTACTTGGTGCAAGAAAACTCGGTGTGTCAGATGGAAATGGGACAGCCGGACAGCCTTGATAGATCTTTGGTTAACAACCAGTGGCTGGATCTATTTGGTGGCATTGGTCAACACCTTAGCAGAACCTGCTCTGATCCCCAGTTGGTGTGTGGTTAGAATGCTAATCATGGGGGTGCTAGAGCTTTCGAGGTTTTGAATTTTTGGTGGGCGCATGGTGACTTGAACAAGGTGGTTGTTGATTCGTGCAACAACCAGTGGATGGAAATCTTTTCAAAGTCTTACATACAAAACTCAAGAGGCTCAAAACTTCTTTGGCCAGATGGAGTTCTCAACCTTTTGGGAACATTTTTGATAAAGTTAAATTAGCAGAGTAACAGGTTCAGACCTTAGAGATTCGGAATACGAATGATCCTTCCTTAGAGGTTTCCCGTCAATTAATTGAGGCAGAGGCCAAGAGTCTTAAAGGAGACAAAAATACTAAGTTCTTCCGCAGTTCAGTTAAAGCTAGGGAAAATAGAATGTTCATCAGTAAATTACTTAATATTGAAGGTGAGTGGTCGGAGGAAGAGAACAAATTCAACAGGCGTTGGTGCAGCATTTCCAGGGTTATCTTGCTTCTAATAAGTCCCCTGAGCATTTGGAGCTTATGGATGTTATGCCTCAAATGGTTACTGAGGAGGATAATGTGATGCTTTGTAATATTCCTTCTCAGGAGGATCCGAAGATTGTATTTGGCATGAGCTTGGATGGTGCTTTAGGCCCTAACGGCTATATTGGTAAGTTTTTTATATAGGTTGTCTGACATTTTTTCAATGGAGCTTCCTTGCCTGCCAGCACTACCTTGATTGCACAGATTCCTAAATGTGACAATCCTCAAATGTCAGTAGATTTTAGACCTATTAGGCTATGAAACTTCACTAATAAGGTGGTGACTAAGTTGATGGCGTGTAGACTCGACAAACTTCTTTCTAAAGTTCTCTCCTATGAACAAAGTGCTTTTGTCAAAGGGAGATATACCGTGGATAATATTTTTCTTTCTCAGGAGATGGTGTAGTGGATGAATAAAAAGTGTAAAGGGAATAGTGTGATTTTCAAGCCTGATATGGCCGAGGCTTATGACAGGGTTTCTTGTCGCTTTCTCACTAATATTTTAAGATATTTTGGCTTCTCGGAGATTCAGATTTTCTTGGTATAAAGAGCTGTGTCTGAGTGCTTCTTTCCAGTGATTGTCAATGGTTCCACCCATGGCTTCTTAGTCTCTGAGGGGTCTTAGGCGGGAGACCTTATATCTCCCACTCTATTTATTGTGGTTGCGGAAGCTTTTTCCAGAGGTTTGAAGTTGGCGGAGGAGCAGAGAATTAAATCTTTTACCCACCCTTTTTCTCCTAATCCTATTACTCGTTCAGTTTATGCTGATGATGTGGTGGATTTTTTAAATGGGAGACAGCACTCCATATCTAACTTCATGAAGTTTTTAACTCAATATGAAAAGAGTTCTAGGCAGTTGATGAATGCTCAGGCTAGTTGGCTTCTGTAGGGAATTCTTTCTAGGGAAAAATACATCTTAAACCCTCTTAACTATTGATAAATTTCTATGTAGTCCAATAAGTTTGTTTCGTTTGAGTTAGACCCTCTAAGTATGTAACCAGTTTTAATTGATTTTTCTGTTAGTTTTTCCATCCAAACTAACAGAAGAGCCAACATGTGCACTGCACATGATATTTTTTAAGGGTTTTTGGTCTTCTTACATTTTTCTTCTTTTTTGCTTTTCCTTTTCTTTTTCTTTTTACTTTTATTTTTTTCTTTTCTATTTTCGTTTTCTTTTTCTTCTTCTTCTTCGTTGGCCTTCTTCACCACTCTCTCTCTCTCTCTCTGCAATCCTGAAAACACCGTCCTTTACTTCCTTGCCACCCACCGCCGCACGGAGCTCTATTGTACGATCACCGCCACGTTCCCCTACTTGATCTTCTATCTTTACCACTTGGACACGTGCCTCATCAGGGGAAATATCTCCTCCTCGATCTGGCGAGCCCTTAATAAACCCCTGAATTACGCCCGTATCTACCTCGCCGACCTCTCTCCTCCGACCATCAATCACACTATCTACTTCAATGCCGACCTTATAGTGGTTGACGACATTGCCAAGCTCTGGAAAATTGACCTCAATTCTCGGTTTTTGGGCGCGCCGGAATACTGTCACGCCAATTTAACCTACTATTTCACCGCCAGATTTTGGTCTAACCCTCAATTTTCCAAGACCTTCCATGGCCGCAACCCCTGCTACTTCAACACCAGCGTGATGGTAATCAACCTAAACAAATGGATAGAACAAAAATACACGGAGAAGCTCGAGATCTGAATGAGAATCCAGAAGAAATACAGAATCTACGAGTTAGGTTCATTGCCACCATTCCTTCTTGTTTTCGTCGGGAATGTCGAAAGGGTCAAGCACAGGTGGAACCATGTCCGATTTCGTTGAAGCATGTTGAAGGATTGTGGGGAGAGAGAGAGAGAGAAAGATAGAGTGAATCTGAGTAGTGAAAAAGACCAACGAAGAAGAAAAAGAAAAAAGAAACGGAAAAAAGAAAAAAGAACAAGAAAAAAGAAAAGAAAAAGAAAAAAAGAAGAAAAATGTAAAAAGACGAAAAAACCCTTAAAAATATCATGTACGCACATGTTGATTTTTCTGTTAGTTTGGATGGAAAAACTAACAGAAGGACCAATTAAAATCGGCTACATATTTAGAGGGTTGGCATGCAATGTATGTGGGCTCTGGAAGAAATGCAGTCTTTTTGGCACTCTCATTATGAAATTGAGGAATAAGATCTCCGGTTGGCATGCAAGCTTCTTCCTGCTGGCAGGAGACTCACACTGATTAAACATTTGTTGCAAAGTTTGGCATTCTCCATGTTTAGGCTCTGAATCCTCCTATAGAAGTGATTCAACAAGTGGAAAAGTAACCGGCAGGATTTTTTTGGGTTGAATCTGCTGAGAGAGGCAGCATTGGAAAAAGTGGGCAGCCATTGTTTCCTTTTCCAAGAGGGAGGCCTGGGTATTATGAGGTTGGAGGATGTCACCAATGCCTTCAAAATCAAGTTATGGTGGAAATATAGACAACAAAGTAATCTGTAGGCGCAGTTTCCCAAAAGCAAAACATAGTCATGCTCAGATGGATTACTTCAGCAGGAAATTTGCTACTCATTCCCATGCCTGAAGAGCTGTCCCAGAGGGCAAGTTTTTTGTTGAGGATCAAATCAATCTCTCGGGCAAATGGGAAGCCACTTTATGATGGGATGTTTGGTTGACCAATGTCCCTTTAGGGGAGATGGTGTTGCTTCCTCAAGGTTACCATAACTTGTTGTAGGGTCTCGGCCTCCCTCAACCCCAAAAGCTAGCTCATTAGGTGAGGTTTTCCCTCACACTTATAACCCGACCACTAGCTCCTTCCACATCCGATGTGGAATAAATCCAACATTATCCCCCTCACACATCGATCCTTTGGTAGGCCAACCCTCGACCAGTCTCTCGTTTTTTGGCCTCGACCAGTCTCTCTTTTTTTGGCTACTGGGCAAAAGTAGTTATAATTTGGGCTCTGATACAAATGAAAGGTGATCTTGGGCCTCTCTCAACCCCCAAAAGTTAGCTCATGAGGTGAGTCTTTCCCTCACACTTATAACCTGACTACGAGGCTCTTCCACATCCAATGTACCTGACTACGAGGCTCTTCCACATCCAATGTGGGATAAACCCAACACTTGTTGGTTAATAATGTGAGATTGGAATCTGGTGACTGGCACTGGGATATCATTAATGAAGTTTTTGACAACAGAATTTAATGGGTGGAGCAATTTTCCAGTTGGAGTTCGCTGATCTGGATATTATGGTGTGGTAGCCTTCTCATTCAGGAGAATTCATTTTATCATCTGCTTGGGAGTTTGGGAGACAAACGCAAGAAGCACATCCTTTATTTCAGGTTGAATTTGGTCTAAGTTCATTCCAGTGAAGCTTTCTGTGTTCATGTGGAGGATGATGCTGAAAATCTTGCCAATTAATTCTCAAGTTCAACGGAGAGGAATTCATATGGCCTTTAAATGTCATTGCTGTTTGCAGGGAGGGTATGAAGACTTATGTCACATTCTTTCCAAAGGTCAGCTGGCTGTCCAAGTCTGGAATCATTTGGGTCTCCTGGTGATTTCACCTCTATCTCTGCAGACTCTGGCGGTAGATGGGATCAGTGGAAGGCCTAATGCTATACAAAGCATGGCACTTGTCTAAAGCTTGAAATGTCCACAGGTCTGAGGTAGTTACCATTGACTGTGCTAGGATTTTGGCCTAAAGTCAAAGATTCGGGAAGCTACTCTAATTAAATGTCAAAACGAAACAGAAGGGAGCTCTCTTGGTGATTTGGAAAAGACCAAGCAGTTTTTGAAACTCAATGTTGATGGAAGCTGCATGGGTAACCTTGGTTAGGAGGGCTGGGCAGGAATTCTCTGGGGATGACAGTGCTTGCATTTTCCCTCAAGATGGGCTTTGGAACTGTTAGGAGGTTCCATCCTAAAACCATACCGTATCAATTGGAATAACTCCTTTTATATATAGGCCATTTTGGGAAAGCGTCAAAAATTCGATGTGGGATTCTAACATCCACTTTCACGTGCAATCCCGCCTTGCACTTGAAGTGATCAAACAAACACGAGAGAACAAAAACATTCAAAATCGGAGACAAACAAATGAGACTTCACAAACCTAGCTCAAATATGACGTTAGAAGGTTCCAACCTAAAACCATATGGTGTCTAGTGGAGAACTTTTATATAGATTATTTTGAGAAGCCTCACAAATTCAATGTGGGATTCTAACAAAAACAAATATTATGGCTGAGCTTTTAGCTATGTAGCATGAATTAAAAGAAGCGTCTTTCTAACATCTGGCCGAACGTGGTTATCAAATCAAAGTGGTAAAGATGATTAACAAGTCCTTGGCCCCTCCTTGGAAATTCAGCCACTGCTTCAGCACGAGAAGCAATTTTATCCTGACAAATCTGAGAGTGATATGGTCGTAACTCAGGGTGGAGCTCAAAGTACGGGTCAATAAGATGACCTGGCTTACGATAATGCTAGCAGGTAGCAATACGTGATCATGTTGAACGAGTACCGGAGGAAATTGCAAAGGTCATCCATTCCGGGCTAGCATGGGAAGTGCCAGGACGAGTCGTGCATCCTAATCAACAGTCACAAAGGTCGCGTATAGATTGAGCATCAGGCATGTGTTTAAAATCTTAGGTCGGAGATTCTCAAAGTCAGGGTTTAAACCGATCAAAAACGATCTTGACACTTGGTCTCTATTAGAAGGTTCCAACTTAAAACCATATGGAGCAAGATTTAAAATCGTTGTATCGGGTTATGTATCAATAACGGTCGTGGTGCAATGGTATCAGGAGTATCAACTTGTCCATAACGAGAATTGGTCGTAACGGTCGTGAATTTTTTAAAATCACCGGAACATCCTAAAAAACTGAATAATAGTAATTGTTTTACTCATTAAACCCTTAATAAACACATTCTAATAGATATGATGACATTTAACACATAAACAAAATAAAGATATGAAATAGACGAATTATTCATTAAGATTGAATAAAGGCTAAAATCTGAAGAAATAATGAATTTCTAGCCATTACATGGCCTCCACACAAGGTTGAAATTACAACCTGCTGATGGGAGGGGTGTTTTTGATGGAAGAGGGCCTGCACAAGGCTGAATACAACCTGTATTTGATGGGAGGGGGACTGCACAAGGTTGATTACAACCTGTATTGGCCGTAGCGGCTCACCATAATGGGAAAAGACACCATTACTGGCCCATAACAGCCCGATTGGGTGTGAATCGACCCAAGCATGAAATATCAGCCAGTAACCGTAACAGCAGGCTAATTTTCCGTTACGTATTGGCCGATACTTAGAACCCTAAATTATGGAGTCAATTAGAGTAAAGCCTTTCATATATAGACTACTTTGGGAAGTCTCACAGGTTCGATGTGCGATTCTAACACCCACCCTCACATGCAACCTCACCTTACACGTGATGTGATCAAACAACAGAGAAGACAAGACAAACATTCAGACGATCGGGGACAAACAAACATTCACTTGGACATGCCCCTTGCCATCCGAAAGGGTAAGCGCACATGCACTGACCATCTTATATCCAACTTTGTTTCATATGCACATCTATCTCCTTCATACTCCTATTTTATTGCTTCTTTGTCCACTGTTTCCATTCCTAAGTCTGTCTCAAAAGCTCTCGCTCACCCTTGTCGGACAACTGCAAAGGAAGAAAAGGATGAAATGCTAGCCTTACATTAAAATGGCACTTGGAATCTCATCTCGCTTCCGCCAGACAAAACGATAGTTAGGTGCAAATGGGTTTATGCGGTCAAAGTTCATCCGGATGGCACCATTGATCAACTCAAGGTTCGCTTAGTTGCCAAAGGTTATACTCAGGTATACAACCTTGATTACTTTGAGACTTTTTCTCTTGTTGCCAAGCTTGCCTCTGTTCGCTTATTCATCTCTCTGACTGCTACCTTTCATTGGCCGTTACATCAGCTCGACATCAAGAATACTTTCTTAAATGGTGATCTCACTAAGTAAATCTACATGGAGCAACCTCCTAAATTTGTTGCTCAGGGGGGATCTGGTTTGGTATGTCGCTTGAAAAAATCCATTTATGGCCTGAAGCAATCTCCTCGAGCATGGTTTGGGAGATTCAATGAAGTAGTCACCGAATTTGGTCGTCGGTGTTGTGGAGTTGATCACTCCATATTCTACAGACACAGTAAAGTCAGGAAAATATTAATGATTGTATATGTGGATGACATCGTGATTACTAGGGACGACCACTGTGGTATTCAGGAGCTCAAAATGTTCTTGCATACCACTAACAGATTCATCACAATACAAACGGTTAGTTCGGAAGTTAAACTACCTGACTGTCACTAGACCAGATATTTCCCTTATTGTTAGCGTTATCATCAGTTCTTGACTTGTCAGTGGGATGCAGTGATGCATATTCTCCGATATCTGAAAGGTGCTCCTGGCTATAGTTTGTTATATCAGAACTTTGGTCACACTCAAATAAAGAGCTATACAAATGTAGACTGGGCCGGATCACCCTTAGATAGGAAGTTTACTACAAGATATTGTGTGTTTGTTGGAGGTAACCTTGTCTCTTGGAAAAGTAAAAAAGAGACGGTACTGGCCCGATCAAGTACAAAATCGGAATATAGGGCGATGGCTCATACCACTTGTGAGTTAGCTTGGTTAAAACATTTGCTTAAAGAACTTGGGTTTGAATACTCTTCACCGATGGACCTGATATGTGATAATCAAGCAGCACTACACATTGCATCCAACCCAGTCTTCGATGAGAGAACCAAATACATTGAAGTTGATGGTCACTTCATTCGGGAAAAATTATTGCAAAAGATGACTGAGACTAAACATGAAAATTCAGTTGATCAATTAGTTGATTTATTTACTAAACAATTGGGGGGTTCAAGAACAAAATAAGTTTGTAATAAGCTACGAACATACAATATATATGCTGCAACTTGAGGGGGAGTTAAAAGGTATTTATGTCTTCCCTGTATTATTTGGGGTTTCTTGTATAGTTTGCTAATTTTTATTATAAATAGAGGGAGAGGCTAAGACAATAGTAAAGCCGTCTTATTTCTTTTCTCCAGCCTTTTTACTTTAACAGTCTCAATATCAACATCATTGGGGAACTCACCCAGGGTTTCGTATTGAGCCAACTCCTTCCATCTAGTCTCTCGTACCCGAAGTAATATGTAACCTATGAAGAACGGACACCAAAACGTGACACAGATACGACACGACACAGACACAGCGACACCACAATTTCTCAAAAATCCCAACACAGACACGATGGACACATGTCAATAAATAAATATATATTTTTATATTTGTTATCATAATTAATGGAATACATGTGCCAACAAATTCATTAAAAAAAATTGTTAAACCAATAATTATAAATCTTAAAAGTTCAAACCAACATTCACATCTAAAAAAAATCCCATAAATAAAAGCGAGACAAAAAAAAAAAAATAATCACTCAAGATCGATTGGTTGATTATCTTTTTTACACTTTTCATTGACGAATAAAATGGTTGGCTTTTTGTCTTTCTCCTTTCTCGTTTCTCCAATTGTTAAAAACCCATTCAATAGGGTTATTTAATATCAAACTATAAGATACACCCTTTAAATAATAATATAACTATAGTAAGCTAATAAAAAAATTATTAAACTGACCCTCTGAAAAGAAACTAATGACATGGGCTTCTGAAGTGTCCCGCACATTCATATTGCGTGTCGATGCTTTGTCGAAATCTAAAATAAAATATAAAAAGATTGGACAAGCCCCGACACGTGATGGAGACGTGTCGGACGCGTGTCGAACACCGGCACTCAGCCTCTAGCAGAGTGTCGATGATTCCTAGCCTATAACTTATAGCTCAAAGGATGCTTGAAAGGCATGCCAGATCTCACTATAAAGCTCGAAAATCCGAGATTTGTGGCAGGCAATGGGCATATATCTTCATCAACGTTGACCACAAGCCATAAATTGTCTCATGGTACACAAACATATTGAAGATATATTCCTCCATAAAATTAAACATCCAACCCAAGATTACACAATTATTTGCATCCCACTAGGCGAATTTCCAATCGATGATTTCAGGTTTTGGCTCAATTCCCAAGATTTATCCAGTCTAGCGTTTCCCACCAAGATAGAGACAAAACGAACGAGATCAGACATGGAAGTTTGTCCCGTTGAGAAGCACACTAGTAACACAATGAGCCGGTGCATTAAGTTCACGAGAGAGATCTAGACAAACAACCGATCGAATATCTCCTTCCTTTCACGTAACCATGAGTCCCAATAACACAGTATGTTAGAAGAACTCGGAAGGGACACAAACAACAAGGAGGCCAGGAATAATATAACAACGTCAAAGATACATATGGTTACCTCGACAAGAGGTAAGAGAAAGATACCTATGTCGAGTACATCTAGAACAACGGCTTTAGGTGCGGCTAAGCAATGCCGCTAGGAGGGCCACAAGACAGGTGGCTAGGGTTGGTGGAGCAGAGCTTGCACTAGCACTACTGGAGCAAAAACACTCATGGGGACTAGGGCTTGGTGGAGCAAAGCTTGCGGCGGCACTGTTAAGGCAAAAAAGCGAGCGCAGAGGCAAAGGATGTTGGAGCAAAACTTGTGGTGACGCGGTTGGAGCAAAACTCACGTGTTGCGGCTAGGTCTGTTGGCCAAAACATGTTGTCAAGTTGTTGGAGCAGAAATACATGTGGCAATAGCTAGAGCTAGTGGACAAAACTTGCGACGACACTATCGAAGCAGAAATGCACGCAACAACAAGGGCTGGTGGAATAGAGACGCACGATGGTGCTGTTGGTGGAGCAGAGACTTGCGCAAGGTAGAGGAGGTTGCCAGCATTGGACAACGCTAGGTCTGGGGCAGGCTAGGATTGTCGGGTGTACAGTGTAAGGGTGGCGGCAGCTAGGGTATATCTTTGTCGCTTTAGATACTAAAAAAGATATAGGAGAGGTAAAAAATATTTTTTCTTTTTTATTCTTTAATGGAACCTTGAGGGAGCGAGGAAGACTTTATTGACCTCTAAAAAACAATACAAAGATCAAAGGGGGCTAAGCCTGACTTCCAAAACAAAGCAACCAACAGATCAATAATGATAAATTCAAATAACAAGAATAGACAAATGAAAAGAATCAAAACATAATAAAGGATTAAGGACCTTCCTTACCTTTCCGAAAATTAGGGAAGAATTATATTTAATTGTATTGTTATCATGCAATAGAGCTATACATTCTCCATTTGCCAACATGATAGACTAAATAAGGAAGAATATTTTCCTAATTAATAGGCTAATAAAAGGAATAGGAAAACTAGTCAACATGACTTGCGAAATATTCAATACTAGATAAATATTTCAACAATTGGCTATCAAATTATTCATCAAAAATTCATTTTCTTTCATTTCTTTTCTTTTCCATTGCTTCCATCATCAACTGCCTTATCAAAACAGATGTATTCTTAAGAAGTGAAAATCTTTTATAAACAAATTCCTAAATCAATGGTGCAGCATTTTATTATTTCGCGAGTCCAGATCTTTGAAACATATCTCGACTGATGAGTAAATGTATTACAATCCATTTCCTTTAATTTGTTTGAAAATAAAGAATTTTTAAAACCTGTTTCTGAAGCTTAACAGAAACTGCAGACTTCTCTCTTATTTGAATTCTCAATGCTCGAAGTTCATGTTCCATGTCCATCACCTACAAAACAAACCACCTTCTATCATAATAATGCAAGTGATTATTAAATTCAAACTAGTGTCACAGCATCGAAAACAAAAGCAAAATGGCATCAAATCTCAGTAAAGAACAAATATGATTCAACAAAAGTGACCAGGGACAGAATCAAATGGGACGAAAGAAAAGAAAGTTAATTATGAAAATGTAAATGGTATCTAAAAATAACCAGTTAACGGTATTCAAATCTCTAGCTGAAGTCAACCCTCAAATCAAGAAATTGTTGCCAGATGATAACCAACAGGAATTGACAGAGCAAGAGGTAAAAGTGCATGTAAGAAGAGCTACAATTTGTCATGAGCACAGTACTTTTGCTTTGTAACAATTTAAGGACTTCAAATTTGTGAGGGGGGATCTGTCTGTTGACAAGGTACTGAGAGGTTTGTGCTAAATGGGAATTCTACAATAAAATCACATCGAAGTCAAATTAATTATCATTATTATAATGGAACTAGTTAAGTACATAACCCAACAGGGGTAGTCTGATTTCATACATAGAGAGCTGCGTCGAGACAGAGTGACTTGAAGGAGCATGACTTCCAAATGAGATGATCTAAGAAATCAGATGAAGAATAGACTCAAAGGAGCATGACTTTCAAATGAGATGATCCAAGAAAAATGTAAAATTCTCATAAATCTAGATGAAGAATAGAGTTAGAGAGCAACCGAAATACACCTTGCTAGGCTGATGCAACAGTTTAATTCTTCTGGCCTCTTGAATCTCTTCCATTAGTTCTTCCAATTCCTAACAGCATGCAAAGATTATATACATTGAACAAAATCAGGATTCATCTCATCAAAAATAACTCTTCTTGCATATGCTTTGCCACATTCTATGCCACTAAGATGGCAAAAAGGATATAATTAGTGGGAACATTTTCATACATATATTGATAAATAATTAAACTTACAGAAATTTACATTTTTATTATGTAATTTTGAAGGATGTTCTATATGCAGTGTGCTCCATAAGTTTGGTTTGCTTATATATAAACAATGTAAATATATTTTTGGCATCCAAAATGGTTGTTAACTTGGACAGAAGATGTGTGTTCAAGTTGAAACAAATCCAACTTTTAGAGACCATATAGAACACCCTTCAAAATTACCAGACAAAAAGAAAAAAACTGTCTGTCTTCAACTTATACACACTAATACACATGCGTCTACACAAATATGATCATTTATCTTATATCTCAAAAATTTAATGAATAAGTTATTCAGTCAAATAAAATACCTGCTTTCCGGTAGTTTGGGAAAGTTCTTCTTCTTCTTCAAGGGCCTCTCCAATTCTTTGAATTACTGCTCTAGCACTCTCAATTTCAGCACAAGCAAAAGATCTCTCTTGATTAACCAGTCTCTTAGCATCTTCCGAAGCCTACAGAAAGGAAAGAGTTTTGTTGAGATATTTAATATTTCTATTAATGTATTATTTCTTATTTAGTTAGGTCTTATTTCCTATTTAGGTCATGCTAATCAAATTGCAACTTCCATTTTTCTTTTATTGTCCCATTTATTAGGGCGATATTCCTCCAAATTTAGCCCAGCGTTTTTTTCGTGGAACCTCGACGAAGCAAGGAGAGCTTTATTGGTAAATCCAAAGAATACAAAACTCAGAGGAGGCGGGACCTGACCTCTGATAAGAATCAAAATAACAAATAAACTAATGAAATTTAAAAAATTCAATGAAAAAATATGACTTAAAAAAATTCCTTTAATCTTCCAAATGTTAAGGAAACGAAGTTTGTCCAGTCTTAAGCATCCACGAACAGTGCCGGACAATCTGATTCAGACCAGAAGGTTCGGTTATCTCCACCACTTTCTAGCTTAAGTAACAAGTAGCGGTACGAAATAGAAGCATGAACCTTAGAAACCAATTCTTTTATAATCCTAATCAGTGACGTTAATCTCCAGAGGATTTTAGTCCACCGTCATGGAATAAAATAGTGAATGTAGAGTCTTATTGTATAAAACTATTACATAATAACAAAATAATTCTCCCCCTAAAAAAATCCTTTTTTAAGAGAAAATAATGGGAGGTGTAGAGCAAAACCCTAGCCACCCCGCGCCTCACCACCTTTCGGTCATTGCCACTACTCCTGTCCAGTGTAGCCACAACTCCTGTCCAGCTGCTGCCGCTGGTCCTTTCCAACCACCGGCACTGCTATTGTCCAATCGTAATCACCACTCTTTTTCGGCCACTGCCGCTACTCCTATATAGCGTTGTCGCATCTCCTGTCCAACTACAATCACTGGCCCTGTCCCGCTGCCACTGCTAGTCCTGTCTAGCCACCACCAATGTTGTTGTCCAGTTGTCGTCACTACTCTTTTTCGGCCATGACAGCTGCTCCTATCATCCACTGCCATAGCTCCTGCCCAGCTACCGTTATTGGTCCTGTCTCACCGCCACCGTTGTTGCTACTATCCAGTCGTCAACACTATTTTCCGGCCACCGCCTTCCCATGGTGCCAAACCTCCTTCCGGCCACTGTCTTCCCGCGACTCTAAGCCTTCACCTTTGGTCACTCAGCGTTCTAATTGTCATTGATGGTCGCCTGACGTTCCAGTTATCGTCGTTGGTTGCCTAGCATTCCAATCGTTGTCGTATGTCGCCAAGCGTTTGAGTTGTCACCCTCGATTGCCCGACGTTTCAGTTGTCGCCATTGATCACCCGGCACTTACTTGCCTCCTATCTCTATCGTTGTTTAATGTAACAATCATAGTTCCATTTTTATTCTTGTCAAGTTGGGACTCCAAAACATCTTTCGCCCCCAACTTAATGGAGAGTGTTGAAATATTTAATATTTCTATTAATGTATTATTTCATATTTAGGTCTTATTTCCCATTTAGTCCATGTTGACCTATTTGGTACCTTCCGTTTTCCTTTTATTGTCCTATTTATTAAGGCAGTATTTTTCCTAATTTACCCCACCATTATAACTATATAATAGGGAGTGTAGAGTCTTATTGTATACAATTACATTATAACAAAACATTCTCTTCCTCTCCCCAAAAGCCGTTTACTTCAAATATTCCCTCGCTTAAGAATGGAAAAATAATAAACCTAAAAGAAACAAATACTACTTGTAAATGTTGAGTTGAGAGAGATTTAATGTGATGTAATCTTTGAGTTTCATACATGTGCCAACATAAATAAAAATTCGAGGGCGTAGATGTGACATTCACATCTACAATCGTAACTATCAACTCACCCACTTTTTATTATCCCAGCTACTCTCTGAAAACTCCGACCACAACCTTAAAAACACGGATACTCCTTCCAAATTCACCTTACCAATATCTTATCGGGGTTAGATATCAACATTAACTCTCTATAGTTAGAAATATCTGGACATATTGGTGGTGTAGTGCAGACAAACAAGACCTATGTGACATGTATCGAAGACATTAATATCCCAACTTTTTAAAACTTAATAGGTGTTATGTCAGCATTACATGCCTGTGAAAGACGAGGGAAGATTTTGGATGGGACTGTGAATCCAATCGAGATTTACTAATTGTGATTCTCATTATTAATAATTGTGTCAGTTTCTAGTTTGTTACTTTAGTATAATTTACTTTATTACGACAATTTACAAAAAAAAAAATTATTTTAATTACTAGAAACATGCATTTTAAATTAACTAAGACTTCAAGGGATAAGTTAAATAAATACAAAGCTGCTCATATGCCTTTCTACACTTCAAATGCATATGGTTGTTCTAGTTAAAGGGTATTTTTGTCATTTCATATTGTTTAGGGTTTTTGTATTGTTTTCATATTTCCACCATAAATAGAAGGAAAGGCTAACACAATAATCAAGCCGACTCATTCTTTTCTACCCAAACATGGTATCCAGAGCAGTTCTAATGGGACATTAATCTATAATCTTCTTCTACCAATATTTTCTCATTTTTGGTTTTTTATTTCATTTCAAAAAAAAAAAAAAAAAAGGTGCACAAACCCTAGTCCGTCACCTCCAATTGGTTCTCTCCGACTTTTCTCCAGTCGCAAGCCTCGCTGGAGCAAAGCCGCTATCCACCGACCCTTGCCCTCGCCACTGCATGACCATAGTTGGTGCAGAAATCCACCGCCGCGTGACCTTTGTTGGTGCAGAAATTCACCGCCAATGCACATCTTCGTACCTTAGTCGCTGCTCCATTGTTTGCAGTTCCCAAGATCTAGCTTGCCTAGCTCCGAACACCTCCAAATGCATCGGTGACACATGTCCTTATTCCAACCTCCGACGAACCGCCGACAACCTCCATCCCATATTGCCGCAACGATGACGAAAGGTTAAACCCTTTTACCCAATTTTATCTCGTACTTTATTTTTCTTTTTAATTATTATTGTTGTTGTTTTGTCTCCTTTCTTCCCTATCGTTTGTTAATTAAAAGAGTGAGCGAGAGAGAGAGAGAGAGAAAACAGGAAAAAAAAAATGTCCCTTATCTATTCTATATCACTCGATCATGTTTGTTTGATTCCTTTACCTATAACTGTTTTTTCCAAGTTATAGTTGTTTTAGAATGGAGTTCCCCACAATCTTGTGTATTGTCCCTTACGTTTTGCAGGGCACTAATGTCAACGACTTCACCTCAACCGTTAAAAACATGAAAGTTGAATATTCTCAGGCGGCCAAGGACAGCTTTGATGAAAAATATTCTCTATTCCTTCAATATAAAACATCCCAATAGGCCACTCTCTCCCCATTGCTTCTTTAGCTCAGCGAGGTACTTCTATTGCTTGTCTTTTGATTACCCCTTCCCCTCCCACACCATGGGTTAAAGATTTTGTTACCACTAATCATATGTCAGGTACTTTTTCTCTCTTTACACAAATTCAGTCGTCTTCCTCGATGAATCTTGACACTATTATTGAAGGTTCCACGGTTTCTATTAGTAGTGTGGGCACTGTGCACCCCTCTTCCTCTATGTCTTATTCATCTATATTATATATTCCATCATTCTTGTTTAATCTCATGTATGTTAGTAAATTAACAAAACAACTCAATTGTTCCGTTTCTTTTTCTCCTGATTTTGTTCTTATTCATGATATGGGGACTTGCAAGAAGATTGGCGTCGGGCGTGAGTTTAATGGCCTATAATATTTTGACAATGGGGATGACACTTATTTTGCCCATATTACTTGTCCTATTGCTGTATTTGCTCACCAAATTCATTGTTGCCTCGAGTCATCCATCCTTGGCCAAGCTCAAACTTCTTGTTCCTAGTCTTAGCAATTTACCCTCCTTAGATTGTGAGTCATGTCAATTAGAGAAGCACTATCATGTGTCTATCACTTCCTGAGTCAATAAAAGAAAGTTGAGTCCATTTCAGTTAGTTCATACTGATATTTGGGGCCCCTCTCATGTGTCGTCTACTTTGGGATTTCATTATTTCGTGACACTTGTGGATGATTTTTAACAAGTTACTTGGTTGTATTTAATGAAAGATTGTTAGGAGGTATTCTCTATCTTTTGTGTTTTTTGTACTGAAATACAAACTCAATTCCAAGCCTGTGTGTATACTCTGAAGTGATAATGCTCGTGAATATTTATGACACCCCTTTATGCCTTTCATGTCACAATCAAGTATTCTCCATTAATCCTCTTGCACTCATACCCAATAACAAAATAGAGTCGCCGGGTGTAAGAATTGACATCTTCTTGAAATAACTCGTACCTTGTTATTTGAAATCTATGTTCCAAAGCAATTCTAGGGTGATGGAGTCCTTACGGCTTGCTACCTGATTAATCGCATGCCCTCTATCCTAAATGGCAAGATTTCACACTTTTTTTTTTTTTTTTTGTGTGCTCCCCTCTATGGCTTACCTTGTATTTTTAGATGCGCTTGTTTTGTTCATCAGCTTACTCTTGATTGGGCCAAGTTGGACCCTCGAGCCTTACAATGTATTTTCCTAGGCTATTCACGTACTCAAAAGGGGTATCATTGCTACAATCCGTCTTTACATCGTTGTTTTAATATGTCGATGTTACCTTCTTTGAGTCCATTCCTTATTTCTCTGAGCCTCTCTCTCTCGATGATCTAAATGTTATCATTCCCTTACCAAGCCTACCTTCCTCCACATCTGACCCCAATCCTCCCAGTTGTCCCTCTGGTCCTCCTTTGCAGGTGTACACCCGTTAGTCAAAAGGCCACCTCTTTTGTTGCACCTACTGTTGCCATGTCCTTGGATCCTTACCTACCTATCCTCCTACCATCCAATTTAGCTGAGTTGGACGTGTCTATTGTTGTTTGGAATGGTAAGTGCTTTTGTACTGCACATCCTATCTCTAATTTTGTCTCATATGCGTGTTTATCCCCTTCCTATTCCTCCCTTGTTGCTTCCTTGGCTTTTGTTTCTCTTCCTAACACTGTTTTAGAGGCCCTTTCTTACTCTGGGTGGAGGACCATAATGGGGAAAGAAGTGCTTGGTTTAAATCAGAACGGTACATGGGATCTTGTTCCTCTTCCACCGGGCAAGATAGTTGTTCGTTGTAAATAGGTGTATACGGTTAAATTCATCCAAATAATATGGTCAATCGACTCAAGGCTCGTTTACTTGCTAAAGTATACACCAGATATATGGCCTGGACTACTCTGAGACCTTTTCATCCATTACCAAGCTTACATCTGTTTGGTCTAAATATCTTTTACGCGGCCACCTATAGCTGGAAGTTACATCAATTAGATATCAAGAATGTCTTTTTGAACTGAGACTTGAAGAGATATATGTGGAGCAACTTTCAGAATTCATTGCTCAGGGCGAGTCTATGTTGGTGTGTAGTTTGAATAAATCCATATATTGTCTCAAACAATACCCTCGAGCATGTTTTGGGTGATTTCGTGATGTGATCACCGAGTTCGGCCTTCAGAGATGTTGCGTCAATCACTCAGTGTTTTAAAGGACTACTACCACAGGAAAAATTTGTCGATCGTGTATGTGAATGATATTGTGATCACAGGGGACGGCCATAGTGGGATTCAGACTCTCAAACTATTCTTGCACAGTAAGTTCCATAAAAATAAATAAATAAATAAAAATTAGGCCAATTTAAGTACTTCTTGAGGATTGAGGTTACTCCATCTAGCCAAGGCATTTATCTTCTCCAGACAAAATATGTCCTTGATCCGTTGAACGGCACAAACGGTTAGTTGGGAAGTTAAACTATTTGACTACTACCAAACCTGATATCTCACTTACTGTTAGTGTTATTAGTCAATTCTTGAATCAACCCACAAAGTGTCACCGGAAAGTAGAAGCTCGTATTCTCATATATATTTGACAGGTGCACCTGGTTGTGGCCTACTGTTAGACCCTAACAATGCTAGAGGACCAAACAATACCGACTTGGTGCGATTTGCTGCCGGACATAGTGCATGCGACACGGATGGAGTCGTTGGCAAAGAGAGCACCAACTTGGTGCCTGTCGGTGTGCAGTAGCGTTGTGGCACAATACCGGCGGGTGTTGGGCAGTGTGGAAGACCTCGATGCGGGACCGAGGCAAAATGGTGCAACGTAGGTGCTACGCTACGCTGTAAACGGTGCCTTGGACGCGGCAACATGCGTTGGAGGAGCGGGGAGGCGCTGGACCAAGCTGTTGGGCAGGCGTTGGCAAAATGGTGCAACGAAAGTGCAACGATACGTGGTAAACAGTGTCATGTGTGCAGTATGACGGACTGTTGGGAACGACGGTGCATTTCGGTGCGAAAAATGCATACGGCATTGGGATGACGTTGGGAGCAATGATGCGACCAAACAGAACGTAGGCGCAACGCTATGTTTTGAGCAGAGTCATGTAGGGGCATGACGCACCGCTGGGTGGCAGTGCATTCTGGTGCGAAAAATGCACACGGCACGTCGGCAGTTGTTGGGCGCAACGAGGCGTTCCGGCCATGCAGCAGCGTGGCAAAACGTTGGTGAACGTTGGTTGAATATGGGGCGAGACGGCAACAGGCGGACGTTGGGACGGTGCAAAAACGCTGGAAAAGAAGCTAAGCTTGTGAGCTGATGGACTGGTGGTTTCCAGACATGTGCAGAGCATGTGTGAGTAGTTCTGGGCAATTCTTGGGCCGTTTTTGGTTGGTTTTCAGACAGGAAAACCAACTCCTATGGTGCTGACAAGTGTTGGGACAGGTGTCGGTAATCTGCTTATGCAGTTGGGGCTGTCAACTGCTGTCTTCTCCTATATATACTGTTGTTTTGGTCTGTTTTAAGTGGTTGAATGTATTACTGCGGATTTTACAGACCAAGTGTTGTAATTGGTTCCTTGTCACCCGAGTTTATTAATATAAGGTTGGGTTTTCCCGTAATACATGTGTGTACCGTTGCATGGGTGCGTTTCCGGTAGCGTTTCAGTGTATTTCTGTTGTATTTCGTTACAGGAACGTGTGTGTTTACAATTTGTCGGTGTATTTCCGTTGTGAGGCAGTGCATTCACAGGGGCTGCTAGTTGTCGGTGCAATTAGGCCATCACTCGGTTGCAAATTTTGTGGAGAAAATTTTGACCCTGTGAGACCTACTATATCACAACTTCGGTCACACTCAATTAAAGGGATAGACAGATATAGAGTGGATTGGATCACCTTCCGATAGAAAGTCTACTGCGGGTTATCATGTATTCGTTGGATGTAATCTTGTCTTATGGAAAAGTCACAAGAAACTGTAGTGATCCGATTAAGTGCAAAATCACAATACAGGGCCATGGATCATACCACTTTTTAGCTAACTTGGTTGAAACATTTGTTGGAATAACTTGGGTTCAACACTGACCATTCTTCACTACTGGATCTAGAAGGTGATACCCAAGTAACAGTTCATATTTCATCTCATTTAGTCTTCTATGAGAGAACGGAACACATTGAAGTTGATTATCACTTTACACAAGAAAAGTTGTTGTAGAAGTTGATTGAGACTAAACACGTAAATTCAGTTGATCAGTTAACCAGTTTATTTACCGAACCATTAGAGGGCTCGAGGATAAAGTACATCTATAATAAGCTGGAAGCATACAATATTTAGGCTCCAATTTGAGGAGAGTGTAAAGGGCATTTTTTCATTCTTCTATTTTTTAGCGTTTCTTTATTATTTCCATATATCTATCATAAATAGAAAGAGAAACTGACACAATAGTCAAGATGTCTCATTCTTTTCTACCGTAACAGTTCTAGAGGTAACCCTAGAGGTGGTTTATTAAGAAATAACAGGAGGTCCACAGTTAGCAAAGGCTCAAGGCATACCAAGGCCTAAAGGAACTATGTCCCTAGACCTTAGGTGCAAAGCATAAGGTATAGCGCCCACCTGACAAAAGTTGGACACATGTTTTACAAAACACATATTTCAAATAATTATTTACCGCCGGAAGGACATTGTTACTCCAAATTGAGATTATATAAAATGTATCCACATATTGTATGCAGCCATATAAGAAGACATATCTAGTAAACCATATAAAAACTGAGTAACGAAAAATATCACAATCGTATTATATTTTCAGTGGTCAAAAAGCCAAAATGTTAAAAAGATCAAGGCTTTAACAACAATATTGTTCACTTGACAAAAGAAAAATCAGCGAGGTCAAAATATAATTAATCAAGTTAATAGTGCAAGCATTTGAAATTGAAAATATAAGTTTGAAACTAAAAGAGTGAGCTTCAATCATATATAACTCCGAGATAATGAGATAGCCCAATTCTTTATTTTTGGTACGTTGATATACATTAACTATCATTCAAAATACCCAAACTACCATTGAACACTCAAGCAAACCCAATTAAGTAGGTTAATGAAACTTCGGTGGAAAAATTCAATCAAGCACGCTTGTCTTCCTTGTGCCTCGTTCTAAGCACCTAAGCATTCCACAAGGTGCGCACGTTGTTGAATGAGCCACGCCTAAGGCTAGACGAGGCACACAAGGTTGATATGAGAGCCTGGATCCTAGGCATGCAGGCGGGTGGTTGGTTTTTTGCTTTGGATACTTCTTTGGGGAACTGCTATAATATGTTGATAGTAGCAAAGTCTATTGATCTTTGGCCAGAAATGTGCACCCAAGTACCAATAACTGAAGTCGCACCTCATATGGATTCTACAACTTGCTTTTTGATCAATAGGACGCCATCTTCTAAGGTTCTCCATTCCATTATTTTTTCCCGTTCACCGTTGTTTGGTTTACCTTCTTGTATCTTTGAATGTGCCTATTCCGTTCATCAATTGACTCTTGGTAAGGATAAATTAGATCCATGTGCCTTAAAATGCGTCTTCCGCAGTTATTCTCGCACACGAAAGGGTTATCGTTGTTATACTCCATCTTTATGTCACTCATTTGTATGTGCATATGTTACCTTCTTTAAGTCCATCGCTTACTTTTCTACGCTCTACTCTCAGGATGGTCTGGATGTCACACTTCCTTTGCTGAGTTTTCAAACCCCTACTCCATCTCTCTCCGCTTCAGAACCTGTCCCACCCAGTCTCATTCTCTACCTCATTTGCAGTTATACTCTCATTGCCAGAAGGTTGCTTCTGTCATTGCACCCATCGTCCAAGCACCCTCAGATCCTTCTCCAGTTCATCCATTTACTTTTAATTTGGAGATGCCCACTGTCGTCCGAAAGGGTAGGCGCTAATGTACTAACCATACAATTTCTAACTTTGTCTCGTACGCACATGTATCTCCTTCATACTTTTCCTTTGTTATTTCGTTGTCTTCTGTTTCTTTTCCTAACTCTCAGGTCAAAAGCACTCTCTCACCCTGGTAGGATGGCCACAATGGTAAAGGAAATGCTACCTTAGATCAAAATAGTATTTGAGGCCTCATCTTGCTTCCACCTGGAAAAACGGCAGTTGGATATAAATAGGTGTTCACAGTCAAAGTTTATCTAGATGGCACCATTAATTGACTCAAGGATCGCTTAGTTTCCAAAGGTTATACTTAGGTATAGGGTCTTGGTTACTCTGACACTTTTTCTCCCATTGCCAAGCTCGCATCTATTCGTTTGTTCATCTCTCTTCCTACCACCCTTTCGTTGGTCATTACATCAGCTTGACATCATGAATTCCTTCTTGAATGGTGATCTGATTGAGGAATTATACATAAAACAACCTCCTAGGTATATTGCTCAAGGGGAGTCCGGTTTGGCATGTCACTTAAAGAAATTTGTTTATGGTCTCAAGCAATCTCCTCAAGCATGATTTGGGAGATTCAATGCCGTGGTTACCGAGATTGATTTTCTGCGTTGTGGAGTCGATCATTCAGCGTTCTACAGGCATAGTACAACTGGGTTAACATTGTTGATTATGTACGTGGATCACATCGTGATTACCGAAGATGAACACAATGGTATTTAAGAACTCGATACAATTTTTACATAATAAGTTTCAAACCAAATATTTGAATCAATTTAAGTATTTCCAGGGTATTAAAGTTGCTCAATCAAGTCAAGGCATTTATCTTTCTTAGAGGAAATATGTCTTTGATTTGTTGAGCCAAGCAGAAATGCTAGGAGTTAAACCGATCAACTCGCCTATGGATCCAAACACAAAACTATTAATAGATCAGGGAGTACAACTAACAGATTCAGTGCAATACAAACGGTTAGTTGTGAAATTGAACTACTTACTGGTACAAGACCAAATATGTCCATTGTTGTTAGTGTTATTAGCCAATTCATGGATCATCCCACGACTTGTCACCGGGATGCAGTGATTCGTTTCCTTTGAAATCTGAAAGGTGTTCATGATTGTGGTTTGCTATATCAGAACTTTTGTCATACTCAAATAAAGGGATATATAAAAGCAGATTTGGTCGGATCTCCCTCGGATAAGAGACATAGGACGTCCACTGTAGGGTTTTGTGTGTTTGTTGAAAGTAATCTCGTCTCTTGGAAGCAGGGTTCTAAGTATTGGCCGTTACGTACCGTAACGGCCGATACATAACGGAAAATCAGCCCACCGTTATGGTTACATGCTGATTTTCCATTCTTGGTCCAATTCACACCGAATCAGCCCGTTACGGGCCCGTAACGGGGTTAGATCCTGTTACGTTGAGGCGTAACAGTAATGCCATTACAGGCTGGAATTTCAGCCCTTATTCAATTGATGGCTTGATGCAATGCAGGCCCTCCATCAGCAGCTGAAATTCAGCATTTGTTCAACCCTCAGTGTGAGAAACTGCGAATCTTTCAGTCTTATTCAGCTGATGCAGTGCAGTGCAGGCCCCTCCACCAGCAGAAACTCAGCCCTTGTTCAGCCTTTGCTCCTACACCAAACTTTGTTCAGTCTTTATTATGTTGTTTATGTAGTTAAATGTCATAATATCTATTAAAATGTGTTTATTAAGGGTTAAATGAGTAAAACAATTACTATTATTGAGCTTTTGAGGATGATCTGGTGATTTTAAAAATTCATGGCCGTTACGGCCGATTCTCGTTATGGGCAGACCTACTTCGAATACCGTTACACCGCGATCGTTACCGTTACGTAACCCGATACTACAATTTAAACCTTGCTTGAAAGAATAAAAAGCAGACGGTAGTGGCCCAACCAAATGCATAATCAGAATATAGAGCGATGGCCCACACCACTTGTGAGCTAACTTGGTTGAAGCATTTATTGGAAGAACTAAGATTTGAACACTCCTTAGTTCCTCACTAATAGACCTAGTATGTGATAATCGAACAGCAATTTACATTACATCCAATCCAGCTTTCCATGAGAGATGAAACATATTGAAGTTGATTGTCACTTCATATGACAAATATTGTTGGAGAAGTTGATTGTGACTACACATGTAATTCAGTTGATCAGTTATTAGCTGACTTATTTACTAAACCGTTAAGTGACTCAAGGATAAAATACATTTGTAATAAGCCCGAAAAATACAATCTATATGGTCTAGCCTAAGAGGGAGCGTTGAAGGGTATTTATGTCATTTTTGTATTGCTTAGGGTTTCTATATTCTTCCTTGTTGCTATTAAAAATAGAGAGAGAGTAACACAACAGTTAAGTTGTCTCATTCTTTTTGTACTCTCCTATTTATTTAACACCTAGAATTACTAACAATTTTCCAAATCATTTCTTTCCAAAAAAAATCAAGCTCTAGCCTAGAAACACAAGGAGAAAAACATATGATACTTCTACCTGACATTTTTAGAGTTCTAGAATAATGCATCATTACTTCAGCATGAATGGGAACAAGTAACTACCAAGACAAATGTGTTTCCCAGGCTAAAACCATAAAATCAAAACACTTAAGGTAATTCATTCTCCAACATGTACAGTTTGCGTGCATATACTAGACACCATATGCTTTACTACATGTGTGCCTCAGTGTCCCGATTGAACACTCCTCTTCCTTCACTACATATTCGTTTTTTTTATTAAATTCAAATTACAATGCAGTTAATTAACTTCTAAAAACATTTAACCATCATTTCATTAATTTTACTATCTTCACCAATGTATTATACTAATATGAAGAGCGAGGGACTTCATCCCTTACTAGGACTCTCCTCTACCTTTAGTGCCCATGTCTTTTATTTCAAACAAAAAACCTTTGATTAAATTCTACAAAACATAAAATTGATCATTTCAATAATTTTACTATCTTCACTTAAGCAAAACAAATACCCAAATCCAAAAGTTATGCACACATAAATAAGTGTGCCCTTTCCCTTAATATCTATTATGGGAGAGTAACCTTTCATCTTAACAGGTAGTTGAATGGCGACCATTGGCAGAGCTCAATATCATTTCTTGGTCATGATACTAACTTATATCAGGAGAAGACAATTTTATTTTTCGCAATTTTGTATGGACTCCATAAGCCCAATACTTTACAACATTAACCCCGTTTGAATTTTTTTATCAAGAAAAACCTCAATAATTAATTCATGAATCAGCATTTTACCAATTAAAAATTAAATTTGAAACCACGTTTCACAAAATTCCATGTTTTGTGGGGAAAAAAAACAATTAAGTTGTGCTTTTGTTTAATGAGTTTCGCCTTGTGGGCTTCTGTTAATTAAAGAGTTCAAAGTGGGGTTTACGTGAAAATTTCCTTTTATTTTTGAGGCACTTAAAATCAAGTTTAGCACTATCATATTGTTGCAAGAATTAAACAAAGAATATCAAAATATGAAATGGAATCATGAATTCAAGCATTGGAAGGTGAAGTACAAAGAGAAGTAATTGGGGGAAAGTTAGAAGAAAAAAAATAATATATATATATATATATATATATATATATACACACACACATATATCTATTATATAAAATAGGACGGCTTTTGCTGACTAGGACAAACAAAAATATGATTAGGACAAACACAGTGCTGACTAGGTTAAATTTGATTTGCTGACTAGGACAAACAAATTAATGCTAACGATTAAGGAAACATGCATAAATTAAGGTAAATTAAGATATAATTCTTGCATTAATTAATTCACATCACCTTTCTCTATTTAATCTATTATATAAAATAGGACGACTTTTGCTGACTAGGACAAACACAGTGCTGACTAGGACAAATAAATTAATGCTAACGATTAAGGAAACAGGCATAAATTAAGGTAAATTAAGATATAATTCTTGCATTAATTAATTCACATTACCTTTCTCTATTTAATTAAATTAAATAACATTATTTTCTATTCTTATTACGCCCAGTATTTCCTTAATTAACTGGGCCATTATTTCCTTACCTTTACTATTTCCATGTTCATCACGTTATGCCACCGCCATATCAAATTATGTTTACCTTAAGCCCACATCGCTCCACCTCCATTGTCGACCCTCTCTCTCTATGGAAACCCTCGCCCACCCCCCCTCTCTCTTCACGATTTACTGGCCATCAGTGGAAATCATGATTTACCCTTCTAATATCGCCCAATCCCTCTTTCTATGGAAACTTCTTATATATACAACCTTCAAATCCGACCACCGTCATCCAGATCTAGAACAGTGACAGCAACGACGGCGAGATCGGAGAGGGATAGAGGTAAATGCTTATGAATTTGTTATTTGCTTGGTGTTTGTTTGGTGTTCCTGTTATTTCATTTTTGTTCCCAGAAAATCTGGATGGGTTCGATGTCGTCCCCACCATCGTCGCCAAAATCGTCATGTAGGTCGATGTAATCGTCACCATCTTCCCTTCTCCGAAATCGTCTGGATTGATGTCATCATCAATTGCTCTTTGCCGAAATCGCCACCATCGATCGATCGTCTGGATCGATGGCCACCGTCGTCGATCAATAGTCAGATTGGTCAAGCTGTTTTAGGTGTGATTTTGTTCTTGAGTTCTTGATTATGTTTAGGGTTTTATTCTTTATTTTCATTTATATAATTGTTAATGTTAGGTATGACTTTGTTCTTGAGTTAATGATTGTGTATTATGTATAATTTGAATTCTTGAATTGTTTTTCTGTACGATCTCAGTCCAACCGGCAACCAGTAAGCGATGACGACGACCGGAGATGACTGCAAACGGCTCACGGAGGACTACGGCACGGCAGTAAGTCTGTTTTTTTTTTTGTGAAATTTACAGTTTGTTTGCTTAATATTTTTAAATTGTTAATGTGTTTAGGGTTTTGTTCTTCTTGATTGTTATTTATTTAGTTTGTTTAAATTAATTTGTTAGGGATGTGTTTACTTTTGATTTGACCATTGGAATTTTTATATACTCCCCTAACACTGTTATGTTAATTTTTGTATTTGCATCTTAGTACTGCAGATTGTTATGCTTTCAGGTTTGTTTTCATTTTGATCTTCAATTTTGGGTTCCATTTTCATATCCAGGTTTGCCCTCAAATCCCAATTTTCAACCTTTAGGTATGTTTTATTTATTTTTTCCTTCTATTTTTTTCCTAATTAATTTGGTTTTGTTTTGAGATTGGTTTCATTTTGATTTTCTGCATGTTTCGTTTTTGTTTGGGAGTTGTTGCATTTCATTACAGCATTTGCATTTTTTTATGATTTTTATTAATGGAATCTAGACCCTCTCGATTTCTCACCTCTACCGCCTAGGTTTTGTTTGTCTATTCTCTGCAGGTTCGATTATCAAACATGTCTAATTCGAATCGGACTGATGGAATGTCTCTTTGAAATGTCTAATTCGAATTGGGCTCCCACAACTTATCCTTTTGATCGTTTTCTCACAAGTGGCATAATTTGTTATACGTGTATATTCTTCCATGCATAATAAATCTCTTTTGATATTTCTTATCTTTGTTGGATATTAGTTATGGATCTGAATAATGATAATTTTGGTCTTGCTTTTCTTTCTCTACTGGGATTTAATTGTTGACTTAAAATGGTTGTTTTGCATTTTAAATGATAATTTGTCTCAATTGATCCACTTGGGGAAACACATCTTTGATCGTTTTGCCTACTTGCTTACTGTGGATGAATTAATTAGTTATGCTCCATGGTGGATTATTCTACTGTGCTGATTGTGCTAGATTAATTAGTGTTGCTCCATTGTAAAAAAATAAAAAAGTAGTGCATTATGGGGATTCTAATTTGAATTGGGATGTGTTTATTTTTAAATTCGGGGTTTTAATTGAACACCGACTCCATTTGTAAGGGGTTAAAAGTATCATTATCCAAAATAAAAAAGAGAATTTATGTAAAGCTCTATTTAGGTATATAAATAGCATGCATTTGTAAAGAATGTATAATCTTTCTTTTTCGTATTGAGAATCATAATATAAGTGAAGTGATACTTATTTTCATATATGAATTATAACGCAATTTATTTATTACTTGTATATAATCCGTGTGAGGTCTTTTTATTTTATATGGATTCAAATTTTAGTCTTGATTGTTAGTTATTAGTGATGTTCAATTGTTAATTATTATTGATATTCACATTAAATATCTGCATAATTAAATATCTACAAAATGTTAATTTCGATCGTTAGTTATTATTGATGTTCAAATAAAATATGTCAATTCTTTATTATGTTTTTGTTGTTTTACACCCGTGCCTTCAGGCACGGGTTATATGCTAGTATATATAAAGGAATAAAAAAATGGCATATTTATATAAATTTGTAGTCTCAAAGTTGTGAATTCTAAGTATTGCGCAACTAAGCCAATGGCAGCAAAAAGAGATGGAGAGGGGCATCATTTGACCTGCTTGAGAAAATTCGCCAGCTTTTTTACTTCAAATTTCTCTTGAATTAACTCTCCCTCTTTCTGAGTTAACTTGACTGCGAGAGCTTCCACCTGCACAAATAGAACTCTAGACATTTTAAAATTTGAGCAGAGAGCTGTGGAGAATAATCCTATGCAAGTTGAATAGTTAGGTGTGGAACAAAGGAACAACTTTAGAGATAGCTAACTGAATCCTATAGAACATAAATCCTAATCTTCCGCATTCCACATAAATCTCAAATAGATAAATGGCGATGTACTCAACATTTTTAACATGTGAAACCAGTAAGACCTTAGACTATGAAGCGATTTTGATGGACATCAAATTGAGAGAAGATAGTAAGGTACCATACGTGATGCTCAAATTGCTGGTTATGTCTCGAATGGATGTATAGGTAAAGTGCCAAAAATGAGGTTAGTGAAAGACATTACAGATTTCCTTTGGCAGATAAATTTCCACTTAAATTGTATTGAACTTTAAATTTTACAAAAAAACTTCACGAGTGTCACGCAAAATTATGTTTGAGTGCTTGTGTTACCTCAACCTAAGAAGCAATGACACATATGAGAGACAAAATACAGCCAGACACAAATAAGGCAATATGCCAAATCCCAAAGAAGTAGGGTATGGATATTGGTAAGACACGGTGGATTTTGAATCATATTTATAATTATATATTAGTTTTAAAATATTATATGCGTGTGTTTGTGTGTGAATATACGGCCATTTGCATAAAACTAATTTATCTTTTCTCAAACTAGAGTCATAAAAAGGGTTAAAAATTGAACTACAAATTGTTCCAACTGAATGCTTAGTGTCCGTGATATATCAAGAAACAAAACAACAAAAACATCATCTCACTCGAACAATTGCTCATTTGATTCGACCTCATTACTTGTTATTGAGTTCGTTAAAATTGCTGTAACTGCCCGCAACAAATGTAAAATGTTATTGCATCAAACAAATCCAATGAGAAGGAACAGCAAAACCCAGTTGACTTGTTCATTAATCTAGCCGTCAAGAAGTCAGACAAAACTACATAGTCCAACAGCAAAAGAGTTAAAACCAATTACCATAGAAATAGCTTTTTCAACGTCTTCCTTGTTCCGACCAGCCAATCGTCCTCTCAGAGATTCTAGTGCATCCCTTAGTTTCTTCAGGAGAACATGTCCCTCTAAAGAAGGTACCTCTCTGAGTTTTGCCTGAACTACCCGAAAAGAATTTGTACAGTTTACTTGCTGATGGAATGTCACTATAAATTCATAATCATTCCAGGGAAACAAATTGAGAAAAGGGGAAAAAAGAAAGGAAGAGAATGTGAAGATAAAACGAGGAAAACCAAATTCAAGTAAAGAAGTTGTATATTAATGTTTATAATCATTCAAATAGTAAAAATTGGTCTTATAGAAACGACACAGTCAATAAGTTCGAAAGAAGAAGAAGAAACAAAATAGTAACTAAGACAAAATATAACGAGAGAGAGAACGAAAGAAAGCTTCAAACCTCCTCAGACAACTTAGCAGCAGCAGACAAGTTCTTGTCAAATTTGCTGGCCAGATCACGAACAGAAAGACGCTTGTGCTGTTCTGTTAGCTGGGTGGTCTCTTCTGCAACAACCTCCTTCAGCGGTGGTCCACTAACTCCCTCTTTCAGCTCCTCCAAAATTTGATTATCGGGTCCAATTTTGTACTTTGGAAACCGGCTAGAACCAAAGCTCACATCGGCTGACAAAGACAGCACTGCCTGCATCTGTGCCTCATCTTCAAATTCCGGACTTACCTTCGTCATGTTTCCAGTATCCTATTCTGCTCATTTAAAAACAAAATAAAATTATCTCGTGCATCAGCAACAGAAAAAGCATTAAATAATAAAATAGCTAAGACTTGTCAAGATCAAGATAAACAAAACTAATACTCATATGGCTTAATTCATTTCATGATATCCCTATTATGTAACGTTACATTGGTTCTCACAAAAACAAAGCCAAGATATTCAAATGATACACTGGTCGTGGAAAAAAAAAATAACGCGATAGATCTATAGAAATTTAAATAGAAAACATCATTTGGAACAAAACATGGTGTTTTTGAAAGGGCATTAAGCCATTAACTAATTGAAGATTGCTGGAGGCAAGTGACCAACATTCAAGGGAAACAGAGGAGGATATTAAACTTGGATAAATGTGGAATTCACAATTCGCAGATCTCGTATTTGAAGAAAGGCAAAAAATAGAAAAATGCAAGAAAATATGAATAAAAATGGAACGTGGATGAGAAGTCATAACTAGAGACAACCCAAGACAACACTTCAATTTGAATTGCTATACTGTTAGCACATTTGGAAAATTCTCCACAACATGGAGAAGCAATCCATAGTACACGACTAACTTTTCTAATAAAAAACAAATAAAAAGAGTATTTTATTTCTTTGTGAAGCATGATAACATAGAACTCGCACCTGAAAAGAACACTTTCACTCTGAAATACAAACAGTTGTAGAGATCATATCAAATTAATGAGCGAAAATATATTCAAATAGGATGAATATGAATTTCAAGCAGAAATTAGTATCATTGATCAACTATTACGACAAAATCATTTTTCCTACCGAAAACAATGCTAAACGAATTCCAACAATCCAATCCACATGCATAATTATACAGAAAACCCTCCCGGTCCCAACCTCATCGGTAATGCAGGAACGAAAATAAAATTTGGAGAATCAGTAATCAAAACACATCAGAAACCTTCCAAATGCTGCAAACACAGAAATCAGTACAAGTATAATGAAGCAGGGAAATTAAAATGGCACTTACAGATCACCAAAGCAATGTCGAAGGAACTACACTTCAAAATGGAACATATCAGCAGCTGTTGTTCAACCAGTTTTAGAGAGAGAAATTGTGAAAATAGAGAAGAATAAGAGGTATGTCTGCTTTTCTAAAAGCAAAGGCAAAAGAAAAAGCCGCCTCTGACCCGTGACCGGACCAGGCCTCTCTCTCCCACCCACACCAACATCTGTGTGAAGTTCTCACTCACTCAATCCAACAGCTTCAAAAATTCCCTGTGAAGTCATAATTGTATCTGTCTAGAGCCCATGGTCACAAAGTCACTCCTGCTATTTTCACGCGCTCGCTACACTGGTCCTTACATACAGCATAATTATCGATGTACTCAGACCAAATGTAAATTCGGTAGCGCGTGACTCAGACCAAATGTAAATTTTGGTGGGCTCCCATCTATATAAATGTCTATAGACTTAGCCTTGCTTCGTAGAGAATCAACAAGAATGCCATTCACTGAATTACGTGAACGTACTCTATGCAGATGTCGTGACGAGAGTATGGTGTGGCGACCTAATAATCAACGGCACATCCGTCGCGTCCAACAAGGCCCAGCCACGTGCATGTGCTACGGATGGAAAAGAGAAATCTATGGCCTCAGAAACATTATCAATTTATTTTTTGTTGTTTTTTGTTTTTTGTTTTTTTTTTTTTGGTTTGGGGGGGGGGGGGGAGTATAAAGTAGCGAATTTTCCCCACAACACTTAAAATTTATTTTCTCAACATCATACACGTATGGATATTATTTATTGTAATAATATTTTACAATTTTACCACGTGGGGCTGATGACATGGCAACATGCCAAATTCTCACGAGGTTAGGGCACTTAACCCGCAGGACCTTAGGGATTCAGTGGTTGGCCAAGTCCCGAGGACGTCAAACATTGATAAGGTCATGCAGATCTTATCTCTTCACTGAGAATTTCATTTTTCCACCCATGCTAGACTATTTAAGAGAGGAAAGTAAGTTGTGAACGGTAAGCTTGATTTCTTCTTCACCAAGTATTCTATATCATTCTCCCAAAATAGCTACTCTCATGTCTGAGATCCTTCTCCTGGTAAAAGCAACACGGTGTGAGGATTTCTACATGTAATCAATTGGTGAGCAGGCGTACACATGGTCTTTCATCTCCATTTACGAAGTCCTCAAATTCCCATCATCATCAATTTGACATCGTCTGTAGGAACCTACTCAAGAAGCCTCCCGATCTATAAGTTTTTGAAAGCACCATTTTACAATCAAATCCATCAGCACATCCGACGATGCAGTCAGCGCATTTTGTTTCAAAAGAGCCGCCCAATAATCCTCTTGCACCTAAATTCACATCAATTATACGTAAGGCTATTTGATAGGTGTAATTTACCTATCTATTTCCAAATCGAACTTATTATTTTTCTAGTACGTTTATTACGTTTTATTACATTTTAATACGTTTTTATGTATTTTAGTATAAAACAGGTGTGTGAGGTGAAAATGCATGAAAACAGATCATAAACAATCAAATCGGATCAAGAAAGGTGAAAAACAAGCATAAGGGCAAAATTCAGAAATGCAGCCTATTGCCGAGACGTCCAAACCACCGCCACAGCGGTCAATATGCAATGAGGACCAAATGTTATTGAAAACCCACCGCCGCAGTGGTGAAAGAACAAGAAAGTCACTGATTCCACCGTCGAGTCCACTGCCGAGGCCGTGACTTAATCAACATACCTAACGCCGCAGCAATCACTCTGCACACTTTTTAGACATTTATTAGATATTTTACTCCCTATTTAAGTCCCTCTCCTTTCTTCTTCTCTCACCCCCTGGCTATAGGAGACCCCTTAAGGTTCCTAATATTTTTTAGAGTGTTTTGGGGTGTACTCAACCAATTCCGAAGGAGAAGAACACTTTGCGAAGAAGGAGAAACGATTATTGAACGGTTTTAGCGCCAAATCTTCGAACTACAGCTAAGTTCTTCCGTTTCTCTCTTTATTTTCTTAACTTTGGTAAGTTGTTAAGAATGTTTAGCTCGATTTTCATTGTATAAATAGTTATGGTCATGATCTAAACGGATTTTGTCTAGGGATTAATATAATTTATGAAATCGTTGTTTGTTTGAGTTTGTGTTTCGTTAATGGTTGTTCTTCGCTATTTTGATTATGTTTACCATTATTCTTTGATTATATGCTTGTTTAGATATATAAAGAATATGGGGTTTGATACTCGGGAGAGGCAACCTCGAATTCGGACTAGGATAAACACAACGCGATGATCTAATAACCCGGAAGGGAGTTAGAAAGTGTGCAATCAATGACGTTAGGGTAAGACTCGTGTGACCTAGTGTCGTTAAGACGTTGAGGGGAACTTCTTCGTTGATGCGAAGTCGCATATTCACTCCTCTTACACTCGAGAGAGGTGGCGAGTGAGTTTACGATACAGAGATTGTCGGATAGGTCGAACGTTGTTATTGTAAACTAAACGAGATCAAACACGTTTTTGTAAATGAAGTTAATCCCTATGCAATCTTGTCCCTAAACATCTCAATATAATATTAGTATACTTAGATTAATTAACTTAGTATTAGTATTAATTAATTATAAACTCAATTTATGTTGCCTAGATAAAGTTAGGTTATGATAATCGCGGTACTTGATAATAATCTCAACCAATCCCTATGGATACGACAACCCCTACTCTTTTTCATCTATACTAAAACTTGACCCGTACACTTGCGGTGAAAATGGCGACGTAATATTCTGCCACCAGCTAGGTTGGAGCAAATTAAAAATCACGTGGTGAAGCTCAAACACCAATTGATACACCTGATCAATGCTCTTCAGGAGCTACCACCGCCACTGTTGTCTCGTGATGATGCCTCCATCCCTCGTAATTGTTCAGAGCTCATGATTTTATCCCTAGTAATGTGTCATGCTTCAATGAGTCAAGATCGCCCCAATCCCAGATAGGAGAGGCCTCCTAGAAGCCATCTAGAGGTGAATTCCCATATAATGAGGGGAGTATCGCTCCCCTCTACCACCTGAAGGAATCGGATATTAAAATCTAGAGATATTCGCAACACGATTTATCGTTTCATTCAATAATTTTGAGAATATGCTCCTATCATGGTTTATCTGGAGCAAGAAAAAGTCGAAGCCATCAACAAATCTTTTAACTGTGAAATAGACAAATAAAGAGCTCCTAGGAGAATTTCTGGATTGCTTCTCAGCCAAGACACTACAAGTTGATCGATGATGATGGTGTTTAAGGAGTGGTTATTAAAATCACAAGATTTACACAAGGGAATATAAAACAATTCAAATCCTTTAAACATTTGATATTTTTTAAGCCTAAATATGTGCCTAACATATACAAAATAAATACTTATAAAGAATCTAATATAATAAAAGATCTTTATACCTCTTTCATGTGCTTCAACTTCTTACCTGGTAGTTGATTTCTAATGGCTCTTCAGAGTACGACACAAATTGATCCCGAAATGAATATTGATTTGATTATCTTAGAAGCGACACAAATGTATCATCGCTAATGATATCCACACAAAGAATTTTGCAAGTATGGTGTCTATAGAATGTTTAAGAATCATAGTTCAACTTTGATTCTAAGTGGTTGTAAGAATTATAGTTATAATGCAGATTATGAAACAAAGAGGAGAAAACACTAAGAATACGGTAGGGGCTTCCACAGTTTTCCCTTCCCCTTTTATAAGTAGTTCAAGGTTAAAACTATGGATTCTCCTCTTTCTTATACTATAGTTTGACCACTGAATTTCTAAACAATTAATCATTACTTCCAATCCTTTTAAGGCTATTCAAACTTTCATTTCCCGTTTGCGTGTCACCCATTAGGTTCATATTAAAATTGCATTATATAAAAATAATAATTAATTAAATTTGGAAAAAAATTTAATTTTGCCCTTGTGAAGAAACAATTTCTTTACATCATCTCGAGTGGCTATAAGCTATATCCAGCTAATAGGAATTTCATAAAGAGAACCTCATTAGTTGTAATTTCTACATTATACTATCTTTTTATCTTATGTTTCTGAAAGAACCAATATGGTATGGATAAAATCCAAAATCCCTAGTTAAATTGTATGTGTTGATGCCAAATTCCGGTTAACACCAACTGTATGATCCAGTCAGAGTATACGTGTCTTTTCCGTGCTGAGGTAGACTGGAGAAGTCTTAAATCTGTTCTTTTTGGTTAAGGGGTCTAAAAGGTTCTGTAATCAGAGATGGCTGTCTGTCCAGTCTAAGCTGAGCTTCGAGGAGGTATCTGGACAAAGACCCACCAAGGTATTTCCTGGTGAAGTCCTTCTGGCGTGAGAGTAAGAGCACGGGAAAAAAAGACAATAAATATGCTTCAGGAGAGTAGATGAGAATTAACTGATACCTTTGGGCATTGATGACCCTTTCTTTTATAGGCGAGGAGGACAATTAGTGCCGCAGGATTAGGGGGCCTAAGCTCGGATAATTACTATAAGTTTGGCACATAGCCAATGTACGGGCGTGTGGCTAATGTGACCCTTGGGCCTGGACTTTCGACACTTTGTGGAGAAGTCCATAGGTCAGCTATGAATGGATGAAGAAAGATGGCCTGACCTATGCCACCTATGAGATTTCTCTCAATTCTTTTAGAGTCGAAGGGGGGTTTTCCTAGCTCGGCTCGGTATTTTGAGTCGGATAGGGGATGTTTCACAAATGAGTCTACTAAATTCGGTTGCCGACATGAGGAGGTACTGAATTGATAATATTCCGAACTAGGGAATCGGTTATCTAAGAAATAGCCGATCTAAGGCTAGCTGTGAGTAGGTGGCCACGTTGAGGCTAGGGGCGCTTTTTGTTGGTCCTTCATGTGGCGAGTTGAACTTGGAGATGGTGGATTACCTCTACTCGAAGAGAGGTCTCTACTATAGAGCATCTTCGTCTAGGGGGATTTTTTAGGTTCCCTTGTCCTACCAAGGCATAGCTCGGGGCGATCTGAGCTCGACATCCTAAGCCCGGAACGACATGCTCAGCCTGACAGAAAAATTTCCCCTAACAGTATCCTGTATCCCTTTCTTGATCACGGTCGGTTAAAGTTAAGGCTAATTTTTTGACCGGCGGAGTCTCCAAATACTATGCTTGGCCAGGTGGGCCCCATTTGGGGTTTCTGTACAAGCGACGGTCTTTGATAGGGGAAGTTTAAGTTGACTGAATTTTACACTCATCAATATGTATATCGATTGATAATATAATTCCTTTGTGACACCAATTAGAATCACATACTAATTGTCATATTTTCCTAGACATAATCTATATTAAATTATATTAAATCTAATCACATACAACAAATTTATTTATTTTTTAGAGTGATAGATCATATCTTGCTTACTCAAATAGTCATATATATCTTTTACTACACCCAATGAATACATTTGAAGCTTGGGGGTAGGAAAACAACACTTAGTATTGTCAAAGTATAGAAGGATCCGAATATTAAAATCAAAGATTTACGAAGCAAAATACAAGAACTTTAAATCTATTTAATAAACAAATTTTCTTAAGTCTGGATTTGTCCTTATTAACATAAACAAAACAAATATATAGATAACGAATATATCACCATAAACCCTTACATTTTTTTTCTTGTGGACTTCGATTATCTCAGAAGCAACGCAATTATCTTGCCTCTAAGAGTATCCATATGAGGAACTTTGCATGGATGGTGTCTAAGAATTATCTAAGAATCATAATCTAATTCTTAAAATCTAGGGTAGATTTGCTTTGATTCTAGGTGCCGTAAGAATCAAAGTAGTAGAATAATGAAGGAATGAAAAGAGTGGCCTAAATTCATTGTGTTGGGCTTCCACACATTGTTTTTCTTTTATAAAGATTGTCCAGGGTTACAGCCTTGGATTTTCTTATTTCTAAAACTATACTTTGGTCCCCAAACTTCTAAACAATTCAACATTACGACCCCTTTATTTTACAAGACTATCCAAACTTATATTTTCTATTTGTGTATGACTCATTAGGTTCATATATGAAACTAGACAATGAGAACAATTAAGTAATTAATTAAAATTTAAAAGATTTCAATTTTCTCCATGTGAAGAAATAATTTCTTCATGGCATCTCCTTTGACTGTGAGTTGCGTCTACCTACATATCACAACCATATCCAATTGATAGGAATTTCACCAAGAGATACCCATCAGTTATGATTTTTGTACTAAAATATCTTTCTATCTTGTATTCCCAAAAGAACCAATAGGATACATATAAAGTAAAAACCCTCAGTTCAATCATACGTATATTGATTGATAACAACAATTGGAATCTCATCCCAATTATCATACTACTTTAGCCAAAGTCTATATTAAATTATATTCATCTAATCATTGGATGCGTTTCTCTTTGATAAGAATGATATATTATATCTTACACACTCGAATAGTCACACATATGTTTCACTATAACCAATAAATATTTTTGAAGTTTCGTGGCTAGAATACAATATTTTGTATTACCATAGTATATAAAAAGTACCATCACAACTGTGATATCCCATTTTGACATTGAGAAAAGCTACCATGTGGGATATTTAGGATGATCATGTTCAAGACCCTTTACTACTCTAGTAAATCCCCTTGTGGTTGTTTGTGTGTCTCGCACTAATGGTTGAGACTTGTCATACTCAAAAGAGAAAACATCCCACAAGGTTGTTTAGACTATTAAAGATCTATTTTAACAATCCAATACCGACTGGAAACAATAGGATTCAAGTTACCAAAATGTTTATGATCTCAATCTTTCAATCACAATTATAAGGTAAGATGTTTTCAATTTTATATCCAGGGTACTAAAATAGTATGTTATTATTATAGAATGATATAAAAATCACATTTGTTTAATAATAATTTGGATTGTAATTTTACAAATAAGCCACTAAATGTGAAACCCAATACTTAAGTCTGAAGATCAAAAAAGCACATCATAACTCCAGTGTTCTATTTTGACATTGAGCAAAATTACCACGTGGGGCACATCACCCCCTTGTGGTTGTTCTAGTGTCTTAAACTATTGTTGAGACTCACCATCTCAAAGGAGAAAACAACACATGAGGTACTCTGAATATTTAAAGACCCATTTTGAAAATCCAACTTGACTACAAACATATAGGATATAAGTTACCAAACGTCTACAATCTCAACCTTTCGATCACCTTTAAAAGCTCAGATATTTTCAAATTAATATTTAGAGTTCTATAACAACATGATACAATAATAGAATGATATCAATTGAGATTGATATAAATTAAGATTGATTAAAGGGATTATATCCAACAATCTATTAGTAGCATTATAGCCAATTAGTATTGTTGGCCTAGAGATTTACTTAAGAGGGGGGGTTGAATTGGGTAGTTCTAAAAAAAATTAAACAAATAAATTATCAATCAAACAAATCACCAATTTTCCTATCTGGTTATTATCTTGAATTACAACGGAAACGTATTTAACTAGATGTACAACCAAACAAGTAGCGATAGAGAAAATGAACATTCAAATTTTTCCGGTTCGGCAAACTACTCTTGCCTACATCCCCTAAGCTCTTCCAAGGATCGCAATCCACTAACTCTGATTCTTTTTCCAAGTAGAAACTAAACATTTACAATCATTTTCATAGGTCTAGGACTAATTTAATTCTTTTCCCAAACTCAAAATCAAATATTTACAATTCTTCTTTCACTAGACTCATGAATAACCTAATTCTTTTACAAGTTAAGAATCAAATCTATATATCTTTTTACCAGGCTAAAGACTAACCTAATACTTTTACAACAAAGAATCAAAGCTAATCCTTTTACAAGCTAAGAATAAAACCTAAACCCTGATTAGACACCGACCTAATATATCTAATCCTCTCACATTCATCAAATTCAAAAAATAACTTGTTTATTTCTATATGAGCTTCTACCACCTTAATACAATATATGCTCAATTAATGTCCCGATATACTACATGATAGAGCTGTGTGAGAATATAAATATCATTTTACTCAATTAAAGCACAGTGATTATGTAAATCAAATTTCGCAAGCAAAAATCGTTTAATAAGATATGCAGGATATTCAAAAAATAATAATAGAAAACTATTTTTCTTAATGCAAAATTACTACGAGCTCACAAATATATATATCAAGTAGTCCATAGAATATTGATCAAGTAAAGTATTTGGGAAGATCTCACCGACGTTTCTTTAAAAATAGTAAAGACAAGAGTGTAGCATAAAATCCGATGGCAAAAATCAACGAACGACTTGATCAAGAACTTCTTCAATAAAATCTATCAAATATAATTTCAGTAAAATAATACTCTCTTTTAGAAAATACTGATTTAAAACTCTTGTTCTTGATTTTTTATTATAAATTCGTTGGTCCATATATATAGATTTCAAACTATGCTTATAATGACTATTTTAAAAAATATAAGATCGTAAGTGTCATATATAGAGCCCATATAATATATTCCTTTAAATCTAAAAAGTTTAACCCTGAAATACTCTTTTAAAAAAAAACTGAATTTAGTCCCTGAAAGATTTTGATTCAAACCCCTTAAAAATATAAAGTAGTATTCCCTATAAATATCATAGAATCGAGTAATATAAGGACTAAATAATAAGATCTTCAAAATATATAGTAGATATATGAAATATAGTCAAACCCCCTTAAAATCATACTTTATAATATTCAAAAGCTTAATATTTGGGTTGAAGATCTCAAAAATCAAACTGGTAAAACAATCAGAAAACTACACCCTTAATCAACCGACCATCCTAGCGGTCAAACAATTACCCCTTCAACGGCTCATTTTTCAACCGTTGACAACCAGTCAATCGATTGGACAGTCAACCATCAAAAACCCCAACCTGAGTCTCACAGTCAACCAACCTCCATATAGGTCGATTATTTAGGCCAAAACCACAAATCTCTTGACCTGAATCTCCTATTCCACCACCTACAGTGTCAATCGACCGTTCAAGTTGAAAAATTCATTTTTACTATTTTTATAATATTTTAGTAAATGATACTTTAAAAAAAAAAATTAAACAGTTGAATTTATCACTTCTAACCATAACTCACATAATTCAATTAATTTCATAAGTATTATGCTTGATTCTAATCGAGTTGCATTAAGAGCATAAAATGTATTGAATTGTTTTTACCAAGAAGTACAAAAAATATTTTTCGCTCCAAAAATCGTCAATATCTTCATCGCATCCATCTTGAATCCTTTATCAAATATTATTGATAGGTGTGATCTACAAAAACACAACTTTATACTTAGTATATAGGATGTTTCTACTAGATCCTTTATGGAAAAAGTTTGAGAAAGCCACACTTTAGTAGTTGATAATATCTCTACATTATTTTCAATCAGTAAAATATAATTGACATATAACACTAGGAATTTAAATGCTTTCCATTCATTTTCTTGTACACATGGATCATACATATTGCATAGGTAACCAAAATATATGACTACCTCATAAAAACAAATGTTTCAAATTCTAGAAGCTTGCCTAAGCCTATAAATGGACTTTTACAAATTGCATACCTTCTTAATTTTGCCTTCTACTATGAAGCACTCTAGTTGACGTATGTGAATCTCTTTCTCTATATTTCCAATGAGGAAAACAATTTTTATATTTATCTACTAGATTTCATAGTCGTGGTATATGAAAATGATATGAAAATGGAATGATATCACAAATACCATTTATTAATAATACTTGCGACTGTAATTTTATTGCTAAATCAAATAAATAATATTGAATATATGGCTTATATCCAATAGGTGTTTCTTTGGCATCATTCATGAATGGCCTCTAACGAGGAAGGTTTATGTATTCTATAGTGAAAAACCATCATCTCTCTCTCTCTCTCTCTTAATGATGTGCTAAAAGGAGGTGCCTTATTCAATGAGACTAACTCCATATAGTAGGATAAAAGGGAGTAAGAGGACCGAAAGAAGATGAATATGGACAAGAAAAAAAAAATCACATAACATCTATTTGAGAGGAAGATATTTAAAACAAAAGACTGCCTGTAGGATAATTGAACTTGGGCACACCCCCAAGGCGCCCAGACCAATTTAATCTATTGTGACTACCTGTGGCTGCCATCTTAAATGAGATTAAAGAAATTGAACCTGGCCTCCATGTCTTACACCAATGAAGACTAAGGTGAAGGTTTAGAACAAATATTATGACTTTAATCAGGACTACCGTCATACAACCGAGAGTATATTACAATTCAAGTGTAAACACCGTATTTTGTCCTTCCTATTTAGTATCGAATCGAAAGCACAAGTTTGGATAAACTTTAAAGTGAGGTTTAAAGAGAACGAATTTCTACCTTACATTACATTGGATTCTAAAAAAAAATACAAAAAATACAAGAAAACAAAAATAGTCAATTTGATTGAATTCAGTGTAAGTAAAAGTTGCAGGTCAACCTCAAAATTTCTAAAGTTAAGGGAGACTAAAATGAGATTATTAAAGGTTGATTTTCATGAAATTACTTTTAATATAGATACAAATTAGTTACTACCCTTTAACTTAAGGAGATTTCATCAATTACCCATGTTTCCTGTTTTGACTCCTGAAACTTTTACTATCACTGGTTTCAATTTTTAACACCAAAAGTATTTTTTCTAATTTTTAATTTAAAGTAATAATCTTCAAAAAAATCAAGCCAAAAGCCTTGACCAAGTCGAAGAAACTACAGCAACAAGTCTAGTTACCAAAAGTAACTAATGCTAAAGACACAGTTCAAAACCAACAAAACTGAATGTCATCATGACAAGCATTTAAGGTGATCCTATAAATGCCACATCATGAATTAAATTATGGGATATTTTCAAGTTCTTTCTATCAAAATATCTAAGATCGAAACCTAATTCCTTGAAAAGCAACTAACGGTTACAAAATTAATTGAATTGGTTTTCCATCACATCATGCAATAAATGATCCATAAAATCAAGGTCACATCAAGAATTTACTGCTTGAAACAACATTTGAAGAATACATTCAAAGAATGAAGATATTTTGATAAAAATATCTTAAGGAAACGTAGTTACTTCAAAAGTAACTAAACGGTTACAAAACTAACCGGATCATTTTTATCCCATCAAAGGCATTGAATGCCCATCAAATCAATTCTTAAATGTATGAAATGATATGTAGGGACTACATTCATTGAAAATGAAAGTAACCGAATTACTTTAAGTAATTAATACTTAGCAAGCAAATCGAACTGGAAAAACATCACATCAATCATTAAATGACCCAAGTGCCAACCAATGATAGATAATGATAAGTGATAATTACAAAATCATATAGAATCTTAGTAAATATTCAAGATTTAGCCCTAACCATGAAAGTAAGAAAAATTAAAGGGTTGCACTTAGACCAAGCAGACCCTAAGAAAGAGGCTGGGTAGGCCTGTGCATTGGGGAATACGCAGGCTCCCCAAGCCTATGAATAAGTAGCCTATTTTTTCATTCCAAAAGGGCTTCAATCAAGACCTTTTCTTTCTAGTCTCGAAATTCTCTCTCGGGTCTAGGGAATTCATAAGCTTTCTACTTCATAAACACTCTCAAATCTTGCTAAAAAGGCTCCCAAAAGGTGTTCTTGAGACTCTTAGAACAAGATCTCAAGAAGTTATTGAGGAACGATCAAGAACAACTAAGAAAATAAAAGAAGAAGAAGAAGAAGGAAAAAAAAAAACACTTAGGGAAAAACCACTCTCTTAAGTTAGGTAAGTCCTCTAAAAACGCTCTTTGATTTTCTTTAAACACCGTTATATTGCCTTTATATAGCGTATTTGTTTAGTTCTTAGATGCATAGATCATGTATATAGTGTAGATATCAAAAAAGAAGTAAAAAACATAAAACTTTGTCAAGAACATGTTAAGGGCATCAAGAACATGACAAAACATCAAGAACACCATTAGTTTTGCATAACATCTTTGATTCTCTCAAGAACACATGAAAACAAACTCCAATAAACTCAAAACAAACCTTCGACAAAGGACTACTAAATATTGACTACTAACAACTGACTTTTACTTTTCTGTAATAGTCTAGATCACAACTTAGCACTAAGTCACGGGCTAGTAAAATAGCACCTTATATACATATACATATATACTACTTCGACAAGACTCTTGTGGCTAAAATTCGAAATAAAGGAAGAACCTCTATTATTTTGGGATAAGTGTGCACCTTCTTTAGAAATATTTTAGTTTTCTTAGTTATAATTAGGATTGGCACATCGACGATACATTTTCTTTTCTTTTTGAACTAATAACCTAAACCTAAACACTAAACTTGCCTAAGCAAGTGAGTTCGGTTAGAGTATTCTTGACAAAATAAAAAATATATATCCACTTATCATCAGTACGATTTATATTCTTATCTCATAAAAACAAAACAAATCCATCTCGAGATAAACTATGTGTTGACCTGATTTTCAGCTATTTGAGATACGTAGGCAACCCACACACTGGTTCGGTCAATTGTTTAAACAAAATCAGTCTTGAAAAAATGAACTATGTATTAACCTAATTCTCAACTATTTGAGATACGTAGGAAACCCACACATGGGTTTGGTCACTTGTTTAAACAAAATCATCTTGAAAAGGTGAACTACGTTTTGACCTGATTTCCCATGAAAACCGAGATACGAAGGTAGCCTTTACCTGTTCACTCGACATAAAAAATAAAAAAATATTTTTCATTTAATGTGTGTTACTTGTTGTTGCTGATAGAGAAGTAAATTTTCATACATAAAAATGCATAAAAAGAAAAAAATGTTAAAAAAGGGAATTATTGTGTTAAAAAAACCTAAAGGAAATTACTTAGACTTTGTTTAAATGTGAACATTTATTTAGACTGAGATAACATTTTTGGACGAGTGTCTTGGGGTGCCTAACACCTTCCCCGAGCATAAGCGACCCCCAAACTTAAAAGAAATCTCTGGTAAAAGGCCAACTGTTTTTTATTCGAAATTTGGTCCATTTTTTAAAACAAATAAATTATTTTCTAAAATCTTGGTGACCTGGTACACCATTTAACCCCATGCTAGGTGGCTACTCATTTTTTAAACAAAGTCATGGCCCAAAGAACGTTTCAAAACCGGTGCCTAGAAAAGCCCCTGAAATTGTTTCAAAAAATAAATGGATTGTTTAGGATTTTTAGAGGGGTGAACGAACTTTGTTTTCCTCTTCTTCCCATTCTCTTCTTCTTTTACTTCCAAAAATTCGAGGTGCATGATTAAGGAGGAGATTGATAATTTGATTTGGATGGACAACGAGAAGTAGAGAGAGGATATGACCCCAAAATGATGGAACGAATGACCGGGTGGGAAACGTCCATAATTTCTAAACAAGGATAAAGGACAGATCAATACGATCCTAATTGGATTTACCTTAGGTGGATTCTTTATATCCGTACAGAAAGAACATATGTGTATAGCAAAGAGAAACACGGCAGTAGAAAGAGTAGAGATAAGTGTAGTAATAGTCGAAAAGAATGTAAACATATTCTTCAATAAAGCATTGACAATTTAGGGCTGGGTTGTCATGTTTTGGTAGTAGGTTTTGTTGACAATTCGGTTAAGTTGTCTCCCCTTTCTTTAGGAAGCATATTGCCTGGGCACAAGATTTTCTATTTGGTGCCTCAGGTTGTAACAGTTGTTGGTATGGTGTCTAGTTGCCCAAAGTGATATGTACAGCACCGGTTAGGGTTGAATTTTGTGTAGTGAGGGTTTATACAGTTTTAAAGAATTGGTATAAACAATTTGTTCTTGATGCACTCTTTAAAGATTTGAGAGAGAGGTACTAGTAGAATGGTGAATTGTTGTTGTTCTTTAGGCGAGCAGTTGGGTTTGGAATTTTGATGATTTTTGTTGTAGTAAAAAAAGATTGAGGTAGATGGTGGTGGAGTTTTAAAATGAGTTAGATATGGGTAGGGGTTGTATACCGGTGCTTAAAATGGTGCAAAACAGAAAAGTTCTTGATTCTGTGAGAATTGGTCCTAGTATCCCGTGAGGTTAGACAGCTGATAAATTTTCTTAAGGTTGGATATTTTTCTCATTTTTCTAACCTTGGACAACCATTGATACCTCAAGAGTTTCCTTTCTTGGAGGCGTTAACATTTTGACCTCATGATTAGGTGGTTTTTATATTCTACCATTTCTAATGCCTTCCTTAACGTACTTTCCCTAAAGTATTACACTAGAAAATGGACCATTCAGCCTGTTAAGAAAATGTTCATAGTAAGGGGAAGGCTGCATATGGATGAACATTTGAACCATTTCAGATTCTTTCTTTGGCGGCATTACTTGTGCTGCTTTGTCTCTCCAATAGACGATGAACTCTCAGAAGCTTTCACCATTTTTTCTAGTCAATGTTTGGAGATAAATTTTATCAGGTGAAATTTCTTGATTGTAGCCATACTAGTCACAAAATACCCTAACTATGTCAAGGAATGTCTTTAATTTCTCTTGCTCTACGATTGCATACTAACGAGGGGCTAGTCTATCTAATTATTGTTGGAAAAATTAGACAGCTAGTGCTTTAGTTTGGATATAATTCCCCATCTCGTTCTTGTATCGCCAGATATGCCAATCTGGGCATCCTGACTCGTCGTACTTCATGAATACATGCATGCTGAAGTTGTCGGGGAACTTCATCTAAGGTACCAAGGATTAACTCCTAATTCTCCCTTATTTACCTCTTGAAGCTCTTTTTCTGTATGTTGCAACTTTCTGGTCAGTAGGGAGGTTTTTTCAAACTGTTATTTTTCCTCCCTTTTGATGTGGTCGTCTGTCTCTAAAATGCCTAGGCTAGTAGTAGTTCGTTTAGAAGAGACCGAAGTTGAATTTGAACTTGGTTCAACCATTGCCAGAGTGACTTGTGCTTTCACTCCATGAGGGGCTAATTCTCTAATAATTGGGCTAAGGCATCGAGAGTTAGAAAGTTGAAGCATCATTGTTGGTTCTATCGGATCCAAAGTTTGAACTTAGGTTATAGGGTTTTGCAGAGACTAACAGAACTATTTTAGAAGTTCTATTATGTAACCGACGGATTCCTTCAATGAAACTGCGTCCTTTTTTAGTTAGGGTACCCTGATGGGTTCATGTGATTGTTCTCTAATGTCTTCCATTTGGATGGGCTATCGTGCTTGGGCACGAGTACAAACCGGTGAACGGGAAGACCAGATCTTTTCTACGTGGAGCAATTTTCCTTTATGTGGCAATAATCGTATCAATGTCATAGTTTACAAAAACGTTGAGGTTTGATCATAAATCAGTGGAAACGAAATTTTCATTAATTCCAAATGTTATAGATTACAACCATATTTTACATGACTACTCCACAGGTGGGGAGTCTTTTATTGAATTTATAGACTTGATTAGAACTTCTATTTGGATAAATGAAAGTCTTATCTCAATTCTTTGCCACTGTCAACCTTAAACGCAATCATGGCCTAAATTCGGACCAAACGAAATTTCGTAATCTAATAAAGTATCGTATAGTCAAAACAAGGATTCACATTATCCCTTCAATGGATTTCTTAACAGTCAAATTTGGAAATGATTTCTGATTATGAACATTCTCATAAAGCGAGGGAGAATGAAAATTCTTACGTTGGCTATTCCATTCTTTACTAGCCCTAGAGATTTCTTCTGCAGGGTCTCAGGGTAAAGTATATACAGACAAAAAATAAATAAAGTAGGATAAAATGTCTCTCTTCAAGATAGTGTCGTAAATGCAGAAGAGTTTTGGGTATCATTCTATCCTAGGTTTACTATATGAGGTTCACGACTTTTCTACTAACACATCCTAGAAAGGTTCGACTCCTAGATCTCCAAACCCCCAATGTCTTCCCTAGGGAAACATCCATCATTGGTTGGTGATCCGAGTGAGACGAGTTTCAAAGTCGGATCCCGATGGATTAACCACATGGTCTTACTTCTTCTGACTCATCTTTCTAAGTCCTAGAGGGTTTCGAGGCTTAAATGATCTGAGATGTAGGGCCGGTCCCTGATATAGGCTTATATATATAGGGGTGCTAGTCCATGACTTGAGACGTAGGGCTAGGTCATGATCTAGGCTAGCGCGAAAAGATGCAGAACAAGAAAAATAAATAGTTAGTAGTCCATAGTCAGTAGTCAGTTAATTTATTTTAGATTCTTTGATTTTAGTTTCTTGTGTTTCTTGATAAAAGACAAAGGTGCTATGCACACCAAAAGATTCTTGTTGTTCTTGACACAAAATAAAGACAATATGTACAAGGAATAAACAAAACAAAATACAATATGTACAACACCGAACAAGACAAAATACAAACAAAATATAGGTTGAAGAAAACTCACCTAATTTAGGGGAGTGGTCGTTACCTAAGTAATATTCCCTCCTCCTCATTCTTTATCTTCATCTTTTTCTTTGCTTGGTTGTTCTTGAGAGATTTCTTGATTTCTTTGTAAATGAGTGTCAAGAACACATTTTGACGGATTTTTGGAACATTTTTGGATGTGTTTGAGAGGTGGAAATCTTAGGAAGCAGGGAAATCCGAGAGAAGTTTTCAAGTTTAGAAAGAGGGAATGAATTATTAGTTCTTGCCTTTATAAAAAATGGCAACTTTTATAGGCAAACCATGTGCCGGCTTAATCGGGCTGCATTAAATGGTCATTTAATGACCATTAAATGCTATTGAATGCTCTTTATTGATGGAGCAAAATATTTCCAAAAGATCTCATTTAATGCTTGACATTAAATACAATTTGGCTAGGGGCACGCCTCTAGAAAAATCTTGTGCTTTTTCCTGGACTTGGAGGGTGTGCGCTTAGTGAACTAGGTGTTTTGGACACCCATTTGCCTAATCAAGGCTTTATTACTTGATTTTGGGAAATTAGAACTTAAACATGAAATTAAACTAAAATATTTTTGGCCGTCAATTTGACAAAACCAATGAAAACGGAAGTTTCAGAAATCAAAATGTAAAATAATTGTAATTGGTAAAATTTATTCAAATTAAAGGGTAGAACCTAAATTAAACATATTAAAAGTGATATCCATCGAAAATCCACTTTTATTTTTTTTCATTTTATTCCCCATTAACTTTTAGAAATTTCCAAATTGACTCAAAACTTTTGTTTATACCGAAGTTCGATCGAATTGGAATTTTTTCATTTTTTTATGATATTAAAGTGTAATCTAAGGCGTAAATTTGTCCCCTAAACCTCAGTTTAAAGTTTTTTTGAATTTGCACTTTCGACCCGATACTTTTCAAAATTAAAACGAGCGGGGACAAAATACGCTATCTACACTAAGAATATCTGAGGGATTGGTATGGGTTTGTGGATGAATGAAAATTGGGTTTGCGACCTTTGTAGAGGGAATTATTGCACGGCGTAGCACCAGAAGGAGTTTGAGATGCAAGAAATGAGGAAGGAGAAGAAAAGAAAGCGATTTTGTGTCGTGTCTCATAGCTGAGTAGTCGAGCACGCAGATTAGAGAATAGTGGTAGTGAGTCAAAACTCTTAATAGCGGTGACTAACATGTCGAACACGAACCAAGGCCATTGAGAACAACATTAACCAGATCTTTGTTGGAGACAGGCTTACTTATAGCAACAAGGGCATCATAAATAGATTTGGCATCTTGTAGATATTCAGATATAGATCGGGTACCACGCTCAAGAGTGGTGAGTTTTTTTTGGTATAGGGAAGAGTTGGTAACGGATTTCTGTGAAAAATGATCTTGAATAATTGTCCAAATGGTAGCGATTGATTTTCACCCAACCATGGAAGCTAATATAGGTTCAAATAATGTGGTAGAGATAACACTGATGAGAATTTTGTTAACTTAGATCCAAATAGATCGGTGAGGTTCAATGCTAGGACAAGCATATAAGCCATCAACAAACCTAAGCAAGTTTTGGCCATATAGAAAAGCTTCCATTTGATGAGACCACAGAAGAAAGTTGTCATCTGTAAGTTTGGCAATGATAAGGTTGGTGATAGTAAGAATGGATAGGGTTGAGGGTTCAGTAGAGATGGTGCAACCGCTATTGAGATTATCAGACATGATGGATGTGGGGAGGTAGGTGAATTGGTAATTTGTGGAAAATTTAGGATGGAAATAGAAACTTGTATAAAGTTAAGGGAAGTGATCAATGAATTCTGAGAAATTTGGGCTGATTTATAAATTATTGGGTATCCAGTAAAGTTTAAAAACTATTGGGGTAGTTTATGCAATTAAAATAATAAAAACGACAGTGGTCTTAAATTACTCAAAATGTCTAGGGCAACAAACATAACACAACCTGATGTACGAAGTTGTTGGTCGTCAATTTCAATAGCGAAACAACTAGAAGAATTGTAGAGGACGAGGAGGCGGCTGAATCGAAAGTAGATTACCGGTGGAGTAGATTTGTGATCTACAAAGATTCTGTTGCGATTTGGAGAGTAGCAACAGTAAACTATAGATAGCATTCATAGCGGCGAAGCTCGGAATAGATTGAACAACGCCAAATCAGCGACATCGGCTCAAAAAATGGTTGAACAAAGGCAACAGCAAAAAAGAGCAATGGTAAGGAGGAAGAGGAAAACTAACAACAATTTCACTATTCGAAAATCGGAGATGGACAATGATTTCGTAGGTCCAAAATCACAAATTTGGGATTTGGAAGATGGAGTGTTCTATTAAGAGAGAAACGTGATTAGGCTGATAGTATGTGAGCAATCAAAACTCAATGTTTTTCCATTACACAGAATAATCCTATTTATACAAGAATATAGATTTTGTAACTATTTCTAAATACCTAAATGAATATAAAATGATTACGATGATAATACAAATTTTGTAACTGTAAAATAAAGACTACAGATTTCTAATTGGAGAAAATAAAGAGAGGTCTTACAATACGAGTTTTACAATTATCATTAGCCATAATAATAATAATATAAGCATAGAAAAGGATTATGGTTTGGAATCTACAAATTTGAAACCCATTTAGGCGATGCACGTACGGTTTGAGTCTGATTAAGCAACAAAATGTTTGTCATTTTTGCATTCTTTCGGGATGTAATAGGTAGTTTTATTTTTATTTTATTTTACGGTAAAGTGTTGTACGAATTAGATTACGTGTACCTCGACTAATAACCTTCACAAGTAATATTAAAGGATGTAACAGGGAATTAATCCTTGTGTTTCATATTTCAACCAAATTTTTTTTTTAAAAAAACTACAACAGAAATAAGTTTTTTAACTATTACATAGGAGAAAAAACTCATTTATGAACGTCTCCAAGCAAAAATAGTCCAACTTGTTTGGTTCCAAAAGTAAAGTTTTTCTAAAGATTCCTCCAGGTCCATGGTCACTCCTAACTTGCCTATCATCATGATTTGGCTGTCAAAGCTCAACTACTAATCAATAGTTTTTATGGAAAATAAGGTGTCAAATGCTACCAACTTACTGCCAGCCCCAGCACCCACCCACATGCAATAAATTAAGAATCTAAAGTTAACAAACAAAGCACGCTTTGTCGATTAACCTTTGTATTCAATGCAACAATCATTTCAAACTGGCCCCACCTATAATTCCATACCAGGTAAAAATTGTCTACAGTAAGGACGCGTGGCATCATTTCATTGGCAGGTGTCGTGTTGCATCCGTTTTGTTTGGCAGGCAGTGTCCCACTTGCTTGGAGACTAACATTAATTAGTTGATTATAATCATTAGAATTGGAATGCTGGCCCTCCAACTAATTTTTCATAATTAAGCCCTTGTTCCATATAATTACTAGAAGACAAATGCGATACAAAAACTAGTTGGTTAATTCTGCATGTACTATTTTTATAGTTGTTTGACAAGTTACTATTGTCTACGTTTACTTCTCCAAACACTCGTAAAGAATTAATCTAATAAATTCAAATTCTCATTTTAGGTGAGAATTAAACACGTTCAATTCTATTTGAGTAAGTTTTCTTTATACTGAAACGTACGCTAACTCAAACCAGGTACGTTTGAGTTACAATCTCAGAAAAATACAAACAATTTCTTTTTTTTTTTCTAACAAAGAGCTTCTACCAACAATTACACAAAATAAACTCAATGATCAACCCAAACTAGGTAACTGAAGTGTGCACAATTCTCAAGATAATCAATTTAAGCAATCGTGTTTTATAAATCTTGATTTAAGCATAGTGGACACTATGCTAGATATTTCAAATCGTTTTAACCTAGAAATTGATTTTCAAAATAAAGATCAATGAGTTTTTCAAAAAATGATTTCCTCGAATTCAATGTTTGATTTCACGAATAAACTAGCCCACAATCTAATCACAATAAGATTTCAAATAAGCACAGTGTAGATCACAAATATATATCATAGAGAGATTAAAATTTAATACATAACAATCTCACCAAATTTTAGTAGAATGTTTGAATCGAAGGCTCAGAATACCAGTTTCACTTCAGTACATTTTTCCCTCAGAAAAACTTTCACAGATTTCACAAGAGTTGAATAATTTTCTTACTAATTTTCTAAAAAACTCTTTAATTCTCTCTTTGAATATTTGAACTTCTCACTTTTTCTCTTTTAAAAATCTATTTTTCTTTTTAAAAAAATGTCAAATAATGGCAAAAAAAAAAAAAAAAAAAAAACAGCTTGAAATAGGCTAAGATTCAAAATATCTCTAATGTCTATGTTTAACCTAATTTTCCTAGATTTTTTTCCCTTAAAAGCTTGCCCCTTTGATCCTATGAGTTTGAACCATTTTGACTATGAATCCAGCCATCTTTAAGTCCAGATTCCAGTCTCAAATCAGTTAAAATACCAGGCCAAAAATCAAGGTTGAGAAGTTTTACCAAATGAATTACAAAAATAAGAAAAATTGAGAACCGAATTCAATTTATGATAAAACCCTAATTTTTAAAAAAAAAAAAAAAAAAAAAAATCTCATAAAAAATGTTTTTCAATATATTTCTAATCAATTATAATAATTTTATAACATTTAAAAAATTATTTAGAAATATTTATTGTTAAACATGAGGAGAAAACATCTCCGAAAAAAGTTCACAAAATTTGAGAAAAATTACACAAATTAGTCAATTGCCTAAGCATTTAAGTGGACTATTTTGAGATATCCTTCAAAGGTTATGGAAACCTCATTCAACTAGTTGACCGAAATCCATTAGTTAGTCGACCGTTGTTCCTCAAATTCTAAAATCTCTGGGAACTTGGTTTATTCAATTATCCATTTCATGCATTCAGTCGATTATTTCAACTCATTCTTCAATTTTTCTGGTCCATGAATTAACCAGTCGACTGTCCTCCTAATCAGTTGACCGTCCTCCTAATCAGTTGACAGTTTTATCTTGTTTCTCAAAGTTTTTAAACTTCGGTTATAATCCGTTGATTGATATTTTATGCAAGTTGACAAAATTTAATTATATTAACTCTTATAACATGCAAGGTAGGATTAAGGCAAATTCTTTTATGAAATCAAATACCTAACACACTTAATCACACATATATGATGCATTTAATCTCATATAGATATGTAGTGAGTAATCCTGATCGGGTTGACATGACTTTAAACAATGTAAGTGTTGTGTAACTTAATAATACAAAAAATGAATTGACTTTCAAAAGCTTCTTTATCATGTCTCTGAACTGCATCATCCTAATAATTCATATTCCTGTTCAATGCTTCACATTTTGACAATTCACCATCTTGGTCCAATAAAATTATGACTAATATTCTTAAATACTATAATTGCATCTCAAGCACAATATTAGTCCAAACAAATATTCAAGTTCATTGAATCACCAAAACTAAATTAGGACTTGGCTCCTTTGGGGTCAACAATCTTCCCATTTTTTTTTATGATGATAATTAACTTGATATTAAAAATATAAAATCACAGTCCCTCTAAATATGGGGATGTGTCTTTTTAATCAATTAGATACATAATGAGAAAAAAAAATTTGGTACCAAGTAATCAAACATACATTTGTACAACATGAATGAATCAAGAAATATAACATAAAACCATGATGAAACAAAAAATTTGAAAACTTATGATGACTCTATTTTTTTTAAACATTATATATTTTATCCCCATTTGTCATCTCAAAAAGTGAGGGATTTAAAAACTTAGGAATGTTGGATTATTTACAATATATAAAATATAATCATACTGATCATCTCATTTATTGAAAAATATAATAGATTATTTTATCCATTATTTCATCTTATGTCAATGACAAGTCAGAATAATTCACACATATTTGATTAATCATTTTCAATTGCGTATATTTCATTTGAGATTAATATAGAGAAATAGACATGAACTAAGATAATGATATTAATACTGATTACAAAAATAGATAATATAATAAAAACCGTCAAATCCATACTAATAATAAAGATCAACTCTAGCCGAATAACAACAAAATATTGCAAGCATGAACTAAAAAAATTCAAACAATGAACTTGTTCAAATAGGATTACATCACAATAATCAATAAGGACCAGGAGGGGGTAGTAAGACCCAAATGGGTGTTACAGGTGATAGGGATTGAACTGCTGTATCATCACTTGCATTTGTTCCATGGATATAGACATCCTTCCTATTGGTGCACCCGAAGAGTCAAGACGTTCATCTACCGTCAATGTGTACTGCTAGAAGTCATCAAATTGTTCTTAGAGTTAATCGAACCCCCGGAAGACTTTATCCTCAAAGCTCATCCTTCTTCTCTTATTGGCTCTGCCTCACCCATTTCTTCATCTTCATCCCCTTCTGCTCTTCCTTTTCATACCCATTGATTTTGAATATATTCAATGTCCATGAATGTTATAGTAGTATTGTTCAGGATGGTATGATTGTAAACCAAGGAAGAATCACACTCTTCATCTAGAAGGACATCAAATTTTTCCTAAAAACGACACATAGTATCATCGTAGGGTAAAAAAATGCCTTTTGGCATCAAGTTGATACTACATGTGTTGCACGAGAAGAGTCGAGATATCGACATTGGTGCTATTTATTATGGAAATTAAGGAGAAAGGTGTCAAAGTCAGTCACTAGGCGCGATTACCACTGCGGGGAGCAAGAGAGTATGTTGTGATGGAATAACATATGCAATGAATGAGATTAGTTTTTTTTTGTTTTTTTTTTTGCTTTGGCATCTACAACCCCTAGAGTAATTCTTTCTTTTTGAAAACCAAAATTCCGCATAACCCAATGGTAACTGTTTTAAGGAAAAATAGTGCCTTTAGGCATGCATAGAAGAGCAGAGCGATCATCTAACTTAAATTCAATTTGAACTCCATTGAAATAGAAGAAAAATATATTTTCAACCATATGAAAGTTACTATAAAACAACCTAACCCAATGGGTGAAGTAAGGTTTGTTTTCTCTAAAAAATGTATCTCATCCTAAATTTGGGAATTTAGGCAAAATATCAATACCCCTAGACTTATGCTCATCAACTTTACAGGATTACCATGTTGGAATATTTTTATGGGCTAACATTAATTGAATTAATTGTTTTACGAAAATGGGTTAATGGATAATCTATTATTTAAACAGCCCAAATAATCAATGATCATATTTTGATTTGGGCTGTGGCGTCTTTTATGTAGAAGCTCAATTAAATGGAAAGTGTAGGTTTAAGGTTTCGTTGAAACCCGTTATAGGAGGGCCCAACGTGAAACCCTAGTATATATAATTAGGTCCCCTCCCTAATCTAGAATTTAGGATTTTTTCCCATTGAGAGTCGCCATCACGAAATCTAGATCATAGGGAGGAAGACCTAGTTAGTAATCCGCTACGACGGATTTAATCTCTTGCGATGGCTGAGACAGGTACGCTTTCGATTACCGTTATTCATTGTTGTGTCCTATAATCCATGTATGTTTGCGATTATTAATTAATTCTGTTTTATTGTGATTATGAGAAATAATCAACATACCACTCACTACCCACCATTTAGACAAGTCCATTTAAACCATTTTTAATTTTTTGAACTTAGAAAATGGTAGTTGTCAAACATTGGCCCATGTATTTTCTTTCTCTTATCTTTACAAGAACCATGTCCGGTTTTATTTTTGGCAACATGTTTGAGCACCATTTTTAGGAACGAAAATGACTAAAAGATGGATAGATTTTGCTAGTAATAGACAAATACAAAGATCTAGGTAGCAACTCCCAATAAACAAACAAAAACAACGATTTAAGTCAAAAAAAGATAAAGAATGACTAAAAATCTTACTAACCAAAAATAAATCACGAGATTGAACAATGCCTTCAAAGAATCAATATGTTTTTCCCAATAACACGCCCACATTGATAAATATTGCTTAGATCATGTAATATATAGAGAAATTTTAGAGAATTAGGCCTCTACTAAGGAATGGAAAAGGTTTTGAGGGAGGAGCACACAATGTTTTAGGGAATGAACTAAGGAGCACACAATGTTTTAGGGAATGAACTAAGGAAATAAAATGACTCTATGTTAAATACAATGTTCAACCATAAATCAATCGACTGATTGCTCAAATCAATAAACCGTTTAGTCCAGGTCACAGAAGGGGTATTTTAGTATATATTAGGTTGATTTAATTGTTTATTCAAACGGTTGTTTTGGTAAGTTGACTGGTCTAGGTTATATTCAGTCTCCTGGAATGCCAAATGGTCAATTGAATTTACACGTAGATCAATTCAAGAAGGAAGTTTATCATATCAAATAACTGCTTTTGTCATCAGTCGACTATTCTAAGCTTATTTTTGAGTTTTGACTTTTGTTCTCATCTCATCTCAAATGAATAAATATTAATGATAATGATGTGTAAGAAATATATTTTTTGATATGAAACAATTATGTAAAATATGTAAAGATTCCTAAAATGTTAAGAACACAATCAAATAAGAAAACGTCGATTAATTTAATACATTTGAGTGTGACCCACTCAATTCTTCAACAAATTTAACAAACTTAAATGAAGACTTATCTTACTTTCATAGTAGTTCATTACCGCTTTACCTCTGTTTGTGTTTGTGTTGACAGTATATGATCTGGTTGAGTCTACTTTCGAAATCTCCTGAGGATTGGCCATATTCACAAAATGATAGTAACTCTTTTTGTTCTTTCTTGGATTTCCCTGTTTGTTAGGCAGTTTGCCATACATGGTCATATTATCACTTTTAATTGAGGTTGATCTATTACTTGAAGGAGAATTAGAGTGTAATTTTGGTCTCCAAACTAATTTTGATTCACTTTGATTAGTACGTGACATTCCTAAATAGTGGCCCAATATTTTGATGGGATCAAATTTACCACAGTGGTTGCACCTAAAACTTTTGTTTGGGTTATGATGATCATATAATGAATATCTATTGTAAGGCATATTAACCAATTTTTTCGAACAAGACTAGGATATTGATGATGATATGAGGAAGTTACTCTAGACTCATTCGTTTAGTAAATCATTTTTTTAAAACCTTTAAATTTGTCAACAGTTTCTTTGAGATCAAGATTTGTCTTTTCAAGAATGCGTTAAATACCAATATTTACTTTAAGACCAAAATTGTTATCATTGACAAAGTCAAAGTCATTATTAAAAATTTTATAATCATTTTTTATTAAATGAATTTTCAATCAGGTTCTATTGAGATCACATCTAGAATTATCTAATTCAATATTTAAAGCATCATTTTGTTTATCAAGAATTCTCAAACTTGCAATACCTTGTTGAAGTTTTGCAACATATTTTTTAGAAAAACATTTTTTTTTTGTCGAAAAACTCAATTTTATTAATTAAATTATTGATATCGAGAAGAACTTTTGAAAATACTTACGTTACAAAATGTTGTTCCAAATCATCCTTTTTTCGACACAAAACAATACTAAATTTCTTCTTCTCAAGAAAAACAATTTTATGATTAAATCTTAAGTTTTCTTCTGCAAAGAAATTTTTGAAAACAATTAGTATTTCAATATACTTATGAGAAGCCTCTTCTTTATCGTCAATATCGTTACCACTGATTGGACACAAGTTATTTGACATAACAGGAGATACAATTATTTACAGATATACGTAAGAGATCATTTATAGTGTGAGTCATGTGATCGTTTTAGTTAGGATGTTAGGCCTATTCGACTAACTTAGCTCTGATACCAGTTATTAGTCCAAAGGTCTACCCAAGAGGGGTGAATTGGGTAATTTTAAAAATTTAGTGAAATAATTTATTCTAAGTAAATTTTAGCTAATTAAGCACATAAACATTATTTATAGGTAGATACAAACACATAGGGATAGAGAAAATATGAGATTGAAAATCTGATTTTAAACAAGATATGGGTAACAAATAATTTAGCACGTAATCAGATTCAAGAAATTGTTTATACAAATATTTTTTTCAATAAAGAATCAAAAAATAATTTTTAAAGATCAATTTTCAAAAATAAACAGGTAATGGACAATTAGAAAGTAATTGAAAAGATCTCACCCGGAATCCACAAAATAAATAAATAAAGCAATGTAACTTCAAATCCGGTAACAGCAAATATTGATAGCAATTGGTTTTCAAGATCGCCTCTCAGAATAGCTTACACAATATCTTAGAATGATGACTCTTATAACAACTCACAAATGATATTAACTCTTATGCTCTCTCGATATTGATTTATGATTTATGAAATTCGCAGGTCTATACATATGGAAAATAAATCAGCTTTCTAACGGCTAGTTCTCATATGTTATGACATTTAAATACTCTCTTAGACCCCATATATCATTATAACTTTATTTTGGTTCAATACACTTAATAATAGCATTTAAAACTTTCAATTAAGCCCCCTAAATATTTCTCAATCTCAATTACTTAGAATATAATCAATTTTATGTACCAAATTGAGAAACATTAAAAATTAATGAACCAAATCAATAGGTTTTAAACATTAGGTGAAACATATCTTAAATATAATAATATCCCCGAAATCTCTCTCAAATCCCAACAAAAAATGGCTACTTTTGGATATAATCTCGGAATAAACAGAATCCTGAAACAGCGCGTCCGGTCGACCGGTCAGTCGACTGCCCTATTCAGGATGTAGCCAAGCCATCGCTGCTGCATTCATAGGTTGACCTGTTTGTCGACTTGGAGATTCAGGGAGTTCGTTTTGCCTTCACCGGTCAACTTACCTGTCGATTTAGAAATACAGAGAGTTCAACGTCTTTTCACCGGTCGACCTGCCTGTTGACTTAGAGATACAGGTTGTTTCTGATGCTTGGTCCAGTTAACCTATCAGTCGACTTACATCAGCTGGATCTCTTTTTTGAACTCGTTTTTAACTCTTTTTCTTTTACGTTTTTGCCCTTTAACCATTTTCTTTTCTAAATATGCTCCACTAATCTTCTTATATTCCATTTTAGTCAATTATAAATATTTCTTTTCAAACACACATAGGAGCAAATATTTTCATCTTATCAAAACACACATAAATACTAAAAACTTTTTATGCCATGTATGTATTCCTAATTGGGATATTAAGAGTTGAAATTCACATGAGTTGTGTTCCCTAATTTCTTCAAACTTTTAATTATTCATCATCTTCGACATTATCATTTAGCATCCATTTAATTTGCATCTTCATCACTGGAACTTAAATAACTGAAACACTCAATTAAACCGTTAGTTCCACTAAAATATCAACACTTTATTGTTCATCAAAATCTTAGAATCAACAGTTACATTTTTTGTATAGAGGCAAATTTAAATGCCACTAAAAATAAAAAATAAAATATATTTATATTTATATTTAGTAGAAAATGATGCTTTTTTAGCCTGTAAATGTTTGTATTTTTCATATAGTGTCAAAACTAAATACCACTAAAAATTAAATAGTTATTTTTACATTTAGTGGAAAGAGAAGATTTATCAAGTAAATATTTTATTAGAATCTCAACAAAATTAGATGAGCTTGATCAATGATGAACAAAAATCTGAATGGGAATACAAATAATTAAGAATGTAAACATGATCTCCCAAAGAAAATGCCAAAAAAGATTACATAAATGGAATAATATTGAATTTAACTCTTAATCTAACATAAATCAATATAATCAAAACTAGTAGTTTCTAAATTCCCCTAAAATACAACATCAAAAGCCCAACTAGCCAATAAAATCACACCTATATTTACAGGAGAAACATCAGAAACACGAAAGAAACAAAAATATCAGAAATACAAAAGAAATAGAAACAACATTAACATTAAAGCAGCGTTTATTTTAATGTTCGTTGGAGTTGAAAAAACAGAAACAACGTAAACAATAAAGCAACGTTTATTTTAAGTAGTGTTTATTTTAATGTTAGTTGGAGTTGAAAAATGAATTTAAGTGTACAAAATTTTTGACCTAATTCTCTTTCTTTATGAAATATTCAAAAAGTACTTGTCACTTAAACAACACAATATACAATATAACCAACACCAAATAAGACAATAATCGACACAACCATAACAGACGAAGTAGTGTCCAAAAATTATTTTCCAAACAAACAATTTAAACAATATATAAATTCACCACCCAAAACACTAGAGCCCACCACTCACGGTTACTAGAACATACTGTAATTGTGGATTGCCAAACCATAAAATATCTCTTATATCATTTACAAGGAAGCACTTGTCTCTTTTTCTTTGGCCTTTCCATCTACAATAGAAAATAAAATAGCATATCAATAATATATTAATTAATCACTTAATTTTATTGGAACCTAAACATAAACATCAATAACCATTATATTTCTGTTTTGTTCTGTTTTGAAGTAGTCCGCCTTACTTGTTTTCTTTACTGCATAAAGACATAAGCAAGACTGGATGACTACTCTGCATGACTATTTGCATTATTTCTTTAGCCTGTCCCATGTGCCACACAACATTTCTCTTGAAAATTTTCAACAACTTGTAGGTTTTTGTTCCAAACTGTTTTTGTTTCATTCTGTTTTAGAACAGGAACAATTTTTTGCTATTTTGTCCTAAAACAACATAACAAAATAGAATAGAGTAGAAAATTATGTTCTGATTTGTTCAAAACAAAACAACATTTGGAACTGAACAGAACAAAAATTTTGTTATGTTATGTTCCAAGAAGAACAGAGCAGTATTTTATTCCACACAAAACAAATGTTTTGTTCCAAACGGAATGGAACAGAAATAATTTGTTTCTTTCTATTCTATTTTGTTTAAAGAAAAAAAATGTTCTAAATTCTCCCAATTAAACGATTTCGTAAAAAAATGACTAGTATATTCCAAAACCCAAACGAAAAGAAAAAAAAAAAAAAAGAACTTAAAAAAAATAGTGTCAGAAAATTAAACTAAATCACTAAACGAACGATAACTTAGACACTCCCACCTCCTAAGTCCTTGTAACATAACAATAACCCAAATTAAATGATAGTCCAACATTATTTGATTAAAAGTTTATGGATTCTCATCAACATCATAACCTCCATTTTAACACAACATTGGGAATTTATTAGTCAATGAGCCATTTTTGCATCACAAAAGACACCATTTATAAGTATATTGCAACTTTACTATTTTGTCATAACATGTCAACTGTTGATGATATGTTGGTCCTGTATCAGTAGCTAAAGTTTTATTTATATATATAAGGGCAGCCAATCAAGTGTACCATTAAAATGCAACAGCTATAGCTTATTCTTTATTTGATGTTACCCGCAAAAATATCATTTTGTGCAAATAATAACATTTTTTAGATTAGTGGTTTAAGAGTACTAAAATCACATCACATGTCCCTAATTTTAAACTAAATTGTTATATATCTATGATTTTTTCTCATTTTATTGTAGGATCCTATATAAATGTCGATATGAATTTTTATACTTAAAGATGAGACACAGTGAAAGAGACAACAATTAATATACATACATGCATACATACATACATACATACATACATACATACATACATGTATGTATATAGGTATAGATCTCACAAAAAACATAAGAAAAATTATAAACACCGTCAAATAAATCCACAATGGTTAAATTAAGTTGGATTTTTTTATGAAAAGAGGCACACATTCAGAATATGGTTTAAATTGCAAATGGTTTTATGTTTTTATTATTTAGTATATATTTGATAATAAATCCACTAATAATTGTATCAATAATGATCCCCGTTGGCCTAATCTCTAACTTTGTGAATTATAAATTTAAGGGCAAAACAAGTATTAATTTTAGAAATCCCTTACCAAAATTAAAACATGCCTCAAAATCCTTCATTCAAACACACTTATAAGAGTTATGGAAAATGAATTTTGATGGGGTGGTAAGTTTTTGAGGAGCCGGAATTGGAGTTATTCACGTTTCTCCAATTAAACAACATTATCCAGTGGCTTTTAAGCTGATGTTCCAGAGTACCAACAATCAATCTGAATACAAAGCCTGTATTTTGAGACTGCAGTTGATCATCAACACAAATATAAGGGAGTTTCTCATATACATGGATTTAGAGTTGATCATCAATCAAGCTATTGGCAAGTATGCCATGATGGATCCCATATTGGTTGTCTACAATAATCATCTCTTGAAGCTATGTGAGCACTTCAAAATGATCGAATTTAAAATCATCCCTAGGCTCAAGAATGATTTTCCTGATACCTTGGCTGCCTTGGCATCTATGATTTCCATAACTTGGGAGGAAGATGATATCATTCCAGTGGTAATCCGAGTTTAGCGTCAACCGACTCAATGTTGCTAACTCAAGATCGAGCCCAATACAAACCCTTGGTATCATGATGTTAAGAATTTCCTAAAGAGCTATGGGTATCCATTTCTTAGTATCACAATATAAAGAAATTTCTAAACATTTAGGGGTATCCAAAGGGAGTGTCCGGTGTTGATCGAAATACCCTCTGAAGGTTTACCCAGTCAATTTTTTCTGATTAGAGAAACTCTATTCAAGTGTTCCTTTGACATAGGTTTGTTAAGATATGGTAGAGAATAAAAGGCTATCTATTTGATGAAATATATCTATGGAGGTATGTGCAGGCCTTGCATGCGTGGCTTTATGCTTGAAAAGAATACCTTGAGAATTGGTCAATTCTGGCGGATTATGGTACAATATCTAGTCTATTTGAAGATACCATAAATACTAGCATCTGGTGACCAGATCCATGTACCTCATTCACAACTTCATTTCTTACCATCCCCTTAGCCTTTATTTATGTAGTCGATGTAAGTCATCGAAGAAATCACACATGGTGAACCTATTGGTCATTATTTCATCCTGATAGACATAAACTATTTTACAAAGTGGGTGGAGGCAGTCTCCTTGACTCAAGTAACTCAAAAAATGGTAGCCCAGTTTACTAAAAAGAATTTTGTGTCGAGATACAGGTTGTCGCAAGCCTTAATCACTGACAATTCCATGAACCTTAAAGGCTTAATTCCGTCAATAACTCAAAATCAAGCACTAAAATTTGGTGTTGTACTGACAAAAAAATGAATGAGGTTATGGAAGCATCCAACAAGAATATCAATAAGATCCTCCAAACAATGATTGGCAACTATGAGGAATGGAAAACATGTTATTGTATGCCCTGATAGCTTACCAGACTTTGGTTTGAAGCTCGATAGAAGTGACTCCCTACTCTTAGGTCTATGGGATGGAGGTATTGATCCTTGCTAAAGTTGAAAGTCTCTCTCTGCAAGTAATCATGGAAGCTGCGATTGACAAAATTGAATAGATACAATAAATGATGAATTAACTTTCCCTAATTGATGCTATAGGTAGATAATTGCCCACACTCACGATAAGATATTTTATCCTAGAGTCTTCAGAGTAGGGAAGTTTCTATTAAAGAGAATCTTTCCTTTCTGGGGTGAAGCCGAGGGCAAGTTTTCCCCTAAGTAGGAAAGTTCGTTTGTTGTCCATAAATCATTGGAGTATTTATCCTTGAGGAGATGGACGACGATGTATTTTTCGAGCCTATAGGCTCTAATTCTACAAATAAACACTTTGCGTGGTAAAATTAGTATTTTTTAGAAGTTTCTCCCAAAGTGGTCGTCTATTTGTAGATATAGCATTTTGTCCCGCCCAGTCGATGTCAAATCAAGTACAAGTTCAGATAAATTTTAAACTTAGGTTTAAAGGGAATGAATTTATACTTTGGATCACACTGTATAATATATAAAAACACCAAAAAAACATAAGAAAGCACAAAAACTGTTAAATTGGATTGAATTCAACTAAGTAAAAATTACTGGTCAACCTCGAAAATCGTACAATTTACGGGGGTATACAATAACATTATTAAAGGTTGGTTTTCATTAAATCACCTTTAGTATGAATAAAAATTAGTCACTACCCTTCAATTAAAGGATATTTCACCAATTTATCTCGGTTACCTTCTTTGATCCTGAAACATTTACTATAATTAATTTCGTCTGTTTAACACCAAAAATATTGTTTTAATTATGCATGTTACATTCAAATTAAATCAAGAAATAATTCAAAAAACCATGATCAAGGCATGGAAATTCCATAACAAGTCCAAGTTACATAACGTAACTGGGGGGGAATTACGACTCGGTTTGAAATCGACCAACCCGAAGTTATCTTGACAAACAATCAAAGCTTATCCAATGAGAGGCCAACCTAAGAAATTATGACTCATCAAGATTAGCATTAATTGTCTAATTAATATTCCTAGAAATTGCCTACAAAATATCTAAGGAAGAAGCCAAATCACTTAGGAGGTAACTAACCGTTATCGAAACTAAACCGATTCGGTTCACCACCTAAGTAAGGAATTTAATGTGAATTAAATGACCATAACATTAAGAATTAAATTATTGGGATGACATTTATAGGCCACATTCAAGGAATCAAGATGGTTTGATCAAAATATCATTGATTTAACCGAAATCCTTGAAATGTGACTACCCGTTATCAAAACCAAACCAATTCAGTCCGCCACCTAACCAAGGAATTTAATGATCACTAAATTCCCATACCATAAGGAATTAAATACTTGGTATAACATGGATTGAGTGGATTCAAAGAATTTAGATATTTTGCTTAAAATATTTTAGGGTTAACTAAGACCCTTGAAATGTAACTATTGATTACAAGGCATTTAATACGATTTGATTCAAATCCAACAAATTCCAAGCCCATAACATCAATAGTCATCATCAAACATTTAATGCAAAATGACTCATCAAGATTAAGTTCAATGCACCTTGGAAACATTAATAGCAACCAAAACCGATATAGTAAAACTAACTGGTACTTAGCCTCTAAACCAAACCGAAAGTGTCACTTTATGCCATTAATACACCCATGTACAACCAATTACATTTAATTTTGTGTAATGATTGCCAATTATTTCTAGAATCCTACATAATCTTCCAAATTCGTTCAAGACAATTCAAGATCAAGACAAGAGGAAATGACCCCTAGGACAAATAGACCCTAAGGAAGAGTCTGGAATAGCATGTGCATGGGCCAATGTGTAGGCCCTCTGGCCTATAAATACAAGGGCTTTGATTTCATTTTTCAAAAGTTGGAACCTAAACTTTTTCTCTCTAAACCTGGGTAATGCCCTCAAATCCTAGGGTTTCCAACCATGTATCTTTAATGACACCTCATTATTCTTCTGAAATTCGATCCTGGAGGGAGTTCTTGAGGTTCTTGGAACAAGAACTCAAGAAGTTGATGTCAACCGATCGAGTTCAAACCAAGAAGATCAAGAAGGAGACAATTTCCATATCATGTTGTGATTCATGTTTTGTTTTGTTTAATCAACTAAAACCAACCAACAATCACCTTACATAAATGAACTATGTGATGACTTAATTCTCATTGATCTGAGATACGTAGGCAACCCACATACAAGTTCGGTCACTAATCTAAATAATTTAGTCTTAGTTTGCATGTTGGAACTACATGTCGACCTGATTCCTTGTAAAAACAAGGATATGTAGGCAACCTTTAGAAGGTTTGGTCTCTTAAAAAATACAAAAATATTTTCATTCTATATAGCTTGCATGTTGGAACTACATGTCAACCTGATTCCCTATAAAAACAGGGATATGTAAGAATCCTTTATAAGGTTCGGTCATTCATATTTCTATAACTTAGAAACTGTTATTGGGTTGTAGCTACCTAGATTAGTGTAGTTTACTGCTTTCATTACATAAAAAAATACAAAAATATTTTCATTTTCAACCTGCTTTATTTATAGTTACATAATAGATAGTTAAACCTTTAGTAGCTTTGTATTATTTAGTAGCTTTGTATTGCACATAAAAATGCATAAAAAAAGAAAAACTTTTAAAATGGGAATTGTTTCTGTTGAGTAAGCCAAAGAAAATTACTTGGGTATCATTTAAAAGTGAATATTCATTTACACTAAGGTAATTGTTTGCATAAAATCTTCCCAGAACATAACCGACCCTCGAACTTTAAGAAATATCTGGTGCAAGACCTTTATGAGTTAAAACACGAACCATTTTTAAACAAAAATGAATTTCTAAAATTTTCAATGACCTAGTACACCATTTAACCCATGTTAGGTGGTGACTCTTTTTCAAAAATAAAATCCCGACCCAATTTTTTTTTAAAAAATCAACTACTAGAAAAGCCCTGGGAAAGCCATTTTCAAAATGAATGGATTTGGACGATTTAGAAAGAGAGGAATAAACTTGTTTCCTTTCTTCTCGACCTTTACTTATTCTACTATCAAAATTTGAACTGAGTTATTATTTTCTAAAAAATATATACAAAAATCAAATATAAAAAATAAAAAAAAATATTTTAAACTCTCTTATTATTGACACGTTTCTAAGCAGTCCTTTTAAGTTTGCATATTTGATTTTAAACCCTTTACATATTAACACGTTTTTAAATAGTCTTTCTGTCAAAAATTCTATCAAAAAGTAACAAAATAGAAAGGAAAAATAGTCTTTTTACATTTTTAAATTTTTTAACCATTTCTTTGATTGTTCATTTTTTTTTTTTCTTTTTCTTCTTCTTATTTTGTCTCTCTGTCCCGCTCAATTCTCTCTCTCTTAATCTCCCTCTAATCATCACTCCGACCGATGAGTAATTCTGATAAAAAAACAAAAAAAAACCATATTCTCTCTTTCTTTTTCGACGATGGAGCTGTAATGGGTATGTGGAGAAACTGCCATTAGAGGTCTTCATAAAGCTCCAAACCCAAAAATCCGCCATGGGAGGTCATCTGATAAGCATTACTACCATGATTTTTCTTCTCTCTCTTGTTTCTATTGTTTTTGCTATGACAGACCCTAATGATCTAACGATTCTCAATCAATTAGAATAGGGTTGGAGAATCTTGAGCTTTTGAACTGGCTCGTTAATGGCGATGACCACTGCGGTCCTCCCAGTTGGCCTCACGTCTTCTTTTTCGGCAATAGGGTTTCGCAGATTCAGGTTAAGAGTTTGGGGTTGAAGGGCTCTTTACCCCAAATTTGAACCAGATGAATATGCTCTTTAATCTGGGCGTTCAACGGAATCAATTTAATGGGAAATTGCCGTCATTTAGTGGTTTATCTGAATTAAAATATGCTTATTTGGATTACAACAATTTCGACACTATTTCTTCTGATTTCTTCAATAAACTCGTGTATCTAGAGACCATAGAGCTGGATAATAACCCCCTCAACGCCACCATCAATTTTTCACTGCCGGATGACCTGCCAAATTCAACTCAATTAACCAATCTCTCATTAATGGGTTGTAATTTGGTCAGACCGTTGCCGGAGTTTCTGGGGGAATATGTCGTCTTTAGGGGTGCTAAAATTGTTGATGAATCAAATTTTTGGGGGTAGTTCTACAACATTTAGAAACTCCATGCTACAGATTCTCAGGCTGAATGGACAATTTGGCACCAAAATTTCGAATCCAATCGATTTGATGGCATCAATTGTGTCATTCACCAGCTTATGGCTCCACGACAATTATTTTTCCATTAGATTCCTAACAACATCGCCGATTTAATTATGTTATGTGATTTAAACATTAATAGCAATGATCTTGTTGGATTAATACCTAGTTACAAGGGGTAATTCCACCCCCGAAACAAGGGGTGGTTCACCCCTTGCTTCAGGGGTGGCACCCCCCGTAACAAGGGGTGGTTCACCCCCTGTTAAGGAGTTCTACCCTTATTACTAGGGTGAAAGCACCCCTATAACAGGGATAGTTCTGGTGGGGAGAGGAAGAGGGAGGAAGAGGGAAGAAAATGGAAGAAGAAAGAAAGAGAGTTAAGCGGGAGAGAACGAGAAGTGAATAAAAAAAATTAAAAAATGATTAAAAAATTAAAAAACATAAAAATATTATTTTTTCCTTCTATTCTGTTACTTTTGACGGAATTTTTGACAGCATGACCATTTAAAAACATATTGATACGTAGAGGTTTTAAAATAAAATGCACAAATTTAGAAGGACTACTTAGAAACGTATCAATAGTTAGAAGGTTTAAAATGTACTTTTCCCCCCCTCCTCAAAAAAATCCAAACTCTGAATTGTAAGGGGACAAAGGCAAAGGAGGGAAAAAGTAAAAAATAAGTGACATACCCCGGATTTTGATGGTGGAAGAAGTAGAGAATCGGGAAGAAGATGAAACAAGTTTCGTTCCTCCCTTTCTAAGTCCTCTAAATCCTTTAATTTTTGCAAGTGGTTTTTCAGGGGATTTTCTAGGCTTTGGTTTTGAAAAACTTCTTGGGCCGGGATTTTTTGTTAAAAACAGATTTACCACCTAGCATGGGGTTAAATGGTATGCTAGGTCATCCGAATTTTAGAAATTCAAAAAGTGGCCCGTGTTTTTACTTCCATTGGTCTATGTACCAGAGATATTCTTGAAGTTCAGGAGTCAGTTATGCTCGGGGAAGGTATTAGATGCCCATGGACACCCGTCCGAACACGGTACCTCAGTCTAAATAGATATTCATTGTAAATAGTATCCAAGCAGTTTTCTTTGATTGCTTAAACAAAAATTATTCATTTTTTAAAAAAGTTTTTCGTCTTTTTATGTTGTTTTGCATGATGTAATGTAAAGCCAGTAAATATTACAGCTAGTACTAGTTAGCGACACCCAATAATAGTTTATATGTAGACATTAATATAAATATGCAAGCTATGCTAAATGAAATGCAAACTAAGATAAAGTTGTTTGGATATGCGACTGAACCCGCACGTGGATTGCCTACGTATCTCAAATCATTGAGAATCAGGTCATCACGTAGTTTGTTCTGGTTAGGGTAGTAAACTATTTTGTATTGTTTATGGTGACCAAACTTGGATCGTGGGCTCTGCCTACGTACTTTGGGTGGTTCAAAGCTCAGGTCAAACGTAGTTCATTGTTGTCATGTTTAAAGGATATGGGTTTATTGTTAAAGGTGTCACCGAACACACACGGGCTGCCTGCGTACTTTGGGTGGTTACCAAAGACTAGGATAGATGTAGTTCAGTCATGTTTGAAAAGCTAGATTGGTTTTAATTAAAAGCTGAGTTGTTTTTAGTTATAAAACAAGTTTGTTCTAGACATAAAACCTAGTGTGTTTTAGTTAATTTTGGTTTGTTTTAGTTAACTTCAGTTGATTATTAGTTAGTTTTGGTTGATTATCAGTTAGTTTTGGTTGTCAACAACCTGAATCTCAACCTTAATTAGCTATTTATTAACAGTTTTTTTACAACCCTAATATATACATAACAACCTTTGATTTTGTCAAGAACACCTTAAACAAACCTTTTTTTTTTGTTTTGGTTAGCTTAGTGTTAGTGTATGATTTGTTTATCTAAAAATAAAAGAAATACGATGTTCTTGAGAGAATCGCAGAAACTATACACAACTCATGATGTGATAGAAGTTTTGTTTGAATCCTCACATGTTCTTAACATGTTCTTAGATGATTTGTTGTTTTTCAATGTTCTTGAATGTTTTTGAATGTTCTTGATATGCTTGAAATGATTTTGTATGATTTGAGCATAGTTTGGTTGTTATAGTTAAAATTTAGTGTTTGTTTGATGTTCTTTACAAAATCAAATGCTTGTTTGGTTGTTTTAGTGTTTGTTTGGTTGTTTTATAGGTTTTATGTGTTATGTACATGAAAGTAAAGCATTTAATCTACATGGTTATGCTATATACAAGTAATATACACAGGTTAAACCTATACCTACTTAGGGAATACGGTCTTCTGTAAGTTTTTACCTCCTTGATCTTCTTCGTTGGTGGTTGATCGATGGTTGATTGGTGGTCGTCTATTCCTTGAGTTCTTATCCAAGAACACAAGAACACCCTACTTAGGGGATGTGGTCGTCCCTAAGTAGCTAGTCTCTTTTCTCTCCTTGCTTCTATTGGCTTAGTGCTAATCGATGATCGTCGATCCTTAGAGGTCTTGTTCTAAGAACTTCAAGAACAACTTCCAATACTGGATTTCATCGTAATAACGATGTGTTATTTGAGAAATATGCTTGAGAGGCCTAGGACCTAAGAGAGTTTCTCGAGTTTAGAGCGAGAAGTTAAACCTTCAAAAACTTGCAAAAATGAGAGAAGAGGCCCTATATTTATAGGCTTGGGGGCCTGCACATTGGCCAATGCACATGCCATTCAAGAGGTTTCCCTAGGAGGTGTTTAGCCTAAGGGGATTATTGTCTTCCTTTGGTTTTGTTTTGCTTAGAATGAATTTAGGATGGAAAGTAGGATTCACAAAGATTTAGTAATGATTGACAATCATTACCAATCATTAGCATCCCACCAATCACATTCCTTGCACATGGGTGCATTTATGACTTGATGTGACGCATTCGGTTCGGTTTGGTGGCTAAGTAACGGTTAGATTCACTATTTCGGTTTGATCGTCATAAATGCTTCCAAAGTGCATTGTATCTATTCTTGAGGTATCATTTTTCATTTAATGCTAGGTGATGAGTCATTTCTTGGTGAGCACTCATTCGATTAGGTTTGGATGAAATCGGGTTTACTTGGCTTGTAATCAACGATTGATTTACAAGCTTCCTAGTTACCCTTAGATATTTTGGTGAAAATATCTAGGTTTAATGTATCTACCCCTTCCATGTCATCCCTAAGAATTTAATTCTTGATTGGATGTGCATTGAATGCATTGCTTGGAGGCCACACATTCGGTTTGGTTTCGGTAACGGGTCGTCACAATTCAAGATTTTCAGTTGGTTCTAAGATATTTTGCTTAAAATATCTTGGTTCCCTTCCTTAGCTATTTAGTAGGAAACTTCTAGGAAGGTTCCTTGGTTATTATAATGCTTCATTGTGGGCCTAAAATTATGGCTAGGCCCTTGATGCATTCGGCCTAGGGTGGTTTGTCAAGACTACTTGGATTTGGTGTAAATCCAAGTTAAGCCCAATCTTTAAATCACTTTGTGATTTAGGGATTTGTCCTAACCTTTTCAAGCCTTAAGTAAGGTGTCTTGGATATTTTGGTGGTAGTATTTGTTGTGGTATGCATAAAAGAAACAATTATTTTTGTTGTTAAATCGACAAGATTCAATGGTTTGTAAATGTATCAAGGTCGGGGTGGGTAACTGAGTTAATTGTTTGAAATGTCCCATAATTTTAAGAGTAGTGGATAAGATTTATCTATACTGAATATGATTTGATGAAAATCGAACTTTAGTAAAGTCATTTTAGATCTCCTTCAACCGTAGGAATTTCGAGGTTGATCCAAAACTTTTACTTAGCTATATTTTGTCAAATTCAATAGTTTTGTGTTTTTGTCATGTTTTTGGTTGTTTTTGTATAGTATGTAGTGTGATCTTAGGTAGAAATTTATTCCCTTTAAACTCTGGTTTAAAGTTTATCTAAACTTATACTTGATTCGACACTGATTAGGCGGGACAAAATGCGGTGTCTACAGTTGCCCCGCTTTGTCATGAGAGTTTACTCGTAATGACAAATAAAAAGACACTGACATTTTGTTCTACTACATATGCAATGTAAATACATGTATTTGAAACTATCCTAAAGGATGAAGACATACCTGATCCTTGAGGATTCAACGAGGATGGCGATTGGTCACTTCTAACATTGTATACTTCATAGGTTGACAAACAATCAACCTTGGAAGAAGATAGGTGGAATTTATCTATATATTTCCAAATCGATTTTGGTAGTTTTCAAGTGTTCTTGTTGTGTTTTAATATGTTTTAATTCGTTTCCATTTGTTTTTGTATAAATTAGATGTTTGGGACAAAAATGGATGAAAACGATTGACAATTGAGCAAATCGATGGGACATTGATGGAGAAAAGTTGAAAACGGCCAAGTTCAGAAACTGCAGGCTCACCATTGCAGCGGTGAAAATCACCCCTACAGCGATCAATCAAACAAAAATATTTTGCTTGGCCAACATCGATGGCCTCCACTGCTGCAACAGTCAACTGGCAGAAACCTACTGACTTCTCACCACTACAGTGGTCCAATACCACCTAGAAAAGATATTTTGGGATATTTTGAGATATTTTTGGATCCCTTATGATATTCTGCTTTCTCCCTCATACCATGGATGGTTTTTGGGATATTGAGAGCTCAAGATCAAGAACCAAGAAGAGGAGATCATCAATTGAATAAGAGGAAACGATTTTGGAGCAGTTTTTGCAGTAGTGGAACACTTCACTTCGCATATTTGCTTTCCGTTCTTTGTTTCTCTCTTTGTTCTTAAATTTTGTATATTGAATGATGATGTTAATCTCTTATTTTAATGAATATTCGGTTAAGATCATGAGTAGCTAAATATCTATTATCTAGGGATTGATATAGTTTATGAAAATGTTGTTTGAGTAAATCGTGTTTCATTAACGGTTGTTCATCCATGTTCGATTGTGTTTACCGTTCTTTTACCTCCATAGTATGCTTGTTATGATATTGTTGTTGATTTGAGAATACGGGGTTTGACACTCGGGAGAGGTAACCCTGGATTCGGACTAGGGTTTAAACACAACGCAACGATCTAATGACACGAGAGAGTATTAGAAAGTGTGCAATCCGTAAGGTTGGGGTGAGACTCATGTGATTAGTGTCTTTTAAATGCTAGATGGGGACATCGGCGTTGATGCAAAGTCGCATATTCATTCACTTTACCCTCAGGAGAAGTAGTGAGTGAGTTTTCGATACCTAGATTGTCAAATAGTTTGAATATCGTTAATATAAACTAGATTGAATCAAACACGTATAAGTAAACGAAGTTAATCCCTAGATAATCTATTCCCATATAATATATACTTAGTATTATAGTTTAATTAATTATTAATTTAGTATAGTATATACTAAAAACAAAAACCCTAAATTCAATCGTCTAGATAAAATTCGGTTATAACAATCGCGGTACTTAGCAACAATTTAATCCAATCCCTATGGATATGACAACCCTTCTCATTCACTATTCTATAAAACTTGACCAGTACACTTGCGGTAAAGTAACGGCGTAATTTTCCGCTACCAAAAGATGACGTTGGGAGGATGGCGACACTTCTAATTCATGTCTATCCGCACACTTAGAGAATAGCAATGCACCTGATCCTATAGGGCATAGTAAGTATGACACTCTGTACGAGCCCTCCCGCTGACTATGTTGCTGTCATATTATACTGTTAGTTGCTATTACAATTTTGGTTGTCATGGTTTTATTGGCTACTAGCACATTTTGTTGCTAACATAGCATTGGCTGCTATTAGTATTAGCTGTTATTGTAGTATTAGTGGTTGTCATAGTATTGGTGGTTATTATAGTATTGGTTGATGTTATAGTATTTGGTTATCAGTATAGCATTAGTTACTACCGGTATTGGTATTGATTGTCAGTATCGATATTGGTTGCTAACATGGTATTTGTTGCTATCATAGTAATGGATGCTAGTAAAGTAATGGTTGTGGTCAGTATTTGGTATTGGTTGTCATTATCGATGTTGGTTGCTATCGGTATTGGTTACTAGTATAGTAATGTTCCTTAGGACGATGTTCACAATACTTGGCCCTAATATTGTTTCGCTGGCTGTCTCACTTAGTATTGTTTTGCTAGTTGTATTGATTAGTATTGTCTCACTAGATGTATCTTTTAGTATTGTCTCACTGGTCATTAGTATTGTCTTACTGGTGGTCTCGTTTAATAATGTCTCGCTGGTGGTCTCGTTTAATGATGTTTCGCTAGTGGTCTCGTTTAATAATGTTTCACTTGTAGTCTCATTTAATATCGTCTCACTGGCGATTTTGTTTAATATATCTCATTGGCAATCTCGTTTAATAATGTCTCATTAGAGGTCTCGTTTAATAATGTCTCTTTGGTAGTCCTATTTAATATTGTCTTGCTGGTGGTCTTGTTTAATAATGTAAATACTGCACCTAAAGGATGATACGCAGTCAATCCTATGGGAGGTAAAGAAGATAACACTCGGTCAATCGACTCTTGGTTGCGAAGAAGATGGCCATTGGCCAACTGACTCTTGGTTATGTGGAAGATGACATGCGGTCAACCGACTTCTGGTTGTGACCGTACCCAAAAGGTTCTCCTACATATCTCAAATTACTAAGAATTAGGTCACATGTAGTTCTAACATGGTGTAAATTTAAAATACTGTCTCGTTAACTGTTTTGCTAATTGTCTCTTTTAATATTGTCCCATTGATTATCTCATTTAATATTAAAAATACTGCTCCTAAAGGATCATGTGCGATTAATCCTATAGGAATTGGGAGGATGATACTTGGTCAATTGTCTCCTGGTTGGGATAGTGACGAGGATGACACTCGGTCAATCCTCTCCTGGTAGTAGTGAGGAGGATAACACGCGGTCAATTGACTCTGGGTTGGGTAGAAGATGACACTCTGTTAATCGTCTCCTGGTGGCGTGGAGGATAACACTCTGTGAATCGTTTCCTAGTTGCGAAGAGGATGATGCTCGATCAATCCTCTTCGAATTGTGCTAGTTAGGAGGCTGATGCTTGGTTAATCGGCTCTAGGTAGTAATAGTGAGAAGGATGACGCCTGGTCAATCGTTTCTAGGTGGCGTGGAGGATGAAAGTCTATCAATCAGCTCTGGGTACTAATAGTAAAGAGGATGATGCCTAGTCAATCGTCTCCTGGTGGCATGGATGATGACACTTGATCAATCGTCTCCGAGTTGCGTGGAGGATGACATTCGGTAAATCGTCTCTAGGTTAAGTGTAGTTCAGATTTATGCAGTATATCAATATTTGGTGGAACAGGTTATTGGTTAGGGAAATTGATTCTTGGGTCATCATATCAATACACGATTGAAAATAACTAAGAGAATTCATATGGGCGAAGACCCTCGAGGAAACTCTACACCTATTGGAGTTTTCTTGGCTACATCCCACCTGAGATTGCTTGATGAGAACTAGAAAACCTCTCGGGGAAAAGTTTAGCCTCGGGTAAAATGTGCCCCAGTCGTAGACTGGGGCTCTGTGATGCTTCTTTATTCCGGGATTTATAGTTTAGATAGTGATTGGTGTGACTCTTATATCAGGAAACTCTCCATGGAGAAGATCTAATTTAATGTGCCCCAACTTTAACTGAGGTGACTCTTATCACAGGATCTCAATGGAGAAACCGGATATAATGTGCCCCAACTCTATCTGGGGCGAGTCTCATCACAGATTCTAAATGAAGAAATAGGATGTAATGGGCCCCAACTTTAGCTGGGGTACGGGACTATCTCGTAGGTGTTTAAGTGATGCAACAGAGCCCACATGGTTGCCTCTATGTGCAATTGTACTATTTTTTGTAGTCTGGAAACCTCATTGGGTGTTAGCGAATTTATTTTTCCGCTACGTTACCGCAAGTGTACGGGTCAAGTTTTAATAGAATAGTGATGAGTAGGGTTGTCATATCCATAGGGATTGATTTAAATTGTCGTTAAGTAACGCGATTTTTGTAACCTAACTTTATCTAGGAGATCCAATTTTAGGTTTTTGTAAAAATATAAAACTAAACTAAAATAATAACTAACTAACTACAATATGGAATAAATACTAAAATGCTAGGAATAAATTATATGGGAATAGATTAACTATGGATTAACTTCATTCACTAACACGTGCTTGATTTAATCTAGTTTACACTAATGGTCAACAATCTATCCAACAATCTATGTGTTTAAAACTCACTCATTACCTCTCCCGAGTGTAAAGTAAATGAATATGCAATTGTGTCAACACAGATATCCCTATATAGCATCTAAACGATTACATGAGTCTTGCCCCAACCTCATGGATTGCACACATTCTAATAATCTATCGAAACATTAGAACGCCGCGATGTGTTTAAACCCTAGTTCGAATCAAGGGTTACCTCACCCGAGTGTCAAACCCCATATTCTCAAATCAACCACAATATCATAACAAGCATAATATGGAAGTAAAATAATGGTAAACACAATCGAATAGGGATGAACAGCCGAAAATGAAACAACGATTTACTCAAACATATATATTAGTGAACTACATCAATCCCTAGACAATAAATATTTCGCTCATGGCCATAACCAAATATTCAACTAAAAAATGATATATATATATATATATGATCAAACAACCAACAATAGTTTATAAATAGAGAGAGAAACAAAGGAGAATAGTCAATATCTGAAGAATGGATGGTTTCACGTCTGTAAAATCCGCTTCGATCTTGTTTCCTTTTCTAAAAATGTGTTTTCCTCTTGCTTGGTCTGGTTCTAACGCTCCAAAAACTCCCAAAAAAACGTTCTTGGCCAAGTAGGAATGAGTGGTTATAAGTAGAAATCCAAAATATCCTAAAAAATATCTAAAAACTACTTTCCAGCTGGTGTCTAGTCACTGCAGCAAGCGAAAGCTTGTTGCAGCAAGTGGAAGGTAGAAAACTCACTGATGGAATCTTGCTGCAGCGAGCAAATTCTTGCCGGCGTGAGCTATCTCGCTACAGCGAGATATGGACATTGCTTGGCGCCTGATTCTTATTTTTGTCGTAACTTTCTTGTCCAAACTCTGATGCAGCTGATTTTAAAACCTATAGAAATATAAGATATAGATATACAACTTTCATGTTTTGATATTTTCCAAAATTGGATCACATAATGGTAAAAAATGGCCTTGAAGTTACAACACTTTCACATATTTTGCACTGTTTCTCCCATAACACCTGATTTGAATAAAAACAAATGAAAATGAATTAAAACACTTATAAAACACTCTAAAACTACCAAATTTTGGCTTGTAAATATATAGATAAAATCAATCTATCACTGGGGATGAAGGAATTTTGTTTAAGGTGATGACCCAACCTACAAAGGTTTCACAAATCCTGGTATTTACTAAGACTCAAATTAACACCTAGTTCTTCCTTGGCTGGTTAAGTCTAGTAAGGTTAGATCTATATTGGTGGGTAATTTTTATGTTCATTATGGTTCAATACCAATTAATTGGGAAGTTTATTATTGAGTAGCTCTGTGGTAATTTGTTTGTCATGATTCATTGTCAATTGGCGTGGAATTTTAAATATTGATGCAACTCCATGGGGAGTTTTAGTGTTGATGACATGATTTAATCCCGATTGATGTGGGAGTTTTGCTAATAGCGACCAAAGATGGTTTCCTACGTGTCCCGGGCTTCGCCAGGAGTCAGGTTGAACGTAGTTTCTTGGTTAAGCATCATCTATTGTTTGGTAAACAAAGCGAGTACATATAGATTTCTCAAGAGAGTTAAAAGACTATTCCTAGAGATGCTCCCTAGTCTAGGTCTAAGAGAGTATCATAAAGATGATACCTGTCTCTTCTTTTTATTTCGATCGAACCCACTTAGGTTTATTACGTTCACCAAGGATCTGGTTGAAATGCTACTGGGTATTCTTATTTTGTACAGGGAATCTGGTTTACAATTAGTTCAGTGCGCATGAATAGTTTTAAGTTTAAAAGGTGCGATTAAACCTTGTAAAGGTTGCCTACATATCTCAAATAACTAAGAATCAGGTCGGCACATAGTTCATCGCACATGGTTGGGCTTACGCCTGACAACCGAATCGGTGAGGGTTTCCTATGTATCCTGGACGTTGTCGGGAATCAGGCTAACACATAATTCCTGAGTCTTTAATGAGATTATATTTGTCAACCGAACCTATGAAAGTTTCCTACATATCTCGGGTATTGCCAAGAATCAGGCTGACACGTAGTTCCTATGCTTTGGTTAAATGAAATTAGTTAAGTTTCTTATGATTTGGACATTTTATTTTGCGTTTGTGAGATGAAATGAATATTGTTTCCATTTGGAAAATATAGATAGGATGAAATATACCCAAGTCATAGATTAGGGTGGCGACTGGATAAGTTCCTTTGGGGGATCTAATCTAACACCTCATATCTTGCCATTCGTGATTATTGATATTGTAGAGTATGCCCCAGCCTGCGGGCTAGAAAGGACACTGATTAGCTATATGATTGCAAAGCTAAATTGGTTTGTCTCTCCATTTGTCGGGGTGATGAATTCGGGATTTTATTGATTAAATCCCAGAATATACCTGGTCAATGGGTTTGTATATTATTTTATTTAAATGTGAAGTTGGTATCTTAGGAGTTTGTTGATTGGCACAAGCTCTTAGCTGTGAAGTTTTGTGTATTATATCTTGTCATGAATTAGTATGAGTGATTACCTGTATTGCCAAGGCTTACGGATTGTTTATTGTCTTTTAGAGAGTCTTAGATATCATATTTCATTACATTGGATTGATAGTGTATTTTAATTGGTTATCTCTTGAAATATCATTGTTTGTTCTTATAGTGTATTAGCATTTCAATGCTTTTCCAAAGTGAGATAGGTTTGCAAATTTTTTGTATACCGCACTTTTAAGGGTGGGAGTTTTCGACTCGATTTTCCTGGATATACCTTAGTCTTAAGTAGTAAAGAAGGCACATGGTCGTAACCGTTGTTCTTGGAAAGGTAAACTCAATCATTTGCCCCTAGTGTTTAGCTAGCAATAGATTGTTAATGATTAGTTATGGTTACTCACGATTGCTTTTGTAGAATAATGGTAGTGGTGAGTCTAACATGTCTTTCAAAAGCCATGTATGAATATTAGCGATTCAAACTTTTCTCTTAAGCTGAAACTCTAATGGTACAACCTTGACTTTTTTACTAGACGTCATTATGTCAACCACAGTTTCTTTAGGTGATGGCGCCCATCGTCCTTCCCGCTCTGGTTGGAAAGTAAAGGCCCCTGAGACCTCGATTAGAAGGAGTACTTCAAAGCATTCCCAAGGTCGACCTAGTACATCGGCCCTTAGGATTCTAGATGACATGCCTATCATTTCTTTTTCTACCGCTGAGGATCCCTTCAAGGTTTCTAGAGTCGATGACCCGATGATGGACGGTACGTCAGTGGCTCCTATGGATCAGGATTCCGCTAGCCCTTCTGCCATAGCTGAGATGGCAGCGGATCCTGACTACGTCCCTCCCGATGATGAGATGCCCCAGTGGGGCATTCCTGATGATTTTTCAGGAGACAATTTTGAGCTAGAAGATCCTATTCCTAGGCTATTTCGAGATAGAGCCCTTACCTTCGATGCAACATAGTGTCATTCTATTGAACTTAAGGATCAAATGTTAATAAGAGATCTTGATGATCATCCTTTTATTTTCCTCCATTCTACTCAGGTTCGCTATTAAAATCTTTCTTAATTCACCCATCTTTTAAAAGATTAAAGTCTTATATTTTTGTGGGTAACTTTTTATAGGTCGACCCCCATTGCAACCGGAACTTCAAGGGGTCATAGTTGACTTTCTACGCCCTATATGCAAGTAGGATGCACCTCGACTACTGCCTATTTCTCCATAGATGCTTTGTGGATTTCCTTAATATCCAGGGTAGAATACTGGCAGAGGCGAGGATCGGTGCATATATACAATAGAGCATCTTCGTGCATAAATTTGTCTTCACCCTCCCACCTCCGGAGGACCTAGTGGCGAGGGATCAGCGCTATCGTGTTATGTTGCTTCAGTTTCTTGGTAGGACTTTTATGCCTTCATCTAGTTCTACCATCCCTCTCCATTTCGTAGGGACTCTAAGCGAAATGGCCGGCTTAGCATAACTTGATTGGGGTAGCTTCACCTTCACAGCCTTCCTGGCGGGGATGCAATCTCTCATATCAGCACGAGTTGGTAGCTTTATGGGGTTCTAGTAGTTTCTACTTGTGACTTTATTTTAAATCTTTTACCTTTCTTTGTAATCTTCGTTTCTGTTACTTAGCTTTTTTTTCCTCTCTTGTTTTTCTTGTAGTATTGCACATATGAGTATCTTCCCTTATGTTGCCCCTATTCTACTGGCGAGGACTGCTTCCCTAGTGGGGCGAAGTGGCCTCGTTTTGTCCTTGAAGATGGGTCGTCCTTCCAAGATCATGTGGTGGCCTAGACTCAACTAGAGTTCCTAGCACGTAGAGACAACATTTGGCATCCATACTGTTGTGACATTCATTGGGCGGACATGCTTCCTGATGTGGGAAAAATTCCCACATGTGAATTGTGGAAAAGTCAGGTCAAATCAGCTGAAAAAACCCGACCCGATAGAAGTGATCCAAGAATTGATTATAGGCCAAGCGTGTTAACAGCCCAAATGTAAATACACTTAGGAAGCCCAGCCATACATGGGCTGATCTAGTATAGAATGAGGCCTTCTAATAGGGTTTTGGTTATCAGCTTTGAGGATTGCAGGTCAATCTCACCTACCCCCGCCATGCTCGCAGGTATGATAGGCGTGATAACCTGTAATAGGAACATGGACAACAATCACTACAACTAAATATGGAACGTGGAGAGAATCATAGGAATGACGGTTATGAGGTAAAACAGCTCATGTATAGAACGATCATATTACAGTCTAAAACTTCATTTCTTACACAGGATGGTCTGACTTATTCTCACGCCAAAGGTTCTTTAGCCAACACCACACCGATGTCCTCCCTTAGAACTAACTGGTTTTCCAAGCTGGATCATAGGTTGCAGAGGTTTCTGGTATATAAGGAACTGTTACACGTACCAGAGATTTTTTGTCTACATCATTTGGCACCGTTTATGGGAACATAATAAAAAGAAGCTCACTAACCAGATGTGACAATTACAGTTAAGCATAATAGGCCTGAGTCGGGGAGGAGAATCCCAATCTCCGTGGATACGAAAAACACGCATAGAAGCTACAAGTGGAGTTCATACCACTTTACCCTTTGAGATGCGGGATAATAACCCTGGAAACATTCTTGGGGCCAGCCTTGTGGTAAATACAATTGATCCCTACACCAGGAAAATGGACTACAAACAAAAGAGAAAGGTCCGTAAGGCAGGGAAGAAACCATGTAGTAGTATCAAAGTAATGGTTTTAACAAGCGAAACTGGATCGGAGATCATATTTAATGACGAGGAATATGGGAAAGTGGCTCATCCTTATGATAACGCCTTAGCAATAATGCTCTGGATCTCCAGGTTTGAGGTGCCAAGGATTCTGGTCGACACAGGCAGTTCAGTCAATGCCATTTTCGTTAACACACTTAATCAGATGGGTGTTTCTAACTTAGACATTGGGTTAACCCAAATGCTGATGGTAAGTTTTAATGGAGACCTAAGCTCTCCAATGGGGAAGATCACATTACCCATCCCAGTGAGCAAAGATAGAGGTGGATTGACTAAGGATATGGAGTTCACCGTAATGCATTAATGTCCCCATACATAGCTATCTTGGGATAACCCTGGCTTTATGTAATGGGGGTCGTACCATCAATGCTTCATCAATGTGTAAAGTAAATGAAGGATACAAGATGATTGTTATTCGAGGAACCCAGGCTGCGTCCAAGTAATGTTTAGTGATAACTAGGAAGAGGAAGAAGGCAATCGAACGGTAACAGGAACAGGGACTCATCAGGGCTTAGATCAATAGCTCAACTTAGAAGCAGGGGCTCACTAGAGCTCAAATCAATAGTCAAACTCAAGAGCTCGTCGGAGCTTAGATCAATAGCCCAGGTTAGGAGCACATCGGAGTTCAACTCAGCAGCTCGGCACATGAGATCGATTACTTCAGGGAACATCCCAGAGTTTTTCAATTAGCTGAATAAGTCAAAGAAGTAACTTTCAATCGAGGGTAAACACGTTTGAGGAAGAAAGGCTTATGCAACTGTAAGAAATGAATCTAGAAGTATTTGCCTAGGTACCTAAAGATATGAAGGGGATTAGCTCTGAGGTGATGGTTCACCAACTTGATATCTCGAGGCCTTACCCTCCAGGAAGGCAAAAGAAGAAAATATTTAGTCTAGAGAAAAATGAGGTGATAAAGTCTGAAGTACGAAGGCTGTTCAGAATAGGGCATATAAGAGAGGTGATCTACCAAAAGTGGCTTGCAATCCAGTGTTGGTCAAGAAGAAAAATGGGAAATAGAGGATGTGCATGGACTTTACTGATCTTAACCGGGTGTGTCCCAAGGATTGTTATCCAATGCCTAGGATAGACTAGATGGTAAACGCAGCTATAGGGCACGAACTATTATCCATAATGGATGCTTACTCTGAGTACAATTAAATTTGGGTGAATCATCAGGATGAGGAAGCAACAACTTTCATCACTCCTAGAGGTACATAATGTTATAGAGTAATACCCTTCGGTTTAAGAAACGCGAGGGCGACATACCAGCGACTAGTAAACCTAATGTTCCAAGAAAAAATTGGAACAACTATGGAAGTCTATATAGATGACATGTTGGTCAAGAGTGCTAAGAAAGAAGATCATTTGGAGTATTTGGATGAGACTTTCACAATATTACGGAAGTACAATATGAAGTTGAACCCTGAGAACTACGCATTCGGTGTGACGTTGGGCAAATTCCTAGGTTTTGTGGTGAACAAGACGGGTATCACGATTGATGCTGGGCAAATAGAAGTTGTTCAAAATATAAAGTCCCCTACAATGATACATGAAGTCTATGTGCTGACTTGAAGATTGGCTGCCCTAAACAGATTTATCTCCAAATTTACAGAGAGGAGTGCTCTTTTTTTCAAATTTTTTAGAGGAAGTAAGAATTTTCAATGGGACGAATATAGAGAACGTGCTTTGCAGTCCATCAAGGATTACCTAGGCTCTGTTGAAACTTTAGCGAAGGCTGACCCTAGGGATGTCCTGTACCTGTATTTGGCAATTACCCCAACTGCGGTTAGTGCAGCACTGGTGAAAGCATGTGCAAGAGGGAAAATGCCAATATTTTATATCAGTAAATCATTGGTCCCAATAAAAACCCGTTATACTAAGCTTGAGAAACTTTCTTTGGAGCTGGTAATTGTAGCTCAAAAGCTGAGACCTTACTTCCAAGTGCATGCAATCTATGTGCTCACCTCATACCCCCCTTAGGGCGGTAATGGATAGACCAGATGTTTCGGGTGGCCTTATGAAGTGGGTGATAGATATGGGAGAGTTCTATGTGACCTTTAAGCCCAGGACAACAATTAAAGGCCAAGTATTGGCTGACTTCATTGCTGAGCTAACACCTCCGGAAGGAACAACCATAGAGGATGACGAATGTTTGTTAATGCCAATAAGACCTTGGAAATTATGGGTTGATAGAGTATAAAACTCATGAGGATGTGGAGTTGGAATAATTCTAGAAACCCCAGAAGGTGATCAACTCAAGAAGGCTATACAGCTCGGATTTAGAGCATCTAAAAATGAGACCGAGTATGAAACTGTAATTCTGGGCCTGACATTAACGAAACAGTTGGGAGCCCTTAATGTGGAGGTCAGGTCGAATTCACTGCTCGTAGTAAATCAAATAAATGGTGCGTACGTGGTCAACAAAGAGCAGATGCGCCTCTATGTTGATAAAGTGAAAGAGTTAATGAAGGCCTTTGACAGTTGTAAAATTAAAGCTATTCCATGGACTGAAAATGAAAAAGTAGATGCGTTGTCAGTGCTGGCATTATCCTTTGGTCCATATCAGCAATCCAATGTGGTGGATTATTTAGAGTAGCCATCTGTACCAACTCTAACCAAATCTTATGTTTGCGTTGGAGAATTGGGACAAGAAGAAGATTAGAGAACTCCTTTGGTATGTTACTTAAGTAAAGGAACACTACCAGATAACAGGGAATCAACTCGAAAAATCTTATATAAGGTATCAAGGTATATCATGATGGGTGGCAAGTTGTACCGCATGTCTTTCACAGAATCGTTATTACTGTGCTTGGGACCAAAAGAAGTCAACTAAGTGTTACAAGAAATTCACGAGGGAGTTTGTGGAAACCATCAGGGAAGAAGAACCTTAGTGCACAATGCACTTACAATTGGATATTACTGGCCAACAATGCGCAGCGATGCGAAGGAATATGTCAACATGTGTGACAAATGCGAACGATTCTCTAACGACATCCAGGTCCCTTCTCAAGCATAGACGCCCATCCATAGTCCATGGCCTTTTGTTTAATGGGGGGATAGGTTTTCTAGGGTCATTCATGCCCGTGCCTGGAAATAAAAAGTATTTACTGGTAATGATTGATGACTGATAGGTGTAATTTATCTATTTATTCTCAAGTCGATTTTGGTAGTTTTCGAGTATTCTTATAGCGTTTTTATATGTTTTAATACGTTTTAATTTATTTTGTTTTAAATTAGGTATTTGGGGTGAAAAGGGACTAAAATGGTTCATAAACGATCAAAGCGGTAGAAGAATGGTGGAGAAAAAAAGCAAAATAGCCAAATCCAGAACCTGTATCCACTGTTGCAGCGGTGAAAATATAGAGAGTTTGCTGAAGCTCCACCGCTGCAGCAGTCAAAATGTAGAGAGCTCTACCACTGCAATGGTCAAAACCACCGCTGTAGTGGTCACCTAATAGAATCCTACCGACCTATCAACTGCTAAAACGATTAATCCAACCGCTGCAGCGGTCAGGTGTCAGATATTTTTGGATATTTTAGATATTTTGAGATATTTTGAATCCTATAAATATCGTCCCTCTTCTCCCCAAACAAAAGGTAGATTTTTTTGGGAGTCTTGAGGGCTCGAAGGCCATTCGACCAATAGAAGATCACAACGCAAAGAAGGAGGAACCATTCTCAGAGCGGTTTTAGCGACGGATCTTCGGATAACGGCTAGTCTTCTCGTTTCTCTCTTTCTCTCTTTGATTTAGTTGAATGTTTGCATATGTTTAGCTTGTTTCTAATTGTATTTAGGGCTACGACCTTGTGTAGCTAAACATTTTTTGTCTGGGCTTAATTGACTTCATGTAAATGTTATTTATATAAAATCTATGTTTCGTTAATGGTTGTTCGTGTTTATCCGATTGTGTTTACCATTATTCCATGTTTATATGCTTGTTTAGATATATTGAGAATACGGGATTTGACGCTCGGGAGAGATAACCTCGGATTCAAACTAGGGTTTAAGCATAATGCAACGATCTAATAACCCGGGAGGGAGTTAGAAAGTATGCAATCAATGATGTTGGGGAAAGACTAATGAGACCAAGTGTCGTATAAACGCTCGAGGAGGACTTCGGCATTGACGCAAAATCACATATTTATTCACTTTACACTCGAGAGAAGTAGTGAATAAGATTTCGATACCGAGATTGCTGGATATGATGAACGCCGTTAATGTAAACTAGATTGAAGCGAACATGTTTAATTGAATGAAGTTAATTCCTAGGAAATAATTTTCCTTAAACTTCATGCTAGTATATTAGTATAATTAGTTTAATTAACTTAGTATTAGTATATTTTATTATAAAAACTACACTTTTATCGCCTAAATAAAGTTAGGTTATAATAATTGCGGTACTCAACGATCGTCTAATTCAATCCCTGTGGATACGACAACTCTTACACTTCCCAATCTATACTAAAAATTGACTCATACACTTGCGGTGAAAGTAACGATGTATTCACGCGCTACCAAGTTTTTGGCTCTATTGCCGAGGATTGGTTTTTTTATTATTGTTGATATTGTGAGTAAATGACATGATTTTAATTTAGGCATTTCTTTTGTTTATAATTTTTTCTTTGTAGTTTTGTTTTTGTTTTTCCTGCAGGGTACTTGACGATGGTAGATCAACAAGTGCTTATGCATTTCTTTCAACGGGATTCCAAGCCGTTTTACTGTGCTTGGGATCAATACAAGGAATTTTTATTCTAGTTTCAAACCATTGTTTCCCGAGGGAGTGTCAACTACTGAACTTCCTCAAAGGGTTACTAGCCGCAACCAAAATGTGGGTTGAAGGAGGAAATAGTACCATATCTTTCGATCAACTAACCGTGGACAAAGCCTATCGGGTACTAGAAGACATGGCCGAGTATGATTTTCACTGTTGGAATTATTCAACAAACTACCAAAGCTTGGGGAATAGTTTCCCCATTCTAAACCCATGGATTGACACCTCGGACCAATATGTTGAGTCTTCCCCCGCATTGGAAACCATGTTCGCTGAATTTATGTGGGAGACTAAGGCATTTTGGAGGAAGATGAATGACAGGATCAATACGCACGAGGATCGTCTCGACAATATTGAGACGGTCTGCGTCGAAATTGATTCAACTGTAATGTCTATTCAGACGCAAATCGATCAGCTTATCTGCTTGATTAAGGCCGAGTCAGATGCGGTGTCACTGGGAGATACACAAGCCCTATCATGTGAAAGCCGCCGTGAGGAACCAGAAACGAGCAGAAGGAGCTTGGGAGAGTTCAACTATGATTATTCAAATAAGACGGGAACCCAAGCATGGATCAATGATTGTGATTCTTCACCATTGGAGATTCAAATTGTGATACCCCCACCGATCCAAGACGATCACATCTATGAGAATTTGATGTGGCCCACTTGTCCTTCGTCTCCATTAGCAATGTTCTTTCATGCCTACCAAATACATGAGCCGATGGAGAATCTTGTTGAAAGCTCTAGCTAATCAGAGCCAAATCTCGCCAGTCTTGAGGGCGTCCTAAATCAAGACCCATATGTGGTATTGTACGACACTTACTATGGGTGAAAACCGCTCTTTGATGAGTTGTTCTCCGTGTCGGGCCGAGGACAATAAACCACGTGTTTCTTGGGAGGCAACCCAAGTGAAAAAAAAAAATTAAATCTGTCACTGCTGACTTGATTCGGAGGCAATATTCTCTTGCCTCCCAGGTACGTGTTCTAAACCCCCTTCATCATCATGTTTTATTTCACATGTTTAGATTGATGATTGGGTAGCTGTGGACACTGCCCGTTTTATGTTTTGGGGGTAATGTGTAGTATGTTAGTATGTTTTATTGTATGCATGTTTCTTTAGTGTAGGATATGTTTATGTTTGTTGTTGTTGTTGTATACTGAGTTTTGAGTTCATCTGGGCCATTACCTGATGATGATATTACCCCCTGGTTGTTTGTCGAGGTCAAGGGTAATGCCCATTCATTTGTCCTTTGTGCTTGACAATTCGTTTTGGTGAAAGTTATTGTGGATCCTAATTTGCACGAGCACGTAGACTCAATGTATAGCTATTCAATTGATTTGAGGTAAATTATCCATTAGCCAAATTCATGATAATTTTAAGGATTCTAGAACCTGATTGAGGGAAACTTGAGGCAAAATCCTAGGTGAGGTAGTTTAGGAGACGTGATTTAGGCATTCATTTGATTCGCTTGAGCCTTTGAAGCTTACTTTGCTATATGTTTATCCCTTGTTACCTTGTCGAAGCTTATAATACCGTTTCAATTCTGAACACTAACAAATACCCTGGCTAATTGAACTTTTTCCAAACCTATATAGCTGAACCAAAAACCCAATTTGAGTGAATCAAGTTAGCATTTGTGTATGCTACTTGAAGTGAGCGGTTGGGTTTAGGGCGAACTTTTGATTGGTTCGGTATTCGAGTACTCACTTGTTATTTTTCTTTCGTTTTAACCATACTCGTAAAATTGTAATAATCGAATAAGTTTTGGGGTGTGGTATGATAAAAAAGAAGAAGTCATATGTAAATATAGTTAAAATTTTTGTTTCTTTTAATGAGTACGTTGGTCTTAAATGATTGTTTAGGGTTGTTTCCAATTTATCCATTGGGGTTCAAGAGTGATTTTTTGCCAAGCGTTGTGCCTTGGGTATCGTTAAGTTAAAAACGTTAACCTGTTTGATATTCCCAATATACCATTGGTCATGTTCCAAACCAAACCAAGTCCTATTGATCTTTTTGAACTTCCAAGCCTATATTAGTGGATAGTGGAACCCAATCAGGCATATGGATATCCTAATCCTTTATGGTATAAGTCGTGAGCTTCGTTGGTGGATAATCCAATATGGTCGTTGTATAGTTATATTATTGAGTTTCGCACACACACGTTGAAAGGATCTAGAATGACGTTTACCATTATTGAATATTGAAATTCTAGAACATTACATAGTGCGTTTTACCACATGAACTCGATATGATTGGGGGTTGTTGAGGGAAAAATGTTCTGGTCGATAGCTGAATTCAAAACTCTCATATCTTTATGTTTAGGTAGTTTGTGTTTTTATTTGTTGTTTAGTTTTTGTGTTAGTTAATTAGTTGTGTTTTTTATTTTAGTACGAGTGTTTTGCTTGAGAACTAGCAAAAATTTAAGTTTGGGGGTATTTGATAGGTGTAATTGATCTATTTATTCCCAAGTCAGTTTTGGTAGTTTTTTAGTATTTTTATAGTGTTTTTATATGTTTTTATATGTTTTTATTTATTTTATCTTAAATTAGGTATTTGGGGTGAAGAAGGGACTAAAATGGTCCGTAAACAATCAAAGCAACGAAAGAACGGTAGAGAAAAAGAGCAAAACGGCCAAATCCAGAACCTGCATCCACTGCTGCAGCAGTGAAAATATAGAGAGTTTGTTGAAGCTCCACTGCTGTAGCGATCAAAATGTAGAGAGCTCCACCGCTGCAGCGGTCACCCACCAAAATCCTACTAACCTATCCACCGCTGTAGTGGTCAAGGCCATTCGACCAATAGGTAGACGTTTTCGGGAGTCTTGTGAGCTCCAAGGCCATTTGACCAATAGAAGATCACAACGTGAAGAATGAGAAAGCGTTTTCAGAGCAGTTTTAGTGATGGATCTTTAGATAACGGCTAGTCTCCTAATTTCTCTCTTTATCTCTTAGATTTGGTTGAATGTTTGCATATGTTTTGCTCGTTTCTAGTTGCATTTAGGGCTACGACCATGTGTAGCTAAACATATATTGTCTAGGGCTTGATTGACTTCATGTAAACATTGTTTATAGAAAATCTATGTTTCGTTAATGGTTGTTCGTGTTTATCCGATTGTGTTTACCGTTATTCCATGTTTATATGCTTGTTTAGATATATTGAGAATACAGGGTTTGACACTCGGGCGAGGTAACCCCGGATTCAGACTAGGGTTTAAACACAACGCAACGATCTAATAACCCATGAGGGAGTTAGAAATTGTGCAATCAATGACGTTAGGGTAAGACTCATGTGGCCAAGTGTCGTATTGATGCTCGAGGGGGACTTTGGCGTGATGCGAAGTCACATATTCATTCACTTTACACTCGGGAGAGGTAGTGAATGAGATTTCGATACTGAGATTGTCGGATAGGATAAACGTCGTTAATGTAAACTAGATTGAAACGAACACGTTTAACTTGACGAAGTTAATCCCTAGGCAATAATTTCCCTTAAACGTCATACTAGTATATTAGTATAATTAGTTTAATTAAATTAGTATTAGTATATTTTATTATAAAAACTATATTTTTATTGCCTAAATAAAATTAGGTTATGATAATCGCGGTACTCAACTAGCGTCTAATCCAATCGCTATGGATATGACAACCCTTACTCTTCCCAATCTATACTAAAACTTGACTCGTACACTTGCGATGAAAGTAGCGACATATTCACGTGCTACCAATTACTTCACCAAATCGGTGGAAGCGGATGCATTCGTGTCTGTAGGAGAAAATCCTTTGGAAGCAAGTAATCTTTTGTTTTGGTATTCTAGCAGTGCTGATATTAGACAACAGAACCCCATTTACTTGGGGAAAGGTTACTTGGATGTATAATGAATTGAAGATACAACATCCGACATCAAGTCCTGCTTATCTACAGGCAAACGGGTAAGCAAAGGTAACAAATAGGTCAAAGAAGCACTCAAAAACCAATTGGATGATGCCAAAGGTAAATGGGTAGAAGAACTACCAGCGATCTTGTGGGCCTACCGTACTACTCCAAGAACAACAACGGGAGAAACACCTTACTCAATGACGTATAGAATGGAAGCAGTGGTCCCAGTGGAGATTGGTTTACCATCGAGGTAAGATAGCGTGGTCAATCTTGTAGAAAGTGAGGTTGTTATATGCCAAGAGTTAGATCAGGTAGAAGAAAAACGAGACCAGGCAGCATTGAGGATGGCAGATCACAAATCAAAGATGGCAAGGACATTCAACCATGCAGTTCGTCCAAGGCACTTCACAATAAGAGAGCTAGTGCTTCGGAAAGTAATGTCACACCGCTCGGAAACTCGGTTGGGAAAATTGGCTCCTACGTAGGAAGGACCATACAAGGTGGTTAAGGTAAACAGACCATGGACATACTGGTTGGAAGATCTGGATGGTGTGTCAATTCCTCAATCATAGAACATTGCACATTTGTGAAAATATTTTGTGTGAGTCTCTTATTATTCATTACGTGGTTTTTTATTAAGGATTTGAAGAACAATTGTTTGTTGTTTCAATCATTAATTTTTGAATGAGTAGTCAAAGGCATGTATTTTCATAAAGAAGTTTTAAATAATGACTAGTCCTATACTTAGGCTAAAAAATGGTCTAAAACTGAGCTGCCAAGATTAGTTCATCAACCGATTGATCTACCTAGGTCAGCCTGTCCATAATCTGAGCTGCTAAAATCAGCTCACCAACCAACCGATCTGCATAGATTAGTTCATCCATGAACTAAGCTGCCAAGATTAATTCAGTAATAAAACTGAACTGCTTAGATCAGTTCATTCGTCCGAGCTGCCAAGATCAGCTCATCAATCAACTGAACTGTTTAGATCAGTTCATTTTTCTGAGCTGCCAAGATCAGCTCATCGATCAACCGAACTGCCTAGATTAGTTCATTCATCTGAGTTGTCAAGATTAGTTCATCGACCAACTAAATTGCCTAGATTAGTTCATCCATAAACTAAGCTGCCAAGATTAGCTCATTGACCAAATGAACTATCTAGATCAGTTTGTCAATCAAACTAAGTTATAAAGATTGACTCATCATTTCGCTAGAATAACCAGATCAACCCGACACACCAACCGAGCTGCTCTGATCAGCCCACTCAGTAAACACCTAATGGAAAATCTCCAAATCTCAAAGTTGATGCCAAGTTGTTTAGATTGACTTGGCAAAAACACTGAGATGTTTGCAACAACTCTTCTAAGAACTAATGCGTGACAAGTCATCAAATTTCAAGTCAGTAAGTACATTATTTATATTAGTTTGTTAAGACTCGTGCAGTCCACATCATGTTTATTACTTAAACTTGATATGGAGGAGGGCAGAGGAAGGAAGAATAAAAATATATTTCTTGAGGAATAGGAATATACTTCTTATTATTACCCGATTAATCACCTTCACGGACGAGGACTTACCCTCATCAAAGTTATGACTGGAAGACTTACTCCCATTTATCCGAACTTTACTTATTCTTACATGTAATGGTTGAGAATCCATACTTTATGCGTGAAAGATAAATGCTCCATTCCAGTCCAAGTTCTATTTTAGAATTTCATTCAACACACGACATATGAAGTTCAACAGTTTCTTATAAACAATGGATATGTCATTACAATCCAAACGGAAAAAGTCTTGAACTTATCACTTCTTACCACAGAGTTAATACAAAATAGAGGTAACTTATCATTTCTTACATCATTTCTTACCACGGAGTCAATACAAAATAGGCATAATTACATAAATTAGAATTTACTATAACAGGAATCCTACTCAAAATATTGTTCTTTTCTAGTCTTGAACTTATCACTTCTTACCATCGTGTTTGGACTGGAGAATGAAGTTACATATGTAGGGGCTTATTTGGTGACTAATAAGCCCATATTGTTCGAAATATACTCTTGAGGCTTTTTTCAAAAAAAAAAAAAAAAAAAAACAAAACTAGCTCAATCCAAGATAAGGCAAATAGCCTAAGTCTTCAGAGTCTGAGTTCGAGGGATAGAAATCATTCTCTTCATACTTGTTCAGTGCTCGAACCAATGAGTGTATTTTTTCCTTTTTCTTCTTGTTCTTGTCTAAAAGCTTCTCCCTCTCAGCCCTCAGCACGCCATTGTGAGTTTTATGGAGATGCACTTGGGTTCATAGCTCTTCGATTTGTTTCTCTGCCACCCTCAACTGACCACAAAGTTCATGGGGTTGGGATATTACGCAGAAATGGGTAGCATCAAGGGAAGTGAAGATGACCCAAATCCTAGGGTGCCCTTCATCGAGGGTCTTCGTCATCATCATGAGTTCGTGAAAGCAATTCGCTAGTGATAGATGTAATTTATCTATTTATTCTCAAGCCGGTTTTGGTAGTTTTCGAGTATTATAATAGCGTTTTAATAAGTTTTTATTTGTTTATGTATAAATCAGGTGTTTGGGATGAAAAGTGACGAAAACAATCAATAAATAAGCAAGTTGGTTGGAGAACAGTGGAAAAAGTGCAAAAAAGGCCTTCTAGCATCTGCAAGTCCACCGCTGCAGCGGTCAAAATGCAAACAGTTGTTATTTTTCCATCACTGCAGTAGTGCTTCCCACCGTTGCAGTTGTCACTAGTCAAAAAAGGTTGTTGACTTCCCTACCACTACAACTGTCCGACACCAGATCTTTTAGGATATTTTGGGATATTTTGTTGATATTTTGGGATCCCATTATAACACATCTTTGCCCACAACACTTAGAACGTTTTTGAGAGCCTTGAGAGCTTGAAACAATACCAAAGGGAGAAGATCATCAAATTGAAGAAGAGGGAACAAGCTCGGAGTGGAAATCACGGACGTGGAAGCATCGGTTCTTCAGATAACAACTTTTCTCTTTTGTTTCTCTTCTTATTTTTTAAACCTTTGGTAGTTTTGATCATGTTTAGCTTATTTGTAGTGAATATTGGGTTAGGACCATGTATAGCTAAACATATATTGTTTAGAGCTTGATGTACTTCATGAAAACGTGTTTTGAATAAATCGATGTTTTGTTAACAGTTGTTCAATTGTGTTTACCGTTCTTCCACTATTATATGCTTATTATGATATATTGAGAATATGGAGTTTGATAGTTGGGAGAGGTAACTCCGAATTCGGACTAGGGTTTAAACACAACGTGACGATCTAATGACACGGGAGGGTGTTAAAAAGTGTGTAATCCATGAGGTTGCGCCGAGACTCATGTGACCAAGTGTCTTATAAATGCTAGAGGGGGATTTTGGCATTAATACGAAGTCGCATATTCGTTCACTTTACACTCGGGAAAGGTAGTGAGTGAGATTTCGATACCTAGATTGTCGGATAGTATGAATATCGTTAATGTAAACTAGATTTAATCAAACTCATTTAAATGAACGAAGTTAATCCCTAGATAATTTACTCCCTTAAACGTCAATATTAGTTTATTAGTTTAATTAATTTAGTTTAGTATATTTTATTAACAAAAATATAAATTGAGTCACCTAGATAAAATCTAGTTATGATAATCGCGGTACTCAACTATAATTTAATCCAATCCCTGTGGATATGACAACCCTACTCTTCCCATTAAACTAAACTTGACACGTACACTTGCAGTGAAAGTAGCGACGTAATATTCTGCTACTAAGATTTTGGTATTGTCTTGGAGCTCTCAAGACTCCCAAAAACATTCCAAGTATTGTGGGCAAAGAGGTGTTCTAATGGGATCCCAAAATATCAACACAATATTTCAAAATATCCAAAAAAATCTAGTTTCGGACCGCTGCAGTAGTGGTTTCACTGCTGCAGTGGTGGGAAAGTCAACAGCTTTTTTTGACTGGTGACCACTGCAGTGGAAAAACAACAACTCTTTACATTTTGACCGCTGCAGCAGTGGTTTCACCACTACAGTAGTGGAACTGCAGATGCTGGAAGGCCTTTTTTGCTATTTTTTCACCGTTCTTCCATCGACTTGCTCGTTTATGGATCGTTTTCGTCCCTTTTCGCCCCAAACACCTGATTTATACATAAACAAATAAAAAATATATTAAAACTCTATAATAATACTCGAAAACTACCAAAACCGGCTTGGTATAATTAATAGATAAATTACACCTATCAAATACCCCAAAACTTAGAATTTTACTAGTTCTCAAGAAAAAACACTCACACTAAAATAAAAAACACAACTAAACTAACTAACATAAAAACTAAACACGAATAAAAACACAAACTACCTAAACATAACGATATGCGAGTTTTGAATTCAACTATCAACCAAAACATTTTTCCCTCAACAACCCCCAATTATATCGAGTTCAGGAGAAAACGCACCATGTAATGTTCTAGAATTTTGATATTCAATAATGGTAAACGACATTCTAGATCCTTTCAAAGTGTGTGTGCGAAACTCAATAATATAACTATCCAACAACCGGATTGGATTATCCACCAACGAAAGCTCACGACTTAAACCAATAAGGATTAGGATTTTTATATGCTTGAATGGGTTCCACTCTCCACTAATGTAGGCTAATCAATTCATAAAGATCAAAAGGATTTAATTTGGTTTGGAACAAGGCCAAGGGTATATCGGGAATATAAAATAGGTTAACGTCGCTAACTTAACGATACCCAAGGCACAACGCTTGGCACACAATCACACTCGAACCCCCATAGATGAATTTGAAACAACTTTGAACATCCATTTAAGAACTTTGTACTCACTTGTCAAAAGAAACGGAAATAGAACAATATTTATGTATTTTTTTTTTTTTTAACATGAACCAAACCCCCAAACTTATTCGATTTTTCCAATTTCATGGGTGTGGAAAAAAAGAAAGGAAAAAAATCAAGTGAGTAATCGAATACCGAACCAATGAAAAATTCGCCCAAAACCCAACCGTTCACTTCAAGTAGCATAAACGAATGCTAACTTGATTTCACTCAAATTGTGCCTTCGGTTTAGCAACTTAGGTTTGGAAAAGCTTTTATCAGCTAGGGTATTTGTTACGTGTTCAGAATTGAAACGGCTTATAGGCTTCGACAGGGTAACGAGGGATAAACATATTACAAGGTAAGCTTTAAAGGCACAAGCGACAAAATGAATGCCTAAATCATGTCTCCTGAACTACCTCGCTTAGGATTTCGCCTCAAGTTTCCCCCAATCAAATTCTAGAATCCCTTAAATTGTCATGAATTTGGCCAATGAAAAATCGGCCTCAAGTCAATTGGATAACTATACATTAAGTCTACGTGCTCGTGCAAATTAGGATCCACGATAACTTTTACCAAAACGGCATGCCAAGCACACAGAACACACATGAATGGGCATTACCCTTAACCTTGAAAAATAACTAGGGGATAACATCATCATCGGGTAATGGCTCAGAATAATGCAAAACTCAGCATACAACAACACATACTACAAACATAAACACATTTACACTAAACTAAACAAACATGCAAACATTAAAAACAATGCAACATAACTAACAACAATAAAACATACTAAACATCAAGCGTAATGCCCATTCATGTGTGTTCTGTATGGTTGACATCTCGTTTTGGTAAAAGCCATTGTGGATCCTAATTTGCACAAGCACGTAGACTCAATGTACTAGCTATCCAATTGATTTGACGCCAATTATCCAGTAGCCAAGTTCATGACAAATTTAAAGGATTCTAGAACCTGACTGGGGAAAATTCGATGCGAAATCCTAGGCGAGATAGTTCAGGGGAAATGATTTAGGTATTCATTTTGATCTCTTGAGCCGTTGAAGCCTTCCATGCAAAATATTTTACCTTTTGTTACCCCGTCGAAGCCTTTTAGCCGTTTCGATTTTGAACACGCATCAAATACCCAAGCCATTTAATTTTTTTTCCAAAACATTGTCTCTATACCAAAGGCGCGAGTCAAGTTGTTATCAATTTATCATTTGTTTATGCTAATTGAAGTGAGCGATTGGGTTTTAGGTGAACTTTTGATTGGTTCGGTATTCGAGTACTTACTTGTTATTTTTTTATCGTAGTTCCATGCCCGTGAAATTGTGCAAATCAAATAAGTTTGAGGGTGTGGTTAAAAAATAATATGTAATTGTGGTTTTGTTTTTGTTTTTGTTTGATTCAACAAGTGAATACTGCATTTTAAAAGTAAGCTTGGGTTGTTTCAGACTTGTCTTTGTGGGTATGAGTGTGATTGAGGGCCAATCGTCGTGCCTTCGGTATCATTGAATTAATGACACTTACCTATTTTATATTCCCATTTTACCCTTGGCCAATTGATAAAAATTGAACCAAGTCCTTTTGATCTTTTAGAATTGCTTAGCCTACATTAGTGGAGAGTGGAAGTCAGTCTGGCTTATGGAAATCCTATACTTCTTCGGTTTTAGTCTTGAACTTTGTTGGTGGATAAAGCAATCCGGTGTTTGGATGGTTGTCTAGTAAGAGTCTTTACACATACACTTGAAAAGGATCTAGAATGGCATTTACCATTATTAAATGTTGAAATTCTAGAACACCACATGGTGATGTTTTATTCTTGAACTCGATATGATTAGGGGCCGTTGAGGGAAAATATTTTGGTCATTAGTTGGAATTAAAAACTCACACATCGTTGTTTTCATTCGTTTAAGTCTTTCTTATGTAGTATTTGTGTTCGTTAATTCGTTGTGGTAGTTTATTTTATTGTGTGGGTGTTTTTGCTCGAGGACTAGCAAAATTCCAAGTTTGGAGGTATTTGATAAATTAATTTTATCTATATATTTCCAATCCGAATTTGGTAATTTTTGAGTGTTCTTTTAGTGTTTTCATTCATTTTTATTTGTTTTTATGAAAATCAGGTGTTATGGGCGAAAACGATTGCAAATCAGGCCCGTCGGTAGGACGTAGGTGACGAAACGAGTGAAAAGAGAGCCAAAAAGGCACTCTGCCTACTGCTTGCTATAGTGCACAAGCCAGGAGGCCACTGGCCTTTTCTCGCTCCAGCGAGCTCATGCTCGTTGCAGCGTTGTTGCACCAACTGGCAACGTATTTTGGAGATATTTTTAGGATTTTTGAGTATTTTATATATATCCCCTTAACCTTCCATTACCAAGCACATTTTTGGAGCCCTAGAATCAGACCAAGCAAGAAGAGATTATCATTGGAAAAGAGGAAACGTTTTTGGAGCGGACTTTGCAAAAGTGGAATCATCCACTCTTCAGATTTGGTTATCCTATCTTGTTTCTCTCTTTTATTCTAAACTTTGTTGGTTGTTTTGATGATGTACACCTCATTTGTAGTTGAATATTTGGTTATGGTCATCTGTAGCTAAACATTTATTATCTAGGGATTGATGTAGTTTATAAATATTGTGCTTGAGTAAATCTATGTTTTGATAATGGTTGTTCATCCCTATTCGATTGTGTTTATATTTTTATCGCTTACATTGTATGCTTATATATGATATTGTGGTTGATTTGAGAATATGGCATTTGACACTCGGAAGAGGTAACCCTAGATTCGGACTAGGTTTAAAACACAACACAAGTTCTAATGTTTCGGGAGATTATTAGATTGTGTGCAATCCATGAGGTTGGGGCAAGACGCATGTAATCGTTTAGACACTTGATAAGGAAATCGGTGTTGACGTGGTTGTATATTCACTAACTTTACACTCGGGAGAGGTAGTGAGTGAGTTTTAGAAACCTAGATTGTTGAATAGGTTGATGGCCATTAGTGTAAACTAGACTAAATCAAACACGTATAAGTAAACGAAGTTAATTCCTAGATAATTCATTCCCATGGAATTTATTCCAAGTATTTTAGTTTAATTAGTTTTCATATCTCGAATACTTTTCAAATCTTTAATCGTCTAAATAAAATTGAGTTATTTTAATTGTAGTACTTAGCTTGTTCTAACAATAAATCCCAGTGGCCAATACTCGATCTTCGGATCACTTTATTACTTGTTGACCTCATGCACTTGCAAGTAATTCAATGCACATAAAATAACACAACATTAAGACTTTATCACTTATGGACATCATCTAAACACCAAAATTCCCTACTTGAGGCAAGTTAGCAAAAAGTAAAAGGTAGATAGATACCAAAATATGTTAGAGCTTACTACACCCCTACCTAGGCTTAGTTCATGATTCCATCGAAGTTTATTGCTCCATACTGAACAAGGTCCTCGATATGGTTCAGCGAAGTGTAACATTGATCGGTATGATAACCCACTCCTCCAGGATGATACTCGTAGAAGGCATTAGAGTTGAACTGTGGGGAATGCGGGTTAGGTCGGTGGGGTAGAAGAGGTGTAAGAAAGTTATCTATAGGGCATTGGTGTTATATCTGGGAGAGAAGAACGGGAAGTGGAGTGAATCTTCTAAACTCTTGAAAGGCTCAAGTGTTGGCAAGATGAGGTGCGGGTGATAGGTGTAAATTACCTATCTATTTCCAATCCGAACGTTGTTAGTTTTCGAGTATGTTTAGTACGTTTTAATATTTTTTTATTTTTAATTTTTTCTAAATCAAGTGTTTGAGGTGAAAAGGTATGTAAACGGATCAAAAACGATCAAATCGGATCAAGAACGGTGGAAAATATGCGAAAATGTGCAAAGCCGGTATAGGTGCTGTAACTTCAAGGCTATTTTGGACTATGATGAAATACTATTTTGGAAACACTCAAAACATGGAATTTTTATATATTTTTCTTATCTTTCCATAGTTTTTTGAATCACCTCAATCGGAGTTCGGATGAAGAAGTTACAGTCAAAACAAAATGCAAACCTGCAGTTTTTCGGCCTAGGCGGAAAATTCTACCGCCTAGGCGGAAATCTGGCAGAAAGTTAACCAACCTACCTGCAGTAACTTCGCCTAGGCGAATTTTCCTTCGCCTAGGCGAAAACCACTGCGCCAGTTTAGACATTATTTTAGATATTTTAAGATATTTTGAGCCTAGTTTTCTCCTCCTCTCCTTTCCATTAGGCTAAGGGACCTCCATAGACTTTAGGAGGATAGATTGAGAGGTTTTGGGAGTGCTCATTCAAATCCTAAGGAGAAGATCACGTTGCAACGAAGGAGGAGCGATCTTGGAACGTTTGTGGTGATAAATCTTCGGACTAGGCTAAGTTTCTCTTGTTCCTTCTTTTATTTCTTAACTTAGGATGTTTGAGCATGTTTAGCTTAATTTTCATTGTCTAATCGGCTATGACCATGAGCTAAACGAGTTTTTGTCTAGGGATTAATGTAATTTATAAAAGTGTTGTTTTGTTGAGTTTGTGTTTAGTTAGCGGTTGTTCTTCGTTATGTTGACTGTGTTTGCCGTATTGTTTGTTTATTATGCTAAAATTTACATATTGAGAATACAGGGTTTGACAAATTCCGGATTCGGACTAGAATAGACAAACGCCACGATCCAATAACCCGAGAGGAAATTGGATTGTGGACAATCGATGACGTTGGGGCAAGACTCACGTGACCTAGGGTCGTTAAGACATTGAGGGGGCTTCTTCATTAACTCGAAGTCATGTATTCCCCCGTTTTACACTCGGGAGAGGTGGCGGTGGAGTTTTAGAACTGAGATTGTTGATAGGGTAAACATGACACGACGATCCAATGACCCGGTCGGGAGTTGGATTGTGTGCAATCAATAATGTTGGGGCGAGACTCAAGCGACCTAGGGTCGTTAAGACATTGAAGGGGACTTCTTCGTTGACACGAAGTCGCGTTATATCCCTCGTCTTACACTCGGAAGAGGTGGCGAGGGAGTTTACGAACTGAGATTGTTGGATAAGTCGAACGCCGTTAATGTAAACTAAAACGAGACCGAACACGTTTTTGTAAACAAAAGTTAATCCCTAGGAAATACTTTCCCTAAACATCTCATAGTAATATTAGTATAGTTAATTTAATTAGATTAATTAACTTAGTATTAGTATAATTAATTTTATCCAATTTATCTTCGCCTAGATAAAATTAGGTCATGATAAACGCGATATTCAATTATAGTCAAAACCAATCCTTGTGGACACAATAACCCTAACTCTCCTGATCTATACTAAAACTTGATCTCGTATACTTGAGAGTGAAAGTAGCGGCGTATTTACGCGCTACTAGCGGGGGTAAAAGCTCATCGTTTGGGAGATGAAGGTTTTTCAACAGTGGTCCGGTACAAGTTTCCGTTTGTTGATTGGTTCCTAGGCATAAACTATCCTAGTTCCTTAATGGTCTAACCCAGGTTGCCAATCTACTCCCATATCTTGGATATCTCTCCCTGGACTAGGTATTGCGTAGTGATTTCTTTCTCAGGTTGCTATAGCGCTAGCGTTTCAGTTATTGGCTCTATGTAAGAGGTCCAGCCATTTCCTAAGTCTTTTTCGTCATCGGTGCCTCCTTCGTACTCATCTTCCCACTTGATGGCAGTGTTGTCAACTTGTTCTATCAAATCAAATTAGGTTACCCATGAGGCTTTCTCGTAGTTTCCCGAGGCAAACCATTCTCTTTACGAATGTTTAGGGTCATTTCTCTAGACTCCTAGGTTACCAAAGTTATTCATAGGTGCCATTTCTGCTATAAAGTTGAGAGACTCGCTGTGGTTAGTCCTAGGTGGGGTATGGGTTTTTGCTTGATTTTCATGAGAAGCTATGTCGGGTTCCTTTTGCTTGCATATTTCTTCAAGGTAGCTACTGTGTCTTGCATCTTGTTGTGATTACATGAAGTCGATCCCATCTTAATGTCTCTAGCATATGAGCTTTAGTATTAGCTGTTCAGCAAAGGGTATTTTCAGATGTTTATTCTGAGGTGGTTTTTATTTATTTTTTTATTTATTTAAAAACGAAGATACTGGTGGTTTTGTTAAGGTATGTTTTAAGTGAATTATTATGGATGCAATGGTCATTATTAGTTTGATGTTTTATGTTTGATAGTTTATTGGGTTAAGTAAAGTAAGGATTCTTGTTCTTTCCTGCAGCTTGCTCCGTATTCAAATTCTTTGCAAACGTTTTTTTAGTTCCAAGCAAGCTATCAATGCATGGGATAGAACAAGAATTATTACATAGATTATTATGCCCCTACTTGTCCTTAAAGGTTATTCTGTATACCTAGTATAATAGAATGTAAATAGTTGTACAAAAATTAAAATGACATTTCTCTCCAAGATAGGTGTCCTAAGTGAATCAAGGTTTCGGTTATCTTCTCTCCTAGGCTCTCTATATGTGGTTTTGGATTTTCTTCTAGTGTATTCTAAAAAAAATTGGTTCCCAGACCTCCAAACCTCCAGCGTCCTCCCTGGGGAAACATCTATCTTTGGTTAGTGGTCCGAGTGAGAAGAGGTTCGTAACCAGATCCCGGAGAGATGAAACCCCAAGCCTTGGTTTTACTAACTTCTCTTTCTAACTTAAGGGTTTTCTGGGCTTAGATTGGCACCATGACCTCGCCAACTTTAGCCCCTACTGCCAACCTCTCTATCCCTAAGAGGGTTATGGCTTAGGTTTTTCATCAATAATATGCAATGCAAAGTGAGTGCTTGTACATTGGAAACAGTATACGGTAATATAAATGCAAAAATGTAAAGACTGTATTGAAATGCGGTATTTAAAGATAGTAAATGTAAATACAGTAAATAAAGGCAGTAAATACGTACACATGTTGTTATATACACATGAAATGATATAATTGTTTTGTATTATTATTGTTATTGTTACTGTTATTGCTGTTACTATTGTGTTTTTGGTAAGGAATTGTTTATGCTTCAAATTGAAGACATAATGCTTGGATGTTATTAATCGTGAACATGGATTTAGACTCCAACTAGGCCTGACTCTAATATGAAGTCCCCAGTGAAGTCTCCAGTTGACGCACCCCGAATTTTGATGGCAGAAGAAGTAGAAAATCAAGAAGAAGAAGAAACAAGTTTCATTCCTCCCTCTCTAAGTCCTCCAAATTAATTCATTTTTTAAAATTGTTTTTCCAGAGCTTTTCTAGGTGTCGGTTTTGAAAAACTTCACGAATCAGGATTTTATGTTAAAACGAAGTCACGACCTAGCATAGGGTTAAATAGTGTACTAGGTTATCCGGATTTTGGAAATTTAAAAAGTGGCACGTGTTTTTACTACCATTGGTCTATGTACCAGAGATATTCTTGAAGTTTGTGAGTCAATTATGCTCGAGGAAGGTGTTAGACTCCCCAAGACACCCATCCGAATACGGGACATCAGTTTAAATAGATATTCACTATAAATAGTATCCAGGCAAATTTCTTTGATTGCTTAAACAAAAATAATTCCCTTTTTAAAAAAAAAAAATCGTCTTTTTATGTTGTTTTGGCATGATGTAATGTAAAGCAGGTAAATACTATAGTTAGTACTAGTTAGAGACACCCAATAATAGTTTATATGTAGATAGTAATGTAAATATGCAAGTTATACTAAATGAAATGCAAACTTAGAATAAGTTGTTTGGATATGTGATAGGTGTGATCTACCTACATATTTTCAAACCGTTTTGTTAATTTTGGAGTAGTTTTTATATTTATTTTATTATGTTTTAATTAGTTTTTATACTTTTTTTGTATAAATTAGGTTTGTGGGGCAAAAAGATAGGAAACTGGAGTGAAAACAATGAGATCTAATCAAGAACGGTCAAAGAACAGTGGAAAAACAAGTAAAGCGGCAATATTCTGAAAGAAGCCCACTGCCGCGGCGTCTAGACCTGCAACGCGGCGATGAAAATGTAGAGAATGACCAACTTCTGCTGGAAGCTCATCGCCTAGGCAGTGAAAATGAAGAATGTCAGCCTAATCCACTGCCGAGGCGATCAACTAACCGACCTACTCACCGCCGCGGCGGTGGCCTCTGCACAGACTTAAGATATTTTTTGGATATTTTGAGATATTTTCCCTATTTAAGCTCTCATCCTCCCTCATTTACGACCTCTCTTGCATGTTACCACCCTTAAAACATATCTGGGGGTGGATTTAGGAGTTTTAGAGGGAGAGCCCACATCCCGAGGGAGAGGAAGACGGTAAAGCGATTGTTGAACGTTCTTAGCGGCTAAACTTCGAACGAGGCTAAGTTCTTCGATTTCTTCCCTTATTTCTTTAACTTAGGATTTTGTGAGCATGTTTAGCTCGTGGTTTCTTATAAATACGGTTATGGTTGTTAGTTAAACATAGATTGTATAGGGATTAACAATATATTTATAAATATGTGTTTCGAATGATTTTGGTGTTGCTTTTATTATTGTTCTTCAAATTTTGATTGTGTTTATCGTATTGTTACGTTTATTATGCTTAGAATGATATTCAAAGAATACGAGGTTTGACACTCGGGAGAGGTAACCCCGGATTCAGACTAAAGTAAACATAATGCCAATTGATGACGTTGGGGCAAGACTCAAGTGACCTAGGGTTGTTAAGACGTTGAGGGGGACTTCTTCGTTGACTCGAAATCATGTATTCCCCCGTCTTACACTCAGGAGAGGTGGCGGTGGAGTTTTAGAACTGAGATTGTCGATAGGGTAAACACAACGCGATGATCCAATAACCCGGTCAGGAGTTGAAATGTGTGCAATCAATGACGTTGGGGCAAGACTCACGTAACCTAGGGTCGTTAAGACATTGATGGGGACTATTTTGTTGAGACGAAGTGATGTATTCCCCCGTCTTACACTCGAGAGAGGTGGCGAGGGAGTTTACGAACTGAGATTGTCAAATAGGGTTAACACCGTAAACATAATTCAATCGAGATCGAACACGTATTTGTAAACTAAGTTAATCCCTAGGCAATTCTTTCCCCTAAAGCATCTCATTATAATTAGTATAGATTAAATTAGGTTATATTAGTATTAGTATTAATTAATTAAATACATTTATTTTAGTCTAGATAAAGTTAGGTCATGATAATCACGGTAATCGATAATGAACAACAACTAATCCCTGTGGATACGATACCCGATCTTAAAGATCACATTATACTAAAATTTTGACCTCGTACACTTGCGAGTAGTCAATACGCGAGCGTGTAATAAACGCTCGCCGTACAATATGCGAATGAACCCACACGTGGGTTATCTACGTATCTCAGATCGTTGAGAATCAGGTCATCACATAGTTTGTTCTCGTTAGGGTAGCAAACTATTTTGTATTGCTTATGGTAACGGAACTTGGATCGTGGGCTGCCTACGTACTTTGGGTGGTTCAAAGCTCAAGCCAAACGTAGTTCATTATTGTCATGTTTAAAGGATATGGGTTTATTGTTAAAGGTGTGACCGAACCCGCATGGGCTTCCTACATACTTTGGGTGGTTACCAAGATCAGGTCAGACATAGTTCAGTTATGTTGGAAAAGATGAGTTGGTTTTAGTTAAAATCTGAGTTGTTTTAGTTAAAAGTTTAGTTGTTTTTAGTTATAAAATTTGTTTGCTCTAGTCATAAAACCTAGTTTGTTTTAGTTAATTTTGGTTTGTTTTAGTTAATTTCAGTTGATTATTAGTCAGTTTTGGTTGATTATCAGTTAGATTTGGCTATCAACAACCTATATCACAACCTTAATTAGCAATTTATTAACAGTTTTTAGAGTTGTGAACAACCTGAATCACAATCCTAATATATACATAATATCATTTGATTTTGTCAAGAATACCTTAAAGAAACCCGTGGCCCAAGAAACTACCCAAGAGGGGGGTGAATTGGGTTTGACAAATTTTTCTTAATCGTTTCTACTCGATTTTAGCTTGTGATAATATGATAGTGCTTTAGTGTACAACGGATATTCAATCAAACAAACAATCACAAACACAAACAAAACAGAAAATGTAAAGAGTAGAATTAGAGATATTGACACCGATATTTATCATAATTCAACAACCCTTTATCTACGTCTACTCTCCTGAGCTCCTTAGGAAATTTCAAATCACAATCGTTGGTCCTTTTTTGGGTGAAGATCAAACCTTCTACAGTTATCGCTTGAGAAATTCGTATCTCAAGACTTAACAATCTAGAGTGAATATGTTTCACTCACAAATCTCTCCTCTTGAGCGAAACCTTTACTCAAGATTTACAATGAAAATCTCACTGTCTCACAAAATAGAGCTTCAACATTCTAAAGAAAAAGCACTCAAGAATCTCTAAGTGTGTGTAAAGCTAAATATAACAATTACTCAATATGAATATATGAATCAAGAAAGTATGAGGGTGATACTGCACATAAATTTTCTTGGAAGCTTTGTAGTATAACTCTTTGATGCACTTGTGTGAGATAAGCAGTTGGTGTATGAGCACCTCATTTTGTGCGATTTTATACCTTTTAAAAAAAGAAACTTAGGTTTGTTAATCGTTTGAATAGTGTAAATAATTATAAATAGATTTATTTTTATTATTTATGTTTGTTTATGAAAATGGATCAAAACGGCGTTAAGATAGGACAAATCGGAGTTAAAATGAATAAACTACGGAAAGCCAAACAAAAGTTGAACAAAAATCAAACAAAGTGGAACGAATTGTTTGATCTCTTAAATATATCAAAAATTGATCTATTTTATATGGTTTTATAGGTTTATGAAAATCGAACAAAATGGTGTTGATTCAGAGTAAATCGAATAAAAAACAAGCAAACTGCGACAAACCGAACAAAAGACTAACAAATGGGACAACTACAGTACCGAGCCGAATTGAGTCAACTATAGTACCCGAGTAGCTACAATGCTGCCACCCCCCCACTTGGCTTATGTCAGCATCTGGTAGCGGAATATTACGTCGCTAAGTTACACCGCTAGTGTACAGGTCAAGTTTTAGTGTAGGTTGGGAGAGTAGGGCTATCGTGTCCACAGGGATTGGTTGAAATTATTATTGAATACCGTAATTGTCATAACCTAATTTTATCTAGACACTAAAAATGTAATTTATAATTAATTAATACTAATACTAAAATACTAATCAAACTATACTAATACTAATATGAGATATTTAGGGAAAAGATTGCCTAGGGATTAACTTTGTTTACAAAAACGTGTTTGGTCTCGTTTTAGTATACGTTAATGGCGTTCGACCTATCCGACAATCTCGATTTGTAAACTCACTTGCCACCTCTCCCAAGTGTAAGAAGAGTGAATACGTGAATTCGCGTCAATGAAGAAATCCCCCTCAACGTATTAACGACCCTAGGTCATGTGAGTCTCGCCCCAATGTCATTGATTGCACACTCTCCAACTCTCTCTCGGGTTATTGGATCGTCGCGCTGTGTTTACCCTAGGCTGAATCTGGAGTTACCTCTCCCAAGTGTCAAACCCCGTATTCTCAATATATCTATCTAATCATGTAACCATAACAATATGATAAACACAATCAAAATAGCGAAGAATACCCATTTAACAAAACACAAACTCAAACAAACAACAATTTCATAAATATATTAATCCCTAAACAAAAATCTGTTTAGCTCATGACCATAACCGTTTATACAATGAAAAAGAAGCTAAACGTGCTCAATTAACTACCGAAGTTAAGAAAATAAAGAAGAAACAAAAGAAACTTAGCCGTAGTCTGAAGATTTGTCGCTAAAAACGCTTCGGGATAGCTTCTCCTTCTTCGCAATGTGTTCTTCTCCTTCGGAATTGGTTGAACACTCCCAAAACCTCTCTCTGAAATATCATAACCCTAATGGATCTCTTCTATCCGGAGGAGAGAAGAAGAGAAGAAATAGGGAGCCAAAAATATCTAAATAAATATCTAAATCTGTGCAGAAGTAACCGCTGCGGCGGTGGGCACGTCGACAGAGTTCTTCGCCGCAACGGTGGAGGAGGTGATGGAATCAGGAACCTCTCTGCAGTTTTACCACCTCAGTGGTGAGCTTCCAACAGTGAAAAGGCCCTCTCTGCATATTCACTACCGCAACAATGGGCTACTTTGCAGAATATTGCCTTCCTGCTTGTTTTCCCACCGTTCTTGATCCGATTTCATCGTTATCGATCTGTTTTTATGCATTTTCAACTCAAACACCTGATTTATACGAAAATACATAAACACGTATTAAAACGTAATAAACATACTCGAAAACTAATAATGTTTGGTTTAGAAAAAGATAGGTAATTTACACCTATCAGCGTCCCCCCTTCAACTTTTGATTCTTTTCATTTTCACCCTTCTTAATTCTTATTTTAACCATTTTGCTCCCAAAATATCTAAGATATTTTATCTATAAATATGACTTGGGGTTGCAAGCAAATATATAATTTTCACTAGAGAAATTCATCTTGGAAGGATGTCAATCTTCAATAATAAGTTTTTTTTTTTTCTTTAAATTTGAGTTTCTAATTTTCTTTTACTAAGATTAAGGACGAAACCATATGTAATTAATTAAATTGTTATATTATGTTGATTCCAAATAATTTGCAATTAATGTTTATGGTTTTTACTTTAATTGAATAAATGATTTCATCTTTAATATCATGTATTATTGATTTTTATGAATTATTTAATTGATTGGATTTGTATTGTAAAATAAATAATATTTTTTTGATTATATATTTTTCATTAATTTGTATACATATAATGCTTAAGAAATTATATTTTCAATACAAATAAAAACCAACTTGAGATCTACATCGGGCTTAATTTCTAAAATCTTAAGAAGATAGTAAGATCCGGATCTAAAACTATCACTAAAAATTTGGAGTCAACACAAAAATAAGAACTAATTAATTATATATCGATGGATTCTAAAATCTTAGTATTTTTCCATCTTAAATCAAACTAAATTGTCATTTCACTGTTTATCTAATTTTCTATTTCTTAATCACAAAATCAACATCATCTTGGACTAGATCATAATTAAATTAAATTAGATAGATTAAGTTTCCTATAACCAATCCTCATGGGATCGACCTTGCTTCCTTCAATCTGGACTACAATTGATTTGTACGCTTGCAAGTAATTTTAAAACATGACAGAACAACAAATTCTGAACCACAAGACAGAATAAGAAATTCTGAACCACAACAAGTTTTTGGCACGTTGCCGGGGATTGCAACAGAAAATTTGAGATCCAAGTTAATTTTTTTTTTTTTTTTATTATTATTATTATTATTATTACTATTACTACTACTACTACTACTATTATTATTTTAGTTGGATAGAAGATTAAAACCCTTACTATTTTATTTTTTGTCATTGATTTTTGTTTGACATGAGGTTAAAACTCCTACTATTTATTTTCTTGTCTTTATTGTTTTTTTTTACTTGAAATGAAGGTTGAAACCCCTACTATTTTTTATTTATTTTTGTTTAAAAAAAATTAAAAAAACAAATGTTACAGGTTGTTTATGCAGGCTTGGTGGAAGGGCGGTAAATACACCGCTACTTACTCTCGCAAGTATATGAGGTCTAAGTTTTAATATAGTGTGATCGTTAAGATTAGGTTATCGTATCCACAGGGATTGGTGTCATTACTATCGAATACCGCGTTTGTCGTGACCTAACTTTATCTAGGTGAAAACAAATGTATTTAATTAATTAAACTAATACTAATATAACCTAAATTAACTAAACTAATATGCTAATATGTTTTAGGGTAAAGAATTGCCTAGGGATTAACGTGTTTACAAATATGTGTTCGATCTCGATTTACTCACGTTTACGGTGTTCGACCTATTTGACAATCTCGGTACGTAAACTCCACCGCCACCTCTTTCGAGTGTAAGACGGGTGAATACATGACTTAGAGTCAACGAAAAGTCCTCCTCAATGTCTTAACGACCCTAGGTCACGTGAGTCTCGCCCAGCGTCATTGATTGCACACAATCCAACTCCCTCCTAGGTTATTGAATCGTCGCATTGTATTTACCCTATCGACAATCTCCGTTCTAAAACTCTCTCGCCACCTCTCCCGAGTATAAGACGAGGGATAAAACGCAACTTCGAGCCAATGAAGAAGTCCCCTCAACGTCTTAATGACCCTAGGTAGCGTGAGTCTTGCCCCAATGTCATTGATTGTCCACGATTCAAACCCCGACCAGGTTATAAAATCATAGCGTTTGTTTACCCAAATCTGAATCCAGGGTTTGTCAAAACCCGTATTCTCCATTTATCTAACTAAGCATGATTAATAAACAATACGATAAATACAATCAAACTACGAAGAACAAACATAAACGTAACACCGAAATCATCCAAACAAACGTATTTATAAATATACCGTTAATCCCTACTACAATCCATATTTAACTCATGGCCATAGCCACATAAACATATAAATTGAGCTTAACATGCTCACATGATCCTAAGATAAAGAAATAAGGAAAAACAATCGAAGAACTTAGCCTCGTCCGAAGATAAACCGCTAAGAACGCTCAACGATCGATTCGCCGTCTTCTCCACTTCGGGATGTGAGCTCCACCTATAAAACTCCTAAATATACCATTAGATATAGACTAAGGGGCTAAAAAATTCAAGAGATTCAGAGAGAGTGGGAGGAGAGGGGATATTTATAGCAAAAATATCCTAAAAATATCTCAAGACTGTACAGGGGAAATCCGCCAAGGCGAAGAAAACTTCACGTAGGCGAATTTAAGGTGGTTCAGCTGATCGCCTAGGTGGTGAAGTAGGCAGTGGACTGGGAGAACATTCTGTTGGATTTTCGCCTAGGCGATGGAATCTTCGCCTAGACGAGCGGTTGTCTATAGCCCATTTTCGTCTTCTGCTGGATTTTCGCCTAGGCGATGGAATCTTTGCCTAGGCGGTCATCCGTCAGTAACTTTTTTCTCTTTTCTTAGCTTCTTCACCGCCTAGGCGGTGGGCCTGTTTCATCTTTTAGCCTCCGAGCTTGTTTATCCACCGTAACTTCAAACCGCTTTGGTTCGATCTCATCGTTTTTGCCCCAGTTTCCTATCTTCTTGCCCCCACACACTTGATTTATTGGAAAAGAATAAAAACATATTAAAATACATAAAAATAACTATAAACGTACACGAAAACTAACAAATTCTGATTGGAAATACGTAGGTAATTTACACCTATCACTTGGGAACAAAATTCAAAGAATTATTTGGTTAGAAAAAATATTATCGTTAAGTTTAATTGCACACAAAATTTTAAAAATGGAACATGTTGAAAACCCGAAAAGATGTGCATATCCACCAACACCATAGAAAACGTTTCTTGAATACTTCTCTCCCATTTTAGCCAACTCTCCATCTTGTATAGTTTTACCTCAAACAATTGCTTCCTACTTTGAGCTCAAACCGGCCATTATTCAACTTTTTCTAGCTTTTTATGGGTTAAAAAGAGAACATCCATACATGCACGTTACAAAATTTCTTGAGATATGCTCTACATTCCGATTCCAAAACTTTTCTGATGAATCTGTCCAACTTAGACTTTTCCCATTCTCTCTAAAAGATAAAGCAAAATCCTGGTTGAACACTCTTCCCCCAAGAACAATTACCAGTTGGGAACAACTTGTTAATAAATTATTGTCTAAATTCTTCCCCATGTCAAAAACTGATCACCTTAGGAAAGAATTTTTTGAAATTTACCAAAACAATGGTGAAGAATTTTATGAATGTTGGGAAAGATTTAATGATATAACTTTGAAGTGTCCCCACCATCATTTTTAAATCTGGAGGCATGTGAAGTATTTTTATGACGGTTTAGCCCCTTTAAATCGTCAAATGATTCAATTTATGCATGGTGGAAAATTCTTACAGTTACATTGGCAGGAAGCTTGAGAATATATTAAAACACTGTCTGTCAATTCTCAACAGTGGAATTGTCTAGATTCTAGAGTCATAACCAATGCATCAAAGAGAAAAGAAGTTTATGAAGTGAGAGATGATATTGATGTAAAAACCAGTCTAGCTAATTTAACTAGGAAAGTTGATGCATTAGTTTTGGGCCAAAGCATGAATTCTAAAACTGAAGTATGTGCCTTATGTTAAAATCTTTCCTACACCGCTCAGTCATGTCCATCATTACCGACTTTCCAAGAAGACTATTCTGAACAGACCAATGCAATCCATTCTTATGGAAAATCATCGGATAGCCTATTTGCCCACATATAATCCAAATTGGAGAAACCATCCAAATTTCTCATGGATACAAAATCAACCAGCAATGAACCAACTAGGGCCTCAAGTTAACACCCATAAGCAAAACTTCCACCATCCCACTCCATCATAACTTTCAAGAAAACCATCTTTAGAGGAAACATTACAACAGTTCATGCAGTCAACCCAACAATCCATCTCCAAAATTGAAATGTAATTGGGTAAACTAGTAACTGATGTAGGAGAGAGAGAAAAATGAAAGTTTCCATGTCAACTCGTCCTAAATCCAAAAGGTCAATTTGAGGTAGGTTCATCGAACCCTAATGAGGAAGTTAAATCCATTACTACTCTTAAGTCAGAAAAACTTATCATCAAACTTGATCACCTGCCTGAACTTAAGAGAGAGAGTCCTAAGAGCCAACTTGAAAATTCTGAACCCAAAGACTTGATTGAAAATCAATCATTGCCTTACCTTCCAAAAGCTTTATTTCCAAAAAGACTTCTTCCAAAAGAGAAAGATACACAATATAGTGACATTTTAGAGGTGTTTAAGAAAGTTTGCATTAACATCCCCTTCCTTGATGCTATAAAGCAAGTACCTGCCTATTCAAAATTCTTGAAAGATATTTGTACTGTGAAAAAGAAAACCAATGTTCCAAAAAATACATTCTTGATTGAACAAGTGAGCTCCATAATCCAGCACAAAACTCTTGCCAAATACAAAGATCCTGGTTGTCCAACCATATCTTGTGTAATTGGTGATCAAGAGATTAGTCGAGCATTACTTGACTTGGGTGCGAGTGTGAATTTGTTGTCATATTCAGTTTATGAGCAACTCAGTCTAGGTAACTTGAAACCCACATCTATGACACTCCAATTAGCTTATAGGTCTGTGAAAATTCCGAGAGGTGACATAGAAGATGTTTTAATCAAGGTTGATAAATTTTATTTTCCTGTGGATTTCGTTGTTCTTGATACCCAACCAGCTGAAGATTTGCAAGCTCAAATTCCTATCATCCTGAGTAGACCATTTTTAACAACTTCTAATGCAATCATCAATTGTTGTAATGGTGTCTTGAAGTTATCATTTGGAAATATGACTTTTGAACTGAATGTATTTAATGTTGCTAATAAATGTGTGGAACTGGATGATGTGTGTGAAGTAAATATGATTGAGTCTGTTACTAATGATTTCTTCTTGCAAATGAATGGAAACGACCCTTTTGAAAAATGTTTGACACAATTTAGCATGAGCATAGATGTTGAAAATTCTATTAGTGATGTAAATTATTTGTTAGAATCTACACCATTATTGGATATTGATGAATGGAATGCCAAAATTGACCATGTTACACCCACTGAGTCTATCCATTCAAATTCTGAGTTACCACAGTTAGATCTCAAGCCCTTACCCGATACCCTAAAATATGTTTTCTTATGACCATCAGAAACCTTGCCTGTTATCATTACATCTGATCTCGATAACGAACAAGAATCCAAATTGATCAATGTCCTCAAAGATCATAAGGAAGCCATAGGGTGGACAATTGGATACATTAAGGGTATTAGTTCATTAGTGTGCATGCATAGAATTCATTTGGAAGATAATTCCAAGACCAGTCGTAAGTTCCAAAGACTTTTAAATCCAAACATGAAAGAAGTTTAGAGCTGAAGTAATTAAACTTTTAGATGTGGGTATCATTTACCCTATTTTTGATAGTGAGTGAGTCAGCTCTGTTCAAGTGGTTCCTAAGAAATTTAGGATAACAGTAGTAAAAAATGATAAAAATAAATTAATTCCTACTTAAGTGCAAACTGGGTGGCGTATTTGCATTGACTACAGAAAACTGAATGATGTCACCAGAAAAGATCACTTTCCACTTCCCTTCATTGATCAAATGCTTGAGAGATTGGAAGGTCATTCCTATTATTGTTTTCTTGATGGTTACTCCGATTATAACCAAATTTCCATTGCCCCTGAAAATCAAGAAAAAACCACTTTCACCTGTCCATTTGGAACCTTCGCCTACCGACGTATGCCCTTTGGCTTATGTAATGCTCCAGGTACTTTTCAACATTGCATGATGGGTATTTTATTAGATATGGTAGACCATTTTCTCAAAATTTTCATGGATGATTTTTTTGTATTGGGGTCTAGTTTTGATGAGTGTCTGCACCATTTAAAATTAGTGTTGGTTAGATGCAAAGAGAAAAATCTTAAATTTGGAAAAATGTCATTTCATAGTTAAGAAAAGGATTGTCCTAGTTCATGTTATTTCAAAAAATGGAATTGAGGTTGATAAGGAAAAAAGCTAACTTAATTTCTAATCTTCTACCTACACAAACAACAGTGAAAGAAATTCAATCATTTTTAGGTCATGTTGGCTTTTATTGCAGGTTCATCAAAGATTTATGTAAGGTTTATTTACCTTTGTGTAGTTTACTTGCAAAATAAACCCCTTTTGTCTTTAATGATTCATGTTTTCAAGTATTTGAGAAATTGAAACACTTGCTGACCTCTGTTCCGATCGTTTGACCTCCCGATTGGAACCTTCCTTTTGAAATATTGTGTGTTACATCTGATTATGCTTTAGGTGTTGTTTTGAGCCAACGTGTGAATAGGTTATCGCATGTGATCTATTATGCTAGTAAAACTCTCATTGATGCACAACTGAATTACTCCACGACTGACAAAGAATTGTTTGTTGTTGTGTTTTCTCTAGACAAGTTTCGATCCTACTTGATTGGTTTTAAAATCATTGTTTATTTTGATCATGTTGCATTAAAATACCTTATTTTCAAGAAGGATTCTAAAGCTCGTTTGATTAGTTGGATTTTGTTGTTACAAGAATTTGATTTAGAAATTTGTGATAAGAAAGAATCTGAAAATGTTGTTGTTGATCACTTGTCTAGGTTGATAGTTGAGTCTGATGATGAAAATTTGCCCATCAAAGAACCTTTCTGGACGAACAGCTCTTGTCATTATCCCAATTGCCTTGGTTTATAGATTTAGTCAATTATCTTGTCATGGGTCATATGCCTAATCATTGAAGTCGCCAAGATAAAAATATTTTTTTAACTGAGGTAAAGAAATTCTTTTGGGATGATCCATATCTATTCAAATATTACCCTAATCAAATTATTTGGTGATGTATTCCTGAGAATGAACAACAAAGTGTCATTTCATTTTTCCATGATCATGCATGCGGAGGTCATTTTCCTCAAAGAAAATCACTGCAAAAATTTTGTAGTGCAAATTTTATTGGCCCACTCTTTTCAAAGACACTCATGCGTATTGTCGTTCCTATGACCGGTGTCAAAGATTAAGAAGCATATCTCGTAGGAATATGATGCCCTTAAACTTAATTCTTATTGTTGAGTTATTTTATGTTTGGGGTATCGATTTCATGGGTATGTTTCCTAACTCTTTTAGTAACCTGTATATTCTTGTTGCTGTTGACTATGTGTCAAAGTGGGTGGAAGTATTTGCTTGTAAGGTGAATGATCATAAGGTTATGCTGAAATTTTTAAAACAAAATATTTTTTTTCAGATTTGGTACACCACGTGTTATCATTAGTGATGGGGAAAATATTTTTGTAACAGGCATTTCGAAAAGTTGGTGAGGAAATATGGCATAACTCACAAAGTTTCTACTGCTTATCATCCTCAAACAAGTGGTCAAGTAGAAATTTCAAATAAGAAAATTAAGCAAATTCTTAAAAAAAAAAAAAAAATGGTTAACCCTACAAGAAAATATTGGTCTTTAAAACTATCTGATGCATTGTGGGCTTATCGAACTGCTTTTAAAACCCCAATTGGAATGTCTCCTTACCGACTTGTTTACGGAAAAGCATGTTACTTACCTGTTAAGTTAGAATATCAAGCATATTGGGTTATCAAACAATTGAATTTTTCTCTAAATCATGCAGGTATTCAGAGAAAACTCTAATTAAATGAGTTAGAGGAAATTAAAAATGATGCATACAATTGGGGAAAACGATATAAGGATCAAACAAAAAAAATTCATAACAAAAATATTATGAGAAAATATTTATTTTCAAGTCAGAAAGTCCTTCTGTACAATTCTCATCTACGTCTATTCCCTGGAAAGTTGCGTTCTCGATGGACTAGTCCATATGTCATTCGTACTTTTTTTCCCTACAAAGCTGTTGAAATTGAAAATCCAAAAGATAGTGATGTTCTCAAAGTTCATGGCCAAAGGTTAAAACCATTTTTGGAATTACAAAATCCAGAAGTGGAGGAAACAGTTCTCGAAGATCCCGTTTATCAAGATTAATCATTCTCTTGATAGAAAAGACTTGCTGAAGATATTAAACTTAGCGCTAAGTGGGAGGCAACTCACTATTGTGGCAGACAGGAACAAGCATTCAGGCCATACAGTTCAATTTCTTTAGGTATTATCTTTCCTAGCCAATTAATTTTGTACTTTTCTCATTGAGGACAATGCGAGATTTAGGTTTGGGGGGTAAATGATTGTAAATGCTTATATTCCTTCAGTTAATTTTTTTAATTTATCAAACGATCCTATGATAGCATATAGGTTGAATAAAAATTTGAGTTTGCTAAATAATTTTTGGAGCATAGCACTGATTTTAAAAAATATTTCATTTTTTGACTCTTGCATAAATACGAACTTTCTTTTATTTTAAATTTACTACATGAGCTCATTTGCTAAATTTTGGCATGATAATAACCTATCCTTGGAGTTTAAATATCAAAAAAAAATTATGTCTTAATGATGAACTTCTACTAAGTAACCGGGACTCTTACCTCAGTAAGCTTTAAGTGCTCGCGTCAAAAGGGGGTAACAAATTGTTAAGACAATAAATGGCTTGTTAACTTCGAAACCTATGTTGTTCGAGTTTTTAAGTTTTAATGGTGCTTTAACACCTAATGCCCTGAGCCAACAGGTTTGGGATCATTGGCCCAACGCTCGCTACATGGACATCTTAGAAAGCTCAGTGGGGTTAGCATTGCACAAGTCATTTATTCAAAGAAAAAATGTTTATTTGTGTGTGTGTGTGTGTGTGTATATATATATATATTAAAAATAGATATTCAAAAATATATTTTTACTTCAAGCAAAACATTATTTGATTGTTTAAAATTAGTTAACCAGTTACTTGTATTAAATTCATTATAAAAGAGAGTTGAATTTATGTTGTGGGTACAAAAATAGATATTGTTAAAAATTACGTGCTATGAAATCAATAATTATTTCAGTAACTCTTGTATGATCTCAACTTATTATGCTAGCATTAGACTGGATTGATAAATTTTTTGTGATTTAAAAAAAATCAAAAAAATATAAAAAAAATAAATTAATTAATTTGTGAATTTTTTTGGATGTTTGTGGGTAGGCTCTTTGTAAACTCTCACGAGACTATACTCGTCCACTAGAGATAACCTAAGGGTTTAAATGTTTGTTGCATACGTTAAATACAATCATGTTCCCTACAAAAATGGCTTTTTCATTTAATTATTATATTAGTTTTACTCAAGGACTGGAAAAAGTTAGGTTTGCGGGTGTGATCGCACCTCAGTTTTTGCGATTTTATACCTTTAAACTTAGGTTTGTTAATCGTTTAAATAGTGTAAATAATTATAAATAGATTTATTTTTATTATTTATGTTTGTTTATGAAAATGGATCAAAACGGCGTTAAGATGGGGCAAATCGGAGTTAAAACGAATAAACTACGGAAAGCCGAACAAAAATCAAATAAACCAAAACAAATTGTTTGATCTCTTAAATATATCATGTATCTTGCTTCCAGCAATATGACCTCCTTATATACAGCTTGAAGTGTGTTGGGAGGTCTCGAGTATGAGTATTGAGCTCATACAACTGTTGGCCTTGTGCTCTTTGAAGAATCAAGACATTAGGTTCCTTCCCACTCAAAAATCTTTGCAGAATTTCAAATGTCCAACAAATTTTTCCAACATAATCAATACTAGGCATATCTCATTAATGATATAGGACCCATGGTCCATTTAGACATAAAGATGGTGGAATATTACATGTATAAATCATGTTCTTCAAAATATGCATAGTAGAGTATAGGAGTTGGTCATAATTACAAGAGTAAGTGGTTAGATAAAGTTTGGTAAAAGTCTTCAAAGGTAAGCTATAATCATTAATGCAATGCTCCTTCAATTTGAGAGTTGGTCAACATAATGTAGAGCATGGTTGGCAATGAGACATGATGTGGTTGTCCATTACTAGCCAACCCTAACATAAAGCAAGCATAGCATTTAATATTCTTCTCACTTGCACAACTTAGACAAATGCACGTATCTCTTGTATAATCAAAGTAGCACGTGTTTGAACATCAATATCATGTATGTATAATGATATTTTAACAAGAATACAAGTCATTTTGTGCATTTAAATGATTTCTTGAAGATCCAACACTTAAACACATTTTGTGTGAAAAACAAAATTTTCATAATAGTTTAGCCAAATTATCAATTAATCATGGATATAATGTTGAACATATCAGTTGATCATGTATACCATGTAGACATATTAAACAAACATATTATAACATGAATTGAACATTCTGAACAAGAAGTGATATATAAATCCAATTTTTTGTTCATGACAAAAAACTGCAAAATGTGTTCTTGAGTGTTTTAAAATCTTTTGATCAATATTCTTCAATACAATGTTGTTTTGATAAAATTGATTGATGATTAAGATGTTAAACATCTAATATAATGTATAAGAACAATCATACAACACTTAGAACAACCTGAGATCGCCAAAAATAGAGCATGAGATAGAAGACTCATTGCCTAGAAGTAGTCGACTACATTTGGCACAAGTAGTCGACTACTTGTGCTTCAACTTTTGCGGTCGTGCCATTTTCATCTGTTTATTGTTTTTGGGCTCGGTTCATAACATTTTTTTTACTCTAAATACTTTTAACACATGTGACAATGATATTCATGATGTTTTGATGATCCAAAAATGCAATGCACCTTATGATCATGATAAAAACGTGTTTTTCACATTTCACATATTTATAATCAAATGGCAATTTATCCGATCTTGCATGTAATGAGAAAAAATATAATTCACATTGTGATATTTAGACATATTGGACATGTCAAGATCAATATATCACAATTTCAAATATTCTAAGTGTGTGTATGCGCGTCCTATAGAATTCGAAGTTCAATATCTTGAGCAATGTTGTCGAAATAAAAAAAAATTACATTATTGAAATCATATCTTTCAACTTGAATTCATCTCCCCGATATATTTCCGCGACATTTGAATGATTTATACTCAAAAATATTGTTAGTTCATTTAAAATGTCAAATGTGGTATTATCATCAAAATCACATTTTTTGGGGAATCCTATGATTGAAACCGCTTAGGCTAACAAAACCCTTTTTGTTTTGGTTAGTTTAGTGCTTGTGTGTGATTTGTTTAGCTAAAAAGAAAAGAAATACGATGTTCTTGAGAGAATCATAGAGATGATGCACAACTTATGGTGTGATAGAAGTTTTGTTTGAATCATCACATGTTCTTAACATATTCTTGGATGATTTGATGTTTTTGAATGTTCTTGAGATGCTTGAAATGGTTTTGTATGATTTGAAACTAATTTGGTTGTTATATTTAAAATTAAGCGTTTGTTTGATGTTCTTGACAAAATCACATGGTTATGCTATATACAAGTAATATACACAAGTTAAACCAAAATCATAGGGGGTTTTGAAGAAACATACTTACTTAGGAGATATGGTCTTCCCTAAGTGTTTACCTCATTTTCCTCCTTTATCTTCTTAGTTTGTGGTTGATCAGCGGTTGATCAATGGTCGTCAATTCCTCGAGTTCTTAGCCAAGAACCCAAGAACACCCTACTTAGGGTATGTGGTCGTCCCTAAGTAGCTAATCTACTTTCCCTCCTTGCTCCTATTGGCTCAGTGTTGGTCGGCGATCGTCGATCCTTAGAGTTCTTATTCTAAGAACTTCAAAAACACCATCCAAGATTGGATTTCAACATAATAACGATGTGTTATTTGAGAAATGTGCTTGATAGGCCTAGGATCCGAGAGATTTGCTCAAGTTTAGAGAGAGAAGTTAGGTCTTCAAGACTTGCAAAAATTAGAGAAAAGACCCTTTATTTATAGGCCTGAGGGCCTGCGCATTGGCCAATGCCCAGGCCATTCTAGGTTGTTCCCTAGGGGGGTTTGGCATAAGAGGCATATTGTCTTGTCTTGGTTTTGTTTTGCTTGGAACGAATTTAGGAAGGAAAGTAGGATTCTCAAAGATTTGGTAGTCATTACCAAATCTTTTCATAGATTAGGTAATGATTGGCAATCATTAACCTCCCACCAATTATATTCCTTACACATGGGTACGTTTATGACTTGATGTGACGTATTCGGTTCGGTTTAATGGCTAAGTATCGATTAGATTCACTATTTCGGTTTGGTCATCATAAATGCTTCCAAGGTGCCTTGTATCTAGTCTTCATGTGTTACTTTGCATTTAATTCTAAGTGATGTGTCATTGCTTGGTGGGCACTCCTGTGGTTGGGTTTGGATGGAATCGGGTTAACTTAGCTTGTAATCGATGGTTGATTTCCAAGCTTCCTAGTTACCCTTAGATATTTTGGTGAAAATATCTAGGTTCAATGTATCCACCCATTCCATGTCATCCCTAAGAATTTAATGCTTGATGGGATGTGCATTTAGTATATTGCTTGGAGGCCACACATTCAGTTTAGTTTCTGTAACCGGTCGTCACGATTCAAGATTTTCGGTAGGTTCTAAAATATTTTCCTTAGTTTCGATAACAGTTGGTTGTACCCTAAGTGTCTTGGTTCCTTTAGCCATTTTGTAGGAAACTCCTAGGAAGGTTCCTTGGTCATTACAAGGCTTCATTGTGGGCCTTAAATTATGGCTCGGCCCTTGATGCATTGGGCCTAGGGTCGTTTGTCAAGACTACTTGGATTTAGTGTAAATCCAAGTCAAGCCCAATTCTTAAATCACCTTGTGATTTGGGGCTTTGTCATGACTTTTCCAAGACTTTAGTAAGGTTTTATTGGCTTTTTGGTGGTATTATTTTTTGTGATATGCATAAAGGAAGCAATTTATTTTGTTGTTAGATCGACAAGATTCAGTGGTTTGTTAATGTTTCAAGGTCGAGGTGGGTAACTGAGTTAATTGTTTGAAGTGCCCTATAATTTTAAGGGTAGTGGATAAGATTTATCTATACTAATGAAGATTTTATGAGAATCGAACTTTAGTAAAGTCATTTTAGAGCTCCTTAAACCATGTGAATTTGGAGTTTGAACCAAAACTTTTACTTAGTTGTATTTTGTCAAATTCAACAGTTTTGTGTTTTTGTTATGTTTTTTGTTGTTTTTGTATAGTATGTAGTGTGATCTTCGGAAAAAATTCATTCCCTTTAAACCCAGATTTAAAGTTTATCTGAACTTATATTTTATCGGACACTAATTGAGCGGAACAAAATGTGGTGTCTACAATAAGTGTGGACTGAACATGGTAAAAAATTGAAAGACCACCATAAAAATATTGTATAGATTGTAGCTAAATTCAAAATCACCAACCATGCAAAAACGTGCTGGTGCAAAAATGTGAAAAGGAAGAAGAAATAAAATAAAATAACTAAAAATGAAAAGAAAAATGAAGGCCGATTGAATCTTTAGGGGTCCCCTCACATGATTTCACTTTGGGCTGATTTCGTTGACTGTAGACAACCTTTGAGTCAGAACTTTATGGATTTTATTAATAGTATGAATCAGTGAATGGGACATTGGACGTGGTCCAAGATATATCGAAATTATACTAGTCAACTATCAAGCTCAAGAAACTCGCACAAATCGTACTTGGCAAAACGGTATTTCTCTTTGTAAAATTTTTAGATATTTTTTCCATATTTTGATTAAACCAATTTTGTAGGATTTGGGAAATACAAAGCATACATGAGTACAAAATCCTATACACCGAAGGCACTTGATGACTATAATAAAATGAGAATCTTGTAGATCGAGGAAAGGTGGGAGGGTCTCCCACATATTATTGTGAATGTTCAATCATTTTTAGTTGACTGATTGTGATAGAAAGAAGGGAACAATACCGAAAGTCACCAAGTTATGGCCAATTTTCCCTCATCCTAAATTCACATTTTAGAGATTTTATTTTGTCCACTTGTAGGGACCCCAAAGTGATGGAATGCATGGACCTTCTAGTTTGCCTGGATAGCCTAATGATCGAAATAATCTTTTCTTTTGTGATGCCTGTTGAACTAACAGTGCCCATTCATATATTGGAGCATATTTTATATTTTTTTCATTCATTTTTGTCTGAACCACAGGCTATGGCACATTATGTGTTGTCTTCACGTCTTTGGGACCTGAATTTGAATCTATCATTTTCCCAACCATGGGCTGGGGAATATTTTATACTTTATCATGTCTCCCCAAACACAAGTTGGGGTAAATTTTATGAAGTTTGCCCATTCTTGTGCCATGGGCACCATTTTGATTTCCAGTCTTCCCCTAGTCACAAGATGGGACACTTTTATCATTTGAAATTTTAAGTACTTTAAACTAAATGTGTTCTTCATGAGTTTCTCTCAGTTTTTACCTTTGTACAAACAATGTTCATCGCGAATTCTTATCTAGATACAAGGTATAGCAAGTTAAATAAAATTAATTCCCACGTCATGCGCATATTCCCTCCCCAACCACAGGCTAGGAGGTATTTTATTTGAAATTTTAACTTTTTTAAGTAAACTATGTTTATCATGAGCTTATTTCCCTCATTATTTATGGGTTCCACTCTAGCCACAAAAAATGGCGCATTATATGAAATCTGCTTTTGTGTAATACCTCCGTTTGAGTCCTCCCCAACCACAGGCTAGGCGGTATTTTATATTTGAAATTTTGAATAATCTAAACAAACTTGTTCATCATGAGTGATTTTTGTTTCTCTTATCTCTAAACGAACATTGTTTGCCATGAGTGTTTTTTATTTCTATATTACCTCTAAACGAACATTATTCATCTTGAGTGTTTCTTATTTTTGCCTAATCTCTAAATGAACGTTGTTCTTCAGGAGTGATTTTCATTTCTGCATTGCTTATAAACGAACCTTGGTTGTCTTGAGTGGTATTTTTATTATTGCATCATCTCAAAATGAACATTGTTCTCTACTAGTGTTTGTTTCCCAACCTGAAAAAGTCCTTTTTCAAACTATGCGCGACTTGATTCTTGATGATGTCAAAATATGTAGGCAACCCTTTTAGTGTTCAGTTACACTTCATCTATATTTCATTCCCATATTTTCTATGATGACGCCAAAAGGGCATATTCTTAACTACGTTTGACCTAATTTTTTTGTATCCCAAGTTATGTAGGCAACCAAAAGGGTTGGTAAAATTCAAAATTACATCCAGCTAGGCTCATGAACAAGTAAGTTTTCTTCCAAAACATACATTGCCCTAACCTTGGGCTGGGGCACATTTTATAATTTTTGTATAAGTCATTTTATTTTTAGTTGACGTTGTTCAAGTGATAGAACCAAATGGTGTGTGTCTCCTTCATTTGTTAAGCAAGTAAACTTGCATGATAAAGAGAGGTAGTTGTAGACATCGCATTTTATACTACCACTTAGCGCCATTTTTAGAATATAGTTTTAACACTCTTATTAAACATATAGAAAAGAAAAAATCCTAAAAAAAACATAGAAAAATAAAATTGAACTTGCACTCAATTGCAAAATCTTTGAAGAAAAATTCAGGGGAAAGAATTTTTTTTTTTTTTAAACTGATTTTTCAAGGAAATTTCAAGGGTTTGGTAATTACTTAAAACCTTTTTAATTTTCAAATTAGGGGAATTTAAGGTTTTTATTTGACTATAGAAAAATATGGGTGTGTCGTCGAAAAATATCACATAGCTTAACGATGCGCCTCGGGGCCAATATCAAATTTTGAAAGATGGAGGTAAAATCATCATTCTTAAATAATTTTCAAAATTTAAAATTAGATATTATTTACATGTTTAATTTATGAAATGGTTACTATGTTTATTGAGTGATTTCATATTAGAGTTCTGTTTATTCAAATGAGAAAAATATTGAATCGAAAAAAATATTAATCGTTAAAGATTTACAAGACATAGTTTTGTAAAAGATTCCAAATGGATGCAAATGAAGATGTTGTGGAATTTATGGAGCATTAAAGATTTTTTGTATTCTTATGTAAAAACAACTCAATACCGTTCTGCATTTAATACAACCCGATTAAGATCATGCACGACACATAAAATTAGTTATATTAAATTACTTGCTCAATATTATCTGTACTTTAACTGAGTAATATTTTTAATTGAGCTTGTAATAATTTATGTGAAAAATCATTTTCAAATTAAATATCTTGAAAATCTTATAAAATGGTTTTTACTTGCAAAATTTGATTAATATTACTTGTGTGCTTAAATTGAGTAAAATCAAATTTGTTTTCTCGCATAATTATATAACGTAGTTTCAGAAAATTAATTGAGCATAATTTGTATTGAGGTGGTAGAAGCTCCTGTGAGAAGAAAATTGTGATTTTTTTTTATTAGCGAGTGTGAGTGGATTAGATACATTTGGGTCGGTATCTATTCAAGGTAGTTAGATTTGATCTTTAGTGTGTAAAAAGGATTAGGTGTGATTCTTCTTACAATTGAATTAGGTTAGTCTTTAGCATGATAAAAAGATAGGGTTCTTCTTAAGCATGTGAAAATAAAAAAATTGTGAAGGTTTAATGTTAAGTCTATGAAAAGAATTAAGTTAATCTTAAGCCTGTAAAAAAGTTTATAAGGGTTTGATTTTTTCCTCGGAAATGAATCTATGATTAGTGAATTGAGAAAGCCATGTGGAGCTCGGGGGACTAAACGTAGATAAGAATAGCTTACCAAATTAAGTTAAATAGTTGTGTATTTTTTTTTTATTTCTGGTTGTTTGGTTGGGCACTTAGTTAAATATGTTTCCGCTGTAATACAAGATAATAATCAATTAGAAAAATTGATAACTTGTGTATTTAATAATTTAATTGTTTAAATTTTGAGTACTACCCAATTCACCCTCCCAGGTAAATTTGTGGGCCAACAATTGGCATCAGAGTTGGTTTAGCCCAATAGGCCTAAAATCCTAGCTAAACTGGTCACATGGCACACCACATTAACATACTAGCTGAGGAGCAATCTATTCATCATCTTCAATTGTTTACGAGTAATAATCATGTATGTTGAAAGGCCAGAATGACTGCTTTCTTACAAGAAACTAGCTTTGAAGCTTGGTTGGTTATTGAATTTGGTCTTATATTCGCAAAGCTAATGGTGTTGTTAAGAAGAATGAAAAATATGATTTCGAAGGATATAAAAAATTATCTAACAATGTTCAAGCTATTAATCTATTATTTTGTTCTTTAGATGCAAATGAGTGTAACATGATTTCAGGTTGTGAATCGGTAAAAGAGATGTGGGATACATTGCAAATCACAAATGAGGGAACAAATAAAGTGAACGAATAAAAAACCAATGCCTTGATTCATTAGTTTGAGCTATTCAGAATGGGTGATGCAAAATCAATTCACAAGATATACACTCGATTTACCAACATCTTTAACAGTCTTCGAGCACTCAGAAAGCCATACACCATGCTAGATGTAAAAAATTCTGAAATCAATAATCAAAGCATGAGAACCCAAAGTGATGGAAATTGAGGAAGCTAAGGATCTCACCAAATATACGCTCGATGAACTCATTAGTAATCTAATAACCCATGTGTCAACTATTCGTGGATACGAAGAAGGAGCTGGAAATAGTAAAAAAAAAAAAAAAGTCTTTGGCACTGAAAAAGCTCAAAAGGTTGAGGAGGATGAGGACAACAATGATATAAGCCTTGACAGTGAACAAGAAAATGATGTGGCTCTTCTCACCAATAACTTCAAAAGGATGACCCGACAAACATTTTGAGCAAAAAAGAATTTCAATATGAATAATATTGAATGCTACTGTTGGCCCAAATATCTGCCCAAAAGGGGGTGAATTGGGTAATTATAAAAAAAATCTTTAAATTCAAACACAAATAACCAATTTCTCTAAATCAATTATTATCTTGTTATGCAGCGAAAATATGTTTATTAATTATTATCTTGTTTATAAAAAAAAAAAAAAAAAACAACTTTAAATTTAAACACAAGTAACTGATTTCCCTAAATCAATTATTATCTTGTTATGCAACGGAAATATATTTATCTAAATGTACACCCAAATAATCAGAAAAATAACAAAGCAGAACAGGAGAATTTATCCTGATTCGGCAAGCTAGTGTTACCGGCGTCCATTCTCTTTATCTCCACGGAGATTCGCAATTCACTAAACCTTGATTCATTTCCTAGGTAGGAACCAAACCCTTACAATCTTGATTCTTCTCATAGGCTCAGAATCAACTCTTACAATCTCTAGTTCTTTTTACAGGCTAAGAATCAACCTATCACTTTCTCACGTTTTTACACTTATCATTTTCGCAAGCTTAGGAAGAACCTTTACAATCACTCAATTCAATTACAGGAAGAATAAAAACCTAATCTTTTTTCAAAGGCTAAAGGCTAACCTAATCTTTTTTGCAAGTTAAAGATCAAACCCTAATCCTTTGTCAAGCTAAAGACTAAACCTCAATTGCTTTCAAAAGCTTAAGATTGAAACCTAACTAGCCTGATTAGATATTAGCCCAAACGTATCTAATCCTCTCAAAACTCGCAAATACACAAGATTAACAATTTTCTTCCCACAAGAAACTTATACCACCTCAAAATAGTTATACTCAATTAATGTCTCGAATCTCAAAATTACTAAGTGATAGATTTAATGTAAGGCACAAATCTAATTTAAATAATTTATCACACAAATTGCACGTAATCAGATTTCTCACATAAAAATTATTTTAAAAATTCACAAAATAAGGTTTGAAAACAATTTTTCTCAAATAACTTATCCAAACAATCAATCAAAATAATCTAAAAATGTAAAACCAATAGTTTAGAAAGATCACACCGAGATTCGTCAAAAATGATTATGATAGCACAATCAAGAACACAAACCGGTGACCCAAAAACACTTAGCGCTTCAATCAAGAACTCTCAATAATCTTACGTATGAATTTCAACGAAAGAATCTCTCTTAGACTAGCAAAATCAGAATGTTCTTGATTTTGTTTATTTCTTAATCGTGAGGTCTACATTAGTAGACCTAGAATTAGACCTCCAATTATTAGTTTTCAAATGTTATGACTTTAAGAGACATCCCAAGACCCCATATATCATATATATATTCAAAATAAATATGTTTCATAAAAAACTATTTTTTGAAAAAATCAATTTGGTCCTTAAAAATTTTAAAATCAAAATCCATAAAAATATGAAGTAGCTTATCAATTTTAATTAAGAAAATAATTAAATAAATAAACCAAACAATTGGGAATCATTTAATATATGATATATTTCAAAAATACACTAAAATCCCATGAAACACTCCCTTAAAATCATCAAAACCGATGTGTATTGACCAAAACAATAAAACAGTCAAACAATTTACTGCTGCCTTCGGTTAACCGTCTAAACCCACCGGTTGATCGATCTCTCACAACGGTCACATTTTTTACCATTGTACTGGTCTGGTCGGTTGACCGATTAGACTAGTAGGTCCTCCTGGTTTTCCTTTTTTTTCCATTTTCAGCCACTGCAATCATTAATTGGTAGCGCGTAAATACGTCACTACTTTCACTCGCAAGTGTACGTGATCAAGTTTTAGTATAAATCGGGAGATTTAGGGTTATCGTGTCCACATGAATTGGTTGTCGTTATTATCGAGTACCGTAATTGTCATGACCTAATTTTATCTAAGTTAAAAAGAATGTATAAAATTTATATTAAACTAAACTAATTAACTAAATTATCTATACTAATATAATGAGATGTTTTAGGGGAGAGAATTGTCTAGGGATTAACTTGGTTTACAAATACGTGTTCGATCTCGTTTGACTTACGTTTACGGTGTTCAACCTGTTTAACAATCTCGGTTCGTAAACTCCCCTGCCACCTCTCCTGATTGTAAGACGAGGGAATACGCGACTTCGTGTCAACGAAGAAGTCCTCCTCAATGTCTTAACGACCTAGGTCACGTGAGTCTTGCCCCAACGTCATCGATTGCACACTCTCAAACTCCCTCATGTGTTATTGGATCGTCGTGTTGTATTTAACTTAGTCCGAATCCGGAGTTACCTCTCCCGTGTATCAAACCCCATATTCTCGATATATCTAAACAAGCATACATGCATAGAATAACGATAAACATAATCAAACTTCGAAGAACAAACATAAACGAAACATCGAAATCATACGAATGACATATTTATAAATATATTGTTAATCCCTAAACAATCCATGTTTAACTAACGGCCATAACCGTATTTATAATAAAGCACGAGCTAAACATGTTCACAAATTCCTAAAGTTAAATAAATAAAGGAAGAAACCAAAGAATTTAGCCTATATCCGAAGATTTGGCGCTTGAACCGTCCAACGATCGCTTCCCCTTCTTCTTCTCCTTCGGGTTGTGAGCTCTCCATCTAAAACTCCTCAACCTACCCTTAGATGTGTTCTAAGGGTGGTAGCATGCAAGAGAGGCCCAGAAATGAGGGAGGGGAATGGACTAAATAGGCAAAATATCCTAAAAATATCCAAAAAAAATATTTAATCTGTGCAGAGGTGACCGCCGCGACGATGGGTATGTCGGTTAAGTGATCGCCTAGGCGGTGAAGACAGCGGTGGATTCAAGGACCATCCTGCAGTTTCACCGCCGCGGCGGTGGATGTCCAATAAGATTTAGCCCACTCTGTATTTTCACCACCTAGGCGGTGGTCTGGATGCCTAAGTGGTGGGCTAGTTTTCAAAATTTTGCCCTTGTGCTTGTTTTTCCACCATTCTTGGTTCTATCTGATCATTTACGCTCCGTTTTCATACCTTTTCACCCCACACACCTGATTTATACAAAAAGAATAAAAACTAATTAAAACGAAATAAAATACTATAAAAACTCTCGAAAACTAACTTAGTTCGGTTTGGAAATAGATAGGTAAATCACACCTATCATTAATCAACCGACCCAACTTATCGGTTGACTGAATTGGCCAGTAGGTCACCCATTTCACTTCATAAACATATTGTTTTGGTTAGTCAACTGTCCCCTTTTTCCAGTTGAGCAAATTGACTCAAAAAATCACCATTTTAATTGTTAAAACGATTTTTTTTTCAATTAAGTCCTTAACTAAAAATATTTTTATGATCAATCATATTATAAAACACCATCTTAGGATCATCAATTTATTACTTTGTACTAAGACACACATAAGATTTATCCATTTTAAGTGTTGTGCATGATTCTAATTTGGGTAGCATTAGGAGTATAAAAGTAATGAGTTGTTTTTAGCTAGTTGTCTCCAATGTCTTCAATATTCTCCATTGCCTTCATTTCGCACCCATTATAGATTCTTTAATGATTCTCCTTGTTGATCAAATCTCATTATAACATATGGATCTTAAATTTGAAACACTCACTAGAAACATTAGTCCCATAAAATATCAACACTTAATTATCCATCAAAACATCGGGTTTAACAACTACAATTATCATAAAACTAGTCACTTTCAATCTGATTGTCCTTAGCCAAAGAAGGAAAAAAATGAAAAGAAAAGAAAAAAGTGAAAAGTGGGAAAATGAAGTCCATGGAAGCCACATGGGATGACTCGGAGTCAAGTAACTACAAGAAATCTAGTGATGATTCATCTATGCTTGCTCTAATGGCCGCTACAGATGAGATTATTCTAAAAGCATCATTAAGAAAGGGAAAATGGTTCTTGCATAGTGGTTTTTAGTGGCACATAACGGGCAACAAATCTAAATTTTCATCTTTAACACCTAAAGACAGAGGTCATATGACTTTTGGAGATAGCGCCAAGGGTAAGATTATCGGTATATGTAATATCAATAATGGTTCTGCCACTATTGAGGATAATTTATTAGTATATGGTCTTAAACATAATTTGCTTAGTATAAGTGATTTATGTGATAAGGGATATAATGGTATCTTTGATAATAATAATAGATGCATCATTAAGAATAATTATGATAGTAGTATCTTACTTGTAGCATCACGTGTGGAAAATGTTGATACTTGTTTATTTGAAGATTTTTCTGCCCAAAATCTATCATGTTTAAATATTTTATCTAAAAATAGTTGGTTATGCATATACTTCTTGGGCATGTGATGAGTGGTTTATTTATCAACAAATCAAGTACTTTTGAGTTCAAATATTTGTGTGTTTTCAAGTATTTCTTTGTTCGTTTAATATGTTTTTTTGTTATTTTGTAGAAATACAAATAAATGGGAGAAACGGTGCAAAATATATACAGGTATAATAACGTCAATGCCGTTTTTGACCATGATGAAATCCAATTTTGGAAAAAATCAAAACATTGAAGTTGTAGATCTATATCTTATATTTTCATATATTTTTTAATCCTTTCAATCAGAGTTTGGATGAGAACGTTATGTCCAAATTACAAATTAGGCGTCAATGCAATCCAAAGTGTATTGTAGAGCAAATTTTAGAGCGCTGCAGTGCCCTTCCATCAATGTTGATGGGCTGGTTTCTGCACATAGTGCGTTGCAGCGTGCTAAAACACGCGTTGCAACATCGTCTGCATTGTGTGCAACCCAAAAATCCTATTTTTTAGTCCTATAAATACCCATTTATGCCTCAAAACAAAGAGGGAGGAGAGGAACGAAGGAGGAGATGAAATTGGGAAAGAAATAGGTAATTTTGGGGAAAAGAAAACACCATTTTGAGGTAATATTGGCCCGAAAACATCGGATAGTGGCAATTTGATGTAAAATTGAAGAGAGAAACACCATTGGTGGCACTTGGAGTTAAATATATAGAGCTTAACCCCACAATAAGCATTTTCTCTTCCCTTCTCTCTCCTTAATCTTGATTTAATTTCGTATTTGTAATATTGTATCAAACATGTTTACATTTATGATTTTATTGAAAATATTGGTTATGGATCTATCTATGTTGTGTTCATAATTTACTCTAGGATTTGATGTAGTCTCGTTTGAACCATGTTTACACTATTTTATTAATTGTTAGTTTTAATTTCATTTTATGCATCTCCTAGGCTTAATGTGTTTGATTCATGTGGCTAATGAATTAGATGATTTTAGGTTGTGAATTTTATACTCGGGAAAGATTGAATTCGTAACCAGAATTAGGTGTGCATAATTTAGGTTGTTATGAATCCGGGAGAAAATCAACACCTAAGTAATCTAGTTGAAAATTTAGGATTTTGCGAAATCGAGAGGTGATCAAGTTCTAAATATACTAACTACATTTTCTATGTAATTGTGTTTGTCTCCTTAATGCTTCCAATTTATGCTCACATACGGTATTTTGGTTGAATTGAGAACTTGGGATTTGACACTCGGGAGAGGTAATCTCTGGTTCAGGCTTAGGTTAAACACAATGTAAGCTTTAATCGATCGGGAGATATTTAGAGCTTGCGTAATCTATAAGGCCGAGTTTAATGAATGTTTTCACCTAAATACTAGATAGGGATATCAGTATTGAAGTGCTTATATATTCTCTTACTTGACACTCAGGAGAGATAAATAATGAAAAAGCAATAGCATGGGGACCTTAATTATTGAATAAATTGAATTAACTGATAATTATTTAATAGGAAAACATGGGAATAATGAGACAAAATCAAGCCCCTTAAACATTTGCGCATACATAATCCATATTTTATTTTATTTTTGTTTTTATATTTATTTTAGTTTATTTTTATAAAAACCCAAAAATTTGAACACTTAAATAAAGTTAAGTTATGATAATTGCAGTACCTAACAACAATTTAAACTAATCCATGTGGATACAATAATCCTTACTCTTCCATACTATTAAAACTTGATCCGTACACTTGCGGTATTGTAGCGACGAATAATTCGCTACTAGCATGCTAGCATGGAGTTGAATTCTAATTTCTATAAGAAAGGTATTGTACGCGAATTACCTACTCTCAAATATGTTAAAGATAAAGTATATCATGCATGTCAATTAGGTAAGTAGTCTAGATCTTCCTTCAAGAAGAAGTTGCACACATTTACATCAAAATGTCCTGAATTATTGCATCTAGATTTATTTGGTCCTATTGTTATTGCTAGCCTAGGAGTAAAGTTTTATGCATTTGTTATTATTGATGACTATTCTAGACTTACATGGGTATTTTTCTAGTCTAAAAAAAGTATTGTGGCATCTATATTCTCTAATTTTTGTAAATGTGTGCAAAATGCAAATCAGCCATGCATTATAAACATTCGTAAAGATAGAGACAAAGAATTTAAAAATGAGGAAATTATTAGTTATTGTGATTAATATGAAGATTCTCACAATTTTTCTGCACCAAGAACTCCACAATAAAACACTGTTGTGGAAAGAAAGAACAAGACGCTTCAGAAAATGACCCAAGACTATGCTAAATGAGAATAATCTTCCTAAATACTTTTAGGCCAAAACCACAAGTACTGTATGTCATGTCATTAATCGAGTATCTATCCGAAGAGGTTTAAAAAAAAACTTATGAGATTTAGAATGAAAAAATCCCAATTATATCGTGTTTCAAAGTTTTTGGATGTAAATGCTTTAATTTAAATGATAAGGACAATTTGATGCAAAATCTTATCAATGTATTTTTCTTGGATATGCTTCGGATAGTAAGGCATATAGAGTTTATAATAAACGTTATTTAGTTGTTGAAGAATTTATGCATGTGGTCTTTGAGGAATCTAATCCATTCATGTCAAGAAAGGATTTAGATGATGATAATGCAATTGTAATAACAAAGCAAAAGAATTAAGAAGCTGAATCAGGAAAGGAATCATCAAATCCTTAGGAAAAGTTACCACAAAATTAAGAGACAACTACACCATGAGCTATAAGGACAATTTTGGGACATTCGGAAAAAGATATTATTGGTAAATTCGAAAAAGGTGTAAGTACTAGGTCCTTCCTTAGAGATATTGTTAATCTTGCATTTCTATCTCAAATTGAACCTAAAATTATTAATGAAATTTTAGCTGATGAATCTTGGATCTTGACTATGCAAGAAGAATTACTTCAATTTGAGAAAAATAAAGTTTTACTATAATTCCAAAACCTGACTTTCATCATGTTATTGGTACTAAATGGGTTTATCACAATAAAAAGGATAAAACAGGAATGGTAATTAGAAACAAAGTAAGATTAGTAGCACAATACTATAATCAAGAAGATGACATAGATTATGATGAAACATATACTATTGTTGTTCCATTAGAAGCCATAGAATATTATTGGTTTTTGCATGTTTACGTAATTTTAAATTATTTCAATGGATGTCAAGAGTGCTTTCTTAATAGTTTTTTTAACTGATGAAGTTTATGTGGAACAACTAACTGGTTTTGAAAATGATAAATGATCTGATCATGTTTTCAAATTACCTAAAGTTTCGTATGTTGTAACGACCCGATTTCTTAGAACCACCACATGATTTCTCCTAAGGAGAATTAATACTAAAATAGAGTAACCAATATTTTCTTTTCTAAAAATCTAATAAATTTTACAAATTATGCCGACAATAATAATTATCAATTAATTGAATCAATTTTTTTCAACACTAATAATAAATACAAATATTACAAAATTTAATCTAAATCTAATTATAAGTTCTAGCACAGATCCATTTCCACCGATCCTGTAATAAGAGCTGTAGGGTTATGAGTTAACGCTTAGTAGAATTTCAACTTCTCTAATACTTGTATCCAATCAATACAATAATAAACACATACGCATGTATCACACATAGTTTTCACATAATCATGATTATTTCATGGAAATTAACAATTATAATTCAACAATAATAATAACATAAATCTCACAATAGAGAGATTAAATACATATATAAAAAGAGTTAGAAATCCTACCTGAAATCCGAAATTGATAATAATCTACAAAAGAAACTATTTTTTTTTTTCTTTATTTTTGTTTTTCTATTTTTTTTCCTTTTTTCTTTATCCTTCTTTTCCCTCTTGCTTCATCGGCCCCCTTTGTAACGACCTGGTTTCCTAAGGCTGTCACGCAGTTTCTCCCAATAAGAATTAATACTAAAAATTGAGTAACCAATATTTTCTTTTCTAAAAATCAAAGAAATTTTACAAATTATGTTGATAATTATAATTATCAATTAATTGAATCAATTTTTTCAACACTAATAATAAATACAAATATTACAAAACTCAATCTAAATCTAATCATAACTTCTGGCACAAATCTATTTCCACTAACCCCGTAATAAGAATTGTGGGGTTCTGAGTTAACATTCAGTAGAATTTCAACCCATCTAATATGTGTATCCAATCAATACAATAAATAAATACATAAACATGTATCACACATAGTTTTCATATAATCATAATTATTTTATGAAAATTAACAATTATAATTCAACAATAGTAATGACATAAATCTCATAATAGAGAAATTAAATGCATATATAAAAAGAGTTAGAAATTCTACCTGAAATCCGAAATTGATAATAATTTGTAAAAAAAAAACTATTTGTTTTCTTCTTCATTTTTCTTTTTCTATTTTTTTTCTTTTTCTCTTCATCCTTCTTTTCCCTCTTGCTTCATCGTCCCCCTGCATCCCTTTTTCTTTCCCCTGTGTGTGTGTGTGTGTGTGTGTGTGTGTGTGTGTGTGTTTGTGTGGGGGGGGGGCTTTATTTTTCCTCTTTTTTTTCTTCTTTTTCTTTTTTTTTTTTTTGAATTCCTAACCATAAACATATGGCTTTCTTCACAAGATTTGTTTTGAAAATTACACTAACACTCCACAATTATAAAATACTTCATATTAAACCCAATAATTACACTTATCTCCCCAAACATTATCTATTATATAATTATATTATAAATTTTCATAGTATACAAAATAAACCCAAAACATATTAAACTTATATAAAATATAATTTTTCGGGGTATTACATATGTACTCAAACAAGCTCCTTAAGCATGGTATGAGAGACACAACCGATATTTAACTAAGAATGGTTTTCGATGTGCTCTAAGTGATGTAACTCTTTTTGTGAAATAAAATGACTTTGACATCCCGCTAATACAATAAATGTGGACGATATTATCTACAGTTATACTAATGAAGATTTTTGCCAAGAGTTTGCCAAAATAATGCAGGTAGAATTCGAAAGAGCATGATGAGAGAATTAACGTTCTTTCTTGGGCTACAAATCAAACAAACTGGAGGATGAATCTTTATCAATCAAGCCAAGTCCACTAATGAGTTATTGAAGAAGTACAACTTTGATAGTACTAAATAATACAAAACTCCTCTTGCAACAGGTACAAAATCGAAAAAGACGATACAGGTGAAAATATCAATCAAATATGTATCGAGGTGTGATTGTGTTATATTTTACTACAAGTAGACTAGATATTATGTTTATTGTATGTTTGTGTACAAGATTTTAATCTTGCCCAAAAGAGTCGTATGTAATTGTTATCAAGTGGATCTTTCGGTATTTAAAAGGAACTTGAGTTCTAGAATTATGGTATCCTAGGGGAGTGATTTTAACTTAATTAGTTACTCCGATGCTAATTTTGTCGGATACAAAGTTGAGCATAAAATCACAATCTAGTCATGTCATTTCTAGGGACAAGCACTAGTTTCTTGGCCTAGTAAGAAACAAAAATCTATAATGTTATTTACGACTGAGGCAGAATATATGACAACTGGTAATTGTTGTACACAAATTATATACATTAAATAATAATTGCATGACTTTAGTATTTGCATAGAGGAAGTTCCTATCTGTTGTGATAATAAAAGTGTTATATGTCTAAGTAAGAATCCAACACAACACTCACAAACTAAGCATATAGAGATACATAATCATTTTATTCGTGATCACATTCAAAAGGGAAATTTTTCTATTGGATATGTTGATACTCCCGACCAACTTGCTAATATTTTCACTAGACCTAGTTGAAGATCAATTTATGATAATTATTCGAGGTTTAGGAATGACTAGGCATAATGATGTATGCTTAGAATAGATGTTTTGATCATTCATTCCCACTTTTTGTGTGACAAAGGGGTAAAGTTGTATATGTTTTTAAAAGAATATGTGTTCTCCTGGCATAAATTCATGAGTATACTTAAAAAGGGGGAGCAATAATATTTACGAGCTATATTGCATATTTTTTCATAAATGATTTTCTCATTACTGTTCTTAAATGAGTTAAAAATCCGTCCTCATATTCAAGTGGAGGTTATATTTTTTTATTGAGAAAATATCAAAGTTGTTCTTAAATGTTTTAATGGACAACTAAATGATAATGTTTATGGAACGGAACTAATGTGTTTATTGAGTGAATTTAGATTAGAGTTCTGTTTGTTCAAATGAGAAAATGATTTAATCAAAAAAGATATTGATCGCTGAAGACTTACAAGACAATGTTTTATAAAAGATTCAAGATAGTTGCAAACGAAGACGTTGAATAATTATTGGATTTCTGGAGCATTGAAGATTGTTTGTATTCTTAGGTAAAAACAACTCAATACCTTTATTCTCTTAATGCAACACAATCAGGATCACACACAATGCTTAAAATTGGTTATATTATGTGTGTTATTGTCAGAAGTGATAAATTCACGATTCTAAATTATTTTTATAATATGTGAAATCATGAAATTTTTTTTTTTTTATAAAGTAGTGAATTGAGAAAATGTATTTAACACGTGACATGGGAAGGTCCTGGTCAAATCGGTTGACTGACAAAAAAGGTCGGTCGACTAACAGAAACAGTAGCTTGAAAGAAAAACTAGAAGGGAGCTACTAGCGAGAATGGTAATTCGAATGGAAGCTTGGTCGACCAGCATAGGCAGTAAACAGTCAGAAATCTGATCATTGCAAAAGGCCAATTGACGGACAGAAGGGCGGTCGACCAATGGTGGCAGATCCAGTCAACTTTGACTATTTTGATTTTTGTGATCTTCTACCCGAATCCTATTGGTCTTTGTATAAATTGATTATATGAGTTGAATTGGTAAAACTACTTTCTATATTTAAGGATTTTGAATCAAAGAAATTTTAGGGGCCAATTTGAGATTTTTAAAGAGTTTTTTAAATGAAATGTATCCATTTTTAAAGTATATTATAGATGGGGTCTTACAGTGTCATTTATGGTCTTATGTTTTGAAAAATTATCGTTATAGGCATTGTTTGAAATATATATAAAAAGCCCTGCGAATTTCAATTAACAAAAATCAAGAGTAAGAGTTTCAATCACCTGTAATCATAAAGAGAGAGTTATTTTGCTAAGAGTGTGTTCAAGAGTTAAAGTTTGCTTTGGAGAAATTGTCGATCTTACTATTTCTGGGTTTGAGTTTTTCCTATGATCTTCGAAAAGAAATCCCAATAAGATTGTTCCTGATTACTTTCTCAATATTATATGCGCTTTAACTGAGTAGGATTTTTAGTTGACCTTGTAGTATTTTACATGAAACATTATTTTCAAATTGAATACCTTGAAAATCTTATAAAACGGGTTTTACTTGTGAAATCTGATTAATATTACTTGTATGCTTAAATTGAGTTAACTCACATATTTTTTTTCTCACATAGTTCTATCACGTAGTTTTAGGACATTAATTGAGCATAGTTTTTATTGAGGTGGTAGAAGCTCCTATGAGAAGCCACTTGTGATTTTTTTGTATTGGCGAGTGTGAGTGGATTAGATACATTTGGGTCGGTATCTTATCAGGGTAGATAGATTTTATCTTTAGCCTGTAAAAATGATTAGGTGTGATTCTTCTTGTAATTGAATTAGGTTACTCATTAACCTAGTAAAAAGATAGGGTTCATCCTGAGCCTGTGAAAAGGAAAAATTGTAAAGATTTGATTCTGAGCCTGTGAAAAAAATTAGGTTAGTCTTCAACCTATAAAAAAGATTTTAAGGGTTTGGTTTCTACCTGGGATTGGTGTATTGCAAAAGTCCTTTGGAACTCGGGGAACTGGACGTAGACAAGAGTATCTCACTGAACCAAGATGAATCGTTATGTGCTTCTTCTTTATTTCTGGTTGTTTGGTTGTACACTTAGTTAAATACATTTCCTCTCTAATACACGATAATAATAAATTAGGAAAATTGATAACTTATGTGTTTAATAATTTAATTGCTTAAATTTTTATCACTACCCAATTCACCCTCCCTCTTGGGTAGATCTGTGGGCCAAGAATTGGCATCAGAGTTGATTTAGCTTGATAGGCTTGAAATCCTAGCTAAAATGATCACATGGCATATCACATTAACACACTAGCTGAGGGGCTCTATGCATCGTCCTCTATTGTTTATAAGTGATGGTTATTGTAGACACCGCATTATATCCCATCCAGTCAGTACCGAATCAAGTATAAGTTCAGATAAACTTTAAACTCAGGTTCGAAGAGAATGAATTTATACCTTAAATCCCACTATGAAATATAAAAAAACAACCAAAAATATGTCAAAAACACAAAAATGTTGAATTTGAAAAATATAGCTAAGTAAAGGTTTCGAGTCAAAATCGAAATTACTATGATTTAAGGAGGTCTAAAATGACTTTACTAAGGTTTTATTTTTATAAAATAATATTTAGTATAGATAAATCTTATTCACTACCCTTAAATCATAGGACATTTCAAACAATTAACTTGGCTACCCCCCCCCCCCCCCCCCCCCCCCGACCTTGAAATATTTACCTTTCACTAAATCTTGTCAAATTTAACACCAAAAACAATTATTTTTCTCATGCATATCACATCACACACTACTATGAAACAATAAAATACACATTAATCAGGGCTTGGAAAGGTCATGACAAAGCCCAAAATCACAAGGTCATTTAAGGATTGGACTTGACTTGGATTTTCACCAAATCCAAGTAGTCTTGACCAACCACTCTAGGCCCAAGAAATCAAGGGGCCTAGCCATCATTTAAGGCCCAAAAATAAAGACTTATAATGACTAAGGAGCCTTTCTCAAAGTTTCTTACCAAATGGCAAAGGAAGAGGACAAGACACTTAGGGCACAACCAACCGTTATCGAAACTAAACTGATTCAGTTCGCCACCTAAGTTAGGAATTCAATGAGCATTGAATTACCATTAGATAAAGAATTAAATTATTGGGATGACATGTCAAGACCACATTCAAGGTATCTAGATATTTTAAGCAAAATATCTTAGAAACCAACCGAAAGCCTTGAATCGTGATAACCCATTACCGAAACCAAACCGAATGAGTAGCCTCCAAGCAAAGAATTTAATGCACATCCCATAAAGAATTAAATGTTTGGGATGACATGGCATGGCTAGGTTCAAAGGATCTAGATACTTTCATAAAAATATCTAAGGGTAACTAGGCAACTTGGAAACCAACTGACAGTTATAAAGAAAGTTTACCCGATTCCATTCGAAATGAGCCGAATGTGTGGCCTCCAAGTCGTGACTCATTACTTCCATTAAATGCAAAGTAACACATAAGGACTAGATGCAATGCACCTTGGGAGCATTTATGATGACCAAACCAAAATAGTGGATCTAACTGGTGTTTAGCCCCTAAACCGAACCTGATCCATCCCATCAAGTCATAAGTGCACCCATGTGAAAAATATCTCATTGGTGGAGAGGTAATGATTGCCAATGATTACCAAATCTTTGAGAATCTAGCATTTTTCCCTAAATTCGTTCCAATCCAAATCAAACCAAGACAAGATCGCAAGTCCCCTAGGATAAACACCCCCAAAGAAAGAGGTTGGGTTGGCCTGCGCATTACCCAATGCGGAGGCCCCCAGCCTATAAATAGGTGTTGGGGCTCTCATTTTCTCCAGTCTTGAAGGACAAGTTTCTCTCTCTAAACTCGAGCAATTCTCTCGGATCCTATGCCTCTCAAGCAGATTTCTCAAAAAACACGTTGTTATTCTACCGAAATCTAGTTGTGGAAAGAGTTCTTGAAGTTCTTAGAAAAAGAACTTCAAGGATCGACGATCACCGATCAACACTGAGCAAATGAGGGAATGAGGTTAGCTACTTAGGGACGACTACATCCCTTAAGTAGGTCGTTGTTCTTGGGTTCTTAGCTAGGAAATCTAAGAACTGCAACCGCCAATAAACCACCGACCAATCGCTGATCAAGGAGAATGAGATAAAAATTTACGGAAGACTATATCCCCTAAGTAGGTATGTTTCTATCAAACCCCCTATAATTCTTAGTTGATTTTGTGTATATTGCTTTGTATATAGTAAGATAATGTAAATAATACACTTACTTTCATGTTCTTAACACATAAAATCCATGAAAGAATCAAACAAACCCTGAAAACAACCTAGCAAGCTTTTAGTTTTGTCAAGAACATCAAGCAAGCACCTAATCTCAACTATAACAACCAATTAGGGTTAAATCATTCCAAACATCTCAAGAGAATTTAAAAACATGCCAAGACATTCAAAAACATCAAATCATCCAACCATGTGGTAAAAACACATAAGGATTCGAACAAAATGACTATTTACACCATGAGATGTACAAAGTCTATGTGGTCCCCCCAAGAACTTAGTATTTCTTTTCTTTTTTAACTAAACAAAACACACACACACACACACACACACACACACACACACACACACACACATATATACACTTACATACTACACTAATAGACCCTCATGGCTAATAACTCGGGATAAAGAGAGGGTCTATATTCTTTCGGGGATATGTGAGATTCTTCTTCAAAAATCTTCTCGTTTTCCTTAGTTACGAATAGGAGTGGTATAAATATATGGTACTTATTTTCACTTTTTAACTCACAACTCACACACAAACACTAAACTAACCAAAGCAAAGGAGTTCGTTTAAGATTCTTGACAAAATCAAAGGGTTGTTACTCAGGTTGTTCACAATCAAAACTAATTGATAATCAAATAACTCTTAACTAAACTAACTCATATTTAACTAAAACCAACCTAGCTTTTCAAACATAACAAGACTGAACTACATCTGACCTGATCTTTGGTAACCCCTAAAGTACGTAGGCAACCCATAAGGGTTCGGTCATACCTCTAATAATAAACCATATCCTTTACCATAACTAGAATGAACTACGTGAAGACCTGATTCTCATTTCAAATACGTAGGCAACCCACGTGCATCTTCAGTTGCATATCCAAACAACTTAGTCTTAGTTTGCATTTCATTTAGTATAGCTCGTATATTTACATAACTATTTGTATATAAACTGTTATTGGGTATCGCTAACGAGTAGTAGTTGTAGTATTTAACTGCTTTCCATTAAATCATGTCAAAAATACATAAAAAAAGAAAAAAAAGAAAAAAAAATGAAAATAGGAATTATTTTTGTTTAAGTAAATCAAAGAAAATTGTTTGGATAGTGTTTGACAATGAATATCTATTTACACTGAGGTATCATATTCAGACGGGTGTCTAACACCTTCCCCCAGCATAACCGACTCCCGAACTTAAAGAATATATCTGGTACATAGACCTATGGAAGTCAAAACAAGGGTCATTTCAAAAGAAAAAATGAATTTCCAAAATCCCGGTAACCTAGCATACCATTTTACCCTATGCTAGGTGGCGACTCTATTTTTAACAAAAATCTCGGCCCAATAAGTTTTTCAAAACCGACACCTAGAAAAACCCTTGAAAAATCATTTTCAAAATGAACAAATTTGGACGACTTAGAGAGGAAGAGATGAAACTTGTTTTCATCATCTTCCCAATTCTCTACTTCTTCCGCTATTGAAATCCAGGGTGCATCAATTATGTATTCTGAAAGGTCAGAATGACTGCTTTCTTACAAATAACTAATTATGAAGTTTGGTTGGTTATTGAAGATGGACCATATATTCCAAAAGCTAATGGTGTTATTAAGTAGAAAGAAAGTCATTTATTAATGCTCAAGCTAATCTCTTATTCTGTGTTTTAGATATGAATGAGTGTAACAGGATTTTAGGTTGTGAGTCGGAAAAGCAATATGGGATACATTGCAAATTACACATGTGGGAACAAATCAAGTGAAAAAAATCCGAAATCAATGCCATGGTTCATCAGTTTGAATTGTTTAAAATGGGTGATGCATAATATATTTAAGAGATGTACACTCGATTCACCATCATCTGTAACAATATTGTAGCACTTGGAAATCCATACACCATGCGAGAGAAAGTGCAAAAAAATCTTATATCATTAACCAAATCATGGGAACCCAAAGTGAAAACAATCAAGGAAGCTAAGGATCTCACCAAGTATACGGTCGATGAATTCATTGGTAATCTAATGACCAATGAGTCAGCTATTTGTGGATATAAAGAAGGAGTTGGAAATAATAAAAGGAAGTCTTTGGCACTGAAAACTCAGAAGGTTGAGGAGAATGATAATAGCAATGATATAGGCCTTGACAGTAAGCAAGAAAAGGATGTGGCTCTTCTCATCCTGAGTAATGATAACAACAATGATATTTCATTATGAGTAATATTAAAAGCTATAATTTTCATAAAATTGGTCACTTTCAATCTGATTGTCCTGAGCTAAATAAGGCAAAGAAACAAAAAAACCAAAAAAGAATAAGAAGAATTCCATGAAAACCACATAGGATTACTCATAATCAAGTAGCTCTGAGAAGTCTAGTAGCGACGATTCATCTATGCTTGCTCCAATGGCCACTGGATATGAGGTGCCTAAATGTTCTAGTTCTTTTCCTTCAAATTTTGATGAATTATTTGATATCTATCCCAAAAAATTGCATGATGATAAAAATCAATGTTCTCAAATTAGTGCCCTGTTGTAGACACTGCATTTTGTCTCGTTCATTTTTATTTTAAAGAGTATCGGGTCTAAAGCGCAAAATAGAAAAACTTTAAATTGATGTTTAGAGGGATGAATTTCCGACTTAGATTATGTTTTAATATTACAAAAAAGGTAAAAAAACATAAAATCATTAATTCGATAGAGCTTCGGTATAAACAAAGATTTCAGGTCAATTTTGAAATTTTTAAAAGTTAATGGGGAATAAAATGAAAATATTAAAAGTAGATTTTCTATGGATATTACTTTTAATATGTTTAATTTAGTTTCTACCCTTTAGTTTCAGGAAATTTCAACAATTATTATTACTTCACATATTGACCCCTGATACTTTTGTTTTCATCGGTTTTGTCAGATTGACGACCAAAAATATTTGTTTAAATTTCATGTTTAAAGTTTTAATTTCCTAAATTAAGGTACTAAATCCTTGATTAGGGAAATGGGTGTCCAAAAACACCTAATTCACTAAGAGCACACCTTTCATGCTTGGGAAGAAGCATAGGATTTCTCAACAAGAGTGTCCCTAGCCAATTAGGAGCATTTAATGCCAAACATTTATTAGAAAATATTATGAAAATATTTTTCTCAAAAATCTCATCATTAAGGGAATAATCATCATTACCTAAACATATCTTAATAGCCTTCATCATTACATAGCACTAATTAGCATTTAATGGCCATTTAATGCAAGATAATTATGTCTACGCATTCCCCAATGCGCAGGTATGCCATCGCCTATAAAAGGTAGCCTATTTTGTTAAGGGTCAGGGATTGATCATACATTCTCTCTCTCAAAACTCGAAAATCTTTCTCGGGTTTCCTTGCTTCCTAAGCTTTTTTACATCTCAAACACGTCAAAAATCTTCCAAAAGCCTCTCAAAAGGTGATCTTGACACTCTTCTACCAAGAGTTCAAGAAACTTCTCAAAAACAACCAAGAAAAGAAGGAGATAAAGAGAAGAATGAAACATTACGTAGGGAAAGACCACTCCCCTAAGTTAGTTAAATTTAAAACCTCTCTTTAGTTTATTTATTTATTATCTTTTGATTGTTTGTACATATTTTCTTTTGGTTGTCTTTGTTGTATTTAGTTTTTGTACATATTGAATATAGTAGTTTTGTTTTGTGTCAAGAACAATAAGAACTTTTAGTTTGCCTAGCATCTTTGACGTTTGTGAAGTAACACAAGAAACCAAATTCGAAGAATCTAAAATAAACTGACTGATTACTGACTATGGACTACTAACTACTACTAACTACTGCCTATTTACTTTTCCTGCTTCGCACCTTTTCAAACTAGCCTAGATCATGGCCTGGCCTACGTCTCAGCCCATGGACTAGCATCATTTTTTTTCTTTGTAGCAATGGACTGGTACCCCTATATATGTGTATGTATGTGTGTGTGTGTGAGAGCCTAGATCATGGACTAGTCCTACATCTCATATCATGGACTGGCGCCTTATATATTACTATGTCTAAACCCTTGTGGCTAAAAGGCGAAATAAAAGAAGACCCAGCCCTTTGGGGATAACTGTGTGCCTTCTTCAAAAACATTTCCTCCTTCTTAGTTACGAGTAGGACTGGCACTTATATAAATATATTCATTTTTTTACTGACAAAAGTAAACAATAACATTAAACTTGCCTAAGCAAGTAAGTTTAGTTGTAGTATTCTTGACAAAAATCAAATGTGCATGTCACTACCTTTAGTTTCATGTCTTGTTCTTATTTTCCTTAAACAAACAAAAGAACAAAAAAAAAAATGTAATAAAAAAAGAGTTTTCACATAGGAAAATTTCTACAGGAAAAGTACTTTGTGTTTTAGTCTAAAGCAGAAACATTTGATTTTTCTAAATTATTTTCAAAAGTAAAGTTTTTAGATAAGCTAAACAAATAAAACCCTTATGGGGCGAAACTTGTTGATTCTTCTATAATCGATTGATGGTATAAAAAGGGGACATTTGTTCTTTATTTTCAATATGTTTTATTTGTTGTTGCTTTCTATAAATAATTTTTTCTTACTTTCTTATGTAAAAAGACATAAAAGGACAAAAACATCAAAAAAATGGGAATTAGTATGTTAGCCAAAACCAAAATAAATTACTTGGACTTGTCTAAATGTAAAGATTCATTTAAACTTAGGTACCGTCTTCGGACGAGTGTCTTGGGGTGCTTAACACCTTTTTCGAGCATACCCTCGAACTTAAGACAAATCTTTGGTAAAGACCTAGTATTTTTCAAGTCAAAACTTGAGCCTTTTCTTAAAATAACAAATGATTTTCAAAATCCCGGTGACCTAGCACGCTATTTAACTCAATGCAAGATGGCGACTACATTTTTAAAAAAAAATCCCGGTCCAAAGAACGTTTTCAAAATTGGTGCCTAAAAAAACCCTTGAAACTTGTTTTCAAAAATAAACAGATTTCTGAGGCTTTCGAGATGGAGGAAACCAAATTGTGTTTTCCTCTTCTTCTCACATTTTTTTTTCTCTTTTCAAAAATTCGGGGTGCGTCAGTTGGCGACTCCACTGGGGACTTTTGAGGGTCAAACCTAATTGGAGTTTAAATTTATCTTTAGATAAATAGAATAGTACTCCAAAACCATTCTACATTTAGGACACTATCTTGGAGAGAGAAATTTCTACTTTTACCTTTGACGCACTCCGGATTTTGATAGCAGAGAAAGTAGAGATTAGGAAGAAGATGAAACAAGTTTCATTCCTCCCTCTCGAAATCCTCTAAATCCATTCATTTTAAAAATGATTTTTCAAGAGTTTTTCTAGGCTTCGGTTTTGAAAAATTTCTTGGGTCGAGATTTTATGTTTGAAAAGAAGTCACCACCTAGCATAGGGTTAAATGGTATGCTAGGTTAATAGGGTTTTACAAATTCATTTTGGTTTTGAAATGGCCCTTATTTTAACTTGTATAGATCTTGTACCAGAGATTTTTTTAGGTTTAGGGTCGATTATGCTCGGAGAAGGTTTTACGCATCCCAAGACACCCATCCATAGACAAAACTTAAATCTAAATGAATATTCACAATTAAACAACATCCAAGCAATTTTCTTTGGTTTCATTGAACTAAATAATTCCTTTTTAAAATTTTTTACTTTTGATGCATTTTTTACATGATGTAAGCAGTAAATACTACACTAATCTAAGTAGCAATAACCCAATAGTAGTATATAATAAACAAAAATATTAACGACCAAACCTTATAAAGGTTTCCTACACATCCATGTTTTCACAGGCAATCAGGTCGACATGTAGTTCCAACATGTAAAATGATATGAAATGACTATGTTTTTTTGTATTTTTAATTACCAAACCTTATAAAGGTTGCCTACATATCCTTGTTTTCACAAGGAATCAGGTCGACTTGTAGTTGCAACATGAAATATGTATTGATTTTAGTTGGTTTTAGTAACTAAAGCTGACTGAACCCTTATGCCTACGTACTTTGGCGAGTAACCAAATATTAGGTCATCACGTAGTTCATTTAAGTTTGGTTTCATGTGTTCTTCGTGTTCTTGATGTGTTCTTGATGTTCTTGAATGTTTTTGACATAGTTTGATGATTTTGACATGTTTTCGTCGTTTTCGTCTTGATTACTTGTTACATATGTGATCATGCTATATACAAATATAATATGCATATTTAAGCCAAGATCAAAGGGTGTTTCAATAAAACATACCTACTCAAATGATTATCTTCCTTTCATCCTTGATCTTATTTGGTTGTCCTCGATCGATTGTCGTGAGATTCTTGAGTTATTCCTTCAAGAACCTCAAGAAATTCCTCCAGGATAGAGTTTCAGCAGAATTTTGAGGTGTTATTGAAGAGAAATTCTTGGAAACCCTAGAACCCGAGAGCTTTGCTCTAACCTAGAGAGAGAATGAGAGGTTTCTAAGTGCTGAAAAAATAAAAATAGGCCCCAGTATATATAGACCTAGGGTTCTGCACATTGGGAAATTCACGGACCATCCCAGGTTCATCCCTAGGGACTATTTGGCTTGGGTATGATCTCCTTTTTTCTTTATCTTGAATTTATTTGAACGAATATTGAAGATTGTGCAAGATTCTCTAAAGATTTAGTCGTCTGATATAGCGAAATAGTCATTTTACAAAGTAACGATATGACGTAATAAATCAAAGCAACCCAAGGTGGTTTCCAGACTCAATTAAACACTTAAAATCACACGCTCCATTCAGGATATACGATCAACCCATGTGGGTTTCATCGCATTATCCTGAACGCTCAGGATGTAATCCAGTACCTCTGCTAGAGGTGAAGCACATTATATATATATCCTATAAAAATTTTGGCATCTCCATATAGACCTTGCATTCCCTAGGAAAACATTCTAGGTAGAAATCATACATTCTTATGTTTAGGCTCACATAACTAAAAATGAAGGAAAAATAAAATAATTCATTTATTTACACAAGTGTCATCATGAAATGTCATCTTGTACAATCTGCATTTCCTATACAAAATTCACAATTCATATGCCAGTATCCAAATACTACACAAGCACCATGCATCACATTTCACTTAGGCATGCATAACTTTCATACACATGAGAAAGACTAGTCATCATATTTTACAATAGCCTGTGGCATCTTGCATATCATTTTGCATCAATAGGCCATTATCAACATGACCCTTGTACCCATACACATTATTTAGAAGCTCTAGTAGGCTAACAGGCAATCCTCAAACATGTATCCCGGTCAATTACCTCACCAGTCCCTGTACCATTGTCGGTCTCTATTAGTGGCTTCAACTAACTCAGAAGTTAGACAAGAGGTCAACCTCATGTAAATTGTATCTTGACAATAGACCTTACATATTCCTACAAAGCGTTAGTGTCTAGTGGTTAGAGCTAAGGAAATTTGGTCAAGACATTTCCATATTGGGCTTTGGCCCCTAGTTTAAAGAGAAGTTTCCAAACCCATATTATTCTCCCTCGAGGTTCTGTGAAGTGCATTAAGGGGGTATCATCGATGTCATTCCCCAATCAGTTCATACATTGTCAACCAACCAATTGAAGAATATCCTGGTCACCCTGAATCAAACTCAAGCATCGTCGATCGTCCAAGTGAAGTAAATCCTCATCCTCCTTAGTAGAAACTTGAGTAATTGCAATAAAGGTGTTGGGAAACTAGATCACTCAATGGTGACCAGCTTCCATTAATCTTTTTCACTGGAGTTTTTCAAATCTAAATTTATATAAGAATTTTTTAAAACCACCACCACTACAATAATAATTAAGGTTGCTCTTATATAAAATTAGTTATTTTTCAATTAGTATCAGAGCAGGGTCCCGGTTCTAACTAATTTTTTTTTAACTAGGGAGATTCGACCCTTCCAAAACCCATAGGTAGTGACATATCAGGAAATTTTTTTCTTCCCCCCACCCCCCTCGACCGAATAGAAAATAGAAGTAGCGTATTCAATTTGGGGAGTTTTAGAAAAAATGATTTTTTGAGTTGAAGTTTAGGACTTTTTAAAAGGGGCTTGTGTGCACCTGATTATTACTATCTTAACATAGGATAAATTTTTCAGGAAGTGAGTCGCCACCTAATGTAGAGTTTAAAAGGTATGGTAGGCATTGGCTCATTAAAAAAAAGTATTTAAAATGAGTTGAGTATTTTAATTTGTTTAACTACAAAAAAAATAATGGTCTATCCAAAGATTCTTTTGGGGGTTCAAAGAGTTACGCTTGGAAAAACATTTAGGTATATAAAGACAGTACATCAGTGTTGTCACACCCCACCCCCGAACACCCGTCCTCACGGGACCAGCGTGACGTTGACATGACGTCGCCTGACCATCACTTCTAACTTCCTAAACCAACCATACACATAAAACAATATAAAATCATCTATACAACATTTTAAATAAGTGCTATAGGGACACATTTGTCCCAAAATAAGAAAAACAAGAATCACATACCATGAACCTTTCTGAGGTTCACCTCTGATAGCTCATCTCACAATACTCCCACCGGACTCCATCGCATGACGCGCATGACTCTAACTAGTGCCAGTAGGGGACCGACCGACTCCTATTCGCTCCACCTGCGAGTGTACTGCTTTCTTAATAAAAACTTTTTTTTTCAAATAATAATTCATTTTACCAAATCTAAATGAATCAAGCGTAAGTATATAAATAGCACGTAGCTGGTAAAATTCTCCATAATATAAGCAGTGAAAATAAACCAATAAGTATAAGTTCCATTCAAACCCATCTAGTATAAAATAATACCTTTCACCATAATAAATAATAAATCACCCAATATAAGTAAAACACCACATCTCAAACCACCACTCCACCACAACACATACTGGCTAGCCAAAGTGATTATTTTAACCTCACGATCGGGAGTTGCAACGATACCATACCATCCGTAGGATATGCCTTCCTAACAGAACAAATGACCATATGCTCGGACCACCCATCGGATAGGTCATAATATCAATATCCACATGCCGAACAACACATCGGCAGAATATAATATCAACAACCGCCTGCCAAACCGCCCATCGGCAGGACATAAAATCAATAACATCATCAAATCAACAACATCATCATCAAATCACAACATAATGATATCATCTAATCAACATCGTCAGATCCCACATCTACCTCTCTTTTCCAAAACCGACGTTTTATCCAAAAATTATATTTCTCACTTTCTTTTAAAAGGAAACGTCTGATTTTATCAAAACCACTTTTTCACTCTTTATTTTTAGAAAATCAGACATGTTTAGAAAAACAGATATTTTCCACTCTTTTGTTTTTTAAAACCACCAAATCCAACGAAAAACCATTTTCACCTTCCTTTCGAAAACCACCATAATTTAACGAAAATCCATTTTCCCAACTCACCCAAAACCTGCTTGATCCATATCATTTATAAAATCATACAATCCAAGTAAAACTATTTTACACACATATTTATATATATATAAATAGTTTGGCAAGAAGACAGTACACTCACCTCGTTATCCGCTCTCTAAAACTTTCACTGACCATAATCTATCGGGACGCCGGTGCGTATTAATATTTAATATACAAATACCCTATTCGACCCATGTAGACCCTAGTATTTTTTTTTTAATTTCCTATTCCCCGTCTTTTATTATAAAATATGCCTATTTAACTATATCGAATTTATTCATGCGAACGATCTCACTATTTCTTATCGCTATTTCGATGTTTTTCATGTGAACACATAATGTTGAATTTAACAATGATGATAACGTGTATTTTACATTAATTAAATGTATATATTAAAGAAATGCAAAATTCTACCTTCCCCGAAATTTCCACCGGCCGCGAGATTGGATTTATGTTTTTCATGGAGTGGGTTGTGTAATTTCTTCTTCTTTTTCCCTTTTTCCTATTTTCCTTCTTTTCCTCTTCATTCTAATTCCTGATTCTTCTTCTCTTCCTCTGCTGCTTCGATTCTGTTTTCAGCCACCGCCACCGTCAACAATGAAACGACGCCATCCACACACAAACGCGTACAACACACACACATATACACATATAGGACCAAAATATACACCGCCAACCTTCTACACAACCCCTGCCAGACTTACGACTAAACACACACATACAAAATCGAACCCACCTACTCTCTCTCTAACTCTCCGACCGGCCGAATTACCGACCCCACCCACTGACGACCAAACACCTATCGTCGACCAAACATTATTGATCAAACCTACTACACTCATACATATACAACAACAAACACACATGACAAACACGGCAACCCTCCGCCGAACGATCACCATTCATGCCGGCGATCCATACCTAAACACACCCTTACGAAACGACGATCAAACACCCACACCCACTTACGAAACGACGACCAAACACCCACACCCACTTACTAAATGGATGGCGATGAACGGCACCCACCGGCAGACCTCTCTCTTTTCTCTGTTTCTGTTTAGATTCCACCAACACACACTCATCCGATCACCTACACACTGACGAATTCCCACATACCCACAACGGCAGCAACACACATACCACCGGCCCGAATAAAGACACCCACTCCAGCGACGATCGGAATACACACCCTCACTCATGAGGTCACCGGCCAAACCCTCTCTCTCTCTAGATTTTCTGTCTTTGATTCCATATTTTTCCTCCCCTTTAACGCACTACGGGCATGAATATATATATATATATATATATATATATATATATATATATATATATATATATATGCATGTAATTAGTGGACCAGAATGCTCCCTCTTCAAGCCACGTCGTCCACTTCCCAAATCCTCTACCTATCAGTTGATCTCACGGCAACAGTCAGCAAGAAAAATATGGATTTCTATATGTTTTTAGAACCCATTTGCTGAATTATTATTCCCTCTCCCCTAATTTCTAAAAATCATCTTTTGAGTTCAATTCACCATTTATAAGAGTCTAATATGGTAATTTCGCCCTTAACATTTTCTAAATTGCAATCTCACTCCCAAAAGTTTTAATTCAAAAGTTAAATGTAAATTTTGGATACACTATTTTCTGAATTTGTAAATTGACCCCTAAACTTTTAATTTGAATTTTTAATTGACCCAATTTCACCTCGAATTTTTCCAATTGTTCTAAAATGCAACTAAAATGATGTATGTGCTAAATCGGGGTCTTACAAGTGTGATTGACTTTCCAGTTATTATTGCGGAAAGTGTTTGGAATACAAAGATAGTACCTTAGTCTTATTGAGTTTGAATGAATCAAATATAAAAATTACATGTTATTTTAACTACAAAATAAGATTTTTAAGAAAGGAAAATAGTAATGAAACCTCTCGTAGATATACTTTGGCTAGAAATTGTCTTGTCCTCTGTTTGGATGTTAATTCTTCAAGATTTCCTTGTGAGTTTGTTGTTCTTGGGGTGTTTACTGAATTTATCTAGCTTTACATCAATGTGTTTTCTCCGTTGTGCTGTGGATGGCTCATAGTATTGTATTTGTTTTTTTTGTTTTTTTGTTTTTTTTTTTTTTTTTTTGGGTTTTAAGGTAAAGTGTTGTCTGGATCAACTTACGTGCACCTTGACTAATACCTCTTAAGTGCTCTCTTCCATACCAACTTAGTTCATTCAGGATTAAATTCAACATTTAATTCTCTGAGTGCGCCCCAGAAAGTCGAACCTTAATTGATAAGGAATGTGACATCTTCTCTTACCAACCGGACTAATACCTCTTGGGTGTTCACAGTATTATATTTCACATCCGAAAGTTGGGAATTTTTTTTATTTCTATCCTTGTTTAAAAATAACAAAATGGGGGGAAGGGGGTATTTATATGCCAGGTAGTGAGTGTAGTTTGCAACTCATCATTGCATTCCAAGCCATACCTACCTTCCTTTGTTGCTTTTTAGAATGGTGAGAAGAATTGTTTTTAACTGTACCATTCCTTGATTTATTTATTTTTTTTAAAAAAATCTCGTTGACATGGTGATATAAAAAAAAATAATCAAAGATGATATGAAAGATGCACTTTCAACAATTTGTACCGCATCGACACATAGCTGGATAGGCCAAACTACTAATTGTTTTGGCTGACGTAGTTTGTCAAAAAAATCAAGGAATAATTTATTGGGTATATACCAAATACTTCCCTTGTCTTTTGTCTTTATACCAGAAACTTCCCCTGTCATTTGACAAATACCAATCACCCCCTTATAATTTTACAATTGAAGCCACTTACACTCCCATGAGTGAATAGTTGCAGACACAATATTATGATTTGACAAAAACACCCTCCAACTCCTTTAACTTCAATGAAATAATATAAATACCCTTCCTTAATTTAATTTTTTGGACAAAAATACCACTCATTTTTGTTCCTCCATTTTTCTATCTTCTTTGACTAGTTTTTTCCTTGCTAATTTTTTCTTTCTTTGACAATTTTTTCCTTGCTATTTTTTTTTTCTTCACCTTGATGCTAGTACATTTTCATTTTTTTTAAACTTTTTTTTTTATTCAATCAAAAAAAATAAAAAGCCTAAGCCACCCTAAAAGCTGTAAAAAAAAAACTGCAAGAAACATAGGGGCAAACAGAGGCCAAAAACACTAAAACATTAAACACAAATCATCCAAAAAGGCAAACTGATGCCAAAAACAAGCAACAAACATCCAAAAAATTAGCCTAAAATAGACAACAAACAGCAGCAAAACCAACCTAAAAACTGAAATAATTGGGCAGAAATTTACAAGTTCAAAAAATTACAACTTCTTCATATATATCCTTCAATTACTCAGTGACTGTCGAGGCTTGACTTTTTTGCGAAGGGACTACAATTGGATGTGATGGTGGTCTAAGAGGACAAGTCCTCTTGTTGTGACCAAATTGGCTGCATATTTTGCGCCTTATCGTTTGCCTAATCTTTCCATCAGTTTGTTGAGGTGCGATCCCCTTGTCCTTCTTCACTGGGGATCCTTCATCTGCTCTTCTCCTTCTACTTAGTTTTGGTCTTCCAGCTCCTCTTTTATACAAAGGTGGTTGGGAGTCCAATTTCATATCGTTCATCTCTCCAATCCTCATCTTCAGAACTAAGCCCATACACATCTTTTACACTGTCATCTTCACTCTTGACAATTTCACTTGGTGCAACATTGAGATCTAGAAATCAGAACATGCAAAACCAATAGATTAAATGCATCAAATATTGCAACAAGGAAAACGCCTTTTTTTTCAATTTTAAACACAGATGTAATTAACAAAAATCTCACTTGGGAAGAAGGCATCAAAGGTTAGTACAAGTAAATAAGTTAATGCTCCGACTGGTTGTTCTCAGGATGTAATTAACAAAAATCTCACTTGGGAAGAAGGCATCAAAGAGCAATACAAGTACAAGGTATAACCAAGATTAACAACTTGAACAAATCAAAGCAGATAAAATGAGCTAAAATCAGTAGATCAAAGCATCGGAGAAAAAAATAGTAGATCAACCACTATCGGAGAAAAAAAAAACAGATAGGAGAAAAAATAATCAACGAACAGATCGGACAAAAAAAATCAAACATTTATTATGGAGCAAACAACCGATTGAAAATTGTTAGGGCTTCAATTTTGGGATCAAGAAATCAAACATTCTTTTCAACATATGGGAACAATAGATCGAAGATCGGAGAAATAAAAATCAAACATTTACTTGCCATAACAACCGATTTTGAATTTCAAGATCGAATTTGAAGTTCTCCGATGATTTCGGATTTCACGATCGGATTTCGAATTCTGAATTCCTCTCTCGACGAATCTACGATCGGACGACCTTTCTCCTTCGACGAGGACGACAACGACGAAACCAATCAACAGCCGATGACCTTGAAGTTCTCCAACGATTTCGTATTTCACGATCGGATTTCGAATTTGGAACACGGCTTCCTCTCGCTCTTTCTCTCGACGAATCTACGATCGAACGACCTTCCTCCTTCGACGACGCCGACGCCGACGACCTCTCTCTCTCTCTCTCTCTCTTCGTCTGACTCCCAAGTCCCAAACTACGGACAATCAGCTTGATTTGGGTAACCCCCATGATATTTTGTGTGGAAATCAATGGGGTATTTCAGTACTTACACTTAGAATTTATTTAGTTTTATAATAGATGATAAAAAAATAAAGGGTAAAATGGTATTTTCACATATAAATATTGGTCAATAGAATTGACTGATATTTGTCAAATGACAATGAGAGTTTCTAGTATAAAGATAAAATATAGGAGAGATCTTTGGTATAAATTCATATTTTATTTATGGGCACATCACTCCAGGGGAAAATTTAGAATGACATATTTGATATTTCAAACTTCCTTTGTGCTACACAAACTATATTTGATAACTTGATAACTGTATTAGATGACACTAGAAAAAGTAGACTAGTGAGCTTCGCATCCAGTGTATATTGCAGGCTCATTAATGCTACTTGGACCATGACGTATGAGGTTAGCATGATTAGGGATGTGGGCCTATACCATTGGGTAGAGGTTCATGCAAGTCCGAGACCAAATAGTAAGTGGACCACGATGTGTGGGATTAGCATAATAGGGATGTGGGCCTACACTATTGGGTAGAGGTTCATGAAAATCAAAAATAGTAATTGGACCTTAAAGTTACTTGTTTAGTCGAGTTCGGCTGCCAATCAATATCCACAAAGAACATTTTGCATGCATATATTTCTCTTGTAGGGATACGAGATTCAAAAAAATTATTGAAAATGCATATAGATTTACAAATTGAAAAAATTCTTGAGAAATAACAATTTCCAAACCCAGGTTCCCAGATTAAACTTTGAAATTAAAACTCGTTTAGTGTTCCAAATGGATAGGTTGAATTCCTTATGATTGTTTTCTTACGTGAAAAATACTGAAGAGAAATATATCTCTATCCATTAGTAATTGGAGAATTATAAGTGTGCTTAATTTTATTAGATGACTTGAATGATTAACGAGCTCTAGATATTGTCCGAATGTCTGTTAAACTCATATACGATATTGAAATCCTTGGAATCTCTCTATGGCAAGCGCAATCATGCTACAATGTTATATGTAAGCAATCTTGTATCTTATATATCCAGTGGATTTTATTTATAAAATTACAATCTCAAGTATTAATAAAAATGTATTTTTGATATTATTATTAAATATCTTATCTCTTTAATGTGATTAAAAGGTAGCGTCCATAGGTAATGGTAAGTTGTATCCTGAAATGTTTCTAGTCATTATTAGATTGTTCAAATAAACCATTAACAATCTAAGATAGCTTGTCAAATGTTTTGTCTTATAGGAATGGTTAGTCTCAACTATTTGAATGACATACTAAAGCGTTGGTCTTGTTGCAGTCGATCATCATGGTGACGATGTTTTCTTTTCTTGACTTTGATGATTGCCTTTGGGATTCAACTAACTTTCTTCTGGTGGTTTCCAGGAAGCAACACATTCTTTCACTCTACTCAATGAGTGGAGGGAAATCATATCCCGACTCGACGTTCTGGAGCACGAAAGAGATGAGGCGAGGGCTCAGCTAGAGGAGCAAGAGAGTCGGGCGGTGGAGGTCAAGCGCGTTGCTTCTAAGGCTCTTTAGGAAGCTAATAGGTCAAGGCTAGAAGTTGTCGCTGCACATCGAAGAGCTGCAAATACCGTGAATAGGATCATATCGTTGGAGCGGAGACTCCAGCGATCTCCTAAGTTCGAAGTGGCAGTAAGGGCCAGGATCCACGTCAAGGAAGATGCACGAGTGTATGTTGTTGTAGCACCAGCCAAAGGGAAGAAATATTAGGGGCCTACTCAGTGAGAAGGCCTCTGACCTGAGAGGCACTAATGTATTGTACTTTCTTTCTTTTTTCCCTTTTTGGACCTACGAGGTATGCCCCCGGCATGTATAGACAATTTTTTTTAATGAACTTGTACTTTTGCTCATTCTTTTCATCTGCCTGTTCTCGTTTGGCCTTTTTTTCCGAGGGGGAATTTCTATCCAGGCGGATCCAAAATAAAGATCACTTTGTCTTAGTTCACACTCATCGTATTCTAGTCATGTGTCAAATTTTGCTTACTCCCAAGGTAGGCAGGTTGATAGGTGTAATTTAACTATCTATTTTCAAACCGAACATTATTAGTTTTCGAGTACGTTTATTACGCTTTAATACGTTTTTATGTGTTTTTGTATAAATCAAGTGTTTGAAGTAAAAATGCATGAAAACAGATCAATAACGATCAAATCGGATCAAGAACGGTAGAAGAACGGTGAAAAAACAAGCACGGAGGCAATATTCTGAAAAGCAGCCGACTGCCCCGGTGTCCAAACCACCGCTGCGACGGTGAATATGTAGAGAGGTTCGTAAAGTTGTTGGAAACTCACCGCCACATCAGTGATATCCACCGCCGCGGCGATAAAACTGTAGAGAGGTTCCTATACCCACCACTTCCACAACCGCTGCGGCGAAGACTGTGCCGACATGCCCACTGCCGCGGCGGTCACTTTGCACCAAATTTAGATATTTTTTGCTCCCTATTTCATCTTCTCTCATCTTCTTTAGCCATAAGAGCTCCATTAGGGTTAGGATATTTTAGAGAGAGGTTTTGAGAGTGTTCAATAAATTCTGAAGGAGAAGAACACGTTGCGAACAAGAGAAAGAAGCAATCCCGAAGTATTTTTAGCGGCAAATCTTCGGACTAAGGCTAAGTTTCTTTCGTTTCTTCTTTATTTTCTTAACTTTGGTAGTTAGTTGAGCACGTTTAGCTCATTTTTTATTGTATAAACGATTATGGCCATGAGCTAAACGGATTTTATCTAGGGATTAATATATTTTATGAAATTGTTGTTTGAGTTTGTGTTTCGTTAATGGTTGTTCTTCGCTATTTTGATTGTGTTTACCGTTATTCTTTGATATTATACTTGTGAAGATAATTAGAGAATACGAGGTTTGACACTCGGGAGAGGTAACCCCGAATTCGAACTAGGGTAAACACAACGCAACGATCCAATTACTCGGGAGAGAGTTGGAAAGTGTGCAATCAATGACGTTGGGGAGAGACTCATGTGACATAGTGTCATTAAGACATTGAGAGGGACTTCTTCGTTGACGCAAAGTCACGTATTCATTCGTCTTACACTCGGGAGAGGTGGCGAGTGAATTTACGAACCAAGATTGTCGAATAGGTCGAACGCCATTAACATAAACTAAAATGAGATCAAACACGTTTTTGTAAATAAAATTAATCCCTAGGTAATCTTTTCCCTAAATATCTCATATTAGTATTAGTATAGATTAATTAGTATTTTAGCATTAGTATTAATTAATTATAAAACACATTTTTAGCACCTAGATAAAATTAGGTTATGATAATCATGGTATTCAATAATAATCAACCATTTCTTGTGGACACGATACCCTTACTCTCCCTATCTATACTAAAACTTGACTCGTACACTTGCGGTGTAAGTAGCGTGCGTTAATTGCGTGCCACCAAATGTTCAGTGTGTATCCCAATACAGCTTCTCCAAGGCATATCTAAACACAATCTTCATGAAGCGTATCCACATATAGGCTTTAGGGGATTCGGCAATCTTTTCATCCATTAGCCATTTAAAACATTCAAATCCCTTAAAAAAGTCATTCAAAATCTCAAAAACGAGGAGGTTTGAATAAAAAAAAACAAGGCAATCAAAACTTTGACTACGGACTGTCGGTCGACCGTCCTCTCCAACGGTCAATATTGTGACCGTTGCCAAGCCTATGGTCGGTTGACTGACCACATGGCAGGTTGACCAAATCAACTAGAATGTTTCTTTTTTTTCTTCTTATTTTGGCTACTAGATTCGATAATCGACCGACCCCACCCATTAGTTAACCGAATTGGCTAGTTGGTCACCTATTTCACTTCTTTAAGATATTGTTTTGGTTAGTTGACCACCCCCTTTCGACGGTTGATCTAATTAACCCGAAAACACATCATTTTAAGTGTTAAAACCATTTTTTTCAATTGAACCCTTAACCAAAAATATTTTCATGACTTAACACTTTACAAAAACTATTTTAGTACCTTAAACTTATCACTTCTTACTATAACACAAATAAAATTATTCATTTTAAAGTATCGTGCGTGATCCTAATTCGGGTTGCATTAAGAACATAAAGGTAATGAGTTATTTTCACCTAATTGTCTTCAATGTCTTCAATATTCTAAAAATCTTCATTGCCTTCATCTTGCACACATCTTGAATTCTATTGATTCCTCAACGATTATTCTTTTTCTCTCGTTTCAACCTATGGAACTTAAATCTGAAACCACTCAATAAAAAATATTAGTTCCATAAAATATCAATATTTAGTTGTTCATCAAAATATTAGGTTCAACATACGTGTTTTGGGCCCTTTTTGCTCAATTAAAGGCTATTTTTTTGTTTTTTCTTGAAATTGAAAGTGAACAAAATAAAATAAAACTATCCAAAATATTATTAAAATCTTCAATTTTGAAAAATAAAATATTTTTGACCAAAATTTGACGAAATCGACAAAAATAGTAGTTTTGGGGTCAAAACGGAAAGTAAGTGAATTTGGTAATTTCTTTAAATTAAAGGATAAAAACCAAAATCAGACATATTAAAAGTCATATCCATAAGAAAACCACTTTCAATTTTATCAGTTTGGCCCCGATTTAATTTTTTAGAAATGTTAATTTTGACCCGAAACTTTTATTTGCGTCAGAATTCTATCGAATTTTTTAATGATGAGGGTATTTTTGGGCATCACCGAGTTAGTATCAGGGCCCCAGCCACATGTCCACCATCACCATGAAGTGGACGCATCCAGGAATCCAAAGTGCTATACGCCGACCAAGGCTCATTCCTTGGAATCTCCTTTGCACCCAGGAAGGAGCAATGTGCCCTGCAGGGAAGCTATCGTCAAGAATCTATGACGTACCTCTGGATAGACAACTTCAGGGACTTAGTCTCTTGTCTTGACTGGTAAACTATTTCAGTCCGTTTCTCCTCCAAGATTCCACGGATCTCCTCTCTCCTCAATCAGCTTACCTCCACAGGCCTAGCAAAGGCCCATGGACTTTTCCAAATGGGCCCATAAGCCCAAACATAGTGATTATCTCCTAAAACACTCTGGATTATCGGCTAAACACATGATCTCGCCTAATTAACCGTGTTTAGGCCCGATTAGGCAAAGCTAATCATCTCCAACGCCTATACATACCAGGGGTTATGCAAGCCCAAGGTATACTTTAATACGTGAATACTCAATCGCTATTTACATACTTGACGCGTTTCAATATCTTTTCTCTCTAAGCTCTTACTCTCATGCCGGAGGGGTTTCGCGGGGACAAATCCCGGCTCAGCCTTATGCAAGTACAACTCTTTGAGGAGCAGGACTCTGGACTTCAACAAGTCAGCCCTTTAGAATGATCGTTATAGCTCACTTAAAGAATCTCCAACTCCAACTCTAGCAGGAGGACCTACCTGTCATCTTACTAGACCATACTCGAGATGTATACCAATTTTATACACCAACATTTAACATTATGCAATAATTAAACTTGTAATCTAAGGTGGACATTTTTCCCTCTAAACATTGGTCTAAAGTTTGTCCGAATTTTCACTTTAGACCTGAAACGTTTTATTAAGCAAAAGAAAGCGGGACAAAATCCGATGTCTACAATCATTAAATACAAACTCTATAATTTTGAACAACTGGAAACAATTAAATATTAGTTACGAAACATATATGATCTCACTCATTTTAATCACTATTAAAATTTAAGATATTTCAACTATATCCATGGTTTCTAACATTAATATAATACAACAAAGTAAAATACCTAAAATTCTCTTTTATTCAATAAATACTTGAGATTGTAATATTTTAAAAAAATGTCATTAAAAATATAAAACTAGATTGACTATAGTGCTTATCTCCAATACACACTTGGCATACTCATATTGATTTCTCCTTTTTCACTACGTGTTTGGTGATCGTCGTTGTAAAAAAGATAAGGACAAAAATATTACAATGTTTTTTCATAATATCACTTGATTAATCACTAAAAAATTTGCTCAATCTACCTTGATTTGATCATTTACTGAAGACAAATTCCCAACAAATGAGATACAAAGATCACCTATTCAACTCAAACTAGGTGAATGGGAAATAAATTTTCAAGTATTAGACATCCTTATTGGTTTCGTTCACCGGAGAGTTTAATCTTCTTATACGACTTCCAGCTGATATCAAGATCTCTAATGATCATGGAGATAAGGCAAACTAGGTAACCTCAAGCGGCCTAACCTATTTGTCTTCTCAAGTCAACTTATTTCTATGTTCATCATACATACTCAGAGAACTCCCTCGTCCTTGGACCTAGACAGGTACTGGTTCACTTTAAAAAAAATCCTCAACTTTCTCTCTCAGTCTCCTAAAATTTTTGGGTCCAACCAAGAAAGGCATGGGAGTCTTTGGGCATTGATAGGACAGACTCCAAGCACAACTCTTAAGTTTTGCAGTAGGTTGTGTGCTTCCAATTATGCATGTCCAAGAGGGCGTGTACGCTAGGGTTATGCTATAGGGGTTGTAGTAATGCTAGCTAACGCACCGCACATTGCGTGAACCCTTGTTTGTTTTGTTTAGTTTAATAGAAGATCGTAGCTTGTCTTAGATAAACCAACCAGTCACGAATGCCTTAGTACTAAGACAATTGTTGTCATTGTTGTGTGAGGTAGTTGATGTGGGAGAGTTTTTTGCTATTAACCCTAGCTTTTAAGAGAAACCTAATGATTAAATTGGGCCATGAGTCCAGGCCCAGGGATAACACTAACCGGGCTAGTAAAAAGGAGATAGGTGGAGGCACGCTCCAGGTGGCCCACTGCTCAGCTCAGATAAAGCCTAACAAGATAGCCCATTATTCAGACCAAGCAAAGCCTAGGATATTGATCCAAAATAGTGATCCATTGCATGGATCCAACAAGAGGAAAGACAAAAATTTAAAGTAGCCAAACCTATACTCCCATTATGCAATAAGTTCATAACAACTCCAACAATATAGCAAGGGATTCTGGGAAGAGACCAAGTCATCCATATCAATGAACTCTATCTAACGACCTATAGCTCAAGTATAAAAGGAGAAGGTATCAGTTTAATCTAAGATACAATCTTTTGCTCATACCAAAAATAGACTAACTTATTCTCACGCCGGAGATTCTTTGGCTAACACCACACCGGTGCCACCATTAGTATTTTCGATTTTGCAGGTTCATTGGAGATTTTGTGGTTACATAAGAAGTAATAACCACTAGCAAGGGCACGAGTACCTCCACTACGTTGTATTCAAGATGGGCTTGAAAAAGAACCTGAGAGATTCGAGGAGGGACTAAAGAATCTAGGTATTTAGAGTTGCGAAGGTGTACTTGAGGTACATATTTGATATTCTGGCTTATGCTTCTTGACAATTACTCAGCACTGGGTATATTATGATTTTGATAAATATCTTGGATAACCAAAACCACTACTACATTGAAAGAAGAACAATGTAAACAAAAACTCAATAAAATTAATGTGAGAATAAATTCTTATTGTCGTATAAAAGAAGAATACAATAAATTTAAGGGATTTTTATTATTTCGTCTTCATAAGTAGTATAATCTATATAAAAATAATAATAACTTGAATGGCTAAATATAAATTTTTAGTCCTCAAAATTCATTCACTAAAAAGTCCTCCATTAAGTTAGACCATTGCCCTTAAAATAACATGTAATTTACAATTTATGCCACTATGTTCACTCCAACACACACCACTTCTTCCAATTAACATCATTGATGGAAGTGAACAATCTGCCAAAAATTTAATTTTGTAAAGATCCAATTTTTTGAAATTACATAAAACACAAGCAAAAAAATCTACGTTTCACTAAATAATCTATGTTCCATTATCTAAATTTTGATACCCATATTGACTATTTGTAATAAAGAAAAAATGTAGTGAGTGTTGACTGTATTCTATGACGGTTTGGATGATTCGCATGATTTCAAAAATTGAATGGGATCACAATTTCTAACAATAGGAAATAAAGTTAAGCTTTCTATACACTACATTCAAAAAAACGCCGTGCACAAACCCTAGAATTCCCAAGCAAAGAAACCACGAAAACAAATAAAGGCAATGAAGACTCAAAAGCAGGAAAATGAAGAACTGATAGTCCACAAGGTAATTTTCAAAACATAATGTTCATTCTAATGGATTTTATTAAAAAAAAAAAAAATCAAATGTTGATTTAAACTAAAATGTTTTCATGGAAATAGGGGTTTTATCTCTAAATGCTAAATAGAACAGTCGTTATTTGTTGGGGGTGTAGACTTGTTTTTTGTGGAAATTCCAATGTAACTTAATAATATTTTAGTGAACACATCATTTAGTGATTATTCACTTAATTTTGAACCGTCAAATGTGATTGGATTCTCTTTTCAAAATAGTGAACATTTAAGACCGAAATTTAGTTATAAGTGAACATTCATGACATTGGTTGTCAACTCAATTTGATTGACATATAAATTTGTTTCACTACATAAGGTTTTGTATAGTGAATATTCACTTATTAAGATTAACATGCAAAAAATATACATTTGTTACCTTTTAACAAGCATGTAAATATACCTTTTTGAAAATCAACTAATCTTCCATCGAAAGGTAATATAGTCTCTCCATTCACTAAGAGCATCTCCAAAGGTGATGCTATAATTTGGTGTGCCATTTGCCCAAATGGCACACCAAAATCCTTTTTGGCAAACTAAAAAAATAAAACACTCCAAGGGAGGTGCTATTTTGATGTGCCATTTTTTTTTATTAAAAATGAAATTAAGAAACTAATCTAATTAAATTTTGGGATTTTAATTTAATCACTAAACATTAATTTTTAATTTTAAACTAAAACGTAAAAATTAAAATTTTAAATTTTAATTGAACCGCCAAAGGATATAATTAATTCTTGCCCACAAGGCTTGAATAAGAAATATTTTGCTGCGGTACAAGAGTAAGTAAGAAAATATGTAGACCGTACTTTCGGAGTGCTCCAGGCTCGTTTTGCCATTGTGTGTGGCCTCGCACGTTTTTAGGATGAGGAAACGATCGCAGATATTATGAAATCATACGTAATTATGCATAATATGATCATTGAGGATAAAAGAGCAATTGATAATATCGACTTTGATGAAAGTGACACAAATTCACCTATCGAAGTGTCTCATGCTCATACTCAGGATTTTTTAACTTTTATTCAAGCTACACAAGAAATTCGAGCTGCAGCAAGTTATTCCCAACTCCAGAATGATCTTGTGGAGCACCTATGGCAATGTTATGGGACAAAGTAATAGTTTGAATTTGTATTGGTATTATGTATTTTTCATGTAGTTTGAATTTGAATTTGTATTAGTATTATGTATTTTTCATGTAGTTTCAATTTGAATTTGTATTAGTACCATGTATTTTTCACATAGTTTGAATTTGATGAATGTATTGATTGAAAAGGTTAAAATGAAAAGGATAACATTTATATTGTTGACCCAGTGAGCTACCCAAGAGGGGGATGAATTGGGTAGATATAAAAATTTAAGCAACTTTATTATCTTTCAACACTTAATAATTCAAATAATCAATTTATCCTAAAGCAATTATTATCTTTATAACGTAGAAGATAAGTGTTCAAATCTAGGTGCACAACCAAATAACAAGAAATAAAATAAAGAAAATCAACAAAACAGAACACGATGATATATCTGGGTTTACCAAACTAATCTTGGCTAATCCAATCCTCAGAATCAACCTTTACAATTTTCTTTTCACAAGTTAAGGAATAACCTCTATCTTTTTGTCAAGTTAAAGATTAACCTAATTCTTTTATACCTTTAGTTAAGAATCAAACCTCACCCGAAAATATTCTTAGTATCATTTTTACTGGTAAGGATGGAACCGTTACAATTCACTTAATTTTAATTCTAATTAGGAAGAATCAAGTCTATCTCTTTTCATGGGAAAAGAGTAATCTAACCTTTTTATACAATAGGTAAAGATTAAACTTTAATCTCTTTACCGGAAGAGATTGAAACCTAAGCTATCCCTAAGTAGATATTCCCAATAGTATTTAATCCGCACAAACTCACTAAATACAAAAATCGATAAGTTTCTTCCCATTCGGAGCTTCTACTACCTCAAATCAATTAAACTCAATTAATGTCCCAAAATTATTAGTGATAGAATTTACGTGAGGAATTCAAAATCTGATTATAAAATAACCGGGTAGCATAAAATTAAGCATGTAATCAAATTATAACAAAAATCGTTTTAAAAGAATTTTTATGCCTTTTAAAATTCAAAAAATGATTTCACAAAGATCTTTAAATCAAGCAAGTAATAATAATATAACTTCACAATTAAGAATAACAGCTCAGAATGATCTCACCAGGAATAACACCGAAAGATTGAATATGAATCACAAGACAATTTTGATCAGTGACGCTAAAACACTTAGTACTTTAACTCAAGAACTTCTCAAACAATTGAATTCACAATTGATCTCTCGACATAATCTTAGAATAATGACTCTTAGAAAGCTCATGAACTGAAAGTTCTTAATAGATTAGATGTTCTGATCTCCAAAAATGCAAGTCTATTTAAACTGATTTGGAACAGGCCCTCTAATGGATAGTTCATATAAGATATGACAATTAAATGCACATATAGACCCCATATATCAATACCATTTAATCCTAGTCCAATTCACTTAAATAATGATTTTAAAATATTTAATTTAGTCCCCAGAATAATTCTCAATTTCAAATCAAATGAATAGGAAGTATTAAATGAACTAAATTAAATGCACATATAGACCTCACTTTGGCCATGGTCGGTTGACCAATCATCGATGCGCAGTCGACCGATCGATACAAAGAGTTCACCTATCGACCATCGGTTGACCAATCTCCCTTGATCGGTTGACTGATCGATTCAGAGAGATCATTTTTTTCAGCCTATGCCCATCGATTGACCGAACCCTTGTGGTCGGTTGACCAATACTTGCTGGAACACATTTTCTCAATTTTATTTTAACTCCAATCTTCTACGTTTTCAACCTTTTAACCAATTTCTTTTCTAAATTAACTAAATTGACACTATTAATCAATTTTAATCACTAATCTTTCCTAGGTCAATTTTTCTTTTTCAATTTCACATTGGAGTAAACAATTGAAATTTAAACACACATAAATATAAATCATTTAATTTGTATCGTGTATGATCCTAATCAGTATACATTAAGAGTAAAATAGATTTGAGTTGTTTTCACCTAGATTCTTCAGAATCTTCAATTTCTTAATGTCCGTCTCTACATTCTGCACAATTACTACATGATATTATTTTGATTAGAACTCTTTAAACTGAAACACTCAATAAAAACATTAGTTTCACAAAAAATATTAACATTTAATTGTCTATCAAAATTTTGGGATCAACAGATATATCAGTGGTACATGACCAGTATAGACTACAAAACTACATTATTGAAAATAAAAAATAGCTTACAAATTAAAGCTCGTTTGTCTAATGATTTTCATTTTCAGACCATCATAATGCTGAGCAGAGATGGGATCCATGTTATGAGTGTCCATTTGCATTATGCGATTTTGTTTAGCTCTTTTTTCTATTTCCACTTTTTCTTTTTCATTTTCTAATTGAACAACATATTGTCATAACTGAAGGGCATGTTGATATAATGCCTCACAATCTCATTCAGCTCTACTCTCCTCTATTTTCAGCTTATCTTCTCAAAATTTATCTAAAACATTCGCAACTTCTCCCAGTTCTGCACCAGGAGTTGATTTTTTACCTTTGACTTGTTTCTTGGGGGCTTTTCTGCCTAGAGGCCTTTCTTGGCTTATTCTAGATTCATGATCATCTCCTAAATTAACATAATATGCACTTGCATCAAAAGATATAACGGGACTTGCACTTAAGTAACTTTTTTGCTTTTTGCTACCACCTGATAGGAGATTAGTCCATTTGCATTTATTCTTCAGTATTTCTCATCAATGCTCATACATGAATGGTTTGTTGAATTCTACAATATACAACTCTTTTTCTTTCAGAAGCTGCAAAAACACAAAAATAACATTAAAATTTAAAAACATAATTTTGAAATTTATAATTTATATTCAAAATGTATTACCCTGCTTTGGTCAGTATGACCACTTTGATGAGTTCTTTGAATTAGGTTATGAAATTCAACAAATTAGCATATTGTTTATTAATATCTTGCCACCTACTCATAATAGATGCTTAACTATGCCAAAATTTACCTCCTCCATTCGTGTTAAAGTATTCATGTATTTTCTTCTAAGACGCATTGTGTTGTTGACCATTATCAGTGATCGAATCTTTGCCTGTGTTTAGCCAACCAAAAACAATAAGAATATCCTCAAAAGGATTGAAATTTTTTGCACTTTGTGCCTTCGTAGTCGTTGATCTTGCTTTATTTCAATTTTGAGGTATTAGTTCAACATTGTGATATGTTGATTCAATTTCAGGTTGATCTTCAAAAAAATAATTCAAAAGAAGACTCGTGAAATAATGATGTGATTCAGAATCCATCTGCATGTATTAAATTAAAGTAAATAAATCGGACCAACTTTAATTTAAATTAAACTAAATTAACCCAAGTAAACAAAAATTAAAATACACTACAACAATTAAAACCCTAATTAAAACCCAAACCATCATCCTACAAACCAATTAAAACTACACCAAACCGGTAAACAAAAATTAAAATACACTACACCAATTAAAATTCTAATTAAAACCCAAACCACCAACCCTAATCATAAAATTAAAACCCAACAAACTAGCCCAAACCCAAACCACCGGCCCTAAACCCAAACCACCCCCTAATCATAAAAATCACCCAAATCACTATCCTAATTGCCAGACCACTTCCCAAATCACTATCCTAATTGCCAACCCAATTCGCAAATCACTATCGTCGCCCAAAAATTGCCTCTTTTCACATGCCCTAATCGCCCACAATCAATATATATATAGAGAGAGAGAGAGAAAAAAAAAAAGGAGAAAAATCAAATGGCGAAGGCGACTGTGGCTGTGATTCAGATGATGAAGGCAACGAGCTAACTACTACCTTGGTGACAGCGACGGCGACGGTGGCTATTTAGATGGTGAAGGCAATGGAGGCTTGCAATTCAGATGGCGAAAACGGCGGCTTAGGGTTGCAATTCAAAGGCGAAGGTAATGGAGGCTTGTGATTCGAGATGACAATTCACAGATCTAGTTCGATATTTGATTTTTCATTTGTTCCTTCAATTATATAGATGTTGTGGCTCTGGGGTTTTTTCAAATTTCTGCCCGTTGCTCTTAAGATTTCAGACTGTTGGAGTAACCGTTGCTACTCTAACGGTCAAATGGCATGCCTTCTGTGTGTAGCAAATATGGCACAGGCAGACTTGGTGTGCCAAAATGGGACACCATATGGCACAACCATTAGAGTTGGTTTTTGGGTTCAAAAATGATATATTTAGGATGGCAAAACATATGGCTCTTTCCTTGGAGATGCTCTAATCTAAGAACTAGACTCTAAATAAATATTAGAAAAGATTTATGTAAAAACAAAATTTTAAGAGTAATTTATTATTTGGTTCTTTATAGATGTATAAATTAGAAAATAGATGTTTGACTTCAAACTTTAAGCTTTTAGTCCTCAAAGAAACTATAGAAAAAAATCCCCAAAAAAACTTTTTTCGTGTTTATTCTTATCTACAAAATATGTCATTCTGATAATTACGTGAATATTCATTCAATATTTCGGAATAATATTTTCAATTCACTCAATTCCATATTTGCTTAATTATTCTGCAAACTATTCTGTGTGAATGTTCAATCAATATATTTAGAGCATTATTTCAATTCATTCAAAATCAATGGTCACTCAAAAATTTCAAAACAAATATTCATTCAACGTTCCCTCAATATTACAATCAACGAAAACAATTTACACATTAGCGTCAACATTCACGTATACGTGTTTATATGTTTTCAAGAAAACATGTTTAAGGTGGGAATGAAATAAGTGTATGAATGTTTATGTAAAAGTTGTTTCCTACGATGTTTACGTATTCATTATCCTATAATGTTTACGTATTGTGATTTTTACGTAAACCTAAAAATATTCAATTACCTGAATGGTACTTGAATATTCACGCATCATATTTAAATCCCTATGAAATGGGATATAACACCTTAATATTCACGTGTGTTAATACATGCGTGAACATATTTTTCAAAACAATCAACAAATCAACAACATTTGGAATTTTAAAATTTTAAAAATTATGATGGTGAATGGCAATTTCTAGATCTCAAAAAAGAGAAAGATAACACTACGAACCCAACGAATGGCAACGCGAATGGAGAAGAACTGCAGAACGGATCTAGAAATTTTAAATTAGATATGGTTTTCCAAATCTCAGAGAGAAAGCGAGTGAAGTTCGTGCTCGCTGTAATTCGTCAGTCGTTCCATTTTTCATGACTTCATTGTCTGTCGTTACAAACCTCATCGCCTCGCCATAATTCGTCTGTCATTCCTAGTTGTCCAAGACGGAGATCTAAGGAAGGTGACAACAGAGATATGGTGAAGGTCATTTAGATCTAGTGAGTCTGGCGTAGATCTAGTGAAGGTCGACGGCTGACGAATAACGACGACAAACATAGAGGTCCCTATCTATGAACACGAGCACAAGCAGACGGCGATTCCAATCTTGCGCTGGGTGCCGACGATGGGAGTTTCGGTGGAGGAAGTGGGAAGAGGGAAGTACGGGGATGAGGATTTCACTCGTCGCCTCTCTCACTGAAGAGGTGGCTTCCTATGTGTTATCCGATGCAACTTCCTATGCCGTGTGGACTACCTTCCACAATATTTATGCTCGACCATCACGAGTTCGTCTTCTTACTCTCAAGGAATCTCTTGCACGAGTTAACAAAGGCACCAAACCCATGGCTGCCTATCTTCAACATGTGAAACAACTTGTCAGAACTCTGAATGTGTCTGGTACAAATCTTACAAAGGATAATATTACTATGCACGTTCTTAATGGCCTGCCCTCTGAATATAAGATGATATTAGTTGCGATACGCACTCAAGAAACTCCTCTCTCATTTGATGAACTCTATGAAAAGCTTTGTGATCATAAGAGTAGTATTACTCGGGATATTTCTTTCGTTTCTATTCCAATAACGGGAAACTACACTTCTCGCAATGGTGGATCTCATAATCGTACCAACAGCACAAATCGTTAATCGGCCTCCCAAGGCCAAGCTTTCTCAAATCCGCGACACCTTCACTCGGCTCAACATATAATCATAAAGATAGTTCCGGTGTGATTTGCCAATACTATAATAAACCTGGATCCATAGTGAAATAGTACTGGAGGTTGTTTTCTTGGTCTAAGCCATCCTCCATGAGTGGCTCGGGTGTCTCCCATGCCACCAACATAAGGGTTTCATGATAGGTATGATTTACCTGTATATTTCTAAACCGAAATTGTTAGTTTTTTAGTACTTTTATTACGTTTTAATATGTTTTTATATATTTTTGTGTAAATCAGGTGTATGGGGTGAAAATGGATGAAAACGGATCATAAACGATCAAATTGGACCAAGAACGGTGGGAAAACAAGCATAAAGGCATAATTCTGAAAACTGGTCCACCGCCACAGCGTCCAGACCACCGTCGGCAGTCAAAATGTAGAGACGAACCAAAATGTTACTGACATCCCACCGTCGAGGCGGTGACTTCACCGCTGCAGCGGTGAAAGAACAAGACGGTTCCAGATTTTACCGTTGTGTCCACCGCTGAGGCCGTGACACCAGTCGACATCCCACCGCTGCAGCGGTCACTCTGCACCAGATTTAGGATATTTTTGCACCCTATTTCTTCTCATCTCTTCTCCATTTTCGGGACACACCTCCATAGACTAGAGTTAGGATATTTTAAAGAGAGGTTTTGGGAGTGTTCAACTAATTTTGAAGGAGAAAAACACATTGCGAAGAAAAAGAAGTGATCCCGAAGCGTTTTTTGTGACAAATCTTCGGACTGCGGCTAAGTTTCTTTCGTTTCTTCTTTATTTTCTTAACTTCGGTAGATGGTTGAGCACATTTAGCTCTTTTTTCATTGTATAAACAGTTATGGCCATGAGCTAAACGAATTTTGTCTAGGGATTAATATATTTTATGAAATTGTTGTTTGTTTGAGTTTGTGTTTCGTTTATGGTTGTTCTTCGCTATTTTAATTGTGTTTATCGTATTGTCATGATTATTATGCTTAGATAGATATAGTGAGAATATGGGGTTTGACACTTGGGAGAGGTAACCTCGAATTCAGATTAGGGTAAACACAACGTGACGATCCAATAACTTTGGAGGGAGTTGGAAAGTATGCAATCAATGACGTTGGGGCGAGACTCACGTGATCTAGTGTCATTAAGACATTGAGGGAGACTTATTCGTTGACGCGAAATCACGTATTTACTCGTCTTACACTCTGGAGAGGTGGCAAGTGAGTTTACGAACCGAGATTGTCGGATATGTCGAACACCGATAACGTAAACTAAAACGAGACCAAACATGTTTTTGTAAACAAAGTTAATCCCTAGTCAATATTTTTCCTAAACATCTCTATATAATATTAGTATAATTAGATTAATTAACTTAGTATCAGTATTAATTAATTAAACACATTTTTAGCGCCTAGATAAAATTAGGTTATGAAAATCACGGTACTCGATAATAATCTCAATCAATCCCTGTGAACATGATACCCTTACTCTCCCTACCTATACTAAAATTTGACCCGTAGACTTGCGGTGTAAGTTAGTGACATAATATTCCGCTACCAAGTTTTTGGTACCGTTGCCGGGAATTATGTTTTTTTTATTATTATCAATATTGTGAGTAAATTACTCAATTTTACTTTAGGCATTTCTTTTGTGCATAAGTTTTTCTTTGTAGTGTTTGTTTTTGTTTTCCTACAGGGTACTTGACGATATTAGATCAACAAGTGCTTTTGCATTTCTTTCAATGGGATTCCAAGCCATTTTATAGTGCTTCAGATCGATACAAGGAATTGTTATTCCGATTTTTGAACAATCGTTTCCCGAGGGAGTGTCAACTACTGAACTTTCTCGACAGGTTACAAGCCGCAACCAGAATGTGCGTTGAAAGAGGAAACGGTACCACCTTTTTCGACCAACTAACCACAGAAGAAGCCTATTGGTTGTTGGAAGACATGACGGCCTTTGATTATCAGAGTTTCAATACCACGGCGCCATGGATTGACATTCCGGATCAAGATGAAGAGTCATCTCCCAACTTGGAAGAAATATTTGCTACTGTCATAGGAGAAACTCATAGAGTCTTGAGGAAAACAAATGACCGGATCAACAAGCACGAGAATCGTTTTGATTATATCAAGATGGTCTGCGCCGACATCGATGCGACCGTAACTTCTTTGCAGACGTAAATCGGTCAGCTCATTTGTTGGATTGAGGCCGAGTCAGACACGGTGGCATTGGGAGATACACAAGCCACATTAAGTGAAAGCCATTGTAATGAGCCGAAGAAAAGCAGGAGGAGCTTGGGAGAATTCATTGATGAAGCTGAAGAAGAGAGAACCCAATAGTGGATTGGTGATGAAAATTCACACATTAATCGTTGTGAATTTTCACCATTTGAATTCCAGTTGGTGACGCCGCAGTCGATCCAAGATGATCACATCTACGAGAATCCGATATGGCTCACTTGTCCTTTGCCGCCGTTAGCAATGTTATTTCATGCCCATCAAGTACTACGGGTGGAAGCCGTTCTTTTACGAGCACTTTGGCATATCAGGCTGACGACCATAAACTAAGCGCTTCTTGAGACGCAACCTAAGGAAAAAAATAAGTTAGATTTATCTCCGTTGATTTGATTCGGAGGCGAGAGAATCTCGCCTCCCAGGTACGTGTTTTAAGCCCCCTTCTTCATTATCATGCTATATGCTGTCATGGGATCGCTGACGGATCGTTTTGGGTATTGTCTATGTTAAGTTGGTGATGATGTGTAGTATGTTTTAGTATATGCTTTAGTTGTAGTTTATGTTTTACTGTTTTTATCGTGTGCATGTTTGTTTAGGGTAGTTATTGTTATGTGCTGAGTTTTGACGTCATCTGGGCCATTACCCGATGATAAGTCTGTTCCCTGATTGTTTATTGAGGTCAAGCGTAAAGCTCATTCATGTGTGTTCCGTGTGCTTAACGTATCGTTTTAGTAAAAGTTATTGTAGATCCTAAATGTATGAGCACGTAAACTCAATATAGCACTATCTAATTGATTTGAAAACGATTATCCTTCAACCAAATTCATGACAATAGGGATTTTAGAACTTGATCTAGGGGAAATTCGAGGCGAAATCCTAGGTGAGGTAGTTCAGGAGATATAATTTGGGCAGTCATTTTGTCGCTTGAGCCTTTTAAGCTTACCTTGATAAATCATTATCTCTCGTTACCCTGTCGAAACCTAATAGTTGTTTCAATTTTGAACACTTAACTAATACCATAGCCGATTGAATTTTTTCCAAACCTATATTGCTAAACCAAAGGCACAATGTGAGTGAATCAAGTTAGCATTCATTATGCTACTTGATGTGAGCGGCTGGATTTAGGGCAAACTTTTAATTGGTTCGGTATTCGAGTACTCACTTATCATTTTTCTTTCATTTTAACCACATCCTTGAAATTATAATAATCGAATAAGTTTGGGGGTATGGTAAGAGTTAAAAAAAAAAAAAAAAAAAAAAAAAAACCTATGTAAATATAGTTTATTTCCGTTTCTTTTTTACAAGTGAGTACGTCATTATTAACGTATGTTCAGGATTATTTTCAATTTAATTGTGGGATTTCGAGTGTGAGTATGCCAAGCAATGTGCCTTGGGTAACGTTAAGTTAACAACGTTAACCCGTTTTCTTTTCCGATATTCCCTTGGACATTTTTCCAAAACTGAACCAAGTTCTAAGATCTTTTTGGACCTCCGAGACTACATTAGTGGAGAAATGAACCCGGGTCAGGCATATAGATTCCCTATACCTTAATGGTTTAAGTTATGAACTTTATTGAAGGATAATCCCATCTAATCAATGGATAGTTGTATATTTGACACACACTCTGAAATGATCTAAAATGATGCTTACTATTATTGAACGTTGAAATTCTAGAATACCACATAGAGTGATTTACGCTTGAACTCGATAGGATTGGGGGCCGATGAGAGAAAAAATCGTTTGGCCAGTAGATGATAATCAAAACTTGCACATTATTGTTTTTCGTGTTTTTAGTTTTTAATTTCGTAATTAGTTCTTATATTTTCTTGTATTGTGTGGGTGTTTTGCTCGAGAACTAGCAAAATTCCAAGTTTGGGGGTACTCCACTAAGAGCCAATTTTGCTCAAACCGCCACCACCAATACTTCTAATTGGTTAGTCGACTCAGGTGCATCTCATCATGTGACTGCGGATCTTCAAAATCTTTTTCTTCATTCTGACTATGATGGTGGTGAAGATGTAATACTGGGTGATGGTAAAAAATTTAGCAGTGACACATTCTGGCTCTACCTCTCTACCTTCTTGTTCTAGACTTTTATATCTCAAGAATGTTCTCTACGTCCCTGGAATACAAAAAAATCCTATTTCTGTTTATCAATTATGCTCTACAAATAATGTCACTATTGAATTCTCACCCTTCTCTTTTATTGTGAAGGATTACAGCACAGGGGAGCCTCTGGTAAAAGATAAACCTAAGGACGGTGTTTATGAGTGGCCATTACCGCAAGCATCGTCTACTACCTCTGCACCAACTGTCAACTCCACTGAACTCTCTAATGTTTCATAATGACATTGTCGTCATGGTCACCTATCTTCTCCTATTTTGCGTCGTACTTTACTATTACTTGGCGTCTTCATTCCATCAAACACTTCAAACATTTTCTGTAATTCATGTAAGTGCAATAAAATGTACAAGACTCCCTTTCAAGTTTCTTTAATAACATCGACACGACCTCTGGAATTCATTTATTCCAATGTGTGGGGACCCTCTCTTATCAATTATGTTGACGGCTTTAAATATTATCTCATTTTTGTGGATCACTATACAAAATATATCTATTCTATCCTATGAAATGGAAATATGAGGTTTCTCGCATCTTTCCAAAATTTAAGGCACTTGTGGAAAAATTCTTTCACCATACCATTGTTTCCTTCTATTCCGACAATGGTGGTGAATTTATTCATTTGAAAGAATTCTTTACCTCTAATGGAATCTCACATTTTTTTTACTCCACCCCACACACCTGAGCATAATGGCACAGCTAAAAGAAGACATAAACATATTGTTGAAACATGTATCACCCTTCTTCATATCGTAAATCTTCCATTATCTTTTTGGTCATATGTATTCCAAACTACCACATATCTAATAAATAGAATGCCCACCCCTTTGTTGGATAATGACTCTCCCTATCTTTGAATTTTTGGATCTCTTCCAAACTATAACAAACTTCGTGTTTTTGGTTGTCTGTGTTATCCTTGGTTGCGACCATATACACAACACAAACTAGAACCTCGTTCTGCTCCATGTGTATTTCTTGGGTATTCTCTCAATCAAAGTGCATATAAATACTATGATCCAACAACCTTGAAGATTTTTATTTCCAGACATGTGGATTTTGTAGAGAATGAGTTTCCATTTAAAACTATACACTTTAATACTACTCGTGTCCATGATGCTACCGTTGATGAGTGGACTCCTTATTTCATTGTTCCATCTTCATCCACTTCAAGAACCCCAGTCTGTCCCTCCTCCAGTGATGGCCAACCTATCATCTCCGGTTTTGATTTGGTCACTCATGGATTGTCTTTCTCAGGTACACCTGCTCCAGTGGTTATCCCCAACTATAACTCGTCTTCCACTGAACCCTTCAATCCGTTAGTGTCTGATTTAGGTACGAGCTCCTCACCAAATTTATCCACCACCTCTCTACCTTCTAAGCTTGACAAAGATCCTCCAAGAAGTTCTCATCCTATGATCACTTGGGCGAAGAATAATATCCATAAACCAGTTCAAAAGTTACGCCTAAACTCCTCTACTACCTACTGTGCTCTACTGTCTAAGCCAACATCATTGCCTGCCATCAAATCTAAGCCAAAATCTATGTCCAAAGCACTCAATGATCCCGATTAGAAAGCAGTTATGAATGACGAAATTCAAGCCTTACAGAAACAAGGCACGTGAGAGCTCGTTCTCTCCACTGCGAAATAGAAATTAGTTGGCTCCAAATGGATTTTTCGAGTCAAGCTCAACTCGGATGGATCCTTAAATAAATATAAAGCACATCTTGTTGCTCAAGGATTTATCCAACGCCCGGGAATTGATTATATTGAAACCTTCTCTCCCGTTGCCAGGCACACTACCGTTAGAGTTATTCTCACTATCGTAGTCACACGAGATTGGCCCTTATGATAGTTGGATGTCAATAATGCCTTCTTACATGGACATCTGACCGATGAGGTTTATATGGCTCAACCTAGAGGTTTTGTTGATCCTACAAAATCTACATATGTTTGCAAACTCAAGAAGACAATTTATGGTCTAAAACGGGCCCCACGGGCTTGGTATTCGGAATTACGAAACTATCTTCTTACCTTGAGCTTTAAAGTCTCTCATGCTGATCATTGCCTCTTCATTTACAGTCAATCGGGCATTATTATTTATTTGGTAGTCTATGTTGATGACTTGATTGTCAATGAGAGCAATCCAAATGCAGTCAATTAGTTCATTTTAAAACTTGGGCATCACTTCTCTATTAAAGATCTTGGTTCTCTTAACTATTTTCTTGGTGTTCAGGTTGTGCGAACCTCTAATGGACTCTTCTTATCGCAAAATAAGTATAACCAAAACATCTTTGATAAAACACATATGGCAAGTGCGAAGGCAGTCAATACTTCTATGTCTACGGAAAATTCGTTGTGCTTGGAAGATAGCGCCCATCTTGATAATGCCAAGCTCTATCGCACTACTGTGGGCACATTACAGTATTTGGCATTATCTAGATCGGATATTGCCTTTGCCGTTAACAAGCTTGCCCAATTTGCTCACCGTCCAGCGAAAAATCATTGGTCTACAGCCAAGCATGTTATTCTTTACCTAGTTGGCACGGTAAACTATGGCCTCCTTATTCATCGTCAGTCTCCACTTGATCTTCATACATTTTCTAATACACATTGGGGGGGGGGGGGGGGGGTAACAAGGATGATCGTTATTCCACAAGTGCATTTTTTGTTTATCTTGGTAAAAATATAATCTCTTGGAGTTCAAAGAAATAAAAGAGTGTAGCGAAATCATCAACTGAAGCGGAATATCGTTCTGTTGCTTCCGCTACTGCTGAAATTCAATGGGTCAGGAACTTACTTCATGAGCTTGCGATCTCATTACCAAAGCAGCCAGTTGTCTATTGTGATAATTTGGGTGCCACATATCTTGCAGTGAACACTGTCTTTCATTCACAAATGAAGCATCTTGAGGTTAATTATCATTTTGTTTGCACTATGGTTCAAAACGGTCAATTTTGGTTGTCTCATATTTCTAGGAAAGAACAACTTGCAGATTTACTCACGAAACCATTTTCTAGCTCTACATTTGACGATCTTCGGCGTGATCACCTGCCACCTTATGGGGCATAAGGAAACTTGAATCTCTCCACTGATATAAGGAAAGTGTCTGTAATTACTTTGGTTGTTTGTAATTAATTTGATTGGGAAATGATTTACTTTGATTGGGAATTAATTAGGATTTGATTATATGTGTTTTTGGTATTTTCCATATTCTAGCTTAGGTGTTTCTCTAACCATCTTGTATATATATTATACTTCTAATAAAGGCGTGGGATTACCTTCTCTGTTATTGCCAACCTCTGATACCATTCGGTTCTTCTGATGCGTTTATTCCAATGCTGCCACCGAAGATCGTTAACATATTCACAAGGAGAAGGTTATCCTTAAACCCTTCATTTTTTCATACAGAATCTTCTGAACGATTACTTTCTTCTGAGAAGCATACCAGCACCAGTGTTGATACTCTTCAGAGGTTCTCCATTGGTGATATCACGGGGGGACTATGTGATAATTCGCTTGATAGTTTCGGGAATGAGGGGGAAAAGTGTCACGCACCGAAAGTCATAGTGTAAGTATGCATCTGTACAATTGAAGCTCATTGACTGATTTTTTGGGGGTTCTTTTTTGAACTTATTAGAACAATTCATCACATAAATTTTCGGTTGACGCCCGATTCTTTTTGATGATTGTTTCATTAGCTCCTACGAGAGAGATCACCTTTAGTGGCCCAATCATCAGCGATTGCGTATCTTTGTTCTTAACCTGTTTTACCAAGGGCTTTCGTGAGATTGTTGCACTAATTCATGTTTTATCCAGTTAATCTACTAGCTAAAGCTGGTGGCTAGGTAGCACCAATTCTCCAGACTGGCCGTACCAGATAGGAAACTTCGACTACTGGACAACGCAATCCTATTCCTCTATGACATAAAACATTTACGGTTTGGTTGAACGGAATTTGGGTCGAATGGAATCGCCATTCCACCCTCAATTTGATTCCATTCCACCCTCAAGTTTAATTTTATTGTTTGGTTGTCCAATGGACTCAAAATTTTGATTAGATTGGAATGAAAATCAATCCAATGGTATTCCATAGTTCATGGGTTGGAATCAGCCCAATTTATTGAAATTAAAAAAATCCATAAGATCTCTCTTCAGCCAATTGCATTCAGCCCAACTCCCAATCAGCCCATTCTATTCATCTATTATAAATTATTATAATAAAGAAAACAATTAATTTCCTTGGTAATATAAGTTTATAAATTAACTTAATGAATAGGTATCAGAAATGTCTATTGGAGATGTATTAGTTTTTTTTACGTAATTTTCTTAATTTTTTTAATTGTCTCATTATTAATATTAGTTGTGTTAAATTTAAGCTTGACACTAGAGTGAAAATACTACAGTATGATGATTTCAAAATAAATGCATTCATCAATTATTTATATTTATACCATAAATCTATTATAGTCATCCTTATCATTATAAGTTTCGGTTTAAAATATATAATAGATAGAAAATATGTATTTATTAGGTGTGTCCTAGATATACTCATATCCTATTTTTCTGAAAGATTCCGTGTTCTCCTGTCTGTATCGTGTTGGATACAATACCCATATCCTCATCCATGCTTCCTAGGCTTGTGGTAATCCAATTGTTTTTGCCTTCATGTTACTCAATCACTTCATGTTGGGTTGATGCTCTTGGCTTCAGCTATCTTGGGGTATGTCTTGTCGTTTGAATCCATATTCGCACCAGAACTCTCTCTGGGGTTGAGTTATTCTCAGTTGGGCGAAAATGATGGAGAAGATAAAGATAATGTTTAAAAGTGTTGCAGGAGTTGTTTATTCAGGTGTTTATTTACCTTGTTCAATTCTAGTACTGATATAATTTTATTTTTTTTAAAAAAAACTGTCCATTTATGGGGGTAAGGTTTAGTAAATTTGATCTTCCCCACACCTTGCATTGTTGGAGATTTGTGCATTGGGCCCAACTCCCAATTAGCCCATTCCATTCATCTATTATAAATTATTATAATAAAGAAAACAATTAATTTCCTTGGTAATATAAGTTTATAAATTAACTTAATGAATAGGTATCGGAAATGTCTATTGGAGATGTATTAGTTTTTTACGTAATTTAATTAATTTTTTTAATTTGTCTCATTTTTAGTATTAGTTGTGTTAAAGTTAAGCTTGACACTAGAGTGAAAATACTATAGTATGATGATTTCAAAATAAATGCATTCATTAATTTTTATTTTTTTTTATATTTATACCATAAATCTATTATAGTCATCCTTATTTTTATAAGTTTTATTTAAAATATATAATAGATAGAAAATATGTACTTATTAGGCGTGTCCTAGGCATACTCATATCCTATTTTTCTAAAATATTCCATATTCTCCTATTTGTATCGTGTTGGATAGAACACCCATATTGGTATCCATGCTTCCTAGGCTTGTGGTAATCCAATTGTTTTTGCCTTCATGTTACTCAGTCACTTCATGTTGGGTTGATGCTCTCGGCTTCAGCTATCTTGGGGTATGTCTTGTCTTTTGAATCCATATTTGCACCAGAACTCTCTCTGGAGTTGAGTTATTCTCAGTCGGGCGAAAATGATGGAGAAGATAAAGATAATGTTTGAAGATTTGTGTTGCAGGAGTTGTTTATTTAGGTGTTTATTTACCCTGTTCAATTCTAGTACTGATATAATTTTATTTTTTTTTAAAACGAACTGTCCATTTATGGGGGTAAGGTTTAGTAAATTTGATCTTCCCCACACCTTGCATTGTTGGAGATTTGTGCATTGGGTTTGCTTATTTGCGATATTTTATTTGGTTATGATTCTATTGTCCGGTATGTTTCTATTGCAATAGAACTGGTATTAGGGGTTTATCGCTTGCCTATGATATTGGTTTGAATTATTGATTTGATATTTTTTTTCCGTAATTTCAGACATTGAGGTGGCTGGAACATAATGTCGCAGAATTTTATTCTAAATATCCCTCTTTTTCTTTTATATTCTTTCTATTTGATTTGTTGCATATCATTTTGTTAACCTACCTCACAGTGTTCTCATAATTCATGACAGTGACAGTCTTTCTTGCACTGCTACTTAGCAATTTGTTTTTGGTGATTTGTTGTTAGTTGAGAGAGGTGTAGTTTGGAAGGGCTCTATTTGGTTCACCAGGTGGAGTTCTATATACAGGTACTGATAAGGACACCATTCTAGAGAATATAGAGTACTCAAAGCTGTCTCTGCCCCAGCCCTCCTCCAACTCCGAAAGGAGAAAAAGACTAGATAAAGCAAAATAAATTCTTAACAACTGGACACTTTGCATTGAATGTTTTTCTTACTCTCGATTTCCATCACCATACATTCATTTTCTTAGTATTATGGAAATGGATGACTTTTTCTAGATAGGAGCTTTCCTTTGTAAATGCACACCCTATTCCACCCGCTCCTCTCATTTTCTGTTTCTAATAATGATTTCCTTTTCTATTGTTCTGTCATACCATTTTAAGGTAGAGAGAAAAATTAATTCTTCCAACTCGTTGTCAAGGAACTTTTTGAATAGAAAAGGTACCTTTTTATCCCCAATTTTACTTTACGTACGTAATATGTATTTATGTTTTTGTTGCTACTGTCACTTAACAACAAGTTTAATATGCGGGATTCAACTAAGAAATGGATAGGTTATAGGAATGATCATTCAATTCCCATTGTTAGAATTATTGAGAGGTGGAATATTGGGAGAGAATATAGGACAGTGCATTGATATGTTTTTGAGCCTTCAAAAAATACGAGGATATATAATGTTTCTTATATATGTGTAAGAGTTAGGGTTTCGAGTATTGGACTCTAAGTTACCTAGCGGTCCAAGGCCCATATATACATATATTAAGCTCCCACCTCAAACTCAAGGTGGTAAACTAGACGTCAACTTGAGTTTGGAAAGTAAAGTGCAAAAGCATTCGGGAGGATAGGACTTGGTGAAAATATCTGTAGTTTGATTGGCAAAGTTGATTGAGTGGAGGCAAACAATATTTCGGAGAATGTGATGACTGATGAAGTGACAATCAATCTTGATGTGTTTGGTGCGCTTGTGCAAAACATCATTGTGGGGAATTTGGATAGCATTTTGATTGTCGCAATAAATGGTATTGTGGGTGATTTGGATGGCACTTTGATTGTCACAATAAATAGTCTGATTGACAGAGTTGACTGAGTGTAGGCGAACAATATTTCGAAGAATGTGATGACTGATGAAGTAACAATCAATCTCGATGTGTTTGGTGCGCTCGTGTAAAACATTATTGTGGGCGATTTGGATGACACTTTGATTGTCACAATAAATAACGGTTTCATTGAGGGATGGAGCTCTTATTTATTCAAGTAACTATTGGAGCTAAAGTAATTCTTAAGTGTCATCAACAAGAGTACGGTACTTTGCTTCTGTGCTAGATTGAGTGACAACAATTTGCTTTATATTACGCCGCATAAGGAGAGAGTCTCCAAGAAAGAAAGCAATATCCTACAGTGGAGCGTCAATGAGTGGAATCTCTGGCCCAATTAGTGTCAGTATAGGCATGTAAAATTAAAGAGAATTGTGAAGAGAAGTGGAGATCATGAAAGAGTGTCCCATTGATGTATCGCAAAATACGTAGAATTGTTGAGTAATGAACAATCCGTGATACGGATAAGAACTGACTAACTTGATGAACTGCATAAGAGATGTTTCGGTGTGTCACTATGAGGTATACCTGGCTACCAACCAATGGCTGGTGTAAAGTAGCATTAGGAAGATGAGTCGTATCCAACAAATTGAGTCAAGTATTCGGATTGGTAGGAGTACTAACAGTCTTTGGATCAGTGAGGCCAACTTTAGACAATGGGTCGGAGGAATACTTTGCTTGAGAAAGGAAGTAATTATATGTGACATAAGAAAATATCCAGACCAAGAAAATAAGTAAGGGGCCAAAGTGCAAAATAGGAAAGAAGGGAGTTTAGGATTTTAACCTAGACAGTCTTTAAAAAGGAGAAGACCACAGTGTCGCCGCCCCCTAAAGTAGATTTCAACCTTCCCCTATTTTCCTTTATTGTTCTACTATTTTGATTCGTACTACCACCTAGGATCAAAGCAGATGTACCCTAGATCTACGGAGTTAGAATGCTATTCTTAGATATTCCATAGATACCATCTATATAGAGTTCTTCGTGGGGATACTGTTAGAGGTGAGATACTTGTATCGCTTCTAAGAGGACCAAATTGTTTTTGGTTTGGGATCAGTTCATGCCGATCTTGGAAGAGCCTTCTAAAGTCACACCTCAAGAACTACCGGTTTTGATGGTGAAGCACACGGGAAAGGCATAAAGAATTTATTGCGATATTCGTTATGTATATATATTTTTTTTATGTTAATATGGACATATCCAGGCTTAAGGAACTTTGTTTATTACATAGATTTACATTTTTTTGTATTTCACTGCGTAAATCTTCTGATTTTAATATTCGGTTCCTTCACTGCCTGCGTTAGTTGGAAACGGCGAAATTTGCCTATTGAGGCAAGTGGCCACTTCTTGGAAGAGGTCACAAAATTATTAGATAAGTTTGCGATGTGACACATGAAGAATTGCCTAAAGAATTACCACCTATGAGAGATATTCAACATACCATAGTACCAAGATCCCAATTGCCTAATCTCCCGCACTATAGGTTGAATCTCAAAGAACGGACGGAAATGAAAAGGCAGCTAGATGAATTCCTCATAAAAGAACAAATTCAACCTAGCCTTAGTCCTTGTGTAGTTCTTGCTTTGTTAACTCCCAAGAAGAATAACTCTTGGAGAATGTTTATGGATATTCTAGCCATTAATAGGATCACAATCAAGTACACGATGACTTACTAGACTAGATAGCTTGTATGAATGGTTGGTTAAGCCCTTCGGACTTTCTAATGCATCAAGTACCTTCATGAGGGTCATGATTGAGATTTTATGCCCTACCATTAGAAATGTTTTGGTGTCTACTTTGATGGCATCCTCATTTACAACATATCTAGGGGTAAGAACATAAGCAATATTTGGTGGTTCTTGAGGCTCCTAGGACTGCCAAACAGTATGTTAATTTCAAAAAAATGCTCCTATGTGCAACCCCAAGTGCTTTTCTTGGGATTCACATTGTTTGCTCATGGCATTGCTATTGAATCTCAAAAAGTCAACTCCATTAAAGAGTGTCTAGAACCTAAAACTAGTTTGGATGTTTGTAGTTTTCATGGGTTAGCCACTTTCTCTTTGCGCTTTATCAAAGGGTTTAACACCATTATGGCCATGATAATTGATTGCGTGAAGAAGGGACAATTTAGATGGACTAGGGAGGCATCTCAAGCTTTCCTTGTCATTAAAGACAAGATGATCGAGGGCCCTATCTTAAGACACTCCAATTTTTCTAAGGTCTTTGAGGTTGCTTGTGATGCATTTGGCATTGGTATTGGAGGTGTGTTGAATTAGGAGGGTCATCCAGTAGCATACTTTTGCAAAAAACTCAATGAAGCTAAACAAAAACATTCTACTTATGATACAAAGTTTTATGTTGTTGTACAGGCGCTTTCCCACTGGAGATATTATCTGTTGGTCCAAGTCTACCCAAGAGGGGGGTGAATTGAGTACTGCAAATAACTTGAGCCTTTTTATTTTCACTTCTTTTTACACTATCATAATTTCACACTTAGACATTTAAACCAAGTTAATACAAGTGTGATAACAGTGCAACAAAATAATTACGAAATAGTTTAAGCACAAGCACACAAACAAGAGATAGGGATTGAGATATTAAACACAACGATTTATAATAGTTTGCTCAAGGTCCCCCCTATCCTATGTCTACTCACCAGAGTTCTTCTAAGGATTTCCAATCCATTATTATCTGATCCTTTTTCTTGGTGAAGATCAAACTGATACACTTGAAGTAAAGTACCTATTTACTTTATATTTGTCTCACAATTCTCTCACTTACACCAACACCCTGGTTTAAGTTACAATTTCACACCTTCACAATTCCACTCTTTTTGAGTTTTCACACTTAGAGCTTCTATCAATTACTTATAAACCAATACTCCCTATATTGACTCACTAGGTGCTTATAGAAGAGTGTACACAAAGAATATGCAATCAAGTTCAAGTACAAGTAGTCACGTCCACAATAAAATCAATTAAGTTCAACGTGATAAGAAGAATCAATTTGTCAAATAAGCACAATAATTAAGATAGTTTTGATTCTTAACTTTCAAGCAATGGTGGTTTTCAAGACAATAATAGAACTTAGTTAATTCCAAGAGAAAACATCAATTTAGTTCACCTCTTATTAGAATCGGTACGCAGGAAATTTAAGACCTTGTAGAGTAACTTAATCTCACCGACGGTGCGAGTTCTTCCCATGTCTAATATACTGTATCTAACGAATTCGTGATTTTATCTTTGAAGGCCATTTTTGATCGATTACAAGAAAAGTCTTAGATTTTCAGAAAACGATTGATTTCAATAAGTAGGAATATGTTCAATGTTTAAGTACAATATGAAATCTTCACTTGTAAATATGTAATCACGTAATCCACAAGTATCTAGAAATAAATATGTGATCAAGATAATGCGATTCTAGATATAAAACAAATAAAGCACAATAGTCAAATATCCACACTTAAGCAAATAAGAACAATAAGCACATCAAAGTATGGAACGGACTCACCGGTAATTCATAGGATTGAAACTATGTTTGACGAATCGGAATTGATTTGGAATCCTTTTCGATTTCACCAAAATTTGCAAAGAGTAGATCGATTTATCCTTCAAAGGATTTCTCTACTTTGATTCACTTACTCTTATCAAAGGTAGTGTTTTTCATACTATTTCACTCAGTAATAGCTCTAAGAGTATTAACACACGAATTGGTGTTGCTAAGCAAATGTAAGTTGTGTTAATTTCATGTTTTTTCTCCTATTCTTGCTTGTTTAAAAAATGTACATCAGAGGTATATATATAGGCTTCGAAAAACTAGCTGTTGTACATGATTTTGGTATAAATCCATTGTAATCGATGATATAAACATTAGAGGCTTGAAATCTGGTTGTTATCTGAAGGTTACAACGTTCCAATTTTTTCAATTTAAGTAAGAATTGGTTGGGAGACAAGATGAACCAAAAAGCTACAATTTAGAGTTCAAAGTATGGTAACTTTTAAACATTCTGTTTACCTTTAATATTGCTCCATAATTCGTAATTTTTGATTAAAACAATTGATAAAATGTTTCATTGAAATTTAAAACGGCTTTGAATCAATTTGGTGTTCAATTCCTTCTCCAATTTGATTTTTGGCTCGAATTCTAAAACAGATATGCGATAATCAGTTGACCGGATCTTTGGTCGGTTGACCAATATTCATAGTAAGCCAAAAACATTGAGCTTCTTACCAAATCGGTTGACTGACCGATTGACCGAACCAAGGAGTTAAGTCCCTAGTCTAATCAGTTGACTGGATATAGGGATTGATCAACCATATTATTGTCATGATCGATTGTCCGGAATAGGGTTTCAGTCGACCGAGCTCTGCATTTTTCAATTTTAGGTCTATTTTCAATTCAACTTTAATCTGTTTTGACTCCTCTTTAACCATGTCTAGCATATCAAACACACATAATCAACATATTAAAGATGTCACATAACATCATGCAAAGTCTGTGTGTTTTCCTAGATGAGTCAACAAGTATTGGAATATAGGGAACGAGTAATTACCTTATATTCAAGTACACAAGACGTTGATTTTAACCTCAAGCCACTAATCTTCTTCTAGTCTTTATCTTGATCATCTTAGCTTGATTCTCCGTCTTGATTCATCTTCCTTCTTGATTTCTTCATGCCTTGTCTTGATCTTCATTCTTTGATCCTTTGTTCTTCATCCACATGGTGTTGTTCTTCATATATTTTTAACCTATTCTTAATAACTTAACACACATGTTGAATATCAAAACCACAAATATATTGTTATTGTTAAAGGGTATTTACGTCTTTCCTGTATTACTTAGGGTTTCCTGTACAGGTTAGGATTTGCTGTATGGTTTCCTAATTCCTATTATAAATAGAGGGAGAGGCTAACACAATTGTTAAAAAAAGCCTTCTCATTCTTTTCATTCCATCTTCTGACTTTAACATGGTATCAAGAGCAGGTTATGGGAGATTAATTCCATAGATCTATTCAAACCATTCTTTTTAATTTTTTTTTTACTTTCCCTCTTTCTTTTTCCCTATTATTCATATGAAAAAAGGAAAAAAAAAACACATAAAAGTTTGAAAACCCTAGCAGCTGCCGCCGCCTACCAACAAACACTCAGATCCGCTGTTGTCCAGGCCATTCCGAGCCGCGCTGCCGTCGTCTAGGCCATTCCAAGCCTCCACCACCCATTAGCGTCCCCAAAACAATATCCTACCACCGTCGACGTCACCCACATCGTCGCTGTCCACCATTGACGTTGTTCATGTTGCCGCTGTCTCCTCTGACATCGCTGACCTTCGACGACCATCACTGGCGCCTTGCCGGCCGTTGACTGCCCGGATTTGAGACTCACAGCCTTCACTGCTGCTGCCTCTGTCCAGATCCGACGGTAACACAAGGGTTTTGTTCATGAGCCACTATTCGTTCGATTGTCCAGATTTGAGAAAGTATTCTGGACCAGATTTAATGTCCCGGATGTTCGTAAGTATTGTTCTGCTTGTAATGTTCTTCATTTAAGCCCTACAGTTGTTTGTGTCGTTGGTTTGTTTCTCTTGTGCAAGTTAGTTGTTAGTTGTATTGACGGGCACTAATGTAGATGGCTTAACCCCAACCGTTAACAACCCGCAAGTTAAACATGACCAATTATTTAAATTGGTATAAGGCTGTAAAAATAGGCCTTACCGGACGGCAAAAGATGATAAGAAGTATGAGGCATGGATTCAAGCTAATGCGCAGATTGTAGCGTCGTTGTGGAATTCGATGAAGCCTCAAGTTGCTGGTCTCTATACTCATCTAGATACGTGTAAAGCCATATGGAAATATCTTCGTATGTTGTATTCTAGTAATCTCACCAGGATGTATAATTTATCGGTGGAGTACTTCCAACTTTAGCAAGGTTCACAATCCATTACAGATTATTTTACTACATTCAATAGCCTTTATGAGGAGTTAAATACTATTCTACCGATGACTATCGATCTGAAAGAAATGCAAAAGTAACGTGAGCAGATGGCTATCATGAAGTTCTTAGCTAGATTACGCTTAGAATTTGAACCAGTCCGATCTCAAATTCTTTCCAGTGCTACTCTCTCCACTATCATTGAAATGTATTCTCGCGTCTCGCGTAGCGCTACCAAAGATAATATTTCTAGCTTGGGTTTGCCTGCGCCATCTGAGCATTCGGCGCTTGTTACTCAGATTCCAACACGAGATTGGGGTGATCAACTCAGTGGTGGTCGTGGTGGTCCCTCTCATGGTGGCCGTGGTGGTGGCCATTGGGGTGGACGTAGTGGTCGTGGCTCATATCGTCAATACTCCTTTTGTGGAAAAGAGAATCATACTAGAGAAACATGTTGGGATTTAGTTGGCCGTCCACCCAAATTCGCCAGTACAGTGACATTAGATCCAAATAATCCTACTATTCCAGAATCTCAGGCGGCCACGGACATCTATGATGAGGAATATGCTCAATTCCTTCAGTATAAGGCATCCCAACAGACATCTCTTCCTATTGCTTCTTTAGCTTAATGAGGTACTTCTACTGCTTGTCTTTCAATTCGCCCTTCCCCTTTGACACCCTAGGTCATAGATTTTGCTGGCACTGATCACATGTCAGGTACATCTTCCTTATTTACACATATTCAGTTATCTTCTTCATTGTCTCCTGTTACAATTGCTGATGGTTCCACTATCCCTATCCGCGGCATTGGTACAGTGGAGCCCTCACCCTCCTTATCTCTATCCCCAATCTTGTATATTTCTTCGTTTTCTTTTAATTTGATGTCAATTAGTGAGCTTACCAAATATCTTAATTGTTCTGTATCATTTTTTCCTTATTTTGTCATTCTCCAAGATTGGAGGACGCAGAAGACGATTGACACAGGGCGTGAGGAAAATGGTCTTTATTACTTTAATGATCATGACGAGAGTCCTACTATCCCACCTATTGCCTGCCTTGCTATTGCATCCGCTCACCAGATCCATTGTCGCCTCGGTCATCTCTGCCTTGGTAGCCTCAAGTTACTTGTTCCTAAATTAAGTCATTTGTCTTCGTTAAAGTATGAGTCTTGTCAATTGGGTAAGCATCATTGTATTTCATTTGCTTCCCTAGCTCATGTTCGAGCATCGAGTCCTTTTAGTTTAGTTCATTTAGATATTTGGGGTCTTTCTCGTGTTATTTCTACATTAGGTTTTCATTATTTTGTCACATTTGTGGATGATTTTTCTAGAGTTACTTGGCTTTATTTAATAAAAGATCGTTCAGAATTATTCTCTATTTTCGTGCATTTTGTGCTGAAATTAAAACTCAATTTAATGTACCAGTGCGTATTCTTTGTAGTGATAATACTTGAAAATACTTTTCTCAGCGATTAACTTCCTTTATGTCATACTCTGGTATCTTGCATCAGTCTTCTTGTCCTCACACACCATACCAAAATGGAGTTGCTGAGCGTAAGAATCGATATCTCCTAAAAGTGGCCCGTATTCTTCTTTTTGAGATGAACATTCCCAAACACTTCTGGGGCGATGCGGTTCTTACAGTTTGTTTCTTAATCGACCGGATGCTCTCTTCTACCCTAAAAGGCAAGGTTCCCTATTCCATCATTTTTCCTCGTTCACTCTTGTTTAGTTTACCTCCTCGAATATTTGTGTGTGTTTGTTTTGTTCACCAGTTGACTCCCTGCAGGGACAAGTTAGATCCTCGTGCTTTAAAATGTGTTTTCCTCAGCTATTCTCGCACACAAAAGGGTTATCGATGTTATAGTCCATCATTAAGTTGCTCATTTGTGTGTGCAGATGTTATATTCTTTGAGTCTACCCCTTACTTTTTTGTCCCTTCCTCTCGAGATGATTTGGATGTTACACTTCCTTTGCCAAGTGTACTAAACCCTACACTATCTTCCTTTACTCAAGATCCTATCCCGCCTAGTCGTTCTTCAGCCCTTTTGCAGGTATACTCTCGTTGCCAGAAGGTAGCCTCCGCTATCGCACCCATGGATTTTGTGTCCTCAGATTTTTCTCCAGCTGACCCATCCATGTCTGACCTGGACATGCCCATTGCCATTCGGAAGGGTAAGCGCACCTGTACTAACCATCCTATTTCCAACTTTGTCTCATATGCACACCTATCTCCTTCATACTTCTCTTTTGTTACTTCTCTGTCTTCTGTTTCTATTCCTAAGTCTGTTTCAGGGGCCCTCACTCACCCTGGTTAGGCAAAAGCAATGAAAGAAGAAATGGTTGCCATACATCAGAATGGCACTTAGGATCTTGTCTCGTTTCTGCCTGACAAAACAATAGTTGGATGTAAATGGGTGTACACTGTCAAAATTCATCTGGATGGCACCATTGATCGACTCAAGGCTCGTTTAGTTGTCAAAGGCTATACTCAGGTATACGGTCTTGATTACTATGAGACATTTTCTCCCGTTGCCAAGCTCGTTTCTGTTCGTTTGTTCATCTCTCTGGCTACCACTTTTCGTTGGCCATTACATCAGCTCGGTATCAAGAATGCTTTCTTAAATGGCGATGTGACTGAGGAAGTATATATGGAACAACCTCCTGGGTTTGTTCCTCAGGGGGAGTTTAATTTGGTATGTCGCTTGAAGAAATCTTTTTATGACCTCAAGTAGTCTCCTAGAGCATGGTTTGGAAGATTTAGTAAAGTGATCACTGAATTTGGTCTTCGGTGTTGTGGAGTCGATCATTCTGTCTTCGACAAGTATAGTAAAGTCGGGAGAATATTGTTGATTGTGTATGTGGATGACATCGTGATTACTGGGGATGACCACGGTGGTATTCAAGAACTTAAAAGTTTTTGCATAGTAAGTTCCAAGCCAAAGATTTGGGTCACCTAAAGTATTTCTTGGGGATTAAAGTTGCTCAATCAAGTCAAGGCATTTATTTATCTCAGAGAAAATATGTCCTTGACCTATTAAGCGAAACAGGAATTCTAGGAGCTAAATTGATTGACTCGTTTATGGATCAAAACACTAAATTGTTGCCAGATCAGGGTGTACTATTGACAAATTTAGCGCAATATCAATGGTTAGATGGGAAGTTGAACTACCTGATAGTTACCAGGCCAGATATCTCATTTGCTGTTAGTGTTATCAGTCAGTTCTTGGATCGCCCAATGACTTGTCATTAGGATACAGTGATCCGTATTCTCCAATATCTGAAAGGTGCTCTTGGTTGTGGTTTGCTATATCAAAATTTTGGTCATACTCAAATAAAGGGCTACAAAGATGCAGACTGGGTTGGATCACCCTTAGATAGGAAGTCTACTACTGGGTATTGTGTGTTTGTTGGTGGTAATTTTGTCTCTTGGAAAAGTAAAAAGCAGACGGTAGTGGCGCGGTTAAGTGCAGAATCGGAATACAGGGCAATGACCCATACTACTTGTGAGTTAACTTGGTTGAAACATTTGTTGGAAGAACTTGGATTTGAACACTCTTCACCGATAGGCTTGGTATGTGATAATCAAGTAGCACTTCACATTGCATCCAACCTAGTCTTCCATGAGAGAACAAAACACATTGAAATTGGTTGTCACTTTATTCGAGAAAAATTGTTGCAGAAGCAGATTGAGGCTAAACATGTAAATTCATTTGATCAGTTAACTGATATATTTACGAAACCGTTCGGGGGTTCAAGGATAAAGTACATTTGTAACAAGTTAGGAGCATGCAATATATATGCTCCAGCTTAAGGGGGAGTGTTAAAGGGTATTTACATCTTTCCTGTACTTAGGGTTTCCTGTACGGTTTAGGGTTTCCTGTATGGTTTCCTAATTCCTATTACAAATAGAAGGAGAGGCTAACACAATTGTTAAAAAAAACCTTCTCATTTTTTTCATACCATCTTCTTACTTTAACATTTATCATCAAAATCACATACTTAGGGTTTTAAGTCATTGGGGTCAACATTATCTATTACCCAAGAGTTTGTTTTGTACTCCAACCATCAAGCACTTACGTATCTTCAATCCCAAAAGAAGCTTAGTGACAAGCATGCGGGATGGGTTGAGTTACTCTAGAAATATATGTTTGTCCTTGATCAATATAGGAATATAAATGTTGTTTGGTTTGAAAGATTAAAATATGAGTACTTCACTTTCCCTGACTTTAGTGTCATTTTTAATAAAATCTCTAAGGGATCGCGACTTCACCATCCTGATTATTTCCTTTGAGATGGTTACTTGTTCCGAGGTGCTAACTTGTGTATTCCTTGTATTTCTCTTTGCGACTTATAGTTTGGGAATCACACACTGTAGGGGCTCGTAGGACACTTTGGTCTTGACAAAACTATTTCTTTGCTGGAGGACATGTTTTATTGGCGTACTTTGAGGAACGATGATTCTAAGATTGTGTCACAATGTTGAATGTGCGAATTAGCTGAGACTTGGAAGAACAACGACAACTTTTACACATTTTTACCCCTACCTCATATGCCATGGAAGGACCTAAGTATGGACTTTGTCCTTGGTCTACCTAGGACGACTCGAAGTCAAGAGTCAGTTATAGTGTTTGTGGATAGATTTTAAAAAATGGTTCATTTCATTCCTTGTAGTACGTCGACTGATGCGTCGCATGTGGCTAAGTTATTTTGTAGGGAGGTGGTTCAATTAAATGGTGTACCTACATTTATTGTGTCTGATTGAGATGTTAAATATATCAGTTACTTTTGGAAAATATTTTGGAAGCTTTTTGGTACCACTTTAAAATTCTCCTCAGCCTTTCACCCCAAACTGATGGGCAAGCGGATGTCATCAATCATAGTTTGATCAACTTGCTTCGTTGTCTAGTTGGTGATAAGTTGGGTAATTGGGACTTATTATTGCTTATTGCAGGTTTGATTATAATGACTTAGTTAATCGTTTTTTTGGGGCAAAATTCCTTTTGAGATTGTGTATGGTTAGTAGACCTTATTTCATTGCCCCTCAATTATGCTCTTCTAAAACCGGCTGAATCATTTGCCTAATACATTTGTGATCTTCATGCTGATGTTAGGTGCAAGATAATTTTAGGTAGTGAAAATTATAAACTTGCTGATGATGTTCACCGCATGAACATAAAATTCAGGGAGGGTAAGTATGTGATGGTTCCTGTACATCCACGATTCCCAAAACACTCTTTCAAGAAACTACATGCTAGAACTACTGGACCACATCGCATTCTTCAAGACTTGTGCCTAATGCCTATTTACTTGATTTGCCATTTGATATGCGTATTAGTCTTGTTTTCAATGTGGAAGGCTTGTTACCTTATTAAGGCACATTCGAGCCTCCTAATGTTTTTGTAGGTGTTCTTCTTGGGAAAGCTATTACTTCGATTGCACCAATACCAACGCTACCCCGCATGTCATCACATACAAATGATCAATTGAAGAATTGTTAAAGGACGAGATCATTGGCTCTTCACAGGGGGATTTCAAAGATATCTTGTTAAGTGGAAGGGTCAACCACTCTCATATGCTATTTGGTTTCAGGACGAGGAGTTATGCAGACTTGGAGCCTATCTCTTGGAGTAGTATCATTCTTATAACTCTCTGGACACGAGTTTTTCTTAGCCAAGGAGAATTGATGGGGATCAAATAAGGACACTGCTTTGAACTTACGTACGGCGGATGAGGAAATATCATTAGTGTTTCTCTTTCCAAGTTAGTAATCAGAGTCATTAAGTAGCCGTTATTATTTATTATTTTCATTTTCTAATTAAGCCTATGTAATAAGACTTTATCGTATTGGAAGAGACAACTTGGTTATTGATTATTTAGCTATTGAATTATTTAGCGAAAAAAATCATTTTCTTTTTCTTTCTTTTCCGTTCGATTGGCTTACTTCATCAGATAAGTTAATGACAATTGTAATAGGACCATGCCTTATAGGCTTTAGAGCTGGGTCGGTAGGAATTGTTTTCTAATGGGATATCTATAGTGGTTAGGAACTTAAGATGTATAAGGAGAAGAAGGAAAAAAATATGAAATGCTGGATGACCTTAATGAGTACAGCACTACCATGAGTCGTGAGAGGGTCTTCTAAGGTCTATCTCATGGTGGAACTGACAAGAAGCATGGAAAGATGTTTTCTAACTAGAAGAAGATATTAGACGTGAGTATTTCCTAAGAATCTTGTTATCTCTTTGATATATATTATTTACATGAATGAAATGGGGGGGTGGTTGTCCTCAGAGGCACAAAAACTTGGATTGGTTTGGTTGTCCTTAGAGGCACAAAAACTTAGATTGAGTCGTGTCTGTGACAAATTTATATTGACAACCCCTACTCCTTTGACAGGTGTCCAATACTGCTTGACCTCGCATCATTACCATTACCATGTACTATTGGATAATAGAAAAATGAAGTCTGCTCACATGGCACTGATATTTCTGAAACTAATAATAGATTATCCTTCGTTTTTTGCATGTATGTTCACATGGATTTAATATCATTAATTGTTCTTAGATATTTGTCATTGTGCATTGCACACTTGTTTTTACTAACATATGCTTATTTGAATATTTGGGGACGCAGATCACAAGTGGTTCTTCCCTCTGAAAATAGTGCATCTAGCTATCCTAGTCTGTATAGTATTAGATTGTTTCTGACTAAGTTCTTTTTTTCAAATGATGAGATACTCATATACGTAATATAAAGTCATGTCATGCTCTAGTTGTTAAGCGTTGTTGTGCTCCAATTTGCTGTGGAAGTTAGATTTGATTTTCTTGGGATGTGGATAAGCCGGGTTCCCAGAGCTGAAATTGGGAACTGGTATGTGGTCCTGCCCATGGTATGAGATGTGGTATCATAAGGTTAAGTCCATTTTAGAATTCTCGAACACATCGATTGTAAACTTTTGGGACCTTTGAATGCAACAACGGTTCTTTATTGGATGTTTAGATTATTGCTAAATGTAATTGTAGAAAATCCAATGGGCCTAACTCACTCTTAAAAGACGCCTTGTAAGAGGAGGATTGCCCTTAGCTTTATATATAGCTCAGGATCAGGTAACACAAGCGATGTGGGATTCAACATGCCCATTCATGCGCATGATGGACTTTGACAAACTACTGCGAATAGATATCGGGAGGCCCAATATCAATGTGGGATTCAACAGTAATATTATAACAACACATAAGCTTTTAAATAAAGAAAAAATGAATACAGAAAGAAATAAGAAAGAAGAGAAAAGAAAAGATGTCAATTATATGTCTTGTCCTTCTGTTTTAGGAGAACCTTGGCGGCAAGAAAGACTTTATTGATCTCTAATAAAGAATACAAAAATACGAGGGGTTGACCTCTAAAACAAAACAACTAACAAATAAATAATTATAAATGCAAAAAAAAAAAAAAAAAAAAAAATCAAAACATATTAATGAATTAAGAACCTTCTTAACTTTGTGAAAGTTAGGGAAATGAAGTCTATTCAGCCTTAAACAACCGCAAATAGAAAATCTAATTTATGTCATTTCCTATAAAATGTTTTCTTTATGTTTTGAGTCAATTTATTCTTTGAAAGGATAAAAATAAAAAAAATCAACTTTTTGGAATAGAATATTTATTGGTTTTCGAACACGCAAATAACTGCCTTTTTCTGGTCACGCATTTTAGATGTCATATTAGGTATTTAATTTTATACTTGTTGGTCAATGAATATCATTCTTCAGTTCTTAGATAGAATAGCAACAAGCGTCTCTTTTACAGTTACGAGGGTACAAGAAGAGCATACGGAAGGCGGCCAAAGAATGCTGTGTTCTGGGAGCCATCCTTGGATCGAACACTGAGGATCATTGGTGCTGTATCTGATGCATTCATGCCGAAACGTCATTTTGGCTCTCACTGCAATGATTACTGCATAAAGGACTTAAAAGACAAGGTACTCTTGAATTGATCTTGGTCTAATAGCATTTTTAACTTTGTATCTCTATTTTCCTTAGTCTTAGTCTAAAGTTTCTAGGCCAAAGAGGTTTCCACTGTTCAAATTACATATAAATCGTCCTTGATATTTTTCATGTCTTACAAGTTTTGGTATATGTTTGTTGTCTTTTCTACGTTTCCGTGTGACTTTATCTTAGTACGGTATTCCAGTCTTTGGGAGATGTTCCTGAATTTGTGAAGATAGTGGAAGTTGGTCCAAGGGATGGATTTCAGAATGAGAAGGAGATTGTCCCAACGGATGTGAAGATTGAGTTAATAAAGATGCTAGCTTCTTCCGGGCTGCCTGTTGTTAATAAAGTTTTGGTGTATGTTTGTTGTCTTTTCTACATTTCTGTGTGACTTTATCTTAGTATGGTATTCCAGTTTTTGGGAGATATCCCTGAATTTGTGAAGATAGTGGAAGTTGGTCCAAGGGATGGATTGCAGAATGAGAAGGAGATTGTCCCAACGGATGTGAAGATTGAGTTAATAAAGATGCTAGCTTCTTCCGGGCTGTCTGTTGTCGAGGCTACTAGTTTTGTTTCACCGAAATGGGTGCCACAGGTATCGAGGCTTTTTTAACTTCCATAACATGAATGCAATTTCATTCTAAATGACTTTTCTTTGGGTGGCGAGGCTGTGTAGGTGGTGGGAATCAGTTGAAATTGCCACTTTGAACCTACATGAGGCGGGGACCGAAGAATCAAATTTAGACTCTTTCTATTTTTCCCATTGCTTAATTTGGATTATTAGTATTATTTATTTTTCTGTTTAATTATATTCCTTTACAAAAACTTTTCTCTCATTAATGGATTGACTCAACTAATGGGATTTTTTTTATTTTTATATTTAACTCTAGGGGGAATGCTTATCTAGGGAGGCTTATTATATTGTAGATAATACTTTTGAATGATTGACAATTTGAGATTTAAGAATTCCACTTTTTGTTTCTTCAATTTCTTTCCGTTATCTACCGCCCTCATACAACACAGGGACAAACAAACGAAATAACTTTGGGAAAAAAAAAAGAGGCTTCCAAAACCTATCTTTGACACCACGTTAAGAGGTTCCAACCTAAAACCATGTGATATTAAATGGAGTAACTCTTTTCATGTATAGACTACTTTGAGAATTCTCACAAAGGCGATGTTGGATTCAACAACCATCCTCGCGTGCAACCTCACCTTGCACGTGGTGCAACTAACAAACATCAGAAGACATAAGAGAGAAAACAAACACTTCGACGACAAATAAATGAGACTTCCCAAGCTCAATTCTGATACATGTTAGGAGATTCCAAAATAAAACCACCTGTGTTTGTGTTCTCTATCACCGTTAGTCTTCCTCTGGACTTAGGTCCTACAAAAAATGTGTGTTGGAAAAAGGTTTTGGAGCAATTGAAGACTCAAGTGATGCTACTAACATAAAGAAAGTTAGTACAAAACATAGGTTGAAGAAATGGGGGAGAGAGAGATGACTGAGATCCATCTATTCTTACCTTAGCCTTAATTGAGCATCTATATAACAAAACATGACCTTTTTTTTAAATTTATAGACACTTTAATGTGAGATTATTTTGGGTGCATAAGAAGAGATAGAGAGACAGAGAGAGAGGAGTAGAACTTGTAGGAGAATTTTTTGTGTATTTTTCACTCAGGGAGGCATCTATTTATACATATATAAAGAATAAATCATGGAATTTAGATCCTAAGTTATAGCCTACAATTATTATTGATTGATTGCACAATTATTCTTATTATTTATAATTATGAAGGGACTGAAATCATGGCGGTATAATACTCCCCCTGCAAACTCGGTTGTCCGGGAGAAACGAGGTTGGACTGTAGAAGATGAAAACGGGTCTTGTAAAGTCCTTTAGTGAATATGTCTGCAAGCTGATCCTTAGGAGTACACAAATTAGACTCCATGTGTGTCAGTTAGAATGCGTTCCCATATGAAGCGGTAGTCTACTTCGATATACTTAGTACGAGCATGGAACACACGATTTGATACCATGTAAGTTGTACTGAGATTGTCACATAGTAAGGTGATAAGAGTGGAGATGGGAAATTGCAACTCCTGAAGCAGATGGAGTACCCACGTGGATTTGGCACAAACACGAGTAAGAGATTGGTACTTGGCTTCAGCGCTTGAGCGAGAGATAGTGGACTGTTTCTTGGCTGTCCAAGAGATCAGCTTGGAGCCCAAGAAAACACAAAATCCTGTGGTAGAGCGACGCGACTCAGGGTAACCTGCCTAATCAACATCAGAATAAGCCTTGAGGGTCAAGGGAGTAGATTTGTGCTTAAAAAGAAGACTTATGAGTCCCTTTTCGGTAGTGAAGGACTGTGTGGCAGCTATAAGATGATGCGATCGAGGTTAACTCATGAACTGAGCAACACGATGAACAACATTGGCAATGTTTGGTGTGGTGAAAGTGAGATACTGTAAGGAGCCAACAAATTGTTAATACTTGGTGGCATTTGATGGGAGTTTTTGATGCAAATCTCACCAAGAATTAGTGAGACCTGAAACCCATTTAGGGTTTCTTCTATATGATCGATCTAAATTCAGATTTATAAACGAAAAGGAAGAATACAAAAATACAGAATTTTGATAGATTACCTTGACCCAACGTTTATGAATGAAATGCGAACTGAAGGTATAAAAAGAACAAACCTCGACTCAATGATTATAAGTGAATCACGAATCAAAGGTATAGAGTTTGAACGCCATAAGAAAGTTCTTGATAAGTTTAAGAAAAGTTCGTTGAACAACTTAAGAGAAAACTCTCACAATTGTATTAATAAAAAATCATGTATAAAATTCACAGCCTACATTGCCTCTTAAATAGGCAACCGCAAAGTAAAACCCTAGAGCAACAAGGAATCCTAGGGCAACAAGGAAATGAATTAAAAGAAAAGGAAACTTCCTATCTTGTTTTTCACTCCTAGCCTAACAAGAGAAAAACTCCTATTCTAAAAAGGAAAAGTCTAATTGGCAATAATGCCTTACAAATCGTCAACTAAAATTCCTAAATTAAAATTAAAATTAAAATTTGTTTGTCTTGATGAGATAGATTAGGTCTTGATCATCCATTGGGTCTAATTTGGGCTTCACCATTTTAGACTCAGTCCAAATCTCTTGAATTAGCTCATTAAGCGTTTTTTTGATCTTCTTGGATCTTGCTCTAGTAATAAGCTCAACTGACACATGTAACAAATTCTTTGATGGTACTCGTTGATTCTCATTATTTCCCTGCTGTGAGATGACAATTGAGTCTTAAGACATACAAGAGTGTTGCATGGTTTGCAATTTCTCATAGAGAAGCATGTGAGAAGATCAACAGTATACTTGAGCTGAGAGAGGCGTAAACTAGTAGGGGTGAGAGTTGCTTTAAGGCCTGCAACATAAGATAGAAAACCAAGGGCATTGAGCTCAAATTCCTCGCGAAGAATGGTGATGAATGTGATAGACCAATTAGTTAGTAAGGACTTAAGAAGGTTCTAGCCCTCTCTAGATTAGTTGTTAGTTTGTTAGAGATAGTTTGTTAGTAGGATTTGTTAGAGTGTTTGTTAGGTTGGGGTTAATAAATAACAAGCATGGGCTTAAGGTTAGACATCTGAAATTTGGGAATTGAATGGAAGAGACTAGGCTCTCAAAATCCTAGAACTAGGAAAGACCGGGCTCTCGAAATCCCGGCATCACTTTACTGTTTCTGTTTTCAGTTGTATTTCTAATTCATTGAGTTAGTGAATTTTCATCTCGTTTCCTTATAGTTTTGTTCCCAAATTCTTCATGTTAGTGGTTAGTTGTTTTTGTTCTATCAATTGGTATCAGAGCAGTGACTATTCTGGGATAAAATGGCTCAAAGGAAAGTTGAAGCACTGGAAGAGAAGATGGAGTGTGTTCAAGAAGAAGGGCAGAAGAAAATGGAGTCCGTTCGTAATGAAGTTCAGAAAATTGGAGGTTTGGAGAAGACGATGGCTCTTATGATGCAGAAGTTGGATCTACTGGTGCAAAGGGACGAAACGTGTTCTTCATCACGAAGGGAGGAGAAGAAGGAAGATAAGCTAAAGTTCATACCTGGAAGGTGTTCAAGATGGTTTTTTTTGCACAAATGTCGATCGAGCATGGAGGGTCGCTTTGTGAGATTTCAACTTATTCAATCCCTAGGTACACAACGAAGTTCGCGACAACGAATAGAATTGAGAACCCCTTCAAATCACCGTCGACGATGACCACTGTGCACGCCGGACCAGATCAAAGGAAGATGCAACCAGAGACGATGACGATGACACGGAATTTGATTGATTTTGCACCACAATTGACGGCGGCTACCATTCGCACTGAACCAACGCAGAAGAAAATCGTGCCGGAAGAGTTTTCAGCGACACGAAAATCAGAGATGGCACTTGGTGATGGTACGACTTCCGACGGCTCTTCTAAATGTGACGACGACCATGAACAATGGCTTTTGTCGCCTTTGTATGATAAATTCGAAGACAGCTCTAGTGATGCTCTCCTCTGACAGCTCCAGACCCTCCACGATGGCATTCTCACCGGTAAGGCCACATTCGAAGACGTCGCTTCTTCTTTCTCTGATTGTGGTTTCTCCAAACGGGGCGGCAATCTTAGCCATTTCGGTCGTGGAGTGTATTGGAAATTGTATTTCGAAATACAGAAGCCCTGTGAAGAAGATGTAATTGCATTGTGGTTTGTGGGCCGGGTCATGGAATTGGGCCAGAAAATGAAAAATAAATTGTTGGGCCATTCAACTCAGCCGAATAGATCCAAATGGATTCAGCCCAGCAGCTCAAATTGGATTATTTCATTGGCCCAAAAAAATTGTTGGGCCAGCAGTGTACTGCTCCAAGTTCACAAAGATTACTGTGATTGATCTAAAAGAATGGTGTGGGATCCCGGGAGGCTGCCAACGACAAATAAAGTTTACCTTGAGGACAAGGTGAGAATTCGAGGGGGCGGTATTGATAGACCAATTAGTTAGTAAGGACTTATGAAGGTTCTAGCCTTCTCTAGATTAGTTGTTAGTTTGTTAGTAGAATTTGTTAAAGTGTTTGTTAGGTTGGGGTTAATAAATAGCAAGCATGGGCTTGAGGTTAGGCATCTGAAATTTGGGAATTGAATGGGAGAGACTAGGCTCTCGAAATCCTAGAACTAGGAGAGACCGGGCTCTCAAAATCTCGGCATTAATTCACTGTTTCTGTTTTCAGTTGTATTTCTAATTCATTGAGTTAGTGAATTTTCATCTCGTTTCCTTATAGTTTTGTTCCCAAATTCTTCATGTTAGTGGTTAGTTGTTTTTGTTCTATCAGAATGATGAAACTAGAAGCGGCTGATTGCCAGTGAGGATAATGCCATCAACATATAGAAGAAGCATCACTGCAGAGTCAGAGCGATAGATGAACAAAGAGTGATCAACACAACACTGGGTGAAATCATACTGCAAGATGAAGGTGCTGAGACGTTGAAACCAAGCTTGGGCGCTTGTTTGAGGCCATTTTGTAGATGACATACATGATGAGGACAAGCAGGATCTGTGAAGTTAGGTGGTTGACTCGTATAGACAGTTTCATCCAAAATGCCATGAATAAATGCGTTCTTCACATCAAGCTATCACATTGGCTACCCAAATGGTGCGGCAAGACTGTGCACAATACGAACAATATTGGGTTTGATTACAGTACTAAATGTCTCATCAAAGTCAACGCCTACCTGTTGATGAAAAGCCCTTGGCATCTCGACAAGCTTTGTACCTCTCAATGGAACCATCTACTTTGCGCTTGAGTTTGAAGATCCACTTACAGCGTACACCATGTTGATGATAGGGAGGAGTAAGAGCCCAAGTGTTATTCTTTAATTATGCATTAAATTCACTGGTCATGGCCTGATGCCATTCATGGATACAAACAACTTGGATGTAGCAGATTGCTCATTAGTGGGGGATAGAAGCTGAGCGAGGAGAGCCTATGGGAGAGGATATCGGACTGTGCCATCTGTTTGGACAAGAAGACGACGGGTACCATCTTGATGATGTGTAACCGTAGAATGTTGTGGAGGAACTAGATGAGGAGACTCAGGGATGGCAGTAGTAGAAGGATGAGTCGAAGAGAGTCGAATATGACAGTATTGATAATGATACGAAAAAGGTTGTTGAATAGAAGTTGGAGAATTTGAAGGAGCCGAAAAGTTACTTTGAGGGGCATACTGTAGAGATATTACAGGAGTTGGAGATAGTAGAGGAACAAAGGCCCACAATGATGGGACAAGTGGGGTGTTGCCCGTCATTTGGGTAGAATCACAGGTGTCAGGATACCAGCTAGTCTCGTTTGGGGTCCCCTGAGGAATCTGAAGCGGTTGGGGCGAAGCAGAGTTTAACTAACGAGGAAGAACAAAGGATTTTGCAAATGAGGGGATCCAAGAGCATTTTTGAGAAGAGTGGCCAACCCCAAAACATAATTGGCACACAAACACGGATGAGGGTACAGGAGCTGGACCTAGAACACTAGAGGTACAGGGGCAATTTTTAGGAGATGTGCAAAAGTGGAAAATTCAACAATTAATTCTTTTTTAACACGAAGATCTCCATCAGGATAATAATCTCCAAAATCTCCAGCAATTATATTTTTTAAGTAGCGGCGAATTTCGTATAGCAAATTAATTTTTCGCAAATTACTTAATCTTATATCCACAAAGGCACTATTGATTGTAGGGTTTTCAACATAAGCGTGATTTAAATCCATTATTCTTTCTATTCCTTTTATGGCATAATTTATTTGGTCATAAATTACATAAACATCTTATTTGTTCTTAAAATAAGGTCATTGAAAGCAGATACAAATTTATCCAGGAAAATTCGGTTATTCATTTCTTGAGATATTAGATCGTATCCTATTAGTTCTCATCCTATTTCTCCTTGCTATACAAGCAGCATGTATAGGATTATCCTCGGAATATTCAGTTCTTATTATATTTAGCAGATATCTTCTTATCATATCTAGGATATCAATCTTTCTTCTATCACTTCTTTTTTCATTTTCATATTCCCATAAATTAACAATACTCATGTTAGTATTTATTCCAATTATAGGCCTTTAAGCTAAAATTCTTGTATAAGCAGTTTGTAACGCATCGATTTCATCATGGAATATATAAACGCTTTTAAGTTTCCCTAAATCAACAGTTTCAAATACAGGTATAAATCTTCTAATAAGTTCTTGTTCATTCATGATAGGCAATATGTGGTGAGTAGAGTACTTGCTAGTCGTATTATTCATAAAATGTGAGGATTCGTGATAAGTGCTCCTATCTTTACCAAAATTTACCTTATACTTTTCAAGGGTCCACCACGTCTTCTCTTGATTGAATCAACGACTGTATTCTCCTCTTGAGAACGCTTCAGGCCTCCAGTTCTTAGTCCAAATCGCCAAACGCCTTAATCATTGCTAACGGCTGCAGGACTTCAAGAACAAGCCTAAGCCTCGGTCGCTCCAGATTCTCAAAAGAATTCATGACAAAACATTTAGAGGTGATATAGGTAAAAATGCTAAGGAATATGAGACACTTATTTTTGAAACACTCAAGACATTTTATTCATAATACACTAACTTTCCTCTGGGGCAGATTACATATTACAAAAGAGGTTAAGCATATTGTATATTTTCCAATCGATGCCTATCCTTTGAATCCTCGGTCCGTTTATATACACACAGACGTCTTATTACAACTGAGAAACAGACAACAAAGGTCTAACCTTTTTCAAAAAGCAAATAGTAAAGGATTACATTTTGTCAAAAAATACACAGTATTAGCACAGTAACCTGCTATGGTTTTCAAAAAGTGAACAGTGTTGGAATAGTAATGCCGATGCATTTGGACAATAGCGCTCTCGTGATTGAACAGTGGCAAGGTGGCCGACAAAGGATGATCTGTGGGTTCCTCCATTATCTCAATGGAATCTGTCAACGTGAAACAACAAATAGCAATCTTTATCAGCAGTAGTGATCATCACATGTGCTATATCGTGTAGTGGTGTTTTCTAAAGCATCAAATATGTATTACTATTGTCATCGCTGAGCTCATCTCCCCATTTGATCTTGGTTTGATTTGCTTCATTGATACAGTGATGGCAACTTCCGGGAGCGTGCTTCATTAGTTTGCAAACATTCTTCTTTACTTCTTCGCTAGCAGGAATATCTACGATTTGAATTTTTTGGAGTAGATTTTTAGCACTTTTCTTTGCAGCACCATAAAATTCCTTACACTCGGTGGTGAGTATGAGTAATCCATCAGTGCTCATGGGATAAACGTATCCTTTTTCCCAAGAGAGAAATTTTTTAAGCTTTTTCGAGAACATAGAAGCCAAGGCTTCGTCTGAATACAACGAATTCTTCAATTTGTTTTGCGATTTCTGGACAGGGATAGCTTTTATAAATTTGATCTGGTTTAAAGATCGGAATTAATTGTGGACGGTTTGTTGAAAGAATAACAATGTGATAAGCTTCATGTCCTTTTTCGGGAGCAGCAGTATAGCATTTAACGATTACTGTATCAACACCTCTTTGATCTCTGAAACTTTTAATAGCGTTTTGCACCCTGATTGGAAGTCCTTTTTCGACACTGGTTTTAGGATCGGTGATTAAAGTGTCAAGGAAACCAAAATTGAATATTTTTTCGATTGAAGCAGAAGTAGTTTCTGGCATACAGGCCATTCTTGGGTAACATCCTTCATGGAAGGGGAAAATATTGGCATCTTCATCAAGAACACGAATTTCATAGGCAAATTTTAGGTTTTTCAAATATTCAGTGTAAAATTTTTCACTGAGATGTCTGAACATAGTTTTACGGATATTTGAAAAAGAAGCGGCTTCGGAGAATATCTTCTCGGGTGTGATAGGTTTTGATGGAGGTTTAGTGAATGGAACCAGTCTGGTAATAGGGGTAGAAGGAGTCGTAAGGATCTCCTTAGCTTTCATCATTTGATTGATGTATTGATTGGGAGAACGAATCAGAGTAGCATTTTGCAGATCAGTGATGATCTGACTTTTTTGAGCGCTTGAATCCTCAGTCTTTAAGGCATTAGATGCCTTCGCGTTTGTAGTTAAAGCGTCCTTTTTGTCATCATCCTCTTTATTAGCATCGAAAATCTTGATGGCTTCTCTTCTTTTAGCATGAAGGATTTCGTGGTAAATCATCAATTCTTCAACAGCGCTTAAGAAATAATGTCCTTGAGAACAATATTTCTTAACTGATTCAATAACGTTTTTAGGAATGGGAATTGCTTCTTCGCTATTCTCCATTTCCTTCCCTGGATAAAAAATCAGCTAAGATATTATCTTTACCGGCTCGATGAATAACATCAAAATTATAATGCTGAAAGAATGTTTGTCATCCATTCATTTTATTATATTCAGGACTTGTTGGTAATTTGTTAAAGATAAATCCTTTAACTTGAGTATTATCAGTGATTACAGTAAACTTTTTTGGAATAAGAAAATATCTGAACTTTTCTATTCCTTTTTTAATGGCAAGTAATTCTTTAAGATTACTATGATAACGTTGCTGTGTTTCAGTAAATGTTCCGCTAGCATACCTACAGATTTTTCCAGTAGCAGTTTTTAGTATGGCACCCCAATAGGCATTCGAAGCATCAGTTTCTAAGATTAAATAAGCAGTAAGGCTTTTAATCTCTCTTATTTTATTAGAAAGTTCTTCTGTCCAATCAAATTTAGCGCCTTGTTTAAGCAATCTTTGGAAAGGTTGCCTATGCTTAGCTAATCATTCAATAAATGTTTCGGTGTAGTTCAAAACTCCTAAAAATCTTCGAATTTGTTTTTTATCCTCAAGAGCATCAGGGAAAACAATTATCTTTTCACAGATATGTGGCTGCATTTCAATTCTAGTAGTATCAATTATTAATCCTAAAAATTCTATTTTTTGTTTTCCTATTTCAGCCTTTTTCTTGGATAGCAAGATTCCTCTTTCTTTGCATCGATCTGCAAAAATATCAAGATGTTTTAGATGGTCTTTTTCATTATCAGAGAATATTAGTATATCATCAACATAGACAATACAGAAATCAGATAACTTACTTAATACTTTGTCCATTCTTCTTTGGAATATTTGAGGAGTATTTTTTAATCCAAACGGCATAACTAGCCATTCATAATGTCCATTTGGCGTACTAAAAACAGTTAAATGAACAGATTCTTTTGTTAATTTAATTTGCCAAAATCCACTTTTGCAATCAAATTTTGAAAACATCTTTTTGCCTTTGGTTCTATTAATTAGGCTTTCTTTATGAGGAAAGAAATATCCATCAAACTTAGATTTTTTGTTAAGCTTTTTGTAATTGACCACCATTCTTGCTTTATCACGTTTTATTTCTGAGTGATTTCTTACCATAAAAAACAGGACTTGAGTGAGGACTTTCACTTTCTTGGATAAGTTTTAGATTAAGCAGCTCTTGGATTTGTGTATTAAATTTTTTAATATTATCTTCGGAGTATTGCATAGGTCTCACTCTTATAATATCAGTAGGATTAATTAGTTTTATATTGGCATTTGTTTTATCAACATCCCATAGAACAGTAGGATTTTCTCCAAAATTATTAGCAAATTTTTCAAAAATACTATTTGCAAGGAGGTAAATATCACCAAGTTTTTGTGTATAAACGATGTTTATGATTGGTAAGCGCGGTAATTTTATCCAATGTGAACAGGGTGCTAAGAATTCACCCATTTTTTGAGTGAAACACGTTTTCTTAAAAAAACTTAGGAAATTATTTCCTAACAGCATTAGCACTCCCATTGTGTTTTGTTGATATATTATTGTAATTTTAATATATCGATCTCCGAATAATATCACAATATTTTTAGCAATAATATTTAGGTCTAAAGGTTTTCCTTCGAATCCTTTAGCTTTTATTGTTAGTTTTTTAGTATTTTTCCTCATTTTAGATGGTAACACTTTTTTATTCATTAGACAAATATCAGCACATGTATCTAAGAGACATGGTATATAAATAGTCTCATTATTAATAATAATTCTTATTTTAAAGAATATGGGACTTCTCATATTATCCTTGGAATATATATTTATTCGTCTGCTATGGTAAGCATGATTGTATTATAAGTAATATTATAAGGATAGCAATGATCAAGAAAGTTATTTCCTAATAGCAATTCCATTTTTTCATCCTTATCAAGATGTATAGAGAATATTAATTCTTTACTTCCAATTATCAGAAGGATATCAGCAGTTTGAGTGATTGTATGTTTAAATCCATTAAGATCTTTATAAACATAATTCTCATTAAGTATTTTTCTAGGTATCTCCTCAGATATCTTATTAGGAGATATGTGACTAACAGATGCACCAGTGTCTATTAAAGTTTCTACCTCTTTTAATTTATTTCCATCAAAATATTTAATCTTTATTTTATACGTTAGAACATCAATTTTCTTTTCTCACATCCGTCTATCTATAGAACACTCTCCTATTTCTCCATTAGTTATTTTTAAAGAAGAGATTCTTTTATTTTTTCCGTAGTTATTAACATTAGATAATCTAGCGACATCAAGGTCTGATTTTTTATTAATATCTAATTTTCAATCAGCAGACATATCTATTTCTTTGACCAAATCTGGTTCATAAATATTAGCAAAAGGCTCAAACACTTTGTCAATTTCGATAAATTCGTGTTTTAGGAACTTATCGCTATGATGACTGTTACTTAAAAAGTAACCCACATTATATGTTATGGAATAAAGAAATCTCCCATCTTCCATAAAAAAAATTCTAGCACATTCATGAGTAAGGCTAAATACTTCATTAATCCTAGGTTCTTTTAGACTAACAGCATATCTTGGATAGACCTTTATTCCCAAAATCTCTTGACTAAGATTCCCATGAACAAAACCTAACAAAGCATCTGATCTATCTTGTATTCTATTATAAAAAGCAACAGCTTTTATTGGGAAATTTATTCCTTCTCTAAAGCAGGCTTTAAAAATAATTTGTATTCCACCAATAGGAATGTAACCAATTTTTTCTTTATCTTTACCTAGTTTTTCAAGTTGCCTATTAATCATATTTCTACTTATTAATGGAATATTTGTTTTTCTTCTAGATTCTTTAGTGTTAAGAGCAGCTTCAAATTGTCATTCTCCATAATAGTAAATATTTTTTCTATTAAAGTTATCTAAAAAACTTTTTCTGAATAACTCATTGTTTCGAAAAGTTCCAATTTTGCTAAGCAGCTTTCGATTAATAACGGCTTCTGCCTTATAATTACCTTTATCTTCAACAGAATCAATAAAGAAATCAGTACTCGTACTAACATCCTGATTCATCACTAGTTTCTTCAAGATAGAAAAATTCTTCTTCGGTTTCGATATCAGAAATATAATTGATTTCACTAATATCTGATTCATCTTGTTCTAGGAACATTTTTACTTTAGCATTTCGTTTATTTTTTATATTAGGACATTCATTAGCATAATGACCTATCTCATTGCATGCTCAGCATTTACATGTTTTAGCTGTTTTTCCTTGAGCAGTTCTAATTTATGGACGAGATTTTTTGTTAAATTTCTTTTTCTTAAAAAATCTTTTTGTTTTAAAGGGATTTCTTGGTTTAAAGTTCCTTTTAAACGTCTTCTTTAATTTATACTTGTTTTTCTTAAACAATTTTCTAGTTTCCTTAGGAAATATATCAACACATCCAAATTGCTTAGGGGCTTCAGATTGGTTTTCACAACAAAGACCAAGTTGATGATATTTTCTATATAGTTTAGCATTTTTAGCAGCAGCACACCATACTCCTATCTGTCTTTGAGCATATTCTATTCTAGCACCTAGCGTGTCTTCTGCTTGCCAGTTGGTAAACCCTTTATAACCAATTATCAATTCTATAGCATATTGAGCAGGGAGTTTAGTAAAGTACATATCATGATACACATGTTTTTCAGCTTCATTAAAATCGGCTTTATAATAGTGTTTTGAAAATTCATTAGTGTAGACATCAAAATAGCACATATTGCAAATTCTCATATTTATTAGATGATTTATAGCATTAACCCTTGTTTTCTTTTGGTTCTCTTTAGCAGCTTTATCATAGAATTGTCCTATAAACCCTTTTCTAATAGCATCTTCAAATCTTCCTATAATATGACTAACATCTTTTTCTTCACTGCTAACTTCTGTTTCTGTAGATAAAATTCCTGTTCTTATTTTATTTTTAGCAAAAATAGAAATATTTATCCACTAATTTCCAACATTTCCTAAAAGAGTCATGGGGATCCATCTAGAAAAAGCATCAGATGTAATTTCTTCATTTCCTATAACATTTTTAAATATAGCAACAGTATATAAGGATTTTACCCATTTAGAAATAACTTTTTCGAGTAAATTAGTATTTCTCATATAGTTGTCTATACTGAGAAATATACCGTTTTTGGGGATATTTTCGGTTTTTGGTTCATTGAATTTTTGTCTCATTAATTCCCTTCTAGCATCTTCAATTCCTCTCCTAGAGTCTCGAAAAGCAGTGCTTGTATTGACATTTTCAGGGAATGTCTCAGGAACATAAGGCGTGATAAAATTTGAAGGATCTCGTAAAAAATCACTAGCAAGACTTCTTGTAGGAGGAGGAGTATTAGCACTAGTTGTAGCTTGTTCAGCTGGTTGAGTTGTTTGAGCACTTGGTCTAGAAGTAGATGGGTCAACTGGTTGTCTAACCCCACTTATTCCACTTTGTTCAGTATTCATTAAAACATTTAATTCTTCCAAAATTTCTATATTATCATCACTATCTAATGAGGAGATTTCATTATCTTCGGCATTTAACATATAAGCTCTTCTATAAGATGGCATAGGCATTTCTCTAATTTATATTTTTTCAAAATTAAGGCTTTCTATCAAGATTTTGTTGTTATTAAAAGAATACATGATTTTTTCTTGATTACTAGTGATAATCGCAAGTCCTTTAGGCAATTCTGTATTTTCATTAATTTTCTCAATTGACATTGTTAGCAAAATTTTTTAATCTGAATAATAATACGTAGTATCATCTTCATTGAAAATGTAAGAAGAAGTGAAAGAAGAAAGATTGATATCCTAGACATGATAAGAAGGTATTTGCTAAATATAATAAGAACTGAATATTCCGAGGATAATCCTATACATGCTGCTTGTATAGCAAGGAGAAATAGGATGAGAACTAATAGGATACGATCTAATATCTCAAGAAACAAATAACCCAATTTTCCTGGAAAAATTTGTATTTGCTTTTGATGACCTTGTTATAGGAACAAAAGAAGATGTTTATGTATTTTATGACCAAATAAATTCTGCCATAAAAGGAATGGAAAGAATAATAGATTTAAATCACGCTTATATTGAAAATCCTATAATCAATAGTGCCTTTGTGGATATAAGATTAAGCAATTTGCCAAAAAATAATTTGCTATACGAAATTGGCCGCTACTTAAAAAATATAATTGCTGAAGATTTTGGAGATTATTATCCTGATGGAGATCTTTGTGTTAAAAAAGAATTAACTGTTGTATTTTCCACAATTGGTTATTCCTTTTACTTCATCAGAGTCATTCATATAATATATTCCGGAGTGACTTATTTGCCTTTCAAGGTAGTTATACATTTTCCATACCTTACTTAGATACAATAAGTGATGTCAAAATTGTTTGAGAATCATAATGCAGCTAGCGGATGCAAAGGATGTAACTAAGGCAATTCAAAGGGTTGAAGGTGCTAGATTTCCTGTTTTGACACCTAATCTCAAAGTAAGTTTCTTCTGTATACATAGATAAAAATATACTGTAATAATGCAGAATCAGGCTAGAGCGAATTATATTCTTTTCCTACTTTTCCTTTTAGGGTTTTAACGCAGCTATTGCAGCTGGAGCAAGGGAGGTGGCCATCTTTGCTGCAGCTTCTGAGTCCTTTTCAAGATCAAACATAAATTGTAGCATTGAAGATAGCCTTGCTCGTTACAGCGATGTGGCTCTTGCTGCTAGGGATCTGTCAATTCCTGTTCGCGGGTATTTACCATGTGTTCTGGTTTATGTTGGAATTGTTTATTCTGTTTTCTTCAAAGTATGGAAAATTTTAAGATTCTATTTTTTGTTTCACTTTTTTCTGAATTCAAGACTTGTGTTGCAATTCGAGTCTTGGCCCCTGAATTCTAGGGTCAACATCATAATATGTAATCACTCTGAGATAAACTTGATTCTTGGAGTGTTTTATTTTTCTAAAAATAATTTTTTCCATAGGTGAATTTCACATTTCTTTAATTTCTGAAAGTGATTGCAGCTTAATGGATCTTTTAAAGTCAGTCTTATACATTTGTAGATGTTTCTTTGAGCATTTAAATGTTTATGTCAATGCCAATATACCTATGCACTGTCCAGGTCCCGTCATCATTTCAGCGATCTTGCTTCATTAGTTTGACCTTTTATTTGCTTAACTTTTGAATACTTTAACATAGAATTATTTAACTTGCAACATTTACTGAAACAAATGGTTTATATCATTTGATCAGATATATATCATGCGTTGTGGGGTGTCCCGTGGAAGGAGCAGTACCGCCAACAAAAGTTGCATATGTGGCTAAAGAGCTTTTGAATATAGGTTGCTCTGAAATTTCCCTTGGTGATACTATTGGGGTTGGCACTCCTGGTAATTTGGAAACTTTTGATTTCTGCAATACTTGCAATTACCATAGTTTGTAGTACTGTTTTATGTCATGCATACTCCAAGGGCTTCATTCATTTCTGTTTTTCCGTAAACTACAGCTCTCCAAATATCAATTATATGTGTAGAGATTTCTCTCTCCACTCTCTCTATCTCATGCTTGGACAATGAATGAATGAATATAGCTTTCCCTCTTGCTACTAAACTTCGAGCTGAATTAGCATATACCTCTGATTAATCTAGTTATATTGGGTTGGCATATTTCGGTGATTAATCGAGTTATATTTTCCAGTTGTATAATACTTTGTAAGGTGTTAGTTTCTCCTCTAAAGGATATAGGGAAAGAAGAAAATTATATTAATAATTTCTGTACATTCAGAATGAGCCTTATTCTCCTAATTATATAGCCGCAGGAGCAGGCTAAATTAGGAAGAATATTATTGAAATAAATGGGCTTAATAAAGCCCTACAATAAAGATACCAAAAATATAAATTAACGCCTAAATATAATATTTCAACACTCCCCCTCAAGCTGGGGCAAAAATGTTGATGAGCCCTAGCTTGCTAATAGCTGACTGAAGGAGAGATGGTCCTGTAGACTTGGTGAACATATCAGCAGCCTGTTCTGAAGATGGGACGAAGGCTGGTGTGATGACTCCTGATTGGACTTTTTCACGAATGAAGTGGATATCCACCTCAATGTGTTTCGTTCTCTCATGAAGAACTGAATCTGAGGATAACATTATGGCAGACTTGTTGTCACAGAACAACTTAGATGAGTTTCCAACGGGAAGTCCTAACTCAGTCAAAAGGGAACGAAGCCAAAGGAGTTCACATGTTCCTTGAGCCATAGCGCGATACTCAGCTTCGGCAGAAGATCGGGAAACGACGGACTGCTTCTTACTTTTCCACGAGATTAGGTGTCTTCCGTTAAAGGTACACAGACCAGAGGTCGAACGTCTATCGTCCTTCGATCCTACATAGTCAGCATCTGTAAAGCAAGAGAGTCCCTCCTGTATCCCTGACATATAGAAGAGACCCAGACCGGGGCATGTTTTGAGGTACCGAAGGATATGGTAGACAGCATCCATGTGTAATGTACGTGGTGAGTGCATAAATTGGCTCACAACACTGACAGCATACGTAAGATCTGGCCTTGTATTAGTCAAGTAGATGAGACGTCCCACAAGTCGCTGATATACTGATGGATCTGATAATAATTCTCCCGAGTCTGTTGTTAACTTAAGGTTCGGATCCATGGGAGTGGAGGCTGGTCTACATCCAAGCATCCCAGTGTCTTGAAGAAGATCAAGAGCGTATTTCCGCTGCGAGAGAGAGATACCTTTCCGAGACCGAGCAACCTCAATACCGAGAAAGTAGCGGAGATGACCCAAATCCTTGATGTCAAAAATATGTCCGAGATCTTTCTTTACCTGCTGAATGCCTGGTGCGTCGTCTCCGGTGATAATAATATCATCCACATAGACTGAGATAATGATGCACCGTCCCTAGTGTTGGCGACGGATGAAGCAAGTATGATCTGAGTGACACTGGATAAACCCCATAGTGAGGATGGCTTCGCTGAATCGATGGAACCATGCACGAGGAGACTGCTTAAGTCCATAGAGGGATTTTCGGAGTCGACAAACTTTGCCTGAATACTCCCCCTGAGACCGAAATCCCGGTGGAGGCTCCATATAGATAATCTCAGTCAGGGCACCATTAAGGAATGCATTCTTGACATCCAACTGGTGCAGTGGCCAAGAATGAGATGCAGCCAACGAAATAAGAAATCGGACAGTAGTCAATTTAGCAACCGGGGCAAAGGTGGCACCGAAGTCTTTACCCGGGATTTGTGTGTAGCCCTTAGCAACAAGCCGAGCTTTGTACCGATCAATCGAACCATCAGCTAGATATTTCACACTGAAGACCCACTTACAACCAACCGGCCGTTCACCAGTCGGCAAATCAACCAAGTCCCATGTATGATTCCGCTGTAGGGCATCCATCTCTGCTTGCATGGCGGCAACCCACTGTGGATTCTGGAGGGCCTCATAAACAGAGCGAGGAATGACAACCGAATCAATATTTCCAAGGAAGGATTGATATTGATCTGAGAGACCCTGAAAAGACAAATACTTGGAAATCGGATGATTAGTAGAACATGAAAGAAGGTAGCGGGATGGTGGGTGACGTTCCCGAGTCGGGTAACGGCGGGGAACAGGGTCAAAGATAATGGGAGAAGAAGAGATACCTGAGTCCGGAGAAGATGTCGGCAGGGGATGTGAGACACGTGGACGACGAGAGTAGACTCGTAAGGGGGTGGGTGAGGTATCAGGTGGGGGATGGGATGTGGGCGGGGAAGATATATCTAAGACAGGAATAGGACGCGGAAGTGGAGTATGATCCCCAGGAGTGGGTGCCTGAATAGGTGGAGAAGATACAATACCAGAAAAGTAGGGTACAGTCTCAAGGAACGTAACATCGAGAGAGTGGTAAGTACGGTAGGTAGTTGGATCGTAGCACCTATATCCTTTTGACATGGAAGAATAGCCGAGGAAAATACACCGGATAGATTTATCATCTAACTTAGTGCGGGTAGGGCTCCGATTCTGGACAAAACACGTACAACCAAAGACACGGGGTAAGATAGGAAAAAGGGTGCTAGTGGGTTGCAATATATGAAAGGGGGTTTGACCAGTAAGGACACGGCTCGGGGTCCGATTAATGAGATAGGCAGCAGTAAGAACAGCCGTGTGCCAAAAAGATTTGGGAACATTCATTCCACGCAAAAGACAACGGACGACAGACATAATATGACGGTTCTTACGTTCCGCCACACCATTCTGTTCAGGGGTGTAGGGGCAGGTAAGTTGCTGAAGGATACCGTGCTTATTAAGCTCAGCTCGAAATTCATCGGATAAGTATTCTCGGCCATTATCAGACCTGATATTGCACACAATGGTTTTATATTGGGTTTTTATCATTTGAAGGAAGTGGGTAAAGTGAGTGTAAACCTCGGATTTGTGCTTCATCAAATAAACCCAAGTACACCGACTATAATCATCTATGAAGGTGACATAGTAGCGATGTTTGGAAATGGCTGTAACAGGAGAGGGTCCCCAAATATCAGAATGGATAAGATCAAAGGCTTGGGGGGCACGGTGCATGCGAGGAATATAAGAGGTACGGGTGTGTTTAGACAATTCACAAACTACACATTGAAATTTAAAGTCTTTGCAAGCTTTATTAAGAGATGGAAACAACCAACACAAATATTGAAAGTTTGCATGTCCTAAACGAGCATGCCACAAGTTTAAACTTTTGAAAGAACACATAGAGGAATCAAAAACAGGCAGTACAGAAGCTTGCATACTAAAAGGTGGAACGGGTGGAGGTGGAGGGCTGCCGAAGTAGTAGAGGCCATCGCGTTCATATCCCCTGCCAAAAATCTTCCTCGTAGTCAGGTCCTGCAAGAGGCAACGATCAGGTAAGAACACAACGGCACAGTTAAGAGTTTTTGCAAGACAACTAACGGATAGAAGATTATAGGCAAATTTAGGAACATAATAAACAGAGTGAAGAGTGATATCAGGGGATAAGTAGGCATTTCCCTGACAACGAATAGGGATAGAAGTACCATCGGCAATGCATACAGACTTGGTAATAGGTGACACAGGGGAGGTGATGGTAGAAATCTCACCAGTCATGTGATTGTTAGCCCCGGAATCCAGAATCCAAGTAGGGCGGCCAGACTTACCATGAAGCGCAGTAGGAGTACCGGAGGCAAGAGCAGCCGTGGGGCCGGAAGACGATGCCAAAGTGGTTAACTGAGCCTGAAGTTGGGCAAGTTGGGCCTGGACGTGAGAAATATCCAGCGAAGCTGATGGAGAATTTTCTGAACCAGGGACAATATCAGCAATAACACCAGTACGTGGTCCGCCTCTTCCTTTCCGCCCTCCTAGGTTTCGGGGTTTCAATTCAGGATGAAGAATGTAACAACGATCAATGGTGTGACCAGGCTTTCGGCAGTGTTGACAGTATGGCCTTGTGCCTGATGGGCGAGGACCAGAAGGGGCCGGAAAGGCCATCTGCGAACCAGAAGGAGCCGGAAAAGCCATCTGCTCAGGGACTGAGGGAGGGACTTCAGGTGGGAGAAGGAGCCGACGTTTGGAATCATTGTCAACAGTAGAGAAAGCATTGTATAGATCCGGCATCGGTGATGTGTTCAAAATCTGAGTGTGAAGATTCTCGTACTCTGGATTTAAACCCATCAAGAAATGGTATGTGTGTCGACGATCCTGGCGCTTGGCTTCGATCTTAGCAGCATCTTCAGGGAATTCACTCAGAGGTTCATACTGCGCAAGTTCTTCCCACCGAGATTGAAGGTAACCAAAGTAATCTGCGACTGAAAGTCCCAAGGATGCCTGGGAGGCGTGGGAAATCTCACGGTAGAGCTCAAAAATCCGTGATTCATTGCGAGAATGAGCATACATCTTCGTAAGAGCAGACCATAATCCACTGACCGTCTCGTGAAACATGAAGATGTTATAGATCCGTTCCTCCATAGAGTTGAAGATCCACCCGAGGATGGTACAATTATCAGCGTCCCATTGAGCAAACTTGGGATCGTTGATATCTGGCTTTGGCTCAGTGCCGTTGAGCCATCCTGTCTTACGTTTGCCACCAAGGTAGAGACGGAGAGAGCGGGACCAGGCAGGAAAGTTCGCTCCATTGAGTAAGACGGTGGTAACACGGTGGACCGTGGCCTCAGGGGCACGAGTAGAATCCAAGCGGGCGGATAACTGTGGAGCATGAGCGGTCCGAGATGGGACGTCACCTTCCCTTCCGGATGCCATGAATACAGATGTGATGAGTCCGTAGCAATGAAATACACAAACAAAATGCTACGGAAGACTGATCTGGCTCCGGAGAGAGAAGGCACAAGCTGAGAAGCGAACTTGAGACAGAGTTACCCAATCATTCAGAAAATCAAAGAGGCGGCCATGTACTTAGAACAGCCGGAATACCACCAACCGGAGAACAATCCGCAATTGGCAGCAGGGTCGCGAAGACCGTGGGTCGCGAAATCGCAGGCGAAGACCGTGGGCTGCGAAATCGCAGCTAGGGGTCGCGAAATCGCACCTGGTTGTTTGCGAAGATCGGGGCTGGGGGTCGCGAAGATCGTGGGTCGCGAAATCGCAGCTGGGGGTCGCGAAATCGCACCTGGTGGTTCGCGGAGATGGCGAGGTCGGTGGCGAACTGGTTGGGCTTCGGGCGCAGTGGGTTGCGATCGGTTTCGAAGGGGGTTGCGGTGGTGGCTGGTTTGGCAGGCTAGGGTTTCGGCGGCGGTTTCGGTGGCGAGGCTGAGATGCGTAGGATGGGGGTTTGTCCGGCGACGGCAAGCTAGGGTTTCGGTGGGTTGATTGCGGTCGGTTTGAAGGGTTAGGGTTGCGGTGGTGGCTGGTTTTGCAGGCTAGGGTTTCGTGAATGGAGGCAGCGGCGGCGGCGGCGGCTTGGTGGTGGTAAACAGTGAAGTCAACGGCTTTTAGGGTTTTGAGAAAAAACAATATTGGCAATGCATTCAAATAAGATCTTCAAGCACCGTGGCGGATTCCGACGAGGTACAAGTATTGATGCACACACGCAACACCTCTTGCACAAGCCTATCACATTTTTCGGAGCTAAAATTGGATAATAACTGGGATTTGGAAATTTAGGCCCCGTTTGGTTACTGTTTCTGTTCTCGCTCCCAAAATTTTGGGATTATTGTACAAAAATGCGTTTGGTAAACACAAATTTATTCCAAAATATTCCCAAAACTTTGGGAGCATTTCCTGAATTCCTTAAGAATTTAGTAAACAAAAGCATGGTGATTCCTATTCACTCCTACAAAACTATTCCCAAGCTATTTCATCAGGGTAAATGTTGAGAACCACCACCTACTGACCATTGCCACCAGCTGGCCATCACCACCACGCCGGTTAAGAAATATGTATATTTATTGTCATACATTTAAAGGAAAAAAAAAAAGAATAAATGTTGCAACCAAACTTTTTTCTTTGTTTCTGTTCTCATAAATTAAAAGCAACAATTTCAGGACAATGGTCGTTACGATACATGTTTCCATTCCCGGAATACTCCAGAACGGAAATAGAATTCCCATCCCAGTTTATTGGAAGTAGAAACGCTAACCAAACGCCACTGTAGGGCGCGTATAGTGTCCAAACGGTCCCTCTAGTCGTCTAGACGGTTTCTAGGTAGAAGTCTACATGTTTGAACGACTTGCTCAACAGTTTGGACACCTAATCTATTGCCTGGAACCGTTCGGATGGCCATTTCAAGCGTCCGGATGGTAGCGTGGGGCCTTGATGAAAAAACAAGATTCTTCCATTAATTTCCTTCCTTTTTGGGAAATGTGGAATGATGGAAAGCTAGGGTTTCAGGACTTTTACCTGCCTATATAATTAAACCCTAGCTTTCCAGGTCTTGTGTGATTTAGAGCGTATACATAAAGTCTTTATCACCTAAATTCCTAAGTAGTGAAGCTTTCTCCCCTTGATCCATGGCCTATCATTGTTGTAGAAGAAAAGAGAAGAGATAATTCTTTTCATTGATTTTGATCTTTACAACAATGGGTTAATATAGACAACCCTAGCTGCAAAAAATGAAAATAAACAGTCTCCCCTAATCAAGGGATTATTCTAGAAATACAATGAATCTCCCTAATCCTAGAAATTTACAACTATTAATTGACTTTCCAAAAAACTAATTTCTTTATTTCTCAACAATTGTTCTTTAATGCCTTACTGAATAAAGGAAGATTTTTAACAAAAATCATCATCTACCCAGTCGACGGATCATATTCGAATGTTGGGCATAATCGCCCTTCTCCAGGAGGAGATCAGTTCCAACAGGAGCTATGAAGCCAAGCAACTAATATAGTTTGCAAGTAAGGAGTTTGGAATATATCGCCGACGTAACCAAAGCGAGTAGTTCTAGAAGGTTTGAGGAAGCTGATAGCTATCCAGACGAAGGAAGCTATGCACGTGAGATGAGGGAAGCAGTGTAGTGTAAATCTAGAAGTTGATAGTTGTGTTGTACTAACCTCTTGCTGTATTAGTGGATTACTCGTGTTGCAAAGCCACTCCATGTCCACGTAAAGATCTTTGTGTCACACTTTCAGCTTTCACATTGCATATCTTTATTTTAATTGAATATCTTTTAATAAAGATTAAAATCGGAGATTAATTGGGTAGGTTTTATTTAGTACTAGAGGGTGTAAATTATAATTCCCTATCGCGTCGGTTTTTCAGTAAGTACCAAAGCAGGTTCCCTGTTCTGACTAGGTTTATACCTAGTGGGATCCTGCCCTGCCTAAAAAGCGTAATAGCTTTAAGCACACAGTTTTTGTGTTTATCTCTAGTCCTTATTAATTGATTTAGGTCGAGAGTTGTTATATATTTAAATTGATTTAGGACTAAGAAAAGGTGCGTCAGTAGGACGACCGCCATTTTTTGATGGGGACAAATTTCCCATATTGAAAGCATGCATGAGAGCATTTATGAGGTCCATAGATGAATGCTTGTAGCTTGCTACTCAAGTCGCATGAACTCCCCCACCAAAGTCGACGAAAAAGAAGTGTTGAAACCTGAGGGGGAGTGGGCAAATAATGATATATTTGTTTCCGGTTTTAACCATAAGTTTTAAGTGCTATATTTTCCATTGTTACTATTGACTTCGCAGGATCTTGTATTGTCAACTTGCGAAAGAGGTATGGGATAAACTAGTTGTTCCATATGAGAGGACAGTTTCAGTTAAAGCCTTTTAATTGCAGGTACATACCACAAAGTTTGAAAACTGCCAACTGCCGGATGATAGAGAATGAAACATACAATCAATTTACTAGTAGTATGAGCGAGAATGTGAACTCCATATTCCAGTTAGGAGACAACCTAATGAGGAAAGTCAAAGACATCGATGCGTTATCCATCTAAGATCTCAACAGGAAACATAAGGTGTTTGAAGCCCACATGTGCAAATCCGTTGAAACAGGTTCAAACAGTCTTATTTTCACAAGCTTGAAGAAGACCAAAGAAGAGGAGAAAAATGATTGCCTTGTCGATGAGATGGTGGTATTTTTTGAAGAAGTTCGCCAAGTTAATGAAGGGTGACTTCACTAGACAATTAGGAAGTGGACCCACAGAGAAGAAGTGGAGATCTAAAATTAAAGAGCCGAAAGAGTTCAAGGAAGAATCCCAAAATCAATGATACACCTGCAAAGGATTTGGACATCATTCCTTTGATTTTGCTAACAATGCAAAAAGACGTAGAAAAGGGTTTGCGGCTACCTGGGATGACTCTTGACTTTGCATCTCAGACAAAGGAAGTCTCACATTTCAAGAGTGGAGATGGAAAGTTCATGGCTTTCATTACTGAATCTAAAAAACTGCCAGAGACTCTGTGTGACTCAAAATGTGATGATGATGTCGAGAATGATGAGGAGTTCAGAGACGCCTACAAGGAGTTTTATGAGGTAAGTCTTTCATTAACTAAGCTTAATTGGGAGAGAGAGTAAAAGAGAAAGAGGACATTAGGAAAAGCCTTGGAGATGCTATGTCCAAAGTCATAGGGGCCTGAGGGACAAGGTGAGATTACTTGAGAGAGGTGCTAGGAATGCCCGAGAAACCCTTCGGAAAATGGCAATGAGTTCTTTGAAGTGAGTGAATGTTGTAGAACCCATAGGTAAGTCCATTCCTGCCTCCTCAATTAGAAATCACTAAGAGAGCGAAATAACGTCACCTCTTATGCATGTAGACAGGGTAGACATGATAGTGCTAGGTGCTAACTCGGGAGACAACCAGGAAGTTTTCTCCTCAATTCCCCCGCAGGAGTAGATTTGATCCTACTTGTTATTATGTGGTCATATAAGACTGAGATTTAGAAAGACTCGCTCCAGATTTATGCCTTCTTATAGGAGGAGTACATGGGATGGGTTTAGAAAAGGTAAGGAAAAATCTTTTAGTACCCAACCTGAAAAGCCTATAGTTATATCTAGGTCGAGGGCTTATGTGAGAGAACCTAGGAAGTGGATTGTGTTAGGCCTCCATGATTTTAATATTTCCCTAATTATAAAATCAATCAATAAATTATAATTAATTTTAGAATAAATTAAGGCAACAGTTTAGGAGCAATTTTCACAATTTTCACAATCACTCATTTGTATAATGTATAAATTGGAGCCTTCTCAAAGAAAATATTTTTCAGAATTTCTTTTGCTTATATGGTATCAATCTATCGATCCCTTTTCTTCCTCTTCAAAGTTCGAACCCTAATTTGTGAACTCTTTTGCCACAACCACCCTACCTCCGGCCTCTGCGAAGTCCGCAGGGCTCGCAACTCTTTCTTTATGCTCACAAAACCCTTCAAGTTGTTATCCTTCCCTTAGAGAACCGCTTCTGCAACTCTCTCCCTACTGTCCTTCCCCTACACTATCCTTTTCTCTATAAGCAGCGGCTGCATTTTTTTTTAATTCTCCAGAAAGTCCCCCAATCTTTTTGTCCACAGAGTTTTTAAAATTTACAGAAGTTGCCCCAACTTTTGTTTGTGGTCTCATCACATGGAAGCTTTTCTCTATGGCAAAACCTTATTAAGTTTGTGGATGACTCCTAAAATTTTCCCTACCGACGAACCTGACCGTTCTATTTGGCTTCGACTAGACAAAACCCTTGTCAGTGTCAGTTGTGTTTTTGGACTACTTGTTCTGCTCGCGTCTGCTACTGACTCTTTTCTTTTGCGGAACCATCTGTCCCTCAATCACTCAACTGTACCTTTGTAGGTCTCCAGATTGCTCCACCTCAGGGGAAATATCAGGTTCATCAGACTAAACAATCTTCATAGTGGTCAATCTCTAATCAGAGTTGGTATCCTGATACTGCTGTCTCTACCTACATGACGGGCGACCCAACTTTCCTACTGCTACCATCTTCCCACTAGCCTTGCGGTTTATATCACAACACTGTTTCCTTGAATTCCCTAATTCTTGATTTTTATTTAAAATTAAAAACGTTTTTTAAACAATTTAAAAACTTTTCCAAATTTACAAGTTTTCCATATTAACCCGGGAAAATCCCAAAACAATAATTTTTTTCAATATTACTTTGATCCAATATTCCACAATATATAATCATATTTATTTTGTGTTAATTACGGACATGACTCTGATACCACTCGAAGCAACAAATCATTAAAAACACTAGATTTACACAACAGAATACAAAAAAATTAAATTAATTTTTATGTCCGTAATTCCATAAGTTTGGATCTGTTTGCTTTAACATAAACAAAACAAATATATTAACAGAATCTAATACAATAAAAGAATCTTATACCTTTCCGTGCGCTTCAACCTCTAGTTCTTGAGGCGTGATTTGTTACGGCTCTTCAGAGAGCAGCACGAACTAAACCCGAAACGAAGAGTGATTTCATTTTCTTCAAAGCTATACAATTGTCCAGCTTCTAATAGTTTCCACACAGGGAACTTTGTATGGATGGTGTCTATAGAATATCTAAGGATTAGATTCTTATTCTATAGATCTAGGATAGACTTACTTTAATTCTAGGTGGTAGTAAGAAACAAAGCCGTTAAGAAGTGAAGGAAAGTGAGAGAGGGCCGAGTTTTACAGTTATGGGCGGCCACTGTGTGGTCTCCCCTATTTACAAATTGTCCAGGGTTAAAACCCTGGATTCCCTTATTTTCAATATTGCACTTTGACCCCCTGAACTTCAAAACAATTCAGCATTATTACCCATTCCTTTTAAAGAACTATCCAAACTTTCATTCTCTGTTTGTGTGTGACCCATTAGATTCATATAAAAAAAACTGTACAATTAATTAGTTAATCAATTAATTAAAATTAATACAATTCCAATTTTGCCCCTGTAAATAAACAATTTCTTGACGACATCTCCACTACCTGTGTCATGTCTACCCACATATCATAACAGCATCCAGTTGATAGGAATATCACAAAAAAAACCTCAGTTGTAATTTTCGCACTATACGATCTTTTTATCTTGTGTTCCTGAAAGAACTAACAGGGTATGGATTAAGTTAAAAAAAGAAACAGTTCTACCGTATGTATATTGATTGATACTATAATTCTTTGTGACACCAATTGAAATCTCATCAATCGTGACATTGCCCTAGCCAAAATCTTTATTGACTTGCATTAAATCTAATTACATAGGACGCATCTCTCTCTGTTGAGAGTGATAGATGTTATCTTGCATACTCGAATAGTCACACGTATGTTTCACTAGACCTAATGAATATTTTTAAAGTTTCGTGGATAGAGTACAACACTTACTAGTATCAAAGTATAGGGAACACACATATGTGATACCCAGTACCTTAAGTGTGAAGATCACAAGCACCATCACAACTCTGATATTCTATTTTGACATTGAGCAAAACTACCATGTCGAATTTCTAGGATGGCCATGTTCAAGGCCCTTACTACTCTACTAAGTCCTTTGTAGTTGTTCTAGTAACTCAAATTAATGGTTGAGACTCACCATTGTCAAAGAGAAAACACCCCACAAGTTAGTTCGAATTGTTAAAGATCCATTTTAACAATCCAATCCCGACTAGGAATAGTTAAGATATAAGTTACCAAGTAATATATGATCTCACTACTTTTAATCACCATTAAATGTTAAGACATTTTCAGCTTAATATCTAGGGTTCTATAGTAACATGATATAAAATAAATATAAAAAATACCTTTTATTAATACTTGAGATTATAATTTTACCGAAAAAACCATTAAATGATATAAAAGAAGATTGACTATAGTATTATATCCAACAGTTCTCGGTATTGGATTGCCTTATATGTATCTAGTTATTCTTCTTGCTCGATTTCATGTTATTTGGTCAAACTGTGGTACAATTGAAGGAACCTATTGTTAAAAACAAGAGATACACGCATTGGAATTCAAAATATTAAATCCTTTTAACAACCAATGTTCCTAAACCCGAATCATATACAAAACAAATACATATTAAGAATCTAATATGATAAAATTCTTTATACCTTTCCCCGTGCGTTTCAGCTCTTAACTAGTAGTTCCCGAGGTATAATTGAGACGGCTCTTCCAAGAGCGGCATGAATTGATCCCGAAACGCAATAAAGATTCGATTCTCTTAGATACGACACAAATGTCTCGCCTCTAATGGTATCCACGTAAAGAACTACGCAAGGATGGTGTTCATAGAATGTCTAAGAATCTAATTCTTATTCTATAAAATTAGGGTAGTTCAACTTTGATTCTAGGTGATAGTAAGAATCGAGTCTATAAGAGGCCGAAAATTCCTATATTAAGAGGGTGTTTATATTTTGAGATATGCATTTATTAAGAGGGAGTTAATTGACTTAGGGGTAGTTGTTTATTTTCACTTCAGATGTTATTTGTTGGACTGGGAGGTTCTAGCTATGGCGTAGTTACTAGGAGATCGGTATTCATTTTGGGAGTGAGGATCGTTTGGTTTGGGCGGAGGATGCTAAAGGAATTTCTCAATCGGATCCTTCTATAATTCTCTGAGTGGTGCGAGGCTAATGGTGTTTCCCTAGAATGACATTTGGAGGACAAAGGCCCCTCCAAGGGTTGGTTTTTTTGCTTGGATGATGGTGTGAAACTCTATCCTTGCACTGAACATTCTTTAGTGAAGAGGCTTTTGGGTTCCTAATAGATGCGGGATGTGTGGGTTAGAGGAGGAATCTGTCCCGCACTTCATGTTCTATTTATTAAACCTCTCTTAATTTCATTATTAGTTACAAATTAATATTCATTTCATAATTAGTTACAAATCTATATTTTAGGTATTTAGGAATTATTTCATATCAGTTATCAAATCTATAAGAACAGTTACAATATAATTCTTGAATAAATAGGGTCATTGTTTATAATGAAAAGTATGTAGAATCCTGTTAACTTACATGGTATCAGCCTAATCTCGTTCATTTCTTCCCAGTAAATTTTTTTCTTCAGATCTACGATTTCTGAATTGGGAAATCGCTCTCCAGAGGCCAGAGTCCCACGTCGTTTCACTCGTGGTTGATTCGCTTCTCCCCTTTCAACCGCTAGCCCTTCTCTCTCGATCTCAAAATTGGTGAAATCTGCCACCACAGGCCACCATGTATGGTCTGAAGACTGAAGCCCTAGATCCAGTGGCTTTGTTCATCGTCGACTGATCTGCCTTTACCATTGCTACACAGTGCTTCGCCGACTGTTCGATCCATTTATCTTGCTGTCACTGCTGCTTCATTCCCTAGCCACTGTTGCTTCGCCGACGCCATCCACCTCTTTGTTATCGATCCTCGCTGCCTCCGGCGAATCTGACCGAGCTTTATTCTCTCTGGCCTCCGCTCGCTGCCTCTGGCCTCGTCTCTGCCCTAATTTCATTGCTAAGTTATTTACTCCCAAATTCCCCAACATTTCTTATTCTACAAATTACAAAACCACCCCTGTGGTTTTTAAAACTCATTGAGTTCCCCAAAGTTTATCAAAATAGCCCCCGATTTTCCAGAATTTAACGATCTCTCCCTATAACTTTCTGTAAGTTCTTATTTGCACCCCAAACTTTTCACAAATTATCAATTACCTCATATCAATCATGTCTATAAATGCCAATAGTGCCTCCACCATCTCTATTGAGCCCCAAAACCTTATCATTTCCACTATCACCAACTTTATCACTGTCAAACTTACCGATGACAACTTTCTTCTGTGGTCTCACCAAATTGAAGCTTTTCTTTATGGCCAAAACCTTGTTAGGTTTGTTGATGGTTCCTACAACTTTTCCTAGTGATGAACCTCACCGGTCTATTTAGCTCCGGGTAGACAAAACCCTTGTTGGTGTCATCTCTACAACACTATCTGAACCTATATTAGCCTCTGTGGTTGGGTGCAAGTCCGCTGTTGCCATTTGAACACTTATTCAAGATCAGTTCTCTTATAAATTCGTAGCCAACTTGTCCTTTTACAGGAAACGACTCACTACCCTTGAGCGTGGCACCTGATCTGTATCTGAATATCTACAGGAAGCCAAATATATTTCTGATGCCCTTGTTGCTATAGGTGAGCCTGTCTCCAACAAAGATCTAGTTAATGCCGTTCTCACTGGCTTTGGTTGTGAGTTTAATATGTTAGTTACCGCAATTGAGAGTTTGGACTCACTACCAATATATGAGGCTCGACACAAAATCGTTTCATCTTCTTCACCTTCTGCCTTTCTTGGACCTCAGACTCATTCTAGTGCTGCTTTGCGAAATAATTTTCGCCACAAAGGCTGCAAAAACAATAGTTATCCGTCCACAAACTGTGCCAATCCCTCGGGTGTTCTTGGCCTTGCTCCGAAATCCATGTCTCAATGTCATTTGTGTTTTGGGATTGGTCCTTTTGTCCGCAATTGCTACCGCCCCTCTTCGTTTGCACAACCATCCGTGCCTCCATCGTTGAACTCTGCATTTGCAGCCATACAGATTGTTCCACCTCAAGTGCATCCTACTAAACAAATTTCACAGTGGTCACACGATGAGCCCAATCGGTATCCTGATACTGGTGCTTCTACCCATATGACAGTTAACCCCACTCTCCAGCAGTAGTCCACACTATTCAGTGAACCTGATACTTTTCAACTTGGCAATGGTGATCACCTACGAATATCTTATACGGGTAACATGACACTACTACTGGGCTCCTCTTTCTTTCTTCTTAATAATGTCTATGTTATTCATTCGATGCGTAAAAAATTACTCACCATTGCTCAATTTTGCACTGATAATAATGATCTTTGTGCTTTTGATGCTCATCACTTTTATATCTTTGATCTCACCTCTGGTTCTCTCCTCTAGCAGGGCCTCTGTAAGGATGGTCTCTACAAGTTACCTACCATTTCTCCCCGCCTACACGCATTATCAACCTCGGTCACCTTGTCCATGCTTTTACACCATCGGCTATGTCATCCATCTGCTAAAGTCATGTCTTATTTGAGTTTAAATAAATTGTAATCTTATTCTTTTAAATTTAAATCTTTTTTTTTGCTCCGGGTGTGCTTTGGGTAAATCTACAAATCTCCCATTTCCGAGCTCACATGAAATAAAAAGTTCTTTTCCTTTTATTTTAATTCACTTTGATGTATGACAATCTCATGTGCTTTCTGTCTTTGGTTATAAATATTATGTGTTATTCACTGACTACACTCGTTTCACTTGGCTATACTTCATGAAACAAAAATCTGAAGTTCTCCAACATTTCGAAAACTTTTTAGCCTATGTCCAAACTCAATTTGCCACACATGTCCAACAATTTTAGATTGGTAGTGGTGGAGAATATGATAGTGGTACCTTCAAATCTTTTTGTTTCTATGCTGAAACAAAAAGATTCGTTTCAGGTACCGAAGGATTCGTTTGAGACCAAAGTTCAGAGTCCATCGAAGGATTCGTTTGACGGCTCTAAGGTGGTGTGTTCAAGGTTGGCTCATGAATTGAGCAACATGATGAACAACATAGACAATGTCTGATCTAGTGAAAGTGAGATACTGCAAGGAGCCAACTAATTGGCGGTACTTAGTGGCATTTGACAAGAGATCCCCACTTTGAGATGACAACTGAGTTATAGCACATACAAGGGTGTTAAAAAGGTTTGCAGTCTGTCATCGAGAAACGTGCAAGAAGATCGATACTATACTTGAGCTGAGAGAGACGTAAGTCACCAGAGAAGGAAGTTGCTTCAAGGCCCAAAAAGTAAGATAGGAAACCAAGGTCACTAAGCTCAAACTTCTTGTCAAGAGTAGTGGTGAACGATGAAACCAAAGACAGTTAATTGCCAGTAAGTAAAATGTCATCGACATAGAAAAGAAGAAGCATCACAGCAGAGTCAAAGCAATAGATAAACAAAGAATGATCAGCTTGACTCTGGGTAAAACCATACTGTAAGAGGAACGTGCTGAGACGTTGAAACCAAGCACGAGGTGCTTATTTGAGGCCATAGATAACCTTTTGTAGATGACATACATGATGAGGACGAGTCGGATCTATGAAACCAGGTGGTTGTGACATATAGACAGTTTTATCCAAAACGCCATGAAGAAAGACATTTTTCACATCAAGTTGACGCAATGTCCAACCAAAGGATTCGATAAGATTGAGCACAGCACGAACAGTTGTAGGTTTGATTACAGACTAAATGTCTCATCAAAGTCCACACCCTCTTGTTGATAGAAGCCCTTGGCAACTAAGCGAGTTTTGTATCGCTCAATGGAACCGTCTACTTTGCGCTTGAGTTTGAAGACCCACTTACAACCCACAACATGTTGATGTGGGGAAGGAGGGACAAGAACGCAAGTTTAGTTCTTCAGTAAGGCATTAAATTCACTGGTCATTGCGTGACGCCATTCAGGAATATGAACAACTTGAGTATAGCAGGTAGGCTCGTCAGTGGGAGATGGAAGCTGAACAAGTAGAGCTTGTGGGAGAGGATATCTAATCGTACCATCTGTCCGAATAAGAGGACAACGTGTGCCATCCCGATGACGTGTGATCATAGAATGTTGCGGAGGAAATAAAGGAGCCTCAGGGGTGGCAACAACAAAAGGATTAGGTTGTGAGAGTTGATTTTGTCGGCGGTGATAATGAAACGAAAATGGTTGATGAAGAAAAAGCGAAAAAGCAAAACACTATTTTGTGTAGCCGATTGCAGAGGTTGAGCAGGAGCTGGTGGTAGTAGAACAAAGGCCCATGATGATAGGTCTGGTGGAGTGCTTCTGGTGTTAGATGCAAACGAGAAGTGTTGTTCATTAAAGCGAACATGTCGGGAAACGATAACACTTGTGCTTCAAGATGTAACCTAAAAACACACATTCAACAGTTTTTGGCAGAAATTTATTAGTTAAGTAAGCACCTAAATGCGGATAACATGCACAACCAAACACATGTAGCTCAGAGTAGGAAAGAGTAACCATAAACACGGGAGAATGGTGAGGACCACTAAAGTTTAGAGGAAGGGAGACGATTGATTAGATGAATAACAGTGGAGATTGCTTTGGGCTAGTGATGGAGAGGAACATGACTTGTGAGAAGGAGGGTATGGACCATGTCAGCAATATGGCGGTGTTTCTGTTTGGCAAGGCCATTTTGTTCGGGAGTGTGAGGATGAAAGAATCTACAAACCAAACTCGTCTCTCCAAGCTAGCCGAGTTTGCGGGGGAGTATTAAACCTCTCTTAGTTTCATTATTAGTTACAAATCAATAATCATTTCATAATCAATTACAAATCTATATTTTATCTATTTAGGAATTATTTCATATCAGTTACCAAATCAATACTTTAGGAACAGTTACAACATAATTCTTGTATAGGGTCATTGTTTATAATGAAAAATATGTAGAATCCTGTTAACTTACACTATTCTGTGGACTAAGGAACTCTGGACTTTGATTTATTCTTTGGCGGGCATCTCTTGGTGTATGGCGCAATCATGTTCTTGTCTCTTGTCCCGCTGGAGAGGTGGTTGCCCCAACTCTAGGCTTTGGTGCCTTTCGAGCTTGATTCCTCTAGCTATTTTTGGAGCATAATGAAGGAACAGGATTGTCAAGTTTTTTACGATATATTTCTGTATATTCCTTTTTTGAAACAGTGCCTCATGTACATGTTATTCTTTTGGTCTATGGGCCGTTACTCTTCGTGGAGCGTTTCTGTCCTTGAGTTCTTAATGGAGATACATCCCTCCTAGTTACTTTTTGTTCCTTTGTATTTCTTGACGCGGTTTGCGTCTTTTAATGATATCTGTTGCTTACATAGCCAAAAAAAAGGGGTTCCTCTGCTGGCAAAACTGATTATAACCTAACATGAATCTCAATAAGATTGATCTACATGAAGTCTCATGAGGCCAAAATATGAACGGCGGAGATGATAAAGCAGTTGAGAATGAGTTCAGATGATAGTCATATTTTCTTATCCAATTTAACTTGCAAAGTATATTTTTATTACTGGTGTTCCTTGTCTTCAGGTATTATTAATGTTCATAAACAACAAAAGTGCACTTTAATTAACATACAAATGTTCACGGAATACAAATATCTTTTCCTTTCATCCGATAATCCTGTATATTTACACGAAGCATTTATATTTACGTGTCTGAGTATATGGCGAACTTATGTCCTGATAAAGTAAAAAGGTGATATGAAAAGAACGAGAATGCTTAAACATTGTGTTAGCCTCTCTCCCACTATTTATAATAAGAATTAGGAAACCATACAGGATACTCTAAGTAATAGAAAAGACATAAATACGCTTTAACACTCACCCTCAAGTTAGAGCATGTACATGTATATTGTATACTCCTAACTTGTTTCAAATGTATTTTATCCTTGAGCCCCCTAATGGTTTAGTAAATATATCAGTTAACTGATCAACTGAATTTACATGTTTAGTTTCAATCTGCTTCTGCAACAATTTTCTCGAATGAAGTGACAATCAACTTCAATATGTTTTGTTTTTTCATGGAAGACTGAGTTGGAAGTAATGTGAAGTGCTGCTTAATTATCACATACCAGATCTATCGGTGAAGAGTGTTCAAACCCAAGTTCTTCCGACAAGTGTTTCAACCAAGTCAACTCACAAGTGGTATGGGTCATTGCCCTGTATTCCGATTCTGCACTTGATGGTGCCACCACAGTCTGCTTTTTACTCTTTCAAGAGATAAGGTTACCACCAACGAATACACAATATCCAGTAGTAGACTTCCTACGAGGGCGATCCGTCCCAATCTGCATCCGTGTAGCCCTTTACTTGAGTATGACCGAAGTTTTGATATAACAGACCACAACCAGAAGCACCTTTCAAATATCGGAGAATACGGATCACTGCATCCTAGTGACAAGTCATTGGACGATCTAAAAACTGACTGATAACACTAACAATAAAGGAGATATCTGGTCTGGTAACTGTCAGGTAGTTCAACTTTCCAACTAACCGTCTATATTGTGCTGAATTTGTCAATGATACACCTAGATCTGCTAACAATTTGATGTTTGGATCTATAGGCGAGTCAATCGGTTTAGCTCCTAACATTCCTGTTTCGCTCAATAGGTCCAGGACATATTTTATCTGAGACAGGTAAATGCCTTGACTTGATTGAGCGACTTTAATTCCCAAGAAGTACTTTAAGTGACCCAAATCTTTTGTTTGAAACTTACTATTCAAATTTTTTTTAAGTTCCTGAATACAACCGTGGTCATCTCCGGTAATCACGATGTTATCCACATACATAATCAACAATATTCTCCCGACTTTACTATGCTTGTAGAAGACTGAATGATCGACTCCACATCGTCGAAGACCAAACTCAGTGACCACTTCACTAAATCTTCCAAACCATGCTCGAGGAGACTGCTTGAGGCCATAAATAGATTTTTTCAATCGACACACCAATCCAGACTCTCCCTGAGCAACAAACCTAGGAGTTTGCTCCATAAATACTTCCTCAGTCAAATCGCCATTTAAGAAAGCATTCTTAATATCGAACTGATGTAATGGGCAACGAAAAGTGGCAGCCAAAGAGATAAACAAGCGAACAGAAGCAAGCTTGGCAACTGGAGAGAAAATCTCAGAGTAATCAAGGCCATATACCTGAGTATAGCCTTTAGCAACTAAGCGAGCTTTGAGTCAATCAATTGTACCATCCGGATGAACTTTGACAGTGTACACCCATTTACATCCAACTATTGTTTTGTTAGGCGAAAGCGAGACTAGTTCCCAAGTGTCATTCTGATGTACGGCAAACATTTTTTCTTCCATTGTTTTTGCCCAACCAGGGTGAGTGAGGGCCTCTGAAACAGAATTAGGAATAGAAACAGAGGACAGAGAAGCAACAAAAGAGAAGTACGAAGGAGAGAGGTGTGCATACGAAACAAAGTTAGAAATAGGATGGGTAGTACATGTGCGCTTACCTTTCCGAATGGCAATGGGTATGTCTAGGTTAGAGACGGACAGGTTGGCTGGAGAAGAATTTGAGGACATAGAGTCGATGGGCGTGACAGCGGAAAGGGCCTTTTGGCGATGAGAGTGGACCTGAAAAGGAGCTGAAGAACGATTAGGCGGGATAGGATTCGGAGTAGAGGAAGATAGGGTAGGGTTTAGTACACTTGGCAAGGGAAGTGTAACATCCAGATCGTCTCGAGAGGAAGGGGTAGAAAAATAAGGGGTAGACTCAAAGAATGTAATATCCGCACACACAAATGAGCAACGTAATGATGGACTATAAAAACGATAACCCTTTTGTGTGCGAGAATAGCCGAGGAAGACACAATTTAAAGCACGGGGATCTAACTTGTCCCTGCCAGGAGTCAATTGATGAACAAAACAAACACATCCAAATATACGAGGAGGAAACAAGGGAGAACGAGGAAAAAGAATGGAATGGGGAACCTTGCCGTTGAGGGTGGAGGACGACATCCTGTTAATTAAGAAGCAGGCGGTAAGAACCGCATCGCCCCAGAAATGTTTGGGAACGTTCATCTAAAAAAGAAGAGTACGAGTCACTTTTAGGAGATGTCGATTCCTACGCTTAACAAAGCCATTTTGCTGCGGCGTGTGAGGACAAGAAGACTGATGCAAGATACCAGAGTGTGACATAAAGGAAGTAAATGGCTGAGAAAAATATTCTCGAGCATTATCACGTCAAAGAATACGAACTAGTACATTAAATTGAGTATTAATTTCAGCACAAAACGCACGAAAAATAGAGAATAATTCTGAACGATCTTTCATTAAATAAAACCAAGTAACTCTGGAAAAATCATCTACAAATGTCACAAAATAATAATGAAAACCTAATGTAGAAGTAACACGAGAAGGACCCCAAAGATCTGAATAAACTAAACTAAACGGACTCGATGCTCGAACATGAGCGGGGGAAGCAAATGAAATACGGTGATGCTTATCCAATTGACAAGACTCACACTCTAATGAAGACAAATGACTTAAATTAAGAACAAGTAACTTGAGGTTGCCAAGATAGGGATGACCAAGGCGACAATGGATCTGGTGAGCGGAGGCAACAGCAGGCTGGGCAGTAGGTAGGATAGCAGGACTCTCGTCATGGTCATCGAAGTAATATAGGCCATTGTTCTCACGCCCAGTGCTAATCGTCTTCTGCGTCCTCAAATCCTGAAAAATGACAGAATCAGGAAAAAATGAGATAGAACAATTAAGATGTTTGGTAAGTTTACTGACTGACATCAAATTAAAAGAAAACGAAGGAATATACAAGACAGAGGATAGAGATAAAGAGGGTGAGGGTGCCACTGTGCCAATGCCACGGATAGGGACAGTGGAACCATCAGCAACTGTAACAGGAGATAACGAAAAAGATGATTGAATATGTGTAAAGAGGGAAGAAGTACCTAACATGTGATCAGTGGTAGCAGAATCTATAACCTAGGGTATGGGAGGGGAAGGGCGAATTGAAAGGCATGCAGTAGAAGTATCTCGTTGAGCTAAAGAAGCAATGGGAAGAGATGCCTACTGAGATGCCTTATACTGAAGGAACTGAGCATATTCATCATCAAAGATGTCCTTGGCCGCCTGAGATTCTGGAATAGTAGGAGTATTTGGATCAAATGTCACTGCATTGGCGAATTTGGGAGGACAACCAACTAAATCCTAACATGTTTCTCGAGTATGATTATCCTTTCCGCAAAAAGAGCACTGTCGATGTGAGCCACGACCACGACCACTACATCCACCCCGAGGGCCACCACCACGAGAGAAACCACCACTACCACAAGAAAAACCACCACGACCACCACTGAGCGGAACACCACGATCTCGTGTAAGAATCTGAGTAACAAGCGCCGAATGCTCAGACGACTCAGACGAACTCAAGCTAGACACATTGTCCTTGGTAGTGCTACGCGAGACGCGAGAATATATTTCTGTGATAGTGAGAAGAGTAGCACTGAAAAGGATCTGAGATCGGACTGATTCAAATTCTGGGCGTAATCCAGCCAAGAACTTCATGACAGCCATCTGCTCACGTTGCTTTTGCATTTCTTTCTGATCGATAGTCATCGGTAGGATAGTATTCATCTCTCATAAAGGCTGTTGAATGTGGCAAAATAATCAGTAACGGATTGCGTGCCTTGCTGAAGTTGGAAGTATTCTACCGATAAATCATACATCCGGGTGAGATTACTGGAATATAAGACACAAAGATACTCCCACATATTTTTGCACGTATCTAGATGAGTACAGAGATCAGCAACTTGAGGCTCCATCGAATTCCACAACGATGCTACAATCTGTGCATCAGCCTGAATCTAGTCGTCATACTTTTTATCATCTGTTGCCGGGGCGGATTCCGTGAGGTGACGATGTTTCCCTTGTCCGGTGAGGGCTATTTTCATAGTCTTAGACCAATTTAAATAATTGGTTCCGTTTAACTTATGGGTTGTTAATGGTTGAGGTGTAGCCATCGACATTACTACCCTCCAAAACAATTAACAAACAATTTGCACAAGGGAAACAAACCAACAATACAAATAACTGTAGGACGTAAACGAAGAACATGAGACTTAGAACAAACTCACGAACATCTGTAGGGCTGGCTTACGAACAGTAACCAGAAGCATAACTAGAAGTCTCAAGTTCTACGAACAGTAACCGCATAACCTGAAGTCTTGACGAACAGTAATTAGAAGCAGAAGCCAGCGCATGTGAAGTCCGACGAAGGTCGACGACGTCAAAGGAGACGAGGGCGATGTGGACAACGTCGATGGTGGATCGCGAGGATGACGGCGGCTCCGAATGGCCTGGGCGATGGTCGGCGAGGCGTGGAATAGCTTGGGTTGAGCAGCGGCGAGGGCTTGGCTGCTAGGGTTTCAGCTCGTTTCTTTTTCTTTCTTTCTTTTCGTATGAACAGTAGGCAGAGAGGAAACAAAAATAAAATAAAAATTGGTTTGAACAGATTTATAGAATTAATCTTCCATAACCTGCTCTTGATACCATGATAAAGTAAAAATGTGATATGAAAAGAACAAGAAGGGTTAAACATTGTGTTAGCCTCTCTCCCACTATTTATAATAAGAATTAGGAAACCATACAGGAAACCCTAAGTAATAGAAAAGACATAAATACCCTTTAACATGTCCAATGAGTTCTTTGATGGATATTAGCCGAAGTACATCTATCTTTGTCTTTTACAATGATTTAATTCCGAGACTTACTAGTGCAGTTGCTTCACCTCTCTTTTTTTTTTCCCTTTATTTCCCTCTATCAGGATCTGTCATTCCTATGCTTGAAGCTGTTATTGATGTTATCCCCGTAGACAAGCTGGCTGTTCATTTCCATGACACTTATGGGCAAGCTCTTTCGAACATTCTAGTATCTCTCCAAGTAAGCTGTCCCTTTTATCTTGGTTGTGCAAACCTAAACCTTTTACCTATGGTATTGTTCTCTATGTTTTTAGCAGATTGAAATTCAGAATAAATATGGTTTTCTGCATACCCTGTAACGGTAGGTCAGTTACACGTTCAAGTTAATTTGATTTGACGAAAGCGTCAGTTATAACAGACATTAAGGTCCCGTTTGGTAACTGTTTCCATTCCAAAAATTCTCATTCCATTCCCAGATTTTTGGGAATTCTGTTTGGGAATAATGTTTGGTAATTTTTGTTCTCGTTCCCATTTGAGAATTGTGCTCATTTTTTTCTTAAGAAATGAGAAACAAAAAAATTGTTTCTCATAATTCCCATTTCATTTCCAGTTACTATTCATTGCCAGCCAACCACTGTCTGCCGCCGTCCGCTGCCGCCAGCTACCGTTCGCCGCCGTCGCCTGCGGCCATCTCCGGTGACTGTCGCCGGTCACCTCCGGCATTGCCGGCCGCCAACCAGCCGGCCACTGCCGCCGCCGGCCGTCCGCCACCGTCACCCACCCATTTGCCGTCGCTGCCGCTGCCTCAAAAAAAAAAAAAAAAACTAAAAATAAATAAATTTGGTTTTAGAATAAAATCGTTACCAAACGCGATTCTCTTCCCGAAACAAAAAAAAAATTATCGTTACCAAACGCGATTATACTCTCAAGAAGGAAACAAAATTCTCATCCCATGTCCATCCCACTGTTAGAATGAAAACAGAAACGGTTACCAAACGTCACCTAAATACATCATGTTTATGATGCTCAGTGTTGGTTATAGATTTCTTCTTTGGGAATTGTTCTTGGATCTCAATTGTTATCTGTTCGGTTGTAAGACGGAAACAGATCTTTTGCCAATTCAAAAAGAGTTTCTTGAATCATAAATCCTAAATACATATTTTTTTTTGAAAAGAAATGCGATTGTTTTGATTCTTGAGAGACAAAAGCAGTCTTCCAGTTGGCGCTTGCATTAAGTATTTGTTTTCTTTAGAAAATAGAAGCAATTTTTTTACCTTAACCTTGATTTTATTTTTCACAAAAATAAAATAAAAAAATACTTGGCTTCTATTTTTAATTTTGTTTATTTTATTTTTTTTATCTTTCTTTCTTTCTTTATATATTTAATTTGTATGCTAGCTTCTATTTTAGATTAATTTTCCATAATTTTTTTTTAATGTGTTTCTATCTTAGATTATTTTTCATAATTGCTTCTATTTTTTTAAAAAAACTATATGTTTCTATTTTTATTTTGTGTTTTTTTTAATTCTTATTTTTTTGTTTAAAAACAAATTGTGGATCTAAAAAAAACAAATGTGATTAAAGTCAAAGTTGTGACTAAGATCACTGATGCGAAAACCAAAGATTTTGCTTGTAAGCATATCGTCTGCCGATTCGGGATACTATATGCCATCATCAATGACCACAATACGCAGTTTGACTGCACTCTCTTCGATGACTTCTGTTCGTGGTTAGACATGCATCACCACATGTCAACCCCGGGACATCCTTATTCAAATGGACAAGTAGAGGTACCTAATTGGGCCAACCTTTATACTCTGAAGACTTATTTGGAATAGTCTAAGTCCAAGGTGTACCACATAATGTCGAGGGTCCCGATGGGAGTATCGCCCTTTGCAATTGCATTTGGTGCTAAAGCAGTAATCCCCGTTGAGATGGCAGTACCAATGTACCGAGTCGAACACTTTTACCCCGAGATGAATAACGATGAGCTCACACTAGTTTGGACTTGATAGAAGAAATGAGAGAACGAGCACATATACGTATTGCATACAAACGGCAAATGGAAAGGTACCACAACAAACAGGTCTGACCCCAAGCATTCAAAAAAGGGGATTTAGTTCTACGAAAGGTGTCCAACACTACCAGAGACCGAGCAAAAGGGAAATTAGGCCCGAACTGGGGAGGCCCATATTGAGTCACCGACGTCATTGGTTTGGGACTTGCGAGCTTGAAACGCAAGAAGACCGACCTCTACGAAATCCATGGAATGTGGAACATCTCAAGAAATATTATTAGTACCAACATTTTCTTGTGTAAGGTATGCTTTGCATTCTACTCAATAAAATTTAATTTCTGTTGAAATAACTAAAATGTTAACAACACGAAACTACGACTCGATATAACGACAATTCTTACTTGGGATAAACTAGGTTGAGAGGGTGATCGGCCAAGAAATTGGGACGAACTCCACTGACCAACCATCAAACATACTACCGAACAGTTGGCTCGACGATGGACTGAAAAATCCTCCTAGCAACCCGATCATACTCGGATGCACTCAATAAACCTGGAATACCGGAGCAGAGGGGCTGGGAGAGGAAGCCATCGGCAATCGTGGTTCAAAAGAAGTCCTGGTGCACCTATATTTATTCCTAGTCGTTATCCTTCTACACTCCTGCTTGGTATTTTTCTTATAATTATTACTACACATTTTTAGCTACAACCACGACAAAAAGAAGAACAAGGGGATACTGAAATAATTTTTATACAATGAGAGGGGTGGGGGTTTAACCTCCCATACAGGAAAAAATGGGAGGTCCCCCCATATATTAAAATAAAAAATAAAAAAACTTCTTCTTTCTTCTCTTCTTCATCTGGCGGGGAGGAAGGGATCTTCACTGGCCAGAGGCAACCTCTTTGTCAGTGGAAGGGTAACCCTCCACCACTACGTAATCCCCGAGTTGATCGAGGAGTTCCCTAATCTTTGCCTTTTGCGCTTCCACCTGACCTCAAAGCTCCTTCTCATTCTGCAGGGTCTTCTCGAGGCCAACCTCCTTCGATCCCTCTTCCTTGAACTTCTCTAGTGCCTCGAGCAACTCCGACACTGTAGCATAAGTGGCCGGAGCCCAAGGAGACAAAGAGCGCCCGAAGCTCTTCGATTTTGCGAAGGTGGTGGTGCGACCTCCCCTCTGTCTTTAACTCCCGAATCAAGATATTGCAGGCCTGCGTTCCCGATGCTCTTCAATCTCATAGTGGATAGTACCCATACTGTGAAAGTATTATCAGAAGTTTGGAGCGTCAAGGGTTCCCCTATCCTTGGGAAGGGCTCGGGGGAAGCACGAGTAGAAGGAAAAGAAGGGAGAGCGCGAAACAAAAATGACAAGAAAAAGCTTTAAGAAGGCAAAGTGAAAAAGACAGAGGAGGACAGTGAAGTTTAAATTGGCGAGGGGAAGGTGGAATATCAGGGGCAAGAGCATTGATTAGACTGATGAATGGAAAATCTAGAAAGGCTATGGCATTAATTGCAGGTAGTAAAGATTACACTTGAAAATATGGGAATCGGATTTGATTCAACACACGAATACCAAGACGATCCTTGGTATTTCCTCGAGCCGAAACGAAAATCTACTGAGGAGCCACTGGTTGCTCCCCGAACAGATTGTGTACCGGGACATTAGTTGCCTCTCAAGGCGACATTTCAATTTACAAAACGAAACGACAATTGGCCAACTTCACGATCATTCCCCGAGACAATAAAAGTGTTTAGAAATAGGAGATGACTGCTTCTTGGGGTAAATCGAGACCTACCTTGGGTACGATTAGAAACGGATTGAATCGAGTTAACGATAAAGATTTCTACTCGGGAATCAACTTTCGCACGGGAAGTTCCGCTCAAAATTTAACCAAGTATGTTCGGTTCGGAGAACAGTTTGGCTGATATGACTAGCTAGGAAAAAGTGCTACTTTGGATTGTTGATTTTATCAAGTATTTTTGACTTGGGAGTAGTTGGTAGCGCGAAATTACGTTGCTACTTTCACTGCAAGTGTACGGGGTAAGTTTTAGTATAATCGGAAAAGTAGGGGTTGTCGTATCAACAGGGATTGGATTAGATGGTCGTTGAATACCGCGATTGTCATAACCTAACTTTATCTAGATGACTCAATTTATATTTTTGTTTTATAAATAATATACTAAACTAATTAACTAATTAAACTAAAATACTATAATACTAATATTGACGTTTAAGGGAGTAAATTATTTAGGGATTAACTTCGTTCATTTAAACGCGTTCAATTCAATCTAGTTTACATTAATGACATTCACATTATCCAACAATCTAGGTATCGAAATCTCACTCACTACCTCTTCCGAGTGTAAAGTGAATGAATATGTGATTTCGCGTTAACGCCGAAGTCCCCCTCGAGCGTCTATACGACACTTGGTTACACGAGTCTCGGCCCAACCTCACGGATTGCATACTTTCTAACGCCCTCCTGGGTCATTAGATCATCACGTTGTGTTTAAACCCTAGTCTGAATCTGGGGTTACCTCTCCCGAGTGTCAAACTCCGTATTCTCAAAATCAACCCTAATACCATAACAAGCATATCAAGATTGTAATAAAACGGTAAACACAATCAGATAAAGGTAAACAACCGATAACGAAACAAAGATTCAACCAAACAACGTTTTTATAAACGAATCGCTCCCTAGACAATATATGTTTAGCTATACATGGCCATAACTGAATATACAACAACAAATAAGCTAAACATGACCAAATACCAAAAAACGTTCAATAAATAAAGAGAGAAACAAAGTAGAAAAGCCGTTATCTGAAGAATGGACGGATCCACGTTCACTAAAACCGCTCTGATCTTGTTCCCTCTTCTTGGAATTGTGTTCTCTTCCCTTGGTATAGTCTTGGAGCTCTCAAGAACACTCCCAAAAACATTCTTAGGTATGGGAGAGAAGAGGGGATATATATAGGATCCCAAAAATCTCAAAATATCCCAAAATATCCTAAACGATCTGGTGTCAGACTGCTGCAGCGGTGGGGAAGTCAGCAGCTTTTTGCCGGATGACCGCTGCATCGGTGGAGACTTCAGCAACTCTCTGCATTTTGACCGCTGCAGCGGTGGATGCAGGCTCTGAAGATTGATCTTTTTGCTCTTTTTCTCCACCATTCTTCCACCGACTTGCTCGATTATAACCCGTTTTCGTCCCAAACACCTGATTTATAACAAAACAAATAAAAATGTATTAAAACATATTAAAACGTTATAATAATGCTTGAAAACTACCAAAACCGGCTTGAGAATAAATAGATAAATTACACTTATCAGTAGTTTTATTTTTATGTTTAATTTTACTAAGTGTCTCTAGATCGAGAGTAATCTACTAAGTATGCTTGGTCCGATTTGAAGACAAGGTTTGCAAGTTGCAATATAAAGGAACATCGAAGTAAAAAATTATCCGGTTGTTTCATTGATCAAAAAGCCCGAAGGCGTTACAAGGAGGGGCCTTAGATGGAAATTACAATAAAAATAGAAGAAAAGAGGAAGCTACTGGTTGACGTTAACAGGAACACCATTTGGCCCCACTTCGGATGCCCGAGCAAATGATTCTTCTACCTTCATTACAACTGACCCCTGCTATGGCATATTGTAGTCGCCTACCCCGAGATGGTTGGCGATGTCCTGGATGGTTAGCTGTTTGAAAATGGGAGGCTGGGTCGGCGAAACCGCAGCTCTGGAGCCCAAGTTAACACCCAAAAGGTAGATATCAAAGAAATCCACCTCGAGGTATTTACATAGGACCCGGGCCTTGGCATTTTCGAAGCTAATAGTCATGTACTCCTCGCGAACGTCTTCAACTAGATCATTGTAAGCTGGAGTTGACTTCCAGTTCGCAATAGCAGAGGCAACAACTCCTTCAACCTGGGCTTTTTCCTCATCAGGGATTTTCATTTAGAAAAGGGATTTATAGTTTCAAAAGGATTTTGGAGCGAAAGATAAGATTTTGTTATCATAGAAACCAATGGGCCTAACTTACTCTCAAAAGGCGCCTTGAGTGATGAGGATTGCCTTTAAACTTATATATAGCTCAGGATCAGGTAGCACAAGCGATGTGGGATTCAACACGCCCTCTCACGCGCAGTTTGGACTTTGCCAAACTATTGCAAATGAATATTGGGAGAAAAGCCCAAATCGATATGGAATTCAACACGCCCCCTCACACGCAGGGTTGACTTTTGCCAAACAATTGCGAATAGATATCGGCGGTCCCAACGTCGATGTGGAATTCAACACGTCTAACATCAGACAAGAGGTATGGCTCTGATACCATGTAGAAACCCAACGGGCCTAACTCACTATCAAAAGACCTCTTGAGAGAGGAGGATTGCCTTTGAACTTATATATAGCTCAAGATCAGGTAACACAAGCGTATGGGATTCAACAGTTGTTATGTAATATATTCTATACATTAAGACTATACACTCCCCATTATATAGCCATAATAGTAGGGTAAATTAGGAAGAATATTATCCTAATAAATTGACCAATAAAAGGAAAAAAATGAGCTAATGAATTGGTCAACATGATCTAAATTGAAAATATGACCTAAATAATAAATAACAAATAATACATTAAAGATTAAATATTCCAACCCTCCTTTTCAAACTGGGGCGAAGATATTTCAGAGTTCCAGCTTGGCAAGAGTTAGCTGGAGATCGTCTTCCTTTCCGGTAGCCATGAAGGCGGGTGGTTATGTGGGAAAAAATAGAAGAATGCTTGTTGCTTGGGAAAACGACAGAGATAGGACGAAGGTAACCGGACACTTGGTGATCTAGACGACGAAGAGAGAAACTCTATCTAGTACATCGCCACAACGAAGGGGGCTTGGGCGACTAGACAACGCAGCTAAGAGGGCCACGAATTAGCGAATAGCAAAGTAGGAACATGAAAACACATTGAGGCTGCAAAATTGCTATTGGCCGAACAGTAGGGCAACAAAATAAGGGCTGGACAGGCGGTGGTGGCAGGAAGGTGATGGCCGCGAGGCAGTTGCCATGGGAATGTGGTGCCTGTGAGGCAGTCTGGAAGCTGCTACACAAAAAAGGCTAAGGCTGTGGCCGTGGGAAGGAGGTGGCCACGAGAAGGTTGTCTAGAAGCCACTAGACAAAGAAGGTGGTGGCCAGAAGGTGGTTCGGCGAGGGGGTCTATGGTTTTCCTCCTCCCATGCGCATCTCATTACTTTTTTCTTTTTAGGTTTTGAAATACCAAAAGAGATTTTTGGAGAGGAAGCGAATATTTTGTTATTATATAATATATTATATATAATAAGGCTCTATATTTCCCTTTTATATAGTCATAACGGTGGGCTAAATTGGGAAGAATATCGTCCTAATAAATGGGCCAATAAAGGAAAAAGAAATCTACCAACTTGGCCAATGTGACCTAAATATTAAATATGATCTAAATAGTAAAAATAATAAATTATTCATTAATGTAAATATTAAATATTCCAACTGTTTCAAAGTCAAATTTTCTTGAGGATGTTCTATGAATCCCTTTTCGAAATCAATTTCTTCCCTCTCATACATCACCAAAATGCACTGAGGAGTTCTGACTTTGAAATTTTATAAATTTCGTTTTCTAAATGAGATTCCTTTTTCAAGTATATTCACTCCAACGGTTCGGGTACTAGCCTTTTGCTTTATCGATTGCATTTGTGTGTACATTAGTTTTTCTATTCTGTTGCATTTCAAACAGATGGGAATCGGCACAGTGGATTCATCTGTGTCGGGTCTTGGGGGATGCCCATATGCCAAAGGTGCTTCTGGCAATGTTGCCACTGAGGATGTAGTTTATATGCTGAACGGACTGGGAGTGAAGACAAACGTGGATCTTAAAAAGGTTATATCAGCTGGGGATTTCATATGCAAACATCTGGGACGACCATCCGGATCAAAAGTAGCGATTGCCTCGAGCAGAGTCCCGGCCAATTCCTCTAAGCTGTAATTGGGCCGAATGATGCAGCTACTACTCACTAGATACAAGTTAATTGTTGTTCAATGTATTTGATGTTGCACCATCTTTTGTTGAAACTCATATTTGTTCATGTTCCTTTCTTCTCCCCCCCGCGCCCCCCCCCCCCCCCCCCCCCCCCCCCCTCCCCCAAAAAAAAATATTTATTTTCATTTGACAATCAAATATATTTAGTTGTTGAAATCCACATCAGGAAAAGCATCCACATTGTCTAAGTTTTCAATTCCGTTCATTTCAAATCGTCCCATCTAAATACAATTCAAAGTTGCGTTGAGAGTTGGTGGAGGACTACCCGGTGGCTTTCTTACCATAATCTGACCACCGAACGAAATGAGGTTTTATATTACTAAAACTTCTGGAAATTAGTTTAAACCTTATGATTTCAGCCCTTCTCCACATTAATACAAGAGTTCATTCGAACCGATTATTGCAACTATAAATAAAATGTTTAATAATTATGCAAATAGTTGTCTCATGTCGAAAGAGCACCAAACAACTCGTGCAGATTCGTAGTATTACTTTAGGGCTGTTTGCTTCTCTAAGATTCTGTGCACTATCATATTTTCGATATATTGATATGTATATATTTTTTATTTAGCTGTGATTTAATCAAATTTATATATTGTTTATTTGGATTAAAAAAATATACAATTATTTTAGTTTATTTGAATTTTTAAGCTATATTTTTCTTCAATTATGTTATGAGTTGGAGGCTAAAATTGAGGTATTCCATTAATCACCATCATTATTGAGGGAGTGACTAACATTATTAATGGGTGGTTCACTAGCATATTAATGGGTGTGTGACTAAGATCATTAATGGGGGTGGTTGGGCAACATCATTAATGAGGTGGTTGACTAATGAGGTGGAAGGTTGGTGAACTCCTTCCTTATAGGGGGTTGAGTAGTAGTACCAATGTGTGTCAAGTGAAGTTAACTGAAATGGAAAATAAATTTTTCCTTCTATATCATTCATTGTAACATCATTAATGAGGTGGTTGACTAATATCATTAATGAGGTGGAAGGTTGGTGAACTCCTTCCTTATAGAGGGTTGAGTAGTAGTACCAATGTGTGTCAAGTGAAGTTAACTGAAATGGAAAATAAATTTTCCCTTCTATATCATTCATTGTAAATCTCTCTTCCTCTAAATATAGTGATTTATTCTTGTGCCGAGGATTAAACTTATGTCAGACCATGTTAAATTCTTGAGCCGTTTCTTTCATTGTTCGTGAATCTTTGATGTACTTTACTTTTAAATTATTGTTGTGTTGTTAGGAGTTGGTCGATCCCAAACAGCTGGTATCAGAGCGTACGCTCTGACTCTCTCAATATAACAATGGCTAGCAAAAAGGTTTGTGGTCAATAAGTTCAGTGGGTATCATACTGCCATTTAGAGGTTATAGATAGAAGATAATTTGTATCATTAAGATCAATGGCAGCTACCGTATGGAAAGACGAAAAAATCTAAAAAGATGTCAAAAGACAATTGGATCGCTCTCGATTGCAAGATGTTGGGAATCGTTTGGCTTACACTGTAAAGCACAGTGTTAAATACTGTCAAAGGGAAGCCCGGTGATACAAGGCTCCTACTATGCGCGGGATTTGGGGAAAGGTCGGACCACTTCCCTTAATAACATTGTTAAGTAGTGTAAAAAAAAAAAGGACGACAAAGGATTTGATTGATGTTCTTGAGAGCACGTATTAGGCTCCCATGGCAACGGATAAGTTGTTCGCTTTCTGAAAACTTTTCAGAATGGATATAGAGGAACATGATGATGCTTTTGAATACATCAGTCGTGTTTGTGAAATCTTCGATCAGTTGGAGATAGTGCAAATAACGTTTGCAGAAGAAATTAAAGTCTTGCTCCTTCTCTTATCTCTTCTTGATAGTTGGGACAACTTAGTTGTAGCGATCACCGGTGGAGATGGTTTACTAAGATGGTAGAGAAGGAGGTCATTACTTTGATTATCAGTGAGGAAACTCGAATGACTCAAGCTAGAGTTCTGGGGCAGTATTGAAGGTTGAAGAGAGAGACAACAATAGGAGTTGTTCGAAGTCTGTGAAGGGACGATGAAAGTCAAAGGTGAGGGGTACAAAGGGATGGAATTGTGGAAATTTTTTAGTAAGAGAAAATGCTCAAATCCACTAAGAATGCAAGAGTGAGATAGCAAAGAGATGGTCTGTCTATCCGACAAAGAGTCTTCACATGTACTTACACTCTCATTGGACACTTGCAATAATATATGGGTGATTGATTCAACTGTGTCGTTTCACATGACTTCACAGAGGGATTTATTGAACAATTATGTCCCAATAAATTTCGATAGGGCCTACTTTGGGGATGAAGAACCTTGCAACATCACTAGCAAGGGAGAAATTTAAATCACCCAAGCCAATGGTTATATTCTTAGGTTGTGGGATGTTAGACATGTTCCTAGTCTAACTCGCATTCTAATCTCCATAGGACAATTGTTAGAGGCAATGGGAATTACCATCTTCAACAACAAATCTTAGAAGGTGTTAAAAGACGCAATGGTGCTTGCTTGAGGAAAGTATGACGACACATTGTACATGACATTTGGTTCTTATGATGCTATTATGGTCACATCCCCAAAAACAGATGCAAACATATAACATTGTCAGCTTGGTCACATGAGTAAAAATGGATGGGTATACTTGCTTCGCAAGGCAAATTAAAGGGGTTGAGAATGTAGCGATGGGTTTCATTGAAGATTGTTGGCTTGGCAAACAGAGAAATGTAAGCTAAAAAAAATCATCAAGACTCCTAAAACTGAACGACTTGAGTTGGTTCACTCCAATATTTGGGGACCTGCGAAGGTCAGGTTTCTTGGTGCCTCTGTCTACTTTGTGATGCATATTGACACTGCAGTGACAAAACTTTGGCTTTACTTCATGAAACACAAGAATGAGTCTTTGATATGTTCAAGAAGTGAAAAACCCAAGTTGAGAATGAAATAGGACTCATGTTGAAGTGCCTGAAGTCAGACAATGGCAGAGAGTACTGTGATAAGGAGTTTAACTGATTTTATGTTGAGAATGGCATTAGAAGAGTGAAGACTATTCTGGAGAAGCCCAAACAAAATAGAGGTATGGAGCGGATGGACAAGACTATTCTAGAGCATGCTAGGAGCATTAGAATTGATGCAGGTTTGCCGAAGAAGTTTTATGCGATGAACACAACTGTCTACTTGATCAACCAAGGACCATCCATATCATTGGATGGTAGGGTATCGGAAGAGACATGGACAGAGAAAGAGGCGAGTCACTCTTATCTTAAGGTGTTTTATAGTGATGCGTATGTTCATATCGAGGCTGAGAATAAGAGCAAACTTGATCCTAAATCTCGGAGATACACGTTCATTGGCTACGGAGGTGACAACTATGCTACAGACTTTGGATTTTGAGAAGCGTAAAGCTGTCAAGAGCATGGATGTGGTGTTTAATGTGTCTATCATGTATAACGACAAAATTGGAGGAGACTCGAGATGTGAGGATCAAGAAAGACCCCACGTCGATCCAACAGATCAACCAGAGCCATCAACTTCCCACTCAGAAGATCTACCCGAGAAATCAGACCACCACATCGATATTCTTCTTCTTTACATTATCCACTGTTGATATATAATGGCAAACCGTCTTACTATAAAAAGGCTTTGTAAGTGGAAGCACATGACAAGTGGGAGCTTGTCATGAGAGACGAGATAGACTTACTCTGGTCCAATCAAACTTGGGAGTTAGTCAAACTTCCAAAGAGAAAGATAATACTTCATAACAAATGGGTTCACAGGTTGAAAGAGGATCATGATAGTACGAATAGGTACAAAACAAGGTTGGTTGTGAAGGGATTTAAGAAGAAAGTTGGCATTGGTTACTTCGAGATCAAATCTCCAGTGGTAAAACACATAACCATCCAGGTTATGCTAAATAAATCTAGCAATGGTTCTTTATCCACACCTAGAATAGTAGGATGTGTAGATTGTATTTCTTCATAGTGATCTTGAAGAAAATATCTACATATATCAACCACAGGAGCATGTGGTCTAGGGAAAAGAAGATTTGGTATCTAAGTTGAAAAAGAGGTTGAATGGCTTAAAACAAGCTTCGAGGCAGCGACATAAAAAGTTTGGTAGTTTTAGGTCTGAAGTAAAAATTTGGGTAAACTTTAAACCGATATTTAAAGGGACAAAATTTTCCTTAGATTCCATGTTTAATTTTGCATAACGTTTTAATATAAGAAAAAAAGAAAAAAAAATCGACAATTCTGATGAATTCTAGGGAAAATAAAAGTTTTGGATCAAAATTAAAATTTATAAAAGTTATTTTGAGACCAAATTGATTAAATTAAAATTGGTTTTCAAATGGATATCACTTTTGAGATAACCAATTTCACTTTTCACCCAACAATTTCAAGAAATTTTACTTTTTGCACATACTTTTCATTTCAACCCCAAAAACTGTAGTTTTTGCCGATTTCGTCAAACTAACGGTCAATTTCATTTTATTTTCTAAATTGAACATTTGAAACACATTAGGATTGTTTTAATTTCATATTAATTTTAAGGAACAAAATTGCATTTATTTAATAAAGGGTGCCCAAATCACCAATTTTACTTTGTACACCTGGGAATAAGATCAAGGTTTGATACCTTCTTGGGAGTTGCGATAGTCATTTTTTGAGCATACCTAGGCTATTTTCATAAATGAAAAGACTTAATTATGTGGTTCTTAAAAGTCAAACACGCCATACCATTTTAAGGGCTAAAGAGTAATTTACACAAAATAGGGGGTAGCCCCCCATCAATTGCCATAAGGCCAAATCCAGGGCGTCTATGAACTCACAAGTGCGCAGACCTAGGTTAACGTAAATAAGGGCTATCTTGCCTCCCCCCTAAATATACACAAGATCCAAATACTTTTTCTCACACTCCCAAACACTATCTCGGGTCACTTAATCCTCTGCCAAAAACCCTATAAATTCTTCAAAATAGATAAAAATAAAAATAAATAAATATATATATATATATATATATATATACCAAATGGAGAAACTAAGAAGGAATAAGAAGAAGAAGAAGAAAGAAAAATCTAGGGAAAAGACTTCTTCCCTAAGCAAAGTAATTATGACCTCTAAACCCTCTAAAACTTTTATTTTCTTGTTTACCACTTTAAGGAGGACCTAAAAACTACAAAAAACCTAAGAGAACGTTCCCAAGAGAGAACTTTAAAATCAGTTAATTTTTTCGCATTTACTTCTAGTTATTTACTTTTCATGGTTTAAATTCTGTCATTTGCTTTCCCGCTTTGCGTCTTTCGGCATTTTATTTTCCAGTCATTTACTTTCTGTCATTTACTTTTTTTGCTATGTGCCTTCCGTGCTTTACATTTATGCATTTAAATTTCCGTTATTTACTTTCAGTATTTTACGTTTCCTGTTTTGCACTTTTTCACGCTTTTGTATTACGTATTTTACTTTCTGTCTACGTAATATAAGGAAAAGAGACAATGAATTTAACTAAAAACTGAAAAAATGGAGGATCTCATATACCCCATTTTTAGATTTTTAAATTTTGTGTGAAACTTTAAATGGCAGGTTAAGGGATTCCCTTCCCCAAAGCGTGTCATGTTGGCAAAAAACATATGCATATCATTTCCACAAAAACTGTTGTTTTTATTTTCGTAAATTTTTTTTTATATAACAAGAAGTTTTTTCAAAGCTTTGTTTGCTGTTTTTTTTTTTTTTTTTTCTTCATAATAGAAACTTCAAAAAATTTATTTTTCAAAGTGTTGTTCTTTAAAAAAAAAGTATTTTTATAATTCTTAAAAAAATATATTTTAACTTTTTCTTTCCGAAAATTCTTAATAACAAGATTTTCTAAAACTATATCTTTTTACTTTCTAGAAATTTCTTCATAAAAAGACTTTTTTAAAACCTGCTTCTTTCACTTTCCAAAGGTTTTCTTCATAATAATAAAATTTTTAAAAAAATGTCTTTCACTTTAATCTCTTCATAAAAAAAATAAAAAATAAAAAAGGAAAAAAAAATGTTTCGAATTGTTTTATTGTTTTCCAAAGATTCTTTATAATAAGAACTCTTAATTTTATCATTATTATTATTATTATTATTATTATTATTATTATTAACTCTATAAAAACTTCTTCATAACAAGATTTTTTCAAAAAATGTTTATTTTTTAGTTTAAACCGTAATTTCTTCAAAATAAGTTTTTCTGAAAAATTTCCTTTATTTTATTTTGCCTAAGGATTTTTCATAATAAGAATCTTCTTTATGTTTCTAAAATTAAAAAAATAAAAATAAAAAATGGATAACTTCATAATAAGCTACCCCAAAAAATATTTTTCATTTTAAACCTTTATTTTTTTCTCCTCTTTGCATGAATGTAGTATTATAGTTTTGCTAAGATAACATAAACTAAAATAGAAATAAAACTCCTCCATGGGGCCAAACTTGTTGGTTCCATCTATAATTGATAAGCGGTCTAAAAAAATGGGACATTTCATCTTTTATTTTGTTTTTATGTTTTTTCTTAAAGTTTTAAATGAAAAAAAAAATAAGGGGAATTATTATATTAACCAAACTGAAAAGAAAATTACTTGAACTTGATTTAATTAAAAATATTTATTTAAACTAAGGTACGGTCTTATGACAGGAGTCTTGATGTGTCTAACACCTTCCATGAGCATAACCGACTTCCAAACTTCAAATAATTCACGAGTTAAGACCTAAAGATTGTTTTGAGTCAAAACTTAGGTCATTTTTAAAAGATAAAAATGATTTTAAAAAATTCCAATAACCTAGCACACTGTAGACATTTCATTTTGTCCCGTCTGTTTTTGCATTTTTTAAAAGTTTTGGGTCTAAAGCTCAAATTCAGACAAACTTTAAACCATGTTTAAAGAGATGAATTCACTCCTTAGATTTATGTGTTAATTTTGACATAATGTTTTGAAAAAAAAAAAATACAAAAATATCAGCAATTAGAAGAAATTTGTCAAGAACTAAAGTTTCGGTCTAAAAATAATTTTTTTAAAAGTTAATTGGGACCAAATTAATTAAATTGAAAGTTCATTTTCATGGAATATCACTTTGGATATAGTTAATTTAAGTTTTCATCCTTTAATTTAAAAAAAAAATACAAATTCCAATTATTTTTCATTTTAGCCCGAAAACAACGTTTTTTTCGCCAATTTCGTCAAATTGACGACCAATTGAGTTGTAATTTTTGAAATTGAATATTCCAATATCAAATTGGATAGTTTAATTCATTTTTAGCATTTCAATTTCACCAAAAAAAAATTACTTTTAATTGACAAAAAGTGCTCAAAGCACTAATTTCACCTCATGCACACCTCTCGGGAGTAAGACGGAGCATTGGGATTCCAAATTGGAGTTCCCATAGCTACCTTGGGAGTCCCCCAAGTCATTGTCCTCAATGTTAAGACTTAAGGAAGTTAAAAAAACAATGCCATCTACTCAATTCCCGAAATATGGTAGCTAAAATGCATATTTTTACGAAATAAAGGTTAGTTGTCCATCAAAGGATAGCTACTAGCGCCTATCATAGGGTTTCCGCACTTACCAGGGCACGCGCCCTGATGTGTGCGTGGTTTTCAGCCTCTATAAATAGATGTGCCTTCCTCTTTTTTTTCCTTGCCAATTCACATGCTAAGGCTTATTCTTGCTTGTATGTTCTCAAAATACTTGCAAGAACACTTTCTCTCTAGAAAATTCTCTAAAAAAAAATAGAAAGTTAGTTCATGTTCTGCGGCTTGCCATGCTTTTACATTTCTATTATGCGCCTTTCCGCGTTTTTACTTTTCTGCATTTTACTTTACTGTTTTGCGTCTTTCCGTGCTTTAAATTTCTTGTAGTTTTTTCTTATTTTCATACATATACATAAATTGAATCCTCCCTACGTAAAGTTCGAATAAGAGAGGACCCATATTCCCCACTTCGGTTTTGCTATTTCGTGAAACATAAATGATGAGATAAAGGCGGTCATCTCTAGAAACGTCTTTTGTAGCCATGGTTAGGACTGACTACACACACACGTATATCTACTATGTACTCCTTGATACAACAACAAAAAAAAAGAGTTAAAAAAAGAAAAGAAATTTTTACCTAAACTAAAAACTATAAAGGGAGAATGCTCCATACCTCCTTTTTAGGTTTCCCAATCATGTGAGAAACTTAAATGAGGGTTAAGAAAAATCTTTCCCCCAAGTGGTTTTAGTTAAAGTTATTTTGACAAAAATACACGTAATTTATTTATTTATTTATTTTTTACTAAAAAATAAGAAAAACTAAGTCTCTTTGTTTTCTTCCAAAAAACAAAGAAACTTTAAAAATATATTTTTTTTACTCTAAAAAGTCCTTTCATTTTAAAACAAAATGTTTTTCTTCATTTAAGGAAACCAAAATTTTATTTTATTTTTCTAAAAAAAAGTTTCTAAACAAAACTTTAATGTTCTTTCATTTTAACTCAAGAATGTATTTTCTAAAAAGGTTTTTCCTCCATACAAATAAAACCACAAATGGTTTCTTAAAAAATGATAAAAATGTTTTTTCTTTAAAAATATTTTTCTTAAAGATATTTTTTTTTCCTAAAATGTATTTTTCTTCATAAGAAAAACAAAAACTTTTCCTAAAGAATTTTTTTCCTAGAAAAATTATGTAACTTTAAAAGTGTTTTCTTCGCAACTTAACAAAATCTTGTTTTCATTTAAATTAAATTTGCTTCATTCATAAGAAAACAAATTCTTTTTTCACTACTTAAACTATTTTTCATTATAAGAAAAGTTTAAAATAAAGTTTTTCTTCTAAACCCTTTGTTTTCTAAAATTATTTTTTTTTAAAAGAAAAAAAAAATGTTTTAATTTTTTTTTTTTCAAAAATCATTTCTTCATTAAGGAAAACTAACCAAAAATATTTTTAGTCTTTAATTGTTTTTTAACAAAAGAAACATCTCTTTCTATAAAAAAAAAAAAAAAAATTGTTTTAATGGAAAAGTCTTTTCATTTTCGAAGTTTCTTTTTATTTTTTATTATTATTAATTTTTTTACACATAAGTTTTTGCCATCATAACTTAAGCTAAAATTCAAATCTCCCATCTCGGGGACCAAGCTTGTAGATTCGTCCATAATCAATAAGTGGTTTGAAAGGAAAATATTTCGTATTTTATTTTACTTGTTTTATTTACTTGTTTTTGTTTTACTTATTTATTTATTAGCTTTACTTTATCTTGCATGACATAAATAAAAAAAAAAAAAAAAGGGGGGGGGGGGGAATGATTATGTTGGCCCAAAGAGATACCAAAGATGGGAGTTGATGAGGGTATTTTTGGGCACTCTTGAGTCAGCACTAGGGACTCAGTCACGTGTCTGTCCTTGTAGTGACATGGATGTATTCTAGAATTCACTACGCTATGCTGGTGCATACGCCAACCATGGCTCTCCCTGGAATCTCATTTGCACCTAGGGAGGAGCGAGGAGCCCCGCAGGGACGTGCTGTTCTGAGCTCTACGCCGTGCCCTGGGCGATCAATTTTAGGGACTTAGCTGTTCACCTCGACCGACTCCTCTTTTCGGCTCATTTCTTCTCCAAGACTCCACGAATCTCTACTCTCCTCCACCAGCTCACCGCCGCAGGCCAAGCAAAGGCCCGTGGGCTTTGCCAAATAGACCTAAAATCCTAAGCCTAACGATTATCTTCTAAACGCCCCGAATTATCGGCTAAACACAGGGTTTCGATTAATTAACCGTGTTTAGGCCCAACTAATAATTTCCAACTCCTATATATATCGGGGGCTATGTAAGCCCGATGTATGCTTGAATACGCTTTACATTATGCGCGAGTTAATTTGTTTACTTGCTGTATTACTATACCTTTTCTCTTTGAGCACTAATTACCATGCCAGAGGAGTTTCACCGGGACAAATCTTGGTCTGAGTCTTCTGCAAGTACACTTCCTGAGGAGTAGGACTTTTGACACAACAGGTCAGTCCTCCCAAGACCCAGTACAGCTCACTCGATGACTTTTCAACCGACGACTCCACTTCAGCAATGGGACCCACTCGTCATCCAACTGGACTGTATTCGACGTGTGTACCAGTTGTACGCACCAACATGGGTGAATTGGATAGTCACTAAATTTAAATAATTAAACACTTCAACTCAAATAATCACTTTTCCTAAATCAATTATTATCTTGTTACACAACAAAAATGTGTTTAATACTAAATACACACTCAAACACAATATAAGAAAATAAGTAATATAGCACACAATGATATATCTTGGTTTAGTAAGTTACTCTTACCTACATCCAATCCCTCGAGCTCCACGAAGACTTGCTATCCACTAAACCCCAGATTTCTTTCTCAGGTAGAAACAAAACCCTTACAATCTCGATTCTTTTCATAGGCTCAGAATTAATCTTTACAATTATCCTTTTCACAGACTCAGGAAGAATCCTATCTTTTTAGCATGCTCAAGATTAACGTAATTCTATTATAGGAAGAATCAAAACCTAATCATTTTAATAGGTTTTAGATCAAACCTACCACTCTCTTAAATTTTTACACTTATCATTTTCTCAGGGAGAATCAAAACCTAATTCTTTTCAAGGGAAAAGAATAACCTAACATTTTTGCAGGATAAAGATCAAACCCTAATTTTTTTCACAGGAAAAAGATTAAACTCTAATACGCTTAAACTCACAAAAACAAAAAAATGTAAGTTTCTTCCTACAAGGAGTTTCTACCACCTCAACACAAATATACTCGATTAATGTCTCGAATAATTACTACGTGATAGATACAATGTGAGGTAATTAAAATATGATTAATAAATAAAGTGGGTAACACAAATTTAGCACGTAATTAAATAATTAGTCAGAATTCGTTTAAAAAACGTTTTCAGGTTTTTAAGTTTAAAATGGTTTTTGAACAATCCTAAACCAAGTAATCAATAGAAATGTTATTTTAAGTAAAGAATGAAGTTAGGATAGATCTCACCAGGAAAACACCGAAGATAATAACAATATTACAATTAGAACCCAAATCAGTGACGCCAAACAACAAGCACTTTAGATCAAGAACTTCTATAGGATCATTCTTTGAAATCTCAGCAAAAATATCACTCTTATAAAAGCTCAAACTGATGTTCTTGATGTATCAAAACTTAATCCCACAGGTTTATTAAATAGACCTAGAACTATCCCTCCAACAGCTAGTTTTTCAAATATATGTCATAAAATGACCTTCTAAGACCCTATATAACATCATCTTTCATTATAGGCTTGTTCCACTTAAAAATACTCTTTAAAACTCTCATTTAAGTCCATAAAACTATTCCCAATTTAAAACCACAAGAATAGGAAATATTAAATCATTTAAATTAAGAGAATCTCAAAATAGATGGACCATATCAATAAGGATCACATAATACATTGTACATATTTGAATTATATTTAAATCTCCCAAAAATCTCTTTTGGAATCATAAAAATGAATAGTTTTGACCAAAACAACAAAATAGTTGCCGATTTTACTATAGCAGTAGGTTAACCAACCAAACCAGTCGGTTAACCGATTAGATCAGTGAGTTTTCCTAATTTTCACCTACTTAAACTACTGAACCATTCGGTCGACAGACCCTAACCAGTCGGTTAGTCGAATTGATCAGAGTGCCCACTTCTTCATCCATTTTAGCCACTGTTTCAAACGGTTGGTCGATTACTTTTCTTTGTTGACCGATTGGATCAGTAAAACACCATTTTAACTCTCAAAACTCACTGATTCATTAAGTCGACCAAATTCTTTGCCGGTTGACCAAATTGACCCGAAAACACAATATTTTATACTTTAAAACACATTTTTCTTTTAGGTCAATTATTAAAATCATTTCACATAATGAACACATAAAATATTTCATTTTAAGATCTTAAATTTATCACTTTTTATCATGACACACATAAGATTACTTCATTTTAAGTATTGTGCGTGATCCTAATTCGGGTTGCATTAAGAATATAAAAGTAAAGAGTTGTTTTCACCTAATTTTCTTCAATATCTTCAAAACTCTTTCACATCTTTGTCATGTCCATCTTGCACCCTTTATGTTTTCTTCATCGATTCTTCTTCTTAATTAATTGCATGGAACTATAAATTTGAAACACTCAATAAAACCATTAGTTCCGCCAAAAATATCAATACTTAATTTCTCATCAAAATTTTGGATTCAACAGATTATGTTTACCAACCAAACTAAAAATAACACTTGGACTAAGTTTAAAATATTTAAACACTAGGTGTCATTTTTGAACGGGTGTCTTAGGGTGCCTAACACCTTTTCTGAGCATACACTACAACAAAATTGGCTTTTCGGAACAACAAAAAATATCACAATAGAGACTTTATTGCAACACTTGGTTTTTTTGGGGCACTTGTACATATGCCTTATAAAACGCCGCCCCAATAGAATATTAGGACATACGATACCAAATACTTCCATTATCGTTTGAACTTGTGAAAATAATAATAGGTGTCATATAAGATAGTTATTAGGACAATATTAATTGTCTCTATATCATTTTATATTTTTTGAATTAAAAATATTAAAGCACTACAACGTGTTGTAAAAGCCCTTTATTAGGACAGACAAATGCGTCACGAATTGTGTTTAAGAGAACCAACATATAAGGACACTATTTATCGTTGGTAGCGCGTAAAATACGCCGCTACTTACACTCGCAAGTATACGAGGTCTAAGTTTTAGTATAGTGTGATCGTTAAGATCGGGTTATCGTATCCACAGAGATTGGTGTCGTTACTATCGAATACCGCGTTTGTCGTGACCTAACTTTATCTATGCGAAAACAAATGTATTTAAGTAATTAAACTAATACTAATATAACCTAAATTAACTACACTAATATGCTAATATGTTTAGGGTGAAGAATTGCCTAGGGATTAACGTGTTTACAAATACGTGTTCGATTTTGATTTACTCACATTTACGGTGTTTGACCTATTTGACAACCTCGGTACGTAAACTCCACCGCCACCTCTCCCGAGTGTAAGACGGGGGAATATATGATTTCGAGTCAACGAAGAAGTCCCCTTTAACGTCTTAACGACCCTAGGTCACATGAGTCTCGTCCAGCGTCATTGATTGCACACAATCCAACTCTCTCCCGGGTTATTGGATCGTCGCGTTGTATTTATCCTATCGACAATCTCCGTTCTAAAACTCCCTCGCCACCTCGCCCGAGTGTAAGATGAGGGATATAACGCAACTTCAAGCCAACGAAGAAGTCCCCCTCAACGTCTAAACTACCCTAGGTCGCGTGAGTTTTGCCCCAACGTCATCGATTATCCACGATTGAAACCCCGACCGGGTTATAGAATCGTGGCGTTTGTGTACCTTAATCTGAATCCGAGATTTGTCAAAACCCCGTATTCTCCATTTACCATTCTAAGCATAATAAACAAACAATACGATAAACACAATCAAACTATGAAGAACAAACATAAACGCAACACCGAAATCATCCAAACAAATATATTTATAAATATACCGTTAATCCCTACTACAATCCATATTTAACTCGTGGCCATAGCCGCATAAACATATAAATCGAGCTAAACATGCTCATATGATCCTAAGATAAAGAAATAAGGAAAAACAATCGAAGAACTTAGCCTCGTCCGAAGATAAACTGCTAAGAACGCTCAACGATCGATTCGCCGTCTTCTCCACTTCGGGATGTGAGCTCCACCTCTAAAACTCCTAAACGTAGGCTTAAATATAGCCTAAGGTGCTCAAAAACCAAGAGAGACCGAAGAAGGGGGAGGAGAGAGGGTATTTATAGCCAAAATATCCTAAAAATATCTCAAGACTGTGCAGGGGATTTTCGCCTAGGCGGTGTATTTTTCGCCTAGGTGGAGTTAGGTCGGTTCGGCTGATCGCCTAGTCGGTAAAATAGGCGGTGGACGTGGAAGAACATTCTGTTGGATTTTCGCCTAGGCGATGGATTTCTCCGCCTAAGCGATCGGCTGTCAGTAGCCCATCTTCGTTCTCTGCTGGATTTCTGCCTAGTCGAAGGAATCTTCGCCTAGGCGGTGGTCCGTCAGTAACATTTGCTCTTTTCTCAGCTTCTTCACCGCCTAGGCGGTGGTCTGGACGCCTAGGTGGTGGGCTTGTTTTATATTTTAGTCTCCGAGCTTGTTTATCCACCGTAACTTCAACTTGCTTTGGTTCGATCACATTGTTTTCGCTCTAGTTTCCTATCTTTATGCCCCACATACCTGATTTATACAAAAAATATGAAAACTAATTAAAACATAATAAAATACTATATAAACGCTTGAAAACCAACTTAATTCGGGTTGGAAATACGTAGGTAGATCACACCTATCAACCGTCTCAATTAAAACTATTACGAAAATACATTATACCCTATTAACTATGTCACAGGACACTTTTTAATGTTTTAATAACTTTTTAATTTATTTTATGAGACAATTTTTAGTGTCTCAAAAAGCATCCAAATTGTTTTTTTTTTTATATATATATTTAAAATTATTTTAAAATAACAAAATACCCTAAATCCAAACAATAAATAATAAAAATTCACCACAATATAAAATACATAAATTACTCAAATTACTTAAATACACAAGCTAATAACAAAAAATAACATTATCCATTGACCAAAAAATAATGTCAACTTAATTTTGTTCCCCAATACAAGATTCATAAACTAAAAACTTCTTACAATCAAAACAAGATCATAAAATAAAAACTTCTTCCAACCAAAACAACCAACAAAAATACATTTCTAAAGTTTAATGCTCCATAACATACCATACATTCGTCTTCATCCAACTTACCATAATTCAATCTTCATCCAAAGAAATCTATATAAACAAAAGATATACATAAAAAATCATTAAGACATAACTCTTAATAATATTAAACAAACTTCATAATATTCAAAACAAATATACCAAAGATAATGGTTACGCAATAAGTGCTCCAATGACATCACTAATTGTTACGAAAAGTCTATAAGGTCAAATTAGACGTTCATCCCATTTGACCGAGACTTGGACATATATTTCACACCAATTGGGCCATAATTCTTATTCGCCTACTTGCATCGATGACTATATGCTGTAGACTTACCTTTCGCCATAATTTCTATTGTGTTTGTTATGCTCTTCAACAATGCTAAAGCTCTACTCTACAAGTTCCATTTTAACAATGAAAAAATTCAGAACAATTCCAGAAGTTCCAAGAAATTTCAGAATAGTTCCAGAAGTTTCTAGAAATTTCTATTCCAAAATGGAAACCTAAAAACACTAAACAAAAGTACAAACAGACCTTTCAAACTAAACCGATAGTTAAATACCTTAGAATGGATGAGAAATTATCAAATCCTAATGTAACTCACAATGGATGAGAAATACCAAACATGTAATAGTTCCTTATTCGTCCATCTGGTATCTTCTTTTGTGCAAACCTATCTTCCTCCTCTCTCTAATGTTAAAAAAAGATAATGCCTGTTACCAAATTAAATTGGTGTAGCATAGACGAAGTTGTATTCTGGAACTCTAATGGACATACCTTAAATGCCTCAAGGTTGTCACCAAGCGCATGCAACCCCTCCAGAATTGTTGTTGTGATATAATCACTTGATCTAGCCTGTTTGAAAAAAAATAAGCTTTAATAGCTTTCTAGTCTATAGACATCTTGAAAGATTTCATCTACTTAAAAAACTATGAACAAAGTTAAAAGAATACTCTAGTTAAGATATTTGAGTAAAAAATTGGGACATTTCTAAAGCTTTCTTTCTTTATTTTATTTTCATTTTTTTTTTCTTCAAACACCGGTGACCTAGTACACTTTTTTTTTTTTTTTTTTTTTAAATATATGCTAGGTGGAGACTCCAAAATTTGTTAAAATTCATTCCAAGTAAATTTTTTCAAAATCGATGCTTAGAAACACCTCCTCGAACTTGTTTTAAAAAGATTTTAAAAAATAAAGCATATCTAAAAACATTTTAAAGAAACTGATAAGTTTGTTTTCAAAATGAACGGAATTCGAATAACATTGCATAGGGGGTGTTGTTCACGTAAAAGTGAATTCTCGAGGTGCGTTAGCAGGTGACTCTGGTGGGGACATATGAGGGTCAAACCTGGTAGTGTCTAAATAATCATATACTATATATTAAAAGTGAAAGCATTCTCTTATGAATGAATGAGAGTAAAACATTTATTATCTTCTCAATCTTATTCTCCCATCCAAATAAAGGGTTACGATTAACTCTCATAATTTGTCTCCTCATCTAACCGACCAAAATCAATGGTCACCATTTATTATCTCTACTAATTCTATCATATTCCTATATAAGACTTAATAGTCAAACTATTAGTCATCTCTTCAATATTCTAATATTAATTCATTCTACTACTTGTATTGCATTGATTCCTTTCACTCCTAATATTCTAATCCTACTAGAAAAATGACTATTTCAAGCATTTTGGTGAGTCCTATATTTTTTCTCTCTTTTTATTTATATATCAAATAATGAGTAATGAGTGTCCTACTCAATTTCTTCCATTTTCTTGTTTTAGTTATATTTTTTTTTTTTTTAATTAGTGCACAAATATATGATTAATTTCTATAGTGCACATTTTAAATTACTTAAAAAAAATAACTGTAATTATTTCTAACCAAAAATAAATTAAATACAATATAAATTAATTAGGTGGAGAATGCCACTTTCAAGCATTTTGGTGAACTCTTATATATATATATATATTTATCAAATAATGAGTGTGCTACTAATTTCTTCCTTTTTTTTTGTTGTTTTAGTGGTATATAATTTGTTTTAATCAATGCACAAATATATGATTAATTTATCTGGTGTATATTTTTAATTAATAAAGAAAATATATGCGATTGAAAAAATATTTTTAACCAAAAAAATTAGATATATATGATATACATTAATTAAATTAGAATTTATTTGACTTGCAAAAATTGATAAAATTAATCCTAATTTATATATATTTTTTTTATTATTATTATTTTATAGTATATTATTAAAGTTAATTTGTAAAAATATTATTTAACTTTTATAATTATTTATGTAATTTTTAATTGTCTATTTATTTTCGATATTTATAAAATGTCATTACTTAATAAAATTTATGCATTTGCTCTTAGATATTGCCACTAAATTAACCAAATAATATATATGTATTTCATGTTTCAATATTGAAATTTTATTATAATTTTTTTCTAAGCCCGCACAATACAGGAGTCTAAACTAGTTTTAAATTAAGTCTAAGTCCAAGAAGTTTGTTTTCATTTTGTTGGTTAAAATAATGCATTTTCCTTTAATAAAGAAAAAAATAATAATTGTCATTTTCATTTTCATGCATAAGTACATAAGCATATTTTCTTTCTTTCTTTAATTTTTGCATTTTACTTTAGGTCATTACATTCATTTATCGCTTTATATACATATATATTATGTTTGTGATTCTTTTTAAGGCACGAGTATCGAAAATCATTCATATACATCATCACAACCTAAATAGTAGGAGCTGAAATCGAGCACTTTGCCCACCGGTTTTAAGCTTCAAAACCTTATAGGATTAGAAAGAGAAGTCAGTAGAAGTTAGGCGCAGTTTATCCGTCGGGATCGACCTCGAAACTCGCCTCACTTGGATCACCAACCAACGAACCATTTTAGGATGCAACAGAAGAAAATCCATGAATTCCATATAGTGAGCCTAGGATAGACTGCTACTAAAACCATGTCTTTTAGGACACTATATAAGATTGGAGAGACATGCTTATATATCAACTGCACTAAAAAAGAAGGCCAAAGTTTAAAATCCCTTTTAGGTACCGAATGATTTGTTTGGTGGCTGTAAGATGGTGTGTCCAAGGTTGGCTCATGAACTGAGTAACATGATGAAAAACATAGGCAGTGTCTGGTCTGGAGAAAGTGAGATATTGCAAGGAGCCAACTAATTGGCGATATTCAATAGCAACTGATAGGAGATCCCCGCTATGAGATGACAACTAAGTGTTGGTACATAGAGGGGTGTTGCAGTGTTTGCAGTCTGTCATTGTGAAGTGTATAATCTTTCAATTTCAACCCCAAAATTTAAGCGCAAAATATTGTAGTACAATGTGCTTAAGTAAGGGTGTCGGACCACAAGGATTGGATTGTAATTATTAATTTATCTTATTTTTTGCTTGAATTTAATAGAATTAATTTTGGGGTTATTAATTATAAAATATAGAACAATAAGTAAATTAAAATATGATATAATGAATGACTAGGTTGGGGGCATGTATTTGTTTTTCGATTATCCCAATGCGTTATACTCTTTATCTATTTCGATTCTGTGTATAATAAAATAATCTAACTACAAGTCAGATTAAAATGAAAGTGTGATCATTTAATCGTAATGAACTATCTGTGGGGTTCGATTCCTAATCTACGGTAAATCAATCTCTAAGTATACTCAATCCCATCAAATGTATCAACTAATCGATCATTTAATCGATATAGATTATCTTCGGAATTTGATTCCTACTAATCTACGATAAATCAATCCCTAAACATAATCTATCATATTAAACCGTATTGATTCACTAAGAATGGATTGTATAACGGTTAGATCTAAACAGCAAGTACCAGTAATTTATTTCGAACATTTAAAAATATGATATAAGTAAAAATTAATTGGATAAATGATATAAAAATATTAATCCCTTGTTATACAACCTTATACATAGATACAATATAACAAGAAATAAAAATTACATTAAGAAAATCTAAAACAAATATAGTCTAACTGGGTTTGGAGCCTTAGCCACTCATAGAATTCTTAGACTCCATAAATATATTCTTGGTCACTGCCCAAGCTCCCCACCTTCAATGGAGTTTTTGTGTGTAAAAAAAATGGTGAAAAGAAGATGGATCATGAATTACCGAAAAATGAATAAAATTCAAAATTATATAATGAAGACAATCCAAAATAATTATAACTACCAAAAAATCCCTAGCTTCCTTCCCCTTTATGCTCTTTTAATTCAATGCGAAATCTGATATTAATGGGCCTTTAATGGCCATTGTGTGGAACAATTCCCAAAATGCTAGCCATTATAAATGACCTAGCGTTACGGCTAGGTTTGCTGACCTAAGACAAGCACATAATGCGCATGTGCCTAGGCAATAGGCTTAGGCTAATTAGCGGCCCAGAGGCCTAAGCTTGTTTCACGCACATGCATGCGTGCGTGTCTATCAAATCCACGGGCCGAGCCAAATCTTGGGCCTCGGACCGAATCGGTTCATGAGTTGTGGTATTTTTCTTTCTTTATTTATTTATTATCATTTTTGTCTATTTTCAATGCTCATTTTTTAGTATTTCTTTATTTCCAAGCTTTTACCAACAAAAAATAATAAATTGTATTATAATTAGATTTTGATAAAAAATTAACAAAATCATACAATAAGGGTTGAATTTTGATATAAAATTGAGAACGATCAGCGTGCAAGAAGATCGATAGTATACTTGAGTTGAGAGAGACATAAGCCAATAGAGGAGATAGTTGCTTCAAGATCTAGGAAGTAAGATAGAGAACCAAGGTCACTATACTCAAACTCCTTGCCAAGATGGCGATGAACAATAAAACTATATATTGTTGATTGCCAGTTAATATAGTGTTATTGATATATAAAAGAAGAAGTATCACTGCAGAATTAGAGCGATAGATAAACAGAGAGTGATCAACTTGACACTGGGTAAAACCATATTGTAAAAAAAAAGTGCTGAGATGTTGGAACCAAGCTCGTGACGTTTGTTTGAAGCAATAGATAGCCTTTTGTAGATGACATACATGACGAGGATGAGCTGAATCTATAAAATCAGGTAATTGCACCATATAGACAGTTTTATTCAAAACTCCATGAAGAAAGACATTCTTCACATTAAGTTAGCGTTTTGTCCACCTAAAGAATACGGTAAGATTGCGCACATCACAAACAATAGTGGGTTTGATTACATGACTAAATGTCTCATCAAAGTCAACACTCACTTGTTGATGAAAAACCTTGGCAACTAGGCAAGATTTATAATGCTCAATGGAATCGTCTACTTTGCGCTTGAGTTTAAAGACCCACTTACAACCCACAATATGTTGATGTGGAGAAGGAGGGAGAAGAATCCAAGTTTTCTTTTTCAATAAGGCATTAAATTCACTAGTCACGGCTTTACCCCATTCAGGCACTTGAATAGCCTGAGTATAGCAGTTAGGCTCTTTAGTGGGAGATTGAAGTAGAGTAAGTAGAACTTGTGGGAGAGGATATCGGACTGTACCATTTGCCCAAACAAAAAGGCGATGGGTACCATTCCGATGACATGTTACCATCGAATGTTACAGAGGAATTGGAGAAAAATGAGCCTTAGGGTGACATTAGTAGAAGGATTACTTTATAAAGGTTGAATTTGTTGCCACTGATAATGATACGGAAACGATTGATGAATAGGAAGTAGAACAAGAGTTGATAGTAGTAGAGGAATAAAGGCCCACAATGATGGGTCTGGTGGAGTGCTTTTGGTGTTAGATGCGAACAAGAAGTATTGTACATTGAAGCAAACATGTCAGAAAATGTGGACTCTGCTAGTTGTACGGTCCAAATAATAGTAACCTTTGTGCTACAAGCAGTAACATAAAAACACATATTCAATAGTTCTTGGAAAAAGTTTATTAGTTAAGTAATTACCTAACTGCGGATAACAAGCACAACCAAATACACGCAGCATAAAGTAGGTATGAGTATGACTATAAAGATAAGAGAATGGTGAAGACCACTAAAGTTTAGAGGAAGGGAGAAAATTAATTAGGTGAATAGTAGTGGAGACCTCTTCGAGCTAGTGATGGAGGAGAACATGACTTGTGAGAAAGAGGGTCCGGACCATGTTAGCAATGTGGCGGTGTATACATTCCGTGAGACTATTTCGTTCGAGAGTGTGAGGACAAGAGATTTTGTGTCGATCCTAATAGTTGAGTAGTCAAGCATGCAGATTAGAGAATAGTGAAAAATAGAGAAAGTCAAAACTCTCAATAGTAGTGATTAACATATTGAACTCAGAACCAAGGCCGTTGAGAACAACATTAACCTGATCTTTATTGGATACATGATTGCCTATAGCAGAGAGGGCATCAAAAATAAATTTAGACATCTCGTAGATATTTAGATACAGATCAGGTGCCATGCTCAAGGATGGTGAGTCGTTTCCTATAAGGGGAAGAGTTGACAACGGATTTTTGAGAGATTTGATCTTGAATGAGCGTCTGAATGGCAGCGGAGGATTTGCACACAACCACGGAAGCTAATATGGGTTCTAATAGTGTGGTAGAGATGACACTAACGAGAGTTTTGTCAGCTCGAAGTCAAAATAGAACGACGAGGCTCATTACTAGTATAAGCATGAGACCTATCAATAAACCTAAGAAAGTTTTGACCATAGAGAAATGTTTCCATTTGATGAGACCGTAGAAGAAAGTTATCATTTGTAAGTTTGACGGTGATAAAGTTGGTGATAGTGGGAATAGAAAGGGTTTAGGGTTCAATAGCAATGATAGAGCCGCTTTTGGAGTAGTAGACATAATGGATATGGGAAAATAGGTGATATGGTACTTTGTGAAAAGTTTGGGGTGGAAATACGAACTTGTAAAAAGTTAGAGATAACAGATCGGTAAATTCTAAAATGGTGCAGCTGTTTTTGTAAATTTTTAGAAACTACGTTAGACGAAAAAATAATAATTAGGTAACCTAATGTCAAGCTTGTCACTCCCTGTTTATCTATTGCTCTAACTCTACAGTGATACTTCTTCTTTTGTATATCAATGACATTATACTTAGGGGTGTGCAGCATTTTGGTTGAACCCGCCAAACTGATCCAACCTACCAAACCGCCCCGCAGATGAAGCCACCCGTTAGTAACCCGCGCATTGTGCGGGTGTTAATGATGCAACCCGTGCAATGCTTGGGCGGGGTGACAAATTAGATGTTTCTGGAATCGGGGCCTGCCCGTTACTCTTCTTTTTCCCTTTTGTTTAATTCTCTAAGTGATAAAGTGTCGATGTAGACATTGTGATGAATGCTTTTAGTTCATGCCTAACGCTTAAATCAAGACTGCTTAACGCAATTGAGTAATCTGCTAGTGTTCTTATGTGTTCATGTCCAAGAGAACAAATTGATTTACGATATTATTTATTACTCTTTGGGTCAACATACTTGGGCAACGAACAATTTTTTAATTAGCCCAAGCCAAAACTAGTCTCAAATCACATACTATTGGGCGGTTTACGGTTTGAACTAGCACACTCTAACCTACTCCAACCCACACACTATTAGGCAGTTCACGGTTCAAATTAGTCTAAACGGTATAGTATCGGTTTGGTTTACGGTTTAGGCCCAAACCACCGCAACCCGCTTGCTGCATACCTCTAATTGTTGGCAATCAACCGTCTCTAGTTTCATCATTCATCACCCCTCTTGGCAAAATCAAAACTAATAAATTTCAATTATGAAGAATGTCTCAATTTATACAATAATAACTTGTAACAATTCCTAAATTATAAGTTTGATTTAAGATTAAATAATTAGAATTAATTAGTAAATTAATTAAAAGAAAAAGAGGTTTAAAGGAGTATTTGGGGATTGAAGGGTGGATTTTAGACGTGGGAAAACCCTTTAGGGGATGTGTAGGTGGGTGGTGGCAGGGGAGGCAACGATTGGTGCAGGAATAGAGGTTGTGTTGAACGATGGTGGAACAAAAGTTGAAGGTGGATGGTGGTTTGGGCGAAGAAACTAGTGGGCTATGGCGGTGGGCTAAACGACTGAAGATGATGGTAATGGGCCAACCGATTATTACATGTTTTCGAGATGATGAAGAAGAACAGAAAAAACAAAATGAAAAAATCAATAGGCAAAGAAAACAAGGAAATCATATTTATTTCCATTATATTTTAATATTTTAACATTATAAATTATTAAGGGCAATTTTGAAAATGAGAAGTTCGACAAACACATTTTGACACTATTTGCGCATAAAATCGCCCGTGTTGCACACATTCTGTTATATTTAACAGACACAATCAAATTTCACTTTGGTCCGAAGTGTAGAAGGATAAAGTACCAAAATCTAAAGTCTAAGGGGTAACTGAGAATGAGTGAAGATGAAAAGTGATAAAATACAATTAATCCCTATACAAATTGATAAATGATTAACGTTGCGTTTGGTACACGGGATTCGAGATGTGAATGAAATAGTTATGAGAATGATCCTTTTATTCCTATATTTAGTATATGGGATTTAATCTCATTCCTATTACTAAGAATTCTCTAATCTCACAAAACATAAGATTAATTAATAGTAAGATAAACTTGGTATTAGTTAATCTCAATTATATGGGATTAATTTTTAATCATTTATCGTCCAAAAAACGAGATGAAATACTAACCATATATTTGAATTAGAATAAAATTTAATAAAATTAATTATTATACTTTTTAAAAATTTAATTAAATTACTATTTTATTTTTTGATCTCATTCTAATACTATATATAATCCCTTTTGTCACTAAATATATAAATGATAGTGATAATTTCATTATATTACTACAATAATTTCAATTATATTATCATTTCATTTTATTCCATTTCATTCCATTCGAGTTTATGGGTAATTTGATAAAAATGGTTCAAAGACTTCAAGTATGATGTGGACAAACCCTAGGGGAGAGAAGTGAAATTTACCCTAGTGTTGGCGAGTGTAACCGTCTACTCCCGTTGACTTGCAAACCCTTTCCAATTTCAGTTCACAATTGATTTTCAGTCACTCGTCAAATTGAAAAACCAATTTCTATGGCTAGCCAAGTATCGAATCAGTTGGAGCCATGGCGCCAGTTGACAGGCAAGGTTGTGATGGTAACGGGCGCGTCGTCGGGGCTCGGCCGAGATTTTTGCATCGACTTGGCCAAGGCCGGTTGCAAGATCGTCGCCGCCGCTCGGAGAATCGAGCGGCTCAAATCTCTCTGCGATGAGATCAACCAACTTACCTTGCCGAGCGATTCGAAGACGGGTGAACTCAGAGCCGTGGCCATTGAGCTTGATGTCAACGACGACAGGCCGACCATCGAGGCGTCTGTACAGAAGGCTTGGGATGCGTTTGGTAGTATCGATGCTCTGATCAACAACGCTGGTGTTAGAGGTACTTCGGAATTTGTCTCCTTAGCATTTTACGTTTGCACTTTTCTTTCTCTTATTTTGTTTCAGAAATGGTGAAGGAATACTAGAAGCAGTAGCTAGAGATTTTCAGTTCCGACATGTTGATTATATATTTTATTTATTTATTTATTTTGAATTATTTAAACTGGCTCCGATATCTTTGGGAAATTCAACAAATATAAATATTAATGCATATATTCAAGGGATCATTAATCACTCCACACATCACCCACGTTCTTAGTTGAAAAAAAAAATGATTGGGAACTAATGTCGCTGTCAAAGAATGTTGCTGCACAATTAAAATAAAGAACAAAGTTACCGAATTTTCTTAGATTGAGTCGCGGACTAGGTCGCTCTCTTTAAAACGTTTCACGGCTCTGCCTAATAATCGTGCAAACAGTATAACAGCCTCGTCGTCCCCAGGATAAAACAGCCCAGAATCACATTTGTCTAGACTTTCTTTGCACAGCAGAAGACCTGAATACTAAACACTCCAACACAGTTCTAATGAAGAACAACTGCTCGGAAATCGAAGAAAAAATTGACGAAGAAACTATTCACTGGAACAGTGAAAGGAAAACCTGTTTCAAAACAGAATATTTCGGAACTAAACAGATCAGTTTTGATTTTGAAACGAAAAAGAACAAAACTGTTTACTGTTTCACACAATTTCGGAACAAAACAAGTTTCTGTTTTTTTTTCTGAACATTTTTTTTGTGTCTTAAAAACTGAAGTAATCACAAGTATTTATAGACCCAAAAACCAACATAAAACGTCTCCAATCGGTTTGAAAATAATGGAAACGTTTCGCAAATAATTAATTAATGTTTTTAATGCTTTAAAATTTCAGTTTGTTCATAACGTTTTGTAGCGGTTCGGAAATGGGGAAGGGCTGAAAAACTATTTCAGTTTTGCAAACGTTTGTATTTAATAAAAAGATTATTAAATAAATATTTTTTTTCCAAAAAATAAATAAGTGCCACCTCATCACACGCGCGACTCGACTCGACACAGCCGAACGGCGGCAGCGGCACACGCGTGTGGTAAATTAGTAGGGATGTAACTCCTCTCTCCTCCACAAAATGTGGGTACCCCTTGGGGCACACCCCAAGTATCCCACATGTCCTTAATTATACTCCTTATCAACTCTTCTCCCAACCAATGTGGGATAGAAGAAATAGAGGGAAACCACTTTTGACACTTGTCTTTTATTAATTAAAAATTCATATAAGTTCCAACAATCCCCCACTTGAATTTTTTTAAAAACAATTTTTCATCGAGCAGTATAAAACAATATAAGATTGTGCATAAGTAAAGGTGTCCGTAGACTTGAACCTTTACATAGTGAAGATGTTTTAGATTATACTAGAGTAACTCGTAGTTTTGAACTCTATCTCTAACAACATCACACACACAACCCTATCAGGGTGTAGTTCAAAAGCCCGTGCTTTACGGCTATGCACGTGTATCCCAGTATAGTGTAAGCTCTAGAGAATTTTGTCCAAAATTCCATAGGAAGCGGCCACACTTCCACATTCACATAGGTGAGTCTATCAAGAGTACTCCTGTAGCTATGTATTCCACTCCAAAAAAAAATATAGATCTCATTAAGAGTTAATAAAAACTCAACCTTCTATCGTTTTAGGATATCATGCTTCAATCAATACATGTAAGGAATAGAACTCAAAATTATTATAGCATGATTCTCTCCATATCACTTCATGAGTTGTTATTACCCTTTGAAACTATTTCTTGGGATCTCCAGTCTATAGGTTGGGTTTCCCTCACAAGTAACTCTTCAATTTATGGGCTTGAGTCCTATTCCTTTCGAGGTTTTGTAAAACTTTTCTCGAGCTAATCCTTTCGTCAAAGGATCAGATAAGTTATCATCAGACCGTACATGATCTACTCGCACAGCCTCTGTCGAGATATTCTCCCTAATAGTGTTGTGCTTGCGACGTATTTGTCGCCTTTTTTTTTTTTTCCCCGTTATAATAACGGTTCTAATATTTGTAATAGCCTGCAGTACTATTGCAATAGATCATGATAACTGGAATCAATATCTCCCATATAGGGGTATCGAAAAGCAGTCTTTTTAACTACTCTGCTTCCTTACTAGCCAACGCTAGTGTATACATCTCAAACTCAATCGTAGATTGAGCCAACATAATATGTTTCTTATATTTTCAAGAAACAACTCAACCAGCTATGCTAAATATATAGCCGCTAGTTGCCTTTGAGGCATTTGAAAATGTGTTCCAATCAGCATCGCTATATCCTTATAGGACAGCGGGAAACTTCTGATAATGTAATCCAAGGTTAATTGTTCTTTTAAGGTACCTCATGACCCTTTCATTAACATGTTAATGTTTAATACTAGGTTTGCTTGTAAACCTGCATAGTAACTCCCACAACATAAGCTACGTCGGGCCTAGTGTAATCAGTGGCAAGTCGTAGACTGCCTGTGATGTTCGTATACTCAGATTATCTAACCACCGGTGTTCTTAAAAATCTTTACACTAGGGTCATAAGAAGTACATGCTGGTTTATAATCAAAATAATTGTATTTCTTTAGAATCTTTTCTATATAATGAAATTGATCCGAAGAAATTCCATTTTCAAATCTAGCTCTTTTAATACCAAGGATCACATTTGCTTCACCAATATCTTTCACTTCAAAATTAACACATAGCATAGATATCACTTTGTTTACAACATGAAAAAATCAACAAGTCATCCACGTAAAAATATATAATAGTGCAAACATTATTTTCAGATTTATAATAGATGCATTTGTCACTTTCATTCACTGTAAAACCATGTGAAATGACTAAATTATCAAATTTCTCATGCCATTGCTTAGGTGTTTGTTCCAAACCATAAAGAGATTTATCTAATTTGCACATTTTGTTTTCTTGACCAGGAATTACAAATATTTCAGGTTGGTCTATATAAATCTCTTCTTCTAATTCACCATTTAATAAGCAATTTTAACATGCACAGGAATAGAACCAAGTGATAAAAAATCATAAGAACAGAAGTAATTATAAAGACAAGTGAGAAAGAAACAAAGAAATCCACATTTTCTTTTTGTTTAAACCCTTTGGCTTTAAGACGAGTCTTATATTTATCAATAGTTCCATTGGGTTTCAATTTCTTCTTAAGAATCCATTTACATCCTATTGTTTTACAATCATGAGGTAAATTTACTAAATACCAAGTTCTATATGATTCAAGAGAGTCCATTTCATCATCTATAGTCTCTTTCCACAAATTGTCATCTACAAAGGATAATGCCTTTTGGAGGGTGGTCAGATCCTCCTCTAAAGTATATGCATAAAAATTTGAACCATAATCGTTAGCAATACAAGCTCGTTTACTTTTTCTAGGTTCAATTTCTCATTCCTTATCTGATTCATTAATTCTAATGACAGTCACATTACTAGATGTTGAGCCTCCACTATTCCTCAATTTAAAAAGAAATTTACGTTCATAATTATCAGTTTCCTTAGATTCAATAATAACATGATCTTGCAAGTTATAAAATCTATATGCTTTGTTATTCACTGCTTAACCAATAAGCATACATTCATATGTTCTACTTGCATTTTAAGATCAAGAATATGAACATATGCCAAACAACCCGAAGTCTGAAAATAAGATAGTTTTGATTTCTTATTTTTGAAAACTTCATAAGGTGAAATTTTTACTTTCAAATACTTCACTTTTATTTTTCATGAAATAAACAAAAGTATAATTAAAGTAATCACTAATTACCATAATAAAATAACATTTTCTATTTCTAGTCAAGACCCCATCAAATTCATTATTCTTAGTTAATGTGTACAAATTAGCCCAATAGTTTGAGTAAACCTTATCTTATTGAGAAGATAGCCCAAAACCAATTTTTATCTCATCTCTGGAGTATACAATACATCCTAAAGAATAACAGTCTTTCCAGAGATAAACTCCAATTCCACCTCACTAGAATCATCAACTATAGTGGAGTGAGAATCACCCAACAACACTTTCTTGTACTCAGTTTCAGAATAGGATCTGAATATAGCACTATCATAGTAAACATGGTGAGAAGCACCAATGTCTACCCTCCACCCTTCGGATCCACCAACTATGTTGATTTCAGAAATCATTGCCACAAGTTGGTCTTCGGTTAGATTCACCTGCAGAGCAGGACGAAGTCTAAGCCGGCAGTTTCGAGCCATATAGCCCACCTTTCCACAGTTACAATTAGTAAACTGTATAATGTCCTTTCTGGAAAGGGGTTTGTGTCCATTCTGGTTTTTCATATATTTCCCATTGGTTTTCATAACAGTGGATGTGGTTCTTTTCTGAGTGTTGTTGGAAACAACAAGCACTTCATTTTATTGATTTTGTTTGTGGGCTGCCCCTCAATATGAAGACTAGTAATCAAACTTTCTAAAGAAAATTCTTTTGTATGGGACTAATAGTACTCTTAAAATCTTTTTAACTAAAGGGCAATTTTGTCAATGAAAATAGTAACATGAAACTGTTCATCAAGAAACATACATAATTGAAACAATTGCAAACTTTAGGGTGTTATGGTTCAAATTAAAAACTATAGGGACCATTTTGATATTTTGGTTAAAAATCAAGGTTGTTTAGTGTAATAAGCTTTAAAGTAATTCACATGATATACTACAAGTACTTCATTGCAGAAGATAAGGCTTGTAAAATAATTCACATGATAACTTATAACCAATTCGCATGATAAACTTCCTTCAAGTTTCAACAACCCACTTTCAAAAATCAGGGGTGCAAAATGTAAGAAGGCTCCAAAAAACAACCCACAAGATTCCATTTTTTTTTTTTTTTTGAATAACCCACATGATTCCTAAAAGCACTACCTTACCTGACCACTTGAATAACCTTAATGACATTTAAGCCAATTTTAATTTCAAAGTATAAACATAAATTAATAATTGAAATCAAAGGGACCATGTAGGATTTAGTTAAAAATGTCAGGGGTTCAAAGTGTAAAAACATATTTACACCATTCAATATATTTGTCAATCAAAACATAAAGTTGCAATCATATGAATAATTCAAGACAAATAAAAAAACTCTTATTGCTAAAAATATTCAGTATGAATATATCCATTTTTTTTCCAAGCGAATAAGAATCAAAGATCAGGGGTGTAAAGTGTAAAAATTCTAAAACAATTCATGTGTTATTTGCACATGAAACCACACGCATATAGAGAGTTCTCTTCTCATAAATTGAGAAAAAAATCCTCTGGTAGTTTTATCCTATGATCTCTAGAGATAGAATTCGTCTGTCTTCTTTTTATTTATTTTTCTATCTCTCCAAAATATTCTCCTGATCTTTTATTTAAATATGCATGCAAAAAATATTTAATATGCTAAATATCTCTCAAATAGACAAGGCAAAAGAACACCTAAGCATTCATGGACCAAATAACCATAAAAAAAATATAAATAAAAATTGGAGCAACAGATTTATTTGGCAGATAATATCGTATTAAAATTGTTGCTGCACAATTAAAATAAAGAATAAAATTACCGAATTTTCTTGGGTTGAGTCGCGGACTAGGTCGCTCTCTTTAAGACGTTTCACGGCTTTGCTCAAGAATCGTGCAAGCAGTATAACAGCCCCGTCAGTCCCAGGATAAAACAACCCAGAATCACCTCTGTTTAGATCTTTTTTGCACAACAGAAGGCCTGAATACTAAACACCCTAACACAGTTCTAATGAAGAACAACTGCTCGGAAATCGAAGAAAAAATTGACGAAGAAACTGTTCACCGGAACAGTGAAAGGAAAAACTGTTTCAGAACAGAATATTTCGGAACTAAACAGATCAGTTCTGAAACGAAAAAGAACAAAATTGTTTACTGTTTCACACAATTTTGGAACAAAACAAGTTTCTGTTTTTTTTTCTGAACATTTTTTTGTGTCTTAAAAACTGAAGTAATCACAAGTATTTATAGACCCAAAAACCAACATAAAACGTCTCCAATCGGTTTGAAAATAATGGAAACATTTCGCAAATAATTAATTAATGTTTTTAATGCTTTAAAACTTCAGTTTGTTCATAACGTTTTGCAGCGGTTCGGAAATGGGGAAGGGCTGAAAAACTATTCAGGTTTGGAAACTGTTTCAGTTTTGCAAACGTTTGTATTTAATAAAAAGATTATTAAATAATTTTTTTTTTTTCCAAAAAATAAATAAGTGCCACTTCATCACATGCGCGACTTGACTCGACACGGCCGGACGACGGCGGCGGCGGCGCACGTGTATGATAAACTAGTAGGGATGTAACTCCTCTCCCCTCCACAAAATGTGGGTACCCCTTGGGGCACACCCCAAGTATTCCACATGCCCTCAATTATACTCCTCATTAACTCTTCTCCCAACTAATGTGGGATAGAAGAAATAGAGGGAAACCACTTTTGACACTTGTCTTTTATTAATTAAAAATTCATATAAGTTCTAACAAAGAACCTTCAAAACGATATTCATATGTTTGATTTTTGAATCTGATGCAGTTAAATGTTGAATTCAACAATTCTAAGATTTACCGCACATGCCAAATATCTGATTGGTGTTGTGTGTTTTCGGAATTATTTATTGCTCAAAAAATCAATCACGATCTCCAATCTAATAAAAAATCTCAAAGAAAAGAGAAGAAGAAGACAAGCCGAAAAATGGGGAAATAAACAGATAAATATGGGTGACCCCTTCCTCTTCTAGTCTCTGGCTATTGAAAACCGTCATTAGACAATTCGATAACCAGATTGTTGATTCTTAAAATCAAAAGAGTTATTTGTTGAATTCAACACGTATTAGTATCACACCATGTGTGAAAATTCAACAACCTTTAGTGTTTAATTTGTTAATCTCCTTTTTTTTGAATTTAACAATAATACTTAGTTTAATGTTTCTTCAAGGGTGCGTTTGATTGAGGAATTTGATAAATTCCTGGAATTCGTAAATAATAGGATTTCAAAATTCTTGATTTTGAAATGCCATAATTTACAAATTCCTTGTTTGTATAAGTAGTTTAGAATTTAGATGAAGAATTTGATTGTATAATTTCATAATTCCCTTGTTTGGATAGACAAATATTTCTATGTAGAATTTTGAAATCCATTGAATTTTAATTATAGAAAATGTGGAAATATACCTAATAATATAATTTTAATATCCATTTTAGCAATGCAATCTTAATAATAGGATTTTAGTAATTGGGGAAGTGAAATCCCTCTTTGGAGGGATTTGGGAAAAAAATGCCTATTTCAAAGGAATTTGGAAATGGTTTTTACCCTTCTTTCAAATTCCATGTTAAAATTCTAGGGGATTTTACTAATCCTCTTTAATAGTATCTAGGCAAAGGACTTGGAAAAGGCCTTTTTTTTTTTTTAAATTCCTTTTCCAAATGGAATCCCTCCTCCAATTCCCTTACCCAAACGCACCCCAAATTTAATTTTGTAAATTTCGTTAAAAATATTTTTTGTTGAATTCATTTAAAGCTATTTTGTTGACTTCAATAACATTAGTATTCAACAAATTTAATATTAACAAGTGTTAGTTTTCAACTACAAAGGCAGTATTAATTTTGTGAAAATGTGTTTTGTTGAATTCAATATCAGAAGTTATTGTACAAAATCTAGTTATAGAAAAAATAGAATTGTGGAAAAAAGTTGAATTTAAACTTTGGTTATGTATTGTAATATATTGTTAATGAAAATATATGTGGAAGTGAATGATGAATTCAAAATCTCATTTAGTATCCCTTTAAAGATTCCCATCCGGAATATTAGTGGACAAATCTCTCCACAAAAGTCAGTTAACTTCAAATTAGGGACTAAATTGAAAGCTGCATTTACCCTTGTAGTTAAAAAATGACAATTTTTTTGTTGGGTTAAAATGGATTAAGGGTTCAAACTGGGCAGGCCAAAATAAACTTGCTGAGAATCCCAAAAAAAATAACAGAGAACAAAAACAGTCTTTGTGTATATGGATAAGCATAGAAAACTGCAGATCAGCACAAAAACAAATTCACTCCCTGGGATCCAGAAGGCACCACAATTTTTTTTTTTTTTTCGCATTGTCACTAATGATGCTAGAAACAAACTCCCACTTTTGCAAAGAATCAAACAGAATCTGAATCACAGCAATATCCTTGTTTGAATTTTTTAAGATTCTGGCTTTCCTCTGCTTCCATATAAAGTAGAAAATAGCAGATATCACTATCTTAGCAATTGAATCAATAGGGCTGCTCCTCCTCCAAGCCACTTATTCTAATGAACATCCAGCAGGTGGAAGTTCATATCTTTTTTGGAAATTGCACTTTTTGTCTTCCTCTTTCTTTCTTTCTTTCTTGTTGGTAGCTGGAAAAACTGAGATAGAAAAGTCAATTCTTTTTTATCAATTCTGACCAACAAGAACAGGAAATTGAATGAATTATTTGATTTTACACGTTGATTCCTTTTTCAGCTTTGTTAATCTTAATTGCCAAAATGGGTACTTTGTTTTCGTAATAAGTCGATGAGGTAATGATTCTGACTTAGTTAAGGGGAATACATTTTGTTGATTGACAATTTAAGTTGGATTTGTTTCCGCCCTTTAAAATATGTAGTATCTCACTCATTGGCCGGTTTCCCTTATTATCTTCTGGGTGTTTTCTCAAATATTTCCCTCCAAAATATTGGAACTATAGGTCACTATAATCTTCATGTTTCGTTCTAAATTTGGAATATTTTCCAAACAATTGGTTTGTTAGTCAGGCAAATTTGTGAAAGACTGATGTGTATTTTCAGATTTCTTAATTATATTTTAATAAATCTGAATATAGATTTAAAAAGTACAAAAAAGTCATGTATCTATATTCGTATCTGACTTTGTTGATGTAGTTTTCATATATGAATTTACCAGGCCATTTATGGGAATTTGACATCCATGATTAGATTGCATTTGTAATATGAGTTTGATATCAATGTAGGATTCATCTAGTTGGATTTGTCGCATCCTCAAGAGTATGATCCCAAGCAATTATGAATATATCCCTTTTAGAGCCTTATTTAAAACGTACAGTCATCAAAGAAGTTGTGTCTTGCACAATCTTAGCTTGCACATGGCTAATATGACATTATAAATACTTGAACAACTAATGACATCTAATTGTATTTTTAATGGTTGCTGTCATATAATCCATTCATTCAATCCAAAAGTCCGGTGAAACTTGGCTGTCTGAAAAATATTTGAGTGTGAGTACCAGATAGTCTCTGCATTCCAGTTGAAAACATGCCACGTACTCAAGAATGATCACTGACTGCACAAGCAAATTGTTGAGTGGAAAATCATCCTTGGGACAAGCCACATTCCAGTTTTGGCACTACTAACCGAATAACATCATTTGGAATCTGAGAAGTAGGGAGCTCACATCCCTCATGAACATCTGCCTTTTTCCAGATGTTGTAGGCCAGTATCAAAAGCAAAATGCGGTGTTTCTCCATTGATGATTTTAAATGGCTGGTTAGCGACCTATTTCTTTTGGAATCATTCAGGGCTAAATCTGTAAACAGCACAAGCCAATGTGGCAGATGAAATTTTTTGAAAGGCAAAAGAAGGTGGATCATCATGCAATTCATAAAGTTCACTGACTTTTATTTTATTTTATTTATTTATTTATTTTTGTGGGGTGCATATAATGGAACTTTGTTTCTGAGAGAAGAATATCTAAACTGCTTGGTGCTTCTGATAACTGCAGAGATCACTCTAGGGTGCACATAATGGAACTTTGTTTTCGAGAGAAGAATATCTGAACTGCTTGTTACTTTTAATAACTTTAGAGATCACTCTAGGGTGCAATATTGTTGGGTAAATGCACAAACATTTGATGTACAAGGAATTGCAAGATTCGCATAGAGCTAAAAAGGAGTAAGTTGCTAATTATAAATGGAAAAAGGTGTGAATCTAGGTTGATTAGCGTTATTATATGTATCCATGAAGTGTTATATCAACTTCGTTAACTAGCTCTTTGAATGAATGATAATGCTGGATTGGCCACATGGATGGACACAAAGCATGTGGGCTAGAGCATATTCCACACGAGCTCTTGGATGTCAAAATATTGATGAAGCTACTCCTTGAAGCAAAATAACAATCGCTAACGTGCAACAAAGTACAAGGAATTTCATGTGTGTGGCCTAAGGAAAGGCATGGAAATATGTATCACGATCTCCAAGAAAAAACCCAACTAATCTGGGAATATGAAAGGATCAATGACATGAATATGAGCTGCTACGAGGAACCTCCAATCTTGTAAAGCATAAAACTTTGAAATCTGATGAAAAGAACAGATAGAATGTAACTTGCTTGATATTTGGACGCCTTGGTGTTACTCTGTATAGGGAACCCTTCTCGAGCTCCAGTTTCTCAGTTGTAAGAAATAAAATGGAGTTACGTGTGGAAGGTAGATGTTAGTGAATACCATAGTAAGAGGAAAGCAAAAGGAAGTGGTCAACAATTATTTTTGGAGCAGATGGTGGACTTGGGCAACAATAACTATGAAATTTGATCGTACAACCTTTGACTGGGAAATTTCGAGGCTCGTGCAACCCACCGATTGGGTCATGTTCCCCATTAATTGGTCTGCTCTCTGCTGCAATCCTATGGTCTATATAACATAAAATAGAAGATGAATTTTAAGCCAACATGAAATTGGTGGCAATTTGATAAGGTGGCAAGTGACTTATTTTGAATTTAGTTTCATTTCAGATTTTTGTTTGGGTTTCCCCATCACATTCAAAGTTGTCATTCCCAGCAACATCCAAAAAAAATAAATCTTTTCACTTTGGGCGTTGGACCAACATAATTACCCAGATGATTTCCAAGTCACAGGCCTAGAGATTTAAGAATAGATTGTTCTTGTGTGACCAGTGACTTCCTTTGGTGGATATGTTGTTCTTTTCTTGTTAGACATCAACCATAGGCTATGCCTCATTGTCTTATTTTCAATTTGAACTTAATAGTGTTAGACACATGAAGTGATACATTATATTTGGACATCAACCATATGCTATGTCTTATTGTCTGTCATACATTATATTTGGACATCAACCTCCCTCAACAAGTGATCAGTTGTTCTATTTTTTCAGAAGTTGTCTCTAATTAACCACCGCCACCACCTTTTCCTTGTCCTCATCTTTCTCTCTCAACTAGTACACAAAATGAGCTTTTGAGACCTGAGTTCAAACTGCTAGAGATGTTATTAAACTCTTATCCTCTTATTAAGTGTAATAGCTTCCCCTATTCCCACCCGTGTTTTTTTTTTTTACATCCCCCTTTAAGTGGATATTTCAGCTTACCTTCTATATCTGGTATGTTTTAATGTGCATGAGGAATGAAATGAGGAACCACTTGTGTTTGTTTCATCCAGATATGCAAAACCATAATTCAGTTCTTCCAAAATTTCACGGGCATTCAGCTTGAATTGGGCTAACTTCTCTATCGTGCGTGTAGGTCGGGTGCATTCTCCATTGGATGCAACACAGGAGGAATGGGATAATATATTTAGGACAAATGTTAGAGGATCATGGTTGGTATCAAAATATGTATGTATACATCTGCGAGATGCTAATCGAGGCGGATCAATTATCAATATTTCTTCTATTGCTGGTCTTAATCGAGGGCAGTTACCTGGAGGTGTTGCCTATGCTTCTTCGAAGGCTGCTGTTAACACTATGACAAAGGTACTATGTTTTTCTTCTTTCATTTTTTCTTTCTTCTGGTTAGTGCAATTTGACATGTTCTGTCATTTCTGGTTAGTATTTGCATTAGTTTATTATTTATTAGTTTGTATTTTGGTTATGTTGACCAATTTGACAGTTTCTTTTATTCTATTAATTAGCCTGTTCATTAGGGGTGATTTTCTTTCTTGTTTAACCTGTTGTTAGGGTTTATGTAATTTGGGAAGTATAGTCTCAATGAAATATACCAAATTTTACCTTTAAGCCTATATTTATTTTTTGGTATCACATCTAGAGAATGAAAAGAAAAAAGAAAGAAAAAAAACTCCCACCAAACTCAACGCCTTAAAACCCTAAGTCCCTCTGGCGCTGCTGCACCACGTGAACTTCTAACTTCACTGCACCCACCGCTGCTGCTGCATTGCCCCAGTCCCTCCTCCATTGTCCTTCAGATTGACAGACACAGCCACCGCGCTGGTACCCTCCTTGCTGTCCTGTAGATTCGGCCACCGCGCTAGTCCCATCGCTGCTCTCCTGTGGTTGTCCCACAGTTGTCCTGCTGCCGCCCTGTGGCTATCTAGAGTTCCAGCCGTTGTTGAGATCTAGCTTGTTGCTCTGCTTTTAGGCCAATAGTAGTTTTGCAGCCGTAGTGTGTTGCCCTATTCCTCTCTGCTGTTCGGCTGATTCATGGCCCCCTTAGCGACGTTGTCCAGTTGGCCGCACCCCCTTCGTCGTACCAGATGTACTCAACGACGATCGATCTTCTATCTTTGTCATCTAGGTAATTTGAGTGTTTGGTTATCTTCGTCCTGTCTAGGCTCTAAGTTTAACCCGAAAATCGAGCCCAACCCGAAATCATGCTAATCGGGGCGGAATTTCTGTGTTTTTTTTTTTCTTTTGAAAAATCACCAGATCCGAACCGAAAACCTGAAAAAAGGAAGTCAGAGCTGCATCGAAACCTAACTAATTGAACCTAACTAACTCAAGCCTGTTGCCAAACACCCTTACCGCTGCTTCCAAACACCTCCAATCCTTATTGCAGTGTTGTAAAAAATGGGGACATTTTGGCCTGTCCGAATCGGGCCGTAGGCCCCGGGATGTGGGGTGTAAGCCCTGCGATAAATGAATTTTTAATATTTTAAAAATATTATATATAATATAAAAAATACCAAAAGAATAATTAAAAAGGATTTATATGAAATATGAAGAATACATACAAATAACATCATAAGATGGCAAAAAAAAAAAAAAAGGACATATATGAATGATTGAAAGTGTTAACTAAAAGTCTAAAACGAAAAACCAACAAAGTGGTAACTAGTTCAATTCTTGCTCAAAACCAACAAAAGTCAAATACATTTCACTTCAAATATTCTTCATCTATTTCACTATCGTCAATATCCAAATCAGCATCTAAGTCTAGTATTCTTCTTTTGCCATCCTTCTCCAAATCTTCTATGTCTTTATCACTTAGAACTTGGCTTGGTAGTTTTTTTTTTTGGTCTTTTCCTTTGTTTGTCCCTCTTAAACAAATTGACAAGTCATGCCAATAAAAGACTTAACAAATAAAAAGTAATGATTTATTATTTGGTACGTACTTGAACAACCGTCTTTTGCTTCTTTAGTGGTCGACCTAGAGGCTCAGAAGATGGATCAATTTCAAGCACAAGAGGTCTACCAACATCTCGTTCATAAGTACGTATGGGCATTGTCTTAACCGCGGTAGCATCAAATAAGTTTTCATCATCAATCCAAGATGCATCCTTTGAGAAAACATGATATTATTTCTCAACAATCCACTCATCATTAGTATCAATCTCATGAACTAAAATTGGATCAATTTTTTTGTTTTCTTCTAATACCACTTTCTCTAAGCCGGATGTAATACATCACATAAATTAGAGTATTCAACCTTTTATGCTTAAGCCTATTTCTTTCTTTCTTTCTTTTTTTTTTTTTTTTTTTTTAAAATTTTTTTTATTATGAATCTGCCATTTATGTTAGGGAAAATTAAGAGAAGAATTAAAAAATTAAAAGAATGATAAATTAAAATAAAAAAACAAAGAGAAAAAACAAAATATATTGCATGGAAAGTTTTCCAATTTCTTTCATAACCCGAGGCACTTGCATGCAAACTTCATTAGTTCAGGTGTTTTACCACCAAATTGTATCCACGAGTCAGTTACTTGATTGAAAAGGTGAAAAGATAAAAATTAGAAAAGATGAAAAGATAAAAAATAAAGTATAAAAAGTAAATTAAATACTAATTACCCAGAGAACGTAATTTTCTAGAATTTATTGCCACACAATTATCGAAGGCTCCCCTTGCATTATCATATATGCGTAACTGAATGTCTGGTTTAAGTCGATCATTATAATCCAACATCCTATCCATGTACTCAAATAACCCTTGCCTCACTTCCTCGTCATTAGAAAAGCTTGATTCATAACGTAACTAAGGATTGAGATAATATCCAACAACATGCAATGGTTGATGGAGTTGTGGAGTACATCTGTCATCAATTCGTTTCCAAATTGGTAGATATTTTCTTTCATTTCTTCCACAATTATATGCTATCTTGTGCTTTGCCGAGTCCATCAACTCATATATAAATCCTATATTAGGTCTTTCCTCTTAATCAACCTCTCTTAGCACACTAACTATAGGAATTGTGCTTTTGATACAATAAGCAAGGCGAGATCAAAATGTTGAATCAAACAATATAATAGCTCGTACTTTCACGCCATCCACTTTCTTGGCATAAGGTGAGTTGGCCCAAGCTTTAGAAGAAAACATAGAAATTAGGAATTGTTTTTGCTTGTAAATGCTCTGAAGAGTAAGATAAGCGGTAGCAAATCGTGTAACAACAGGATGAAAAAGTTCGATATTCTTTGTAAAAGAGCTCATCTTATCTAAAACCAAATTATGGCCAGAAATGTATTTAACCACTTGCTTGGCTTTTGCAACTGCATCTTGTGTTCACATGGAGTCCAATATAATTGTTTCATTTTCTCCATTAACCTCTTCCCGGCGTTCACATAATTCGTTGCATTATCTGTGATAACTTGCACCACATTTTCTTTCCTAATTTCTTGTATAACGTCATCAAGATACTTGAATAACAACCCTCTAGTTTGAATAGAAGCGGATGCATCGATGGACATCAAAAATCATGTACCAGTAGGACTTTTCACAAAAAATTGATGAGGCATCTATTTTTTCCATTCGTCCAACCATCTGACATTATTGAGCATCCATATTGTTTCCAAGCTCTCTTGTGTTCTTCTGCGCATAGAATTGATGTTTGTAATTTCATCTCTCAAGATCAACGTCTTCATCTCATGCATTGCAGGGGGAACAAGTTCCGGCCCATATTTAGCAATTTCATCACACATTGACTTGAAGTATAGGTCATAAATCTTATTGAATGCTGGTCCACTTGAGGAAAAAAAAACCGTCCTATAAGTTGGCAAACCTCTTTTCTTTCTCGTTTCTTCCATTTCTCAACCAAGTTGAGAGTGACTTGTCGAGTTTGGCTATTAACAAAAGTGTCCATTGGGCCCTTAGCTTTTAGTTCAGATGTGAAACCACTACTCCCGCTTTCCAAATTCACTGGATCATGATAATTTCCACTTCCACTGTTATATATCTCTTGAAAACTGAAGTATTAAATTTCGTTGTATTTTAACTGTATGGGAATCCTCTAATGCCTTCTTACATTCCTCTATAACATTTTTAGAAACTAAAGAACATGCTTTCATCCCTTTGTGTGTCCTAGCCAAATGTTGTTTTAGCCTATTATTGGTGCCACTGTTTTGTTGATTACAAAATCGACAGCTCGCATATTTCTCTCATGTAACTTGTATTGCGTACTTCCAAGCAAAATTCTTCTTCTATTCTCATTCTCTTTCTTCATGTACGACTTCAAAATTATTATCCATGAGAAAGCTGAAAAATGCTGTAAATTCATCAATAAATTATGATACATAAATATAATATTATAATTATTACTTCTAAAGCAATAAACAGAGATTAAGAGTAAAAAAAAAAAAAAGAAGAGAGAGAAATTCATAGCAAAAATAAATAACAAAGAAAATAAACAGAAAAAAATCAAAACAGAGCAATATAAAGAAAAAACAGGAAAGGAAATAGAGTAATTCAGAGAAAAAAAAATAGAAAAATAACGTCGAAAAACAAAGTAATAAACAGAGATTAAGAGGAACAAATAGGAAAGACAAAAGAGAATAGAATAGGAAATACTGAAATACCTATGTGTAGTGTTTGCTCTGTTTCATAATGGGAAAACAAAGCTCCGGAATTGCAGAAGAATTGATTGAAACTGCTTGTTCTAGTTGAAATCACAGGTGTAGAAGAATTGCCGAAGAATTTTGAGTAGAGTTGCAAAAGAATTTTGGAGCTGTGTAGTATCTCTTGAGAATTGGAGAGAGCCTTGAGACTTGAGCAAACTGCAGTAGCCGTTTTCTCTCTTATTTGTAACAGAATTCCATATTCTTTTAGGGTTTTTTAAATACAGTGGGCCCAACCCAGTCAACATATTAAAAAAAAAAACTTGTAAAACCCCAGGGCATACGCCCTAAGTGTCGCTGGGCGTCGCCCAACATCACTTCACTTGACGTATGCCCACCTTGTTTTGCGCCCCCCCCAACAATGCCTAGGGGCACTTTCCTTGTGCCCCGCCCTTGGGTGAGCCCTAGGCCGTTAGTTCTGTTACGGGTGTGAATCGGTCTGCAACTAATATTGACCCGTAACGATAACGGAGGGCTGAAAACCCGTTACGTGTCGGCCGTTACGCTACGTAACGGTCGATACTTAAATTCATAGCTGGATCACCCTCGTAAGGATGTCTACTATGGGATATTATGTGTTCGTTGGAGATAATCTCGTCTCTTGGAAGAGTAAAAAGAGACTGTAGTGGCCCGGTCAAGCGCAAAATCGAAATATAGGCCTTGGCCCATGTTTAGCATATAATAAATAAATGACAAAAATACTATCTATGCTCATAAAATATACATCCTGCAACTTAAGTGGGAGTGTCAAAGGGTGTTTCTATCATTTTTTGATATTTTAGGGTTTCTGTATTGTTTTTCTATTTTTAGTACAAATAGAGGGTCTCATCATTTTTCTGTTCTCCTTGTTACTTGAAGTTCAACAAATACTTTAAATTTCAGTACTTAAAATTTACTACATGTAAGTTTTCAAAACTTAAGTTTCAGTTTTATCAACCAAACAAGCCGTAAGAGACAAAAGTTCTCTATACGGGGAGGAACTTATTTTAAAACACTTGACGTCTTGGACAAGGAACTTTGGTTTTTGTAACTACTAGTTACTGCTAGAGCTCAACCTTGTTTGTGCTTGGGTAAGGAAAACGTCATGGAACCTTTGGCATCATCTGTTGTTGCCTTGTTTATATGCCACCAATTTCCTCTGGGCTTGGGATTTCTTTAGATGTTCATCTGAAACTGAAAAATGTTTTCTTGGTATTAATTGGTCACAATAATAAAACTTCACAGAAATGTTGGCCCTTGTTTTTTCATGGTTACTTATATTTGATGAACATAAAGATGTGTTGTAATTCTTTTTTTTTTTTTTCTCAATCTTGTTATAAATGGTCAATAAGGGATGGAAAGCATTGATACTGTGAACTTGATAATTGAAGACTTGGTAGAAAAATGTTAGCTTCAGTCACATGTTTTACGCCCACTTGTTAACTAACTTTTGGGACAAACAAATTTGGGGTATATTTTGAGATATCTAACCAATGAGATATTACAACTTCTTGATGAATGTTATAACATGCATGTATATTGTGAATAAATGAACAATGTATTCCTTGGTAGAATTGCAATTTACAGGAAGAACTAACCAAATGCTGAAAGGAGCTGAGAGCCTGAGAGGCACTTGGTCCCTGTAGAAAACCCAGTAGGCTTAACTCACTCTCAAAAGGCGCCTTGTAAGAGGAGGATTGCCTCTAGACTTAAATATAGCTCAGAATCAGGTAACACAAGCGATGTGGGATTCAATAGTCCCTCTGCCTGTGGTATTTCTTTTCAGAGTTCTTTGATGTTAATCATAGCTTGAAGAAATTAAAGATTGCGACTTGTACTTTTATTTTGCCTTGTTTACTTATATTTGTTAATTATGATTAGATTTTCTTTTCGAGAGTATAAAGTTGGTTGTTTTTGTTTGAAAAAGATAATCTCAGTTTTTAAGAGGCTTTTATTGGACGCTTTGAAATGTGCTCAACTGCATACAGAGTTGATTGTTTTTTTCCTTTAATTGATGACAACAGGTCATGGCGTTGGAGTTGGCAGCCTATAAAATTAGAGTTAACTCAATAGCACCTGGGCTATTCAAATCTGAGATAACAGAGGGTCTTATGCAAAGAAATTGGCTGAACAATGTTGCATTGAAGACCGTCCCGTTGAGAACATTTGGGACTTCTGATCCTGCATTGACATCGCTTATACGTTACTTAATCCATGACTCATCGGAGTACATATCTGGCAATATTTTCATAGTAGATGCAGGTGCCACCATACCGGGTGTCCCAATTTTCTCCTCTCTTTGAACCTGTGTAAACACCTTCATTTTCCTTATCAATTGTATCCATAGCTTGGTTTATGCTTGAAGGCACTGTAAACTCTTTCAATATTGTAGTACAAATTAAATTGTATATTTCTTAAAAAATATTCATACGCATGAAAGTTATTATACTGAAACATTACTTTAGAAATTTTATTGATGTCATTTATAGCAAAAATCACTTTGAACTCTTTTTATTACCGCAATACATATTAGATTCATATTTATTAAAAATCATTTTACATGAAAAGACACTGAAAAATTAATATAATAGTTATATTAATGTCAGTAAAAATCACTACAAACTCGTTTAATACCGTAATAAAGATTAAATTAACACATCCTAAATAAATCTTTTTGCATGAAACTTTTTTTGGTCTCATTTATACTAAAATTCGGTGTGAACACAGGTTGGGCGGGTTGGTATTGGGCTTAAATAGTGGGCCGATCCGAATTCGACGGGTTGGAGTTGTGCTGGGCTGAAAAAAATTATATTCGGTAGGGTCTGATATTTGATTCGCCCATGAAGCTACCGGTCCGGTGCAGGCGGGTTGACGGGTTGGGTTGAGTAAGTGGGCCGGACGTTTTGGGCCAAAAAATAACGTTTTTTTTTTTCACTTTTTTCCATCACCTGAAATTTGGGTAGCGGCCCAAAAAGCATTTTTTTTTTTAAATACAATACCCACCATCTTAAATATTTTTTGTTGGTAGTTCCGGAATTAAACAACAAACAAAAAAGGAAAAATAAACAAAAAGACACAAGGAAGCAAAAAACAAACACAAAAACAACTAATCGTCTGAGCACGTATCGAAGGCCCTTTTAGTCTCTAAAATATTACACAATATCACACAACCAATACAAATGAACCAAATAATTGAAAATAAATAAAAGTCTGAAATAACAAAAAAACTTTAAATAATTAGATCACTTACAGGTTGTAGTTAGACTATTTCTCTCCATACCACATCAATTACCTGTTCTAACTTTCAAAATCAAAGCAAATAAAGTTAAAAAAAATAATAATAATAACGCGCACACAATAAATAAATAATACAAACAATATATATTTGCAATTGAAGAATCTTTACCTCGAAAAATTAGAAAAGCGTCACATCAAATTATTAATCATCAATTACTGTAACTATCGAACTTAATTTAACAAGTTCTACAAGAAAAGAACAATACGAATAAAAGAAATTATAGAAGAGTTATTAAAATAAAAATATGTAAAATAAATATTACCTTCCTCGATATTTTCAAATTGTTCTACTTCTTCCATTTCTTCCCGAAGATTGATTAGTTTTGAAAATTGCGACCAATTCTGAGTGCAAATCAAAGTCTCAATCATCTTTGTCAATAACGAACTAGGGAAATAATAAAAAAATTCGTCCACCCATAATAAAAACAGACTCAGAGGCAACCGTGGACACTAGAATTGCAAATACATCCCTTGAAACTTGAGAAAGAATTGGATATTTTGTTAAATTACTCCCCCACCATCCCAAAATTTCAAGCTCCTCATTTTCAGTTTCTACTGGGAAAACTAAGTATTTTTCCAACTTTGATTTACTAGGCATATTACATTCTTCTGCTATGTGGTTACAAAACTAAGATGAAAATAAAGCACGAGCGTTTTTCTCTTCTTCATCCATCCCACTTTCAAGTAATGAATGACTTATATTTTCACTAACAACAACATTACCAATTTCATTTAATACATATCAATCATATCAACCATATCAACGGGTTAAAGAATCCATAACATTCTTCATTATCTTCTCTACAATTACATTCTCGTAATTTATTTTCAAACACCAATTAATATATCTCAATTAATAACGAGGATCAAGAACCTCCGCAACCAGCACCAACAGATTCATTTTGTGTAATTATCAATATTTGTCAAATTTAGATTGTATTTCTTTTGCCATAGAAGAGAGAAACATGTCAGATTGGTTTTGGAAAATTTGTTATTGCATCTTTAATGACCATAAGCTCTATGAAGAAAGCATTGAAAGTGACAAATAAAGACCCAGAAAAATTGCAAGGTTGAATTATAGAAAAGTTTCAAAAACTAGACAAATAAACTAGCCTTTTGTCAATCGTCACTATCTGGTGGTTCCAAAGTTGTTCTCTCTTGTTTCCCTCTATTATTCTCATTAATTTTCCCTCTTAAGTCAACGATGTCATTATCTCTATAAAGTGATCGGTATTGTGTATCTTTTTCTTCTAAACGTTCAAAGTTTTTGAAATTTGATTACCCTATGTAACATCAAAATAAGTTTAATTCCATTAAGTTGGCATATCTAGGCAAACTTGACTTTTACAATCAATACCTTCTTTATCTGCACACATCTTAAAAATTTCCATTCCAGATGGAGAGCCACTAACATATCTTACCGCATTCCAAATTTTAATGATTGACGCGTCTATTTCTTTCAAACCATCACGCACTACAAGATTCAAAATATGGACACAACATCTCATATGAAGAAATTAATGCTTAAGAATGATTCTCTGCCTATTTTTGGTCTTCTTTTTCAAGAATTTAATCACCCCATTATTAGAACTTGCATTATCGACAGTTAATGTGAAAAATTTGTCTACATCCCTCTCAAGGAAATATAACTCAACTGCTTTACCAATAGTTTCCCCTTTGTGACTTGCAACTAAATAGAAATTTAATATTTTCTTATTTAGTTTCCAGTCACTACCGATGAAATGCACTATGAGACACATGTAATTCAAATTTTGCAAAGAAGTCCAAATGTCTATGATAAAGAATATTCCTTGTCCCTTCAACAAGTTTTTTAACTTTTTCTTCTCATTTACGTGTGTAGCCACCGTTGTTCAACTAGGTATTTTGACCCATTTCAACTGAACAATGCACATTAATTCCCTAAACCCTCATTTTCCATAAATATGAATGACAACTCATCAACAATTATCATTTTGGCTAGCATTTGCCCACATGCATCGACACTAAAACTCCAAGCCACAAATTGATCTACACCCTCATCAGGTCCATTTTTTTCCGTAAAATCCCTATGTTGCTTGACCATTAGGAAGCTCCCTTAAATTATATTTCTTACATTGAGATTCTATATGTGTTTTCATATGTGTTTTAAGTGCTGGTGTTCCATGTTTCTTGCTATTACAATAGTAAATTTCTCCACAATAGTTATAAGAATCTCTAAGTGAATCTTTCGAATTGAATTCTTGTTTTAAATGAGTAAAATGGTCCCAAACTATTGAATGTTTTATTTTATTAGGATTTAGTGGATGTTCAACCATCGCAATATTCGAAATAGGTTTATCGTTCACATTAGTTATTCCAGTATTTCCATTTTTGCATCTAAAAACGTTAGGAAAGAGAAATCTATTCTTCAGTAATGTTGGATTTGTTTATATAATAACATCACTAATACATTTATAATCCGTCTATATATTAGGAAACTGTTTGTAGATGTTTGTCCAATTATATGTAATAATTTGATCATCGAACAGTTAGACTAATCATATAGAAATCCAAAATCAGAAATCAAATCCATAGACTAAATGAAAATCTGAATTGAATCGCCATCTAATCCACTTCATACACATTGTGGATTTAACCAATAATCCAATTCAGAAATCCATCATCTGTATAATTGGACAGAGTAAATCAAATTCGTACACATGCTAGATTTAATTGGTTAAATTTAGAAATCCAATTCAGTGGATTTATTCACATGCTGGATTTACTCTGTCGATTCTCTATCAAATCCAATTTGGAAATCAGAATATGAATTGAATTTGAAATAATTGATCGATTATCAATATGAATAGAAAATAAGCATACGAATCAGATTCTGAATCAGAAATAGGCATGCAATTAGGAACAAAACATACAGAAGTAAGAAGGGCTCATCGTTGGAAACTACGAAACAATCAAACGACACAAAACAAATGAAATTAAAGAACTCAAATCATTATCGTCGTCGTCGATCAGGTAAGAGAACTAGGGCTCAAATTTTTGTCGTCGTCTTCGTCGGGTTGGAAGACAGTGATCTAGGGCTCGAAATCGAAATGGAACTCCAACGAGAAACAAATCCATATTTGTGGGATTAAAATCCGACAAATATGGAAATCGCATATCCGATTTGGAAGAATTCAAGAAGGAAAGGAGCGGAAGGCCGCCATTTGAAATAGAGAGAAGACTGAAAGCGTGAACAAATAGAGAGACTACCTAAGGCTTTCAAGAGATGTTGCGGGTCAGATCGAGTGTACCCGCGAATTAAATAGTAGACCCATTTTCCGAAACGGATAGTTCAAATTTTCCCCATATAGAACCCCAGTTGAGTTGACTCAACAGGTTCCGAACGGGTTCGGGCCATTTTGCGCGGGTTCGAGATGGGTCAGTGGGTTTTTTGAATATCCCAACTAAAAATACCTAAAACTATTTTAGTAACATAATACAAATTAAATTCACATTTTCTAAATTTTTTTTGCATTAAATGTCAGTATATTGAAAAAATACTCTGTTCAATGTCATCCGTCGTAAAGATTACTACAAACTCTTTTAACAACTCAATACAAATTAAATTCACACATTCCCTAAAGACTAATGCAAATTAAATTCACACATATCCTAAAAAAATCCTTCTGCATCAAAAGTAATTGCACTAATAAATCATTATATTACTCTTTTTAATCTCATTTATTGTCAAAATTACTGCAAATTCACTTAACAACATAATACAAATTAAATTCGCATTTTCTAAAAAAATATTTTACAATAAAAGTCAATACATTGCAAAATCATTGTCGTACTTTTTTTTTTTTTTTTTTGTTTTAATATCATCCATAGTAAAAATCAATGCAAACTTGTTTAATAATGTAATACGAATTAAATTCACACCTGAAATAAAAAAATTCAACATGAAACGCTACTGCATTGAAAATTCACTATTGTATTTTTTTTAATGTCATCAAATCACTGCAAACTCTTTTAATAACACAATACAAATTAAATTCACCCATTTCCTAAAAAACACTTTTCTATTAAAAGTCATTACATTGAAAAAGCGCTGTTGTACTCTTTTTAATTTCATCCGTCGTAAAATTCACTACAAACTCATTTAACAATGCAAATCCATCCATTTCATAAAAAGGAAAAACATTCTACATGAAAATCCACTGTAATGAAAAATCATTACAGTAGTTTTTTTAATGTCATCAAATCACTACAAAATCTGTTAATAACACAATACAAATTAGATTTATTTTGTTCTCCTTTTATACACTAATACGAATATTTTTATATAAAGTTAATTGTATTCTCCTTGGTCCACCACTAAAGACTTTATAAAAACAAATTTTATTTTCATTATGGCCTAAGTTAAAATTCTTAAAAAGGCTGGGTAGGTGAACCAAGGGAGATAGTCTTCTAACAAAAAATTATATAAACCAAGATCTTGCCCAGAAATAGCAAATTTGTCGATAGAAGTTTTGGGAACTCATAAAGCCTACCCAAAATGATCGAAAGGAGTAGGACATATTTTTCTATTCAAAGGAGAAAAAGAAGCAAGTTAGAAGAGGATAAGGAGACTTTATTAGATAAGAGCCAACAAGGGGGACGTATCCTAAAAAAGGGTGACCTCGAGATTGACTCAAACTACCTTATTCTCAAATATGTAAAATCTTGAAATCACGTGTTGAGGAAAAAATAATGATAAAGAATGGTTTGAGAAAAGTTTTTAAACACTAAATGGTCACATAAAGGCAATCGGGTGAATCACACTGTCTATATAATTCGAGTATTAAGTAGTAGGGATATCTCAACACCTAGTGACTTGGGCCAATTCGATCGAGATCACTATCCAAAACTCGCTACATGGATTATATAAGAAGTATGAGTCCTTCGTTTCCAGATTGAAAAAAACAATGATTTTCTCGACACTGCCAGGATAAACGAACATTTGTTGGCCGTCATTAACTAACATTTGTTTCACTATTATTTCTTTTCTCCCTCATTTGATTTATCTTGGGAAGACCCATTCCAGTTTCCTTAAAGTTCAAGATAGAAGAGATGAATCGGAATCGTTGGATAAACTTTGTGTAGCATACAAGTCCTAGGTAATCCTAATTGCAATCTCAGAAAAGTTCAAATATCGAAACTTGATGAAATTGAGCTAGACGACTTTGGATAAGAAACTAATAAGCTGATTATTCCAAATTTCTGTCAAAATTATACTTATCATATTCCAAAACTTCCTATGCAAAGATTATGATAGCAAACAAGCGTGTCAAAACTCGAATATGAAGGTTAAATTATGCTTTAATTAAATAATCCTGTAAGAGATAAAGAGGAAATATATAGAAGCGCGATAAGGACAATAAGTTAAGACACTGAAATCAAAACTAAGGGGAATTTAGGAAGACGAAAGGGATGGAAATCAGCCTAAAAATAATTTGCTGCTCCCAAAATCCGAAATGCTGAAGAAATCATTTAAGGGAGTGAAGAGTACCATAAAGAAGAGCGCACAGTAAGGAAGTAGATTTTATGTTATCCGAAAAGGGATAGGTGATCTTGTTATCAAGATTCTCAAGCCGGGGAGAACGCTCAAGCAGATACCAATAATTTTTCCCATTTAATGGACAACAAAGGTTGCCTTAAGATGGATAAAGGCAAAGAGCGTTTAACCCAACCCTAAAAAATGGAACCATAGGAACCGTGATAATGAAAATAGGAGAACAACAATATGAGATTCTTATAATAGATAATAATTAGACTTCTATCTATACATTACATAGGATTTAAGAAAATCAGAACTAAATTTACAAACAAGGAATTTAAATTTTACTTATGGTTCTCAGGTAGAAGTACTAATGTCTTAAATGTAGTAAAATGAATATACAAACGAAAAGATCGACCACAAGCATCAGGTAATTGATGATCACAAAGTGAGGGATAAATTCAGAGACCTCACATAATATGGAGCCTCCAAACAAGCACATATCCAGGAATACTCTTCATTTGAAAAAGTTGAAGGGTAATATGAAGTGGATGGAGTATCTCCTATCGATAGAGAAAGAACCTCAGCCACAGACGTCTTAATAAACCGTGGGATCACTGGGCAAAAATGAGGATCTATCTAGGTTATATACTCTGAATCAACAAATGGATTGGCCGAAAATAGAATCTCGTCGAACGTTAAATGACGCTGTTCCCACTGAGCATAAGCCATAGTATCTTGAGCCTCATTCCCAAACTGAAAGATATATCGCGCTATGACTGTGCCGTCAACCATGGGAATATGTTGTGTCCATTCGAACTGGCAAAGAACTTGAATAGGGATATAAGGGACACAATCTCTAAATCCAAGAAGAGGGATAAACGGTAGATCCACACAATCTAGATATATGTCAGTCGAGATCGTACAACAAGTGGTCTATACCACATCTGAACTAGCAATCTCCAAGAGAAGTTACATCCAGTCCAGAGGATATCGAAGTCTCTGTGTAATTAAGGAAAATTGATAAGATAGACGATCTACTATCAAATCTTGCAAACACCAAACTATCAAAGATAACTTAGTTAAGTGAGAAATAAGCTATATTTGTAACAACGCACAACTCTCAAAAAAGTAGTGACTACTAGCTTGGCAAGCTGTCAGTGATTGATATAAGGGGCACCATCAAATAGGATAAATCGTGTATCTTCTTAGCTAGAATAATCGTCTAACCTAAGCGATCGATTCACTTCTTAGGGAATAATGTCTCCTGCAGCAACAAGGCCACCAACACAATCATTCGATGCTCGCACCAATCCTTGTAACTACTACACATATCTTTATAACGAGGGTATCCCTAATCATCCGAAAACTATCGTTGGAGTATTTCTAACTCCAGAGAATCCTTAGTATCATTTAAGCAAAGCAGTAGATGTTTTTGTGTGACACTAAGAGCCTGGGATAAACGAGTCTTCGATGATGTCACCAAAAAATGAGGGATCTCTCTTGATAAAGGGAGTCGAAGCAAAAAAGATTCCACTTCTAAGCAAGGAGTCAGTTCGATTCATATGATGTGAAAACATGGGGTCACTAGAATCCAAAGGCACACTAGTGTCTAAAGAAGTGGCCCATCCACTTTGACATGGCAAAGCTCCATGATGTATTTGAGATTGGTCCGAAGAAACTCCATTTCGGTCGAATTCAGTAAACCAATCAGATAGACAAAAACGGCTAGGCTGATAAAACAAAAATTTGAGGCAAATTGACGATGCTCTGAATGGAGTCTCCTAGAGAAAATTCACTTAAGAAATGTGTCATCCACAGGTGTACAAAAGTAAGGTATGTTAAGTACGTTTTAAAATTTTCTTTAAATTTGCCTGATTCTCATCAAGAGATAGTCCTACCTGTTTAGACTGAGCAGCAGCACTGCTAGGTTACCCTACTTTTGGGGAAGAGAGAGTTCGGCCTAATGATTGGCCTCTTTTGGTAAAAGGGTGGGCCGATCTCTCTCACTTCTCCCGAGAAGAAGGGCGACTTCCGAAACAACCTGACATAATGAATCTTTATATAACAAAAAAAATCCCGCACATAAAATTTTCTTTATCATGAATTTTATTGATTAAGTTTAAAAGTGGCAGTTTATTTGTATTTTTGAAAAAAAAAACGCTAGCATAGGTTGATTTAGAGAATATGTTGTAATTGATAAATGGAAAAGTGTATTTTTAGATAAGAAATTACACTACCAAAATTTCACCACACTGACAACAATAATAAAGCTAAAGATAATACAGATACTCCCTATCACATTGATAGTAATAAGAGGAAAAAAGATACATAAGTAAAAACATATGATACATCATCCTGAATATGCTAATAAATATACAACAAATATACCCACAACAATATAAACATGTCCAAAATACACACACACACACACACACACACAAAATAAAAAAGTAAAAAAGAAAAAATGTCTACACCTATTAAAAGTGTGGCATGGGCTAATCCGTGGCCACTCTTGAACCCTTTGTCGATGGGGTCGACATTACAAACGGGATCAAAGCCTCCAAATCGATTGTAAATTGCATTGTGCCAGTAATTGTACGAGCCTCAGGAGAAAGGATCAGAACCAAATGGGAAGATAACAAAGCTCGAAGTCTGTCAACCTCTCTATGCAAATCGTCACCATCTCGATGTCGCTGCTCGCACTCCTTTGTGATAGCATCTCTCTCTGATTTGATAGCATCCAACTCAACTGTTGGGACCACCACCTCGTCACTGCGACTTGCCCATAAAGCTAGCACTGTGTGGCCTAATAGAGTACCCCCCACAAAGTGCGCTATGTCTGTCTATGGGCCAATGGATACTCGCAAGAACCATTGGAGATATTTTTTCTTAGGAATAAGTGGGGTAACCAAGATGTCTGCAAGAGCCTCAGGACCAAATCTGTCAATATCAGCAAAATCTGTGTAGGGCCCAAATCTCACGACAAGAGGATTAAGAGGCTGACGTAACTTTCTGGAAAGCTAGGCGAGGCTCTCTCACCCATATACATCTGCCCAGTGAGGATCTCAACAGTACGATTGCCAGATAATATCAACACGGGTCAAGAACTCTAGCTGGGTGCAAGCGATGACGTGATCCCTAAAGGATGAGCCCTCATCTAAAATCGAATGATTCTATTTTGCCCATCTAGAGAAGCTATCATTTAACGTAGAAAACGAGTGACAGTAGGGAAGATACTCGTATGCCCAGTATTGCAAAACAAGAAATATGATAGTAATTGCGAAAAATAAAAAAGAAGAAATTAAAGATATAAGGAAGAATGAACTAACAAATAGAAACTACCGAAACCTATTCACGCTGTCGACTCGAGTCGACACATGTGTATGCATGGATGCCAGGAAAACTTCAAAGGTGAAACTCCCTCAGTCATACTCAAAAAAACTAGCTAAGTAACTCAGAGTTCATATAAAGTAGAGGGGAATGGTAGTGCTTGACGAAGCCATGAAAGTACCACCGAAAAATATGAGAAACATGATATGACAAAACTGATCTCTCAGCTCAAGGTCATCAAGAGCAGGGACCTTGAAGGTCATCTCATCCACCAGATAATTATATCAGATGCATTATCCAATCCTCGTGTATGCATGGATGCCAGGAAAGCTTCAAAGGTGAAACTCCCTCAGTCATACTCAGAAAAACTAGCTAAGTAACTCAGAGTTCGTATAAAGTGGAGGGGAATGGTAGTGCTCGACGAAGCCATGAAAGTACCACCAAAAAATATGAGAAACATGATATGACAAAACTGATCTCTCAGCTCAAGGTCATCAAGAGCAGGAACCCATTCACGCTGTCGACTCGAGTCGACACATGTGTATGCATGGATGCCAGGAAAGCTTCAAAGGTGAAACTCCCTCAGTCATACTCAGAAAAACTAGCTAAGTAACTCAGAGTTCGTATAAAGTGGAGGGGAATGGTAGTGCTCGACGAAGCCATGAAAGTACCACCGAAAAATATAAGAAATATGATATGACAAAATTGATCTCTCAGCTCAAGGTCATCAAGAGCAGGGACCTTGAAGGTCATCTCATCCACCAGATAATTATATCAGATGCATTCTTCAATCCTCATGTCTGAAGGAATATCACCAAGAGGCTTCTCTGGCCTCACTAGGAAGTCCGTTGCAGGGGCACGACTCGACCACGGAACTGTATCCCATTGATCATCGCCCAATTGAGAGTCATTGTTACTAGATCTCCACCGATTAGATGCAATGAATTCGTAGAGGCAAACCAGTGCTATATCAGGGCATTCAGATAGCTATGATCCATGTGGGAAGCCTGAATTGAAAGAAAGTCTCTAAAGCCCCTGCCGTGAAGGAATGAGTGATAGTCAGGATGCATCCACCTCGCATAAAAGATACAAAAGATAACCAAGATCCTCCAAAATTTCTTTTACACAAGGGGTCGACCAATACGTAAGACAACACGTGAAGCAATAAGATACCGTTTTCATTCAAACGAAAAGGTAAAATTGGAAAGGGTTTAGTTAAGAACCTGGGTGGAATGCAAGTGTATGGAAGGGTAATGTCGAAGGTCTTCCAGTAGAGATCGGTATGCTAATACTATGTGCTGAAGTTGCTTCGCATAAAAGGTAATGGATCTATCACCGAAAGCCAGGGTATAAGATCAGCAAGCTCGAAATCGTCTTTGGGAAAATCCTCTAGAAGGCCTCCCTCAGGCACCTCATCCTCTAGAGGGAAATAATCTGGATCCGTAGCCGTCTTAGCTACATCTATAGGGCTAGTCGACGATTGACCCATGAAGGTAGTATACAACTAGGCCATCGACTGGTTAGCAAGTCGAGACTCCCATAGAGTCCCCTCAATAGTGGAAGAAGATGGTGAGGGCGCATCATCAGAGATCCTATGTGCTGAAGCCCTAAGTTGATCTCAAGCATGCTACAAAGCGTGCCCTCTAATAGGGGTATCAGGGGCCTTATCCTTCCTACGAGAGCTGGAGGGACGGGAGGCCAATGTCACTAGAAGAGCCTACTTCTAACATAAAATCGTCTAGAAAGAAAAAGTAAATGTCAAGTTCCATCATCCGGGCTTTTGATTTAATGGTAGAAAACGAAATTTAGAGGTCACGAATTAATCCTTTGATGGAAGGGACGTCGGATTCACCGTTTCCAATGTTCCGAAGTGATGGCCAGGGCGAACTTCTAATAGCTTACCATTGACAGAACACGAGGAGCGAGGAGAATGAGTTAATCCCTTCAACGTCGACTTGTAAGTCTCACTTATTAAACTAAACACACTTCATTCGTTATTAAACCCTAATGTGAAATCGAGAAATTCAAGTTCAAAACTCCCACCCCTAAAATTGAGATAAACCAATCTCACAATGGAAAAACATAAAAGCAACAATAACGTTTCAAAAAACAAAAACAAAACTAAGGCCCCGTTTGGTTAGTGTTCTCAACCAAACTTAACCCAACTCAACCCAAAAAATGAGAATTGATTCTCAGAATCCTAAGAAAATGAGAAACAAAAAAAAAAAAAAATTATTTATTTTTGTGCCCAAAAAACTCATCCCATGTTTGAGGACACGCTAGGCATTTCCAAAATTGTTAGTGAGTCACTGTTCAAGTTTTGATAGCCTTATTTTCATTTTCTTTTCTTTATCATTTTCTTTCTCCCTTCACTCTATCTGTTCGAAATCGTTCTTCCTTTTTGTTGTTTTCCTTTGTCTTCGACCTGGTGGTGGTGAGAGCGAGTTCAGAGCGGAGGTATGAATAATGGTCCCTTACTTGAAGAAAGATAGCCCTAGCTTGAGTTGGGATATGAGATTTAGGGTTGCGATGGGAATAACAACGATCTGAATTGGATCGCCGATGAATCGGAATCAGAGGCCGAAATCGAACTCGATCTGGATGTTACCTCTCGCCATCGTGAATCATTTATCGCCTCTCTCGAACAGATTGATTTAGATTTTATTGAATCGAAATCGAAAACCATTTCATCTTGATTTCGTTGTTCTGGGTTGCGAGGCTCTAATCGAAATCAAAAACCAGTAGCAAACATGTTTTCATTTCATTTCGATTTCGTTGTTCGTTGAATCAAAATCGAAAACCAGTCGAATCGAAATCGAAAACCACTTCATTTTGATTTCGTTGTTCTGGGTTGCAAGTCTCTGATCGAAATCGAAAACCAGTTGTTCTGGTTTTCATTTCATTTCGATTTCGTTGTTCATTTTAGTTGTTCATCGAAATCGAAATCCTCCAGTGGCGATTTTGAAACACTGTTGAAACAAATGGTTTCAAGTGTATTTTTGGATTGCTGTGAAATTGCAGATTGACGACCCATCATCTTTAGTTTTCCATGGGTTTGTTGTGTTGGATTTGAGGAACAATCAACTATCAGGAGAATTACCATATTCTAATTTTGTTTATGACCTCCAGATCTTTGAGCTTTGCAATAATAGATTTTATGAAATCAATTCTAGAATAATATCGTTACCAAACGCGATTATATTCCCAGCACAAAAAAAAAAAAAAAAAATGTCATTACCAAACGCAATTCTGTTCCTAGCACAAAAAAAAAAAAATGTCGTTACTAAACGCAATTCTGTTTCCATTAAGAAACAGAATTCTCAACCCAACCCATCCCAGTTGGGTTGAGAAATGTGAAAACACTAACCAAACGCCACCTAAGTAACCATCAAGAACTTATAAAAATGGGCATATAATATCCTAGAATTTAAAAGACTTGTCATGAATCAAAAGAAAAGAAAATTGTAAGACGACTTTGTTGAAAAAAAAAAGAGACTAAAGTCTTTGAAGGAAAAACTAAAATGAAGTTGCATCATAATTTCATTATGATTTTCATGTGATGGGAAGATCGAAACAAAGGCAACAAGTGTTTAAACAAACATTCTAAATACATTTACCCTAAAAGTGGGAAAGGTGAATGTTTTGTCCAACATCGCGCAAGATTTTGGACCCACACATATGAACACTTTCGAACAACAATTAATACATAAACTACCTTCCGAAGTTGTACAAACATCATATACATGCATTAACAAAGTTAAGAACAAGAAAAATGAAAACATTTCTATACCTGAGCAAAAACGCTATTGCACTTAGGATATTAAAGAAAAGTGTTTCCTTCCTCTATAAATTATGTACTAACCTTAAACAGCACATTACATTGATGATTCAAACAATAAACTACATTGGCATGCTTAGGTTTAATGAGAAAAAAGAGATTGAAGGAAATAAGAAAATCCTAACTTGAGGCTGATGAAATTCTAAGAAATCTTGGATAAAACCAAGTGAGAAGTTGTTTAAAATTTTTTAACTAACCTTTTGATGAAGGAACTTGAAGAGAATCAAGTGGAATTGGCCAAAATCTAGTGGGAATCGTCGAAGAACCCTTGCTCTCCCCACTCTCCCCTGTTTTTTAAAATAAGACAACCCTGTTTTCTGGTCTGTCTGCATTTATAAAACAACCCTGTGCATTGGCCAATGTTTAGGGTCGCAGAAATTATATTTTCACTCTTTTTTTGTTAATTTTTTTTTCAATTTTTAAAATTTTATTTTCGGAAAATTTAAAATACGGTAAACAAAAAAAAATTGGTAAAATATATTTTAAACCCTCTAATTATGGACACGTTTCTATGTAGTCCAATACGTTTTTTCGTTTTAATTTAAACCCTCTAATTATGCACTCAGTTTTAAATGGTCATTTTGTTACATTTTTCATCCAATCTAACAGAACTGTCATTTTTTTGGGGATAAAACAGTTTTTTATTTTTTTCTTTTTCTTTTTCTTTTTTAGTTTTCTTCCTTCTTCACCTCTCTCTCTCTCCTCTTCCTGCTCAACCCTTCTTTACCTATCTATCTCTCTCTCTCCCCTCTCTTCATTTCTCCTCTGAAAAGAATGCCAGACCCTCTTTTAACCGTCCTGAAAGATCAACCCATCTATCCAATCCCAATCCCACACCTAGTACACTATATAACAACTGCATGGGTGCTGTGCTCACCTTTATGGAGCACCAGCTAAATTCGTGAGGGTCTTCTCTGCTTGATTCGCTTCGTGCATCTCCATGTTCTATCTTACTCTTCCTCATTCATTGGCTTCTTCTACTTACATTCCTCTACTTGTTTGTCATTCTAGAGTTTATGTTTTAAGATTTCGTATATGGATGTTGTATGCATGCATTTCGTTTCTTCTTTAAGCATGCAAGAATGATATTGTAGTTCTTAAAAAGGAATGGGAAGCAAAGAAATAAAGTCACCTGAAGCAGTGGTAGAAGCAACATCAAGTGTTGAGGAGGATGTGCATTTGCTTCAAAGAAAGAAGCTGGTAATGTTTTTTGTAGAGTCTGATGACAGACGCACGCACAACTTTAGGTGGGGGTTACAGAGCGGGAGGAACAACTCCAATCAACATCCATGAGAAGCCTATTACTGATCTCTCCAACACCGGTGGTTAGGTTGCGGCCTTCTTCATTTTTGGTAATCATTTCCTCCCCTTAACCCCCTACTGCCTGCCCCCACACACCAAACGTGGGATTAGTATTTTAGACATAATTTGCTTTGTTTCAGGGAATGAAATGGTACTATGGGTTCTTCGTCAATATGGTGGCCATTATGTTCTATGTTATGCATAGATCATTCTCCAGTTCAACAAATGCAATCAAATATTTCCTAGGAATATCACAGGTATCCTTTGTCCTTGGCGGAATATCACAGTTTAGCAAATAGAGGGTCCTACCCGTTGTTTTAACAAAGGGCTCCCACCTTCTATTAAAATAGAGGGTACGACCTTTTGTTTTAACAGAGGGTGTGACATTCCTTTTGGGGGAGGGAAAAAGAGAGAGAGATAGGTGAGAAAGAGTCGAGCGTTCTAAAGAGAGGTGAAGAAGAATAAGAAAAAAATAGAAAAAAAAAAGAAAGAAAAATTTAAAAAATAGTAGAAAGACTGTTTTACCCCTAAAAATGACATTTCTATTAGATTGGATGAAAAATATAACAGAAAAACCATTTAAAACTGAGTGTATACTTAGAAGGTTTAAACTGAAACGAAAAATTTATTGGACTACGTAGAAAAGTGTCAAAAATAGACGCGTAGAGTATTAAAAGATGTGCTAGAATCGACATATTAGGCATACTTAAGTCACTTCATCTCCCATCGTCATAAAATTAGGAAAAGTAAGGTCAAATTGAAATAAAAACAATTCAAAATAAGGTAAAATCGAAGCAAGATCAAATCAAGGTCAAATCATGACATTTTATGTCGGAGCAGGCTTGGCAGATGAATTTTATCAGTAAAACACTTATCATTATCATGACAAATTAAATAGCCCGGGTGTTGCACCTGCGAGCAAATTTTGGAATCGATTTCCCAATAGAGAAATTCTTCACCATCACCATCCGATAATACGATTTGGAACTCTTATATGTACACTCCTCTTCGAAGCACTTCTTTTTACACTATTTTGAAAACCCAGGCAAAGATGAACCTCCTTGGAAATGATGATTCATTCGGATCGACATGAGAGTCTAACTACATTACATTTCCAGAATCCTTGTTGTATATTTGAAAGAGGTTGACCTCCTTGCTTCTCTCATGGTACACTCCTCTTCCCGTCGAACCCCCTTTCGCCCCGGTCCACAGAGACAAAATGTAGGACTGGTGCCAACAGTTCATCACGGAAGAAATGACTCACTAAGCCGGGATCACTAACTAATACAAATCTAATAGCTAATACTAATCTAATAGACCCAAATCTAATTGAATTGAGTAGAAACTACTAATCTAATAGAAAAGAAAAATACTAATCTAGTAGAAAAGAACTGTCTTTTCTATATATCTTACCTCGGTTCCGTTGCTATCGCGGGCTTTACGCAATCGATCGGATTCTATTATATAGATATCCCTTCAACACAACATAGGTCATCGAAAAGATCTCAGAAACCCACCAAAGCACGAAAGCTAGGATCTTTCAGAAAATGGATTCATATTCGGAGAGCGCATAACCGCATAGATAAGCTCACACTAACCCGTCAATTTGGGATCCAATTCGAGATTTTCCTTGGGAGGTATCGAGAAGTGGAATAGAATAATATCGATTCATATAGAAGAAAATGTTCTGTATTGATTCAAACACTGTACTTATGGGATAGGGATAGATGAAGATGTGGGATATGGAGAGAGGAAGAGGAAAAAACCCAAGATTTCACCATATAGTATTTTTGATCGAAAAATCAATCTGATTTATTTCGTACCCTTCACTCAATGAGAAAATAGGTTAAATTCTACAGGATCAAACCTATATGACTTAAGGAATGATATAAAAAAAATATGAATATTAACTAAAAAGATGTCAAAAGGGAGTGAAAGAGGGAAGGGGATTCTCAAACGCGGAAAATGATCCAATGACTTCGAAAGAATTAAACGAGGAGTCGTATGAGGTGAAAATATCATGTACGGTTCTGTAGATTGGCAGTAAGAGTGACTTATCTGTCAACTTTTCTACTATCACCCCCCAAAAACGAAACTTTGCCTTACGTAAAGTTGCCAGAGTCCGATTAATCTCTGGATTTGAAATCACTACTTATATACCTGGTATTAGCCATAATTCACAAGAACATTCTGTAGTCTTAGTAAGAGGGAAAAGGGTTAAGGATTTACCCGGTGTGAGATATCACATTGTTCGCGGAAACTTAGATGCTATTGGAGTCAAGGATCCTCAACAAGGGCGTTCTAGTGCGTTGTAGATTCTTATCCAAGACTTATATTATTTGATGATGCCATGTGAATCGCTAGAAACATGTGAAGTGTATGGCTAACCCAATAACGAAAGTTTCATAAGGGGACTGGAGTAGGCTACCATGAGACAAAAGATCTTATTTCTAAAGAGATTTGATTTGGAACTCTTATATGTCTAAGGTTTAATATTGAAATAATTTCAGAGGTTTTCCTTGGCTTTGTCCGTGTCAACAAATAATTCGAAATAGCTCGACTTCTTTAGAACAGGTCCGGGTCAAATAGCAATGATTCGAAGTACTTCTTTTTACACTATTTCGAAAACCCAAGGATCTATTAGATTGGATGAAAAATGTAACAGAATAACCATTTAAAACTTAGTGTATACTTAGAGGGTTTAAACTGAAACGAAAAAACTTATTGGACTACATAGAAAAGTGTCAAAAATAGATGCGTGGAGTATTAAAAGATGTGCTAGAATCGATATATTAGGCATTCTAAGTCACTTCATTTCCCATCATCATAAAATTAGGAAAAGTAAGGTCAAATTGAAATAAAAACAAATCAAAATAAGGTCAAATCGAAGCAAGATCAAATCAAGGTCAAATCATGATATTTTATGTTGGAGTAGGCCTGACAGATGAATTTTATTAGTAAAACACTTATCATTACCATGACTAAATAGCCCGGGTGTTGCACCTGCGGCAAATTTTGGAATTGATTTCCCAATAGAGAAATTCTTCGCCATCACAATCTAATAATACGCCGGCGAGCGTGTTTAGGGATTCACAACGTTCATCTCGAATTTATTTTTCATCACCTCTGATAAAAATAAGGCGTATCAACTTGGCTTCTCTTACAGTGGCTATCCCGTCTCCTCCTCAACCCGCAGGCTGGGGTATATTTTACACTAGTTATGTCTTTGCTTCGTGGTGGGAAGTGTTAGATTTGATTATTCACAGAACTCATCTAATCACTACCCTTGTCAGAGATTGGGGCACATTTCACCGTATTTAGGATTTCTCGATGGGAATCTGTGTTCGTTTTTGTCCCCAGTCATAGACTAGGACACCATGACAAGTAGAATTGTCATATAAAGGGTTGAACTACATTTTGACCCGACTTTTAACTTAGAAAATTGGGATACGTAGGTAATACTTGCAGGTTCGGTCGTCCAGTTAAAAATAGATTCATCGCCCCGAACTATGTTTTGACCTGATTCTTGGTGAAGACCACGATACGTAGGCAACCTAGGTGGGTTTCGGTCGTCCAATCAAACAAAACGATAGTTGTCTGAAATGGAGACCTGACATGATTTCTAAAATTATAATACACAAACAACCTACGTGTTGGCCTAGTGATCTACCAAAGAGAGGGGGGTGAATTGGGTAGTTATAAAAATTAAGCCATATTTTTATCTCTCAACACTTAGTTCTTGATTGATTGGGTTGGCAAATATTCAAAATTCATAGGTCTATATATAAGGAATTAGAACAAGCCCTCCAATGGCTAGTTTTTAAATGATAGGCCTCTAAAAGGCGCCTATAGATTCCACATATCCTTACCTTTCATTCCTGGTATATTTGACTTAAATATGGCTTTTAAAATATTCTATTTAGTCCCCAACTTATTTCTCAATCTCAAATTGTAAAGATAGGAAGTATTAAATGAACTAAATTGAGAAATACTTTAATTTAATGTACTATATCTGTAGGGATATCCAAATAAGAGTAACATATATTCAATATATCAAAATCCCTAAGATATCTCAATTAGGTAAGAAAATAATGGCTAATTTTGATCAAATCCTAAAAATTCTCGAAATCTGAAACAGCCCAGTCGGTTGACCGACCTCTGCCCATCGGTCGACCAATGAATGCAGGATGCTAGCCAAGCCAATCTCAAACGATGGTCAGTTAACCAATCCCCCTTGGGTCAGTTGACCGATCGATTCAAGATGTTTCTCTAGGCAAATTTTCGGCCCTGGTCAGTTGACCGATTGATACATAGAGTTCAGTTGTCGGCTATCGGTCAACTAATCAATTGATTAATCGATCTCCCTTGATCGGTTGATCGATCGATTCAGTGACTTCATATTTTTCTAGCTTACGCCCATCGGTTAACCGATCCTTCTTGGTCGGTTGACCGATCAATACTGGAATATTTTTTCCTTAACTCAATTAAACTCTAATCTTTAACGATTGAGACCCTTTAACCAATTTCTTTTTTCAGTTAACTTAATTGACACTATAAATCAATTTTAAACACTAATCTTTCTCAGGTCAATTTTTCTTTTTCAATTTCACATTTGAGCAAATATGTGAACTAATTAGGATCCTAAAAAACACACTGAATCATTTAACTTATATTGTGTGTGATCCTAATCAGGATACATTAAAGAGTAAAAATGAATTTGAGTTGTTTTCACCTAGATTCTTTAGAATCTTCAATCTCTTAATATTCGTCCCTTTGTCCGTCTCTTTGCATCTTTAGTCATTACTTTATGATAACATCATCAATGGAACTTTTAAATTGAAACACTCAATAAACTCGTTAGTTCCACAAAAAACATCAACACTTAATTGTCCATCAAAATCTTGGGATCAACACCACGTGATTTTTTTAGTAACAGTTCGACACTAAAAATAACACACTTGGTTTAGGATACGGGGGTAGCTCATGTGGATTTTGTCATATTTTTCCGAATGCCTAGGATCTATTAATTTACCCCAACCTAAGGTTAGGGCACATTATATCGGGTTTCTCCATCGAGATTCCTTGATTAGATTCACCCCAACTTGGGTTGGGGAAAATTTAAAATTGTGATTCACTTCCCCTAAAGAAGTAAGTACCATTGAGCCTCAGTCATGGACTGGGGCACATTTTAAATTCATTAACTTTCGTTGTGAAGTTCTTTACATTGGTTTTATAGTCCCAAGTAAAGACATTACTACTGAATATATATTTGAAAAAAGAAGAAGAAGAAGAAAAATAAGAAGAAAGAATGATTGAAAAATGAAAATAAATAAAATGAAAATGTTTAAATGCTTGATAAATAAAATGAAAAGTAAAGAAGAAATAAATATTTAAATAAATGTTTGAATGAATGTTAAAATAAATAAATAAATATTTAAAATATATTATAAAATAAATGTTTAGATAAATAAACAAATAAATGTTTAAATATTTTTTTCTAAATAAATAAATAAATGAATTTTTAAAATTTTCTTATGCTTAAATAGATTCTTAAATAAATAAATAAATGTTTAAATAATTTTTAATGCTTAAATGTTTAAATAAATAAATAAATAAATGTTTACATAGTTTTTAAATAAATAAATAAATGTTTAAATAATTTTACTTTTAAATACTTGTTTAAATAATTAAATAAATAAAATTTTAAATACTTAAATACATAAATAAATGTTTAAATAATTTTTTAATGTTTAAATAAGTAAATAAATAAATGTTTAATTAGTTTTTAAATAAATAAGTAATTAAAAGTTTTAATGATTTTAAATAAATAAATAAATATTTAAATAATTTTCTACTTAAATAAATAAATAAATGGATTTTAGAAACTTTTGTTTTTCCTACGAGAACTATCGTTTGTCGGCTTCAGTCTCAGACTGAGAAGATACCCCCAATAATCGGTTTCTCTAACCAAGAACCTTTTTCCACCAATTCTTGATTTACATTGTTGTTTGTTAGAACTACATTTGACATGATTCTCAACGAGACTGAAATATGTAAAGAAACCCCTGGTTGAGTGAGGTCACAATTCAAGAGATGGTGATGAGTCAACATTCTCTAACCCCTATGCTGTGGCGTACTCCTCTAGGACTGGTTAAACAACCCTCCTTTGAGATGATTCATTATCCACTGGGTAGGAATTTAGTTTTTCTAGTATAGATGCAGCGATTCCTAGGAATATCCTTGGCCTTCGTTTTTTTGATTTAGTTTTCTTAATGTGGATGCAGCGATTCCCTGAAACATTCCTGTCATTCTCTTTCCTATTTTATATGCAGTGATTCCCAAGAAGATCCGTGACCTTCGTTTTCTTAGTTTAGATGCAGCGATATCTAGGAACATCACTGGCTTTGCTTGTTTTAGATTTATTATTTCCAGCATTAGGTTCTTTTGCTTTCCATGTCTCGTGGAACAAAATGTTTGTGTCTCCTATTTTTGTTATTACAAGTAAACTCGCATGATTAAGAAGGGCAGTTCTAGACACTACATTTTGTCCCACTCATTTAGTTTTCAAAAGTATCGGGTCTAAAGTGCAAATTCAGATAAACTTTAAACCGAGGTAGAGGGAAAAAATTTCTGTCTTAGATTACATTTGATACTACAAAAAAGAAAAAAAAGAAAAAAAAAACCCATATAATCATCAATTCGATCAAACTTCGGTATAAACAATAGTTTTAGGTCAATTTCAATTTTTTTTTTAAAGTTAATGGGAACTAAATTGACAAGATTAAAATTGGATTTTCTCTTGATATCACGTTTAATATGTTGAATTCAATTTCTACTCTTTAATTTATGGAAATTTACCAATTACCATTACTTTATGTATTGACCACTAAAACTGTCGTTTTCATGGGTTTTGTCAATAGACGACCAAAAATATTTGTTTACTTTCACGTTTAAAGTTTTAAACTCCTAAATCAAGTAATAAAGCCTTGATTAGATAAACTGGTTCCCAAGACACTAAGATCACTAAGAGTACACCTTCCAAGTGTAGGAAAAGGCATATGATTCTTCTATAGAAGCGCCCTTACCCAAGTTGGGAGCTTCCCAAGAAAGATATGCATTAATGTCAGGCATTTAACAAGTATATTATGGAAATATTTTATCCATATAATGTCATCATTTGCTAGAGAATGTCATGATGTCTAAACTAGTTAGATTAGCATGGCATCTATTGGCCCAGTAAAATACCCAAGAGAGGGGGTGAATTGGGTAATTAAAAAATAATCAGAATAAAACTCAATAAATCAAATAATTAATTGTATGCCTAAATTAATTATTATCTTTATAATACAACGGAATTAATCAATCAACTAGGTACACACACAAACAACAAAAATAGTCAAATTAAGAAAGCAACACACACAAGATTCATACTGGTTCACCAAGCTACTCTTAGCTAATCCAGTCCCTCGAGCTCTACAGAGGTCGCACCTACTAAAACCAAGATTCTTTTAAAGGTAGAAACCAAACCCGCATACTGATTCTTTTACAGTCTCAGAATCAACCTTTACAATTTCCTTTTCAAAGGCTAAGAAATAACCTCTACTTTTTACAGGCTAAAGAATAACCTAATTCTTTTTAACACTTAGGCTCAAGAATCAAAACCTCACCAAGACATTTCAAATATCTTTTTACCCGGTAAGGATTGAACCGTTACAAAATCACTCACAAAAAATACAATTCTTATCCAGGAAGAATTACTACCTCAATCTCTTTACAGGAAGAGACTGAAACCCAACTACCCTTGATTAAATATCCCCAATGATATTTAACTCGTCACAACTCACCAATACAAAAATTGATAAGTAAATCTCACTCGGAGCTTCTACTACCTCAGATATATATAAACTCAATTAATATCCCAACTAGTGATAGAATTATGTGAGATACAGAAATCTGATTTTAACAATAATATGGGTAGCAAATTGGGGCACGTAGTCAGATTCAAGAAATTGTTTGAAAAAAATACTTTCTTTGAAAATCAAAAAATAATTTCTAAGATCAATTTTCAAAATAAAATAATACACAAGTAATAATCAATATGGAAAGATCTCACCCGGAATTCACAGAATTAATGATAAGAACAATGTAGCTTCAATTCTGGTATCAGCATAAATTGATCGTAGTTAATTATCAGAATCACTCTTAGAACAGCTCACAGTATCGTAGAATGATAACTCTTATAAATGCTCTCAAAAAGATATAGACTGATTTTATCTCTTAGAATGATTAGAATAATTTTTTCTCTTAGAAAATTCGCAAGTCTATATAAGGGTACATGTAATCAGCCTTCTAACGGCTAGTTTACAAGTGTCATGACAATAAAATACTCTTATAAATCCTTCATAACATGAGGACTTCATTTAAGTTCAATTTCACTTAATAACAACTTTTAAAACTCTCAATTAAACCCCAAAGTATTTCTCAATCAAAACAAATAAATATAGAATCCATTTTAAGTACCAAATTGAGAAACTTTAATAATTAATGAACCATATTGAAATGATTTAATTAGTATATGAACCATATCTCAAATGTTAAGAATATCCCCTAAATTTCTCTCAAATCTTAACTAAAAATAGCTACTTTTGGATTTAAAATCAGATCAACCAATATCCTGAAACTGCGCGTTCAGTCGACTACCCAGTCGACCGAAGGATACTGGAAGTAGCTCATGCACTTGATCGGTCGACTCCTCGATTGACTCGCATATTCATAGAGTTTCCCAAGCTTCCACCGGTCGACCACTCTGTCGACTCGCAGATTCAGATAGTTTGCCAAACTTCTACCGGTCGACCGCTTTGTCGACTTGCAGATTCAGAGAGTTCATCTTCTTTCTCCGGTCAACTCCTCAGTCGACTGATCCCTCCCGGATCTCTTCTCTAATCTCGTTTTTAATTTACTTTCTTTTACAATTTCGCCCCTTTATCCATTTTTATATTTAAATGAACTCCACTAATACTCTTATATTCTATTTTAGTCATTCAAAAATATTTCTCTTTAATTCATATAGGAGCAAATAAATATACTCAACCAAAAATACACATAAAAGATAAATTCATTTTGTGTCATGTGTGTGTTCCTAAATGAGATATTAAGAGTTTATATTTACCTGAGTTGTTTTCCCTAATGTCTTCAAACTCTTAATACTTCTTTATCATCTTGATATCTTCATTTAGCATCCATTCACTTTGACATCTTTATTACTGAAACTTTAAATCACTGAAACACTTGATCAAACATTAGTTCCACCAAAACGTCAATACTTAACTATTCATCAAAATCTTGAGATCAACAATCTCTCACTTTTTGATGATGACAATTAACTTTGATGTTTTCTTTAAAATAAAATATAACCACACTCCCCCTGAAAACGAGGATGGGTTCTTTAACTCATTTAAACTTCATAATGAAGATTTCAATAATTTACAATTTAAGAAATACTAAATAAAGCACAATTTTTAAATTTCTCATTTTTGATTAAAACACAGTTTTAGAATTCTCCCCCTAAATAAAACATCACTCATTTTTCCCCCTTTGTCATCTTCAAAAAAAAACAATTTAGGTAGGGAAAGAGAAAACAACAAACATATAAGTCATTCTAGGCAAAAATCATTATGCTTAGCCATACCCAAACCACAAATGATTTTCACAAACTGATCTTTCGCTATTGGTTTCGTAAAAACATCAGCAAGCTGGTCGAAGGTATCAATATACTCAATAATAATATCCATTTTCTGAATGTGATCACGAATAAAGTGATGTCTAATCTCTATGTGCTTAGTTCGTGAGTGCTGTGTAGGATTCTTACTTAGACATATAGCACTTTTATTATCACAAAAGATCGGGACCTCCTCCATACAAACTCCAAAATCATTTAACTGTTACTTAATATATAAAATTTGAGCACAATAGTTACCAGTTGCCATGTATTCAGCCTCAGTAGTGGATAAAGCTATCGAATTCTATTTCTTGCTTGACCAAGAAACCAAAGCATGTCCTAACAGATGACATGATCCGTTTGTGCTTTTTCGCTCAACTTTGCAACCGACAAAGTCAATGTCGGAGTAACTTACCAATTTAAAATCACTCCCCCTAGGATACCATAATCCTAGATCAGTCGTCCCCTTTAAATAACGAAAAATTCGATTAACCGCAGTCAAATGCGATTCTTTAGGACAAGACTGAAATCTAGCACAAAGACAAATACTATACATAATGTCAGGTCTACTAGCAGTTAAATATAAGAAGCTACCAATCATACCTCGATACATCTTTTCATTAACGCTTTTGCCCGTATCGTCTTTTTTAATTTTTGTAGCTGTTGCCATGGGAGTTTTGTACTCTTTAGCTCCTTCCAGCCATATTTCTTTAACAGCTTCTTGGTGTATTTAGCTTGGTTGATAAATATCCTTTCTTCGGTTTGCTTAATTTGCAATCCAAGAAAGAAATTTAGCTCTCCCATCATACTCATTTCAAATTCAACCTGCATTATCTTAGCAAACTCTTGGCAAAGATTCCCATTAGTAGATCCAAAAATGATATCATCAACATACACTTGCACTAATAGGATATTAGAATCAGTTTGCTTTACAAATAGTGTTATATCACAAATACCCTTTCGAAAATTATTTTCGATCAAATATCGGTTAAGTCTCTCATACCAAGCTCTTGGAGCTTGTTTGAGCCCGTACAAAGCCTTGCGAAGTTTAAATACATGATCGGGAAATTTATCACTTTCAAATCCCGGGGGTTGTTCCACATAAACTTCTTCAACTAGAAAGCCATTTAGAAATGCACTCTTTATATCCATTTGATATAGCTTAAAATTATGTGAACATGCAAAGGCGAGTAGCATTCTAATTGCTTCTAATCTAGCAACAGGAGCATAAGTTTCATCATAATCAATTCATTCCTCTTGATTATAGACCTGTGCCACTAATCTTGCTTTATTTCTAATTACCATACCAGATTCATCCTTTTTGTTTCTAAATACCCATTTAGTACCAATAATTGGATGAAAATACGGTCTCGGAACAAGACACCATACTTTGTTCCGCTCAAATTGAACTAATTCATCTTACATTGCGAAAATTCAAGATTCATCAATTAGCGCCTCATTTATGTTTTTAAGCTCAATTTGAGATAAGAAATAAAGATTAATTATATCCCTAAGAGAAAATCAAGTACTTACACCTTTTTCGAAATTACCGATGATTTCTTTAATTGAATGCCTTGGTACTTTCTTTATAGCTCTAGGTAAAGTCGAATCCTTCTCCTTAGGTTCCTCCTCTTGTTGAGACTCCTTTGTTGCATCATTACCTTGGTTTTGATTATTTAAGATACCTGTATCATCATCATCAAAAACCTTTCTCGACAAATATGGATCAACTTTCTCAAAAACGACATGCATAGTTTCTTCTACTACTAAAGTACGTTTATTATAGACTCTATAAGCTTTACTATTAGTAGCATATCCAAGAAAAATCCCATTATTGGATTTAGCATCAAATTTACCAAGATTATCATTGTCATTCAAAATAAAACATTTGCATCCAAAGACTTTAAAATATGAGATATTAGGAGTCTTACCAATCCAGATTTCATATGGGGTTTTGTTAAATCCTCTACGAATTGATACCTGATTTACCACATGACAAGCGATACTTACTGCTTCGGCCCAAAAGTAGGTTGGTAAATGATTTTCATTTAACATTGTTCTGGCCATCTCTTGAAGTGTTCTGTTATTTCTTTCCACTACACCATTTTGTTGCAGTGATCTTGGTGCAGAAAAGTTGTGAGCATAACCATGCTCATCACAGTAACTTATCACTTCATCATTCTTAAATTTTCTTCCTCTGTCACTACGAATGTTAATAATAGAATATTGCTTCTCATTTTGAACACGTTTACAAAATTTAGCAAGAACGGAAGCAACTTCATTTTTCTTAGCAAGAAAGTATACCTAGGTAAGTCTAGAATAATCATCAACAATAACAAATGCATAGAATTTACCACCAAAACTAGAAACAGAGTTAGGCCCAAATAAATCGAGATGTAATAATTCAAGACATCTAGACGTGGACGTGTACATCTTTTTTTTAAATGATGATCTAACTTGCTTGCCTAATTGACATGCATCACATACTTTATCCTTCACATATTTCAAATTAGGTAGGCTATGTACAAGACTCTTCTTAGATAAGTTAGAAATTAACTCCATACTAGCATACTCAAGTCTTCTATGCCATAACCAACTATTCTCAGATAAAGCATTCAAACAAGATAAATTTTGAGAATTAAAATCATCAAAAGAGCAAGTATAAACATTCTCAAAACGTGATGCAACTAACAAAATACTACTATCATGACTATTCTTAATGATGTACCTATCATGATCAAATATAACATTGTATCCCTTGTCACAAGTTGACTAATACTAAGCAAATTGTGTTTAAGTTCATCAACTAGTAATACATCTTTAATCATAGTAGTACCATTACTGATAATTTTATATGTTGCGTTGTCTCCAAAAGTCACATGACCTCTATCTTTAGGTTTCAAAGATGTAAATTTTTCTTTATCTCCCGTTATATGTCGAGAACAACCACTATCCAGGAACCATTTGTCCTTGCTTATTGATTCTTTTGGAATAACCTGCAAGGAGCACCTCAAATAGTTCCTAAGTGGTACCTAGTCTACGTTGGTCTGATCTTTTTAGTCGGGACAATTTTTGTTCCTTTTGGAACCCAAACTTGTCTACAGTTAGATAGTTTTGCAAAATATCTATGAATAGTATGCCCCACAACGTTACATTTAAAAAATCTAACAAGATCCATGGTTTCAGAAAAGAATTTATGAAAGCGTTTTTGTCTAAGATTTGTTTTGAAATCCAACACCGGCCTTATCAAAAACTCCACGTGAACTTCCCAAAAGTATTTTCAAATTATTTTTACCGCCGGTAAATTTGAGAACAATTGATTGCAAATCCATCAATTTAGATTTCAACCCATTGTTTTCAAATTCATAATCCACCACTTGTTTAATGTGTTAATTGTACTTTGAAGGGTATTTATTTTTGAACACTAATTTTTATAATCATGTGAAAATTCTTAATAAACATCAAATAATTCATCAAAATTTAAAGGACAAGAACTTGAACAATCGGTTACCTCACCACCAGTGGCCATTAAAGCAAGCATGGACGTATCCTCACTATCTGATTTTTCTGAGCTACTTGAATCGGTATCATCCCAAGTAGCCTTTATCGATTTCTTCTTACTCTTCTTTGCTTTCTTCTTCTTCTTCTCCTTTTCATTATCCTTCTTCGATTCGGGACAATCATTTTGAAAATGACCGATTTTACGACAGTTGTAGCATTCCACTTTGGACATGTTGAGATTTCTTTTCCCATGGAATGTGCGCTAAGTCATTATTCTAAAGTTGTTTGTGAGAAGTGATACATTCTTCTCTTAATCACTATCAAGGCTTTCATCATCACTGTCATCCGCTTCCTCAATGTTTTGAACTTTTAGTGTCAAGGATTTCTTCTTGCTATTTTCGGTATCATCCTCGTAGTCTTTGATTACCGATTTATGAGTCATCAAATTACCGATTAGATCATCGATGTCGTATTTGCCCAGATCCTTGGCTTCCTCGATTGCCGTCACTTTTGACTCCCATATTTTCGTTAAGGACCTTAGGACCTTTCGTACTCTATCCTTCATGGAATACGACTTTTTGAGTTGGTTCATACTATTGCATATGTTGTTGAAGCGAGTGTACATCTCATGAATCAATTCATTCTCCTCCATCTTGAATAGCTCAAATTTTCTCATGAGTGCATTGATCTTTGACTGCTTCACTTGACTTGTCCATTCGTGGGTAACTTGAAGCTTATCCCACATCTCCTTTGCAGATTTACAACCTGAAACTCTAGAATACTCATTAGCATCTAAAGAACAAAAGAGAATATTGATAGCTTGAGAATTAATAGAGAGTTTCTGCTTATCGGAAGCAGTGAGTTGTTCCTTCTTCTTCTCAACTTTGTTTTTTATTGGAATGAATGGACCATCCTCAATTGTTAGCCACACGTCATAATTTTTAGCCTGAAGAAAGGCTATCATCCAGTCTTTCCAAAACGAGTAACTTTCACCTGCAAACAAAGGTGGTCGGTGCATAGACTGCCCCTCACCAAGTGTGCCTACTATGTGTGCCATGTGATCTTTGTTAGCAAATAGATTCGCGCTAAACCAGTTCTGATGCCAATTGTTGGCTCAGTAGAATACCCAAGAGGGGAGGTGAATTGGGTAATTAAAAAATAATTAGAATAAAACTTGATAAATCAAATAATTAATTTTATGCCTAAATTAATTATTATCTTTATAACACAACAGAATTAATCAATCAACTAGGTGCACACACAAATAGCAAAAATAGTCAAATTAAGAAAGCAACACACACAAGATTTATAATGGTTCACCAAACTACTCTTGGCTAATCCAGTCCCCCGAGCTCCACGGAGGTCGCACGTACTAAAACCAAGATTTCTTTAAAGGTGGAAACTAAACCCGCACACTGATTCTTTTACAGGCTCAGAATCAACCTTTACAATTTCCTTTTCAAAGGCTAAGGAATAACCTCTACTTTTTACAGACTAAATAATAACCTAATTCTTTTTAACACTTTGGTTCAAGAATCAAAACCTCACCAAAATACTCCAAATATCCTTTTACCCGGTAAGGATTGAACCGTTACAAAATCACTCACAAAAACGCAATTCTTATTCAGGAAGAATCACTACCTCAATCTCTTTACAGGAAGAGACTGAAACCCAACTACCATTGATTAAATATTCCCAATGATATTTAACCTGTCATAACTCACCAATACAAAAATTGATAAGTAAATCTCACTCGGAGCTTCTACCACCTCAGATATATATAAACTCAATTAATATCCCAACTAGTGATAGAATTTTGTAAGATATAGAAATCTGATTTTAACAATAATATGGGTAGCAAATTGGAGCACGTAATCAGATTTAAGAAATTGTTTGAAAAACAATATTTTGTTTGAAAATCAAAAAATAATTTCTAAGATCAATTTTCAAAATAAAATAATACACAAATAATAATCAATATGGAAAGATCTCACCCGGAATCCACAGAATTAATGATAAGAATAATATAGCTTCAATTCCGGTGTCAGCACAAATTGATCGCAGTTGATTATCAGAATTACTCTCTTATAACAGCTCACAGTATCGTAGAATGATAACTCTTATAAACACTCTAAAAAAGATAACGACTGATTTTATCTCTTAGAATGATTAGAATCATTTTTTCTCTTAGAAAATTCACAGGTCTATATAAGGGCACATGTAATCAGCCTCCTAACGGCTAGTTTACAAGTATCATGACAATAAAATACTCTTATAGACCGTTCATAACATGAGGACTTCATATAGGTTCAATTTCACTTAATAACAACTTTTAAAACTCTCAATTAAAACCCAAAGTATTTCTCAATCAAAACAAATAAGTATAGAATCCTTTTTAAGTACCAAATTGAGAAACTTCAATAATTAATGAGCCATATTGAAATGATTTAATTAGTATATGAACCATATCTCAAATGTTAAGAATATCCTCGAAATTTCTCTCAAATTTTAACCAAAAACGGCTACTTTTGGATTTAAAATCGGATAAACCAATATCCTGAAACTGCGTGTTCAGTCGACTGCCCAGTCGACTGAAGGATACTGGAAGTAGCTTATGCACTTGATCGGTCGACTCCTCGGTTGACTCTCATATTCAGAGAGTTTTCCAAGCTTCCACCGGTCGACCGCTCTATCAACTCGCAGATTCAGAGAGTTTGCCAAGATTCTACTAGTCGACCGCTCTGTTGACTTACAGATTCAGAGAGTTCATCTTCTTTCTACGGTCGACTCCTCAGTTAACTGATCCCTCCCGGATCTCTTCTCTGATCTCGTTTTTAACTTACTTTCGTTTACAATTTTGCCCTTTTATCCATTTTTATATTTAAATGAACTCCACTAATACTCTTATATTCTATTTTAGTCATTCAAAAATATTTCTCTTTAATTCACATAGGAGCAAATAAATATACTCAACCAAAAATACACATAAAAGATAAAATTCATTTTGTGCCATGTGTGTGTTTCTTCTAAATGGGATATTAAGAGTTTATATTTACCTGAGTTATTTTCCCTAATGTCTTCAAACTCTTAATATTTCTTCATCATCTTGATATATTCATTTAGTATCCATTCACTTTGACATCTTCATTACTGGAACTTTAAATCACTGAAACACTTGATCAAACATTAGTTCCACCAAAACGTTAATACTTAATTATTCATCAAAATCTTGGGATCTACACCGTCATTGAATAACATTAAAAGGCACTAAATAAATAAATTAATGAAGCATTAATTAGGCATATTTTATGGAAAGATTTGGTTTAAAAAAAAAACTCATCATGATAGAATATCATCATTTTCATAGGTAATAACGCCTAAACCTAGCCTAAGTAGCCCTTAATCATACCAAAATAATTAAGAGCATTAACGGGCATTAAATGAAATCATTAATAATGCATTAAATAGAAAATATTTTGGCAAGATTTTGATCAAAGAAATCTCATCATTAGTAAGATTTCATTATTACCTATCATATCTTGGAAGAATCTCATCATCCCTAGCCTAAACTAGCCACAAATGGCCTTAAATGATCATTTAATGCAGGCTGGCAATGCCAGGGCATTGGGGAATGCACAGGCCTACCTTTGCTTATAAAAGTTAGCCTATTTTGTTATGGAACACATACTAGTCAGACCCATTCTCTCTCTAAACTCGAAATTCTCTCTCAGCTTTCTTGATTTCTTAAACTTTCGACCTCTTAAACATATAAAAAAATCTTCCAAAAAACCTCTTAAAATGTGACCTTGATACTCTTCTAACAAGAGTTCAAGAGATCTCTCAAGAACAACTAAGCCAAGAAGGAGAAGAAGGAAAATATCACTTAGGAAAAGACCACTCCCCTAAGTTAGGTAAGTTTTCTTAAACCTATCATAGTTTGTTTATTTATCATCCTTTAATTGATGGTATATATTATTCTTTTGTTTGTCTTTAGTGGCTTTGGTCTTGTACATATTGTACAAAGTCTTTGTTTTGTGTCAAGAACAACAAGAACACATGGTTTATATAGCATCTTTGGCATTTGTCAAGAAATACGCGAAACCAAACTCGATGAACCTAAAATAAACTGACCAACTATGGACTACTAACTATGTAGTGAACCTAGGATAGAATGGTACCCAGAACCCTTTTGCATTTTGGATACTATCTTGGAGAGAGAAATTTGTCTACTTTTACCTTGTGTACATTTGTTTATACATTTGTTATTTTAGATATGTAGAAGGAAATTTCTAGGACTAATAAAGGTCATAATAGACAACATGAGAATTCTTGTTCTATCTTACGTTTTACAAGCTTTCTCAACTAAAACGCTTTTAGAATCAGACTAGGGAGTAAGTTGCAGGAGAAGAACAAGAATCTTATTTTTTTCTTAATATGGAAGCTCATTAATCTCATATAAATATAAATCATGAATGCCTCTTTCATTTGAAATAATGCTCATAAAAAAGGCTTGCTTTAATAATTCACAAATACATTCGCCTTTGAATAATGTACTAAACCCCCTCCCCCACCTCAATAGTCATCTAACAATGGCCTGTGCCAAACAAGCATCTAAAGGTTCGTACGCTAAGTCGCTAAGATGGGATCAACGTCGCAATACCATGCTGAGTATATCAAGATGCAAGAAATGGTTGCTACCCTGAAGAAAGCATTAAACGAGAAGAACCCGACACCGCTCCTTGGAGGAATAAGTAAGAACCACCATCTCTGCCACCTAGGCCAAACGAAAACATTACCCTTGACCAGATAAAAGAATGGCCACCTTGCAATGAATACGACAATACCGAGTGTTGTAGAGTGGCCCATTGGTTAACCTACTTAGAATCCATGAAAGTAGTCAACAACCATGGCATCAAATGGGAGAAAGAATACGAGGATGATGCTGAAGATGAGAAAGACTTTGACAAAAACTCAAAAGACGACTGGACTACTAATATGGAACCAATGGCTAAGAAACCTACGCTTCAACCGCCTGAAGATGAGGTCCCTAAGTAGGACTTAGTCCAGGGAGGAATCTACTAGATGTGAGATCACATTGACTCCCTGGGTCAAACTATTAAGGAAATAGGACAATCTATACCCAAGAGCAAGCCTAACACTTAGAGAAATAGAGACTTTGACTTGAGTTTTCCATCATCACACGTATTTAAAAGATTGTTTGTTTATGCCTAAAGTTTTCAGAAATATTATTTATTCAATTTAAAGTTGATTGGCTTGGACATATGTTACAACAATCTTTATTATTTTAAGAACATGGTGGAATTAACAACATATCAATTGAAAGTATAACTAATGTAAAATTAAAAGATGAAAATCTCATCTACATGTGGCATCTTAGGCTAGGTCATATTAGTTAGACTAGGATTAACAAGATGGTGAAAGATGAGATTTTAAGCCCATTTGGCTTGAAGCCATTACCAACTTGTGAATCTTGTCTCGTGGGTAAATTGACAAAGTCACCCTGTTAACCTTAAAGGATATATTCCTATTTGATGATTAAATAGACATGATGATTTTTATGGATTAATTCTATAATTTTCGTGTGTAATTTCTCATTTACGATTCTAAATTTTTAAATAACCGTTCATATATTTAGGGGGAGCGTGTGTTTTTTTTTAATTAGAAAGCATGCAGTTAATTATCATCATATAAAAAGGAGAGATTCTTAACCCTAAAGGACTTAATTCCTATTTGATGATTTTGATGATTAAATTAACTTGATTTTTTTTGGACTAATCATATACTTGAGATGTGATTACAGTTTAGAGGATATTAGTCAGAATAATGGTGCTATGGAAGTGAAATATGCTGAATCATGATGCACTGGGAATGAAATGGATGATCAAGATAATTGAAGGACAAATGCATGATCAATACTTTTGGATTTTTTTTTTTTTTTTTTTTTTTTTTGTATTTCTTAATGTAGAAAACATCTATACTTTTCAAATTCGTTTCATCCTATAAATTTCATTTCAGCCCGATAAGGATCACACACAATACTTGAACTTATTGTAAATGTAATATTTTGTGTTTAATGAAGTGTTAATTATACATGAATGTAAGTATAAATGTGTTGAGATCTTTTTTGCAAATTTACAGGTATTAAGGTAAAAAATGGCCAACTATTTTGCTAAACCATTTAGTTGATTGTAACTGAGATTTGAAAAATAGTGTTTCTTGTTTAACCATTTGACTGATCTAAGGATCAGTCGACCAAATGAAAGAAGTAGGAAGCTACGATAAGATTCAGTCAACTGAATGGGTAATTTAGTCGACTGATCTATTCAAAGAGTTGTGTTATTTGAAAATGCATCCAATCCAGTTAACTAAATTGTTAGATTAGTTGACTGATTGATTCAGGTTGCTGATGGTTTTAGAAATTGATCAATTCAGTTGACCGAATAGGCTGATTAGTAAAAAAATCATATTTACCTGGGCAAATTTTTATGGTCAATAGTTAATAGTTATAGGCCTTCAAGTATACCCAAAATAAGATTTTAGTGAATGTTGGTATCTTATAAAATTAGGGCTTTAAATGTGCGGAAATTCATTTTAAAAATATCAAAAGAGTGATCAAGAAGAGTCAAACCACCATGAACAAATTTCTACACTATTTAGAAAAATCAGAGATTGTAATTCTGTGAAAAACCTCTTGCTTGATTGAGTTCATTTGCATTTCTAGGCTGAATTACTGTGGTTGATAATCTATCATTTGAAATCCCGATGACATCTATCCTTATTACAATCTATCTAAATTTCTCTATGTTTATCTGCTGATCTATTCTATCTTGTATTTGTGATTATTATCTAATTAGATCTAAACATTTGAAATAGAATTGGAAACTCTTGATTTTTGATTTTTTTTTTTAAAAATTGAAAATCATTTTTCAAAACTACTGTATTCTAAACTTGAATACAATATTGATTAAAACGAGTTAAACGATTTGATCATTTTTATTCAAATTATCTATTTTTGTGCTTCATTGATTTAAACAAGATAAATTAAACACAAAATTGAATTGAATATCTTTTGATCATGTTCACTTCTATATTACTTAGATCGGGATAAAATTATATTTAATATTTATAAGTGTTGGTAGAGGTTTTGAGTGAATTTTCTGTATTCTATGAGTTATAAATTGGACTTAAATGTAATTAGTCCAAGTGAGAGAGTGTTTGAATATAAGGGGAACTTACTCAAACTGGGTGTAAGGGTCACATGAGAAGAACATATAAATATAATTAGTGGATTAATACCTGCAAGAGCTCAGGGGAGTAGACGTAGGCAAGCGTAGTTTGCCAAACTACTATAAAAACTACTACGTAAATTTCTCTATCCATGCTCTTTGTGCTTGTGTTTGTGTTTGTGTGCGCATTACTTTAAAATGCTTCCGTTAACTAATATAAAATTTGATAAAATATGAATAGGTCACATACTTTAGAATGAATTTTTAAACAACCAAAATTCACCCTCTTGGGTAGTACTTTGGACCAACAATTGTACTAGAGATACACTAGTTAAATAGGCTTAAAAAGTGAGCCAATCAATAACATGACACATCATTTATGCACCACTCTTGCAGAGGATTAGTATATGCACAGACCTCCACTGTTCACGAGCAACAACTATGTCTTCTAGAAAGCCAGAATGATGAAAGTTTTGCAAGCCACAAATTATGAAAAATGGTTAGTAATTAAAAAATGATTTGTATGTTCATTTAATTATGGTATTCCCAAAAAAGAAGAAAAGTATGATGAGGAGGATTATAAATTACTATTAATCAATGCCCAAGATATTAACCTGTTGTTTTGTGGTTTAGAGGTAAATGAGCATAACAATATATTGAGTTGTTTATCAGCTAAATGACGTGGGACACCTACAAGTCACACACAAGAAAACTAGTCAAGTCAAAGAATCTAAAATCAGCGCTTTGGTTCATCAGTTTAAACCCTTTACGACGAGAGACTCTGAGCAATTTAGGAGATGTACACAAGATTTACAAATATTTCCAACAGTCTCGAGATATTTGTCTAAAGCATGGGATCCGAAAATGACAGCCGTTCAAGAAGTGAAGGATCTCAACACTTATACCATTGACGAACTCATAGAAAATCTGATGACTTACAATCCTTCAATCAGAGGACATGGAGAAGAGTCAAGCGCCAGCTAATGGAAATCAATAGAATTAAATTCTCAAAAAGACAGTGACAAAGACGACAAAGAGAGTCTGGACAGTGATCAAGAATGAAATATGGCGCTCATGACAAAGCATTTTGTAAAGATGGATCGACGATCGTTTTGTGGGAAAAGGAAATTCATTGTCAACAACATTGAATATTTCAATTGCTACAAAACAAGATACTTCATATCTAATTGTCCTAAACCAAAGAAAGAAAATAGACAAAGTGAGAAAGAAATTTCTAAGAAGGAAAAAATAAGTCTAGGAAAGCAACATGGGATGACTTAGCATCTAGTAGCTCTGACAGTTCCAACAGTGCGGAGGAGTCCACATTCTTGCATTGATGGCCAATAGTGATGAGGAATCTAATTTACATTGTTGTAGTTCATGTTTTGTAAATTTTAATGAACTTTTTGATGCTTATAGAGATTTATTAATTGATTATAAAAATACAAAAAAAATGATTATAAAATTAAATATTCTAAAATAGTAATCTTGGTGTCTTGGGAACCCATTTTTCTAATCAAGACTTTACTACTTGATTTAGGAAATTAAAACTTTAAACAAGAAATTAAATAAATATTTTTTTCGTCAATTTGACAAAACCGGTGAAAACGAATGTTTCAGATTTCAATACATGAAGTAATAGTAGTTGGCGAAATTTCCTTAAATTAAAGGGTAAAAACTGAATTAAACATATTAAAAGTGATTTCAAGAGAAAATCTACTTTTAATCTTGTTATTTTAGTTTTCGTTAACTTTTAAAAATTTCAAAATTGACCCAAAACTTTTGTTTATACCGAAGTTCGATCAAATTGACGATTCTACATTTTTTTTTTTCATTTTTTTTAGTGTCAAATGTAATATAAGGAGAAAATTCTTTCCCTCTAAACCTCGATTTAAAGTTAATCTAAATTTACACTTTAGACTCGATACTTTTGAAAACCAAATGAACGGGATAAAATGCGGTGTCTACAACTCTTCGAGACACTTGACCAATTATCAAAAATTAAATTTCATAGAAACCCTTAAATAATATTTTAATGGCTAATTTCTGAATCCATTCACATTCTCACATATTCTTTGAACTTACCGTGGGAAACTCCTTAAAAAACCCCAGATTGCTCAAAATCATTATTACCCCAGATTGGTATGTAATATATTGTGTCAATTATGGAGCACTTATTTAGCTTGATATTTGGTTATTAATGCTATTTGGTTTGGATAATATTATATCTATTTATACTCTACTTGGATATCTATACTATATTCTGAATAGACACAATCTTAACTACTCTAAGTGTAATACATAGCTACTCATGTTATAGAAATCATGCTATATCTTGTAAAAATGGGTATTTTCAATCCCCACATCGATCACCCCCTGATGTTTGAGATGACAAAGAGAGAGAGAATAGTGATTTGATGTTTTAAATGTAAGTATATTTGTTCAGTCTTGTTTAACATTAGTATTCATGATTCATTGCTTTATTACCATCATATTTAAGTGTTTATGTTATGCTTATATGTTGCTATCTTCTTATTTCATATTTATATTTTCTATTTATCTACTAAAATGTCTATAAACATTGATCTCATAGTAAGGGGGACTCTGTAACAACCCGGTTTCCCAGAGTTGCCACTAGGTTTCTCCTACAGAGAATTCTATCCCAAATATATCACCATTATAAACAACTTTGAATTACTAATAATTCTACTCTGATACCAACTGTAACGACCAGATTTCCTAGGGCTGCCATGCGGTTTCTCCCATTGAAGAATTATAACTAAATTCGAATAGCCAATATTTTATCATAATTTAGTTACGACCTCAAATTAATATATTAATTTGTCTTTCGTGTATTTTGGAGATAATATATCTATAGAAATATATTACCTAAATTTGACTTTTGATAGATTTCGTAATTATTATTTGTCTTACATGGGATGATGATCTACATTATATTATGGTTCATGCTGTATAATTCCGTGGAATAACATATCATAATAATATAATAATATATTATAATTAACTAAATTACTAATATCAAGTTACCAACAATGATTAGTTTAATTTTAACTAAATTAAAATTAAACTTTCAAAGTCCTTTGGTAATTACATAGATTACCAACAGTAAATAATTAATAATATTCGTAACTAGATTTTACAATGCTACGATGACAATTATAATTTATCTTTTATCGAATCAATTTTTTCAACAGTAAATAATAAATACAAAAATTACAAATTAAGTTAAAATTCAAATAGAATTCATGTCGCCGTTTTACTCTTACCGGCCCTGCAATCAAAACTGTGGGGTTGTGAGCCAACACTCAGTATAATTTCAATCCCCCCTAATACATTCATTTAATCAATTCTCAAGTAAATACATAAATATTTATCTCACATAATTTTCACGTAATACGTATTGATAAATATTTCATAAAAACTAACAGTTAAAATTTAACATCACATAATCAAGAAATAGATTAAATATCAATATTAAAAGAGTTAGAAATTTTATCTGAGATCCGAAATCAAAATCAAAACCAAAATATTACGAACCGAAATATGTTTTTTTTTTCTTTTCAGAATAACTTTATGAGAGTAAAATGAACATCTCAAATATCTACAATATGATCTCTAATATTCGACCCTTATAATCCTCTCTCCTTTTTTTTTTTTGGTATGTCCGTGTATATATATATATATATATATATAATAGAGGCTAGTTGAGTGATCAATATCATGTTGTTATCATTATTATTACTATTATTAATTACACAACTTGTGTTAGTGAATAGAATATATATGTATATATATTTGTGTGCTAAAAACATATTTTTTTCAATAATTTCGAGGCCACAAATGATTTCTTAACTATTAAGGATTCAAAAATTGCCTTTAATACCCTCTAATTATAAAGTATTCATATTAACCCAACACTTATCTCCCCAAAATATCAAATATTTATTATAAATTTGCATAATATACAAAACAACCAAAAATATTAAACTTATATAAAATAATATTTTCAAAAACATAAATTTAGCTTTTAACTCCAAAAATTATCAAGTATATATTTATACCACAAATTTGTAAAACCATTCCCCAAAATATTAAACTTTTATAAAATAATAATTTTCAAAAATATAAATTTTTGGGGTATTACAATCTACCCCTCTTAAATAAATTTCGTCCTCAGATTTTGTTCAAGCCATAAAAATTTAGAATCGCACCGCACTATCATGTTTGTCACTCTTGGTTAAACAATAATAACCGAAAGTTACCACCACGCTCCCGCTGCACTATTATGATGAAAATAGCAATGATGTCCATATTTATAACCCACAAATAAATTGTAAAACTAATCATATCTGATAAATCAAAATTTACTAAATTTATGTATACAACTTTCTTATCATAAAAGACACAACTTCCTATATTGTTAATAACTACCACTAATAGTCTTAATAATCACTCCAGTCTCCAACCCATTCTATTCCTAGTAGTGGACCAACATTTATCTGAGTTATTTTTATCAGTGTACTGTCTTCGTAGTATAAAAGTATTTTATGGGTTAAATATATATTTTTTTTTTTATCAAAATTCACTTTCCAGTAAAATATAACCATACTGGGCAATATCTGAACCTCAACAAAAATATCACCATAACAGAATAACATAATTTAAATCAACTGGTCAACTCACTTGTATATAATAAAATAGCATACTTTCTTACCAACCATATGATCGTTTACCTCACAATCGGGAGTTATAACGGTACTGTAACCTATTCATTTGGGCCATCTAAGGTGGCTATCAGTGTTAGGGTCATTTAATATCTCCAATGGTATGAGCCAACACGTGGTATAAACCACCATATGATGATGATGATAATCATCATCATCATTATCGCCATAAACGACAAAAACACATATCAACCACCTGAAGGACTTGCCCTTTTATCAGGTAACAACATATTGTCCTACAAGACATACCCCCTTGTTAGGACCAAAAATATCCGGCAGGACATGCCTTCCTGTCAGGATCATACTATGGTATAGTCGGATAATAAAATCACTTTTCACATTTAAAAATTTACTTGATCCGCGTAATGTTATAAAATAATCCATTTTAATAAATCCCATTTTTTCACATTTTAGTACGAAAATATAATTTGACAATTCACATAGAAGACAATGCACACGCCGTCTTCATAATATAAAAATAATTTATGGATCAAGTATATTTATCAAACACTACTTTTCAAAATATAATATAATATAATATAACCGCAAACCAAGCCAAAATAAAATTACATGCTACCATTACAATAAAATGATGCTTTTAGATCAACCAATCAAATTATTTTGATATATAATAAAATATCGCACATATTCCCTTACTAGCCATAGGATCATTTCACCCCATGATTGGAAATTAAGACAGTACTGTAACCTGTATAATTATGCCCTCTAAGATAGCTATCAGTGCTAGGGCCATTCGATATCTCTAATGGTAAGAGTTAATATGATGGTATAAAATATCATATCACCAACATAATCAATTACCTGCACGACTTGCCCTTCTGACAGGTCTTAACAACAACGTCCTACAGGACATGCCCTCCTGTAAGGACTAAGTACATCTCGTAGGACATGTCCTCCTGACAAGACAACTATGGCATAGCAGGATAATAAAAATATTTTTTTCACCTTTAAAATTTTCTTGATCCATTTAGCATCATAAAACTGTCTAGTTTCTACAACCCATTTTTTTTTCAATTTAATACGAAAATATAATTTAACAATTTATATAGAAGACAATAAACACCTTTTATTTGATATTTTCAATTCAACGACAAATCCTATGATTCACAACTAACATGGCACTAATCCAGTCTCACTTTACTACTATAAGTAAGTTGTATTCATCAAACACCCCTTAAGAAGTTAATATGTTCAAATTAAAATTTTAAGGACCAAAGTGATATTTTGGTCAAACTACGAGGATGAAAAGTGTCAAAATCCATGTAAATAAAATGCAAATCCCGAATTCAGTCCCTGTGCACCAAAGGGTATGTAGACAAATCCCAAAATTAAAGCAATGCAAATGTAACACAGGGAAGCCAGATCACTATTGATATTTCAAATATACTTCACTTTCAAATATCAAAGCTTTTAACAAAATTCAAGTACAAAATATTTCCTAAAAAGGAGCATCATAATGATGGTGTACAACTATTTTACAGACAATACTATCTATTTGACAACAAAATATCCCAAATGTGAATATTTTTTTTTTTTTCCAGAAAATGGATAATAGGTTCCAAAATGATAATTCTAGGGAAATAGTTTTCAACATTCTATAAATGATGGAGAATAAATTCATAAACTTCAAAATGCATGCAAAGTGAAACAATGATCATTAGATTGTAGTCCCAGTTTACCTGATAGAGTTAATGCCTAAGGTCGACTGAAAATTGATCGATTGGCTTGTTGGATTTTTTCCTTGACCCGATATCAAAAATTAAAATCATCTAGGACCATAAACAAAATCATGTGCATTTTTATAAAACCACCATTAATTTCCTAATTTGTTGAATCGTTAATAGGTTTTAAGGGGAAAAATAAACAACTTTTCTGGGTTTGGGAAGGGGTCGATGAGACAAATAGGCATTATATATTATGAAGCTTTTGCAGATCGAAGGCCGAGACTGGAAACCGAAGATTAGTAACAATTAAGCTAGATGATGACCCATTAGGGTTTGATGTGATGCCACAAGGATTAGCAACTTAGCCATTTCAAGGATTTGCTTGGACTTGAAGATTTGGAGTAGTTAGGATCTGATCAGAGAGAGAATTAGGAGTTTTGCTTCGGGATTTCCTCCAAAATTCAAGAGGCGGTGGTTGGAGAAAATGACGTGTCATTTGGCAACCCATATGGGTGTGTTCTCTAAAATTGGCATTTTTTATTTTTCTTTAGGACGGTTAGGTATACCTGACACCCTAAACCATGAAACTGACGCCCGACCGATGTCTTGGGGAAAATTTCAGACCAGATTATTGTGGGTCGAGTGGGTGGAATGGGTTACGGGTTAGTTCCAGTAACGCTAAGTAAGATTAATAATATCCTCCTCTCTAAAGTAGTCTTCTAGAAAAAAAAAATAGATTTAAATTAATCACATTCTATAATAATATTTTAGAATTCTCTTGTCATCAGTTCATCCTAATATATTTTATATTTTTTACTTTTTTTTTTTTTTTACTATAATAACCATAAGTTTTCAATTAAGTGTATTGAAAATATGAACAAATATGTAATCATTTATCCATTTGCCAGTAAACTTTTAGATTTATTACATGACATGTCTGTGTCATGTTGTACGTGTGCTTCTTAGCTGCCCTTTCATACAAATACAAAGTTACTTCGTATCACCCAAGACGAAATTAACTAAAGCCTCATCTATTGAAAGTAAGGTGCTTGCAAGGAAGATTGCTCTTCCTAGTTTGCCTTTCATACAAATAAATAAAAAAATTACTTAATATATTAGGAGTAATGGATACCATAACTCAAACCTAGGGCGGTCGCAAACCCGCTCTAATACCAACTGTAACGACCTGGTTTCCCAAGGCTGTCACCAGGTTTCTCCTATAGAGAATTCTATCCCAAATATATTACCATTATAAATAAATTAGAATTACTAATAATTCTGCTCTGAAACTGTACGGCGAGCGTATGTTACGCGCTTGCGTATTGACTACTCGCAAGTGTACGAGGTCAAAGTTTTAGTATAGTGTGATCGTTAAGATCGGGTATCGTATCCACAGGGATTGGTTGTCGTTATTATCGAGTACCGTAATTGTCATGACCTAACTTTATCTAGGATAAAAAGAAATGTATTTTAATTAATTAATACTAATACTAATATAACCTAAATTAACTATACTAATTATACTAATACGAGATAGTTAGGGGATGAATTATCTAGGGATTAACTTTATTTACTTAAACACATTTGATTTCGTTTAGTTTACAATAATGGTGTTCGACCTATTTGACAATCTCAGTTCGTAAACTCTCACGCCACCTCTCCCGAGTGTAAGACGAGGGATATAACGTGACTTCGTGTTAATGAAGAAGCCCTTCTCAACGTCTTAACGATCTTAGGTCATGTGAGTCTTGCCCCAACATCATTGATTGCACACAATCTAACTCTCGATAGGGTCATTGGATCGTCACGTTGTGTTTACCCTATTGACAATCTCAATTCTAAAACTCCACCTCCACCTCTCCCAAGTGTAAGATGGGAGAATACATGATTTCGAGTCAACGAAGAAGTCCCCCTCAACGTCTTAACGACCCTAGGTCACGTGAGTCTTACCCCAACGTTATGTTTACCTTAGTCCAAATCCGGGGTTACCTTTCTCGAGTGTTAAACCCCGTATTCTCGATATATCTATCTAAGCATAATAAACACAACAATACGATAAATACAATCAAACTACGAAGAACAATTGTCAAAGAAGCACAACTCAACCAAAACTACGTTTTTATAAATAATATTCATCCCTAAGATAATCCACGTTTAACTCATGGTCATGACCATATAAACATTGAAATCAAGCTAAACATGCTCAAACAAACATAAAAGTTAAGAAATAAAAGGAAAAAACGGATGAATTTAGCCAATATCCGAAGATTAGCCGCTAAAACCGTTCATCGATCGATTCTCCTTTTGCGCGTTGTAATCTTCTCCTTCGAAATTGTTTGAGCACTCCCTATACTCTCTTTCTACTATAAACTAAGCCCTAAAGGCTCTAATGGCCGGAGGGGATCGGAGGAGAGAGAAGAAGAGGGGATTAAATAGAGAAAATATCTCAAAACATATTTAATCTGCTGCAGAGGCCACCGCCGCCGGAGTGAGTAGGTTGGTTAGCTGATTGCCTCGGCAGTGAAGAAAGCGGTAGATTAGGTTGACATCCTGCATCTCCAATGCCGCGACGGTGGTCTTGCGCTGCTGCGGTGGATGTTCAGTAAGGATAAGTCATTCTCTGTACTTTCACCGCCACGGCGGAGGTTTGGATGCCGCGGCGATGGGCTTCTTTCAGAATATTGCCGCCTTACTCGTTTTTTTACCGTTCTTCGACCGTTCTTGGTTCGATCTCATCGTTTTCACTCTAGTTTCCTACCTTTTCACCCCATACACCTGTTTTAATACAAAAAGAATAAAAATATATTAAAAATGTAATAAACGTACTAAAAAACTAACAATTTTGGTTTGGAAATAGATAGGTAGATCACACCTATCAAATACTCCCAAACTCGGAATTGTGCTAGTTCTCGAGCAAAACACCCACACAATACAAGAAAATATAAAAACTAATTACGAAATTGAAAACTAAAAACGAAAAACACTAAAAACAAAAAAAAATGTGGAAGTTTTGATTATCACTACTGGCCAAAAGATTTTCCCTTATCGGCCCCCAATCCTATCAAGTTCAAGTATAAATCACACCATGTGGTGTTCTAGAATTTCAACGTTCAAAAATAGTAAGCATCATTCTAGATCTTGTTTAAGTGTGTGTGTGATTAAACTCAAATATACAATTATCTATTGATTAGATGAGATTATCCCTCAATGTAGTTCATGACTAAAACCTTTAAGGTATAGGGAATCCATACGACTGACCCGGGATCTATTGTCCACTAATGTTGGCTCGAAGGTTCAAAAAGATCAATAGGGCTTGGATTGGTTTTGGGAAAATGGCCAAGGGTAAATTTGAATAGAAAATGGATTAACGTTATTAACTTAATGTTACCCAAAGCACATCGCTGGCACACTCACACTCAAACCCCCATAGATAACTTTGAAACAATCTTGAATAATATAATTAAGAACGTAATACTCACTTGTCAACAAGAAACGTATTTTTTTTTCGAATAACACACCCCCAAACTTATTCAAATTTCTACAATTTTAGGAGTGTGCAAAAATGATTAAGTAACACACCCCCAAACATATTCGAATTTCTACAGTTTTAGGAGTGTGCAAAAATGATTAAGAAAATGACAAGTGAATATACTAATACCGAACCAATCCGAAGTTCTCCCTAAACCCAACTGCTCACATCAAGTAGCATATATGAATGCTAACTTGATTCACTCAAATGTGCGTTTAATTCGACGATATAGGTTTGGACAAAAATCAACTGGCTAGGGAATTTGTTCATATATTCATAATTGAATTGACATTTAGGCTTCGACAGGGTAACGAGAGATAATGATATTGCATGGTAGGCTTCAAAAGGCTCAAGCGATCAAATGAATGCCTAAATCATATCTCCTAAACAACCTCGCCTAGAATTTCCCCCAAATCAAGTTCTAGAGTCCCTATTGTCATGAAATTGAGTGAAGCATAATCGGTTTCAAATAAATTAGATAGTGCTATATTGAGTTTATGTGCTCGTGCATTTAGGATCTACAATAACTTTTACTAAGACGATACGTTAAGCACACAGAACATACATGAATGATCTTTACACTCGACCTCAATAAACAATCAGGGTACAAACTCATCATCGGGTAAAGGCCCAGATGACGTCAAAACTTAGCACAAAACAACAACTAAACTAAACAACTAATCCTAAACAAGCATGCACACGAAAAACAAAACATAAACTACAACTAAACATATAATACTATACTAACACATTACACCTGACTTAGATAGGCAATGATCACAACAACCCTATCAGCGATCCCAATGACAGTTTATAGCATGATAATGATGACAGGAGTTTAGAACACATACCTGGGAGGCTAGAGAATCTCGCCTCCGTTTCAAGTCGACGGAGATGGATTTAATTTATTTGTGACCTTGGGTTACCTCCGAAGAAGTGCGTGGTTTAATATCCTCGGCCCGACACATGCCCTCAAGACTGGTGAGATGTTGCAATGAAAGGAACGCAAGAGTACCTGCCAATCTAACATCTTCAAGCATTCTGCAGGAAAACAAAAACAAAACTACAAAACAAAAATTATAAACACTGAAAAATGGCTAAATTAAAATCAAGTTATTTACTCACAATATCAATAACAATCAACAAACCAGTCCCCGACAATCGTTACCAAAAACTTGGTGGTGATCGCCGAAAACTGAATTCGACAAACCAATCCCCAACAACGGCGCCAAAAACTTGTATGGCGAGCGTATGTTACGTGCTCGCATATTGACTACTTGCAAGTGTACGAGGTCAAAGTTTTAGTATAGTGTGATTGTTAAGATCGGGTATCGTATCCACATGGATTGGTTGTCGTTATTATCGAGTACCGTAATTATCATGACCTAACTTTATCTAGGATAAAAAGAAATGTATTTTAATTAATTAATACTAATACTAATATAACCTAAATTAACTATACTAATTATACTAATACGAGATAGTTAGGGGATGAATTATCTAGGGATTAACTTTATTTACTAAACGCGTTTGATTTCGTTTAGTTTAAAATAATGGTGTTCGACCTATTCGACAATCTCAGTTCGTAAACTCTCACGCCACCTTTCCCGAGTGTAAGACGAGGGATATAACGCGACTTCGTGTCAATGAAGAAGTCATTCTCAACGTCTTAACGACCCTAGGTCATGTGAGTCTTTCCCTAACATCATTGATTGCACACAATCCAACTCCCGACTGGGTCATTGGATCGTCGCATTGTGTTTTACCCTATCGACAATCTCAGTTCTAAAACTCCATCGCCTCTTCTTCCAAGTGTAAGACGGGGGAATACATAACTTCGAGTCAATGAAGAAGTCCCCCTCAACGTCTTAACGACTCTAGATCACGTGAGTCTTGCCCCAACGTCATCGATTGGCATTATGTTTACCTTAGTCCAAATCCGAGGTTATCTCTCTCGAGTGTTAAACCCCGTATTCTCGATATATCTAAGCATAATAAACATAACAATACGATAAATACAATCAAAGTACGAAGAACAATCATCAAAGAAACATAACTCAACAAAAACTACGTTTTAATAAATAATATTCATCCCTAAGATAATCCACATTTAACTCGTGGTCATAACTATATAGACATTGAAATCGAGCTAAACATGCTCAAACAAACATAGAAGTTAAGAAATAAAAGGAAAAACGGATGAACTTAGCCGATATCCGAAGATTAGCCACTAAAACCGTTCACCGATCGATTCTCCTTCTCCGCGTGGTAACCTTCTCCTTCGGAATTATTTGAGCACTCCCCATACTCTCTTTATATTATAAACTAAGCCCTAAAGGCTCTAATGGCCGGAGGGGATCATAGGAAAAAGAAGGACAGGAGATTAAATAGAGAAAATATCTCAAAAAATATTTAATTTGTTGCAGAGGCCACCGCCGCAGCGGTGAATAGGTTGGTTAGCTGATCGCACTCGGTGGTGAAGAAAGCGGTGGATTAGGTTGACATCCTGCATCTCCAATGCCGGGGTAGTGGTCTCGTGCTGCGGCGGTGGATGTTCAGCAAGGATAAGTCATTCTCTGCATTTTCACCGCTGCGGCAGAGGTCTGGACGCCGCGACGGTGGGCTTCTTTCAGAATATTGCGGCCTTGCTCATTTTTCTACCGTTCTTGGTTTGATTTCATCATTTTCGCTCTAGTTTTCTGTCTTTTTGCCCCCACACACCTGATTTATACAAAAAATATAAAAACTAATTAAAACATAATAAAAATAACTATAAAAATACTTCAAAACTAACTAAACCAGTTTGAAAATATGTAGATAGATCATACCTATCATATACCAATTGTAACAACCCGGTTTCCCAGGGCCGCTACGCGGTTTCTCCAATTGGAGAATTAATACTAACTCCGAATAGCCAATATTTGATCATAATTTAGTTATGACCTCAAATTAATATATTAATTTGTCTTTTGTGTATTTTGGAGATAATATATCTATAGGCATATATTACCTAAATTTGACTTTTGATAAATTTTGTAATGATCATTTGTCTTACATGCAATGATGATCTACATTATATAATGGTTCATGCTGTATAATTCCGTAGAATAACATATCATAATAATATAATAATATATTATAATTAACTAAATTACTAATATCAAGTTACCAACAGTGATTAGTTTAATTTTAATTAAATTAAAATTAAACTTTCGAAGTTCTTTGGTAATTACAAAGATTACCAACTGTGAATAATTAATAATATTCGTAACTAGATTTCACAATGCTACGACGACAATTATAATTTGTCTTTTATCGAATCAATTTTTTCAACAGTAAATAATAAATACAACAATTACAAATTAAGTTAAAATTCAAATAGAATTACTGTCGCCGTTTCACTTTCACCGGCCCTGCAATCAAAATTGTGGGATTGTGAGCCAACGCTCAGTATAATTTCAACCCCCATAATATGTGCATTTAATCAATTCTCAACTATACATATAAACGTGTATCTCACATAATTTTCATGTAATACGTATTGATAAATATTTCATGAAAATTAACAGTTAAGATTTAACATCACATAATCAAGAAATAGATTAAATACAAATATTAAAAGAATTAGAAATTCTACCTTAAATCTGAAACTGAAATCAAAACCGAAATATCATGACCCGAAATATGTTTTTTTTTTTTTTTTTTTTTTTTTTTTTTTTTTTTTTTTTCCAGAATAACTTTGTGAGAGTAAAATGAACATCTCAACTATCTACAATATGATCTCTAATAATCGGCCCTTATAATCCTCCCTTTTTTTTTGGTATGTTCGTGTATATATATATATATAATAGAGGCTAGTTGAGTGATAAATATCATGTTAATTATCATTATTATTACTATTATTAAAGACAAAACACGTGTTAGTGTATAGAATATATATATATATATATATATATATATATATATATATATATATATTTATGTGCTAAAAAAATCGTGCTCACCTTTTTTTTTCTTTAATAATTTCTAGGCCACAAATGATTTCTTAACTATTAAGGATTCAAAAATTTCCTTTAACACCCTCTAATTAGAATGTATTTTATATTAACCTAATAATTACACTTATCTCCCCAAAATATCAAATATTTATTATAAATTTGCATAATATATAAAATAACCAAAACTATTAAATTTATATAAAATAATATTTTTAAAAACATAAATTTAACATTTTACTCCAAAAATTATTAAGTATATATTTATATCACAAATTTACAAAACTGTCCCAAAAAATATAAACTTTTATAAAATAATAAGTTTCAAAAATATAAATTTTTGTGGTATTACAGACTCTCAATGTTATATAAATTGGTAAAACCATCAAATATGTTGTCATCACAAAAAAAATGGGAAGATTTTTTACCCCAAGGGTGTAAACCCTTGAGATTGAAATTTTGATAATAAAAACATATTTGTGTTTTTATATTTATTATGGGTGTTAAGTGTCTAAGCACAGGAAATGATGCATTAAAGAAACATAACCATAAAGAAGAATGAATAAATGGATCTGAGAATGATGAAAAAGATTGAAAATAATGATAAAGACTAAGATAATGAAGGTCAGATGATCAATATTGGAGATACAAGACGAAGAAGATAACGATGAATATTCAATGTCTTGGAAAGGATAAAATGAGCATCCTTGTATATAGAAAGATAAGGTAAAACTCTCTCCCTATAGTTCAATACACATTTACTTAACTAGGACAAAACATATTCACACTTGCATTCATTACGTGGTTGTAGGCACCACATTTTATCCCGCTCGTTTTAGTTTTCAAAAGTATCAGGTCTAAAGCACAAATTCTGACATACTTTAAATGAAGATTTAGAGGGACGAATTTCCACCTTAGATTACATTTTGATACTACAAAAACATAAAGAACATAAAAAACCATAAAATAATCAATTCGATCAAACTTCGATATAAACAAATATTTTGGGTCAATTTGGAAATTTCTAAAAGTTAATAAGGACTAAAATGACAAAATCAAAAGTGAGTTTTCTATGAATATCACTTTTCATATGTTTCATTTTAGTTTCTACTTTTAATTTGAAGAAAGTTCACCAATTACAATTACCTTACATTTTGATCCCTGAAACTTTTGTTTTCACTCGTTTTGTTAAATTGAAGGCAAAATATATTTTAGTTTAACTTGTTGTTTAAGTTTAAATTTTCAAAAATCAATTAATAAAGCCTTGTTTAGGCAAATGGGTGCCCAAAACACCTAATTCACTCAGAATACACTCTCCAAGCCTGAGAAGAAGCATATGATTCTTTAAGGGGGTGCCCATAGCCAAATTGGGAGTTTCTCAAGAAGGAGTAGCATTAATGACAAACATTAAATGATAATTTTATTGAAATATTTTCTCCTTAGAATATCATTATGCTTAACCTAGCTTAGTAGCCCCCATCAATCAAGAACATTCAATAGCATTTAATGAGATCATTAATGTCGTGCATTAATTAGGAAATCTTATGAAAATATCTTGCTAAAAAATCTCACCATTAGGGAACATCATCATTACCTAGTCTATCTTAGTAGCTCCCATTGTTGGCCCAGTGGGCTACCTAAGAGGGGGGGAGGGGGTGAATAAGATAGTATTAAAAATTATTAGAATATAACACTTAAAATATCAAACAATTAATTTTATCCTAAAATTAATTATTATCTTTATAGCAGCGGATATGTGTTATCAACTAGGTCCACACCCAAACAACATAATATAAATAATTTAAAGAAACAAAGCAGAACACCACGATTGGTTCACCAAGCTACTCATCGCTAATCCAGTCCTCCGAGCTCCACAGAGATTCGCACCCACTAAACTCAATATTCCTTTACAGGTAGGAACCAAACCTTCACAATGATTTTTTTCGCAGGCTCAGAATCAACCTTTAAAATCCATTTTCACGGGCTCAGGAATAACCTTATCTTTTTCTCAGGCTCAAGACTAACCTAATCATTTCACAGGCTAAGGATTAACCTAATTTTATTACAGGGAGAATCAAGACCTAATTGTTTTTATTCCTTAGGCTCAAGAATTAAACCTCACAATCAGTCTAAGTATCCTTTTCCTAGGTAATGATGAAATCTTTACAATTCACTCACAAATTCAATCAAGGAAGAATTAATACCTAATCTTTTTATACCTTAGGCAAAGATCAAAACCTCAATCTCTTTACCAGAAGAGATTGAAACCAACTACCCTTGATTAAGCTCTCCCAATAGTATCTAATCCGACACTCAACTTACCAATTACAAACAATTGATAAATGATTTTTTCACTCGGAGTTTCTACTACCCTAGATAAATTCAAACTCAATTAATGTCCCAATACTAGTGATAGAAAAGTGAGAATTTCAAAATTTGATTTCAAATAAAGAATGCAGGTAGCACAATTAAAAACGTAATCAGATTAACACACAAATTATTTTTAAAAGATTTTTATACTTTTAAAGTTCAAAAATGATTTCTCAAAAAGATCAATTTACCAAGCAAATAATAATAATAATAATAATAATAATAATAATAATAATAATAATAAAATACTCAATTAAAGAATTAGCTTGGAACGAACTCACCAGGAAAACACCGAACAAATTGCACGTAATATCGCAAGACAGCTTAGATCGGTGACACTAACTCAAATAGCGCTTTAACTTAAGAACTTCTCAATAATCGATCTCACAATTGATCTCTCAAAATAATATCAGAATGATGACTCTTAGAAAAGCTTAGGAACTGAATAGTTCTTGATATTATGTGTATTAACATGTGAAATCCGCACATCTATTTAAAGCCACTTGAAACAAGTCCTATAACGGTTAGTTTCCACAAAATATGTCATTTAAAATCACCTATAGACCTCATATATTGATTCCTTTCAATCCTGGTATATTTAACTTAATAATATAACTTCTAAAGCTCTCAATTTAGTCTCCAAAATAATTTGATCTTAATCAATGAAAGTATAGAAAGAATCATATTTAAATATATGGACTAAATCGTAATATCAAAATAAAATCCCTTAAATCTCTCCCATATCTTTGGCCTAAAATATTCTCCACCAAAATAGCAATAATTAAACTCAAAATTCGCAAGTTTAAATATAGGGATTTCAAAGATATCTTGTAATGTCTACTTTTTAAATACTATGTCATTAAATGACACCCCAAGACCCCATATATCATATATGTTCAAAATATATATTTTTCATTTAAAAATATTCCTGGGAAATCTTATTTTGGTTCTTAAATATTTTTTAAATCGAAATTCATCAAAATAGAAAGTATTAAAGCACTTTAATTAAAATAACATTTAATTAAATAGACCAAATTAATAGGGATAATAAAATATATAGACCATATCTCAATTAAGTACAGATCCCTACAATATCTCAATCAGGTAAGCCAAAAATGACCAGTTAACAACTAGTTTTGAATCAAATCCGAAATTCCATAAATCCTAAAACAGATCTATCTGTCGACCGCCCAATTCAGGACACAACCCAAGCCAAAATCTCGTTGCCCATCAGTCGACCTCCCATTCGTCACCAGTCGACCAGATGATTTAGCAAGTTTCACAGGTCGACTTATCTGTCGACCGTACATTTCAGGGACTTTGGCTCATTTTCATAAGTCGACCGCTACTCATCCATAAGTCGACTGAGCCCTGCTGTAACTTGTTCCTCAATTCATTTTTCATTCAATTTCTTCGACATTTTTGCCCTATAAACGGCAACCTATTTTCATAAGAAGCATACACTGATCTTGAACTCCCTCTCTCTCTAAACTCTAAAAATACTTTCGGGTTTTCTTGCTTCCTGAGCTTTCCATCTCTCAAACATCCTAAAAAATATTCCAAAAATCTTTCAAAAGGTGATCTTGACAGTCTTTCACAAATAATTCAAGAAACTTCTCAAAAACAACCAAGCAAAGAAGGAGAAGAAGTTAAAGAAAGAGAAGAAAGAAACATTACTTAGGGAAAGACCACTTCCCAAGTTAGGTAAGTTTCCTTAAACCTCTCTTTAGTTTGTTTGTTTGTTTTCTTTTGGTTGTTTGTACATATTGTCTTTTATTTTTCTTTGTTGTGTTTGGTTTTGTAGTACATATTGTGTCACACCCCACCTCGGGCCCTAACGCCTGAGGCTGGGCGTAACCTCGACTTGATATTACCCGACCAACCAACAAATATATAAACATATACTGATAAGGATTTCTTTTTTTTTTTTTTTTTTTTCTTCTGAAAAATAGTTACCAACTTCAAAATTCAGGAATACACATATCCCAAATATCCATAACAAAACTACAAAAAGAAACTGAGATTTTCACGGTTCACACCAGTCCTGCCAATCCTCAAACAAAAAAACCCGACCCCACCCTCTTACTCTACCTAGTGCCAGTAGTGGACCCGTATTTACCTTAGGTACCTAAGACTAAATATTTTATCAGTGTACTATCTTCATAATATAAAAATAATTTATGGATCAAGCGTAATTATCAAGCATCACTTTATAAAATATAATATAAAAATAACCGCACACTGAGCCAAAATAAAATTCCCTAGCTATCACCACAATAAAATAAATTCATTTAAATTAACTAATCTAATTATTTTTATATGTAATAAAATACCGCACACATATTTCCCTATTAGCCATAGGATCATTTCACCTCACGATCAGGAGTTATGACAGTACCGTAACCTATACAACTGTGCAATCTAAGGTTTCTATCAATGTCAGGGCAATTTAATATCTCCAATGGTAGGAGCCAACATGTCGTACAAACCACCATATCATGATGATAATCATCATCATCAACAACAACAACAACAACAGATATCAACCACCTGCAGGACCGGCCTTCTTGTCAGGTCATAATACAACGTCTTACAGGACATGCCCTCCTGTTAGGACCAACAACATCCTGCAGGAAATGCCCTCCTGTCGGGATCACACTATGGCATCGTCGAATAATAAAATCACTTTCCGTATTTAAAAATTTACTTGATCTGCATCACGTTATAAAATAAACCATTTTAATAAACATTTCATTTTTACATTTTAGTATGAAAATATAATTTGATAATTTACATAGAAAACAGTACACTCACCTCAATTTTTGCACTACTGAAAACACTATCGTCAAAATACTGACGTGGTCGCCATCACCTGTAAACCTAATAATGATAGGGTCTAGACTAAGAATTTATTAAAATAAATCTAATATGCATTGCGTAACCCTAAAATGCACTCTTTTCCTTTTCCAATTTTTTTTTGATTATACGAAATTACTAAACGCCCAATTTCTTAAGTCAATATTAACTGTATAAAAATTATTATAACAACGATTACAAATTTCTTCCTATTAATAATTTAATCTATATAAAAATATTAGTTGACTGTTAATAATATTATTAGTCAACGAAATATTAAAAATTATCGTTTAATAAAATTTATAATTCTTTTTAATTCTTTTTTCACAATTTAAATATTTTTATTAAAATTATAAATCTACTATATATACATATTACCGTATATATATGTGTGTGTGTCAAGTCCAATTAAAAATATTTTATATACAATCTAACTAATACACTTGATGATTAACATAATTAAATTTAATAATCTCCTAATTTATGATATAAAAGATTACTTAATCAAATATAGATGGATACTAGTTGTGATGTTGCAGTTGTTGATAATTCATTCTCTTTCTAGGTTTGAAAAATAGATCTGATATTATTGCCATTTTTTTTTACTACTTTTATTTGTGATGCTTTGATATATACTATCTATATTAAAGAATAGCATGGGTTGATTCTTAATGTGTGTGTATATATATATGTGTGTGTGTGTGTAAACAATATTACCTTTGCCGAAGAAGAGAAAAAAACCCGAAAGAAGTAAAAGTGAGAGAAGGCAAGTATATGAAGTAAAAAAAAAAACAAAGTAGGTATTTTATAATATAACCCTTCCACTGACTTAGTCAATTCCCTTCTTTTTCTCTCTCTCTCTCTCTCTTTTTTTTTTTTTTTTTTTTTTTTTTAAATTTTGGTGGCTAATGTAGGTAATAATACGTTTTGTTGTTGATGATCTTGCTTAATTGCATTAAAAAAAAAAAAAAACATATACTCCCCACTAGAATCTTTAAATTTTATTTAAGTCTACAAGTTAAATTAACATTCAAAAATTAGCAATTGGTCCCCACATTTCATACAACTAATTCTTTTTTTTTCTTTTTTTATTTTTTATAACAACCCCTAAAATTTTTAAGTTAAAATTTAAATAGCACAATGAGCCCCAATATTTTTCTAAATATTTTAAAATGCAACTAAAAATATGCATGTGCAAAATTAGGCTTTACAATCCTTCTCCTCTAAAAGAAATTTCGTCCCGAAATTTTTGTTACCTTAAATGAATAAATGCTAATATTTATTCCTCATCTCCTCTTCTCTTTCCCACGTCGCCTCTTCCACGGAGTGACTGTGCCATAGCACTTTCACCAACGAAATCGTTTTCGTCCACAATACTTGAATTTTATGGTTTAGAATCTGCATTGACTCCTCAATGTATGACAAATCTTCCTTCAATTCGATTGGTTGAGAAGTCAACACATGCAAAAGGTCTGGCACATATTTTCTGAGCATCGATACGTGAAAAATATCATGTAATATAGACAATTCTGGCAGCATGGCTAGTCGATAGGCCACTGTACTAATCCGTTCTAGAATCTCGTATGGCTTGATGTACCTCAGACTTAGCTTTTTCTTCTTCCCAAATCTCATTATGCCCTTCCATCGGGATATACGCAAAAACACGTAATCACTCACTTCAAATTCCAACTCTCGTTTACGCTTGTCAACATAGCTCTTTTGCCGACTTTGAGTAGTCTTAAGTTTTTCTTGAATAACTTTCACATTTTTCGTTGTCATCTGAGCTATGTCGAGCATCAATTATTTTTATTCTCCAACTTTAGTATAACAGACTGGAGTTCTGCATTTTCTACCATACAAGACTTCATATGGTACCATTTCAATTGCAGAATGGTAGCTATTATTATAGGTAAATTCCATTAAGGTCAAATGATTATCCCAGCTACCAGGAAATTCTAAAACGCAACCCCTCAACATATCCTCCAATGTCTGAATCGTACACTCTAATTGACCGTCTGTCTCAAGATGAAAAGTTGTGCTGAATTTTAACTTGGTACCTAGAGCAACTTGACGACTCGGCTAAAATTTCGACGTAAATCTTGGATCTCTATCCGACACTATGGAAACTGGCGTATCGTGCAATCTGACAATCTCATCAATTTACAATTTCACATACTTGTCCATGGAGTACGTCGTTTTCATAGTAAGAAAATGAGTAGACTTGGTAAGTCTATCAATAATCACCCAAATGGAATTATGCCCCTTTTGAGTACGGGGCAATCCCGAAATAAAATCCATCGTGATATGTTCCCGCTTCCACTCTGGGATAGACAAAGGCTACAATAATCCACCTGGACACTAGTGCTCGATCTTGACTTGCTGACAGACAAGACATCTGGTAATAAATTCTATAATTTCTCATTTCCTTCCATTCTACCAATAGTGTTCTCGTAAGTCCCGATACATTTTAGTACTGCCTGGATGCATTGCATATGCTGAACTGTGCGCTTCCCCCAAGATATCTTTATTAAAATCGGCATTATTAGGCACACACAGTATATTCTCAAACATCAAGACTTTGTCATTATCTCTGACGTGATAGTCGGCCCTTTTACCATTTTTCACTTCATCTTTGATCTTTTCTTATTAGGCATCTGCCTTCTGCACTTCTATAATACAGTCGATTAACATCGGTCTCAAGGTCAAAGTCACAAGCAACTATGTCATCTAACCAACTACCAACTGAACTCGCAGAGACCTCAGGTCGGCATATAGGTTAGTATGAACAGCTCGAAGGTGTAAAACTGAACCCACCGATTTCTGACTTAATGGGTCTACTATAACATTGGTTTTTCTAGGGTGATAATGAATAGTACAATCATAATCCTTGATCAACTCCATCCAACGCCTCTGTCTCAGATTTAGTTCTTTCTGAGAAAACAAATATTTCAAACTCTGGTGGTCAGTGTATATCTCGCAGGTTTCCCCCATACAGATAATGTCTTCAGAGTTTCAAGGCAAACACAATTGTCGCCAACTCCAAATCATGCGTCGCCAGCTATCCCTTAATATGGATAGTATAGATCAAAGCATCTCAAAGAAAAGTAGTAAAAAAAATTGGCAGTAAGACTAGATATGTTTTTCAAACCTGGAAAGAAAATGAATTATCAACGACTGCAACATCACAACTACTATATATATATAAAGAATATTACCTTTGCCGAAGAAGATGAAAAAACCTGGAAGAAGTAAAAGTGAGAGAAGGCAAGTATATGAAGTAATGAAAAAAAAAAAGTAGGTATTTTAGAATAAAACCCTTCCACCGACTTAGTTAATTCTCCTTTTTTTTTTTTTTTTTTTTTTTTTTCAAATTTTGGTGGCTAATGTAGGTAATGACACTTTTTGTTGTTGATGATCTTGCTTAATTGCATTAAAAAAATACATATACTCCCCACTAGAATCTTTAAATTTTATTTAAGCCTACAAGTTAAATTAATATTTCAAAAATTAGAAATTGGTCCCCAAATTTCATACAACTAATTTTCTTTTTTAATCATAACAATCCCTAAAATTTTTAAGGTAAAATTTAAATAGCACAATGAACCCCATTATTTTTCTAAATGTTTTAAAATACAACTAAAAATATACATATACAAAAATTAGGCTTTACATGTCATACATAGTGTATTTGTTTTGTGTCAAGAACAATAAGAACTTTTGGTGTGGATAACATCTTTGTCTTATGTCAAGAAACAAAAAAAAAAAAAAAAAAAAAAAACCGAACTCAGAGAACCTAAAATAAACCTACTGACTATGGACTAGAAACTATTAACTATTTACTTTTCCTACTCTGCGCCTTTCTGCGCTACCCTAGATCATGGCCTGGCCCTACATCTCAAGTCATGGACTGACACCCATATATATAAGCCTAGATCATGGACTGTCCCTACATCTCAGATCATGGATTGACACCCTATATATTACTATGTCGAGACCCTTGTGGCTAAAAGACAGAATAAATGGAGACCATCTATTCCTTCGAGGATAAGTGTGTGCCTTCTTTAGAAATATTTTCTCCTTCTTATTTAGGAGCAAGACAGGCGCGCGCACACGCGCGCGCGCACACACACACATATTGTTGATCCCTAGGTTTTGATGAATAATTAAGTGTTGATGTTTTTTGTGGAACAAATGTGTTTGTTGAGTATTTCATAAAAGAGTTTCATATTTTTGAAGACATCATGAAGCAAATGTTAAGGGTGCAAAGATGTATGCATTGAAGAAATAAAGAGTGTCGAAGACCTTGAAGAAATTAGGTGAAAACAACTCAATACTCTTATACTCTTAATGCAACCCAAATTAGGATCACACACGAAACTATTAAATGAGTTGTCTTTTGAGTGTTGAAATGATAGAATTTCGGATCCTGATAAATTGATTTGTTATGTGCTGCTTATGTGAAATTAAAAATGGATATTGGCCTAATTGATAATAAGGATTAAAAAGTTGAAGTTTAGGGTCAATTTAGTCAACTGAGAAAGACAATCGGTAAACTAAATCAAGTTGTGGGTTTTAGAGCAGAATAGGTGGAAGAAATGACCATCAAGCATTAATCGGTCAATTGATCAGAAGAGATCAGTCAACTGTTTTAAACAATGAGGTTTTCGGAGGAAAATGAGTAGTCTTTGCAACAATCGGTCAACCAACCAAAGGCGATTGGCCAACCAATGGACTTAAGGTCATGGCAGGTGAAGTCTCTGAAACAATTGGTCAACTGATTGTGGAGCAATCGGTCAATCGACTGGATTGAAGTTTGACAGGGGAAACTTTCTATACCAATCGGTCAACTGACCAGAAAGGAATTGGTCAATCGACTATCGTTTTATTTTGTCCTAGATTCAACGCTATATCAATTGGCTAATCGAAGGCCAGGGATCAGTTAACCGACTGTTTCGGTTGAGATTTTGAGAAACTTGGTATTTCAAATAAAAAACTAGCTATTTTTTATGATTCCAACGAAACATTTCAGGGGATCTGATCTCATTGAAGATATGGTACATATATTTTAATATCCATATTAATTTGGTCCACATAATTTAAGATTTTCTCAATTTAAGTAGTTATATACTCCCTATCTTTATGATTGATGATGGAGAAATATTTTACGGACTTATTTTAGAGTTTTAAAAGAAATTTGTAAGTGAATTACACTAGAATTGAATGATTATGTTATGTGAGGTCTAAGAGTGCTTTTTAGAGGCATAACTTTTTGAAAAGTAGTCGTTGAAGGGCTTGTTATCAATTTATATATATAGATCTACGAAATTTGGATAAAATATATCAAGAACATCAGTTCCTACGCTTTTCTAAGAGATATTATTTTATTGAGATTTTTCGAGAGATATTTTGTGTTAAGTTCTTGATCTAAAATGCTGGTTGATTTGGTGTCATCGACTTGTGCTATCTTGCAATTCTGTTTTCATTCTTCAGTGTTTTCTTAGTGAGATATTTCCAAGTTATTGTTCTTAATTTTGATTTCATATTATTATTGTTTGCTTGGATTTAAGATTGTTAGAAAATCGTTTTAAAATTTAAGAGCCTAATTTTTTATTTTTTTTAAAACGATTTTGTGTTATTATCTGATTACGTGCTTTATTTGTGCTACCCACACTTGTTTATTAATCAAAAATTAATTTGCCTCACATCGTATCTATCTCGTAGTAAATTTTGAGACATTAATCGAGTATATGTGTATTGAGGTGGTAAAAGCGCATTGCGGAAATAAACTCATATTTTTCTATATTTGTGAGTTTGAGTAGATTAGACGTGATTAGGCCGGTGTCAAGTTAAGGTAGCTAGGTTTCGATCTTTTTCCTATGAAAAAAATTGAGGTTTGATCTTTGTCCTAAGTATAAAAAGGTTAGGTTATTCTTTTCCTTTGAAAAGAACTAAATCTTGATTCTCCCTACAATTGAATTGTTTTGAGTGAATTGTAAATGTTTTATCCTTACCTAGGAAAATTATACTTGAGAGTGTCGTAATGCAATACCCCAGAAATTTATATTTGTGAAAATATTATTTTGTATAAGTTTAATATTTTTGGGTTGTTTGGTATATTATGAAAATTTATAACAAATATTTGATGATTTTGGGGAGATAAGTATAATTATTGAGTTTAATATGAATTACTTTATAATTATATAGTGTTAAATGTAATTTTTTCAAATTTTAACAATTAAGCAAATCGTTTGTGGCCATGAAATTAAGGGGAAAAAAAGAGGAAAAAAAAGAGAAAAATCTATAACCACATATTTGTTTGTATATATTATAGATATACACGTGGAGACATATGAAAATGATAAACCAAGGATACTCAGGAGTTATAGATATACAATTTATATGGAAAAAGTGATAAAACCATAGATATGAAAATTAAGGATACACGAAAAATTAGAGGAACATTAAACGTATATGATTGTGATATATATATATATATATATATGTATATATATATATACAAGAAAAATTAAAGGATCATATGTTTTCAATATTTTTTTAGGAAGGAAAATATTTCGGTTCAAATTTCGACTTCGGATTTCAGGTAGAATTTCTAACTCTTTTAATATTTGTACTTAATCTCTCTGTTCATTTTGTGATTCATGCAAAAATTGTCATTAATTTTTAACTGTTAGCTTTCATGAAATTTTTAGGGATATTATGTGAAAATTATGCGAGATACACGTTTATGTGTTTATTTTGGGTTTGATTAAATGCACGTATTAGAGGAGTTGAAATTCTACTGAGCGTTGGTTCACAACCCCATAGTTTTGATTGCAAGGTCGGTGAGTACGAAACTGCACTAGAAACTTTCTTTGAATTTTTATTTAACTGTAATAATTATATTTATTATTTATTGTTGTAAAATAGAAAGTGAATTATAATTTGAGAATTATACATGCGTATAATTTTCAGCATTAAAATTTGGATAGATACACAGTACATCAGATTGGAGTATTGATCATTAATTTACCATTATAACTTACTCTTTAGAATATTACTTATAAACCTAGGGTCCTGCAGTTGGACAAACATCATGTTTTTGTATAAGTGATTTCACAGTTATAACTTACTGTTTGAAATTATTTAATAAATTATAATTGAATTCACAATTATAATTTCAATTATATTTGTATTTTTAATTTATAAAAATTGTATCTATTACTTATTGTTGTAGAATTGATTCGATGAATTAACAAATTATAATTATCACCGTCGTCGTATTGTAAAAATTCTCCGATGTACAATTATATTTATAGTTGAATTTGAAATAATTGTATTGATTATTTAATGTTGTAAAGTCAACGTGAAAATTCGATAATTATAACTATTGCCGGAGTTTGTAAAATTTCTCAGATTTTAATGAAATAAAATATTGGTCATTCGGTTTTAGTATTAATTATCTTTGGGAGAAATCGCGTGGCAGCCCTGCGAAACCGAGTCGTTACAGGTAAGGTTTTGTCTTTAGCTTGTTAAAAAGATTAAGTTTTGATTCTTCCTGTAATAGAATTAAGTTAGTCTTTAGCCTGGTAAAACGATAGGGTTATTCCTTAGCTTGGGAAAATGATATTTGTAAAAGATGATTTTGAGCCTGGTAAAAGAATCATTGTAAATATTTGGTTTCTACCTGGTAAAGAAATCAAAGGGGTTTAAAGGTAGTGAATCTCCGCGGAGCTTAAAAGACTGGATTAGGTAAAGCTAACTTGCTAAATCAGGATATATCTTGGTGTGCTGCATTTTTCATTTTTATTATATTGTGTTTGGGTGCACACCTAGATCTAAACACTTATCCACTGCGTAACGAATATAATAATTGATTCAGGAAAAAAATGATTATTTGAATTAAGTGTTGAAAGATTTATTTGTTTAAATTTTTTATAACTACCCAATTCAACCCCTTTCTTAGATAACTCATTGGACCAACATATATATATATATATATATATATATATATATATATATATATATATATATATATATATATAAGAGTTATACATAGGAAGTTTTCTACCTGAAAAGGACTTTGTGTTTTACTCGAAAAAAACAAAAAAAAAACACTATAGTTTTCGTTAAAGAAATGATCTTCAAAATTTCATTTAAGAGGAATGTCCTTAAATTATATTTTTCTAAACTTAAATATGTTTAAAATGTGTTTTTCTAAAATTAAATGTCTTTGAAAAATAGTTTTCTAAACTTAATGTCCTTAATAAGTGTTTTTCCAAACTTGTTTTCTTAAAGCTATTTTTTATGTTGTCTTTTTAAAACCTTGTTTTCTTAAATGATTTCTTTTAAAATTATGTATTTTTTCTAAAAAATGTCTCTAACAATTTTTTTTAACAAAAACCCTATTTACTTTGTTTTCAAAAAAATATGTTTTGTCCTTATTCTTTCTAAAAATGTTTTGTTATTCTAACCATTCTTGAAAAGGAAGTTTCTTCTTTTTTTAAAAAAAAATAATTTTTTAAAGGTTTTCTTAAAACAAGTTCTTTTAAAAAGATTTTGTTTTTTAAGAACTCTTTTGAAACAAAGTTTTTTTTTAGAATAATTTTTTTAAGTTGATCTTAAAACAGGTTCTTTTAAGAAATTTGGTGTTTTTAAGAACCTTTTTTTTTAAAAATTATCCTTTCTCAAATTTTTTGTAAAAATGTTTTTATTTCCAATTTTTTTTTATAAAAAATATATTTGTATCTCTTCCAAAGTCTTTTACTCTTTACTCCAAACCCTTGTTTTTCAAAACTAGCAAAAATTTAAAATTTCTTTTCTTAACAAAAATATTTTTTAAAGATTTTTCCAAAATAATATTCTTGAGTTTCTAAGTTATAAATGTTTTATATATTTTGTTTTCATAATAAAAATCTTTTGTTGGTTGTTTTTTATTATGTTTTCTTTCCTTAAAATACATGTTTTTCCACATAAAATATTTTTCCTAAAGTTATTTTACCATTTTTCTTCCCTTTAAAAATGCACACTAGTTTTGTCATAACATCCATAACCATACAATAAAAACTCCCCCTGGGGCCAAACTTGTCGATTTTTCAATAATCGATAGGCGGTCTAAAAGTGGAACATTTGTTCTTTATTTATTATATTTTTCATCTATTGTTGTTTATTTAAAATGTTTTTTTTTTTTTCTCATTTTCTTACATATAAAAAAAAAAAAGAAAAGAAAAAATGGGAATTAGTGTGTTAACAAACACCGAAGAAAATTATTTGGACTAGTTTGAACATAAAGATTTATTTAAACTAAGGTATTGTTTTCGAACGGACGTATTGGGTGTCTAACTCCTTCCCCGAGTATAATAGATTCATGAACTTTAAAGAAATCTCTGGTTAAGACCAACAGTTTTTTTTCCGAGTCAAAACTTGGGCCATTTCAAAGATAAATGATTCACGGTGACCTAGTACATCATTTAACTCAATGCTAAGTGGTGAGTCCATTTTTTTTTCAAATAAATCTCGACCCAAAGAACGCTTTCAAAATCGGCACCTAGAAAAGCCCCTGAAACTGTTTTTTTCTAAAATGAACATATTTTGAGGATTTCGAGAGGGAGGAAACCAAATTGTGTTTTCCTCTTCTCTCGCTTGTCTCATTTTTTTTCCCGAAATTCGAGGTGCGTCAGTTGTATTTTATTACTATGATTTATGTGTACAATGAGTTAGTCGATCCAGTAGGCCAATAGGTAGTTCTGAATAGTGAGCAAGAACATCTGTCAACCGAATTGTCTAACTCAGTCAACTAATTGTCGGGGTGAACTACATTGATCATGTCTTTCGTACATGATTGTTTGTGTACAAGCAATCTATGCACACTTCTACAAGAACCTAATGAGTCAATATAAGGTGTATTGAAATGTAGGTGATTGATAGAAGTTTCGAGGATTTGAATCGCTAAAAGTAACAAAGAAAGAAAGTTAACCTGTGAGGGCGTGAATTGTAACTTAAACCAATGGTTTAAGTGAGAGAGTATAGTACGGCATAAACGTACCTCACTTTGAACATTATTCCAAAAATAAACAAAGAGAACCCCCAAAGAAACAAAAAGAATAGATTAAAAGCCAAAAGTTTGTGTGTAATATTAAAATTACAAATTCATTTTGTGTTTTAAATGGGTTAAACTTCTAAAAAGTAAAAAGTGCGCAACATCGACATGATGAAAACCGAGTAAAATTCAAATTTGAATTTTTCTTGTGTTTTAGAAAATGGTAGAATACCCATTAGAAAAACAATGATAAATTTACCAGTGGATTGTATGGCGCAAGATAAAATATTTGTTTGGAAATAGCCAATTATTATTTAACGCAGGAATCTTGGCCCATGACAAACTAAAATCCAACTACTTAGAAAATCGAAACGAAATTAACTTAGCCAGCAGGCCAAGATAGTTGAGTAACCTAGAACCATTAACATGAAAAAGTTACATACAATCATTCTATTTTAGAATGTCAAGGTGGTGTTAAGCCAAATAAAGATTTTTAATGTTCAAACAAATTGAAACATTCTGCTACTAATACCTCCTTTCACTTGGTATTTTCTTACCAAAATGAAAATACCAATCATGGTTCAAACCATCTTGATTTACTCAACTTCTCTGAATAATTGAGTCTGGAAGTATAGTGTACCATTAGGGGGGCATTATTGTTTAGAAATCAAGACGTAGGGTATCCATCACAATTGGCATTTTTAGGTTAGCATTATGAAGTAATGAACGGCCGTTTGTTTGATTTTTTCAGAGAAAACTTCACTGAAAGTAATAAAGACCGCAAGTATTTTTACAACGATTATATCATTTAAAAAGAAGGAAAAAAAAAAAAAACAAACTTGTTGAGAACAAATCATGGATTTTCTATTTATATTTTGTGCATCTCAATTTGTGTTACTATACCATGCATATTCTGGTTATAAAGTAAGACAATGTATGAAGGTCTCTAATACAAAATACATTGTATATATTATAAAGTAAGACAATGGAGGTATTAAAAAAAAATATTTACCTAAATTGGTAAACCAAGAAACTAATTCACCGAAAATAAAAATAAAAAAATTGAATAAACTCAATTAAAAAAATATGTTCAAATTTGAAATGAAAAGCAACCAATTTTATTGCTGCAATCTCCATCCCCTATTGGCAAGTGCATCGGTTCTTCAATTTAGCAACTCCTTTCATGTAGTGTAATTTAGGTACGGGTACCTCTACCTTTCAGATATCTTAATAATAAAATATATATATATATATATATATATATATTGTGTATTCAAATAATGGAAATATTAGGTGTCTTTTTTATTGGGCTTCCCATTTTGTTTCCTGGTAACGAAAATAGAAATATGGTGGAGAGGCCTACTATCATTCAACTCCTTAAATACCAGAACAAATATTGACACAAAAACACATTAGAAATTAATGAAGAATATTAATTAAAAATATTGTTATCCCCAAGCGAACCATAGTGAATTAACCATCATGATATTTAACATGGCTAAGAAAAACATATTGGAACAAAGTAAAAAATGAAACTCAAGTCTAAAGTGAATAAAGCCAATCAAAATAAATGTTCTAAAAACCAACCAATTTGTGGTTGCAATCTCCATCTCTTCTCATCAAGTGCTTCAATCACTTTGGCTCCTGCACTATCAACACCGTGTTGTCGAACACTACCTTACGGGTATGAAAAGGATATAGGGAAATAGGAGAAGAATATGTATTGTATTGATATATTTGGAATGAGTTCTATATCCCTAATTATATAGCCGGAGGAGCAAGTTAAATTAGGAAATATATCATTAGAATAATGGGCTAATAATGCTCTACAATTAAGATACCAAAATAACAAAATACATAAATAACGTATTTCAACACTCCCCCTCAAGTTGGGGCAAAAATATTGATGGACCCTAACTTGCCAATAGCTAACTGAAGAAGAGATAGTCATGTGGACTTAGTGAAAATATCAGTAGCTTGTTCAGAAGATAGGACGAAGGCAAGTGTGATGATTCCCGATCGAACTTTTTCACGAATGAAATTGATATTCACCTCAATGTGTTTCGTCCTTTCATGAAGGACTAAGTTTGAGCATAACATTATGGCGGACTTGTTGTCACAGAACAACTTAGATGAGTTTCTCACGGTAAGTCCCAACTTGGTCAAAAGGGAACGAAGCCAAAGGAGTTCACATGGTCCTTGAGCCATGGCGCGATACTCAGTTTCAATAGAAGATCGGGAGATAACGGATTGCTTCTTACTCTTCCTCGAGATTAGGTGTCTTCCATTAAAAGCGCACAGGCCAGAGGTCGAACGTTTATTGTTCTTGGATCATGCATAGTCAGCATCTATAAAGTAGAAGAGTCCCTCTTGTGCTCCTGTCATATAAAAGAGACTAAGACCGGGGCATGTTTTGAGGTACTGAAGGATATGGTAGACAACATCCAGGTGTGGTGTATGTGGTAAGTGCATAAACTGGCTCACAACACTGACAACATACATAAGATCTGACCTTGTATTAGTCAAATAGATGAGGCGACACACAAGTTGCTGATATACTAACGGATCTGATAATAATTCTCCCGAATCTACTGTTAACTTAAGGTTCGAATCCATGGGAGCAGAGGCGGGTTTACATCCAAGCATCCTAGTGTTCTGAAGAAGATCAATGGAGTATTTTCGTTAGGATAGAGAGATACCCTTCCGAGACCGAGTGACCTCAATACCGAGAAAGTAGCAGAGATGACCCAAATTCTTGATGTCAAAAACCTGTGTAAGATCTTTCTTTACCTGTTGAATGTCAGGTGCGTCGTCTCCTGTGATATTAATGTCATCCACATGGACTGAGATAATGATGCACTGTCCCTGGCAACAGATGAAACAAATATGATCTGAGGGACATAAGGTAAACTCCATAGTGAGGATGGCTTCACTGAATCGGCTAAACCATGCACGAGGAGACTGCTTAAGTCCATAAAGGGATTTTCGCAGTCAATAGATTTTTTCCAAATACTCCCCCTGAGTCCAAAAATCTCGGTGGAGGCTCCATATAGATAGTCTCAGTCAGGTCACTATTAAGGAAGGCATTCTTGACATCTAACAAGTGCAGAGGCCAAGAATGAGATGCAGCCAACGAAATAAGGAGCTAGACAATAGTCAACTTAGCAACCAGGACAAAGGTGGCACTAAAGTCTTTGCCTAGGATTTGTGTGTAGCCCTTAGAAATAAGTCATTCTTTGTACTTATAATCGATCCATCAACTAGATATTTGACACTGAAGACCCACTTACAACCACCAGGCTTTTCACCAGTTGAAAGTTAACCAATTTCCATGTCAGATCCCATTGTAGGGCATCCATCTATGCTTCCATAGTGACAACCCACTTTGGATTCTGAAGGATCTCATGAATGGAACGAGAAATGATGACCGAATCAATTTGTCCAAGAAAGGATTTATATTGATTGAGAGATCCTGAAAAGGACAAATACTTGAAAATCGGATGATTAGTAGAACATGAAAGGAGATAGCGGGATGGTGGGCGACGTTCACGAGTTGGGTAACGAAGGGGAATATGCTCAAAGATAATGAGAGATAGAGGTTTACTTGAGTCCGGAGAAGATGTCGCTAGAGGATGTGAGACACGCGGATGACAAGAGTAGACTCGTAAGGGGGCGGGTGAGGGGTCAGGTGGTGGGTTTGATGTGGGTGGGGAAGATATATCAAATACAGGATTAGGGTGCGGAAGTGGGGTCTGGTCCTCGGTAGTGGCTGCCTCAATAGGTGGAAAAGGTATAGTATTGGAAAAATAGGGTACAGTCTCGAGGAACGTAACATCGAGAGAGTGGTAAGTACAGTGAGTAATTGGATCGCAACACCTATATCTTTTCGACATAGAAGAATAGCCAAGGAAAACACACCTAATAGATTTATCATCTAACTTAGTAGGGGAAACAATTTTGGACAAAGCACGTACAACTAAAGACATGGGGTAAGATAAAAAAATGGTGCTAGTGGGTTGTAGTAGATAAAGTGGGTTTGGTTTGTAAGAACACAACTAGGTGTGCGATTAATGAGAGAGGCAACAGTAAGAACTGTCAAGTGCAAAAAATATTTGGGAACATTCATTCTTCGCAAAAGACAACAAACTACAGACATTATGTGACGGTTCTTACGTTCCGTCACATCATTTTGTTCAGGGGTATAGGGACAGGTAATGCCTTGCTTATTAAGCTCAAACCAAAATTCATCGAATAAGTATTCCTACCCATTATCTGACCTGACATTGCACACGACAGTTTTATATAGGGTTTTGATCATTTGAAGAAAGTGGGTAGAGTGAGTGTAAACGTTTGATTTGTGCTTCATCAAATAAACCCAAGTGCACTGACCATAATCATTTATGAAAGTGACATAGTAGCGGTGTTTGGAAATGGATGTAACAGGAGAGGGTCCCTAAATATCAGAATGGATACGATCAAATGCTTGGGAGGTATGGTGCATGCAAGGAATGTAAGAGGTACATGTGTGTTTAGACAATCCATAAACCACACATTGAAATTTAAAATCCTTACAAACTTTATTAATAGACGGAAGCAACCAACATAAATATTGAAAATTTGTATGTCCCAGATGGCCACACCACAAGTTTAAATTTTTGAAAGAACAGATAGAGGAATAAAAAACAGATAAGACAGAAGGTTGCATAATAAAAGGTGGAACGACTGGTGGTGGAGGACTACTGAAGTAGTAAAGACCATCTCGTTTATATCATTTGCCAAAAATCTTCCTCGTAGTTAGGTTCAATAAGAAGCAACGATTAGGTAAGAAAACAACGGCTCATTTAAATTTTTTAGCAAGACGACTAACCAATAAAAGATTATAGGCAAATTTAGGAACATAGTAAATAGTGTGAAGAGTGATATCGGGGGACAAGCAAACATCTCCTTAACAACGAATAAGGATAGAAGTACCATCGTTAATGTACACAGATTAGTTTATAGGGGAAACAAGAAAGGTGAAGGTAGAAAACTCACCAGTCATGTGATTATTAGCCCTAGAATCCAGAATCTAAGTAGGGAAACTAGACTTACCATGAAGTGCAGCAGGAATACCCAAGGCAAAAGCAGCCGTGGGGGCCGAAAAACGATGCGAAAGTGGTTAACTAAGCCTAAAGTTGGGCAAGTTGCGCCTGGATGTGGGAAATATCCAGGGAAACTGGTGGGGGATTTGTCGGACCGGGGACAATATCAGCAATAACACCAGTACATGGTCTTCTTTTTCTTTCTTCTCTCCTAGGTTTTGGGGTTTTAATTTAGGATGAAGATTATAACAACGATTAATATGATAACCAAGCTTTTGACAGTGCTGATAGTATGGTTGCATGCCTATTGGGCGAGGACCAGAGGGAACCAGGAAGGCCATCTGCTTAGGGACTGAAAGAATGACTTCATGTGGGAAAAAAAACCGGCGATTTGATTCGTTGCCAATAGTAGAGAATGCACTATATAGGTCTGGCATCGGTAATGTGTTTAAAATCTGAGTGCGAAGATTTTCATATTCTGAATTTAAACCCATCAGGAAATGGTATGTGTGATGACGATCCTAGTGCTCGACTTTGATCTGAGCAGCATTCTTAGGGAATTCACTTAGAGGTTCATACTGCACAAGTTCCTCCCAATGAGATTGGAGGTTGTTGAAGTAATCTGTAACTAAAAGTCCCAATGATGCCTGGGAAGCATGGAAAATCTCAAGGTAGAACTCGAAGATCTATGATTCATTGCGAGAGTAGGCATACATCATCGTAGGAGTAGACCATAAACCTCTGACAGTCTCTTGGAACATGAAGATATTATGGATTCGTTCTTTCATAGAATCGAAGATCCACCTGAGGATGGTACAATTATCAGCATCCTACTGAGTAAACTTGGGATCACTAATATCTAACTTGTCTCAATGTCGTTGAGCCATTCGATCTTACGTTTTCCACCAAGGTAAGACGGAGAGAGCGAAACAAGACAAGAAAATTCCCTCTATTGAGTAAGATGGTGATAACACGTTAGACTGTGACCTCAGGTGCAAGGTCAGAACCTGAGTGGGTAGGTAACTATGGAGTAGGAACGGTCTGAGATGAGACATCACCTTCTTTTCCAAATGCCATTGATATAGATGAGATAACATCGTAGTAATAAAACAAGTAGATAAATGCTACAAAAGACTGATCGGGCTCCTGAAAAAGAAGGTACAATTGGAGAATGGTAACCAGAGACGTAGTTACCTAATCATTCAATAAATCGAAGAGATGGTCGTGTATTTAAGACATCTAAAACACCAACGGATGGAGAACAAAGATGACGAGCAACAAAGATTTACTTATTTGGATGAAGAACAGCTTGACTTCCTAATGTCAGGCAGTAGCAAATAGAGCACAACAAGCACAATTAGTTTATGCAAGATGGTGCACAAGGGTCTGGTTTTGGGAGTTTGTTGGTCACGAAGGGTTCGTGAGCTTGCAACAAATAATGACGACAGTGGCTGGTACTTCACAAGTGATGATAGTGGCTAGATGGCGAGGTCGTTGGTTAAGGTTTTAAGATTGTTCGAATGGTTCGCGAGGTTATAGCAAGTGATGACGGTGGCGACAAGTTAGGGTATGGAGCTAGGCTACGACTGGTTAGGGTTTTTAGCATGCGAATGGTTCGAGATCTCACAGTAGATGATGGCAGCAACAGCTGGTTAGGGTTTTGAGCTGGGTGACGACTGGTTAGGGTTTCGAGCTTGGGGCGATGGCTGATTAAGGTTTCGAGGCGGTGGTTGGTTAGGGTTCAGTTGGTTCGTGGAGGGGCGACAATGCCTATAGTTTTGGGAGATAATAGATGCGGCTGGTTCATGGTGGGGTGGCGGCGACGGCTATGCTATTTTTAGATTCGATTATTGCGTCCAAATAACTAGTGTGTATGTTGATATCCTAAATGTTTATAAAATGTAGTGAAATAGTTTTAACAATATAGTAGCGGACTTTACTAAAGTTGAGAAACTTAATGGAAATAACTACGAAAATTTGGTATCGTAAGATCCAGTATCTTCTAAATGAATGAGAGGTTCTGGAAACACTGCCACATAGCATGGAATCACCTCCTGAATGTAATTTTGCCCAACACCGGTGTGATATGGAAACCTACCAAAATTGGGCCAAGAAAAATCGTAGTGCAAGATTTACTATGTTAAACTATATGCACGATGATCTGATTGGAGATTACGAAGGTTATGTCATCGCACTAAATGTGGAATGCCTTGAACTTGGCATTTGTAGGTACATTAACAATTAGGTTGTGAGCCTTGACGCTTAAGTTTGAAACTTATAAAATGTCTCTCAAAACAAAGATGGTTGAGAATCTTCAAATTTTTTTAGCGATGATACGCGACCTAAAGGCAGTTGGTAACAACTTATCTGACGAGCAATAGATCCTTGCTGTGATTTACTCTTTACCTAATTCTTGGGAGTAAATGAAACTCACAATGACGCATAATAAAACTATCAAAACTTTTACCTAATCACAACGCCATTTGGAATTGGAGACAGAGATGTTGGAAGCACAAGGCAATACTTTTATTTGTCACTGAGTCTAATCATCGCTTGATGGCTCATCCTCGAGCCAAACACACACACTAAAATGAAAAATACACAAACTGAAATAAATAACAAACAACCTAAAAACAATCTAAACATAACAACATGCGAGTTTTAAATTCTTCTAACGGCCTATTTATTCTTCCCTCAACAACCGCCAGTTATATCGAGTTCAGGCGGTAACACACAGCATGTAATGTTCTAGATTTTCGACATGCAATAATGGTGAACGCTATTCTAGATCCTTTAAACGTGTTAGTACGAGACTCAATAATATAACTATACAACGATCGGATTGGATTATCCACCAACGTAATTCACGAGTTCAGGATTACCATAAGCTGGATTGGGGTCCACTCTCCACTAATGTAGGTTTGGTAGTTCATGAAGATCATTAGGGCTTGGTTCGGTTAAGATTAATTTGGCCAAGGGTATTTCGGAATAAAAAAAAATAAGTTAACGTTGTTAACTTAACGTTACCCAAGGCTCAACGCTTGGCACATTCACTCTCGAATCCCCATAGAAAGATTGGAAACAATCCCAAACATGCATTTAAGACCGACGTACTCACTTGTCAAAAGAAACGAAAATAAAAACCGTATTTACATTTGATTATTCTTTTTTTTTTCTATTTTTTTTTTCTTTTCAACGAACACACCCCCAAACTTATTTGATTGTTACAATTGAAGGGGTGTGTGAAATACAAATGAAAAATAACAAGTGGGTACTCAAATACCGAACCAATTTGAAGTTCGCCCTAATCCCAACCGCTCACATCAAGAAGCCTTTGCAACGGCTAACTTGATTTGCTCAAATGTGCCTTTAAATTCAGCAATTAAGGACTGGAAGGAATTCAATTGGCCATGGTATTGGTTTATGTGTTCTGAATTGAATTTGCATTTAGGCTTCGACAGGGTGACGAGGGATAAACATGTATCAGGGTAGGCTTAAAAAGGCTCAAGCGACAAAGAGAATGCCTAAATCACGTCTCCTGAACTACCTTGCCTAGGATTTCGCCTCAAGCTTTCCCTCAGTCAAGTTCTAGAATCCTTAATGTGTCATGAGTTTGGTTAATCGATAATCGTCCTCAATTCAATTGAATAACTATACATTGAGTCTATGTGCCCGTACAAATTAGGATCTACAATAATTTTTACCAAAAAGCATAGTCAAGCACACAGAATCACACATGCATGGGTATTACCCTTGACTTTGAAAACAACCAGGGGTAATTTTCATCATCGGGTGACGGCCCAGATGAACGCAAAACTCAACATATAACAACAACACAAAAACATAAACACATTCTAACATAAACACACATGCAATACGAAAAACGATAACACATAAACTAACATACAACTACTACACATCACCCCCAAACTCAAAGTGGACAGTGTCCTCAGCAAACCCAATCATCATTCTCAACATATAGAATTAAAGCATGCTGACGAAGGGTGTTTAGAACACTTACCTGGGAGGCGAGAGGATCTCGCCTCCGATTCAAGTCGGATGTGACGGATTTAACTTATTTTGACCTTGGGTTGCCTCCCAAGAAGTGCGTAGTTTAATGTCCTCGGCCCGACATTCAGAATGCCCTCAAGATTGGCGAGATTTGCTTTAAATGGCTCAATCTCTCAACGAAACGCCTCACCAGCTTATGTGCTTGGCCAAGCACAATAAACGGCTTGGAATCCCGTCGAAAGGGATGCATCAATACCCGTCGATCTAACATCTCCAAGTACCTTGCATAAGAAAGAAAAATAAAACTACAAACAAAAATTATATACAAAGAAATGCCTAAAGTAAAATTAGGTCACTTTCACACAATATCGACAATGAACGATATCGCCAATCCTGGGAATACGAAACACTTGCTTCTCCTATCTAAAACTTAAGTCCGGAGCCGTTACCGCGTTTTTCCAACAATAACATCAAAACAATCCCCGGCAACGGCGCCAAAAACTTGGTAGCGCGCGAAACACACGCCGCTACTTACACTCGCAAGTATACAAGGTCTAAGTTTTAGTATAGTGTGATCTCTAAGATCGGGTTATCGTATCCACAGGGATTGTTGTCGTTACTATCGAATACCACGTTTGTCGTGACCTAATTTTATCTAGGCGAAAAGCAAATGTATTTAATTAATTAAACTAATATTAATATAACCTAAATTAACTACACTATTATGTTAATATGTTTTAGGGTGAAGAATTTTATAGGGATTAACATGTTTACAAATACGTGTTCGATTCCGATTTACTCCTGTTTACGTTGTTCGACCTATTTGACAACCTCGGTACGTAAACTCCGCCGCCATCTCTTTCGAGTGTAAGACGGGAGAATACATGACTTCGAGTCAACGGAGAAGTCCCCCTCAATGTCTTAACGACCCTAGGTCACGTGAGTCTCACCCAGCGTCATTGATTGCACACAATCCAACTCCCTCCCAGGTTATTGGATCGTCACATTGTATTTACCCTATCGACAATCTCCGTTCTAAAACTCCCTCGCCACCTCTTCTGAGTGTAAGACGAGGGATATAACGCGACTTTGAGCCAACAAAGAGGTCCCCCTCAACGTCTTTACGACCCTAGGTAGCGTGTGTCTTGCCCAACGTCATCAATTGTCCACGATTCAAACCCCGACCGGGTTATAGAATCGTGGCGTTTGTTTACCCTATTCCGAATCTGGGGTTGGTCAAAATCCCATATTCTCCATTTATCAATTCAAGCATAATAAACAAATAATACGATAAATACAATCAAACTACGAAGAACAATCACAAACGAAACACCGAAATCACCCAAACAACGTATTTATAAATATAGTGTTAATCCCTACTACAATCCATATTTAACTCGTGGCCATAGCCGTATAAACATGAAAGAATGAGCTAAACATGCTCGCATGCTCCTAAGATAAAGAAATAAGGAAAAATGATCGAAGAACTTAGCCTCGTCCGAAGATAAACCGCTAAGAACGCTCAACGATCGATTCGCCATCTTCTCCACTTCGGGATGTGAGCTCCACCACTAAAATTCCTAACCCTTGGCTTAACTATAGCCTAAGGGGCTCAAAATGAAAGATAGAGGAGAGAGATTTGGCCAAAGGGAGAGGAGAGGGGATATTTATAGCGAAAATATCCTAAAAATATCTAAAGGCTGTGCAGGGCAAATCCGCCTAGGCGGTGGAAATTAGGTCGGTTAAGTCTGATCGCCTGGGCGGTGAAGTAGGCGGTGGACTAGAGAACATTCTGTTGAAATTCCGCCTAAGCGAAGAAAACTTCGCCTAGGCGAGCGGCTGTCAGTAGCCATTCTTCGTCCTCTGTTGGATTTCCGCCTAAGCGGTAGAATTTCCGCTCTGGCGGTCGTCCGTCAGTAACATTTTGCTCTTCTCTGCATTTTCACCGCTTAAGCGGTGGTCTGGACGCTTAAGCGGTGGGCCTGTTTCGTCTTTTAGCCTCCGAGCTTGTTTATCCACCGTAACTTCGAACCGCTTTGGTTCGATCTAATCGTTTTAGCTCCAATTTTCTTTCTTTTTTACCCACACACCTGAGTTATACAAAAAGTATAAATACTAATTAAAACATAATGAAAATAACTATAAACATATTCGAAAACTAACCAATTCGGATTGGAAATAGATAGGTTTTTCACACCTATCACTTGACATTTGGGTCCAAGCAAAAATGGCAGGACAAAGTACGATAAGGAGGAATATGATGATCTACTTATAAAAATAGAAAGGGAAGAATGTACCAAAAAGGCAAGCGTATAGGAAAAGATGAAAAGTCTAAGCTGAGTGTTAAAACTGTGATAAACTTGGTCACTTCGCTCATGAATGCATGGAGCTGAAGAAGGGACAAACCAACTTTATCTTTTAAAATGACTACTATGTGTACAATTATGTCTTGGTTGTTCATTCATTTCCTAATTGGATTGTAGATACTGGAGCAACAAGACATATCGCAAAAGATTGAGTAGGGTTCATTGAGTATTGCATAATTCCAATTGGGAGTCAACGTATTTACATGGGGAATAACACTAGCGAATATATGATAGGAATTGGAAACTATCAATTAAAGATAAGTTTTGGATGATCCGTACTTCTCTATGATGTTCTCTATGCTCCTGGAGTTCGAAGAAACTTGATGTATGTTGCCGCCATGGCGGGACTAGGTTTTTCTTTTAGTTTCACTATAGACTTTGTTCATTTTTTTTAGGCTCCGTATTTTATGGTAGTAGACGCATCGTAGATGAATTTTATGTACTAAATGTTGACGATTCTTTATATTTTGATACATATTTAACTTCTAGTAATAATGATTCTATCACATCTACATCTGTTATATGGCATGCAAGGCTTGGTCATATTAGATAAGAAAGAATGACAAGGTTAGCTCGAAAAGGATTTTTAAGTCCGCACTCTAGAGTTAACTTACCTGTCTGTGAATCTTGTTTAATTGGAAAGACCACAAGAAAGCCTTCTGGCAATGCTAAAAGGGCTACATCTCCCTTAGAGTTAGTCCATTCTGATATTTGTGGACCTATGAATGTTAGGGCACGACATGGTGCTAATTATTTTATCATATTCATTGTAGATTAATTGAGATTTGGTTAAGTTTATCTCATTTCTCACAAATCAGAGGTATTGGATTACTTCCAAAGATTTGTTTATTTAATTGAGAATCAAAGAGGTAAAAATCTTAAGATTTTACGTACTGACCGAGGACGTTAGTATTTGTCTGAACAATTTAAGGACTTATGTGATAATAGAGGCATCATTATACAATTGGCGATTCCCAGTACTTCACAACAAATTGGAGTGGCTGAGCGTAGGAATGAAACTTTATTGGATATGGTTAGGTCAATGATGACACATGCTAATCTACCAATCAATTTTTGGGGCGATACTTTATTGACAACAACCTATATCCTTAATAGAGTGCCCTCTAAGTCAGTACTATCTACACCATATGAGTTATGGATTGGTTTTTAAATCAGAATTAGAACACTTGCGACCATAGGAATTTTGCAGGTTATGTTCGCGTTACATCACATGCACATGGAAAATTGGTCCTAGAGCTCAAAAGTGCACATTTATTAGATATCCTGATCACTCCAAAGGATATATGATGTTACATGAACATTCTGATGGTGTACTAACTGAGATTGAGTCACGCGATGTCGAATTTATGAAAAATGAGTTTCCAAGCAGAGATGAATTAAGAGGTAGTAAAAAACTTTATGAGCTAAATGAGTCAAATGATAACTCTACACCATCACTTGACGAGGGTGGGGAAATTATTCCTCGTCTTTCTACAAATACGCCAATGGTCGCCGAGGATAGTGGGAGAGATTTAGAGAATAGTGGGAGTGTACCACAAAATAGTAATTCTCAAACTCTTTAGATGCATAGAAGTCAACATGGAAATATTCCTCAAGGTCTATTTGAGATTCATAAGGAATTTTTCATGTGTTCTTTACTAGAAGAAGACGAGCTTTCCTCTTATAAAGAGGCTTTTATTATCGCCTGCTCCTAAAGAATGGATAACTGCAACGAAAGATGAAATTAGTCTTATGCAAAACAATCAAGTATGGGAACTAGTTGATCTTCCGCCTGGACGAAAATATATTAGAAACAAATGGGTTTTAAAGATTAAACATCATACAGATGGATCTATTGATAGGTACAAAACGCATCTCGTAGCGAAAGATTACACTCAAAAAGATGGTGTAGACTATGAGGAAATTTTTCAAGTGTTGTTAGGTTTGCCTCCATTCGCCTAATCCTAGCCATTATCGCCCATTTGGATCTTAAACTTTTTCAAATAGATGTTAAGACTGATTTTCTCAATAGAGAACTAGATAAAGAGATCTATATAGATCAACCTATTAGTTTTGTGCCCAAGGGACAATCACAAAGTGTGCAAGATAAAATATTCTATTTATGGCATAAAATAGTCATCTAGACAATGGTACCTCAAATTTCATCAAGTCATAATTACTTTTGACTTTATCATGATTGAGTAAGATTATTGTGTTTATATAAAGCGGTCGGAGAAGAGTTTTATTATTCTTACTCTGTGTGCAGACGACATTTTATTGGAAGGAAATGACATAGGGATGATTGTTACCACTAAAGAGTGATTGTCATTTATTTTTTATATGAAGGATATGGGTGAAGCAAATTATGTACTTGGTGTTGAGATTATTAGAGACCATTCTATAAAACTTCTTACTTTGTTTTAAAAGACTTATATCAGGAAGGTATTTGAACGATTTTGAATGTATAATACTAAGTCTATAGACACTCTTGTTGAGAAGTGTAGTACCTTGAGTCTTGATCTTTATCCTAGAACTAATGTTGAAAAAGAAAAGATGTACCGTATATCATATGCAAATGCAATTGGAAGCCTAATGTATGTCATGATGTGTACACGACTAGACATATATTATGATGTGGGGTTGGTTAGTCGTTTCTAGAGCAATCTAGGAATTGTTAATTGGAAAGCAGTTAAAAGGATCTTGCGGTATCTTCGTGGAACCGCAAACTATATGCTTCGTTATCGTGGTAGATATATACATTTTTAAGGATATAATGATGCAGATTGGAGTGGCGACTTGGACGAATGTAAGTTTACATCAGGATATGATTTCATACTCAACAACAATGCTATTTCGTGTCTAGCAAAAAACAATTCTACATAACGCTATCCATTATGAAAGTAGAATATGTTGTTTGTGCTTCAGCTGTTCAAGAGGCTGTTTGGTTAAAAAAAATTTAGAAAGTCTTGAGATAATACCACATTCTACAGATCTTGTAACCATGCATTGTGATAGTATGGTTTCCCTCGTATATAACAAGGATCCAAAGTATCACGATGCACATTTACAATTTCATACTTTATTTGCATTCATTAAAAGTATGATGAATAATTTAGGATATTTTCTATAACACATATTTTACCATGATGGTAGATGTCACTAGGCTAAATGGTTGGCTACTCACACAACAACCAACATCGACGCTGAGATAGCGAGCGAGATGAGACTTTAGAATTCTGAAGATTAAATTAGAGAATTCTTTAAAAGATCGCATTGGATGAGCTAAGATGAGGTTTATGAAAAATCGAACATGAAAGTTTCCCACACTTCATGTAGCTTGATAGTAACCAAATGTGATATTTCAAATGGATACTCGAAGAGATATCAGTTTGAAGTTCTCAAGTCAATCACTTATGTAGTGATTGGACTTAGATTCGTACGGTAATTTAGAATGACATCCTCATTTTTTTTTTTAGTCTAATATCGTAACATGTACATTATACTACATGTGCTTTAGACGACCACATAGGGAGCGAGAAATGGGTCACTATTTTCTCACTGTGTGAGCCCTATATATATGTAGATCATTAATAATGATCTAGTTGTGCCCTTATGAGTTTAAACTATGTTATAATTTTGAAATTTGATGTAGTTAATTAAGCTGTTATCCTATGGCCATGATTGATGCGGTCTAAAGGGACGTGTATATGAAAGCAGTCAAATAGAAGTTGAGTAACATGAGGATCAAAAGAAGACAATTTATTAACACATTTTGTTAAAATTGCAGTGTACGGTACTTAATGGTGGCCACCACATATAAAGTTATTTTTCAAAATTATATATTATATATATTTTTTAAAATAAGCACGTTACTGCAAAGGATATTAAGCATATTATGAGTTTTGAACTCTAGAGGGGTTAAAAATGCTTAATTTAATGTAACTAAATTGGTCTGGGGGCATAGACGAATATTTTATTTTGCAGCAGGATGTTGCCATGTTAGTTAGATAGAAACTTAATATAGTGCTGATACGAACCTCAACAAGAATTAGTGAGACCCGAAATCAATTTATGGTGTCTTTGCTAGGATCGATCTAAAATCTGGATTTATAAATGAAAAGAAAGAAAGGAAGAACACAAAAATACAAAATGTTTGATAGAAATATTGACCCAACGTTTATGAATGAAACGCGAACCAAAGGTA